>OV815969.1:6262500-7512500 GCA_929112965.1 Mythimna albipuncta | reverse complement strand
CGAAAAAAAAAATGGTATTTCTCACCTTACGTCAAGTTGTGATTTGTACCAAATAACTGACTTGATTCTTTTTTTTTTAATGACAAACTTGTGCTTGACTGCAATCTCAGCTAAGCAGTGATGTCATCGTTGGTGGTGCATCACCATAGAGCCTTTTCAAAAGTTTTATAAAAATTATTAAAAATCATGAGAATTTTCTACTAATGAAACATTGCTGCTTTGGATTATTATAAAGAGTTACGTGACTAATTATCCACTAGATCAATAGGTCAGTCGTCAAAGTAAGAATAGGAATACTACAGACGGGACGATTATTCATCTCCATCACCCATCATATCTATAACAGGTCAGTCAAAACGGATATTGTGCCAAAAGCCCCAAAGATAAGTGGCCGACATTAAGACGACCAGGAAATTACCAATGTTGCTACACGTCGCTTGGTGTTGCCTTCTCAAAAAACATCCCCCCTCCTTCGGCCCTTTGCGGAAATGACGTCAATTTGTGTCACCAAATTAGTTAGGTCGGTGAAGGAATTTAAGATTACATTACATGATAATTTGCGAATGGAAAAATGTTGCTTAGCTGAAGGAAATTGGACTGTTAAAGTTAGCTTGGAATTTCTTGAATTAGATATAATACTTTGACGTAAACTTTGAAAGACTCTGGTGGTTTAGTGGTAACGGCCTCAACTTACGAGGTCGCGGGTTCAAACCCTGCCAGGCGCATTATTTTGTGTAATTTATTTCATCACCACTACTCTCAAAACGGTGAAGGAAAACATCGTGAGGAAACCGGCATGTCCTAGAACCAAAAATTCGAAGACATCTGTCATTCACCAACCCGCACTGGGCTCGTGTGGTGGATTACGGCCCATTCTTTCTCCAAGAGAGGATGCTTGTGTCCCAGCAGTGGGAACATTAAAAAGGCTGATTATGCTAAGCTATGGTGGTTTAGTAATAACGGCCCCGACTTACGAGTTGTATATCATAGGTTTAAACCCAGATAGGGGTTTTACGTTTCTAACTTCACGTTTGCTTTAAACAGTGAAGGAAAATATTGTGAAAAAATTGGCGTGCCGTGGAAAAAAAACTTTGAAGACGTGTGACATCCACTAACCCGTATTGGGTTCGCGTCGTGCTACATCTTATTTCTTGTAATATAGAGGAAGACTGAGTAAGCAGTAAGTAAGTAAGCAGAGTAAGTAGTGAGATGTGGGAATATTATAAAGCTGGTTATGTTACAATAAGGTAAAATAGTAAGATGACTCATCCCGCTACGTGTGGACTGTAGAGCAAAAGGGAGTGTCAGACTTGTAATGATTAGCAGGGACCCAGCTGGGTCGAAGCCTACTAGGGCCAGGGTTATCCGAAAGGGAACTCAAGCCCCGGTATGAAGGCTAGAAGGAGCGGGGTGGGCTTTTTGTCAGTAAGAGTCTGACACTATCTCCCGCTCCGCCCAAGAGCGGGGATTGTCATTGGATGATTTTTCCCACCATAAAAAAAGACTTGTAATGATAAAAACCCACCTGTGTTTTTTCAGTTACCTTTTGTGGTCCGGGATCACGGTACCTCGAACAGTCATGTAAGTAAGACTAGTTAATTATTGGATTACTTCCTTTTTGTTTGTTTGTCCAACAAACAAAGTCGCGGTAATTCCCGGGACTTTGAGACTTTTATAAAAAAATTTTAAAGGAGTCAGCTTTTAAAAAAAAAATTGTACTGAGTATTTCTGGTAAAACGTATTAAAAATAACTGGGCAGGTGCGAGTCGGACTCGCGCACGAAGGGTTTCGTACCATTCGTAGCAAATAACGGCATAAAAATCCCATTTGAAGTATAGAAGCCCCTTATTTAATTAAACATTTATTTTATTCTGTTTTTAGTATTTTTTTATTATAATAGAAATAAATCATCTGAAAATTTCAACTCTCTAGCTATCACGGTTTATGAGATAAAGCCTGGTGATAGATGAACAGACCAACAGACAGACGGACAATGGAGTCTTAGTAACAGGGTCCAATTTTACCCTTTGGTTACAAAACCCAAAATCAACATTTATAAAACAGAAAATTAAATTTTAATAACTTCATCGTTAACTTCAGTCTTAATAATTGCTTATTCTTATTCTTATTCTTTTTGATACACAAAAAAAATTACAAAGAGAAAAAAAACAGGACATTTGATGTAAGGCGTATGTACATAGGCGAGCTTAACCCACAACTGGGTTTTCTACCTTTTTCCCGGGACTTCGAGACACGAGACATCCGGGGACCCAAACCCTAGACAAGACAGAATGGAAAAAAATCGTGTTGTGCCAATTCTAAGTAATATAGGATAAGGGCAGGAAGAAGGAAAAGAAGATATAAATGTTTCTGCACAACCTTAAAGTCAACTACAAGTAGAACATGCTAAAAGTATTACGTCCGCAATGATGTACAGTTCCAGTGAGATTATGTCACAAGATCAAACTCAAGGAAAGCTAATTTCTAATAAAATAGCAGCATTTTATTGACCTCATCTGGCACAAAAATAGCAACTGGTGAAAGTATTTTTGTCTAAATTCAGCGGTTTTATTAAACATATTTTTTTTATACTCTATAAAAGTGGGCGTCCCGTCTCAACATGTTTGGCCAACCACACTATAAATTCGTAATATCCCTCACAGTTGCAACCCAGAAACTTAAGTACTCTGCAGCGTGGGTGTTGTTACTACAGATCAAAAGCACACACATTTGGACTTGAAACAAATATGTGGGCAGTACATACAAATGTTTGTTCAGTCCTGATGTGGGACGGAACGCAACTTTGAGCACAAAGCTGGATACTTTTTATTCATTTCCTTTGTTAAAAAGTGCTCGAACTTCTGGAGCTTTCTCGGGATTGTTATGAGACGAAAGTTATTATAACTTACTATAGTCCCACACATTCATGTTTTTACAAATAGATAGGCACAAAAGAAAATTGGTTATTATTTGACTCCAGATTATTCTGTGACTATACAAATTTATTTGAAAAAAAAAGTAAATTGAGTTGATCTTGAATGATTGTATACAAAATAACTCAATGGAATTTTTTTAAAGAAAAATCTCGTTAACATAAGTTACAAAGATGAATCCCAGTAATAAACAAACAAAAAACTTTTCAGGAGCTCATAATAATATCCATTGTAGGATAAGATTTCAGAACTAAATTACCTCTAAGCTGATTACGCATCATTATTTTTGTATTTACTTTCATAATACAATCATTAGAATATTACATTTATTGGGGACGTGATTCGGTAAACTGGACCTTATAGCCCCTCATTTTGTGGTTTATAAACTAATGTAATATACAAGCGGGCCCCATGTTGCCTCTTCAAAACATATTTTACCCCTTGTTACCCTTTAGGGGTCGAATTTCCATTACTAGACATAAATGTTTTCGGTAGAAAAGCAATATAGAAATTGAAATTCACGTTTCTACAAGGGTTTTGTGCTAATAAAGGCTAGAAAGTTAAGGGCTATTTTTAGTGACCCGAATGTGTTTGAGGTTAGTTTATTTTTTGCGTGGTATAAAGTCATATTCAAGTAAAGGTCAGACGTAGAAGAGGCCGAATAGGTATAAACATTGTTGTCTTTTAAAAATCTCGTCGGTTTTGACAGTTACTAATTACCTGTTTTGGTGTGTCACGCAGTAGTGTTATGGGCCAAGTTCAGTAGTGTCCATGGAGTTACTTGTACGTTCTTCTCTAAAGAGATCTACACTTTGGAATGTGCAATTTAGCTTCACTTTTTTGACTGACCGACATTTTGACAGTTCAAAAGTGTCTATGATTGGTCTATTTGAAATAACCGTTTCTGATTTCTGACTTCAGGGATTGCCATTTAATCTCATGAGATGAGTAGACTATTAAAATTATATTAATTTTTGTTTTAAGTTTTAAAAATTTATCCTAAAGTTGTCTGGTAGATATCGCTGTTAGCGATAAGACTGTTATTTTACCCGTAGATGTAAGTTGTTTTATATATAATGTTTCATGTACCGGATTAACCCTCCACGGGATTAAAACGATCAAAATTTATATTACTGAATACATACATGTTATAGATAAATTACACTCAGCACAAATGATCGTGCTCATCACACAAACAATTGTCCTGGATGGGAATCGAACCCACGACTTCCGGCATAGCAGTCAGGGCCACTAACCGCTAGACCAACAGGCCAGTCAAAAAAGCATAACACGCTGTGTCGCTTTGTCCTAAAGCGGGAGACGTCAGAAGCGGATGTTCCATCTTTAAAAAGGCAGCTATGATAATATCTAATCTGGACAAATATAGTTACTTAATTGAGTTACCAATTGATGATTATTACATATATGGAAAGCATTTGAACCGTTTTCATGACTACAAAATTATACGGTTCACTCGTTCGGCTAAAACTAAAACTAAATGCACTTCTAATGGAACACTCTATTCAGGCCTAAGTAATATCAGTTTACACAATCTCATCTTGCTAAGTAAGTAACAAAATATTTGGCGAACCCTTGTAACAAAAACGACACCGTATATATGAAATTACACCTCTAACCAAGTTTTACGTATTTTAGAAATAGAACAATAATTAAATTTTGTGGCAAGTCCTTTATATAATATAATATAGCTCTTTGCCCGCTACTTTGGTCGCGAGAAAATTTTCACAAAAAAATGTTATATTTCTTAAACCATATTTCGAGGATAGTTTTTGAAAAAAATAATCTGTCGTAGAAAATTAATAATTAATTTAGTTTAAAATTTGTGCTAAGTTTCAAGTTTATTAACCTAAGAACTGCGTACCGGAAGACGCAGCGTCGGAAGGCCTCTTACAAGGTGGACCGATGACCTTGTGAAGGTTGCTGGAATCCGATGGATGCGAGATACACAGGACCGTGCATTGTGGCGACACATGGGGAGGCCTATGTTCAACAGTGGTCGTCTATCGGCTGAAATGATGATGATGATGAACCTAAGAAATAATAATCTTCCATATAATTTTTAATCCGCATATATTGTTTTATTGGACCCTAGTTTTGAAAAACCAATGTGGTCAACCTTTATTATTTACGTAGGTTAATTATTATTTATTTATTTACAAACACTTGTAGTTACAACATTCCAAAGCATTGTAAAAATATATGTAACAAAACAATAACTTTTTAATTATGCTAACTTTCAATATTGGCACTCAGAATAAAATTTTACATACAAACATGATTCCCCCTTAAAAGTTTAATTTCTTAAAACCCATTCTTAGTATTTGCTTACGTCATAAACAGAAGTTTTGTGCAAAATTCAACGTTCCTAGTCCCAATAGTTTTGGCTGTTCGTTGGTCTGTCAGTCAGTCATTTTCTCCCTTTATATATAAAGATTATGGGATTTCTCATGGGTATAGAGTGTGAGATTTGATATGGGAGCCGATGTGAAAAGAGCTGTTGTTGTAATAATTTACTCCCGTCTTTTCTCTGGAAGCGTTTCAGATGTGGGGGGTAGGGTAGGTCAAAATATATTGGAAGGATGTCTGATAAGTATTGTAAGCCAGTGGGGCTTTGTCGATCCTCCGATCCCGGTGGGCTTAGGCCGCCGTCAACATAAACAAAATGCTATTATTGCTGGTATCTTATCTCGGGGAAAAATATTGGACATTGCTTCGAAGCCCGTTTTCATTTATCGATATTACTCTGGTCGTATTTGTGTACGTACGCGCTTATAAAAAAGGTGTAGCCCTATTCCCGAAATGTTATCTCATAGTTTAGGATTTGCCTGAAGCTGTTTCGGTTTTTTATTGAAATTGCTGAATTTTACGTCTTGTTGTGTTTGGATTGAATGCAATACAGTTTGTATTTTTTGTTTTACATATACAGTTTTGTATTAAACCTTCATAGAATGTTTGTACTAATATATTAATCTCGAGCAAAGATTTGTATAATTATTTTTTGTGATTGATGAAAGTTCAAAAATGACTTGAATGACTATGAGTGAATAGGTTTCTTCTAGGCAAGCGTGCTTCATCGTCGACTGCATCATCGCTTACCATCAGGTGAGATGGTGGTCAAACGCAAGCCTATCATTAATAAAAATAAAAAATGATGGATAAATTTATATGTCTATCAATAAAATCAGTCGTCGTCATTATTAATAAATATATTATATTTTCTACTATCACCCAGGCAAGACTGCTGACAATAGCCACTAAAATATAAAAAAAAGTTTTACCGTTTATTTTATGTAATTATTTATTGTAGATTATTGTGTATTTTAATAAAAACTGTTTTTTTTTGTACTTTTGTTTTTTTTTCCTATCATGGCGTCCACATTTTCTTTTTTTTTTCAACTCTCCTTTCGTAGGTATGCAGGAAGAGCTTACTGTAGAAATACACATTGCCTTTGTACCTATTTTTCTGTTTACTTCTACTTTTCTTTTATTATAGTGTGTACATAAATTGTTAAATAAATGAAGATTGGATATTTAATATCTATATCGTAAGTCTATCGTAACTTTCACGGTAAAAATGGTTGCCGTATCTCAAACATAATGCATTTCCTGTTTAAAATGTAAAGAAGAAAATCAACTGAAGGAAAAGCATAATATTTTTTAATAAGTTTTTGCTGGAAAGCCACCGTAAGTAAGTTTTCTTGTTCCTCTCTGTCGAGGTAGAAGCTATTGCAAAAACTAAGGCACGACTCAGTAAAGACTAGTACACACTTGAAACCTAGACACCAGCAAATTTATTAGGTCAAAGTTGTAAAAACTCAATACACTCACCGAACCAAAACAATATTCTCCAAATGTGTAGATAGTATATTTCAGTCTTCACTGGCGTGATAAATAAATAAAAACCTTTATTCCAGCCTTGGAAAACAAAATAAAATAACTTATTCGAGGGAAGAAAGTTGCCCAATTTTGTCCAAATTCGCTAATACCCTCAATGTAACAACGCCCTAATATTGGGTTGAAAATTAAATTATCTAAGAAATACGTCTCCCGTAGACTTTCCCGGTGTGTTTTCTTTATATTTGATGGAAGTTGCACGGATGCCGAGTAAATCGATAGAGTGGGCAGCGAAACTACCTTTTTTTTTATTTGCCTTCGTATTTCAATTTATGTAATAAACTTAGCTGCTTTTTAAGTATAAAGCGCTCAATATTTAATTCATTTTTATAAGGATATCCAGAGTTTCATATTTTACTAGCTTTTCCTCGCAAGTCGCTAGTCAATTTAATTTTCAATTATGACGACTTTTTTCGCAGTTCATAATCAGCCATAATCTTGATTAGATAAAACAAAGTCAATTATTTCGTTGGTATATATCATGGTAACTTTATAAGAAAGTACTTATATATGCAGATACTTAATAATTTCATCAACAATTTCTTTGTCGTTGTTCTTTAGCAATCGGACTAGTACCTACTTTCAGAAATCACCTTCCACAAACAAAAAAAAAACAAAAAAGTAAACAAACTTTACCCCTTTATAATTTTATTTAGTGTAGATTATTGAAGTATTTTACATAAATTTTATTAAGGGTCCAATTATTGACATAATAAATTTTGGTATTAGATACGATTTATTGCCTTATTGACACGATAAATAAATTAATCAATTTGATTTATTTAGAGCTTAAAAGTTCAAACGGCTTTGGCTATATTTTGTTTTAAGTGACACAATCATGTTATTTAATTCCACATATTTTGCCCGTTATGATTTATTCATCTGTCTTGAATATATTTTGTCTTATATATCTTGTGAGCAGTGGTGGCTCAGTTGTAACGGTTCCGACTTACGACAACTAGGCCGCAGGTTCAAACTTAGGCAGGCGTTAAACTTTGTATAATTTATTTCATCAGCCACTACTCTAAAAACTGTGAAAGAAAACTTCGTGAGGAAACCGCATGTCATAGAACAAAAAATTCAAAAACATTGACATCCTCTCATTCCTCTCCTAGAGAGATGGTCTAAGCCCCAGCAATGGGAACATTATAAGTTTGATTAAGCTATACTTATGCTTCAGTATTTACAGAAACGACGAATTTTACAGTTTAATAAAATATCAACAACGCAACTAATTACATTAAAGTCATTATTGAAAGCACAGTACACATTGACAAATTTAATTAAAACGAATTAATTAATTACCGTTCACTTTGTTTGTTTAAATATTGTGCAGTCCGTATGTGGGACATCATAATAATTAATAATATAATAATTTGTTTGACGTCACACACTGGTCGCGACTGTGATTGGGGTAAAGGGAAAATGCTGTTTTCGGTCCACAATTTTCCTTATGTATAACATCAGACGGGCTGAAGTTTGATTTTGTATCTTATTCCTGTTAATATTGTGTTCTAATTCGTAAAATGTAGACAAAGTAACAGATTGCAAAGTCTATAAAGCGCCATACTCAACAAAGTTTGTGTAGCTACTACGAAATATTGCTACGCTGCTACGACGGACGCTACGAGCCCTCTACGAGTTTACGAAAAAACTAGTCATGCGCGAATGGTGTACAACATCGAAATATTCAACCCAAAAAAAAAAACTAACAATGAAAATGTTCCGAGTGATTTATTAAAGTAACCTCACTACAGATATTTTGAGGTCGAATCCTGAAAACACGTAGACCCGCATAGCGGAAATTTATCCACACCAAACGACGGTCCCCACTTTGCGTGTATGTATACTGTATGTATAATAAGACCGAGTAAATGACAATTTGAATTTCAAAAGTAGGTAGATAAGTTAAGCCCCGCGTGACTTGCGCATTTCACACCGTTCTTCGCGGGCTTGCCGGCGTTCACGTTGACGTGTTCAGTATCGTTCTGTGCGCCGTGGGGGGTGGTCGTTCCGCACGCGAAATTACGACCCTGACGTATTAGTACGCGACCGTTCATTATATAACCGTGTGCTGTTTGTTTTGTGAGCCAGCCCTATTGTGAACATCGGATGTATTGAACTTTATAAAGGTAATTTTCTTTGAAGTATTTTGGTTAATTACTGCAGTTTGTTGAGAGTAATAATATTACGTTAATGGTTTCTGTGATTAATTATCCGAAGTTTTATGATTGTCATTAAACATTCTGAATAGTCGTTGATCCGTCTTGTTGAGTGTTTTAGTGTGTGTTAGGTTGTAAGGTTGTAGGCGGGGTTTTAAGGTCTCGTAAATAATGCAGAGAGACCTTTTTGGAGCGTAAACCTCGTGTCGGAGGATGATGACGTGTTGCAGTTAATTTAATCTGTTATTTTGTGAGTGGTAACTGAGTAATGTTATGTTTACAGCTCTGTCTGTATTTTGAACCAATTAAGAATATGGAGGCGTTATTGTGTGTGAATTATTTTCGCGGATAAAAAAGAAAAGCATGGTTTTTTTTTCATACTATGCGGTTTGAGTACCCACGCCCACTTGAAACATTTACCCTGTATAGATTTAAACAACCATTATATATATTATTCATACTTACCTTTAAATCCATACTAATATTATGTATGCGAAAGTAACTCTGTCTGTTACGCTGTCACGGTTCAAATACTGAACCGACACTAATGAAATTTGCTACGAAGAAATCTTGATACCCAAAAAAGGACATAGGGTTTTTATCTGGCTTCGACTTCTACTACGAGCTCGACGATCACGTCAATAAACCCGCAGGCAAAATATGCCATGAGTAGTAATCAATAAATATGCCAAACACCATCCAATTATCTCGATTAAACGAAATCCTTCATAATTCAAAGGACCTTAAACAAATCATATTTTAATAAAAAAAAACGTGTAGCTTATTATGCGGATGTACATCTGTCTTCTGCCTTGGGCGTCTCCAAAAACAGATTCGAGTCAAATCCGGTGCGCTGTCGAATCGAACCAATTCAATAATATTTACATTTCCCACGACACAAGAAAAATGTTAGCGAAATAGAAAAACTCGCAGGAGCAGCCTTTTTATTTATTGACAATGAAATATAGACAAATACTCCGATTTGGTTTTTTTTTTTTGGTTGTTTGAGGATCTCTGTTGTATTCGCTAGGGATGAGCCCAAAGTTTTTTGTTTTAATGTGTTTTCGTTAGCTTGATGTTCATTTTTATTTTGTTTTTATTATGCATATTTCGCGTTGGACTACTATCTCTTCAGCACCACTCACCTGATAGTAAGCGATGATACAAACAATGGAGTACGCTTGCCTTGAAGTAACCTATTCACTCTTGAGTTAAAAATCTCTAGGTTATACCTATCAGGAAACACAGACTCCCATAGCGGATTCCACGTCTTAGCTCATATTGTAAAGCGTGTATTTTTTTTTTTTGTTTGTAGGAGGTAATCTCTGAAAGTACTGGTTCGATTGCTAAAATGTTTTCACCGATTGAAAGCTGCTTTATTCCAGAGTGATATAAACTAAATTTGATGTAGGTATGCAAGCAGAGCTAGGGGCAAAAGCTAGTACATTATAATATTAAGTCTCCTGTTTCTACATCATATTTTGAAGTCAGAACCCTTTCGATGGGAAGATTTCTGCAGCTTTGCTACAGGTTGATTCAACAAATCATTTTTCAAGAGCGAAGACCGAGCGTATATAAACAGGCGAGGTAATCGATAGCGGATCAAAATAAGCACTACAGAATGAGATAGCACTTTGGCTGATATTGGTAACAGTGCCAATATAAACTGGTAGCTTTCGTTACTTTGCTAGAATATTTCTTTGTGAAAATAAGTAGTTTGTTGAGAGAGAGAAGAATCCAATTTACAGAAAAATATTTGGTAAGGTAGATACTTATCTAGGTACACTAAATGTACTTTAATTTTATTGAAATCACCGAAAGTAATTTTTATTGTTGCTTCATTAATTGCAAAGACATTATTTATGATTTCATTATTTTATAAAATACTTGGTGCTGCCAGTAGCTTTGCCAGCGTGATAGTAGAAAATTATTCCAAGGGAACATATTCTCGGAATAAAAAGTATACTAGGACATAGTTTATTTAAAGAATACCATTCATTAGATTTTGAGTGATAGAGTAAAAAATATCCATCCAAACATACAAACTTTCACGTTTATAATATTAGTAGAATAAGACCAAAATCTCAAAGCATTACTTTTCATTGAAATGAAAATCAACTTGATACGTGAAAGTAATACAACTCTTGACAGGATTTCCCCGAAAGCACACCACCTGCTCCACCGAAACACGTAAGAATTCATTTCAACGTGTGAGAATTCTCTTGAACATTAATACCTGGAGTTACATCTTTGAGCACGTCTTAAACAATATTAGCATACATTTGCAGCGAAAAATTATTACAATGGCGAAGAGTGAAGGTCACATACGAATTGGAAAATTTTGTAAGCAGTTCATAACTATTCTGGCTAATTGACTGGCTTGTTGGTCTAGTGGTTAGTGACCCTGACTGCTATGCCGGAGGTCGTGAGTTCGATTCCCACCCAGGACAAATGTTTATGTGATAAGCATAATCATTTGTTCTGTGTCTGGGTGTAATTTTTCTAAAATATGTATGTATTTAGAAATATATATGTATGTTTATCAATTGTCTAGTACCCATAACACAAGCTCTGCTTAGTTTGGGACTAGACGGCGTGGTGTGATAGATGTGGAATATTATTATATTATATTCATCAAATCCCAAGCAAACGCCCGGCGTTCGCGTTTTCATTTGTCTTTCTATTGTGTCTCCAATAGACGGTATTTGAACGGTTAAAGTTGCAAAGTAGTTTGTGATTATAGAATAGAATAAACTTTATCGTACACCAAAAAAGTAACACAAATTGTAAATAAACTTAAATTTATGGGTACAATGGCAGTCTTATCGCTGACAGCGATATATACCAGACAACCTTAGGATGGATCGTAAGACTTTATAATAATATAGAGGGTAGTCTGCGGTGTATAATATTTTCCTTTTTTAAATATCTCGGGAGAATCTATTAGAACCTTTATTAATTTAAACAACAACACGCAACCTAAAGGTTGCCTAGGTGCACCTGAAAATGTAATTTTATAATGTACTAGCTTTTACCACTCTTTTTTTCTTTTCTCCATGGTCCCAACTATCTCTGTACCAAATTCATCAAAATCGGTTTTTCCATTTAGGCGTGAAGACGTAACGAACAAACAAACTTACTTTCGCTTTTAAAATATTAGTAAGGAAGTAAGGATTACTCAACCTAACGTTACACGAGTTCTGACTACTTTTGTTACATGTACATATATATTATTTATTACAATGGTATCCGAGGAAAGATGAATTCAGTTGTATTTTGGGCTGAATTCTTAGTAGCAATAAGAAGACGAATATAGTTCTCATAACGTAGACATTATTTTTACATTACATTCACATATATTTGTTCATAAAAGCAATGTTAGGAAGATATTTTCTAATAACTTCTTTGTTAAAAATTCTGGGAGTTTCGTGCTTATCCTTTCTACGGATTTCAAACTTTAAATTGGTCAATTGATCTCTTTGAATAACCGCTTAAATTCTGCGTTTGAATTTAACAAATAATTTGATAATTCATCAAAACCTACCGAATATTATTTTTATGATTTACTGCTTTATACAAAAAGCCTTGTAGAGCTGTTTAAGCTTTTATAGACCAATTTATTTGTCTTTAAAAATAAATCCATGTTCGGTGTCAGACATACGGCAACGCTGTTATAATAAATCAGCAAAAACACGTTAATTTTTATGTATTCTATCCATAAAAATAAAAATATCTGGGCTGTACGGAAAATCAAATATTCTTTTATACTGTTTACGACTTTTCCTGAATGTAATTTTTGCATAAAATATATCCTGTGACAGTCAGAAAAAGTGTGGATAATGGGTGAAGGATATAATCACTATTATTACATAAAGATTTTAATAGATTATATAAATATGTCAATAGCTGGACATAGTCTTCTCCCAACATTAAGAGTATATTTTCTCATAAACCAGTTCTTCTCTCTTCTTGTTCAACTTTTTCAAACATAGATGAAATTATGCTGTGAGAAAGTATAGTGTGCCCTTTTCCAGTACTTGATCTCACCGTATGTCCATTCAATTCCATTTAGGCATTTAAACGTGAAACAGTAATAAGAGTACATAAACATAAACATAATTTGCTTAAATCATAATTTTTTTAGGTTGGATTGGTTTTTTTTTATTTCGTAATTAAATTCGAAAACAAAGAAAGTACATTTAACTAATTAAAACTAGTTAAATCAAATTAGTTACGAGTAGATTCTATTTGTAATGTTAAAATTTTTGACTTAATCCCTTTTTTTGTTGAGGTAGGAAGTCATCAGCTTATTACGAGCGAAAGAGAGTATCAGATTTGTGCTGATCAAACCCCACCTTTGTTCCTTCCGTTGCTCTCTGTGTGATTGGACTCTTTGATACAATTTCGCAGCACATTATCTTACCCACCTAAGTTCACGGTGTTTGCTCTCAAACGCAAACCAGTTGCATCATCTATTATATTCCCTACTCCCGTCCTACATCAGCACTCTCAAGGCAAATTAGATTTCCCAGTATCTAGCTATTAGTGAACAGTATACTGGTATTCAGATGTCTAATAATCCCTTAGTTGGCTATTACGTTGGTCATAATATCTTGGTGTAATGGCTTCTAGGCACTTTGCTTATGACGTGTGATGAGAAGATTATCAATGTTCATTGGTGACTGTTGGAATAATTTTGGCTGAACTGTGGTTCACTATCATTGAGTTTGAGATAAGGTTCTGGAGAATAGAAGAGAGTTAAGGAAAGGATTTATTTTTTTATTAACTGTTAAGTTTTGAGGTGGATTAAGAAAAGAACGCCCAAAAGAAGTTGGAGGACAATTTTGTCTGATAAACAAAAAAGTGTTGAGTCTAATTTCTTTTTTTTTACCCTGACCCAGACTGCCTGACATGGTAGGCGCGGGATTGCGGACGACGACCAATAGGTAGCACGCCGTCCAGCCATCCGGGAGCCGTCCGTAGTGAGTCGAAGTCGACGACAGCCCGTAGTTTTACTTGTGCGTGTCAAAGAGATGTCAGCAAACCGTAGGGGCCCAGCAGGGTCTGAGCCTACTGGGACCATGGGCCAATTTGTGAAAGGGAAACTTCGGACCTAGAAAGCAAAGGATAACTGAGGAAAAATGGGCGTGGTTTAAAGTTTAAAGTTTGACATGCCTTCCTACTCTGCCCTAAAGCGGAGATATCATTAGATGATTTCTACTCTTAAAAACACTGTTTAGGTTTGAGGTGGCCCAAGAAAAAAACACACGAAATAACTTTCGACTACTTCTTTTGAGATTTTTATCATAAGGTGATTAAAAAAAAAACAGTTAACCTATTTTTTTTATTACTGTTTAAAATCCACCTGTGTTTCACACAATTCGACAGCCCTACAGAATCTTACGCCATCCATACACTAATGCCTTGACCACACGTACCGAGTAAACGGGCGAGACAGTGCTCTCGGCCTAGTACTCGGTACGTGTAAACACAGCGCCGAGTGCTTGACCGAGCGCTTAACTCTACAATTCGCTTAACTCATTGAATGTCGTAATTAGAGACACAATAGAAAGACAATTGCTTATGTCGAACTGTGTAACTTAAGACATTCGAAAGGTTAAATTCACTGTCTCGGCCGAGCAACATTTTACTGTCTGTCCCCTTTACTCGGTACGTGTGATCAAGGCATAAGTTATGTGAAAACCAAGTATGATTTTATGATGTGTACTTACATCATAAACCGTTCGAAATATTCCTCTAGACTACGTGTATATATATCTTTACGAGTATTCTAATCGCCCAACAGAGCTCGCAAGTAGAAAATGATTTTGATTTTGATGTGAAAATTCAATTACTTCCTCATTCAGATGAGTGCTTCCCCTATGCCGTTTTGCATCATATGAATGTGTAATAGACTTTTAGCCGGTTAAATATGTTACATTCGCCATATTTGTTTTAGTCAGTTTCAATGTATTTAAATTGGCATCGTTTATGAAAATGTTAGGCACCAGTTATTAATTTCTAATTGTTTTAGTTTGGTGAGCGGTAATCATGGTATTAATAATTTAATTTAATATTGTTTTAATTTGTTAAGAGCGTCCTTCCCAAGGTATATTTTCATACAACCGCTCTTACGTGATTATGACGTTAGATATTCAGATATCTTGTGGATAGTATCTGGGTTTCTAACGATATCATATCAAATCATAAATTTATGTAAAACTGAATCGGTACAAGTTCTCTGAAAATCTGCTATTTTGCTTGATTGGGTCATTCATAATGTTCACGTAATTTAAAAAAAAGGAAATGTAACTAGGGAAACCTACCCTTGCCCTTACCCCTGGGAATCAAGGATATGAATAATAAGATTTTTTTTCCAAAACACTTTTAGTCTTTCTCTTCTGAAATATTCGAGTGAATGACGTAATTACCGAATGCCGAAAAGGCGTTCAGGTGCTGTCTGCTTTTTCGCATTGTATTGCATTTTTTTTAATCTGATATAACTACCTATAACTATAATAATATAATAAAGATTATTTTTTTTTAGTTTGTGTTAGTTCGTTTTTTTTTTGTTTGTTAGGGTAATCTCTGGAAGTACTGGACCGATTGCCGAAATTTTTCATCGATATTAAGCTGCTTTATTCCTGAGTGACATAGGCTATATTTGATGTACGCGGGCGAAACTGCGGGCAAAAGCAAGTCTGATATAAACTACTGCTTAACTGCAATCTGTATTGAATATTGTTGGATGAGCCAACAAGTTTTTAAACCTTGCTCAGGTTGAAGATAGACAGGTCGGGAAGGGCCCTCTTAAGGTTGTCCTTATTAATAACTTACTTTTTCTAGCGGCGTGTGAATGTTGAGTATTGTGGATATGTAAAAACCGGCCAAGTGCGAGTCGAACTTGCCCATGAAGCTACTTACTGGATCTCGTTCAAATCAATTTTCGTTGGCAGTTTGCATAGTAATGTACATCATATATTTTTTTTAGTTTTGTCATTCCTTTATTTTAGAAGTTACAGGACACATATTTTACCACTTTGGAAGCGTCTCTCGCGCAAACTATTCAATTTAGAAAAAAATTATAGAAACCTCAATATCATTTTTGAAGACCTATCTATAGATATCCCACACGTATGGGTTTGATGAAAAAAATTTTGAGTTTCAATTCCATGTATGGGGACCCCCAAAATTTATTGCTTTTTTTCTATTTTTGTGTGAAAATCTTAATGCGGTTTACAGAATACATCTACTCACTAAGTTTCAACAGTGTAGCTCTTATAGTTTTGGAATGAAGTGGCTGTGACATACGAACGGCCAGACAGACAGACCGACAGACAGACATGACGAATCCATAAGGGTTTCATTTTTTACCATTTGACTACGGAACCCTAAAAATAGTATCCAAATATAATATAAAAAAATTTAATGCGGCTTACAGAATACATCTACTCACTAAGTTTCGGAAATAAGTGGCTGTGACATACGGACGGACAGACAGACAGACATGACGAATCTATAAGGGTTCCGTTTTTTGCCATTAGGCTACGGAACCCTAAAAAGTAGCTTATCTACTCCCTTGAGGTGCAAGCTTAGTCTACACCAAATTTCTTCAAAATCGATTCAGTGGTTTAAACTTAACAGACAGAGAGAAATTTATAAAAAATAAGAATTAAAGTTAAATTGAAATACGAAGTCATGTGCTGAAAAAAACAAAATTCGTGTCTATAAAAGAACAAAATGATAAATAAATTTAATATTGTTCCAAAAATACGCTTTAATCCTTCTTCAAAGCTACCAACAACCTACGCATATTCCATTTAATAAAATAAACTCGAATAATATACTCGTCTTTGTTTATTTTCAAAGAGTATGAATTTAATCCTGCTTTTGTCCATCCATCAACATCATCATTATTTCAGTCGAAAGAGGTTCAAATGTCGCCACTACGAACGGTCTTGTGTGTTTCGCATCCATAGTATTCCCATGAGTCTCACAAGGTCATCGGTCCCTTGTGGGAAGCCTTCTATTGCTGCGTCTTCTGGTGGTCACCACTTCAGAATCTTTCAACCGCATCGACATCTGTTCTTTGAGCAGATTGCCATGCCCACTGCCACTTAAGTTTAGCGATTATTCGGGCTATGTCGGCTACCTTAGTTCTCCTGCGGATTATTTCATGCGTGATCGCATCAGGAAATTCCGAGCATAGCCCTATCCATTGCCCTTTGAGTGACCGCCTCGAGCAACATGAATGACCTTAAAAAACGCTTAATTGTCGTACTGTACAGACATTTGTACGAAATTTATTTGGCCGAAAATTTTGATTTATATCTTTTTTCTTTTTTCTAGAAAAATCACAGGTAAAAGGTTTTTCTTATTTTGTTTTTGGTGATTTTACGTAAACACACACAATTACGTAATAATAATACCCCCTCGCGCGAGGCGTGAAGCCTTCTAATGAGGCCTATAGTATGCAACCATATTTCAATGCTTTTGTCCATTCCACAAATTTCATACAAAAAAAAAAGTTCGCCTTAAAATTTACAACAGCTTTTCCAATATACATTAAGCCCAGCTGCATACATGCAGGGGTAGGCGCCACATGGTAATGCCGTGATTAACATATTTTAATATTAACATGAAAGGTTGCACATTCCGCTCTCCCCCAAATTACGTATTTGGCATATTTGAAATATTCAACGGCCACAAGCGCGCTGTAGCCACGTTTTTAACCACAACATAAATAAAGTTACATTTTGTTCGTTGGATAGTCAAGTTCATTTTACATGTGAATGAACTTTAAATGAACCTTTCTGAATAGCGTTCTAATGTTTAGTTATCCTCTGAACATATTATTACATTTAAAATAGCAAACGCATTTTCTGAAAATAGTATGCTCAGAATCAGTTATGAAATCTAATTTAGCTATTTTAAAAATAGCTAAACGTTTTAGGAACACTTTCATTGTGCGTACAGCTAAGAAGTGGAATTCCATGCCGGAGCCTGTGTTTCCTGATGGCTACAAACCGGGAATCTTTAAGCCAAGATCGAGTAAATAGGTTACTTCTAAGTTAGCGCACTCTATCGTACGTATACAAGGTGTAAGGGACAGCCCTCCACAAACTTTAAGGGATTGCTCAGTAGACGAAACTGAACAACCTTCCACAATTTTTTTTTTCCAGGAAACGAAATAAAAATCGGCCTCGCCATACAAATTGTCCAATCAAGTTTATCATTTTGTATGGCGAGGCCGATTTTTTTTTTCGTTTTCTGATAAAAAAATTTGGAAAGTTTTTCAGTTTCGTCTACTGAGCAAGCCCTTAAAGTATGTGGAGGGCTGTCCCTTACACCTTTTATACAATGTTGTAAAAGCACTGTTATAACAATTTTTAACACATGTCTATCACAAAAACGCCGTTTCCTATGGCGGCTATATGAACGTGAAAAACTTTAACGTCATGTCACGTCCATCTCCGACCTCTCTTTCTAATTAACTATATTAACTTTGCAGCTTTATAACTTCGTCGTTGATGAGGATATTTCAAAAAATATTTCATAGTAGTTCAGTGGACCCGCGGAACCAGTAGTGAGCGGGTCCAGTTGACCACAGACTTTTTACAAAGAGTAATAACTTGTATTTTAAAATATTTAAAATCATTTATTTTTGTTCTGCTAATTCAAACAAAATATAGGTATACATAACTGACTGACCTGTTGATCTAGTGGTTAGTGCCCTTGACAGCTATGCTGGAGGTTGTGGGTTTGATTCCCGGAACCCAAAATAAATGTTTTTGTGTTGTGCACGACCATTTGTTTTCTGTCAGGGTGTTATTTATCTATAATATTCATGTATTTAGAAATACACAAGCATATTGTTTATCAGTGGTCTAGTAGGTACTCATTCATAAATTCTGCTTAGTTTGAAAATAGATGGCGTTTTGTGAAAGTTATGGAATATTATTATTATTAATATGTATATTCATAATTACAACACAAATTGTAGCAAAGCCCCAAGGTATATCATTATAAGATCTAGGGTACTACAGAAATGTATATTAAACTTAGTAAAGTGGGTTACCTACATAGTTGTTACTTGTACCTTTAGGCTAGGAGACAGCACTTCAGTATTTTCGTAGAACTACGGTATGACATATTAAAGGTATATTGTAGTCGTCGTATTATAATAATATATGTTATGGTACTTAGAATGATGACAGTGATGTTAGAAATGTATGATAATTATATAATTTAATTAACCTAGATATAAGGGTCTGAGTACAAAAGATAAGTTGGATGAACTGTCTAATCTTTCATGAATTATGAGCTTGAAAGTGATAGGTACGCATTTAGTTAACTTAATTTACCTACATTCTATCTATTTATCACACGCCAAGTATAAAACTTACCTACTATGTATCGGAATCAGAATCAGAGTTTTATTTGTGAAACATAGGTGTTTATAAAAAGGTCTTAGCTGAACTAAATGGGCGCTATGTTTTCCCCTAAAGGCGCACAAATATGGAAATCAAAATAATTAAAAACCAAATAAAAACAAACTAACACAAATAAAAAACAAAATTAAACTCTTAAAAAAAAAATCTTTTTTAAATAGATTTTTATAAAATTTATAAGTAATTAAAACGAACTCGCAGTCTTAAAATAGGTAAACTATTGTAGATCTATTCTCCTCCTCGAGTCATATTCCTTATTACTGAGGGTCATGAAGTTCCCGCTGGATTAGCTTCTTACTGATGGTATCTCGCCATCTGAGGCGGTTTTTAGCGTCATGAAGTGCGTGTAATTGGGTGTCCAGTGTGAAGCGGATCTGATCTGCCCATCTTTTTGGGGCTGCGGCCTCTTGGTCTTTTGCCATCAACCATGCCAGTAACGATGAGCAATTCAAGGTTGTGGCCATTTTTCCTGGCATTGTGGCCAAAGAACTCGTGTACTTTGCGCATGCAGGTAGTCGATAGTCTGATTGTAGATACTATGTCTTAAAATAAGTAGGTAAATTATTGTAGTTACTATGTGAACCTGTAGCCTGATTCACGTAAAATCTAACAAGCCAAATATCGTTGAAGTTTTATAGTCGTTCGATCGGAGTCCTTAACAAAATCGGTATTCACGTGTTCCTTAATCGGCATTGGATAGAACGACAACTCAACTGGCTCGAAACTAAACGATCTATCAACGACATATTTCCAGATACGCTAATAACTATTCTACCAGGATAATGACATATAGATTTCTTTTTTTAATCGACTTTTCGACCAAACGACTTTAGAATCGGTGTCGTTCAAACTCGATTGATGGATGTGAATACGGTAATGGTCTAAACGACTAAGTCGCTACGACATCGTTACGGTTTTGATTACGTGAATCGGGCTACTGTCCCGCTACTTTTTCAGGTTGATACATTTTTATTGGCTTTTAAGACATCACGTGTAAACTTGTCTCTATTTTTAACCCTCAACCACATACGCAGCAATAACGCGACCTTTTTCCTCCTTCACAAAAAAACGAAACTCTTTTTATTTGAATTCCGTATTATTTTGCTGTGACCCCGTACAAATTGAAATGACGTTTACGTAGGTGCAGACTTAGTGAGTTATGTGACGTAAAATTGCGTCGTCAGAGAAGGGTTAAGGATTTATTCCTGCCGAGTGGTTTAGGCTGGAAGCTGACGAACGGGAATTTATGTTGATAAGTCGCCTATCCGTTTGATAAACGTAGCTTTTTGGTCGTGGCTTCCTGAAACTACTCTTGCAGACAACGTTTTATTTCTCTTAGAGTTAATATAGTAAGCATCGAAATATACACCATTAAATTTTAATCGTTTTAATCCCTTGGAGGGTCGATCCGGTACATGCAACACTATCAATTTGTAAAGACAAAATTAAAAAATAAAGTACCTTTTTTTCAAAACTCGTATTAATTTACGCATGTACCGGATCGACCCTTTAAGGGATTAAAACGATTAAAATTTAGCGGTGTATATATATGTATGTACCTGTTTAAATAAGCAACTCTTTGATGCAATCGTCGCCTAGTGTGGTAATGGCCCATTGGTTAAGACACAAGCCTGTCATGCATGAGGTTGCGAGTTCGAAACCGGGCAAGTACGAATGTGAATGAAAGAACGAAAGATTTTGTTGACTAAAAAACAAACCCACCCGTGTTTCTTTGATCTTTGCGGTTCAGGACTACGGCAACTTTTTAGAACAATCTAGCAGATCTTTTATATTACTCGTAGAATTAGGGTCGGTTCGAATAGTTACCGGACTGTTGCCTATTGCATGCTGTCCGTAAATCGGGATCGGAATCCCGGCGAATGGGGCTTGCGGGCAGATGCTTTGATCGTGTGGCTGCCTCCTTTGCTAGCATTACTGCTTCGCAGAAGGAGGTGATTTCTCAGTTAGTCCAGCTTTGGAACGTTTTTTGACTGACCGCCGACATTTGACTATTCAAAAGCCTGCATATGGTCTATTTGAAATAAATGCTTTTGACTTCGATTTTGAGTCTTGGTTTCGAAAGTTCACAAACAGACGATTACATTTATGAAATTAAGTGCGATAAACCTACCATGTACTGAAAAAAAGTTCTTTTACAAAAAAATATAAACTCAATGTGAATTTTGAAACAACGTCTTTTGTTTCAAGATTTAATACTGTATTGTCTGCAAGTTCATTACATCTCACTCTAGATGTTAACACGTTCGAGGACAGAACGTGATTATACGTCATCGTTCGAAATTTTGATATGGCACAACGTACAATGACGTCCAAATATTTTTTTTACTTTACGACAGAACGTACATTTCCGATGAACGTTCAAGTTAAAATCCTATTGAATGTATCTTGTGTCACAACATTTAAAATACCCGAAGCTTTACTGTCACGTAGAGTAAGTTTTAAACTATTTCAAATAAGTGCCGTTGACAGTGGGCGGGAACGGTACTCACATACGCACAACGTGTATATGCGTCGCGCGCGCCTACCGCGCTCCTACATTCAGCGCGGCTGCGTCACTGCGGGGTGCGCTCGCGTTCGCTAAACATTTCGTGGCGTATCGTAATATTTGCCGCGACAATACATTGCAAGTATTTAGTTTATTTGATTTATGTATTATTCCTTAGCCAGACAGTATACAATTATACTATGAATTAATAATTTTACTAATAATTTTAATGACATAACGTATTTATACGATAACGTGATAAAACGTTTGTGTCATGATGTCTTTAAAACAATATATTTTCATGGGAGGCTACGTACTCATACGTCGTATAATTTGTATGGACATTTACTGTGTCATTTTGGTACACAGTCTCAAGTGGTAGCGTCCTCGAACGTGTTAATCTTGTTATTTATCGTTTCAGTACACTTTCATAAAACAGAATTTATTTTCTAAAAGTCTCCTCTCTTGTATTTTTTAAGTTTTTTTTTTTTGATTAGTGTTTGAGCTAAGGTTAAAAAGTTTTGTTTTTGTTAAAGAATTGCAATTTTGTTTTGAATAGTTTTAAGACCATATCCACTGTATAAACTTCTGTAATTGATTCTGAAGTACCAACATTAATTGAAGGTACCTATTTTTTTAAACCATTTTTATTGTTTTTTTTTTTTTGGGTAAAAATCAACCAAATGACACCCGCCCTTGAGTGGAGCGGGAGATAGTGTCAGAATCTTACTGACTAAAAAACTCCACCCCGTTCCTTCTTGCCTTTCGTACCGGGGCCTAGCTTCCCTTTCGTATAACCCTGGCCCCAGTAGGCTTCGACCCGGCTGTGCCCCTGTTGCTGCTGACAACTCCTTGAGGCGCGCGGGAACCATTTTCAATGGTAACAAATTCTAGCCCCTTGGTACTCGATGTTTTTTTTTATTCCTTATTAATTCATTAAACCCATTCGCGCACCTATTGTTCCACGATTGAAAGGTTAAAAAAAAACTTTGCCCCGCACTAAGAATTTTACTTGTTTCGTGAATGCAAAGCTGCACATTCAGCGCAGCAACTAATCGTTGGACCACTGCGCCAATCGTACCATCGAATGAAATTCAATAGATCCTTACTTTTCAGTTAGTTTATATTTAAAAAGGGACGTGTTTTGCAAAACCTTGAATACTAAAAGCAGAATATTTGTTAATTTTATAGTGATGTACCTAATAAAATAGGTACGCAAAAAAATATAAAAATTGGACAAAATACTACCTAACTCATTTATAACTAGCAATCAGGTAACAGTTTGATAGAAGTTGTTATCCATACAAAATTCGAAGTCTGATTAACATAATTATGAAACGACTAAATGCTGTTAGTGGCTTTGCCCATGTGATGGTAGCAAATTATCTCAACGTGCTCTTGAGATAAAAAGTATCCTATGTTCCATTGCAGGAAATGGTTTACTTATTTACCAAGTTTCATCGAAATTTGTTCAGCCGTTAGATCATGAAGAAGTGACAAATAAACAGATACACTACATTATTTGTGTGACAAAATATGATTACAATTTAATTTAACATTTCCAAGATATTCAACCTAGCAACAAAAATAATAAGTAATAGGTAAATACTTACGTGATCATATTTCGCGTTATTTTCAATCAGCTAATTAGTAATTAAATACATGATTGGCTATAGTACTCGATCGTAAACTGTATGTAGCAAGCCATGAATAAAGCCAACTAATTAATAATTAACATGTTCAAATATTTATTCAGTTCTAACAAACCTGTTCCTGGAATTTTCCACGAAGCTACGTGAATGAGAGTGAATCAATTAATACACCTTACCTGTCCCCGTGTCCGCTTCTCAAGAGTTCATCTGTTTTTTATCTCGTTACAAATACTAAAAACATTCACAGAATTATACCATCGCAGTGAGGAACAAATATTTGAACTATGATGAATTTCAAAAACCATTTACTTGTCGTCACCATGCGGTCATATCCTTTTTGACGTCAACAGCATCACGGTCGCGTCCAATTCGTCCAATCACGTACTCGTGTTTTTGCCATAGTGTATGAAATTACCACAGATTATTAAAACAAATTGAGCTATGGGTGCATCGTGGTGTTGCCACTTTATAAAACTTTATAAAATGTATTTGTCGCCTTATCTATTTATTTTATTTATATTTATTAGTTTTCTATACTTATTTTTAGTTACGTTTATTTACTGCACCGTTCCAGCGTCTTTACGACACAGCGACCGGCCCACGCTGAAAACCAGCGCTGTGAGCTCAACGCATTATGCGTGAGCCCGCAGCTTTATGCTGAGCGTTCGGCCGTTTTGCGCGGAGGAGACGCATATCCTCCCTATTAATTATTATTGATGTTTTGTTATGTTACCTAATTTTAAGATTGCGTCTTTAACGCGTAAATAAACTGTTTTTCTTTCTTTCTTTCTTTCAAACTGTGAAATAATATTTTGTAAATTATTTATGGAAAGGATACCTGGAAGAAGTTGGGGGAGGCCTTCGCCCAGCAGTGGCTCAGTATAGACTATTAAAAAAAAATATATGAAAAATAGTTTTCTTTCTTAAAGCGGCAAAGGAAAATATCATGAGGAAACTAGCATGTTCTAGAACCAAAACTTTAAAGACATGTGATGTCCGCCAACCCGCACTGGGCCCACGTAGTGGGTTACGGCCCATTCCTTCTTCTAGAGAAGAAGCCTGAACATTAAAACGTTGATTATATTAGATATATTGCTATGTATTATTTATTTGATCTAAAACATAGCTTGAAATTATTTCTATATAAATATTTGTAATGGTTTAGGTTTTCTAAAAAAGAATTTTTTAATCATTGCCCCATATTAAGAATTACTTGTGTATCGTGGGTGCATTTACTAATAATTAAATATATATGCACAAGATATGGAATGACTATCTGTACCATGTATATGTTTTCGCGCCGGAAGCAAAATCACAAGTCAGTGGTCTTCTCATATTATTTGACATACTAAGAGAAAAAAATTAAAATCTCAATCTAAATAACTTTTTCCATAGAAATAAGCAGAAACTTTAATGTAAAGCTGTTTCAAAAATAAACGTGTGTTCATTAGTCAAGTTGGTGAGACTGAAAATCAAAAACTTTCAAAATCAATCGAAATGCAATACAGCGACTCTTCCTTCGTAAAGGTACATTCGCGAACAAAACTGTTCAGCCCGATACTCGAACAAAATTACAAACGTGCCTATCACTCATAAGGCTTTGGACAGAGTGAACACGCGGCGACAAGGGCGGGAGCGGGCACGGTAGCGAGAACGACTAGGGGACTACTGTACAGGACAATGAATTTGTACGTATAACTCATTGACCTGCAACTATCTTAAAGGTTGCGCTAATATTATATGTTTCCTCTTGGCAAAACAATAGACGATTATACCCCGATTTCCTCGATATTATAGCTAAATTGGAAAAATCAGCGATTGACGCAAACACTATTCCGCAAATCAGCAATAATTTGACAGGCCTGTTGGTCTAATGGTCAGTGGTAGACTACCGGGGTCGAATTTTGCCCTTGAGAGGGAACGGGCGGTTGAGTATATAGTTCAAGTGATATACGTGTGTGCGATATGTGTGTGTGTAATTGTAAACTTATAAAATAAACCTGGAGTCAAAGTTAGTCCTATGGTGCCGAGATAGTAAATCGCGCAATCGAGCATCGTTTGTTGCGCTAACATCCACTATGGTCCAGTTTTTTCATATCTCAAGTAAGGCGGGCTCGAGAATGCTCGTGAAAAAGTCTAGAAAGCTGTCGCGAATGCTTCTCACTCTATCCAAAGCTTTAGAAACCAAAAAAATCTGGCTCCAGTTAGAATGCGCTTTATAGTCAGTGTTCCAATCGCCCCACACCTCCCCAAATGAAAGTTTAACGAACTCGAAATGTAATCTGATTTGTATACGGCTTTATTTTGTTCGCTGATAAAAAAGGAACATGGGAAGCGGATTCATTCCTTCTTAATAAATACGTTTCAGTTTTGAACGATGCGATATCGTGTAAATTTTTTATGTTGGTACCTACTTGCCAGGTTCGAAATGTAAATATGATTTGAATGTCGAAAAATGTTTGATTACCGTTCTGTTTTATAATGTTGGTATATGATTTCCATATTTTATGAATCGTTGAATTTGAGGGGTTGTTTATTTTCGGTGTTTTTTTACTCGGAACTTCGATGATTGGTATTTATAAGTAGACTTGTGAAAAGGCTTATGTTGAGGCTCATGTTTAATATAATATAATATAATATTCCACAACTATCACACAACGCCGTCTAGTCCCAAGCTAAGCAGAGCTCTCATACAATAGCTCTGCTTAGTTTGGGATAAGATGGTGTTGTGTGAAAGTTGTGGAGTATTATTACATTATATTATTATGTTTACGTTCACAGGCTTCTGAAACACAAATGTTCCCGCAACATTGATCCTACCTTCTACAATTTATTTATTTACTTATTATAATTCTTTGTTGTACACTGCATAAACAAAAAATACAGGACAAACATTATTAAAAATAAGTGTAAAATGTGCGGTCTTATCGCATAGGGCAATCTCTTACAGGCAACCTTTGGATGGACTAAAAGAAAGGAGATAGATTTAGTGCTGTCAGTGTACAACATCAGAAATAATACTAATAAGAAATAACAACACAAAACACACATACCTACGTTACAAAAAATCTTAACTAATATTAAAAATGTGAAAGTGTGGATGTTTGGATGTTTGTTACTTAATCGCGCAAAAACGGCTGAACGGATTTGGATAAAATTTGGCATGCATACAGCCTTTGACATGGAAACGAATATAGGCTACTTTTGTCCCGGAAAAACATCTTATTCCTTCGGGAAAACACGTTTAGAGCGCGATAACCGAAGTACACGCGGACGAAGTCGCGGGCGGACTGCTAGTATACTAATAAATTTCAAATATGGATATCAAATATGTAATACAATTCTAGAAGTCTTTGGCATTATTACCACTAGGCATAATTTAAA
Source organism: Mythimna albipuncta (assembly GCA_929112965.1). Taxonomy (NCBI): domain Eukaryota; kingdom Metazoa; phylum Arthropoda; class Insecta; order Lepidoptera; family Noctuidae; genus Mythimna; species Mythimna albipuncta. The sequence continues at coordinate 7,485,497 of OV815969.1, read as the reverse complement.
TAATGACAAATTAAAAATGAATTGACCTAGACAGCTGGAAACCCAAATCATTAGGTATTAAAGTTTTGTATTACTTAGTAATGTATTCATGAAATCATGTTCCGAAGTATTATCATTATTTATTACGAACAGTATTAAGTCCCTGTGTACAATTTGACTCCTTATTTATTTAAGTAAAAACTGTAATAGTTGTTCACTTTCCGTTTTCTTTTTACGATGAAAATGATAATAATTATAGTTTACTATTTTTTTTATTTTATTAGTTTAGTCTATCCAGCCTAGTTTGATTTAGTTTTTGGTATATCATAAAGTTTATTTCATTATAATCTATTCTGTTCTATTCTGCCCCCCTAGCCAAGTTACAACCGTATCGTGTCGAATTCAGTTCTCCAATCGGTAACGCTTCGATGTCAGCAATTGTAGGAAGCGATAAGTGGGTAGCCTTGTTAACGCGCCTGAGTCGGACGCTCGTTCTACAATGTAGCGTTTGCTTATCAAAGGATGTAGCGTTAAACGTCGTCATCATTTTCAAAGATGTGAACTTGGCTACTAATTTTCTATTAGTTTGTTCCGACCACGTGAATTAACGTTGAGACGCTGTCATTCCCATATATTTGATTACTTTTCGACTAGCGTTAACAATTTATTGCTGATTATCAACTTGGCTAGGGGTGCTGTTCTGCTCTATTCTATTCTATTCAATTCGATCTTATTAATAAAAAAAATGTATATTTGTCTTTCGCCACTTTAGAACTTTTTGCCTCCATCGACCATCTGTTCTGTGAAAATTGTGTCCTGAGTTCAGCCCACTTCCACTTAAGTTTGGTGATTCTTCGAGTTTCTCGAGGCATATAATTTTCAATTTTCATGCGAGGAAAGCCGTTGGCAAAAACAAAGTTCAAAATATCCATGAATTTCTTGTTAGGTTCTGCGAAAAATGTCAATTGGGGTTCTAAGACGGATTTGGAGCAATATGAATTTCAACTGGTGTCCGATAAATGCTGATAGACATACTCGATATTTCATTAGACAACAAAACGTAACCCTCCTCTATTTATAAGTGTAAAAATAAACGAACATCAAACAACAGCATTATAACAATACAACAACATCACCATTTTAATAACACGATAACAACATACACACAGCAACATTACATTTTTTCCTATCGCATTTCTAACGGCTCCAACACATAAACACGTTACAAAGACGCAACGTGTCGCGGCACGGCAACGAGTAACGTTAATAATCACGTCACGACAACGCAACGTACCACGTTGAACGACGTCGTATTGACGGTGGTGCATTTGTAGAATTGCCGCAGTTAATTTCGAGAATCGGACCACACTAGACGTGTTCTCCTCCTGCTAATATTAAGGCGTATAGTCCCTTGAACCATCTTGGCGAAATTATGTAAACGCAACTCTCGCACTTGCCTAGGCGGCGGTACGCAAATCTGTGCAATTTGTATGTGTAAAAATGTTTCTAAAGGTCCAAGCCGTTTCGAAGGAATAGGGAAGAGTTGCGAAAAAGTTGCGAAATTGCTAAATTTTTTTTTTTGACAAAAGTATTAACCTTTCGAATGTCTTAAGTTACACTGTCCGACATAAGGTAATTGTTCTTCTATTGTGTCTCTAATTACGACATTCAAAGAGTTAATTGCACGTAAAACGTAAAAACAAATGTTGATATTATTGTTCATGAATCTATAATAAACATATATTTTTTTCAAACCAATTGACCTAGCCGTTACGGAGGAGTAGGCCTCAGAAAATCACTGTTTTATGGCACTTTTCGAGAGCTTGGCCCTTAAGAAGATGGATAATGTAAGTACCTTCAGGTCTGTCTCATTATAAAAAAATATTTTATCTTTGTATAGTCTTCTATATAAAGACAAAATCAATAATAACAGCGAAACGTGGGAGTAGTAAACAGTTCTGTTAAACCCTTTATTTTGATGTTGAAAATAAATAAAGATTGTTGATTGAAATGTAATACCCATTTCAATAGAGTCTAAAATAGCTTGAACTTTAATAGCTGGTAGCGTGGGTGAGTTGAAAGCGTAACCCCGTCAGTAAACAATTCTGCTGGTCTATTGGGTATTATTAACTTCCCTAATATTAGAGTTTGGTCTAAATATCGGTTTAATTGTGCTAGATTATTTGTCAATAAGAGGATTGTATCATTTTCTGTACATAGTAAATAGTAGTTTTTCTTTCTTTCTCTCTTTAGGTTTTCAAACTAGTATTAAGTGTGTGGGCCCGCGTGGTGGATTACGGCCACTTCCCTGTCCTAGAGATAAGACCTGAGTTCCAATAGTGGGCACATTGTAAGGCCAACTATGCTATGTTATGCTATTGAGTGTGTAAGCCTGAAGTGAGCTAACAATTTCTTGCATCATAGAGACAGTACACTTCAAATTCACTTCATCTAATTTTTCTTAATTAGTTTGTACTGTAACAATATCAGCCTCTTTTACTATTGCACAATTGTAATATTTTTATAAATTTTGCAAACTTTGTTAATGAACTTTAAAACTGTTACCCCAAGAAATCTAGGAGGCATGTTAAATTTAGATGAAAAAAAGTGATGTTATTATAATCCTATATGGAGGACTTTTAATGAGAGTGGACTGGTAATTTTTATGCATGGCTATAAAATGGGAATCAATGAAAAAAGATTGTTGAGAAGAATGCAAAAAAAATCTACCTTACAATACATCCATTAAAGCGAACAATTTTTTAAAAGCTTGTCTTTAAAAATGTCTTTACAACATTATCTTTTGCAGGAAAATAGCTCACTCTTTCACTTCGATACTGCCAACCAACACAGCCGTCAACCGAGAAAAATAAAATAACTACAAGGAAGTAGATTACCATCACCTCCTGTCCATAAAACATAGCATAAAATAAAACGGTGCTTAAAGACGACGATGTGACGTGGTGTACCCTAGTAATGGTTCTAATTTAACGTCCACGGCACGCCAAATACATCCTTAATTTCAAAATTACCTCTGCCGTGTCAACAAAAGGGGTTAGCTCGACGGCCCTAGGAAAGTTTCTGCTAACTTGACGTTTATAGCCAAAACCTTTTCCGTATTTTTGGGGTCGCCTCATTTCTTACAGAGGAAAAAGTTCAAGTACCTCATAGATTAATCGCACAGTTACATTTTGAGTTTAGCTTTTGTTTAACTTCGAGAGGAGAACTTCGAAATGATTTTAAGTAAGTACTCGTATGTGTTTTGTTTTCGACGCAAGTCAAACCTGGGTGAGACTGGTAAGGTTTATTATTTTTTTCTTTTTTTTTGTGTAGGAATATTCATGAGTAAAATTAAAATAAATTGTAATAAATAATCAAAATAATTTTCAGTCAAAATTAATATTCACGTCAAAATGAAATTAAATCATAAATTCGTCAAAAGAATAAAAAGTTTGCTCGATAAGCCATTTTTTCAAACGAGCTTTGAAACTGCTTATAGTTGGGGCACCAGAAAAAGCTGCAGGCAGTTGATTATAAACTCATATTCATAATACTTTAGATAACATGATGTTCTTATCATTGACAGTGATCTCTAATCTACAATCATTAGTTGTAGTTGTCATAACATTATTCAAGAGAAGCAAGACCACATTTCAGGAGGTATTAATGTTAATGGCTGTTGTATATTATTCATCCTATAATCATATTTAAACCTACACGTGTCAAGCTAACCTATTTTATGGCAGCACTTACGTGGGTTTTATCTATATATAGCATTATGAGTTTATTACGAATTAGGAACGTCTTTAGTAGTAACATCATCATTAAAACTGAGAGCATGCTTGAGCTTGCAGACTTCAGTAGATTTCCAGATAGGGACTGTGTTCTTCTATCTTCTAATACTGTACGGTACTGTACTGGAAAATTTACTAAATGCGCTGATTTTCTACTTAAATTCACTCAAGTACTCACAATTAACGGTTCTTCTTATGATGATACTTGGGGGAGACCTATGTCCATCAGTGGAAGTCTTTCGGGTGTAATGATGAGTTACGCATTGTTTTCTTAATAAATTAGTTCTCTTAATTGCAAAAAATAGATACGGGTGTCGACGTATTATGTCAATAGCGTATCGCTTTTGAAACGAATACACAATGAATTACCTTAGTGAAATAATCAATTTTGTTTGCAGCATTTAAGTATAGTAAGGAGTATCATCTTGCCCAGTCACTGGATTGTGGAGGTCTGAGTCGCGATGTGACTGTCGCGTTTCCATATCGCCATAAAATTTAGTTGTGTTCTTCATAGGGGGGGTTTACCAGAATCGTCACACTTGGCAGGCGGGTTGTAAATCACAGTGTGGTTGTTGAACTCCACAGAGAATGCTGCTGCCCATTCTCTGGTATGTCCTTTAATTGCCTCTTATGACACCTATGGGAAGGGATGGCATGGTGCGATTCTTAACGTCCGAACAGCATACTGAACCAATGTGTTGGAATGGCCAACAGTGGACGTCGGATGATGATGAAATTTCGTCGACGCTCTGTCCGCCGTGCCACGATTTGTCGCGGCAGATTTGTCGCGGTAGTGGAGAATCCCGGCATTGCATCTTCACGCGCAACATGTGCATGTTCGCAAAGACTTTTTATTTAGTACGGCTTTCTTATTCACCCTAGAGAAACATGCAATTTACCGTTACCATAATTGCCAAACTCAAAGACCCCTTTCCCTCTACAAGCTACCGGTCCCTCACCAAATCTTCCCACGTGAAAACAATTTTCAACCGTATTGGAATAAGCACGTTACCCGACTTGCACACCTATATCGATTTTGATGACAACCGTCCCTACAGGAATAGACCGTCTCGAATATTCCAATTTATTATCCGTTCCCAATGGAACTCTGACGGTTCTAGATTTTGTAATATACGGAAAATTGTTTCGAGTTTCAGTAGTGAGTTACTTGGAACTGGTTCGGAATTGCGGACCAGTTTTAACTCGGTACAGGAAGGTATGTTTTCGTGGTTGGATTTAGTAATCTGTTGTAACTGTATCTAGGTTTCAGGTAAGGGTATAGTACCTACCATTTTCGCATTCATAACCAAAATTATATTTAATTCATTAAACCCCAGGCGAACATCAGCGTTCACTCTCTGATTGTTTTTCTATTGTCTCTCTAGTTACGGCATTCGTGAGGTTAAAAAGTTAAGTGAGCATCATAATTCACTATAATCTCCTCTCTCAATTTTATTTTTATTATTATTTTGTTATTTATTCATCTGGAGCAGTGGAGGCTCAGTATATTTAAGTAGTTAGTTCAAAGGGTTTTAAGAAGTTGGGTCAAACTGAGATAGCCGCTTTATTTTAATTAATTTCTCTCGAAACTGTTAGTAAAAAAAACCAATGCGAGGAAACCGGCATGTTTTAGAATCATTAACTTCCTCCATTTTGAAGGCGTTTAAAAATTCGAAGATGTCATGCGGATTCACTATTGCGATAGAATAGAATAGAATAGACTTTTTTGTACACCAAAAAGTAATACAGCTTATACAAAAACTTCAATTTATCGGCGGTGTTATCGCTGAAAGCGATATCTTCCAGACAACCTTAGGATGGATAAGAGCTTAAAATAATACACGGGGTAGTCTGTGGTGTAGTCTGTGGTGTGCGATATTTATATGATACGAATTTTCATCACAGACCATTCCTTCTTATAGAATCTTTTCTTCAGCCTTGTAATGGTTCCTGCTAGCGTCGTCATGCTGATGATGCTATTTATTAGTATATTATTTTTGGTATTATTAGGTTCGTACATTTCTACAACATTTCGTTTAGTTTGTACATACCAAAGGTTGTACGTATTTTTATAAATGTTTGTCTTGATCTCATAATGAGGTGTACAATAAAATATATAACACATAAATATAAAGAGGTTCAATTTAGCTAAGGATAAATCACACTGAAGTAAGCTTACGTTGTTATTTTGGAATAGTCAGGTAATAGGGCAAACCATACAATTTGGAATGTAATGACCCCGAGCCTCTAATTTTTAGCTACAAGTATTTGAATTTATTTATCTGAAACATCATTATGTAACGAAGGAGAAGATTAAAGGAATTTATCGGAAACTAATCTCATTAGTGCTGAAAAGCTTTTCAAAGGATGTAAGGAAGATGGGCCACCGTGTAGAAAGTAATTGAAAGCCGAGAAATGCCACGAAGTAGGTATGGCCTGGAATCTCAAATGGAAACCTGTGGGTTTTGTGGTCATGGATAATATAGACCTCACTACTTGATCAGACTAAGTATCCTTACAATATACACCACTACTTTTTAATTAGTACACATACTTATTTGGCTTATTAGAAAAGCCCTTGTTATTTCATAAGTAAAATCTCAATAAATAATATTCATAAACAGCAAAGTTATTAGCGTTGGTTTATGTCCCAAAATGTCACTCAATTTATGGAAATATTGTGCAGGCTATTGATTAATGAATGAATAAATGACAATTATTAAGGAAAAGCACTGCCAATGGTATTTTCTACTAGCAATTATTATGTTTGATTGATTCTAAGATGTATTTATTTTTTCGTGGTCAATTTTAGGATTTCGGTTTTTTCTACTTTTGACTACAAAAATATGATCAGTGACGGGTATAGATAGAGCCTCATTTTTTGTGTATTAATTAAAAAGTAGGGTGTATTAGTTGCTTACAATTTACAAAATTAGTTTTAGTATATGCGGGACCTGAGACACGCGTCTGTACCTTTTTTTTACGTAAAAAATGTATATAAAAAATTCATAACTGTATCATCAAAAATCACAAAGTTTAAGCTTGTTCTGTTACCTGGTTGTCTGTACAAATACATGGTTACCAGACCATTCGGGTGACTGAGGGGTTGTTGTTCTTCCGCACCCAGTTGTGCGCTGGTCCTTATGCCCGCTATGACCTGCCGAAACCTGTGCTGTACCTAGTGACGTTGGTGTCCAACTTGTCATCATCCTCATCAGCCTTTTTAATGTTCCTACTGCTGAGACTTAAGCCTCTCTAGGAGAGGGAATGGGTCTTGTAACCTTTTCTATTTTTGGGAAAACATTGTGTTTGTTGGAATCAATTCAGTTACTGATTCTGAACTAACTACTCATGATCCGTTTATTAATTCATTAAACCCCAAGCGAACCGGCGTTCGCGCACCTATTGTCTTTCTATTGTGTCTGTAATTTCCACCATTGAAAGGTTAAATACTAAAAATAATAATGTATGTATACATGGTGATATATTATAAAGTACCCCTTTATGCCTCGATTTTCTCAATACGACTAATTAATACCGTATCAATTGCCAAATATTCATTACATGAATAATAATCTGTTGTAAACATATGTAATTTTCAATAATAAACAGCTACTAAAAGCCACCTTACGCCTTCACTTAGCCTCATATTATATCTTGATTTTAGCTCTCAAACTCTGAAGGCAATATAATAATAATCGTTTATTCATAACATAACAGTATGGAATTATCAACCCGCACTGGGCCCGCGTGGTGGATTACGGCCCATTCCCTCTCCTAGAGAGAGGATGCCTGAGTCCTAACAGTAGGAACATTGTATCCAAAATATCTGAAAAAAGATGTGTATTAAAACATTCTAATCACGTAAGAGCGGTATGAAAATGTATCTCGAGTTGCCTGCTATTAAGTAAATAAAACAGTTGCATGCATTTTCCGTATTGACTCAAATAGTGAAGTGTCATTAACCTCTGTCGTTAAGCTACGTCATCTGAAATCAAATTAGTTCAGAAAGTCGTTTAAAAACTAAAGTAAAACGCTCGCTTAGTCACGAATTGAAGTGATTCTAGAAAGCTAATTGTATGCTTCAACTAGTGGATTTCATAAAAAGTGGTATTAGTGCTCATAAATTCTATTTTAATGGGAAACGTGCGGCAGAAATCGATACCTCTAAGGTTTTTTTAAGGTCGGAAATCATCTCTTGCCTTCTCCTGCTCTAAGGTAGGCGTGTCAGACTTTTACTGACTAAAAACCCACTCCTGTTCCTTCGTTCTCTTTCATACCGGGGCCGAACCTTCCTTGCAGAAAGGAATCCTTGGCCCAATTAGGCTTCGACCCTGCTGTGCCACTAGGTTTGCTGACAACTCCTTAAGGCGCGCATGGAACACATGCCGTTGACATCTTGGGCTCGGTCCGGGCGATTACCGGATGGTCGAACGGCGAGCGAACGCATTGCTCGCCGTCTGCAAGCTTGCGCCTACATGGGTCGGAAATCGGGATCTGAATCGGAATCGGATCGTTATCTACCGCGGTCGGCCTCCTCCTTTGCTAGCACTTCTGCCTCGCAGAGAGAAGCGACCGCCTGCCACTCCACATAGTACCTCTAAGGGTTTTTCTTTCAAGGTAGAAAATCATCTATTGGCTTCTCCTGCTTTAAGGTGGAACGGGAGAGTGTGTCAGATTTTTTTGAGAAAAACCATATCTATATTCCTTCAGTTGCCTTTTGCGTTCTCGGACCACGGGTAACATTTTCAGACATCAACCTATGGCCCTAGTAGGTTACGGCTCTGCTAGACCCCTATGGTTTTGCTGATATATCTTTGAGGCATGCACACGAGTCATCGTCGGCGCGTAGCCGTCGATGACTCGGGCTCGGTCCGGACGGTTACCGGACGTCCGGCAACTCATTGCTCGTCATCCGTAAGCCCAACCTGTGAGGGTTAAGATACATTAAAAATGATAAACTGTTTTCATGTTCAATTTGTGTCTTGAGTTAAAGAACTGAAACTGAGATGATCGACACAAATGAGTCCTACAGAGATACAATACAACTACTAAGGTGAACTCAAATGTGTTTTTTCGATTCCATACTACCCTATTACTGCTGATCGTCTGTTAGTCTATCTGTCCGTTGCTTAAACTTTTCACTCATTTCTCTTGCCGGTACAACAATAAATTAAAAAAAAAAAAACGTAAAGGAGGTTCCTGTACAAGAAATGTTTTTTGTATGGTTTTTTATTTGAGTTTAATAGGTACTGTAGTACAGAAGCTTTTGTAACCGATTCAGAATTGCACAGCAATAGAACAAATTGATATACATAGGTATACAGTTTTCCTTGTAAAGTACCAAACCAACAACGGTATTGAAATTAGCAACGTACAAATACATCGTCTTTAATAGTCAGAAAAGAGGAACCCCTCTAATTACCTTCCTCTCTGCTAAATCCTTCCACAAAGACGACGTCAAGCCAACCACGGCTAGCTCATTAACGCATACGTTAACGTTCCCCGCTCGTAGATAGGTCCGCTTACCGCTGTCAAAAACGCAACTCATCGTCCATTGTTGCTTACGGCCTACGATTAACTGGGTTGATTTATTAGTAAACGGGTGTTTGCCAACGTTTGGGTAGATATGGTTGCTATACGTACAAAATATTTAGGTGGATTAGTTTAGCTTCTGTGTGACCATTGTCCTCCTTTTCGTCCACTTGTATATAAATACTTGAGAGTAACTTCCTTAATTGTTCCACCTGTTAGATAGAGGTTCTAAGTAAATGGCTCTTAGAATGCTAGTTGGGAATATTTGAGTGCTTTTGGGAAGGTTAAATGGTCCACCGTTTGTAAGTTTGCCTCTTATAGTGTGATGGTAATGTTATGTGTTTTTAATGCTGTGACTTTGAATGTGCGTCCTATCTGCTCTACTGTGTAAGTGTATAGCTAATGTGATTCTGTCATAGGTACCGAATACTTTGAAAAAAAAAAAAAATATATGTATAATCTTCTTCTAAGTCGTACACTCTTGACAGAGGGGTGGTGGTCATGTCCTGGTCGATTACTGCGCCACCGCCTCTCTTGCGGTACGACGCCTTGCACCTCTATATTTGGCGGCTTGAGAATTTTCGTTAACGCTCCAATGTGTATGAGTATATATTTAATGGATATATAACAATTATTCCAATAGATGCGTGACGCACAGGACTGGTCGTTGTGGCGACGCTTGGGGGAGGCCTATGTCCAACAGTGGACGTCTTTCGGCTGATATGATGATGAACAATTCTTTATTCTTCCAAAAAGCACACTAAATTACTACTAACCGTAGTGACCCACCTTTGTACTTGCTCCGTGTGACCCACCCATATCTATACCAGAGAATGGGCAGCAGTATTCTCTGTGCATTACAACGTACACACTGCGATCGCCAACCCGCCTGCCAAGCATGGAAATTAATAGATAACATCACATTAATTCTAAGATTCCTCCAAAAAGTGAGTCAACGACTCCAAACGTTTTATTGGTACAGTTATAGATTATCACTATCCTATTCAATTAGGGCATAAGTAATTTAAGTAAGTATTACACATAACAATGTTTGCTATGTGTTACTAAAGTGACACCACACGTATGTGTAGTATAGTAGATATTTTTTTAATAAGTACTCAGGAAAAAGAGACGAAGACCCTGGTTTCTATGACACATTTAACACTCGTTTAGGGGCCAAGGGATTCACACAAACACATATATATTATAAGCCAATGTTAGTTAATTTTATCCCTGGACGCTAGTTTTTGTCCTTTGAAAAACGTTCGAGGAGCCGATGTCAATTCACAGAGGCCTTTTAGACATTTTTATTGATTGTGGTACGCGCTACGCAATCGCTAAGACAATCCCTGGTTAGTGGAAGGGATATTTACTTGTTATAATAAATAATACTTTTTTTTTGTAGTTTCGTCGTCCACTAAAAGTATTTTTTTTTTTTTTTTATAATCTGGTTTATATGTGTAGTTGTGTACACTTTATTATTATAAGTTGCTGACTGTAAGAAAACCACTCCTTTCTGGACAATAAACTGATCATTTGCCTCGAATAAAAAAAAAAATCGTAAATAGGAAACCTAAAAAGTGCTTACTCTAAAATACCCAATTTGGCATCAAGTTAACGAGGTCAAAATCGATTCAAAGAAGATCCTCATTTCCCCATTGAAAGAAAGCACTTAATTCTAAATCATCCGGCCTGCCTGAACTCATTTTGAAATATACCAGTTCAGTACTATTAACATTTCATGTCAACATGTCATATTTTGACTTGAAGTCGTTAACAACTAAGTGCATTACACTAATAAAGGACTATTTACCTTGTTAATGAAACATTTGCATGTTATGTACACACGGAACATACAGATTATATGTATATTATTATGTTAGTAAATTTAATTGAGGTTAAGCGTTTTGTTGTTTTTATTTAACTTTCATGCAACATGAAAGTTACCAATAATAGGGCACAGCAGGGCTGTTACCTGCTAGGGCCGCAGGGAATTAAGTTATTTCCAGGTAGGAAATAAAATTCTGGTCCTAGATCGTAAAGAGCAACTGAAGTACACAGGTGTGGTTTTAGTTAGTAAAAGTCTGACACGCCCTTTCGCTCCATCCTAGAACGGGCGAACTCATTTAATGATTTTCTTCATCAAAAAAGGCATTCTTTACTATTTAAGGGTGGTGGAGACACAAAATGATAGGTGAATAATAAAAAGTAAAACGCTGTGTTATTTAAAATCAAGATTTTTAGAATACAAGCAAAGTCAGAACAGTACATAAATAGTAAGTAATTTGAATTAAAAAAAAATATAGACTAATGATTTGATATAAATAATAAATCAAATGTTTAAGTACAAGACAAAATCAGTTACCTATTACCGACTTCCTGAGAAGACCATTTTTTAAAAAACTCTGTTCAATCACAAAGCTTTTCCAAAAAAAAAAAAGAAACTGGGCAAGTGCGAGTCGGACTCGCGCGCTGAGGGTTCTGTGCAAACTACAATTCCCGAATGAAGTCTCGAAGATTTTTCCGAATTGCCATTTTTTTTGTGACGTAGTAACGACAAATGTACTGTTTTCAGATTTATTCCTATACCTGTGCTATAAGACCTTGCTTTGTACCAAATTTCAGCACTCTTGGTCAACTAGAAGTACTCTATGAATTTCGATCTTTCAAAATATACGTTTTTTTGCGACATAAACGGCCGTATTTTTTTATTCGTTAACTTAGAAGTTTGATTTTTTCACAACTTGAAGGGACCGCAGACTTAATAATATATGGTTTTAATTTCAACTTGATACCTCCACTCGTTCTCGAGATAAAGAGTCTTGACAGACAGACAGACGGACTGACGGACGGACAACAAAGTGAGGGTTCCGTTTTTTTCCTTTTGAGTTACGGAACCCTAATAATTAATAATTAGTTAATTATCCCTTACTGTATCATAACACAATTACAAAGCTCTTTACCGTTTGAAAATTGGTTATCTTGTACTAACGAGTACTATAGCGAAGTGGATCAAAGTGCACGATTGATTTAAGGTCAGCTCATACCGAGCCGCATCGAAATGACTACTTTTTAACCGTTTGACAGCTTGCGTCGGAATGCTGCGACGAGTGCTTTGGGGTCATATTCGCCAGGGTATGTGTTTGCGACTGGGTACTCCTTCGTTTAGCTCTTCAATCTCCATGTGACAGAAGATCTGACAAGATGGAGTATTTGGTCAGGGATGTGTGAACCTGGTGAAATAAACGCGGACGTGTATATCGGATATATCCGACGTTGGCAGTGAAAGGTTAAGATGGAAAACATTATAGATACTCTATTTACTTTACTTAAGGTGTTAATTGGATTGGCAGAATTGAAACAAAGAACATGCACTGGGTCCAGCGAACTCACGTGCGATGCGAATCACTGAGTACGTTTCGCGGCACCATGCTGTGCAGTAAATTACTAACACTCTAAGGGTTGAAACTGCGTATGGCGGACGCCTGCGACGGGCACCCGTTGCGTGACAAAGCGTGTGTACACGCGCGTGTTCGTGCAGCCGGTCCCCGTCGCTAAAACCGGATTATTAACTCCGCAGTACTGTCGCTACTTCAACTTTAACGGTGTGCATGTAGTCGTGCCGATGAAGAACTTAATATTTTATTACGTAGCTAAAGGGCGCGGGGCGGGGATTTTTTTTTTGCCTCTGGCCTCTTCTAGGATCGTCGCATCGCGTCTCAGTGTGAGCTTGCCCTTTAGCTAACTACGAAGCCTTATGACCCGAACTTCAATACTATAATATTCAAGGTGCTTATAAGACCTTAAGGTGTCTATTCTACCTCTAAGGAGTCACCTTAGGTATCGTTAAGGATAATGACGGTCGAAGGATAGGTGTTGGTTCAGAAACTTTACACGAATAACGTAACCTTAGACTGTTTAATTAATAACTCTTACTTTGGGATTAAGGGTTTTCTATTATTATAATATAAGTATAGTTAGGTCGGTTATTTTAGAAGGTTTGGCGGCATTTTAGGGTTTTATCACAAGGAGAAGTTGTAAAATTGAGATAGTTAAGTGGTCATTGTGCTGAATATTAAGTTTAATGACGCTAATTTTGGAAATACTTGTAGACTTCAGCATACACTGTATATACTAGGGATTATTCAAAAGAGTTAGCGTGGCCTTTTTTTTGTAGTTTGGAAAATAACATCCCTACTCCTTTGAAACAGCTTGGACTTTAGAAACATTTTTACACATACAAATTGGTGGTTAGATATTCATCAAAGTGAACATAGCATATGTAAATCAGTGAATATTTCGCAAGGAAAATGGATTTAAATGTCAGCAGGGATCTCTTGGTCAGAATTAAATGCACAGGTACTCGTACTACCATCTAGGCGGGTGCGAGTTTACGGCAAAATGTTTAAGGGGCTATAAGCCTAAAGTCAATATCAACAGATTTGGTAGAATCACGCTTTTATTATGACAATATATACTCACATAACAAAAATGTTATTTTTCCGTAAAATAAAATAACAGAGTGCTCATAAACCAAAAAAGTGAGAAATTATTGTCACCGCAATATATTTGTGTGGTTTTTATTTTTGTCCATATGTTCCAGGCAGATAAAAATATTAATTTAAACATATTAAAAAGAATTTCAAGTATAAATAAATATTATTCATGCGCGTTCGTAATTGGATCAATTTATTAAATGAAAAATGTTAAAATAAAATGCAAATGAAAAACTTCGTAATTGTGGTTGATAGTTATCAAATACTATAAAATGGAACGTGCTATTTTATGGATTGCATTTTGACTGGCCTGTTGGTCTAGTGGTTAGTGGCCCTGACTGCTATGCCAAAGGTCGTTGGTTCGATTCCCACTCAGGACAAATGTTTGTGTGATAAGTACGATCATTTGTTCTGTGTCTTGGTGTCTTTTGTCTGGGTGTATTTATCGATAATATGTTTGTATTTAGAAATATATAACTATGTTTATCAGTTGTCTAGTACCCATAACAAAGCTCTGCTTAGCTTGGGACTAGACAGCGTTGTGTGATAGTTGTGGCATATAATTGTAGAATATAACTTTGGAGCACCTTAAAAACGTTAATGACACCGCTATATATGTCATTCTTCTCTGTCTTTTCATACAACGCCATCTAGCCCCAAACTAAACAGAACTTGTGCTATGAGTACAAGACAACTGATAAACATAATTATATGTTTTTGAATAATACTATAGACATTTAATAGACCCAGACATAAAGCAAATGATTGTACTAATCATACAAACATTTGTCTTGGGTAGGAATTGAATCCTTCTACATACCTAGTAGTAGTCTAGCCAAGCTATGACCGTTTCGTTTCGAAACTTTTGCGTCGATCGCCTGGAGTCGGCAAAGCCCTTTCTTTTTCCTTTGTTCTGACTACCTACGTGATTGAGCGTTGAGATGGCGTCATACTCATACATTTGAAGTTTTCTACTAGCGTTTTTGTTTTTTTTTTTTCGTTGGGTAAAAATTGTCCAGATGAGATAATGTCAAACTTTTACTGATTAAAAACCCCACCCCGTTCCTTCGTTGACTTTCATACCGGGGCCGAGCCTCCCTTTCGGAAACAGACCCTTGGCCCCCAGTAGGCTTCAACCCTGCTGGGCCCCTACGGTTGCTGACAACTCCTTGGGGCGCGCGGGAACAGGGCGCGCCATCGACTACTTGGGCTCGATCCGGATGGTTACCAGACGGTCGGACAGCGAGCTATCCATTGCTCGACGTCCGCAGGCGCGCCTACGTTGGCCGGAAATCGGGTCCTATCCAGTCCTAAACTGTATTAGTTTATAACTAGCTCAGTAGCGCTGTTCCCGCACGCCTCAAGGAGTTGTCAGCAACAGCAGGGGCCCAGCCGGGTCGAAGCCTACTGGGGCCAGGGTTATCCGAAAGGGCGCTCGAGCCCCGGTATGAAGGCTTGAAGGAACGGGATGGGTTTTTTAGTCAGTAAGAGTCTGACACTATCTCCCGCTCCGCCCAAGAGCGGGGGTTGTCATAAGATGATTTTTCCCATCGAAAAAAAAAAAAAAAAAAGTAGTCAGGGATTTTTTTTCAAATAAATAAAAAATTATGTAAAAAATAATACAAAAATACTTCTAACTCTTCAACAATTTGATAATTCGAAGTGCAGTCAAACTGGAGGATATAGCTTGGAATATATGAGTGAGTTTGTTTTCGACGGGTGGTTCTAATAGCCAACTCGGAACTTCATTAAAATCCAGTCTAACGATCGAGCAGTTTGTGGTGTACGCATTGCGACTACTGTTAGAGCATACAGTCGTTAGCAACACTGCTACTTCGAATTTTCCAACCTACTGCAATCATCCATTTGTCTGCCAAGAGCTGCTGGAGATAAACCTTGTTTGCTTTTGTTCATCATATTTATTTATTACCTAGCTGTGCCAGCGACTTCGCTAAGACACTGGCACAGCTGGAAAATTATAAAATAAAAGAGAAACGAAATAAGTAAGTGACAAATATATAAAAAAAATCCTCCTTAATTCTATACGTGATACATGATGGTAACAAATCTAGTAATTATCTTTCTGAGAAAAATAACAAGATTTCTTGTAGCCAATTGTTTAAAAACACCTGCCCTTGTAAACCAACGTATCTTCTTGTTATTTTTATAACGAAGGGTACGCCGTCCTTGACTTAACTTCTGTAAAACAAGCGCCAAGGTTAGAGATTAGGAGAAATAAGTTTGTAACATTCTAGAAAATTTGTTTCTATTGAATTGCTCTGAAGCATGCGACGAACGTTATCAAAATCTACTTAGTAACATCACGCTTTGAACGTTAAGGCTTTTTTACTTACAAGGTTAAACAATGGAAACGTTTAAGTTGCCTTGAATAACTTAATACTTACCTGTAGTTGAGTAATTAAGTATGTAGAAGGATGGACTTTTTTTAACGCATCACAATTCAAATTATTTATCATTCGGTCATTACCAACCATTTAGAGAGCTTTCTTGTCTTCTTCATCAGATCACTTCACCGAATTATACTTTTTGACTGTAAATGCTTGAGTTTTCGAAGAAAATACCAGAATCATTATATGGTTGCCCATAATATTGGAGGAGTTCCCTCAATACCTTGTGGAACTCGTCACCAGAATTGGATTGGACTGGATTTTCAAAAAAATGGAACCAATCTGGAAAGGGAAATCGGTCAGTAAACGACGAAGTTCTGGGGAAGGCATTAACGTAAAAAAAAAACTAAATTTAGAAACTCCTACTTTTTTGGAAGTCGGTTAGAAAAATGGGACCGATCTGGAAGCATATCGTTTTAAGCAAGAAAAAAATTGCATTTCGGTCCTTAAATCGAATACGAATGTAAGACTAACGAATCGAAACACCAATATGGAACCTCTTCCATTTTTGCTGTCGGTTAAAAATCCATCCAAAAAGCTTTCACTAAACGAATTCCACTAATACAATTTGTATGCATCTAATTACGTATCCACGTTACAGATTCCGTTCCTCTCAATCGCATAAAATCTGTAGCGATCTAATTCGCGCTCTGCATTTGTAATGTCTTCGTACATTCGTAATTAAATTCTAGCGGTATAGCGATTAATTATTTATTCATCTTCCCTATAAAATAAGTCTCTATTGAAAAGCAAATTGTTTTAATTTTCAAAACAGGTACTTTATAAATAAATCAACTTATTTAATTAGAGGTTCGGGGTAGGTTCGTGGGGAAAGGGGGGATGAATAGCAGTGACATTTTACTAGGAAAATACATTTTTAATTTGCAGAATTGTATGTAATATGGGGAAATAATAATTAAGTGAACTCAGTTATGTATGGCCACAACCTTGAACAGCTCATCGTAACTGGCATGGTTGATGGCAAACGACAAAGAGGCCGCAGTCCATTGAAGGGCGCGTGGAACACTTAGCGCCGTAGATGACTTAGTCTGGAGAGTTACTGGACGGATAGCGAGCTATCCATTGCTCGTCGTTCACAAGCCTACACATATTATGGCTGATCAGCTACCGAGACCCTAACCATCTGTTAGGGTCTCGGTAGCTGGGGCGTGAGACACCGTTCTCTAAGTCCCGGCTGCAAACGAAAAACAAAGCTAAGTTAGTTTAGATTAGTTTGTTTTGTTGCGGCAATTTTTAGGGCCGTACCCAAAAGGCTAAACAACACCCTGCCTGGCCTGTTACTAAACCTCCACTACACATACGTCAATCTGCCAGCAGAAATCTTCACAGTGGACTTTTACCGTAATAACAAAAAATAAAAATAAAATTCCATTCAGAAAATTACCGAGGTTTATGGTCGGACTCGCACTTGGCCAGCTATTTCATACTAACACAGTTTAGTTAGCACAGTTTGTTGTCTGCACACAACTTTGAAATATTTCCCTCAACTTAGCGTGTTAAGCGATTAACTTATTATTTAGCTTCAGGGATGTAACTGGTTTTAAAATGTAACAATGTTTAATCAATTGACGGTTTGTGCTTTGATTGAACAATTGTTGTTCGTACAGAACAGATGAAAGAAGTTAGAATGGGCGGGACAGGCGTGCCACAAAGTAGGGCAATGCTCATAGTTCAACTACCAATAGTGAACTTGCGATCTATGGTCTGTTAGTTTTTATTGCTTGCGATCTATGGTTTATTGCCTGTAGTAGAGTTAAAGGGTGTGAGACAAGTAGCAAACCTTGTTGTAGTACAAATCGGAAAGTATTTATTTTCTAACCTTTTTCATCTTTTCTGTGGTTTCTCGCACGGAACAAATATTAGTACGGCGTGCGGATAGTTTTTTAGGGTTTGGGTGTCTTGTGTATGCAAACCTATAAAGAAAAAAAGTGGCTATTCATAGTAGAAAACAACGTTAAAGCAATTGGTTTAAAATATATCAACACTAACTATGTCCCGCAGCTTTGCCCGCGTACATAAAATATAGCCTATGTCACTCGGGAATAAAGCAGCTTTCTATCGGTGACAAAAATTTCGCAATCGGACCAGTACTTTCAGAGATCTTACAAACAAAAAAAAGTTTGTTTTACACATCTTTATAATACTAATGTAGATAAAAAGTAAACCAGAAGCAAATGCAGCACTTCAATATATAAATTTTTGACTAGCCTGTTGGTATAGTGGTCAGTGCCCTGACTGCTTTGCTGGAGGTCGTGGGTTAGATTCCCACCCAAGACAATGTTGTGTGATGAGCACCATCATTTGTTCTGTGCCCGGGTGTGATTTTATCTATATAATAGGGTAATTTCCAGGTCAAAATAATTACATTTTATTTAGTAGGTATTTTAAATTAAATAAAATATTGGACACATTTTTTTTTTCTTTTTTCGATTAATCAAAAAATAACAAAGATATAGCCCATTAAAGTTACGTGTGACGTCACCCCGTGTGAAAAAATGTAGCACGGCGTGACGTTACAAGTAACTTTAATGGGCTATATCTTTGTCATTTTTGGTTTAACCTTTCAATTGTGATAATTACAGACACAATTGAAAGACAATAGGTGCGCGAACGCCGGCGTTCGCTTGGGGTTTAATGAATTAATTTAGAAATAAAAAACAACATGTTCTTTATTTTTGAATAATCTAAAAGAAGGACTAATTACATTTTTTACGGCAACTAGCCTATTATACATTTAGAAATATATAAGTATGTTTATCAGTTGTCTAGTACTCAAACCTCAATCTCTGCTTAGTTTGGAACTAGACGCCGTTGTGTGAATGTTGTGGAGAATTTAAAAAAAAAATTGGCCCACATTAGGACTAACTTCTGTATTCACAAACATCCCATACATAATGCGCCATATTATGTTAAAATGCCATCCCTAAAATCAAAATTGAAAGCATGGCTCAAAGTTATGACAAGGTATAAAGTCTATCGGTAAATTTAAGGGCTGTCAAACTGAGTTTACAACCAAAGGTGATGTACCGATGTAAAATGACATATATAAATGTCGTAAACGGTTTACAGGGATTTTCATGAGTCATTACATGTTCAAGTTGACTAATTTCGTTATGATTATGGCAAAGGATTTTGGTTGAGAATTAGAGGGTTTTGGTTCGTAAGTCTTTGTGTGGTTGTGAACAATCATTATTTGTTTTTCTTTTGTCTTTGCATTGTTTGTGCAATACGCCAGCATCAAAGTTAAAAAATATTTATTTTCTGATACAGAATATAGTTACTTGGTTTCTAGATTGCAGTTATAACACAATCTAATATTTCTGCAGTATTTGGTACCAAAGTATTTTCAGCAAGCTTCACTGAGGTACTGAGTCAATGGTGCTAAAAAAGAAAGTTTGTGAGCGTGTGTTTGTTACTTTCCGTTTGTTACTTCTTCACATTGTATCGGCTGAGAGGATTTGGATGAAAAGCACACGGATAGAGTATGTCTCTATATCACGACCCCTTGGCAAAACTGGTGTCAATTTTCTGACTTCTGTCCATCCATAACCGCTGTCAAAGATCTATAATATGATAGGCGGGTCCAACGGCTTAGTGTATTTTCCGAAATGCGGAGGAATCTCAGTATGTTAAGATGGTTGCCCATCTAAAGACTGACCTTGACAAACGTTGCCTAACCCATACGGTTAACCACGAGTTTTTTCCACCACAAAAAAGTAATTATAGAAATAAAATTATTCTTTACATCGTAATCTTTTGCTGTTTAAAGATTAAGCGGATTTTAATTTACGTTTTTGATACTCCTAACAACGAATGAATGAATTATCATAATAATTTCAGTCCTTTTAACAGCATTTCATACATAAGTACAGCGAGATCACAATGTAAAACGAATGATCCAAGCAAATAAATGCTTCAACCAAGTAATGAATGGATCCGAAAATTAAACGTAGACAAGGAAGCAAGGACCACAAAAATGATAGGCTGATGTGAAGTGGTGGGCCAGAAATGGCTTGTACTTACACTGGAAATAGGTAAAAAACCATAAACCTTGGTCCACGCTAAGGCAGCCGTTACCCAAAGCTGGATCGTAATGGAGCCAAATGAAATCTCTAAAAAGTTAAACTGTCAAAGTAATTTATTATTATGAAATATTAAAAAAAGAACCGATACTAACTGATTAATCCATCAGCTCAGCTCATACTACTGATGGCGCTGAAAGGAACGCAGTTGTGAATAGGCTCCTAATAAACTAGTCCGCCTCACCATCGACGATTGCATCACTGCTTACCATCAGCTGGGATCGCAGTCAAGTACTAGTTTATATCTATTAAAAAAGACACTTTAGTTTGCGATAAGAAAGATTTTTTTTTTCAAATTTCATCCCATATGAAACGAGGCTTTAAATTTTATATGACATAACATACTTCCACGCAAGTGTAGTCGCTGGTAGAACTTAGTTAATGAAAACATAATTTTTGGCTTTTTCATTTATTTATTAAATTTACTTTTCGAATGAGTATTCATTTATTTTGTTTGTACTGCACATCTTAATTTACAACGATTTTACTCGTATTACTAAACTAACTTGGTAACAAGTTTCATAATAAAGCCTACATAGTATGTAAAAGTTTTAAACGAACCAATTTATTCTTAGATGAACTTACAAATACTTTATATATGCAAGTCTAAATGAATACAAGAAAGTGTGGGAGGTTATATTTTTATCTCGAAAAAGATATAAAGGTCATTCTCATTAGACTCACCCCAAAACTTACGAAATACGTACATAAGGCGGGATTTTTTTAGCCCTCGGGTTTTATATTAGGTACTATTTTGATATATTCGTTCATTGTAGTACAGTAATCTTTTACAAACGGAACGATTTTATCTGTTCTTACTTGATTTAGCTCGCAAATCTCGGAATCTACCAATGGTACACATTAACCATTATTGAAGTACAAGTTTTTTCAAGTTAAACTTTCAACTTGAAAAACATACTTTTTGCCTTAAAAGTTCAACTGTTTAAATTTTAATCTTTTATTAAAAAAAGGGTAGGTACTTATTATGAAAAATGCCCTAATTTATTATTTGGTCCATAAAAATTTAAAACAAATAAATATTTTAAAACAAAAAAGAGGCTTGAGTTAATTAAAACTAACTAAAAACAGTCTTAGCTAAAACAAAAAACGAAAAACTACTTTGCATCACTGTTGACTAGTAATAAGCAAAATATGTTAAATAAAAATAATGTAAAAAATTTGCACTTTTTAGAATTTCTGCAAAGTAAAGCTAAAATCCATTGATCTCAAAAATCCGCGTCAAAACCCGAATCTATAAAATCCGCTTTTTACAAAGGTTCAGAGTTTATCCAATTACTTTGTTGAAATTCAGGCAAAATTGTATTTGTACCTGTATATATACAGTTTAACAATAAAAAAGATACAGATAGACTTCTACGTGATATTGTGAAAGTTAAAAAGTTCATTACAAAGGCGGATTGGGAACTTTTCTACTTTTTGTCCGATTCATTTCATGAAAAAAAGTTTCAGAATGTGAGAACATGTTGCTCGTGTACATTTATTAGGGTTTAATGCGAGCTACGAATGGTGAGGGTGGGGTTTAGTACTCTTATATAAAGGCTAGAGTTTTAGGTCTAATGCTTTGTTGGTCTCGTTTTCGCGAGCGCTACTGCTGAGTTTAAAATCCTTGGTTCTATAAACGGGTTGGGCAAAATTGCTTTTGGATTTTACTATTAGGAATTACTTTGTAGCAGTTTGAAGTTTTTCCAACCGTCGTAGGCACGAGCTTGCAGACGACGAACAATAGGTAACTTGCCGTTTGGCCGTCGTTCACTTCTGAAAGTAAGGACGCCTTCAAACTTGCAGCAAAGTGCCGCGTTGCCACGCGATTGCAGCCGTACTGTTTTATTACGCCACTCCCGAGCTGCAGCCACGCATCATTTGAACAAAGTGATTATGCTCGAACCTAGCGCTGCAGCCGCGCATCTACCGTACGGAAATTTGCCTTTGCGGTTAATTTGAAGACGCCCTTAAACCCTGTCCTGAAACGCAAGGAACAAAGAAACACAGAGTGGATTTTAGTTAGTAAAAGTTAAGCCGCTCTACCTAACTGCGGGAGACGTAATTTGACGATACCCCACTTAAAAAAAGAGGCCAACACGGTCGATGCCCGCTAGGCTATGAAGAATTTCTGAAAAAACTATTGAGCCATACTCTCCGTTACCTCATACCATTGGAGAAGGGATGTGCCAGATGTTTGTACTTATAGTACCGTTAATCCTACTGATCTGTCTGTCGATTTTCTGTTACGCTGAGCCCTGATAAGTCATCGGCTTTATCTCTCTGTGAAAGTAAACGTCACAGATTAGGCACTTACGTTTTTATTGGCTTATTAATATTTTATGTTTGGTTACTTAGATTATGTCGTATTTAAAATTGTAAGTATATATCTTAACTAATATTATAAATCTGAAGAGTTGATTTGGTTAAACACGCTAACCTCAGGAACTACAGCAGGTCTAATCAAGTTATTTTAATTTCTCGTAGATGTTTATATCTCGTAGAAGTTTTAAAGAAAAAATCTGTGCTACTAACGGAGTTCAGAGGTAATAAATCTATGGGTACAATGGCGGTCTTATCATCTACTAGGCAACCGTTGGATGAACTAAATGATCTTAAAATAATAAGAGCAGTTAACGGGTGTAGGTACTGTCAATAAAACTTAAAAAATACACAGTTATAAAGTTATATTAAAGACAAATCACAATCTCTCTAGCAGTATTAAATTTAATTGAATAAATTATATTTAGAACAGCGTCTTCCATTACATTCACAAAATGCCAATGTTTTTAATAAATTCGTTTTGATTTTTTTGCTTATCCTCATTATTTTTATTTCAGATACTTTATTTCGATAAATTGTCGAGTTAATTAAAAGATCTACTTTATTGGAAACCAAATAATGTCTAATTTGAAAAAAATAATCAATTTTATTTGCATAAAATAAGTTCAAAGAAGTTTTATCAGAAATTATTAGAGCATACTTTGACGGGCCTGTTGGTCTAGTGGTTAGTGGCAGACACACTGCTATGCTGGAGGTTAGGGGTTCGATTCTCATCCAGGACAATTGTTTGTGTGATGAGCATGATCATTTGTTCTGTGTATGGGTGTTGAATTATCTATAATATGTCCGTATTTAGAAAAATACGTATGTTTATCAGTTGTCTAGTTCTCATAAAACAAGCTCCGAGCTTAGCTTGGGACTAGACGGCGTTGTAAAATAGTTGTGGAATATTATATTATTTTATTATATTATAGGTATACGTTTTGCTTATATTACAGTACGCAAATACATACATACATACAAACACACATTACATACAAATATGTCAATAAAAAGCACAAAAACTCTAAAAGAATACTGAGAAATTCAGATAAATATATTTTTGTTGCCAGGCACCCTGAGTTAAGTATCCCGATGAATATTATATAACATCAATATCTATTTTCACTGCTCCTTTCACAGTAACTCTTCCAACTCAGCTATTTTCGGCAATAAAAACACTTTACACAGAAATCTATTAACTCGCTTCAATAGACGTATTACCAAATTAGGTTTATTCGGTAACGACGTACAAAATATCATTAAAACTTTTAGCTGACTCAATCAATTTCACAACACACACAGTGAACACCAAAAATATTAGGCCGCTATCCCACTAGCGTTTTTCTAGCGTTTGCGTTTATCGAACGTTTGGCCAACGATTACGTCATGTGTACGCGATGTTGACGTTAAGTCGCGAGTTGTGCGAGAATTATGGGTATTCTGATGAAAATCAATGACTGGATGCTCAATGCAAATTAGTTTTTTTTTTAATAATTTTCGGTGTGAACAATATATTTTACAAAAAACAAGTGAAGACAAGTGACAAATAGAAGTGTCATATTTTTTCATATAATTTAGGAAGCTTGCAAGAAGGTTTTATCTCCAACATTTCCCCGGGCGTTGAAACCAATGGTTTCAACCAGATTCTGAAGACACAGGCAAAGGGCAGATTCGGTTGAATGCCCGTCGAACGACTCCAGTAGACGTCCGAATGTCAGCTACACGGGCGATACCATCCGTTCCTGGATGAACAGCCACGATCCGTCCAAGTCTCCACTTCAACGGAGGAAGATCGTCTTCCTTGATCACCACCAAGGAGTTCAGCATCAAGCCATCCTTGCAGGAACGCCATTTGGAGCGTTGTTGCAATTCTGCAACATACTCCTTGCTCCATCTGCTCCAGAAATGCTGGCGAAGCTGCTCGATCCTCTGGTAACGAGACAGATAATTGGCAGAGCTATCCTGGTAATCAGGTTGCGGCAAAGAAGTAAGTGGCCGTCCCACAAGAAAATGTCCTGGCGTGAGCGGAGTATAATCTGCAGGATCTGAAGACAACGGCGTCAATGGACGAGAGTTCAAGATGGCTTCAATCTTGGTTAGTGTGGTGTACAGCTCCTCAAAAGTCAAGTTACAATTTCCCAACACTCTCTGAAGGTGATACTTTGCTGACTTGACACCCGCCTCCCAGAGTCCACCGAAATGTGGGGTGTAGGCGGGAATAAAATGGAACCTTATTCCGTCGTTTGCTGCACTTTCACCCAAGGACAAACTATTTAATTTTAAAAATTTGGAAAGGTCGTTGTATGCACCGACAAATGAGGTACCGTTATCGGAAAAAATATCAGCAGGTTTACCTCTCCGAGAAATAAACCGATACAAAGCCAGTAAATAACTATTGCTAGTTAAATCACCAACGAGCTCCAAATGAATGGCCTTGGTTGTGAAACAAATAAAAATAGCGACATACACCTTTACTAACCTACATCCACGGCCCTGGCGACTAGCACACATAATAGGGCCAGCGTAATCAACGCCTGTGCTTTCAAAGGGATAACCTGGACGAAGGCGTTCTCGTGGTAAGTTACCCATTAAGGGAGCTACAACCTTACCCTTCATACGGTGACACAAAACACACTTATGATAACAGGCTTTCGCCAACTTGCGACCTCCTATTGGCCAATAAGTTTCCCTAATGGAAGCTAATAATAATTGTGGGCCAGCATGCATCAGCCTTTTATGCTCAAAATTAAATAATAGTTTAGTGAAATCATGAGTGGACTGTAATAAAATAGGGTGTTTCTTACTATAAGCAAAATTAGAGTTATCGAGACGTCCTCCTACTCGCATTACATTATTATCGTCTAAATAAACATTAAACTTTAGAAGGGCGCTCTTTTTAGGTAAACTCTTTTTGTTCAAAAATAATTGGTATTCAGAAAATGACTGAATCTGACTCTTAATAATGACAAGAGTTAGTGCATCTTGTACCTCATCATGTGACAAGTATTTGGTTTTAGGGTAATGCTTTCTACATGACTTAATAAATCGTAATACGTAGGCAACAGATCGTACGAGCCGTGTGTAATTGGAATAACGCCTAAAATCAATTAAAACTTCAGGTTTCGAATCGTTTACAACATGTAATATGATTTTAGGTCGAGTCTCCGGTAACGATTGTAGTCCTGGGCTCGTAATTTGAGAAGGCCATTCAGACGAATCTAGTTTTAAAAAATCTGGTCCTTTCCACCACAGATCTGACTCCTGCAGATCACTAATATCCATGCCACGAGATATTAGGTCTGCTGGATTTTGATCTGTTGGGACGTGCCTCCAAGTACAGTTACCCGACTTATCCAAAACCTCAGCAACGCGGTTGCGCACAAAGGGCTGAAGTCTGGTAGGCATCATCTGTAACCATCCCAAGACAATGGTTGAATCAGTCCAACAATAAACCCGACTGATCTTCACTCGAAGTGAGCTCATCACCTTCTCGTGAAGACGAGAACCGACTACCGCACCACATAACTCCAGTCGCGGAATTGTCGTAGGCTTGATGGGAGCAACTCGACTCTTTGCCATTAACAAGCGAGCCATGTACTCACCCTTAGCATTAACACTGCGAATGTAGACGCAAGCACCGTACGCGGACTCAGACGCGTCTGTGAAAATATGGAGTTCTAACTCCGTAAATGAATTGCAGACTACAAGTCGCGGAATGCGAACATGATTTAAAAGAGGTAAAGATTTAATAATAATCTCCCATTGTTTACAAATCTCATTAGGTAATGGTTGATCCCATGATAATTTATCTAACCACATTTTCTGTAGCAAGATCTTCATAGTAATAACAATAGGACCTAACAGACCTAAGGGATCAAAGATTCGCGCAATAACGGATAACAAGTCACGCTTTGTGTACCTAGTCGAAGATTTAGTCAGACCTATAGGAAACCCTATCTCATCAGTGCCGATATGCCAACAGAGACCAAGCAACTTTTCTGGCTCATTTTGTCCAATGTTCAAATCGTATGACGCAGGGACAGCATTCGACAATAATTGAGAATCATTTGACTTCCACTTTCTCAATGGCATACATGCCGACGCAAGCGCTTTGGTGACTTCAGTGCGAATGAACTTTACTTCATCTAAGTCATCCCCTCCGGTCAGCAAGTCGTCGACATAGAAGTCATGTTGGATGATTTCCGATATCTTAGGGTTCCTACAGTCGAGTCCTACTTGTTTAAGGCATCGTGTCGCAAGGAATGGCGCACTGGCCGTACCGTACGTGACGGTGTTTAATTGATAAACATTAATAGGATCACTAACATTATCACGCCAAACAATCTGTTGTAAATATCTGTCCGACGGGTGGACGACTATTTGTCTATACATCTTCTCCACATCCGCAGATAAAACATACTTGTGGACTCTAAAGCGAAGAAGTATAGACAATAGACCGTCCTGTACGGTTGGCCCAACCATCTGTAGGTCATTAGAGGACACTCCCGTCGAAGTAGAAGCACTAGCGTTGAAAACAACACGAAGTTTGGTCGTGGTACTCGACTCGCGTAAAACTCCCATATGTGGAATAAAATAACCCAAACATAAATTAGGTTTATTAATTTTTGTCATATGACCAAGTAACTCGTATTCTGACAAAAAGTCATGATACATTCTACTAAAGTTCGTCTTAACCTTTAATTTACGCTCTAAAGAATGTAAACAATGTGTGGCTTTATTAAAAGAATTTCCTAAAATTGAAGGATCTTTCTTAAGGGGGATGCGAACACAAAAACGACCATCAGACAATCGTGTCGTATTTGTAACGAAATTGTCTTCACACAATTTCTCTTCAGGCATATAAGAATTGGAAGACTTCGCATTCACCTCCTCTAATTGCCAAAACTTTGTCAATTCTGACTTGAGGTTTTCCCAGTCACCATCGCTGTCAGCAACCATTTTAGACATATTGCACTTTACGTCATTCGTCAGCAGTGAGATAGTATTCTGAGTAATTGGACCGGAAACTATCCATCCTAGACGGGTTTCACATAATATTGGTTTCCCGGTACCTAACTTTAGTCTTTGAGATCCTAACAAATCCCAAAAAAGATCAGCGCCGATTAAAATATCAACATCGGCAGGGTTATAAAAAGTAGGATCAGCTAAAGTAATATTCGAGGGTAAGTCGAAATCAGAAATATTTATCTGACGACACGGAACACTACTCGTAATGAACGGAAGAACAAAACAATTTAGTTCGAATACAAAGCTATCATCTAATGGCGTACCCTTAACCCGACATATTTTACCTACGTGCGAAGTGACGTTATTGATTCCAAGGATTGATCTATCTACCTGGCTAGTTTTTAAGTTAAGTTTATTGCACAACCTATCTGTTATGAGTGAAGACGTGCTACCACTATCGAGCACCGCGCGAGCGAGATGCACACACCCATTGTGGTCTCTTAATTTGATCAAAGCGGTTGATAACAACACATCTCGTTGCGTATGACCACACGGAGATGCAATGTTTGCGGATAAAGCTACGTTATTCGTTTCAGTCGTAGCAGACAAGTTATTCATCGAATTACCACTAGGTGTATTCGATACAGTGCCATTAGAATGTACGTGAACTAATGTGTTGTGCCTACGTTTGCATAGTTTGCAGCCTGGTTTTTTACATTTGTTAGCATAGTGTCCGGAACGAAAACAGTTAAAACATACCTTATAACTAGGTAATGATTTGAGACGGTCATCGTTACTCAATGCGAGAAACTGTGGACAATTATTTAATGTGTGATCGTTGTTATTACATTTAGGACAAGGTTTAGAAGCTGAGTCAGTGCTAGAATTGATAGGAGATTGTGCTACCATTGACTTGATCTTAGGACCTGATTTACCTGGTGATTGCGAATAATGATTGCGGGGGAGTTCCAGGGTCTCGATGAGGTCGGCTCGATTGCGTAAGAATTGCATAAATGCGTTAAACGTGATTAAGCCATCCTTGTCTATCCTACCTTTGCACTCCTCCCACTCACGATAGGTTTTTTGATCAAGTTTTCGTGTGACAATGTAGATTAAAAGTGTATCCCAGTGTTTCACAGGCTCCCCTAATGACTCTAAAGCTCGCAAGTCTTTATTTAACTGATCGATCAAATTCTTAATGGCAACAGAAGATTCTTTTGTAATTGATTCAATAGTAAATAATGAACTTATATGATTCTGAACCAGTAATCTTTTGTTGTCAAACCGATCACATAACAATGACCATGCCACAGAGTAATTACTTGAAGAAAACTCAATGGATTTGATAACTATAGCAGCTGTTCCCTCAAGTGATGCTCGCAAGTAGTGAAACTTATTGATTGCGTCTATGTCATCATTACAATGAATTAGGCTAGTAAAGGTGTCGCGGAATTCAAGCCAATTACAATATAATCCGCTAAACTTTGGTAACTGAATCGTTGGCAATTTAACCGGCTGCTTTATGCTAACACGAGTACTTTTACAACTTTCCATCGATTTATTATCTTTATTGTAGTCAGTCAGAATATTCTGGGCTCTAGATAAGGTTTTATAATAAATAGACTCAAACTCGGAACGCTGAGAATATTGTAAGTTGATGTCGTCAACAATGCATTCTAGACGTAACTGTACCTCATCATACTGCTCATACAACGCCTCTATCTTGCCCATGCGCAACTGCAACTCGGACACATCACAGCTAGATAGCTCCTTGTCCTTGAATGAGTCCAGAAAATTGAGGAAACTAGTCAAGCGACCTTTGAAGCTGCCTCGCTTCTTAATTAAATCCTTTTCCTCAGACATTCTGGGAGACGAGTGTTGTCAACCTGGCATTGATACAGGAATATAAAAATTAAAAACAACAATATAATTTCAATAATTATACGCCTAGCTGTAGTCTATGCCCTTTCTGACTGCTAACTATCTATATATATAAAAGAAAGTCGTGTTAGTTACACTATTTATAACTCAAGAACAACTGAACCGATTTGGTTGAAAATTGGTAAGGAGGTAGCTAAGAACCAGGAGAAGGACATAGGATATCCCGATTTTTATCCCGTTCCCGTCGTTCCCGTGGGACGTGACATAAAACGTGGTGTAACAAAACGCAACTTGGAGTAGGGTAGAGTAGGGTAATAGAGTAGGGTAGAGTAGAGTAGGGTAGGGTAGAGTAGGGTAGGGTAGAGCAGGGTAGAGTAGGGTAGGGTAGGGTAGGGTAGAGTAAGGTATGGTAGAGTAGGGTAGGGTAGAGTAGGGTAGGGTAGAGTAGGGTAGAGTAGGGTAGAGTAGGGTAGAGTAGGGTAGAGTAGGGTAGAGTAGAGTAGAGTAGGGTAGAGTAGGGTAGAGTAGGGTAGAGTAGGGTAGAGTAGGGTAGAGTAGGGTAGAGTAGGGTAGAGTAGGGTAGAGTAGGGTAGAGTAGGGTAGAGTAGGGTAGAGTAGGGTAGAGTAGGGTAGAGTAGGGTAGAGTAGGGTAGAGTAGGGTAGAGTAGGGTAGAGTAGGGTAGAGTAGGGTAGAGTAGGGTAGAGTAGGGTAGAGTAGGTAGAGTTGACAGCTTAGATAAAAGGTAACTATTAGGTGGTACGAAGTTTGCCGGGTCAGCTAGTAATTTATAACAATGACTTGTACTAAAATCTAACACTCAAATATTTTTATTATGTCAAGATACTTGTTAAAAATTAATACCACTGTTAAGTAGTTATGTAATTAGTTACAGCTTAATATAATGTAAGTTTAATAATGTAGCAAAATAGCTAACTATACTGTTAAAAGTATGAGTTTAAACTTAACATTGCTGTTGAATAAAATACTAATCACAATGCAACAAAGTACCTAATGATTTTACTCAAACACAATATAATTGGTAATTTAATAAAATAGTACTGACCTTAGTATGACTACTTATATATACTACCTGAGTGTTGGGTGACGATATTAGCGTAATTATAACTGTACACCACTAACTAACTTGCTTGAAATCAATCCAGTTCTCCAGCAGTGAACTCATGAACCTCCATTCAGCGTGGAAGTCAGTCTCTATTCTTTTTCTTGAAAATAATCGCTGATCTTCTTAATTATATTTCATCCGGCTCGTTATGGACCATGTGCGAGAATTATGGGTATTCTGATGAATATCAATGACTGGATGCTCAATGCAAATTAGTTTTTTTTTAATAATTTTCGGTGTGAACAATATATTTTACAAAAAACAAGTGAAGACAAGTGACAAATAGAAGTGTCATATTTTTTCATATAATTTAGGAAGCTTGCAAGAAGGTTTTATCTCCAACACGAGTCTTTTGTAACATGCAGTCATGTAGTGGAATTCCCTGCCGGAGTCTGTGCTTACTAGGGGGTTACTTCTAGGTAAGCGTGTTCCATCGTTGGCCACATCATCGCTTACCAGGTGAGATAGTGGTCAAACGCGAGTCTATCAATAATAAAAAAAACATGCACATTTACGCCGTTCGAGTCTGACCATTTTATAGTCAAAATATTTTTAATGGTCTGCGGATGCGCAAATTTAAGGGCCAAGCGCCCGAAAAGTGCCATAAAACATTGATTTTCTGAGGGCTACTCCTCCGTAACGGCTAGGTCAATAGGTTTGAAAAAAAATATATATTTATTAAAGATTCATGAACAATAATATCAACATTTGATTTTTTCGTGCAAATAATACTTTTGTCAAAAAAAAAAAAAATTCACAACTTTTCGCAACTTTTCCCTACTCCTTCGAAACGGCTTGGACCTTTAGAAACATTTTTGCACATAATAATTGGTGGTTAAATATTCTTCAAAGTGAACATTGCATATGTAAATCAATCAGAGAAAATGGATTTAAAGCGCTTTCCGGGCGCTGCTGGTCGCAAATAAATGCACAGATTTGCGTACTGCTGCCGAGTGCGAAAGTTGCGTTCGCATTAATTATTATTCGGCCAGATGGTTCAAGGAACTATACGCCTTAACGTCGTCGCGTCTGTGTAGCGCCGTCACTGAGCAGACGTTGCCTAAACGCCAACGCGTAAAACGATATATTACATTTGTTTAGGTGCTAAAAAAAAACGTAATCAATCTTGATTGTCTTGTTATTTTTAAAAGAATATTTTTTAGTTCCTTACCTAACATCGGTTTAAGTAAATAACTTAGCATAAGCATAGCATAATCAGCCTTTTAATGTTCCCACTGCTGGGACTCAGGCCTCATCTCTAGGAGGGCAGTAGCCCATTCCCACTCGCACCGGGCCCGCGTGGTTGGTGGATGGATGTGGTGGGTGGAGTTGGTGAATGTCACATGTCTTCGAATTTTTGGTTCTAGGACATGCCGGTTTCCTCACGATGTTTTCCTTTACCGTTTTACGAGCAGTGGTGATGAAATAAATTACACAAATTAATGCATCTGACTGGGTTTGAACTCGCGACCTACAACTTGTAAGTCACCGTACGGCCACCACTGCTCACATAAATAACTTAATTGTAAACATTTTTAGATAAAATACATGTCAGAATTGTTTATATTTAGTTAAGTACCAAAACAAATGGTGTATATAGTGGCATAACGACCTTATAAACTCCATCAAGCAAGGCAACAATTTAACTCCCAACTGCGTAATCTGATTAAGTATCAACAAGAGTTCTAAGAAAACGTTACTTTAAACAATTAAGATTTATTCTCGACATAGCAAAGTTATTAAAACTTGGAGTGTATACAATTAAGGGTGCGTCTACATTTGCGGTTGGGTCCGGAATGGAGGATACGCGGTTTTAGATAATGTGAACATGGTTGCTGTTTCTCTGACGCGTATAGAAGGGTAATCAATTTTATTTCGGTATTTGTACATGGTGTGTATATGTGCAAACTATGCAGGCCTCTAGTAATAGATGTATAGGCCCAACTGGCAGCTGTTGTAGTTATAAAATACTTATCATGGTACATTTTCTTAATGTACTTTTACCGATGGTAAATATTATAAAATGGAAACAGTTATATACTCTGTTAGACACAGCAAAATATGAAATAATAGGAGACGAGACAGATGGACAAGTTAGAGGAGTATTTAGCCTATATTTTCCCACTACTGTGTAAAGTAATTCCCACTAATGTGTTCCCAAAACGTTTTGGGAACACATTCATTGTGCGTGCGGCTAGGCAGTGGAATTCCTTGCCGGAGTCTGTGTTTCCTGATAGCTAAAACCCGGGGATTTTTAAGTCGAAAGTGAATAGGTTTTTTCTAGGTAAGCGCGTTCCATCGTCGACCGCATCATTGCTTTCCATCAGGTGAGATAGCGGTCAAGCGCGATCTTATCAACTATATAAAAAAAAGTAAAGGCTTCCCTCAGATTCAACTAGGCATTATTTTCTCGAACCACTTTCAGCCCTTGCAATACCGGTCTAGGTTACCGTTTTTCATATTGTTTATTTATCATTTATAATTTTCGTTTTTTTTTTTTCATATTTACTTTATACAGTTATTACCTTTAACCACCCACCCAATATTGCTGTTTAAAACGCCCTAAAGGCCTCGCTTAACCTTTCATAATGAGAATTAGAGACACAATAGAAAGACAATGGGTGCGCGAACGCCGGCCGTTTGCTTGGGGTTTAATAAATTAATTTTGTACTGTTAAACAAGAAGCAATTTGTCTTCCTAAGTTCCTAAGCATTTGCAAGTTGTTATAAAGACATTCACGCCAACTGCTCTCCAGTGCATACAAAGATGAGAACACCGCCTAACATTCGAGCAAACTGGCGGCAAGAAACAGTTTCGAGGCAAGAAACGGCATGAAGGCAATTAATAGTGCGGCAAACGAAACAGTTCGGCATTAAGACGACGGAAGGTAGTTAAATGTGCGACATAATGAAACCGTCCTTGTAATTACTTTTACTTGAAACACTTACTTGTTGAGTTTCTTGCGACGACGATGTTGAGTTAAGTTTGACGGTGCATCTTATTTGAATGTATTATTATGTAGAATTATCCATTCATTAAACCTCAAGCGAACGCCGGCGTTCGTGCACCTTGTCTTTCTATTGTGTCTGTAATTTCCACGATTGAAAGGTTAAATTATATCTTTGTTTTATTTCTACTACTTTCTACAACTATTATAATTACTTAACTGAATACAGGTTGCGCCAATTATTATTGTTTTTATCAAAATATAACTTGACAATGTAAGTCCACCTTAAAGAATTTGGTTTTATAATGTAAACTTTTCAGAACCAAATTAAAATTACCAAGTCCTCATGATAAATTTAGGAAGCGATGATGAGTGGCAACTCTCTAAGTTAATTCTTGATTTGCAGAAGTAGATACCAGTCTAATTGAAATAAATGATTAGGGCCTTTGACATTGAGTGATTCATTTTGTAATGGCGTTTCAAAACCGTCTGTTTTTTTTTGTTTTTCATTTTTACAAATATTATGTGAACTAGAATCATAATCATAATTAAAAATAAGCACGGAAAGTTTGTGTGTGTAAAATGTTTTTTTAAGTTGTTATTGATTCTATTTGTCGGCAAATAATAGAGGCCTCGACGCCTCGTATTGATATCTACGCACGCACACACAAACACGGAAGTATCTTAGAATTTTATTTTTATCCTAAAATATTTCTCGATTATTTTAGGATAAACAATATTTTATCTTTTTTTTAACAGCTGAAGTCGACAGTAGCCTATTCAGAACAAACTACATTCAGGATTTATTTATTACTGGCTTTTGTCCGCAGCTTCGCCCGCCTACATAAAAAATAGCCTATGTCACTTATGAAAAGCAGCTTTTTATCGGTGAAAAAAATTTCGCAATCGGACCAGTACTTTCAGAGACTACCTTCTACAGATAAAAAAAAAAAACATAAAAACAAACATTACCTCTTTATTATATTACTAGCTTTTACCCGCAGCTTCGCCAGCGTACTTAAAATATATCGAATGTCACTCAGGAATAAAGCAGCTTACTATCGGTGAAAAAAATTTAGCAATCGGACTAGTACTTCCAGACATTACCTCCTACAAACAAAAAAACAAACATTACCTGTTTTTTATAGGATTTATTAGTGTAGATTTATTTAATGCTGGTAAAATGAATTACACAAAGTAATGCGCTTGGTTAGGTTCGAACTCGCGACCTACTCTCACGGCCACCACTGCTCTCAAAAGGGTGAAGGAAAACATCATGAGGAAGCCGGCATGTCCTAGAACCAAAAATTGGAAGACTAGTGACGTTCACCAACCCGCACTGGGCCCGCGTGGTGGATTACGACCCATTCCCTCTACTAGAGAAGAGGCCTGAGTCCCAGCGGTGGGAACATTAAAAGGCTGATTATGCTATATGCTGAGGTAGTCACCCTTTAGGTACAGGCATGCTCAGCGCATTTGAACTTTTGTTCTTTTTACCCGACTACGGCAAAGCCAAAGGAGGGTTATGATTTTGTTTTACTTTGTGTTTGTAATCGTTGTGATGTATCTTTCCCATATAAAAGTATTTCTATTTGTTCTTTATTCTACAGTAAATTATTCGAAAGAGTTATCGCGGTCCTGGCAACGGGCAACTGAAAGAACACGAATGAGTTTTAGGCAGTAAACATTTTACAGTTCCTGTCACTACACGTGGCGCGGGAAAAATGATTTGACCCATCAAAAGAGTGTGAATATACATATATACGAGTGTATATAATATATCACAGTGATACATCGTCAAAACAAACGCCTGGCAACATCATAAAAGGGATGAAAATATAAATAAATTAGACTATTCTTAGCCCGAGTAAACACGACCCAACATAACCAACAACTTACAAGCTAAATACCTCTGTTTCACTCCAAGGTCAGCAGAAAAAGCCCACTTAAAGTTAATTAAAAATTAAATCCCAAACGGGAAGTACCGTCGAAATAACTTTACATTACAAAGTTCCCCTGATTGATTTTGCTTGAAAAAATAAAGGCAATTTTTGCAAAAGCAATATTTCACGTAAATGGACCGTGCGATGTTGTCTTGTTACGCTGGGTTCCCCTTAAGGCAGTAGGGGCAAGTTGATCAAGTTCATAGGTCGCTCGACTGAGCTGGGGTCGGGTAACAAATTACCCCTATTTATTGTGAAACAAGTTTGCCTATCAGCAATTTGGTAAAACCATTATGTAGATAATAGTCTCATTTCAATGTAACCGAACAATTTCGGTGTGGCGATAAATTTTGTTTCGAGGAGGTTGCAGAGGTTTGTTCAATGTAACAAGACTGTGACCGACCCCTTGGAGATTGTGCGGTTTCATTTTTAAATCCTCGAACGCTTCCTTCATTATAACAAAGGCAAAAAACCAGAAATTTTGAATCTACTTCTTATATACCTACGGTGTTTGGCTGACATTTCGGGCGTTTCCTCATATAAACTTATGATGATGAGATGTTAAGAGAACCTTCACTGGTTTTATGTTTTAAATTAAAAATTGTATTAATGAACATGCTCAGTGCAGAACGAGATAATATCTACGCCTCGTATGTTTTTTTTTCTTCGGTGGGTAAAAATTACCTAGATGACATCAGCGGGAGACAGTGTCAGACTTTTACTGACTACAAAACCCACCCTGTTCCTTCGTTGCCTTTCACACCGGGGTCGAGCCTTCCTTTCAGAAGCAGACCGTTGGCCCCAGTAGGGTTCGACCCTGCTGGGCCCCTGCGGTAGCTGACAACACCTAGAGGCGCGCGGGAACTGTACGGACGGTCAGATTGCGAGCTGCTCATTGCTCGCCGTCCGCAAGCCCGCGCTTATGGTGGCCGGAAATCGAGATCGGATTCTAATCTAATAATAATATTTATTTCTTATCAAAAAAGTCGGTTTTCTAGCCAAGATATGGTTTTGTTTATTTCGTAAGTTTATGTCTGAATTGTGCCACCCTCCCCCATGTATCCTTTGGTCACTGTACCATCCCAATTAGGGTCTTCCTCTTGGGTATTGGGGATCTTGGGTATTTGATCTTCACTGTCATTATTTATTATATTGAAAACAAATATTTCCTTGTTTACCTATATACGAGTACTGTTTCAAAAAATTTGTTCAAAAGACATATTTGGTGGAAGACCCACCCACTTAGTCAGACAAGGTTTCAAGTAGAAATACTCGCTACAAATTAAGTCAATTTACAACGACGACCCAAAGAACAATATACTACGCTAGTTTGCTCACGGGAATTTAGTCCTTGCGGCTATTAAAATAGAGATAGTTTTAGGTTCTCATGAATGGAGTGGAGGCTGAAATTAAGGAGCTTTGCATACTTTAACTGGAGCGCTTCTGATGTTTCGGGTCATATTTACGGTGTTTATTTTCTGACATTCGAACTACGAACTTATGTTTTCCGGAAAATGTTTCTATTAATTAAAATGTTTTAATTAAGAAGCACTTTCGAATTGTGTTTCGAATTAAATTATGTAGAATT
The DNA here is from genome assembly GCA_929112965.1 of Mythimna albipuncta. NCBI lineage: Eukaryota > Metazoa > Arthropoda > Insecta > Lepidoptera > Noctuidae > Mythimna > Mythimna albipuncta. The sequence continues at coordinate 7,448,406 of OV815969.1, read as the reverse complement.
TGATAAGTAAATAAGTGTGTAGGTAATCAGTTAATTGAACTGTTTCGCTTTGGAAGCTAAATAAATTATACTATACACTAGCGGTCTTGATAGATCCTGTCCAAAAGCTACTTTTACATCAGAAAAAAAAAATTAAGAACCCGATTCAGCACCACTTAACGGGCCCAACTTTATTTTCAAAACGTAAAGGACCCGCTCACTTAAACAAAAAACGTTTTATCCATACTAGTACATAGTATTAATTGATTTATAGTGCAAGTAGGTTTACCCTCGATTTTTGATCTAAGCACTTGAAGTTGAGTAAAATACTAAAAAAAAAGAAAGAAAGAAGGACATTTTATTTTTTAAACTCTAATTTAGGCTGACATCCTATCATTTTTTTTTTGACAAGTGCTTAATTCAAAATGATAAACGACTTCTAATTCGTGTTCAGCATATTGTATTTTCTTTAAAAAGCTTTTCTATCTGGAAAAATCATATTATTGAAACCTGTAATAAGAATTTACGTAAGGGACATTTTTTTAAATTTAAAAATTTTCCTCACGACGATCAACGTAAGAGTTTTTTTTACTAAAATGTAAATAACAATAATAATAATATTCTTATTATTATATAGAGCTTGTGTTATGGGTACTAGACAACTGATAAACATACTTATATATTTCTAAATACATACATATTATAGATAAACTTCACCCAGACACAGAACAAATAATCGTGCTCATCACACAAACATTTGTCCTGGGTGGGAATCGAACCCACGACCTCCGGCATAGCAGTCAGGGTCACTAACCACTAGACCAACAGGCCTATCAATATGTCCCTTACGTTAATTCTTACTACAGGTATCATTATGCAAGCCATACTTTATACAGAAAGAGAAAATAAACACTAGTCACACAACACAAACTGTATTCTAACAAGGAATAAGTTCATTACTCAACAAACATGCGAACTTAAATTACGTACTAACCGTGCTACACTATTTTATTACAGAAACTTCGCATGTGCTTCTCAGAAAAAAAAACCTGTCAAGTGAGAGTTGAACTCGCATACTGAGGGTCCCGCACCAACTGATCTATGTAAATAGTGTGATATCGAAGGAGAACGCATGAAAAATCTTGCCAACTGGCTAAACAAATATACTTTACTTTTCTAGATTACGCAAATAAGGTGTTCGATTTTCGAATCGAATATCGGATTTTTTTTTAATCTCAAAAGTAATTCTGATGTAACTACAAATGCATGATTTTCTAACTGTATCCTTAACTTTATATAGAAAGTCCCCTATAGGTTTGGATTTCTTTGCGAGTGTCAAAATATGTATTATTATTATTATTTCCTTTATTTTTCTTCTACACATATTTTTAATATTTTTACACATTTACAAAAAAAAAATAAAACATTTAAAAATATAAAAACAGTAGTCCACCGATGTCGAGAGCAGGGTCCAAGCTACCGGTGGTTAGGGCTCCAGAGACAGGAACCATTTTATTATTATAATAATGTTTATTGTACACCCCAAAAACAAAAATACAGGACAAACATTAAACAAAAAAGAAACAATGGGCGGTCTTATCGCACAAGGCGATCTCTAACAGACAATTTTTGTATAGACTGAAAGAAAGGAGATAGATTTAGGGTTGTCAGTGTACAAACATCAGAAATAATATTAATAAGATACATTAACACAAATACATAAATCCTAATACAAAAAAAAAAACTTATAAATATCAAATATATATTTGAACCAAGAGAAGGAAAAAAAAATATCAAAGAGAAAGGTAATGCATTAACATTGCAAGGCATTTTTAAAAAATATGCACACAGCCAGAGCATAAACGGAAATTGCGTTGACTTAAAAGTTTGATTTTTTTACTGCTCAAGTGATTGATTTTGAGATGCTTGATTATTTTACATTAATTTAAACTTATATCTGCACTCGTTACTAAGATAAGAAACCTGTCTTGATAGTTCGACAACGAAGTGATATTAGGATTTCATTTTTACCGACTGAGGTACGGAACCCCAAAAAAGTCGTTTCTAAAACAATTAAGGCTAGTAACGAACGCGTTTCGTTGCCGTTGTTCGGTGCACATTTGCCTTATTTGCGCTTAGTTGCTTTGCTTGTAAAACTGTTGCCATTCACGACACGTCATAAAGTTGTAGCAACTGTTGGGAATATAAAATGTTTTATCGTGACATTTAGCTCACGTTTGGTGGTAAAATTTTAATATTCAGTTTTCTGAAAGTCCATTTCAATATTATATCGTTATTTTAAGTGGAGTCATTTGGTTGGTTGCTTTTTAGCATTTTTGTATTATTTTGTACTTATAAATAGAGGTTGTTTTACTCGTAGGGGTAAAGATGGCCTATTTGATTTGACCCACAATCTATGTTTTATTATTATTATTATTGATAGGCTCGCGTTTGACCACCATCTCACCTGATGGTAAGCGATGATGTGGTCGACGATGGAGCACGTTTGCCAAGAAGTAACCTATTCACTCTTGACTTAAACACCCCTAAGTTGTAGTTGTTGTGTGTTGTTGTGTTTAATAACTAGACTCTGTGGAATATAATCATTATCATCATCACCTCAGCCGGAAGACGTCTTCTGTTGGGCATAGGCCTCCCCAAGGGCCACCACAATGAACAGTCTGTGCGTCTTGCATCTATCGGATTCCCGTTACCAGGTCATCAGTTTGCCGTGTAGGAGGCCTTCACTCTCTACTTCATTTCAGAACCTTTCGGCCCCAACGGCCATCTGTTCTGCGAGCAATGTGCCCTGTCCACTTAAGTTTTGCGATTCTTCGGGCTTTATCAGTAACCATGGTTCTCTTGCAGATTAGGCGCTGCTTTCTTAGTAAGAAAAAATGAAATAAAATGGTTGGGTCAATACCTGCTAGGGATGTAGGGTTGTTTGAAAGAGTTACCTTGACCACAGAACGTAGGTGGGTTTAAGTTAGTAAAATCTGACATTCCTTCTCCACCCAGAGCTGAAGGAGGCAGAGGAGAATTTCCTACCTCAAAAAAGGCACTTGGTAAACATTGCCACCACAGGCGCGGGCTTTCGTCCGGCAACCGTCCGAACTGAGCCGAAGACATCGACGGCGCGTATTGTTCCACGCGCGTCTCAAGGAGCTGTCAGCAAAGCGCAGGGGCCTAGCAGAGTCGCAGCCTACTGGGGTCAAGGTTCTGTTTCTGAAAGGAAGATTCGGCCCCGGTACGAAAGGCAACGAAGGAACAGGAATAACTACAAACCTACAAACTATCTCTCAGTGCGCCCAAGAACGGGGGATGTCATTGGATGATTTTCCGACCTAAAAAAAAAAACCGACTGGTGATTTAGCTGAAATGAACACCCATAACATAAAAGACATTGTACCCATCTGTTTAAAAAAAAAAATTTTGTCATATAAGAAATATACAAAATTGTGTCCAAAAACCTACGGCCGCGTCTTTCCCAAAACAACAAAGCAATCTGTACATATTCATGTTTATAACTATTCGCATCACGTCACCGACCGAGTAATCGCAGCTGTTCCGTATAATAAAGTTTTCTGAAATTAATGCGAAACCCTACAGAGTGGAATAAAACTAAGTTTACGGCAATATGCGGCTTGGCAGTCGGCATTTTATTTTTATTTTCTTTACCATGCTAGTTGTAGTGTTTAGGTACGGAGCTTTTTAGTTTATTACGTTTAAATTACTGGCCACTATTACTTTAACAGATAATAGAGACCGATGAATTTGGCTTTTTATAGGTAAAATAAAAACACTTTTTTATAATAGCCAACATGGGCCTACGTTTAAGGTTTTGGGCAGAAAATGCAAGATAATATTGCCGCCTCGGATCTTGAGCGCTGGCTTCAAGTTGCGCAGAATTCAAATATTTGGTCTCTTTAGTGGTGCAAAGTGAGACTCGGGGGCGGCCGCGCCACCGCGGCTTAGACGTCACTCATGATTCGCTCCCTGCGCTGCTGCATGTATGTAACACGACGACGATTGGCTCGCCAATGCGCAAAGCGATCCCCACCCTGACGCCGAGCACTCAAGATCCGTTTTGGCAATTGTACAAAAAACCAATCAATACCTACTGATTCCGAAAAAAGAAAAAAAGTAAAGAAGATAACATAGCGCAATAACGATTAAAAAACGAAAATAAAATAAAAGAGCTCACCTGCACAAAGGAAAGTAAACAAATTGAAATGATTTAAAAAGGTAGGAACAATTTTCAACCTTTTTGAATGACCAAAAATACGGAAAGCCTCAATTCCTAGAAAATTGGCCGCATTTATGTTGCCACTTACACTGGCAGCCTGCCTTTGACAGCACGGAGCACGTTGTGGGTGGTAAATGGAAAAACAACATACTTTTTTCGACCTGAAAAAGAATTCTCTACTAAATGTCCGGGTCAATGACCTTAACAACAAAAAAACATAACCCGTAATGTTTAACACAGGTGTATTCTGTCTGCCAGGGCTGCCAGATTGTTCATAAGAGCTACCTTGGCCCTCGCAAAGGGGAAATGAAGGAACACAGGTGGATTTTACGCAACAAAAATCTGTCACCACCGCTTGCTCCAACCAGAGCAGTCAGTTATTTGATAATTTCCTACGTGAAAAAGACGTATACAACATAATTTTTAGTGTTTACGCGGAACCTGAACATAGTTTGTTCAGAATCAGTAACTGAATGGATTTCAATATTTTTTACACCTTGTTATTACACTTAGGGGACAAGGGGTCTAACTTATTTTATATCCTCAAGCAATTCACTTTGTTTTTGGTATAAGTCACTATCTTAAAAACTTTTAACTATACATAAAAAATAACCCAATAATAATAAAGAGCATAAATCGTTTACACATAAAAAAACATCACGTGTATTTCATTAGATGGCGGTTTAAATGTAACACGAATTTGACGCGCGCGGAGTGTTTTTTGCGTCTCCTGTAAAGTTGATTTTTTGTACTTAGATCCTTTTTCACTAGGGCCACAGATATAATAAAGAAGTAATTTTTTTTTTGTTTGTCGGAAATACCGATAGAAAGGTGCTTTTTTTTCTGAGTGACAGTCTATATTTTATTTACGCGGGCGAGGCCGCAGGTAAAAGCTAGTTGTAATATATGTAATTCCAAGCTGCCACTTTACTTTCTAGTGAAAAGTGACTCAGTTAACTCAATTTAACTTCAACCGAACACGGGTTTGTAACACAAGTCAGGCGTTAATTACGCCTAGTCACAGCCTCGTAACTATTCATAGCACGTCATAAAGTGCTAATCACTCGTACATAGCTGTTTATTTACACTATGTCAGCTCATTAGTTTAAACATTAGGCGGGTGATAGAATGGAGGGGAAGTGTGGACTGAAATGTATGGGAAAGGGATTTTGGTAAATGTTTTTTGCTCGTGGAAAAGTTTTGCGATTTCGTTGTACTAAAACCATTAGATATTTGTGCGTGTTCTGTTGAAGAAACACCATGTTTGAATCAAATATGGTGTTTCTTCCAGTTCGTATCCATAACAAAAGATCAATTGGAAACGTGCGCTAGTTTCTGACGTTTTGTAAGTGCCCATGTTGGCCTATCTAAGCCTCGTAAGTCTACCTCGTAAGGTCCGACCTAAATTTAGGTCGATATACATAACGACCCAATGTCGACCTAAAATTAGGCGCAAGTAGTTGCGGCCCATAATTACTATAGTGTAGTCAAAAATGTACAAATGTATTGCTTTTGGCTAAATTCTTTTAAACGGTATTTCCTGTACCTAAAGTTAACTATTTCATGCAAAATATATATTGAAATAATACGTTTATGGTAAATATTTTTTTGGGATTATTTAAACCAAAAATAACGTTTAAATATCATGTCCTAATTTTAGGTCGCTGGGCCTTACGAGGCTATGTGAAATAAAATAATTATTGAGTTTGAATTCGAATCAGCTTTTGTCAGATGTTTTTTTTTTAATTATTAAAAAATAAAAGCACTATGATTTCAATCCCACCTGATGGTAAGCAGTGTGCTCGGTATGCAGTCGTAGATAGTAAAGCACATTAGTTTATTACCTACTCTAACTCTAGCCATATAGAAGACACCTAAATTATAATAGAACGGGAAGACCGCAGCAGGCAAATTGTTCCAGTCCTCGATGTTGTTTGTCCTTGAACAATTAACCTTTTGAATGTCTTATGTTACACAGTTCGACATAAGCAATTGTCTTTCTATTGTGTCTCTAATTACGGCATTCAAAGAGTTAATATTCACACTTAGCCTGCTTGGTGAGTTCGAGCCCATGCCCCCTCTTAGATAGGAGACCTTAGTCCCAAATATTTATCCTGAATACATAATTAGGTAGACAATAAATATAAAAAATATAGACATATAACAAATCTGTTAGAAGTTTCTAGTTGTGCGCTCTTCACGTAAAATGTATGAAATCGATGTAAATAACTTTTATACATTAAAATTGTGTGTAACTTTAAATTTTACTTAGGTAGGCTTTGTTTCATCGCAATTGAAAGATATACTAAGTACATTCGTTGACTGTTAGGTCAGCTAATAATAAATTAATAAACAACTAATATCATCATAGTCATCTCAATTCTACCATCGGACAACCCGACGTACGGCGAATATTCACCCTTACGTTACGGTCGCCTCGTCGTTTATACCGCGTACGTCGAAGGACTGGAACAATTTGCCTGCTGCGGTCTTCCCGTCCGATTATAATTTGGGTGTCTTCAATGCTAGAGTGAATAGGCTCTTAATAAACTAATGCGCTTCACCATCAGAGATTGCATCCCTGCTTACAATCTAGTGGGATCGCAGTCAAGCACTCAAGCATCAATAAAAAAACTTCATCATGAAAGTTTTGACTATAAGCATCATTTAACTCAATCCTGTCCTTTCAATAAACCACAGCAATAGAAACTTAAATGCGACCAAATTTATCGTACGCCTCGTTCAGTCCAAAATTCAAAACATAGTTCCACACAATTTCCACGCTACTCCGAGAGAAGCCACTTCCTAAGACCAGATTACTATTCAACAAGCGAAGTGAAACACTCCCTGCATATAATTTCGTGTATTTGCAGCGGTGTGTACGTAATACGCACACTGATTGTTCAAAATCTTCTCTAGTTATATGTTTGTATATCTACAAGTAAGATATACTTGTTTGTTAGTGAAGGAGTTCCGTGACTTGCTGATTAGCCTGAAAGACTACACACAAAGCCCGGAGTAATAGTAACTTTTTTTCAGTATAACAAAACAATGCCAATGCATTGTTTACTATAAAAAATGTGTTATCTAAAAAAAAGACTTCAATTTTTTAATTATGAATCCAAAATATATTTTAAATTTATTACAAACTAACTTCTACCAGTGGCTTCGCCAGCGTGAAGGTATGGTTCTCTATACAAACTTTTGAGCCCCATTTCTTCCCTTATGAGGTAAATTTTAAGAAATCCTTTTTAGGGTTCCGTAGCCAAATGGCAAAAAACGGAACCCTTATAGATTCGTCATGTCTGTCTGTCTGTCTGTCTGTCTGTCTGTCTGTCCGTCCGTATGTCACAGCCACTTTTTTCCGAAACTATAAGAGCTATACTGTTGAAACTTTGTAAGTAGATGTATTCTGTGAACCGCATTAAGATTTTTACACAAAAATAGAAAAAAAGCAATAAATTTTGGGTGTACCCATACATAGAACTGAAACTCAAAAATTTTTTTTTCATCAAACCCATGCGTGTGGGGTATCTATGGATAGGTCTTTAAAAATGATACGGAGGTTTCTAATATCATTTTTTTCTAAACTGAATAGTTTGCGCGAGAGACACTTCCAAAGTGGTAAAATGTGTGTCCCCCCCCCCTCTAACTTCCAATATAAGAGAATGATAAAACTAAAAAAAATATATGATGTACATTACTATAAAAACTACCAACGAAAATTGGTTTGAACGAAATCCAGTAAGTAGTTTTTTTTTAATGCGTCATAAACCGAAAAAAATACACTATTATTAAAACATCGATCAAAGTTACAACACATTACAAGAACTTTTATATTATGTTACTTGCTGCTATGGAACCCTTCATGGGCGAGTCCGACTCGCACTTGGCCGGTTTTTTTTAGTACTCGCCTAGTAGATATTATATAAAAGGAAACCTAGATCTCTATGGAGAAGAACGTGTAAGAAACTCTATAGACACTATTTGTATCTTTTAAATCATGTTATGAGTTACTAAAATCTTGGTTAAATATTTATTGTTGCTTATATTATGTGAGCACAATGTCAATAAGGAACGAAAAGAAAAACTAATTAAAATATAAAAATTGAATTAATTCACTGGCAGCTACGAGTATATAGCAAATATAGACCAACTTTCACACAGTCAAAGCCGCTAACAGAAGCTATGCATAAGCAGCCTTTTAATGTTCCTCTGCTGGGACTCAAGCCTCCTCTCAAGAAAAGGTAATGGGCCGCAATCCACCATGCGGGCACTGGGCCCGTGTTAGTGAAAGACACAAGTCTTCGAATAAGAAGCTATAAATTATACAAAAATAAAGACATATTGATTCCCGATTGTTACCTAAACTAAGAAGAAGAAGAAGAACTGATGAATAAATAAACACAAATCCACACACACAAAGTTGTGACCAAAGAACTAGTTACCACACAAACGCCGTGATTGGCGGGTCTACGATCGATGTTTCAGACTTATATAATATGTATAGCCTTAAACGGTGTACGTTTTTCGTGAACTTTAGCCTCGCACGCAACCACTGAATGTACTTAAAATGCCGCTTGTATATAAAGTAGGCGAAACCGGGTTACTTGGGAACCGAACCACAAAACAGATAGGTACAGAAGACAATCTCATGTATGTACTTCACTTTTTGTACCTACGCTCGGTGGACGCACACTAATGAGCGTTTGAGCCGGAACTGTTCGACGAGTGAGCCGAGACACGATCGATATATCGTGTCCGTGAGCGGTGTCTATGTGAGCGTTGCTCGAGCGCGCTTTGTTCGTAGATTGACTTCTGTACCTATCTATTTTGTGGTCGAACATTTAAATTTAAAGAGCGGTTCGCTAAATAAAAGGTGGTCATGGAAACAATTGTACATAATGTATGGAGATTATCGAGGTTTTTATTGTTTTGGGTTTATTTGCTATTCAATAAGTAAACTTTTTGTTAAAGTTTGTTGGTTTTGTACTCTGTATTTGTTTCTTTATGGAAAACTGCGGGTTTTTCGGCGGGACTTCTTCGAGTGAAGTTCAATGACTGGTTTAATTTTTCGCAAATTGAGTTCTGGTGGATATCCTAACTAATATCATAAATGTGAAAGTGTGGATGCTTGTTACTTAATTGCGAAAAAACGGCTGAACGGATTTGGATGAAATTTGGCATGCATGCGGAGAAACATCTTATTCCTACGGGAAAACACGTTTAGATTGCAATAACCGAAGTACACGCGGACGAAGTCGCGGGCGGACAGCTAGTTATGATATAAATTAGTAGTGTAGTTTTGTAGCTTAAGTGTCTGCACAACTGAGCAACGTGTCGTGAAACAGGCGAGATCGCGATAAAATGGTGCTGACTATTTTATTGTAGTCTACGTCAGCAAAGTTTGACGAGAAGATTGAATTGATACATTTGCTGCCATATACCACAAAATCATTTGAATACGTACATTTACATTATAATAGTAAACACATAAATTATTCGTACGAAGCCATGACCTAAGTGACTTAGTATTGCCAAAAAAAAACTTGGAAAAAAATTTGAAAACTAACTGAATCGGCAAACTTTGTTTCGTCAAAGTTAGGATTGACAGATGACAGCTAGTAACCAAAGAGAAAAACAAACGCTACTGGGAACAGTTTCAATGTAATAAGGAAAAACGTGTTTTTTACGTGTTTCCGTGCAATTTTTCCCAATTTCCTCTTCATAAGGCTCAGTCATTCTTGAATTTTGTCCTTAGCAACTCATTTATATAAATATATCTATTATTAAAATGTGCATATATATAAATGTGTTGCTAAGGGAACACATTTATTTACATCGCTAAATTTTAATCGTTTTAATCCCCTGGAGGGTCAATCCGGTACATGAAACACTATCGATTTGTAAAGATAAAATAAAAAATAAAGTACCTTTTTTTCAAAACTCGTATTAATTTACGAACGTACGAAATTAATTTCTTTAAGAAAACGGCAGCTGAACGGGTTCAATGAGCTGTAGTTAGTAGTCGGCGTTGCGTACAAACTATCTACAGGTGTGGGGGTGCTTTACTAATACAGCTATAATTTTTAAAGAACACAATCATAAAAAGATGAACAGAGAGGTGTACCTCTTTCCTTTTTTTGCCGATCTTTGACCAACAGTTTGTTACAAAGAATAGTTGCTACTTTGAAGGCGTAAATGTTCTTTAGAGCTTCTAAAGTATAATACTTTTGATATAATCCCTTTATCGGCTGAATTTTTCAGCTGACAAAATAAATAATCTAGAAAAGTCAAAAGCACTTAAATCAATAACGACTCTGTCTTACAGGAGCTTTTGAATTTATGAGCTTGAATAGTTTTTGAATATAAAGGGGTTCAAAATGTTTCATCTATTTTCTGGGTATAACAATGACGCTTGAAACTGCATTCATGTGACATTTTCTTTGGTAAAAACAGACAATTGTAAAGTTACTATTGAAAAAATTTCTCTTATGCCGTCAGTGAAAGGCCTAGCCAAAGTCCATCAATTCAAAGATATGTATGAATCTTTAACATAGGAGTGTTGAACAGATAGTCTCCAGAAAACGATGAGTAGTCGTTGTATGTATAACAACTCACAGGAAAGGAACGACTAATAAATTATAATGACAACATTAGCAGTACCTTTGTAAAAAGTTTTCTAATAATGTTATCCTCCTCAGTATATTTGTGTGTACATAAATTGTAAAATAAATAAATAAATTAGCATTGATGGCCTATGAAGATTAAAATGAAAATTGTTGCAATACTCGCGAATAATATTGGCGAATATATTCGCTTTGTCGAATAATATTCGCGAAAATTCGAACATTCTTCACATCAGTTGTATTATCATTATATATCCGTGCATTCAATACTTAAATACCTTTTTGTTTGTCAAGAAAAATTGCCAAATATTCGCATGTTTCTTGTGAATTCGAATGTGAATGTCTAAATGTGCGAATACTCGCGCCAATGCGAATATTCGTTACATCACTAGTGCCAAGTCTTAATATAACTAAAACCCGATCTTGCAATAACACAAAGAAATCATACATACCTACATATCCATAACTCTAACTCCAGCAAAGTTAACAATAAGTCACTAGATGCCATTCCGCGGCGCAGCGAACGGCTCGAATGTCCCACTGCACATAATTTAGCACATTTGCAAGCGTAATGTAGCTCACTGTGTTTAGCTTCAGCGTCTAATTTAAACTTCGAACTGTCTCTTTGTTCAAATCTATTGTGTTTCGGAACAATTTTGATTGTGAATGAGGACTAGAGCTGTGCTTTTCGGTTCTATTAAATTGTGGTTCTTGATCAAACAGTAGATTTGTGAAAGGATAACTTCTAGCTGTGTAGATCTATCTAGTGGGTAGTGTCTCTCAATTCAATGACATCTACTCTTATTACTTTACAAGATGCTGCTAGCAGCTTCACTTTTGTGAAAATAGAAACTTGTGCTAAAGGAATTAACTCCCGGAACAAATAGTATCCTATGTGCTATGTCGGGAATGGTTTACCACATCCAAACCCATTCTGTCTTCCGAGCGTGACAAGGTAACAAACATACACATACACTATACAGTCAAACTTTTTTCTCTAAAATATAATAATAATTAAATCAGAATCCTAAATTAGCAATATGTTTTTGCAGTTCGACATTGATTCTAGCAATAAGCATACAACTATTTCCAAACATTATATACATGATAATTACTAGATATATCTGTCAGAAGCGTGGTCGCTCACAATGAGCCTCATCAAATGCCCCAATCACAACCGTGAGAATTGTGCTCGGAGTTTCCTTGTGTGATCGATTCAGGAAAATAGGTATATATCACCGGAAGAATCATACGTTTCTTAAAGAGACCGAAAACTGAACTTAATTGACAGTGAACAAGGCACATTTTGCTTGAATAGCAATGTACCCATAGAGATGACAGGTTCTGTAGTAACGATCGCGTAGTGGAAGATGTATTATAAAATATTAAAGAAAGCCTTTGGATCAAGAAGAAATCCGAATCATGACCTAGTAAAGGTCGTGGAAATCCGATGGATTCTGAGACTCATAGGACCGTTAATTGTGGCTACATTTGGCGGAGACTCATGTCAAACAGTAGAAGTCTTTCGGTAAAAATAATGACGCATGTTATGTCTATGACTATTACTCACAAAAAAAAAACATAACAGGTAGAATTTCAACTATCGTTCTGAAAGAAGAAGAATTTCAACTGACACTAACGTTCTAAAACCAACAGCGCGCTTTTTTAAGGCATTAATATCAGCACCAATTAATGTGAGCGAAAACGAGAATAAATTATGTTTGTCTTTACATAAGCTTAATCAAAACAACATCAACGAGTTTAAAATAATTAAGCTCCACTGATTAAGTACACACGTAACTCCTTGCCACTAATTAATTTACGTAATCAAGAAATCTAATCACCCATATATATGTTTAGAATCAACGTGGTTACGATTTACTATAACCATTTCTATGGTATCCATAAACTAGTTAGTGACATGGTTTATAACCAGACCTTAGTTTAGGCCATGGTTTGGAGCGAGGTGGAATGGCAGGCTGTCGCCTCCTTTTGCGAAGCAGTAATGCTTGCGAAGGAGACCGCTGCACGCGTAAGGGAATGGACATCCTCCCGCCCTTACCGCCGATACCCCGACCTCGGCTACCAGGCACGGTAGGCGCGGCCATGTGGACGTCGTGCAATGGGTAGCTCATCGTCCAACCGTCCGGTAATCGATCAGACCGATCTCGAGTCGTCGACGGCACGTAGTGTTCCACGTCCGCTTCAAACAAATGTCAGCAAAATCATAGCCTTTGGCTAGCAGGAGCAAAGCCTACTAGGGCTAAGGGTCAACTCCTGAAAGGGAAACCCGTGGTCTTAAACCGTAATTATAATTGAAGGAACATAGTAATAGTTTTTATTTAATTTTGTGCATGATTCCCTTAATTAAGTTTTAATATTGTTTATTTTTGTAAGCTAACAATCATTAGGAACTACCCACTATCATACTTATAACTTGGTAATATTATAATGTGTCACGAACGTCGAATAAAAACTAGATCCCACAACACAGGGTATCCTAGTGTGAGATTTATAATTTATCTATAGTATGTATGTATTTAGAAATATATAAGTATGTTTATCAGTTGTCTAGTACTCATAACACAAGCTCTGCTTAGCTTGAGACTAGATGGCGTTGAGTGATAGTTGTGGAATATTATCATTATCTAGGGTTACTTAGTTGCACTAAATGTTGTTAAGTTTTAAAAATATTGTGATATATTTATCTGTTATGCTTAACGTGTAATATGCAGTGTCTAAATCAATTTTATTATTTATTTTATTATTTAGTTTTAGTTAATAAGATTGACACGCCCTCTCACTCCGCCCTTGAGTGAATTTAGCTAGTCATTAAATTATTTCACTCCTTAAAAGAAAAGATTTGAAAGTGATAATGTAGTGACATTTTGAAGTTTAAAAGCTACCTTTGCATGATTTTACTCTTTAATACCAAGAACTAATATTATACTAGAGCAATATTTTACTCTAATAAAATAACATTACTAGTGCATCTACGTTGCCTAACGACATCGTTATGAAGGCAATGCTTGATTGATTTCAGTCGTACGAGTGTTCCCCATTTAATCATACCACCGTGTATTTCAATATGCGAAGTTGTTTAACGTTGAGGTACTGCTAGATGCAACCTATATTTACATATATATATGTCCTTTGAATGTCTGGAGTATTCATAGATTTCTGTATATTTTTAATTAGCTTATGAAAGCTTTTGCTGGCTTTGACCGTATCCGTGTGACTGCGGGAACCGCGTTTGTCTGTCGGTATATTTCTGTCGGTATATTTCCGTCGGTTTTGTTTGTAAGAGGTAATCTCAGAAAGTACTGGTCCGATTGCTAAGATTTTTTCACCGGTAGAAAACTGCTTTATTCCTGAGTGACATAGGCTATACTTTATGTACGTGGATGAAACTGCGGGCAAAAGCTAGTGTATAATTCATGCATATTTTAGTTGATATAAGGAGGATTTCAAAGATTTCTAACGCCTCTATGAACCTGGGGCGAGATGAATCTGCACTAATATCATAAGGATGTAAAGTTTGTTTTTTGTTTGTAGGAGGTAATCTCTGAAAGTATAGTCCGATTGCACAATTTTTTACACCGATAGAAAGTTCCTTTAACCCAGTATATATTTAATGTCTTTGTTTATCCTATAGTGATAGGCTGTGGTCATAGTAGTCATAGTCATAGTAGTTTATTGGTAAGGAATTCTTACAAGTCATAATCAGATTATATATAAATTGTTAAATATTTTATGTATGTGGGCGAAGCCGCGGGCAAAAGCTAGTAGTTAATATCAAACCTAATAGCGTATAAATATACTAGTTCAGAATACGCTTACGCCTTGAAATACACACACACACATCGCTGTTATCTGCACACGTACCCAGAAGATTGGTGGCAGTACCACGTTAAATGTCAATGCAATTTTTTGAACAAAGAGCAGGCCAGCCTTCTGTTCCTGTTAAGTGTCAATCAGTCGGCGAGAAAGGCCAGAATATGGATTGTGTGAGTAGTGACATGAAAGAAACAGGTGATAAAGATAGCGTGACGGTTGATAGGAAAAAATGAAGGAAAACACGTTTTGTGCCGACCTTAAGTAATATAGGTCAAGGACAGGAAGATAATAATGATGATTTGGTGCGAACAAAAACGAAATAAAAGAAAGAAATAAAAAGAAAAAGTGTGGAAACTGTTACCAGAGAAAGTGGGATGTAGACATTCTACTTCCTATTGTTGATACGCTTGCGTTTGACCACTATCTTTCTTAATGGTAAGCGATGATGTGGTCAACGTTAGAACACGCTTAGAAGTTTCATTTATTACTTAGTTAAATATTCATGATCAGCTTTTTCCCGCTGCTTTGCCTTGGAAAATATATCCTATGCGACTGAGGAATAAAGCAGCTTTCTGCCGGTGAAAAAATTTTAGCAATCGGACTAATGCTTTCAGAGATTACCTCATTTATACAAAAAAAAAAAACAAACTTTATTTTATTAGTGTAGAAGTGTAGATGTAGATTGAGTTAAATAGCCAAGGTACCAAGAGATATCAGATATTTATCAAAAACAATGACTATGGCATAGAATACTAATACTTAGCTGTACACACCACTAATGGTTTTTCAAAACGTTTCGTGTATAACCATAGGTGGCATATTCAGGTGTATCAGTGGTGCATCACCGTAGGTCAAAGTGATCTTATGATGCATAAAACGTACAACTTTGGTGCAATATCAGTTATTATTTTAAATGTAACACATATTTAAGTAAAATTTCTTTCTCATCTGACTAATAAGCGTACTTACTGCAATGAAAACATTTTAAGGATCTCGTAAAGTTAAATGTTTTAAAAATTGTGTGTAATTAATTCAAAACTGCTATTAGGTACTGTCTCTACTTATAAAACTCTTAAAAATATAAGCTTTTAGTATTTAATCTGTATAGTGATACATTTAAAGCTTTGCCTTTTAAGCTTATACTTCACTCAAAATGGACTTTACCTACCCTTGTTTTTATTTCATCAAAATCTCTGAAAATGTCTGTACCATCCATCTTTACGATATTAATTTTAACATAATATTATAAAGAGGTAAGTGTTACGTTTTTAAAAGGCAAACACTATACTAACGATAGCCACGCACTTTCCAGTATACTACAGTCTAAATTTGCGCAAGTATACTGAAGCATGTGTGGCTACCATTATATATTGAAGCAGTTACGAATTATTTTTTATTGATTGAAAACTACTCATCACTGAAAGAGTATCAGACTTTTACTGACCCCCTAAAACCCACCTTTGTTCCGTCAGTTGTTTCAACAATGCAACAAACACTGGCAAGCACCGGTAAGCACTGGACCTGGCGGGGTCCATGTCAGATGGCATGCCCAGGACGTAGGCTTTTTGTTCTGAAAAAGTGCACAGTTCCAATTTATTTCTGTTCTCGTAACCAATTTCTGATTGGCCACGGAAAAGCTAAGTAAAACATTTTCTTCTTCTTCTAAGTCAAGGCATTTTTGACAGAGTGGTCGTGATTATGACATGTCTTGGTCGAGTCCTGCGCCACCGCCTCTCTCACGATACAACGCCATGCAACTCTGGGTCTGGTGGCTTAGGAGTTTTTATTAACACTACAGTGTATCAACAATTTGATGAGGTCCGTCCACCGTGTTGAAGAGCGTCTACGAGATCTTTTGCCCTTCACTTTCCTTTGCACCACTAATTGTTCCATCGAGTCCTCGTTACGGGAGATATGCCCGATGAACTTGTGGATTCGTATTTGCACAGACGACGATAATCTCTCATTGAGTTCATTGAGGAAAAAAACTAGTATGTGTTTTAATAAACCTATATTAACAAGCCTCAAAGTTTACAGCACGACATGATTAAGGCTGCACTTGATTGATTGCACGACTGCCGCGCTAAATGAGGTTAGAGGTTAGGCGTTAGTTCCATGAGCATAACGCCTCGCTGCACTCGCGTTGTATGCACTTGTATGAGAGTCGAGTTGTATGAGAGGAAATCTTATGTTTGTTGGTAGGGTTGTGTGTTGTTAATTTAAATATCAAGGTTATCAACTAAGGCATCTGGATGTTAACGAGAGAGAAGATGTAGTGAATCTTGGGTTAGTAATTGATACTTTGGTGGAGAAATGATTTTCATTATTTATAGCCCGTATTTTAACTCCGCAAGCTGGGGAGAGAAGGCTGTCTCTGTATCTTCTAACACAATTTTTTTGCTTCTTTTTTTCCAATGCTAAAGGAACACATCCAGGTATCTCGTCGTCAGCTTTGTAGTTTACCATGGCACCGTGTCTCGATGTATAAGCGCATTAATTCTGTATTTTACGGACCTACATTTTTTCATGTACGCAGAAGACTTGTTTTTCCTAGTTCATATCAATGAGCTGTGTTATGAAGCGTCGTGTAGTATTTCAATAGTTTAGAAATAGTGTCACTGAAAATAAACCCGATTAAAAATAAAGATACCTGAAGAAGTAATTTAAAGTATTACACTACGAGTATAGTCGGTGAAACACTATATCGTAGCACGATATGAGCTACGCCGTAGCAGGGCTACGGTCGTAGCAACTTTTGTTTGCTTTATTCAAAGCCAGAAAAGTTTATTGTGGTCAATGTAATCTTAATTAATTAACTTTTAGTATCCTCTATCTCTCTTTTCTTTGCATTCTTACTACTGGGACATGGATTTCCTCACGATAGCGTTGCAGGTTGGTTGATTTCAGATGTTTTGTTACCAGAATATAACCGTTTTCTTTTCTCACGATATTCATTACCCATTTGAGAGCAGTGATGACAACATAAGTTAGTACTAGGCTCATTGCTGCGCTTCCACTGGACCGTTAGAGTTGATTAGCGTGCTGAAACATGCAACACTGGCCCAGATTGATACATAAACGTCATTCTCGTTGCCAAAGTCTAGTAACATCAAACTGAATCGCTCCTGACATAGTTCCAGCTATAAACTCTGCTTTTATAGGTACACGAGTTTGGCAGTGACTCGGACGATGAATTCCATCTGTCGCCCGACGTCTTGCAAAGGCTCCTAACAGGGCCTGGGGGGCCTAAGGCCCATTCAGATTCACTCGCCCGTCGCTCTCATTCGGGTATCTGTGTTTGAAGTAATATTATGCAGATGTTTCAGACGGGGATAGTAATTCATCTCTCCCTCTGTGTAATTAGTTTAATTGTTCTAAATATAAGACGGCTTGCTTGAGTTAAGGAGGTAATGTTGAATTTTGGAATAGTTGAATTGTTAATCATTTGTGTCTGTCTGAGCTTGGGCGTATATCTCTACCCAATGTATAGACAGTCTAAGAGTAATTGAAAAATTATATTCATTTGTTTAATATGAAATGTATTAAGTACAATTTTTAATTTCTTTTCTTTTGACTTCTTTTTCTCTTGTAAGTACTTTCTAATTAAAATGTTCTAGCAAATGGTTTAAAAAAAAATGCTTTAATTTGATTTCAATTAAATTATATCCACTTCTATTACATAATATAATATTTCTTTTAAAGTAGTTTAAAATCGCAAGGATTTCCTGTATGGTAACTTAAGTGAAATCTGTTGAGTGAAAATATTGCCAGATTTCGTTTATGAGAAACATCAGAATATTAACAATAAGAAGTGACAGCAACAACACAAAAAAAAATCCGCGTAAAAACATTAATCTTTCTATTCCCAACATCAAAAACAAGAACCAACTCGATAAAACTACGTGTACAAACACTATCACGTAGAAATTTTCCATCAATTCCACACAAAGAGAATAACAGTGGACGTGAATCGGCAAGCGAGGCTCGCCGCAGATAAACGACTGCATTCTGATAGCAGTAGTTGGCTTCCATTGATAATAGACTCGTCTGTACTTGACTCTTATAATGGTTTTTATCGCTACATGTTATTTTAGTAAAAGTTAGTTCGTTTATTATACATAGTAGTATCATCATTGACCGCATTGATGCCGTCGAGATGTGGTGCTGGAGGAGAATGGTTCAAATTCCCTGGACTGCTTTCCATACAAACCAATCTATCTTACGAGAACTGAATATCAAGATTAGACTGTCGACTACCTGCATGCGCAGAGTACTGGAGTTTTTTGGCCACAGAAAAATGCCAGGAAAAATGGCCACAACCTTGAACAGCTGGACCAAGAGGCTGCAGCCCAATAAGATGGGCAGATCAGGTCCGGTCAACACTGGACACCCAACTGCACGTCGCACTTCATGACGCTAAGAACCGTCACAGATGTCGAGATTCCATCGATAAGAAGCTAATCCAGTGCGAACTTCACGACCCTCAGTAATGAGAAATAGGACTCGAGGCGGAGGAGGAGTATCATCATTGCAGCCGAAAGACGTCTACACTTGGATATAGGCTTCCTCCAAGTGTTGCCAAAACGACCAATCCAGTGCGTCTCGCATCCATTGGATTCCCTTGACCCTCACAAGGTCATTAGTCCACCCTGAAGGAGGCCTTCCAATCTTGCGTCTTTTGGTACGTGTTCGCTACTTTAGAACCTTTCATCCCCATCGACCATCCGTTCTAAGAGCGATGTACCCTGCTGTTTGTTGATTATTTGGGCTATGGCGGAAACTTTGGTTCTCCTGCGGATATTTTCATTTCTGATTCCTTTCTGCTTAAGTATAGTACTGTGAATCCTTAGAAGAATCAAAGAAACCACAATAGTTTAGTGACGGTGTATAGGGCACATGCTTGCAGAAGAGATGGTCGATGGCGATGGAGCCAAAAGGTTCTGCAGTGGTGACGAATAAAAGCAAAGACTCGAACGACAAGTAATTTTTCGATGAATGGTTCATATTCATTCTATTTTCAATATCTATTATTATTTATTGTGCACGCCTAACAGTGTTTTCTCTTTTAACCCAAAGGTTGATTGTTATTTGCCTTGTTGCATTAATATGTACCACTACTGTACATGAAGTTTAAATAAATAAATAATCGAGTCTTACTAAGCGAATAATCTGTAGTTTAATAGTTACTACGAGTACTTATATTGATTTAAACTTAAAATATATTCGATATAATATACGACTAGTTGAGCATCGATTTAATGTAAATGCTTTTGAGTAGAGAGCACGTTTAACGATTATTCAAGTGTAACGTGAATAATTGCATATGAGTCGCATTGGGATTTAAATTTGTAAATTGTTGTTTCCAATGCTCAAAAGATAAGTGTACATATCGTATAGTAGAGGATACGGTTAAGAACGACCTTCACCGGTTTGTTTAATGGATGAAACGTATTTTATGATAAAAGTATATTCAATAATAAAACGCGGGTGGGTTGCCTGAGAAATTACTCGCCAAACAATTTTTTTTTTTTTTTGAAAAATGCACCGGTTTGTTTAACGAATAAATTTAATACTAACCGAAAGAATGAAGCCTTTAAAATATAAAAATGTTAGGTTGCCTATTTGTTTCCTGGCATAACTATGGGTTGCCAGGTATAAACAGGTATGTATAAACACGTGTGTTTATTTTGATATACAACAAATTCTATATCAAAATAAACGCTGTTTCATTATAAATACGATGTTATAGTGTTGTCTGCAAAAAAAAGTACATTAAGTAGGTATTGTAGTACTAGTTTGTTTTCCAATAGCTTATAATGCTTGTAAGTCCCTTCTTTGGAGCGTGGCTGGAAAGATCTCACGGCATCCTTACCTTCCGTATGACGCAGGTCCTCACCGGACATGGCACGTTCGAAAGGTTCCTGCACCGGATTCGTGCGGAAGTGACGCACGGGTGTCGCCACTGTGCGGAATGCTCGGAGGACACGGTGGAGCACACAATCGAGAGGTGCCCTTCTTGGGCGGAGCATCGCCGTGCCCTCGTGAGGGCGATCAGCGGCGGAGACCTATCGCGCCGGGCCTTGGTTCAGGCCATGGTCCAGAGCGAGGAGGAGTGGCAGGCGGTCGCCGACTTTTGCGAAGCAGTAATGCTCGTAAAGGAGGAGGCCGACCGCATCAGGCAACGGCGGTCTCGCCGCCGCCGCCGGGATTCCGATCCCTATTTCCGGCCACCGTAGGCGCGGGCTTGCGGACAGTGAGCAATGGGTAGCTCGCTGTCCGACCGTCCGGTAACTGTCCGGACCGAACCAAGTCGTCGACGGCGCGCACTGTTCCCGCGCGCCTCAAGGAGTTGTCAGCAACAGCAGGGGCCAGCCGGGTCGAAGCCTACTGGGGCCAGGGTGATCCGAAAGGGAGCTCGAGCCACGGTATGAAGGCGGTTTTTCAGTCAGTAAGAGTCACTATCTCAATCAAGAGCGGGGGTTTTCATTAGATAATTTTCCCCACCATAAAAAAAAAAAATTGTAATGCTATATTTTTGCCGTGCACAATCGGCGCAGTCATTGAGTTGGTTGTACCACTGCTTGTTGCGGACTGGATTCCAGCATGGAATTAATATTTGTGTCATATTTGTGCCGCGTCTTGATATCTAGTATAATTATGAGAATTTACATGTTTGTGAATTCACCTACGATACAAGAGTCATTTCTAATTTTTATGTCGTTTAAGAAATATGTCGTATAGTTGTCACAGGTGATTTTATTGTCGTCTTTGGTTACTGCTCTACTCAGGGGTTGTAGTGTGTTATAATAGCCCTAGCCTTCCACCATCAATGGTCTAACTATAATTTTTTTTTCAGGCTATTCATTCCTGAGATTGGCTTGTTCAAACAGTAGCTAAATTCTTCAGCTTTATAATATTAATATAGATTAAGATAACTTATAGTAAAGTTTGGTAATATTAAAGGAGTTTGCGTGTAATTATTGTTGTAATGGCAAAACTTAGTCAAGTAAAAATATAGCAGTTCTAATGTACCTACTATTTTAATTTAAAGAAAAAGCCAAGCTAATAACATTAAGGAGAACTTTCTGCTCTGAAAACATAATGTATATTAATAGAAAAAGTAAAAAGGTCACAAACTTCCTACCTACGTTACAAGGAAAAGCAAAAGTAAAAATAAAACGAAAGAATCTTTAGCATTTCCTTTGTGAAAGACACTGTGGAAAAGGTTGTGAAAATATTTGCAGGTGGCGACGGATGCGTGCTCATGAGCCCCTGAAGACAGAAAGACATTTCAAGTTGAAATAAAAAAAATTAAAACTAAACATTTAGAACCTGTTTTACTGAAATATATTTTGATTGGGTTTGAGAGTAATATACAAATTTTGACTTACTGACCGGACAGGTACATCATTTACCTTGGTCGTCAGGAAACGCGGAAACGGTGAGAGATGTCGTGCGGTGTTCCGCAGGGGTTGGTACTAGGACTCCTCGACGGGGTCGAGAACGGACTGTCCCACGCCGCTTTTCAACCAATTTAGGCGTGAGCTAACAAATGACGAGCAATGTGTAGCTCGCCGTCCAGTCGTCGGTCCAAAGAAATATTAGTTCCATGCACTCAAAATTGTTGAGCGATTGGCTGCTGCGCTGCTTAAACCATTGAAACATGTTAGTGTACTTTTGTCTCTAAGACGTCTTAAACAATAAAGTTAATTTCAAAACTACAACTATAAATTGCTTACTCATTTCTGAAAGACATACATTACAAAAGCCATCTACCGTAACATAATACAGTAAGTTACAATCGAAAATACCCAAGAGCAAACAGAAGTTAATAGGGGCTCAGAGAACTGTTTAAGTTCAGAACTACAACGTTTTAATTGGAAATATAGCTTAGATATACATCTGCTAACAAACTTTCAAGACGTGTCCTTTAGGTGTTTACTTTAAACTGATTCCTGCTGGTAGACGCTTTAGTTTTATTAGATTTTGAAATCTAAACTAGTTAGGTAACATTAAATAAACAATTTTAAAATGGTTATTTCAACATAGATCATTCGTTCACACAAATCAGTTTCTATTTCCCTA
Source organism: Mythimna albipuncta (assembly GCA_929112965.1). Lineage (NCBI taxonomy): Eukaryota > Metazoa > Arthropoda > Insecta > Lepidoptera > Noctuidae > Mythimna > Mythimna albipuncta. Next base: position 7,425,630 of record OV815969.1, on the reverse strand, counting down.
TATTACTGACTGCTTAACAACTGACTAATAGAGATACGTTGAGACCGGATTTAGCAGCAACCTCGGCAAAAACAATAAACTATTTATTCAAATGACTGCATGCAAAAAAACTTTTAAAAAATTCAAACATAAACACAAATATTCGAAACATTTGATTAGATATCACATGAAGTTTAAGGAGTGAAATCGTTATTCGTCAAAAATAAATGGATCGTAACTATATCAAAACTAACGGCATCTACTGATAAAAGATGACAGGCATTCCTAACCTTAAAATAACCGCTGTCACACACGAAAACAAGTGACAGATCAATTGAGAACCCAATCTAAACAAAAAACCCACCTCGTTCCTTCTTGTCTTTCATAACGGGGCGGAGCTTCCCTTTCGGAGCTGCCTTGATCACACGTATCGAGTAAAAGGGCGAGACAGTAAAATGTTGCTCGGCCAAGACAGTGGCACGTACCGAGTACTCGGCCGAGAGCACTGTCTCGTCCGTTTAGTTGGTACGTGTGATCAAAGACTAACCCTGGCCCCATGGATCAGACGGTTGCAAACTAGCGTTCCAAACAAGGTTCACCTTGGTTGAAGCTTGGTTTGTGCATTTGGTTACGTTGCGGCTACATGGATATAACTAATCAGTAACTGCGGTTGGGAAAACGCGCTCGCCAACCAAAGGCGTTAAAGGTCATAGAATACAACTGCTGTCTACACGGATTGAAACTAGCAAGGTCACCTCTGATGAGACACTAGATTACAACTCTCTGGTCTACTTTTTAGGCCTCCTTTCTAGGAGAGAAAACAGGCCGTAACCAACCGCGTGGGCCCAGTGCAGGCTAGGTAAATTTTAGCTCTGAAAATGTAAATGCCATCAAAAACATATCTTGTAAAAAACCATGGCTTGAAACTTAGTTTTTTTACCGTAAAAAGTTGTGACAACCATTTATAACCAAGTCGGTTAATTTATTCAGTCATTTTTTAAGGGACCTTGATGACCTAGATTGACTTGGCAATCGGACTAAACAATCAAATTTAATATAATACGTATTACTTGCGTTAGACATGTGATTACCAGGATGATACGATCGTGCCACTTTTTTTCTCGCCTTGGTGGTGGCACTGCCATGCCCCCAATAGCCCCTTCATGTCTTGACAGTATAGTATTTGGAACCGTAGTTTAAAATTAATGTATAAGGTTTGAAATAGACGGTTCATCAGCGGCTAAACCACGGGAGTAAAGCCGTGAGCAAAGTTTTAGTTGGCTTTGATTATAATTCATTCTACTACCTACAAGCTTTATAGTTGTCAAGTTCATTGAAGATTTAGGTTTAAATTCAAGGTTGTCTAGCACAAGTCGCCCTGAGCGATGAGACTGACCGTTATTCAGCTTCTGTTTTAAAAAAATAAGTTTCAATAATAAATACATAAAACCGTCTTAGATCGATATGTGTCGTGATCCATAACATTTTTTAATGAAAAACAATACATAGCCTTGGTGTATAGAGGCGAAATAAAAGTAAATTCGTTGATTAAACGATTTGGAAGGTGCGGGTAGCTATTGGACTTTAATAAACTGCTAATTATTTAATTTATTAACTTTTTCTCAATTTTCTATGTCAGCGAGGCGGCGACGCGACGCAGGCATATAGACGTAAGATGGAATAGTGTTGACAACCACAAAAATATTTAGTGGTGGGCCCACTCGCACCTTGCAATGTCGTTATATATTAATTCATTAAACCCCAAGCGTTCGCGCGTCTTTCTATTGTGTCTCTAATTGACACGAATAAAAGGTTAAAAAAATATATATAATATATAAAACATTTTCGTACATGATATGGTATTAGGAGTTATACATAAAACTTTTAAATATTAATAACGCTTCGATCTTGAGCATTTAAATAGGTATAAATACGGATAAATGCTAAGGCTTATTTTCGAAATTTACAGACAACTTTATGAAGAATTTCTTATTTACATTCTTAGATACATACCCAATAAATAAAACGCGCAATATTTTAATAATCTACGCGGACTTTTAATAATCTTAGTTAGTTCAACCGAATAGCGCGAAATCACGCGTGAAGGGCTGGCTTTCGCTTGGGGTTTGAGGGAAAGCGTGCATCGTCCACAACCTTATTTTAGTATTAATAATAAGCTCGCGATAATTTGCAATTTGTTAGAAAGCAAAATTGTTAGAAAGAGTTTCCGCGGCCCTGGAACGCTGCGAAGCTGCTAAAAATATGATATAGATAAGTTTTGAAGAAAAATTAATAAATAAAGATAGTAATGTAACTTGTTTTTTTTATGATAATAGATAATAGGTATTGAAGTAAAGGCAATGACCGCAAATATCATAAAAAGGAAACAGATATATCGACTAAGATTCCCCTAGAACTGTAGTGACATACTGATAAACATCAACAAACACCTCCAAAGTCATTGATCGAGTTTACTTAACACTTGGCTAGTGTCCACATAGTAGGTACTTGGTTCAACGGCTGTTGTCTAAGATAAGAGTACCTAGGTATGGTAATGGCAATCTCAAAGGCAATGGCAGTCGGATCTAGTTAGGCTTTAAGTCAATGCTTGTATGCTTGAGAATTTTCTTGTACCCTTGACTTAGAGGCCAACTCAGAAGAGAAAAAAACGTAATTCAATACTCGGGGCCATTGCAGATTGGTTATTATCATCATCAGGTCCTTGGTTCTTACCAACATTATCATTTCAGCCGAAAGACGAAAGACTGTTGGACATAGGCCTCTCCTAAGTGTTACCATAATGAGCGGTTCTATGCATCTCGCATCCATCGGATTCCAACGTCCCTTCCCAGATCATCGATCTACCTTGAGGAAGGCCTTCCAACGCTGCGTCTACCAGTATTTAGTTGCAATTCCAGAGCCTTTCAGCCCCATTGACCATTTGTTCTGCGAGCAATACAGACATAGCCCAAAATGCTGCCACGTTTGGCGATTTTTTGAGCTATGTCTGTAACCTTGGTTCTCCTGCGGATATCTTCATTTCTGATCACGCAAGAAAACTCCGGTTCATGGTTCTTGGCAAACAAAATTACTCACTAGTATTATTTAGGACATGGTGCGGTTCGATAATGTTTTTTTCACCATTTAAGATAAAAGTGATAAAAAAAATTTCATGATAGCCCAGTGGCGACAGCCAAGGTTTTTTTTATGGGTTTAAAACCAAGACAGGCTCTATTTAGTGTGTCATACTTTTACTGACTAAAAACCCACTTCTATACAGACTCCTTCTTTGCCTTACGCTTACCCAGTAGGCTTTGATCCTCCTGGATCCCTATGTTTTTGCTGACATCTCCATGAGGCGCTCGAGGAACACTATGCTCTATCGATGATTTGGGCTCAATCTGGATGGAGGTCAGCGACAGCTTCTGTGGTTTTGTTGTATTTAAACGTAATTAGATTACGTTACCAACATGTCTGCAAAGTTTTGCAAGCTAATTTAGTAGAAGCCTGTTTTCATTCGTCTGCTTTCCAAATAGTGCTGTCCCTGGGGGAGGCCTATGTCCAACAGTTGACGTCTTTCAGAAAATGATGGTGATGATGAAACGGTTCTGTAACTCTGGCTGTTTGGATACAGTGACGGTATTAATTCGGCATTAATACGGCTCACCATAATCACGGTAAGAAGTCCTCTTTGAGGAACGGTTTCCACGGCGCCATCATTTTCTTAAGTTCTGTAGGTTCTTACCAGACATGGAAGAGCTCGGTTTCAGTTTGACCGATCGACGTTCGACTAGATAGACTTAGACAAGTATATATGAGAGAGAGAATACAAAAATTCACACTGGTACTTGCGTGGTGTCGAATTTGTAACTTCATGCACGGACGGGTGCCTTAACCACGGGGGCATCACGCCATCTTAGTTAAGACTAGCTTCTGCCAGTGGCTAGTAGGTTTTTCCATACAAACTGTGAACCCCCATTGCATGCCTTTAAGAAGTGAATTTTAGAAAATCGTCTCTTATGCCTTGATCATACATACCGAGTAAAAAGGGTGAGACAGTGAAATGTTGCTCAGCCGAGACAGTAATGTAGGCGAGTTGTAGAGATAAGCGCTCGGTCGAGCACTCGGCGCTTTGTTTAATACGTACCGAGTATTTGACCGAGAGCACTGTCTCGTCTATTTACTCGGTACGTGTGATCAAGATATATGAGAGAATTGCTCGCCTACTGTACAAAAGGAAAGTGCAATATTTTGACAGCTTTGACAGACCTGTTGGTGTAGTGGCTAGTGACCCTGACTGCTATGCCGGAGGTTTTGATGAGGGTTTGATTCCGACCCAGGACAAATGTTTGTGTGATGAACACGATCATTTGTTCTGTGTCTGGGTGTAATTTATCTATAACATGTATGTATTTAGAAATATATAAGTATGTTTATCAGTTGTCTAGTACCCATAACACAAGCTCTGCTGAACTTGAGACTAGATGGCGCTGTGTGATAGTTGTGGAATATTATTATTATTATATCTCAGTCTCAGTAGTTTTGGCCGTGCATTGATATGACAGTCTGTCACTTTCTCCTTTTATATATAGATAAAGTTACTTATTGTGCTAAAAGCCTAATTAAGTATTCACTTCGATCTTCGTTAATTCGACGGCTTCTGAAATTTAAGTACTTATTTGTGTTCAAAATTAAATTGTTTCAATGGGAGGGTTTCGCAAGCTTATCGCGTCGGTATTATTTAATCTCTTTGATGTAATTTTGTATTAAGATGGGGAGGGCGACCGTCTGTTACAAGGAAATCGTTGCTATTTGCTATGGCGTTCATTACAGGATTAGCTATATATTAATCAATTCGTTTTGCAGGAAATTATTTATTTTGGAAAGGTTTTAAATTTGACATTCGAATAAAAGGCAAAATGTTATTGTCGATTCTTTGAAGTTTATTGTTCTTTTCAGAATCAGTTGTATGGTTTCAGCTGAATCTGAATTCGTTTACTTACTATATTTATTATTTTCAATTTATAGCAACTAGCTTCTGCCCTCGGCTTCCCCCGCGTACATAAAATATAATCTATGCCACTACATAGCCATGAAGGTGAAGCCCATTCTATATTGCTGAGTGCAGTAATAAAGCAGCTTTTTATCGGTGAAAAAAATTTAGGTAATCGGACCAGTACTTTCAGAGATGACCTCCTACAAACAAAAAAAAATAGACTACCTGTTAATTATATTAGTGTATATCAAGGTGTAGATGTAGACGTACTGTTTTAGTTTAATTACAATCGATAGAGGGCGTTAATTAATCTTGGCAATATTATTTAGATTGAAGATTTATTATTATCATAATAATGAACCATTAAAATTAAACCTGGCAACTTTGCCTTCTCATATAATTTTCAAAGTAGTCTGTAAGAAAGTGTTTGTCTATTCTTAGTTTTAACATGGTCTTTATTGTATAATAATAAATTAGAGCCAAATTGCTTATTAGTTTTTTAGGCTAGATTATAATCAAATTCATAAAGTTCTTATTAATAAAGTACAAAACAATATTCTGACTTATTAACTATAATTTTATTAGAATTTCGTAATTTTATAACAAGCTTATTTAACTTGCAATGTACATAATTATGTATGAACTACCTGTGCCCGCGACTTCGTTCGCGTGGACTACAGGATTTTGAATTTATTTTTACAAAAGTAGCCTGTGTTACTCCTTATTACATCAGCTAAAAACCTGCCAAAAAAATTCCCGTCAAAATCGGTCCAGCCATTTCAGAGATTAGCCCGGACTAACAGATAGACAAACAGACAGACAGACAATGTTATTTTGGTGTATGTACCGTATATATATTCATATGCATGTAGTAAAATGCAGTTATTTCAATATTACAAACAGACACTCCAATTTTATTTATATGTATGTATGTATGTCTAGATATATAGATGTAACTGTGTTTGTTCGGGTAAAATCTTGTAACTCAATTTCGAGGCAGGTTTCTTCAACCGATTGAGCTAAAATTTTGTATGACACGTTTAGTTTGGATGACAATGTATAGTTAGATATGTGGTGTTTTAAATCCAACATGGCGGAACATCCAAAATGGTGGACTAGTTATTTTTAATGTACTCCTACAAGATGGATATCGAATGAAAGAACCGGCTAAGAAAAGCTCGAAAAATAAAGTAACGTCACTCTCTATCTAATACGGCGTTTTTATTTTAGTTTGATTAAAAGTTTGTTATTGAAATGGTGTTTTTAGGGTTCCGTAGCCAAATGGCAAAAAACGGAACCCTTATAGATTCGTCATGTCTGTCTGTCTGTCTGTCTGTCTGTCTGTCTGTCTGTCTGTCCGTCCGTCCGTATGTCACAGCCACTTTTTTCCGAAACTATAAGAGCTATACTGTTGAAACTTTGTAAGTAGATGTATTCTGTGAACCGCATTAAGATTTTCACACAAAAATAGAAAAAAAGCAATAAATTTTGGGGGTCCCCATACATAGAACTGAAACTCAAAAATTTTTTTTTCATCAAACCCATGCGTGTGGGGTATCTATGGATAGGTCTTTAAAAATGATACTGAGGTTTCTAATATCATTTTTTTCTAAACTGAATAGTTTGCGCGAGAGACACTTCCAAAGTGGTAAAATGTGTGTCCCCCCCCTCTAACTTCTAAGATAAGAGAATGAAAAAACTAAAAAAAATATATGATGTACAATACTATAAAAACTACCAACGAAAATTGGTTTGAACGAAATCTAGTAAGTAGTTTTTTTTTAATGCGTCATAAACCGAAAAAAATACACTATTATTAAAACATCGATCAAAGTTACAACACATTACAAGAACTTTTATATTATGTTACATGCTGCTACGGAACCCTTCATGGGCGAGTCCGACTCGCACTTGGCCGGTTTTTAATTGTCATAGAATAGAATAAACTTTATTGCACACAAAAAAAAAATATTAACGCACAAATTCTCTTTTGTTACAGAATGCGCGCAACCTGTCTCCAGCTCTGACTCCAACACAAATGTTTGACAATGTGCCTCGGACACTATAGCAGTGTAGTGGGTGTCGTTTGGTGAAATGTGCGCAACACTATGAGCAGAGGCAGCTGGCTGGCGATGGTGGCGGTGGTGGTGGTAGCGGGGGCGGTGCGGGGGTGGGACTGTGTCTGCAACCCCAGGGAGTGTGAAGTGCTGGAGCCCAGCGGCTGTCCAGGCATGGGGATCGTAGTGTGGGATCCCTGCAGGTGAGCAAATTTATTGATAGTTTAGAAGTTAACCGAACAGGGAATAACCGCAATTGAAAAGGGAGGATCAACCGAACAGACGGATGTTATTTCTGATCGGTGCAACTGCTCGTTAGTTCATTTTGGGCTGTGTTGTATATATTCTAATAGCACGTAAAACTTTAAGCCCATCAGCCACCGTAGGCGCGGGCTTGCGGACAGCGAACTATGTATAGTTCGCTATCCGGCCGTTCGGTAACCGTCCAAATCAAGTCCGAGTATTTGACGGTACGTAATATTCTACGCGCCCCTCAAATACAGGTTAGCAAAACCATAAGGGCTTCTGAAAAGGTATCCCATAGTCTTAGAACGCAAAGAGCAAGTGAAGGAACATAGGTGTAGTTTTAGTCATTAAAGGCCAAAACACGCTTTCCGCTCCGACCTAGGTTGGGAGAAGTCATAGATGACAGACAAGTTGTATACTATATTTCTTTCCCAACTCAAAAAAAAAACACCCCTTGTCTTAAAATCTTGAAGGCACCAGCAACTTTGGAGCTAGTTAAATAAAATGTTTTTCAGTAAAATCGTTAGGCTTTTTGTCGCCATGTTTCATATGATCAATACATTGTAAAAAAAGGCAAAAGGAATCAAAGAAGTTTGTGGTCTAAAGTTTCTGCGTCTGCGTGTACCCAAAGGCGGTCGCTAACACGAAGTGACCTAGCAACAAAGGTGCAATATATCCTGTGGTGACTGAGAAATGGAGATATATAACACAGATACCAAGACAATCACGCAGGCATGGTCGAATCCTACCAGCACTCTACTTAACATTAAAATCGCAACACAAAAAAAAAAAATAACAAGTACCGTAATCAAAGTAATCGGATAAACACGTTCCGAAAATTACATCTCAAATTAATTAAAAGTTTCTAAGTAATCAATAAATGTTTTAACCTCATTAAGACTAAGTAACCAATTAAAACCGTTTTAACTGAAAACTTCAGCCTTGTAACCTCTTACTGAGTCATGTCCTTCGACTTTAACCCTTTTAGTTACTCCTAAATTTTTAATTCCGAAGTGGGAAGGAAGTACTTAATAATTATCACAAAAGAAGTTTATTTTATAAGTACGCTTTTAAAGGTTCTTAGTGAAATCAGTTCAAGGATTACGAAAAAGGGCCAAGATATTTCAGGAAACAATGGAGCCCAATTTTCTATAGAAATATTTTTCTGTGTAGGTATTTTTTAGGGTTCCGTAGCCAAATGGAAAAAAAACGGAACCCTTATAGATTCGTTATGTCTGTCTGTCTGTCTGTCCGTATGTCACAGCCACTTTTTTCCAAAACTATAAGAGCTACACTGTTGAAACTTAGTAAGTAGATGTATTCTGAATGAAATTGAACCGCATTAAGACTTTCACACAGATATTTTTGGGGGTCCCCATACTTTGAACTGAAACTCAAAAGTTTTTTTTTCATCAAACCCAAGCGTGTGGGGTATCTATGGATAGGTCTTCAAAAATGATATTGAGGTTTCTAATATAATTTTTTTCTAAATATAATATTTTACGCGAGAGACACTTCCAAAGTGGTAAAATGTGTGTGTGTGTCCCTGTAACTTCTAAAATAGGAGAATGATAAAACTAAAAAAAAAATACATGATCTACTTTATCATACAAACTACCAACGAAAATTGGTTTGAACGAGATCTAATAAGTAGTTTTGGTCATAAATCTAAAAAAATACACTATTATTAAAACATCGATCAAAGTTACAACGAACTACAAGAACTTTTATATTATGTTACTTGCTGCTACGGAACCCTCCATGTGCGAGTCCGACTCGCACTTGGCCGGTTTTTTTTTATTAATCTGATATAAACTAGAGCTTGACTGCTATCCCACCTGATGGTACTTAAGCAGTGACGCCATCGTATGGTAATGAGGCGCACTTGTTTACTAAGAGCTTATTCACTCTAGCCTTGAAGACACCCAAATTATAATCGGACCGGAAGCCCGTAGCAGGCAAATGACGAGACGAAACGCATAATAATGTAATGACAATAAATTCATTTATGTCAGGCTTGGAATACCCGTAGTTAAATTACAATTTAAATTTTTTTAAATAATAATAGCAAAGTCTGATTCAGTTCATTATAATATAATGTCAGATTTAGATAAATAAATAATACAATGTCAGATGCAGTTCGATAAATAATAAAATGTCAGATTGGGTTTTTTTTTTTTTTTTTTTTTCCGATGGGAAAAATCATCTTATGACAACCCCCGCTCTTGGGCGGAGCGGGAGATAGTGTCAGACTCTTACTGACTAAAAAACCCATCCCGTTCCTTCAAGCCTTCATACCGGGGCTCGAGCGCCCTTTCGGATAACCCTGGCCCCAGTAGGCTTCGACCCGGCTGGGCCCCTGCTGTTGCTGACAACTCCTTGAGGCGCGCGGGAACAGCGCGCGCCGTCGACGACTTGGGCTTGGTCCGGACTGTTACCGGACGGCCGGACAGCGAGCTACCCATTGCTCACTGTCCGCAAGCCCGCGCCTACGGTGGCTGGAAATCGGGATCGGAATCCCGGCGGCGGCGGCGAGAGCGCCGTTGCCTGATGCGGTCGGCTTCCTCCTTAGCGAGCATTACTGCTTCGCAGAAGTCGGCGACCGCCTGCCACTCCTCCTCGCTCCGGACCATGGCCTCGACCAAGGCCCGGCGCGAGAGGTCTCCGCCGCCGATCACCCCCACGAGGGGTGTCAGATTGGGTTATTGGATTGGTTTTATTGTACCCATAGGTTTAAGTTTCTGTGAAACTTACTATTTGGATATACAATAAAGTTTATTTATTTTATTAAAATAAAAATGTGAAATAAACAACAGATTTCAATTCACAATAATAACATACTTTGACGGCATATTAAAAAGTGTGTCGAAAACCGTGATCACAATGATGTGATTTGCGGCTCATCTTGTATGAAAGGATGGTCAAAACTTTTTGAAGTGGAAAATTATCCAATGACTTTTCCCGCTCTAGGGTGGGGTGAGAGGATGAGTCAGACTTTTACTGACTAAAACTAAGGCAACGGTCACTCCTTCAAACGTAGACGGCGAGCTATGCGTTGCTCGTCATCCGCAAACCCACAGCTACGTAGGCCCGGAATTACCTACGCTGCGACTCCCGGAGCTTTCCTTTTTTTTAATCTTCAAAACTAATGACAAAGTTAATTATAACATTCTGTCAGATTGCCATATTTTCCAATAAGGACATTCTTACCGATATTATCTTGTAGTAACGGTCCTTTATTAACGTCAGTTTCCAATTAAGTACGTCTTGGTAGCCAAGTTATTTGTGAGGACTAAAATAGAATCAATCAAATTAGCATCCTTCGACCCCCGGGGCTTATGAACCGAGAGTATCTCAAATTCTCAAGGACTATTATGATAAAGATACATTATTGTGACTATAAAGGGACTTATTTATTAAAAATTATTAAGAGGAAATGAATGAATTAAATGGAGAGCAGTGGTGGCCGGGTGGTAACGGCCCCGACTTACGAGTTGTAGGTCGCGGGTTCGAACCCAGCCAGGCGCATTACTTTGTGTAATTTATTTCATCACCACTACTCTCAAAACGGTGAAGGAAAACATCGTGAGGAAACCGGCATGTCCTAGAACCAAAAATTCGAAGACATGTGACATTCACCAACACGCACTGGGCCCGCGTGGTGGATTACGGCCCATTCCCTCTCCTAGAGAGGAGGCTTGAGTCCCAACAGTGGGAACATTAAGAAGGCTGGTGATGAATAGGAAATTGTTTATAAAGAATAGGTTATGTGCATCATCATCATTTCAGTCGAAAGACATCCACTGTTGGACATAGGGCTCCCCCAACGAATGATGCTGCGTGTCTTGCGTCTGTCTGGGACGCGATGGCCATTGCCTCGCGCGTGCGGTCACCTCTTTTACTAGCATTACTGCTTCGTAGATTGAGGCGACCGTCTGCCACTCCTCCTTGCTCTAGACCACGGCCAGCACCAAGGCGCGGCGCGAGAGATCGCTGCCGCAGAGCGTTCTCATGGGGACGCGGCGGTGCTCTACCCAAGCGGGGCATACATCTACTGTATGCTCCACCGTCTCCTTCGCGTTGTCCACAAAATGGTGACACCCTGGCGTTTCTTCCGCACAAATCCGGTGCAGGAATCTCTCGAACTGATTTATTCGTTTGCTGGAATCGTTTATGAATCTCTACGTTTATCTTTGCCTTTTTTTATAGCTTTTCACTATCGAAGTTAATAAGCCAAATTTTATTTTGTTTTTATTATGATAATAAAAAACGATATCACAATAAATTTTCCAACAATAACAGACATATCAAAATGAACATTGACTGCAATAGACGCGCGCGTATTCAGCAATTTTCAGTTATCAAAATGTTTATTTTGTGCTGACTATGAAGTGCACGAACGAATATTGATATTTAGTTGATTGTTTGATAGTTGCAAATGTGAGTGAAGCTATGTTTAGTATTATTCACATGAAAATGAATAGATTTTAATTTAAGTAATAATAAAAGAAATACCTAAGGGTGTTTTTAATATCGTGCGAATTCCATTACGCATGCGGAGCAATTCCGCGGTCACGGTTCAGAAAATTTCACAATGCAAAAAAACGCGTTCTTGCAATCCATCCTAAGGTTGTCTGGCAGATATCGCTGTTAGCGATAAGATCGCCATTGTACCCATAAATGGAAGTTATTTTAAAAAAGTTTATTACTGTTTTGGTATAGGTACAATAAAGTTCATTCTATTCTATTCTACTTGTATAAAATGGACATTTACGGGGGTTACGATTGCGGGTTAAACCCGCATGCGTGATCAAAACCGCACGATATTAAAAACACCATAACTGAAAATAATGTGGAAAATAATATGGAACATTTGTCTTACTTCTTCACGCACGAACGGCTGAACGAATTTTTATGAAACTTGGTAAACAGGTAGACCATATCCTGAAAGCAATTTCAGAACATGGTTTATCATAATCACTAAAGGTTGTCTTATGATAAACTTAGCTAGTAATATAACATTACTAACTCGCTGGGCTTTCCGAGTGAGATTTATAATGTAATAGATTATACTAACTTGAAACACTATGTACTTATCGGATTTTGAATCAGATTTTCAGAAGGGGTAAAGTTATTAGATCTTTTATCTAGAATTTATTAGAAACAAGCAGAGAATCTGAGTTCCACCAATAGGAGATGATGAATAGGATTATATATTATTATATGAGATAAATAGGATTCACAGAATTGAAGCATAAGCAGCGAATTACGAGTATTTCATGCTATTTTGTCTTCAAAAACTATAGGAAACTACTAAAAGCTTTTGAATAGTCTATAAAATTATTTTCCGTCAACGACATCGCCTGCGTGAATCTCCGAAAGTATCCCAAGGGAAAATAATCCCAGGATTAAAAGTATTCTATATTTTTAATCTCAGAATTTTCAAGATCCAATCTATGTATATTTTGGGCATGCTATAATCATGGCGATACGTCTTTCCCTTTTTTGAGGAGCGGCTGAAAAGATTTAAAGATTTAGATTTAGATTTAAAGCCTTTGAGGAACGTCGTGACGGCGTCTTCACCTTCCGCATGACGCAGGTCCTCACCACCCGTGAGAACCGCCCGGGTGCCATCATTTTTCGTTCGGAGGAAACGCTAGAGCATACGTTGGGAGTTAGTTCCGCTTTGGGCCATGGGATGACTTCCGAAAGGGAAACCCAGGGTCCTGGACGCAAGGCAATAAAGGAACATAGGTGTGGCTTTAGTCAGAAAAAGGCTGACACGCCTGTAGGAAGGCGTGTCCATCCTAGAACGAGAGAAGTCATTGTATGATTTCTCACTTTAAAAAGACTCTTTTTTCTATTCGACAGTTTGGTTGTTTTTAATATCGTGCGGTATTGTTCACGCATGTGGGATTACTCCGCACGCGTAACTCGTGCGAATGTCAATTTCATAAAATTATTTATTATAATGCGTGGAATACGCACGCGGGACGCGATTTTTTTTTTGCATTTTGTAATTATCTGCATAAGGAGCAAATCCGCATATGCGTGATCAAATCCACACAATATTAAAAATACCTTTCGTGAAGATTGGATCTGCGGTTTATATGTAAAAACCTAATAAACAAGCAAAATAACAGACGGAGTGGCTTTCGCATTTATAATATTATTATGGATTATAATATTTGTTTCAAAATATGGACAGCAAAACCACTGACACGTTTGAAACGTATATTTTATTTCGACATCCCCGTTTATCCTTCTTATGTGCGAAACAAAATGTCCGAACGTGGAAAAGGATTTGTTTGAAAAATATAAGAGAAAACTGTTCAGAAATACATGAAGAGATAAGCTTTTTGAAACAACTCATTCAGGGAGGAAAATGGAAGTAACTACATATTTATTTTTAAACCAGGAACATGTTTAAAAAAATCGGATAAAATTATATTATTTCAAAGTATAAGCTCCCCTTTCATCATCATCTTCCTACCCATGTCCTGTTTTATTTGAGATCGACGCAACACGTTTTTCAATTCCATTCTATCCTGTCAATCGTCACGCTATCACTAACTGCTTCTCACACAATCCATTGATCTTTTCTCTGGCCTCCCTCCCTCCATCCATCCACATGTAAACTCATAACTTTTTTAGCAACATACGTTTCATTCCTCCTTTTCACATGACCATACTAAGACAAACTACAAAAAAGAGCTCTTCTTTCTCGTGGCTAAAATAACATCGGCCGGACGAGTAGATGGACAGAGAGCAGTGATGGCCGAGTGGTTCCAATTAACAAGTTGTAGGTTGCGGATTCAAGCCCTGCCAGGCACATTACTTTGTGTAATTTATTTCATTACCACTGCTCTCAAAACGGTGAAGGAAAACATCGTGAGGATTGGTAACATTTTTTTCACTGATAGAAAACTGCTTTATTTCCTGAGTGACATAATCTAATATTTTATGTATGCGGGCGAAAATTATTAATAAAAAAATACCCTACCCTGTGCGATAAGGCTGTACCCATTGTACATTTATTTTTAATAATCTTTGTTCCTATATTTTTTATTTATGTAGTACTTATAAATATCTGGGGCGGTCGCACGTCAGATGTAAAGATGCTAACATTCGCATTCATCGGATTCCCGCGTCTCTCAATCTATTCGTCCATCACTATCAGCCTTTTTAATGTCCCCACTGCTGGGACTCAGGCCTCTTCTCTAGGAGAGGGAATGGACCGTAATCCACCAAGCGGGGCCAGTGCGGGTTGGTAAATGCCTTCGAATTATTGGTTCTAGGATATGCCGCACGATTTTTTCCTTCACCGTTTTGAGAGCAGTGATAATGTTTGACTGCCATCCCACTTGATGGTAAGCAGTGATGTAATCGTCATTGGTGAAGCGCACTAGTCTACACGAGATTACTCACTGCTGGGCAAAGGCCTCCTCTTCCTCCTTCTTAAGTTCTAGTCTAGGGCGATCTTGGCCATAATTGCTCCGTACCCTCTAGCCTTATAGACATCTAAATTTTAAGGACAAAAAGATATCGGTCTTCTCTTTCAAATGCAAAAAATTGAATGCAGGGAGGATCGCCTTCCTACCGAACTTTGATCACTGTGGCCAATCTCAAAAAAGATTAGTTATGTATACAGAAAATAGGTAATATAGTGCAAAAAGTGCGTAAACACAGATGCAGTCTCTGTTTCTTTATTCTCACAGTCCAATTCAATATGAAGAAGAAGAGAAACCACGTGTTTTCCTAGGCATGGGGTATCATACCTCTAACTCCCAAACTCCGGACAGCTACAGAGTAATGTAAAATAGAACACCTCAATAGTAACACTCACTATTTGCGTGACTCGGGAATCGAATCCCTGGATCGGGGACGCCAAACTGTCGCGCTTGTAACCACGATCTCCAACGACGGAGTTGAATTTCATATTACCCATTGTCCCTATACCCTATTTGCGTTAAGATAGACATGTTAAGAAACCTTTTTTACCGTCTGTTCAACCGATTTTAACCTCTATTTCGTAGGCATAAGAATGGCAGTAAAAGCAAAAAAGTGGTTACAATACCAACTATATATATATATTGCTACACCCGCCATTTGTCGTGCCACTAACGTAATAAAAGCCAAAATCGGTTGAACGAACAGTAATAAAAAGTTTTCATAAATGTCTAATGTTATTCTGAACATAAACATAAACAAAGAGTTGTCAAGAATAATAACATTCAAATTGACACGACCATGACATAATGACACTTATTGGGGAAAAAGTTTTACAGTCAAATTCAAAAGACACTTTATTTGATTGCAGAAAAACATAAAAGAAAAGTACGTATTTATGGTTCGCGTAAGTACCTATTACAAAATTATGGTAAAATATAGCTTTTTTCAGAGACTTTGTTCACCAGATGAAAAGTAGCTTATGTCCTTCTTTAGGGTTGAAAGCTTACACTTTAGGTGTCTTTAAGGCAAAAGTGAATAGGCTTTTAATAAACTAGTGCGCCTCACCATCAACGATTGCATCACTGCTTACCATCAGGTGGGATCGCAGCCAAGCACTAGTTTATACAAATTAAAAAAAAAAAAAAGCTTACACCGTACTATATTTCATAAAAAATGATGCAATAGTTTAACCGTAAAAGCGTAACAGATAAACGGATTTACTTTTACATTTTTCTTATATTATAAAGAGAAAACATAACTCAGTGTGACGAGACTCAGATGGTATGGTCATGTAATGAGAAGATCTGAAGAACATATGACTAGGCAAGTCCTACACATGAATACTGGCCCAAAAAAAATCGTTTCCCCTTCTTACGTGGATGTCTGTAGTTAGCAATGATCTAAAGAAAGCCCGAGTGGATGACTCGACGACCCAGAACCGAAATGTCTGGCGAAAAATGACGAGGATAGCCGACCCCAAATGAAATGGGATAAGGCTAGACAAAGAGAGAGAGTTAAAGAAAAAAGACGTGTGGCACTCGGGCACTGCCGCGGTAAAGCTATTACATAGCATTTTTATCAACTTATGCAATTATAATTATTTATTTATTTTATTTATACAGTTTTCTTTTTCCTTTGTTTTTTTTTCTTTGATATTAATTGAGTTACACTTTCACACATTGAATTGAATTTTGATTGATTGTTCACTCATTTGTTTTCTTATCGGTCACCACGCTCAAAAAACAAATGAGTGGGTGGTTAGGTTATTTTCGTTACGGAATTTCTGGATTCAGTCTCCACGCTTAAGGCCCGCGATAGAAGCTATGCAATAGCTTAAAAACATATATAATTCAGTCTGTAATTAATGAACCAAAAGCTAATAAAACAATAAAAAAAAACAAAAGAAAGTAATGAAAAATATTACTTTATCACAGTGAAATAGGCAATATTTTGTACTTTCATACAGGTGAAGCCAGCATATTAGTATGGATCAGTCACAAAGACAGTAAAAAAAACAATTTTATTTAAATCTTTTTGATCGAACACGTTTTCTAAAGTCTAATAGAACTAAAGCCAAATATGTGAAGGTATTATCAATTGAAAATACCTTTTTTTGAGTTGGGAATACATCAAATAACTTCTCTCTCTTTGAGTGGAACGAAAGGGAGTGTCTTTTATTGGTTTCTTTTTAAAAAATTGGAATTCATCCAATGACTTCTTCCGCTTTAGGGTGGTGTGGGAGGGCGAGTCATACTTTCACTTACTAAAACACACTCTTATGATAAGGAGCAAGGCAAAGCTTGCATTTCAGGTCCTGTCCGACCGTCCGTTAACTGTCCGGACCGAGCCCAAGTTGTCGATGGCACGCGCACCATAAGGACTTGTCAGCAACAGAAGGGGGCCGGGTTAGTTTTGAAAGACAGCTCGAGCCTCGGTGTGGAGGCTTGAAGGAACGGGGTGGGTTTTTAGTCAGTAAGAGTCTGACACTATCTCCCGCTCGGAAACTAACCCTAGCCTCAGTAAAACTAACCCTAGCCCCAGTAAATAGTAAACAGGTTAAAATCTTGTGTAATAATAAGTAAATACACAAGGCTACCTACTGATTAACCGACACGACTTCCAAAAAAGATCTGTTGCTAGTAGGGCGCCGTTCGCATACAGCCGCGGTGAATGTAGGTCAGCAGGTTATTTTTAATAGGTCATAGGTCAGATCTGGACCGATGGATGCGAGACGCACAGGAACGTTCAATGTGGCGACGCTTGGGGGAGGCCTATGTCCAACAGTGGACGTGTATCGGCTGAAATGATGATGATGATGAGGTCAGATCTATGAAGAACAGATACAACTTGAAATAACCAATACAAAATACGTACACACTTACTTAACATAACTTATTTGATTTGATTTATTTAGTTATATAAGAAAACGATAGCAAATAACTACTTTTTTTGAGTTGAGAAATCATCCAACAAATTCTCTCGCTATAGTGTCAGGGTGGAGCGACAGGTCGTTATAGACTTTTACTGACTAAATCCACCCTTGTCCTTCAGTTGATTTTTGTCCGGGATCATGACTTCCCTTTCAAAAATATCACATTTGGATAAGAACTATTTCGTTGTTCTATAAAAAGAGTTTGATTTCGTGAATTTTATTTTTTGGATTGGGGTAAGAATAAAAGAAAGAAAAAAACGAATTCCTTTTAGGTCCTTAGATTCTAGTTTTGTGCACAGATCATTTGATCGCAACTTTGTAATCTTCTTCTTGTTTTATGTCGATTTGATTCAAATTTTGTCCAACCAAAATGTAGACACGTAGAATATGAATTTGCGTCTTTTGTCTTTAGCCTTGTTAAATTCGTGAAAGTACGCGTCGTCGAGGACTCGGATCGGTCCTTACCAAACGGGCGGACGGCGAGCTACCCATTGCTCGTCGGTCACAAGCCCACGCCTACGGTGATCGGGTATCACTCTGCGCGTGCCGATGCCCGGTGCGTCTCCTGTCGCGGCAGCTGGGGCGTAAGGAAGTCCGTTCCCTCACGTTTGCGGCTATCTCCTTCTCTTACATTGCTACTTCACAGAAGAAAGCGGTCGAATCCTATTCTGTCTCACTCTGGTCACCGCCACCGATCTCCTCCACGAGGACAAAGCGGTGCTCCATCCAAGCGGGGTATACCTCCCACCGTAGTCCACCGTATTCTCCGGACGTTCCACACAATGGTGACACCCAGGCGTTTCTTCCGCCTGAATTCGAAACAGAAACTTCCCTATCTTACTATGTCTAGTGAGGACCTGCATCATGCGGAAAGTGAAGACACCGTGGTGTCTCTCCAACCACTCCAGGAACTTAGGGCCGTGGCTGTGATGTGCCCAAAAATACTGGTGTAATGTTCTATTTTACGCTTAAGGGAAATTCTCTAAACTAGGATCCTAACCCCAGGCACCGCTGTTTACAAAACTTGTTCAAAATTAGGGAACAATTTTCGACCTGTCAGTTACTAATAATAAATTTGATGCATATTGGTTGCCGTATGTAAAATTAAGAATAACAAAAATAAAAAAAATCAGTGACAAAATAGGTTTAACATCACTTATTATTATTCAGCGAAAAATCCTAAAGTGTTCGATACTGGGCCACCTCCCTCTACTACACAGTTTTACTGCAGTATTTTTCGTCCGATCTATAACTCACAACCGATATACCGATTAAGATTGTCTCTGCTCTGCCAGTTACCATTCATATTTTATCTCGAAAAGACAATCTGTAATTACGTTTCTACCGAGAACCATTTCCAATAAACGATAAAAATATATTACTTTACCGCAAAGATATTATTTCTTGCGCTACCAAATTAGTCTATGACGCAAAATCTCTATCTTCAGGTAATTACGTTGGCTTTTGCCGAAAACTTTAGTAACTTTTCCAAGGGATGATCCACTTAGTAGAAGTTTGCCCGTGAACTTCAAAAGTAGGAAGTCGGCCGAACGACTAATGCAATTACTGAAAACCGACGGCAAACTTGTTCACCACGATTTATAAATATAAACAAAAAATCCAAAAGCAATTTTGAAGTTTCGTGTCGTTTGCTCTTTGCTTTTAACTTGGGAAACCAATTTTTTTGTTCATTGTTTACGAATTCCGGTTCATGATCAATTTTTCGGTACACTAATTCTTTGAATAATTCAAGTGTCTGCTGTTCACCATTTCTGTTTATATTTCACACAATTAAGGTATCTACTTGCTACACAATACCATACAGTGATCATACCATGACCATACGAAGCACGTGTCGGGCAAAAAACTATTTATTTTTGTATTGAAATGTATAAAAAAAAATTGCCACTAGACGTTTCTGTCTCCGACGAACACAGCGTTATATTCCAACAGTACCGCGCATGACACCCGACGTTGCCAAACTGGTAAGCAAACAGGTCAAACCGTGTATGATGACCGTTCTAAGTCCGTTAAATGTCATAGGGAAATATATATATATTTTTTTTTTTTTTTGACGCGTGCATTTAATTTTTGTGAATACAGGTTACATAGCTACTAAGTATAACTGAAAGAACAAATAAAACACGGGAATGATATTGGGATGATACGCGGATGATACGTGGTTGATTCATGGATGCTACGGTCACTAAGCCCATTATGACACGAGAATGATGTGCTGTTGATAGGTTCTAGTGGCCATAGGAGGCCATGTCTTTTCCATCATCATTCATCATCATTATCATCATTTCAGCCGATAGACGTTCACTGCTGGACATAGGCCTCCCCCAAGTGTCACCACAATGATCGATCCTGTGCGTCCCGCATCCATCGGATTCCTGCAACCTTCACCAGGTTTTTTCCATGTTTGCTATATTTCCCCGGGTCCCCGTGGCGGCGCGACCAGTCGCCGCAACCACAAAATGTGTACAGCTTTATAGAGAGTTACACATCTGGTGTTCGTTTGGTTGCGCAACCAATTTAGTGGCGCGACCAGCTAGGAACATGTGGCGGCTCTGGTGCCTGTATGGTGTATAGTTTAGTAGCTTAGATCGATCGCGACCAGTTGCGCCCTCATGGTGGCCTGGTGAAATTTATAGCCCTTACGGTCACGGTATGCTACTTATGGCGTAGTAAGCAGAGTCATTTAAGTAGATATTCCAATGTAATAATAATACTCTCCAATATATAATATACTCTATTATGAGCGTAATATTGGAAAAAATTAAAACTGTGTTAATTTATTTTTTGTCGTAAATTTCATAAAAAGTGAACGAGCCCAATCTACGTAGGTACCACTGGGAATTGTATCGTTTTAAATATTTTTGCAATATCAGAAAATCGAAATATCCGAAAGCCGAGTAGAGAGGCCTTTGTTCGGCACTTGTGTACGTTAACAATAACCAGTTTCCATGATAATCGTGGATATATATAACAACTTATTTACTGCAGTTCCGTTCTCAATTAAGTATAAAATATACGAGTAGAAGACTAATTGAAATCACCTATAGTGGATAGACGTCCACTGTTGGGCATAGTACCAAAACTATCTTAAACGATTACCTTGTTCTTTTTTTATGAACATAATATATACGTCTTTCCGGGCATTGGTCTCTCATAAACTATTCTCATACCAATTCGTCAGGAACTAATACTAATCGTCACGTCAGTGTTTAAAGAATTTGGCGACAAACCTTATGTCCCATTTCTCGCTAGAAGCACCCGGGCATAAGGAATTGCAGAACGATTTCCAGTTTCCATAGGCGCGAGTTTGTGGACAAAGAGCAATGGATAGCTCGTCCGGTTGTCAGTTAAAAACGATGTCCGGGTCGACAGCTGGTTAGCCAAATTAAGGGAGCCAGTTAAGGGCGATGCCATTGAAAGAGTTCCTTTAGATGCCTTTTGCACTCTAGGGACTCTTTCGAACAATCACGTAACCCAGGTCTTTAAACTTTTTTTTTTATGTGGAAATGGAAAATCATCAAATAACTTATCTCGTTCTGGGTGAAGCTAGAGCGAGATTCCAGTCTTTTACTGACTAACTGACATGTATTGGTTTAGTTGTCCGTTTCGTTCTCAGACCATGAGTAACCTTTTCAGAAGTCAACCTATTGCCATGAAAACACTTTCGACCAATAATGTAGCATTGGAATGAACAAAGACATATTCTAAGACGTGTTTCTCTTTCCAGATGCTGTAAAGTATGCGCGAGAACGTTAGGGGAAGAGTGCGGCGGATTCAGTGGGACTTGTGAGCCAGGACTCAAGTGTCTCGAAGGGTCGTGCGCCCCCATCACGTGAACCAAAGTGAAACCCTTCTGTAATATATGTGTATAGTGTTGATAGAAACAATACATATCCCACACATCGTAGCCAACGAGAGGACCATGAACTAGGCGCTGTACAAGCTTCATATTGGGAGACAATAAACGCTAAGCTACGTAAGTAAAGAGGCAAGAACGAAGTATTGTTACTATGTCGATATGTGTTAAGATTATTTCTCTACGCGAACGCAAATTTCATTTTAATGCCCCAACCTCGGGGAAATGCGATAACATCGACATCTCTACGCTGTTCGCTCGTTATACATCCATTCAGCTATATGAAGGTTTTAAGTTTAATGTACGCAGACAGAATGCTCGCTCTGAAAATTATGTAACCTTTTTCAGATTCACATGGTAAATTATGTTTGAATGTTCTTTTTTGTGACACGTAGGGACGTTTTATATCAGATGATGTTTTTGAAAGTTCCGACATGTAACGTAATGTAAAATGTGTTATTAAAACATATAATAGCTATTGTTTTACATCCTTTCCCTTTGAAATGTTTACATAAAAATTAGGTCAACCGCCCTCAATATATCTGTAAAATAATTCAAGAACATTATTTTCGAAAATGTATGAAGATATGGGAAATATTGTTTACCAAGTATTCCCTTTTTAAGACTAGAAACGCGGCTGTCCCAAATTTGACCCATTTTGACTTCCTGCTTTAGTTCATGTTGTACTATGCGTAAAGTCGATTTTTTATGACTTTATATGAAATCTCGTGTAAACGATAATCATCACATTTCTTAAAGTGTTATAAAAAAAGAGATTTATTATATCTATAGAACATCAAAATGGGTCATTTTTGGGACGCCCGCGTTTTTAGTGTTAATTTACCGGTGAGTTCATGTGATAATGAGTATTTTAATTTAATTACTAGTTCATATAAATTTGCATCGTTAAAATTATGTTTAAATGTAAAAGTATGTTAAGTATTAATTTATTAATTAACCCTTTCCAATAGAGCAGATCTAATTAAATCCGCTAATTAAGTCCCTATATTTTGTGAAAAGCCAATAATTTGGATTAAAAATAAATATTTTTGTATAAACTGTGCTGCTTACTATAAGACCTTGCAGATGTAATGTAATTCAAAATTAAACAGTAAAACAAATGAGTAAAAGCGTAAAATATACCTTTAGAACATTATAAGTATGTAACAACTTGTTACGATTCAGTGAGCAGCAAACCCTGTTTGTGTGTATAAGTAGAGATTCCATTTTCAAAGACAGGCTCTAATAGAAAACCATTTGTGTTACGAAAATGACAACTTGTAAATAATGACACAATACTGTATTTCAACAAATATTTCAAATGATTCAGAATTCAGACTATGTAACAGTCTGAACATAGACACTAAAAATATATTTATGATTTATTAAAAAAAAACCACGTAATAAAACAATTGTAAGATATTAAAAGATTTGTAATTAAAGTGTATCTATCTATATTTCTGTGTGCTTCCAGGTTACATGTAGAATTAAGTTGGTAAATGTACGTATAAAATGTTTCTTAGTTCTGTAAATATGGTCTGAATAGCATTTTTATCTTGTATGTATATTTAGATGTATAGGTTCATATACTGGAATAAACGGTTCTAGAAATAAGTACCCCATCAGTTGTAAGAAAATAATGTATTTCCTGTGTTACTGCCTATACCACTTCGTGCTCAATATGTTTCCATTTCGATACAATTTTTGTAGAATTGTATGTTCTTATTATTATAGCCTGTCGTATCGAAGAGATAATAATGTTGTCGGCACTTTGGTGTGAATGGAGCCTAAAATATTAAGTACCTACTTTGTGCTTCTTTTTGTACAAAAAGTAACAGTAAGTTAAAAAAAATCTTTCCGCATAATGTTATCATCAGCAGATCGAATTTAGCTTGAAAAGTTTATAATATATTTTTCTGTGAATTTTGTATAGCTTCTTTCTCGAAAGTTGTTCCTATCCGTGTGAAAAAGTAACAGTTACTGAAATGATCAACCAGTCTTCCTACAATCTGTATAATTTGCAAAATTAATGTGCTTTTACTTTGTCTTATATATAAATTCTCTACAGTATTTCCTTTGTTGTGGCTTCTGTTCCAAATTATATCCACTAGTGGTATTTCATTTAGTTTTCACCTTCCAATGTTACGTAATATGACTGATTGGGTTGATGTAGGCTGTATATTAAGTTACGGTTACTTGAGAAGCAATTTTCATTTTCCAGTACGGCTTTGAAATTAGAACTTTTGCCATCATGAATTTCCCTGCAGACGGTTCGCGTAATTTATTTTCACGTGGAACGAAAAATCACTTTCGATCAAAATCTAATTTTTCTTGATACTTCTCAGTTACCTATTCTTCATGACACTGGAGAAATGGTTTTTTCTCAAGCAATTTGTTATTGAAATCGATGTTGAAAATGGCGTTTTATGAAAAATGTAATCTGAATTGCCTTTAAAGATACTTCAACCTAGATTAATGACATATCTGAAAGTTTCATTCAAAGCAATTACTCATATTGATAACGTTCACCAATGTGATACAATATCAATATCATAATTACGAATAATTATGTTAATTTTACCCTCTGGCTATGTTCTAATTACCCTCTGACCTTTCCTTGATGCGACGCCAAGAATAATCATTTGTAAACCAGACTCATCGATTTTAGTTCGCTAATTTTAGGTATCAGCACTAGGAGTGTATCTAAACGAAATGTAACCTGAAATAGTAACTATGTCATAAGTTGTATATAATTCAGAGCTACTCGTTAACTGTGCACATATTGAATAAATAAGTTAAAAATCTGTTTCATGTTTGTTTGTTTTCCAAGGCCACTTTTTTCCTTTTACGATGTGTCCCTTGTAATATGGTTTGAGCCCAATTCGTCGACGGTGAGTAATGTTCCACACACGCCTTAAAGAGATGTCAGAAAAACCGTAGGGGCCCAGCAGGACCGAAGCATACTGGGGACATGCGTCGACTTCTGAAAAAGAATATATGGTCCTAGAATACAAGGGCAACTGAAAGAACATAATTGATTTAATAATAATAATATTCCACAACTGTCACACAAAACCGTCTAGTCCCAAGCTAAGCAGAGCTTGTGGTACTAGACAACTGATAAACATACTTATATTATTTGTAAATACATACATATTAAAGATAATTAATTAATTACATCCAGACACAGAACAAATGATCATGCTCATCACAAAAACATGTCCTGGGTGGGAATCAAACCCACGACCTCGGGCATAGCAGTCAGGGTCACTAACCACTAGACCAATAGGGCAAAGTTTCTATTACATTATGTTCTTTAGTCACTAACAGTCCGTAATGCCCGCCCGCTACACCATAGATCGGAAGAAGTAATTAGGTGACGTCTGGCCCCAAAAAAATGGTTGATGTTTTTTTTTTCAGTAAGTACCTCTAACTGTTTTGGTAAGTATATATTGTCAGGGTAATGAAAGATTCCTATAATTTGCAGTCCTTTGTCGACCGAGTATTGGGCCTGGGAGTCCTGAATCAACATAAAAATGTCACATTTAAGTATCACTTGCATAGTAACATTAACTAATGAGTCTAACGAATATATATAGCAGTTATCGATGATAATAATTTAAAATATGAATATATTTTACATTGGTATCACTGATTTCTTAAGTATTATCAGGATTACGGAAAAATCCCATAATTTACCGTCCCTAGTGGGCTGGTTATCGTTATATGATTAATCAATAATGATTGGATTCCATGAAAGAGCCGTACCCTCGTAAGTGTCAATCATATAGAGCAACTAGTCTATGGAAAAACAATTGGTAGATAGGTTTTGTAATAAGACTCAAAATGGAACAATTGCTGATAAAAACAATTTTTAGTTATTTTAATGTTCTTATAACAGTAAACTGGGCTATGAAATAGCAGAATATGTTTGTTAAATACAACGTCCATTTCAAACAAACATACAGTATTATTCCCTACTAGCCAGTACGCTTGTTTCATTTAATTCCCTAGCTCCCTCGTTACACTAGTGTAAAGTCACAATCAATAATGTAAATTATAAACACGTGCAACTCCCTCTGAAATGTCGGTATGTATTTCAATGTAAAAATCGTATTACATAGAATTCAGAAAGTATTTTTGCATGCTCGTCTTCATAAAGTTACGTGCGCAACACACCAATGAAGGAATCGTACTAAAAATATTCACACCGAATTCGAAATTTGAAATTCAAATCATAATATCAGTTTTTTTTTAAGAGTTGGCATTAGTGGGCGTGACATTCTCGTTACGAACGATGACTGAGTTTAATTATAAATTAATTTGAAGTATAGAACTATTGCTGTACTGACAATAGTGTATATTATAAAATGTAGGTAGGTGCAAAGCCCCAAATCATACTCTGGTGTTATGCTCCACTAGATATTATTTGCGGCTTTGGACCCATCCCAATATTTGAGTCTGTCGGGAATGTCGTCTATTCCTGTGACCTTTTTTGTCTAATAAAATGATACCTATAAAATAACGAATTCAGTATGAATCAATACAATATGGCAGTGATCTTGTAACTTACGCTTCAATGGTATTGAATTATTCTACGATAGTTTTCTTCTTTATTCTGCTGAAGTAGATAAAATTCGACATGTTTTTTACAAGCTGCCTTGTGATAAAACCATAAAGTTCCCAAGATGCTTAAGATAAGTGTATCGTAAAACGAGTCTTTTTAGTTTATGTCTCACGTTGGCCATAAACTATCAACTATTCGTCTTTTTCTATTACTATCTTTAGGCGTACCATAACGAATTACAGTCTAGATATGTGAGTGCTATAAAATTCACGCTTCTTTCATTCAGTTCATAAAGGAAGATAAGTTAGATTTTTCAGTCATTAATTTCTAGGTAAACTTTAACAATTCAGGCTTCGCTCGAACATTAGAGGCCAAATTCGTCAGTCTAAATTACAGAGCTGTTGTTCTTTTATCTCAATTCCCAGCTAAAATTATTGTCTGGAATTATAATTCAACAGTTACATTATTTGTTCGAGATCCTAGTGCTTATAATAAATTAAAAAAAATTATAAAAGGATCGTTACATAAATAATCGTTATTCATATTTAATGTGTATTAAATCTGGTTAAAATAATAAAGGGAGATTAGTTGCTGGTAGATTCTTAGCCGAGATTGCTATCTCATCGCCCCCCGTGGGATCCATTGAGGCTATTTACAGATTAGAAGGTGGCGGAGAGGCATCCGGCGTGCGTCGCTTCGATGAAATCAGATCAGAAAATGTTCCGGTGGCAAAATCCCTTCGTACATTTGGCCAATTGAAATGCGTCAGCATGACGTTGTAACACTGATTGCCTATTATACAGCGAGCGGTAAATTAACCCAATTAAAATAAAACGTTCATTTTTTTAACCAGGGTTAAATTGTAATCTTCATTTTCCCGTACTTTCCAACATTGTTTTGACACGAAGCCGTGGTTACGTATCGGCGGGCAGGCAGTTAAAAGCGCTGTTAAATTTTACCGAGCCATATTTTAAAGGTAAAGCCGGCTTGTAGGGTAAAGCCGTGTTTATTGCTTGGGAGAATCAACTGGTTGAGCTTTGGATGCGATCAACAATCTCAGGAATGTAATATTCAGTCTTATTTTATAGAATGTTTAATGTTTTGTCTTATTTCATTAGTTTTATTACCTTATTTCTGAGGGCGGGTGAGAACAGACGAATCACTTATATGAAATGAGCCTACAAATATAATCAATTAGGGTTTAATTTAAATTCGGTTAGACAGGTATTTAGAAAATTATGTGAAATGAACATATTTCTGGAATGATAGTCTCCTTCGGTGGAAACCTCTCGCGCCGGGCCTTGGTTGAGGCCATGGTCCGGATTGAGGAGGAGTGGCCGAGTGCCGACTTCTGCGAAGCAATAATGCTCACAAAGGAGGGAACAGACCTCTGTGAGCCGCTATACAGCATTGAGTGTACACATGAACCTTTATACAGCTCTTACACAACTTATTACGCTATTTGGGTATTTTAAATCTTAAAATACCCTTAATAATAATAGTGTAAGATAATAAAAAATAATAAATTAAAAAGAGACCATTTTACCAAAGTCTTGTTTTACTAAAACGTGCCAGCAGGTACTTATCTAGAAATGTAAACGAGATTGAGAAAATAATCTGATAATGTAATGAAGGCTGAAGGAATTTTGTCGATATTAGCAAAAGATTTTCTAAACGACACTCGGGGGAACCGATAAATGTTATTAGCATTTATTCTAGACGACACATTACGTGAATGTTTCATAATGTATCATCATCATAATATCGTCTGTTCCAAATATAATTATACCATCGATATATATGTGTACTACGCACAATTATACCTATTTAAAAATTATGCTTTTCAGGGTTTCATACACGAAGGGTTTTTTTTTTTTTTTTTTTTTCGATGGGAAAAATCATCTTATGACAACCCCCGCTCTTGGGCGGAGCGGGAGATAGTGTCAGACTCTTACTGACTAAAAAACCCATCCCGTTCCTTCAAGCCTTCATACCGGGGCTCGAGCGCCCTTTCGGATAACCCTGGCCCCAGTAGGCTTCGACCCGGCTGGGCCCCTGCTGTTGCTGACAACTCCTTGAGGCGCGCGGGAACAGCGCGCGTTGTCGACGACTTGGGCTTGGTCCGGACGGTTACCGGACGGCCGGACAGCGAGCTACCCATTGCTCACTGTCCGCAAGCCCGCGCCTACGGTGGCTGGAAATCGGGATCGGAATCCCGGCGGCGGCGGCGAGAGCGCCGTTGCCTGATGCGGTCGGCTTCCTCCTTAGCGAGCATTACTGCTTCGCAGAAGTCGGCGACCGCCTGCCACTCCTCCTCGCTCCGGACCATGGCCTCGACCAAGGCCCGGCGCGAGAGGTCTCCGCCGCCGATCACCCCCACGAGGGCACGGCGATGCTCCGCCCAAGCAGGGCACACCGCGATTGTGTGCTCCACCGTGTCCTCCGGGCGTTCCGCACAGTGGCGGCACCCGGGCGTCACTTCCGCCTTGATTCGGAACAGGAACCTCCCGAACTTGCCATTTCCGGTGAGGACCTGTGTCATGCGGAAGGTAAGGACGCCGTGAGGTCTTTCCAGCCACGCCTCAAAGAGGGGACTTATCGCCATAATTGTGGCGTGCCCATGACGGGGTTGCGATAGTCGCTGACGCCATTCCACCATGAGATCCCGCCGGAGCTCTGTCCGCCATGCCGCGACCTGTCGCGGCAGAGGACTTTCACCCCGGCGTTGCATCTCCACGCGCATGTCGTGCATGTGTGCAAGGACTGTTGCCTCCAGATCCCACGGTGGTAGGCCAGCCAGAAGGCTCGCCGCTTCGCGGGAAATCGTGCGGTATCCCCGCACCATCCGAATTGCCATGACCCTCTGGCAGGCGTTCAGTAAGGCCGCCGGTTGCTTTTTCAGCGACGGCGCCCACACCGGCGCCCCGTAGAGGGCCATGGACCGAACGATCCCCGCGTAGAGCCTCCGGCAGGAGGCGTCTGGACCCCCAAGGTTGGGCAGGAGCCGCTTGAGCGCAGCCCCAGTCCGGTTGAGTTTGGGAGCCAGACGTCGGAAATGCTCCACGAAATTCCACCGGCTGTCGAGGACGAGTCCCAGGTACTTCATCGTCGACCCGACACCGATGTGAACTCCTCCTACCGTTAGTTGG
The DNA here is from genome assembly GCA_929112965.1 of Mythimna albipuncta. Classification (NCBI taxonomy): domain Eukaryota; kingdom Metazoa; phylum Arthropoda; class Insecta; order Lepidoptera; family Noctuidae; genus Mythimna; species Mythimna albipuncta. The sequence goes on along the minus strand of OV815969.1, from coordinate 7,396,375 downwards.
GAACTCAATGGCGGCGCGTTCCGAGACCGGCGACCGTGGAAACACATGGCCTCGGATTTGTGAAGCGCCACCTCGAGTCCCAACTCCTGGATCCTACCAACGACTATCGCAACCCCGCGTGTCGCTAAAGCGACCGCCGCCTGGTACGACTCTCCCTGCGCTAGAACCAGCGTGTCGTCTGCGTAGCAGACCACGCTGACCCCGTCAGGGAGGTCGCCCCGCAACACGTAATCGTAACCAATGTTCCACAAGGGTGGCCCTAGTACCGACCCCTGCGGAACACCGCACGACATCTCCCGACGTTTCCAGTCTCCCTGGTGACCGGGGTAGACAATATACCTGTCCGACAAGTAGGCTTCGACTACTCGACAGAGGTATTCGGGCACCCGGTGGTACCGGAGTGCCCTCCGGATCGTACTCCAGGGCAGGGAATTGAAAGCGTTGGCAATGTCCAAGGACACTGCCACGACACACCTACCCTGGGACACCACATCCCCCGTCGTGAAGGCTCGCACGCGCATGATGGCGTCTACCGTCGAACGCATCCTGCGAAAGCCGAACTGTCCGTCCGAAAGGTCCGGCCCCACCCGTGAAAGGCGCGCGACGAGGCGGCTCGCAATCACTCTTTCAAAGAGCTTGCCCACCTCATCGAGCAGCACAATGGGCCGGTACGCGGACGGAGAGTCCGCAGGGCGCCCTGGCTTCGCGATGAGGACCAGTTTCCCCGTCTTCCAGAGAAGTGGGAACTGGCCCCTCTCCAAGCATGCGCTGAAGAGCCCTCGCAGTCGAGGCCCGAGAGCCTCCATGGCCAGGACCCAGGCTTTCCCAGGCAAGCCATCGGGTCCTGGGGCGGCGTTCTTGGCACTCAGCCTTTGCACCGCCACTCTCATCTCTACCTCGGTCACCTCTGGAGCATTGTCGTCGTCGTCGCTGTTGCGGTCCGCGTCAGATACCGCTGGCGGAGGCGGAGCCATGGGCGGGGGGGAGTGTTCCCCTCGCGCAGGGAACAGAGCGCTTACCACACCCTCCACGAGTTGGGGCCGGAGACTCTGAGTCAGCGGGGGAGCCCAGGGGCGCAGTTTCTCCCGTACCAATTTGTATGGGCGCCCCCACGGGTCCGCGTTCAGAGACCCCAGCCACACGTCGCGGGCCTCGAGTTTGGCCCGCTTAATCTCCGCTCGGAGGGTGTGTTTTGCCTCTCTGTAACCTTCGTAAAGCTCCGCCTCTCTGGCCTCCGCATCCGGCGGGCGGATGCGGCGCCTACAGTATCTGGCGTACCGGCGTCGCGCGTGATTGCACGTGTTGCGCAGTGCAGCGATTTCCGGCGACCACCAGTACACCTGGCGCTTAGCACGTCCTGGACAGACTCGGGGCATTGCCGCATCGCAAATTTGCGACATGGCCTCCCGGAACCACTCCGCCTCGACGTCGATGTCGACAGGCCTGTCCGGTGCTTGCACCCAGGCCTGTACCGTCGCGGCTTCCAGGAGGAGCTCCCGGTCCATCTGCTTAAGCGCCCATCGCGGACCGCAAGGGCTCTGTCGGACCGGCGCGGCCGAGGTTTCAGCGGAGACGTCCAACCGGATGTACCGGTGGTCGGAGTACGTCTCCACCTCCTCCATAACGCGCCAGTCGACGACACGTGGCGACAGAGCGGGGCTGGCGAACGAAAGGTCCACCACTGATTCACCCCGCCTCCGCACCAACGTGGGGACAGAACCCCGGTTTAGGACGACCAGGCCCAGCTCCAAGGCCCAGTCCTCCACCATCCGACCCCGTGTGTTCGTGCGCCGGGAACCCCAAGCCGTATTCCAGGCGTTGAAGTCCCCGCAAACGACCACGGGGAGGGTACCAAACCCAGCGACGACGGCACTTAGCTCCATAAGGGAGACATGGAGTTCGTCGGGAGTTCTGGTCGGGGACAGGTAGACCGTGCTGCCACGCAACCCCGTCCCCTCGCAACAGCCTCGAGGGGCGGGGTACCGGCGGCGGCCGACGAAATTAGCGTCACCGAGCCGTCTAGGTCCTGAACCCAGCGGGGATGGACGTAGTACGGCTCGGAGACGACGGCGACATTGATCGACCACTGCGCCATGCTCTGGAGCAACAGATCCTGAGCGGGAGCGCAGTGGTTGATGTTCGCCTGGAGGAGACGTAATGGTGTCGTTATTGACATTCCATTACAGTCTCCTCCTGAGCCCCCTGAGAGGGTACTGCCACGGCGGGAGCGGCGGCGGGAGCGGCGGCAGCCAAGGTGGAGGCTGCGGCGGTGAGTACGTCAGGGTGGATGGGCCTGACCTTGCCGTTGGCCTTGGCGGGAGGGTCGCAGGACCTGCCCCCAGCCCGGTGGTCGGCTAGCTTGCCTGCAGCCGCACATGCGTAACAGTGCGGCTTTGCACGGCATTCAACGGCCTTATGCCCGGGCTGTCCGCACTGGTGGCAGCGGTCACTTCGGTCCTCTGCGGCGCAATAGGCCCCCACGTGGTGCCCCACGTGACAGCGGTAGCATCGCAGAGGTTTGGGTTCCAGCATCTTGATTTGGGCTGAAACCCAACCCACCAATAGCCTTCGGCCCTCGGTCGTGATGGCCTTGGCCGCCGACACGGGGCAGCTCACCGTAACGGCTCGCATGCCCGTGCTGTCAGCGCGGATGGTGCCCGCCCGGACCTGATCGGTCGTGCACCCTCCCGCTCTGACGATGGCGGCCACCACTTCCTCCACCCTAACGGAGTCGTCCAGACCCATAATGCGCATGTCGATGCACTTGGTGGGTCTGGACACTCGGGCCTCCTCGGCGTCCAGGGACGCCCTGATCTTTACGGCCAGAGCGTCTGCCAGTTCCCCGCTATTTGCCCCAGGGACCTCCAACATTCGGGCACCGGTAGCGGTGCGCCTCATCCGGAAGCCCTCTGAGGCTCCGAACTCGCCGAGGTGGCCAATCACCGCCTGCTTGGCTTTTGCCATGACTGCATCGTAATTGACGCCCTTCTTCTCCGCAGCTGGCTGCAGTGTGATCACTACAGCTGCGGAAGTCGGGGCGCGAAGTCGAGCAGCCATGGCCCGCTTTTTGCGATCTTTTCGCCGCCTTCTTTTCTTGGCCGCCCTTGCCGCCTTGCTCGCCTTCTTCTTGGCACCGACGACCGTCCACTCGGCGCCAGCCGAGGGGTCTTTGGGTGGAGGTGGCGGCAGGCGCGACCTAGTCGCCGTCGCGGCGGGAGGCCCCGCCGGTTTGGTGACAGCCGCCACCCTACCCTTCGGGGGAGGGGCAGGCTTCCCCTGCCGCTGTTGCTGCTTGGCCGCCGAGACCGGCTTCGCAGGCTTCGACGCCGCAGCCATGTGCCTGGCCTGCCCCGACGGGCTCGCCCTAGGTGTTGCAATTGTGGCCGCGGTGACGGCGGCGTACGACGCCGTCTTCTTCTGGCCGGAGGCCGCGAGAGGGGGGCGCAGGACAATGCCCTCCAAGACAGAGAACTGACTCTGGATCCGTTCCTGGAACTGCTGCTGCTGTTGCTGCTGCTGTTCCCGGAAGGCAACCAGCTCCTGCCGCAGCAGGGAAACGACGTCAGTTCCTGCCTGGGGCGAGGGCCGGGATCGGCTCTGCTCCTGCCTGCTCCCCCCTTCGGGAGGAGAGCCCTGGAGAGCGGCCACGGCTGCCTCGAGCCGGCCAAACCTCCCGCTGAGGGTGCGCTCGTAGGGCTCGAAGACGAGCCCCAGTGCCTCCTCAATCGAAGCGTTGGCCAGCTCGACGGAGCGTTTTTTGGCCACCCTCTCCCTTTTGTTGGCAACGCTGGTGATAGCGGCTGCCACGACCTCCCGAAACCTTGCCAGCGCCTCCTCCATCCCTTCTGGCAACTCGTCAGGGAATTTCGGCACCAAGACGCTGGCCTGCTCTTTCGCGACCTCCGGGGGTCGCCGGGACGCTTCTTCAGCGCTCCCTCTCCCTTTGCCCGATTTTCGGGCCTTACCCCGCCCCGACGACGAGATTTTCCGGGCAGGTCCCGTCTCGTCGTCGGATGCGGAGCGCATAGCGCGCATGAACGCCCTCCTTCTGTTGGATGCGGATTCTTCCACTTCCATCAAAAGGAGGGGCTCCCGCACCTCCTCCTCCACCTCCTTCCCGTCTGAAGTGAGTGAAGACGCGGCATCTGAATCCGACGCCGCGTCTTCACTCACCCCTCTGAGGCCGAACCTACGCCCGGCCTCCACCGGCGTCGCGGACGTGCTGGGAACTGGTCCCAGGGACTCCGCGCTGCCGAATCGTGAGCCACCCTGGCTCTGTGCGTCCACGGAGGACGGAACAGGGTCCGAAGACCCGAGGCGATGATTGCCCCCCCCAGAATACGAGGGGCGGCCCGAGCTCTGCTCGGGGAGGGATTCTCCTGCACGCAGGTACCCTCCTGGGGTAGTCAATTTTTCATCATTCGCGCTCATGGTGGTGCTGAACTCAGCTTTGCCTTTTTGTTTTAAATGGGGTGGGGTCCCCATTGCACGTTCGCCATCCAGGTCATGTCTGCTGAGCAGACACGTACCGGAGGCGAACCCTATCTCCCCTGCATCGCTATCCAGAAGGCGCCAACAGCTGTTGTGCTAGCGCTTCTGGACAGCGCACCCTCCGGGCGGTCCGACTGGACTCCGCCGTATGTTCCACTTGGTCTGGTCTCTCGCTTGAGGCCTTCCGGCATGAGTAGCTCTACCGGCATAGCCCTCAAGGTCACTGAGACACACAAGCCCCACCACGACGACAACGTGGGAACACAGTTGGTGGGGCATACACGAAGGGTGAAAACGGGACACTAAACCTGAACCTTTATACAGTTGTTATATTGCTTGTTGTGTTACTTGAGTATACTAAACCTGTGCTGTCTATCTATCTGTCTGTCAGCGGGCTGTATCTCATAAACCGTAAGAAGTAAAGAGTTGATATTTTTATAGAATGTGTAGGTACCTACTTCTATTGTCGCTACTACAACACATAATAAACATTAATATAAAGTTACAAATAAATTGGGTTCCCATATAAGAAACGTTATTTTATTGGCGTTTTTTTTTTTTGCTAGATCTTAATATTTTATTATAGAACCTTTCGTGTGAGAGACTTTTCAAGTTTTAAGTATGTACCTTCGAAGACATGTGACATTCACCAACTCGCGCTGGGCCCGCGTGGTGGATAACGGCCCATTCCTTCTACTAGAGAGGAGGCCTGAGTCCCAGCAGTGGGAACATTTAAAAAAGACTGATGATGACGATGAAGTATCTACTTAGCAGAAGGTTTTCTCAGAACAATCAAGCAAATTAGTAGGAGATTAATTGGAATAATCCATTTAAAGATAACTATTAAGGGTATAACGTCGAGAGGTCGCCGTCCGACAAGGAATAAGCCCAGGTCTAGGTCTCCCCTATACTTATCCAATGTTTTTTTTAGTTTAACTTCTCATAATCCGTCAGAAACTTGTACTAATTATAGTCAGGTCAGCGTTTAAAGACCTTGACGACAAGTCTCACGCGCCAACCCCTGCTAGAAGCGCCGTGGGCAGACGGAGTCGGATGATATCTAGCTACTATATTTATTTATTTATTGACACATGCACAAAAAATGTACAAAAGCGGACTTAATGCCTATACTATAGGTGCAGGCTTGCAGACTACGAGCAATGGATTGCTCAGCGTCTGGACGTTGGTTAAAGACCAAGCCCAGATTGTCAGCGCGTTGTGTTCCAAGCGCGCCTCACATACTTACATAAGATGGTTTGACTGGGCCTGCTAGGATCGATGCCTGCCAGGGTTGCGAGATTGTCCAATAGAGTCACCACCGCCTTGTAACTCAAAAGGCAACAGATGATACACCGGGGGGTTTTAGTTAGTAGACTTTGATGCTCTCTCTCGCTCCGCCCAAAGCAAGAAGAGATATTTGGCGATTTCTCACCCAAAAAAAGTACGTATAGCTATAACTTAGCTACAACTCGGGAATCTTTAGGTCGAAAGTAAATAGGTTACTTCTAAGTAAGCGCGCTCCATCGTCGACCGCATCGTCGCTTTCCATCAGATAAGTAAGTATATAATCATCGGTCAAGGCCGAAACTATCAACAATAAAAATAAAAAAGACACCGATGACGTTTTTTTGCTACCGGTACCTACTTCCGTGACAGTGGTATCAGGACACGAAGAGGAAGATACGCTTAAACCAAGATATTCGGAAAATCTGTACTTGAGCTAAGAACATAAATATCTAAATACTCGGAATAAAAATCCGACAAAGCGCTATTTAACATTATTCTTGCTCGATTTACTCAAAGGAAAATGTGGGGAATTTGCAATCTCAATCGGATCTTTGGAAAGGCTAACAAGTAAAAAGTAGCTAGAAAGTTTTAACTTTACATTTAAAGGTCACTATCGACTTGTATTCTAGTAATAGACAAGTCGTTTCATGGAAAGTATTTGTCAAAAAAAAATTTGCTGCTGAGCTACATTGGCGATATGATATAATATCGTCTCACGAAACTAATAAAACATGCATAGCGGTGCATGTTTTATTAGTTTAGATAACTTTTTAAGGATACTTTTTTCGCGACCGTGCCAATTTTGTGGCACTTACGCGTTTCGTTCAACATAGTATAATGTTTAAGGTGTACGTACGACATTACACCTGAGTCAATTGAAGTGAATGTTCGGCACGCCTAATCTAGTGCGTAGTTTAAACTCGTATATTCTTGTAGGTCACATAATTTAATTAACAGTTACAGTGCTAAACTGCCACTGTTTCTTTTAAATACAGGTTACCTTCATGTGTTTCCTGATGACTACAACCCAGGAATCTTTAAGTCAAGAGTGAATAGGTTACTTCTAGGTAAATGCGTTCCATCGTCACGAAAACAATTCCTAAATCTATCTTGATTATACGAATAGTATTGAAAAATCAAAATGGCGGCTTTAATTCGCGTAAACAAAAAGAGTGATCGAGTGGTCAGAACTGTAACGAAACAGTCTTGATGTGTGTGAAAAAATCTATGCTTTGTGTTACTTAGTCTTGAGATGAAACGTGAAGAACCCACAGTTTAATAATAAATTTTGAAGCTTGTAACACTCAAGATGAGGCAGCACCTGTTACAAGAGCACGATATTATTAATACTGGATGTAATATAGAGTGCCTAACCTTGATATTCACTTGTATAGTGTCTAGATATTTTTTGCGGGTTAATTCTTTATTTCTAGACAAATAATACGCAGCAGAGGTGGCCGAGTGGTAATTCCAAGTTACGAGTTGTAGATCACGGGTTCACAACCTTTTTTTTCCCGATGGGAAAAATCATCCTATGACAACCCCCGCTCTTGGCCGGAGCGGGAGATAGTGTCAGACTCTTACTGACTAAAAAACCCATTCCGTTCCTTCAAGCCCTTTCGGATAACCCTGGCCCCAGTAGGCTTCGACCCGGCTGGGCCCCTGCTGTTGCTGATAACTCCTTGAGGCGCGCGGAAACAGCGCGCGCCGTCGACGACTTGGGCTTGGTCCGGACAGTTACCGGACGGCTGGACAGCGAGCTAACGGGTTCACACCCTGCCAGGCGCATTACTTTGTGTAATTTATTTCATTACCACTGCTTTCAAAACGGTGAAGGAAAACATCGTGAGGAAACCGGCGTGTCCTAGAACTAAAAATATGAAGGCATAATTTAACATTCGCTTACCCGCACTGGGCCCGCGTGGTGGATTGCGGTCCATTTATTCTCCTAGAGAGGAGGCCTGAGTCCCAGCAGTGGGAACATTAAAAAGGCTGTTGGATGATGATGATGAATACGCAGCACTTTCTACAAAACTTTTATTAGTTAGGGTCGCAGGTACAAAAAGCCGTTTTTTTTTAATATTGGGGACTACGGAGGTAGGCGCTAAGTACTATCATGGCCTGGCAGCAGAAGAGGTCACGAAGATGTTGGGGGCCGAGGACTAGGCGCCAACGGAAAGACGTCTTGCAGGTAAACGATGGTTCCGAGGGTTGCTGAACGGTTAGATGAAACTCAGGCCAGGTGCCTGAACCAGAACCTTCGCCGAATAAGTTTCTTTGTCTCCCAGCTTATCCTTGTCTGATTATGACCGCAACAGCGTAAGCGCAGGGCAGAGGATGTACCAAGGCGCTTAAGTTGAGAAATCATTCAATGACTTTTCTCGCTCTAGGGTGAAACGAGAGGGCGTGTGAGACTTTTACTGACTGAAACCACACCTGTGTTCTTCAGTTGCTCTTTGCGTTTTAAGGCCATAAGTTTCCCTTTAAATATATACATTTGTTTCAGGTCTGGATGTGAATGTGAGTTTACAAGTTATTAAATGCACCCACAATACAGAAAGAAAGAAAAAAAATAACAATATCGACTAAAGTAGCATGTACATAAGTAAGATATGCGTCATATCCGCGTAAAACGACCAGTGCTCAGCAAAATACAGGAGTAATTCCTAGTGTACAGTAGATAAGATAAGATAAGATAAGATATTCTTTATTTGTTTAAACATTGTATACATACAAAAGCATGCAAGATATAGGTTTATTGTTTGAGTCCAGTCATGTTTATGCCATAAGTATCGGCGTACAAATATTTATAAAATTGAAAACTAAAAATAATAATATTGATAATAAATCCTAACTCATAAAACTTAGCTAGGATTTCACTTACAAATTTATAAATTAGGCCATTTAATTCGAAGTTATTTTTATCTTATCATGTCAACATTCGAAATTAATTAAAAACAGTGATGTTAAAGAAGAGCAATGTCAAAGCTACAAAATATATGTCAAAATTAGAAGATTTATGTCTAAGTTACAAACTATAGGTCAAAATTAACAGTTTTTTGTCAAAACAGTATTGATGTCAAAATTACAATATAAATGTCACAATTACTATATACATGTCAAAATTACAATATAAATGTCACAATTACTATATACATATCAAAAGTATAATATAAATGTCCAAAATTACTATATACATGTCAAAATTACAATATAAATGTCACAATTACTATATACATATCAAAATTATAATATAAATGTCCAAAATACTATATAAATTTCAAAATTACAATATTAATGTCACAGTTACCAAATAAATGTCAAAATTACAATATAAATGTCAAAGTTACAATAAAATCTCAAAATACTAAGTGTAGAAAAGTAAAAATTATAAGAATGTCAATATTATAAGAACCATGTCAAAATTACAATCACGAGCATTAATGTCAGAATTTTAATTCAAAAAAAACTTTTCTCGGCTAGAAATTCGGAGACACTGTAATATGCTCTTTGCAAAAGGAATGCCTTCAATCGACGCTTGAGTGCACTACTATTTAACTCTTTCCATCGTTTAGGCAATACGTTAAATATAGTAGGAGCCATGCAGACGATGCTCTTGCGCATTAGAGCCGTTTTTGCTGGATAGATGCGCAGAATCGTCATATCTCTTCTGTTACGCGGTAGCTTACATATGTATATTTATATTTATTGACAATCTTTTGAAACTTTCACACTTCATAAAAATCAAAATCTCTAGTTGAAATACAAAACAAAAACCAACATCATTTTTACACAATTAAATTGTAAACATGATTTTTTTGGTTTTTGCTCCAATACCTACGGAATTATTTTCACAATTCATTTGCGAAAGCAAACAGCAAAAATATGAACATTTCGTAACAAAAATACATTCATTCGACATTCATAAATAAAATATTACAGGTACACAACAGTTACTGTGTCCATACATAACAAACGAACATAAATATGGTGTATTTACATCACGGGTGGCCAAATAACATCAAAACGGAATAGATGTGTAAACAGCCATTGAGATAGGAGAGAGCCGGAATCAAATAAACCCATAACCCCGTAGAGGAAAGTCGTTGAGCCTATTTACATAATAAATCACCTGGTCTGATTTGAATCTCGTTTACAATTTCAATGGCGTTGGTCACAGGGTGAGAGGATGCAGAAGATTTTGTGACTAGGTTGAGAGATTGATGTTTGGTATTCAGATAGATCTTTACCTCTGGCCAAGTTGATAAATGATCTTTATTTTGCAAGTAGGTTTTATAAAAACACTTTTACACGTCAATTTCGTCAATTAATGCTAGATGAGGCCGGTGTTTCCTACCTGACTACCCTGAGAAGAAACACCGAAACAAACTCAGGGGTCAAAGTCTCTTTTAAAGTCCATACAGGAAAACATGGTAATGGTCAAATCATATGAGAACCGTGCAGATTGAGCCTGAGATGGTCTTTTGAGGAAAGAACCACACAGTTCTAAGTGGACCTGTCCAGTCAGTGCAAGCATTTGTCAGTATGCGTGTAGCTCAACTCAGGACTACTAAGGAGCTCAACGACTTGACGAACAATGCCAAAGAAAGCCTATAATATAATTAATCTACAATTGTTAACGCTTAACGCGTTAACTTTCCGGCCATATATTATTCAATTATCCTGAAAACATCGCACCAAGAGCTTTGTTTAGCTTAGTCGGCCTTATAATGTTCCCACTGCTGGGACTCAGGTCTCCTCTATAGGAGAGGGAATGGACCGTAATCCTCCATGCGGGCCCAGTGCGAGTTGGTGGTTAAGCAAGCAAGAGTGCTATTGCTTTAATAAATCTAAATAAAATATCACTTTTCTTATAAGGATTTAAGTATGAATCAGAAAGTAGTCAGATTGGACAACTTTGGCAGTTTCTTTGTTTTCAGGCGAAAACTGTTATAAAATTTCTTAAGGGTAAGGATTCTTGACGTGTCTATCGATACAGTAAATCTTTCAGAACGCACAAATTCTAGAACATCAGTACCCCTAGCCAAGTTGATAATCTGCAATCATTAAAGCTACTAAAAACTTCAAATGTACAGGAATGACGTCATCTCAACGCTCCGTCACCAGGAACACAAGATTCGGGGGTGTGGCCAACTTGAGGCGTTCGACGCAAACCAAACGGTTGTAACTTGGCTAGGTGGGCTTGTTAGACTAGAAGCAGAGGCAGAGGCGTAGCGTGGACTAATTTAGATGTGGGCGAAGGTACATCAGCGAGGCCTTTTTCTTTTATAAAAACGAGATAGCGACTGTCACAACCCAGTGTTCGACCACATCAATGCTTACCATCGCATAAAATAGTGGTTAAGCGCGAACCTATCTATACTAATATTATAAAGAGGTAAAGTGTGTTTTTTTGTTTCTTGGTTTGTAGGAGGTAATCTCTGAGAGTACTGGTCCGATTGCTAAAATTTTCTCACCGATAGATAGCTGCTTTATTCTTGAGTGATTTTATGGACGTGGAATCCACAGGGAAAAGATAGTTAATTATAAAACAAAACCTTCATTTTTAGAGGCCTCGCACACGCAAGACCCTTTTGCGTGCGAGACCGTGGGTGAGGGCCTACTTTGTCCTACGCTACTAGACTGGGGTCTGCTGACTTAGTTCAATTTTGATTTAGATTCAAAATAATTTTTTTCACGTAAGCCTAAATGGGCATTTATAAACCGTCAAAAGTTAGCGTACGGTTCCGATAAGTAATTTCCAAGGTTTTCCTGCACTCTTATACTTGTCAGGTGAACTTTTATGGAAACCTGCAAAGATGTGCATTATGTGCAACACACACGCTCCGGTTTACATGTACAACTCAACTGTATAGGCAAGCTATCAGGTATATCCAAGCGTAGCTCACTGTCCGGCCGTCCGATAACTGTCCGGACCAAGCCCAAGTCGTCGACGGCGTGCATTGTTCCCACGCGCCTCAAGGAGTTGTCAGCAACAGCAAGGACCCAGCCGGGTCGAAGCCTACTGGGGCCAGGGTTATCCGAAAGGGCGCTCGAGCGCCGGTATGAAGGCTAGAAGGAACGGGGTGGGTCTTTTAGTCAGTAAGAGTCTGACACTATCTCCAGCTCCGCTCAAGGGCGGGGAATGTCAATGCATGATTTTTTTCTACCATACAAAAAAGGTATATGGTGGGCAAGCGTGTATGGCGGGCATTATACTCTGTCAAAAAAATATCAACTTTAAAGTAGCTATTTCCATATTACGATATTAATAGGTATGAGAGAAAGGTGTAGGCCAGATAGCAAAAGCTTATTAATAAAAATACTAATAATAAAAAAAAGAAAAGTTTAAAATACAAAGTAGGTAATGTGTGATTTTGCGGAGTCTAAAATTACATTATAAAAATAAGGTTATTTAAAAATAAAATCAAACTCAACAATAAATGAGATGTTTCAAAGCCTAGTAGAAAAAGTTGGAAAACGTTATGAGGGTTAGTTTAATAAATATAGTTTTATTTATGAGAGCTCTGAACCTGAGCGTGTATGTTGCAAAACTGTGCAGGTTTCCTTACAAGCTTACCTGACAGGTATACTTGTATCTTAAATACCAGGTGTATGCAGGTAAACTTGTCAGGTATACCCTAGTGTGTATGGCTACCTTAACCTTTCAATCGTGGAAATTACAGACACAATAGAAAGACAATAGGTGCGCGAACGCGGCGTTCGCTTGGGGTTAATGAATTAAGGCTCGTTTTTGGGAAAGAAAAACACGTTTCTAATCATAAACCGATGGAGAAGACTATATCTAGTCTTTTAAAAGCTACCAAAATATCTACTTGGTAGATGGTAAATATTATAGGTATCGTAACATATTGGATGTCAGTACGTATGCGGCATCTCTTCACATACAATGCCTTATTTATTTAGGACTAGCTTTTGTTCGTGACTTTGTTGACAATACCGGTTATAGCGGGCGCAAGGTCGAAATCGAAGCCAGATAAAAAATAAATATCCTTCTTTGGGGTTAAAGCTTACTTCGCGCAAAATTTCATCAATATCTGTTTAGTAGTTTAACCATGATAGCAGGGTAGACCAGTCAAAGTCAAAATCATTTATTTCAAATAGACCATTTGCAGGCACTTTTGAATAGTCAAATGTCGGTCAGTCCAAGAAAAGTGAAGCTAAATTGCACGTTCCAAAGAGTAGGTCTCTATGGAGAAGAAGGTGTAAGAAGCTCCATGGACACTCTTTTAAATCATATTATGTGTTACATATAACGCTTGGTTACAAATTTTCATGTTGTTTCTATTGTGCAATTGTGAACCGACCATGTGTGTTGTTGTGGGAGTAATCTTAGAGATGTCAGCAAACCGTAGTCGTAGCCTACTCCATGGGTTGTTTGAAAAAGATCCGGGGCTCTGGAACAATGGCAAACAACGAACAGGAGTGGGTTTTTAGTCAGTAGAAGTCTGACACCCTGCAAAAGAGCGGGGGATATCATTGGATGACTTTCTTAGAAAAGTCGGTAAAAGTCTGACGCACTCTCTCGCTCTGCTCTTAAGCGGGAGAAATTATTTGAAGACTTTTCTCCTCAAAATAAAAAAGACAATATTAAAATCTTCTAACGGACTAAGTAATAAAACGCACGAATCCATTCAAATAGTGAATGTAGTCGCATAATGTCATATAGGATTTATTAATCAATCGATTCCACAAAATAATCCAATAGAACATCATGCTCGAAATCCCCATGGCTCTAGGAATAAATGAACTCGCGTTAAATTTTTCCTCTTTTTTTCACTCGGTTTTTGTCCATCAGTGGCTTTACAGAATTCGCTCTGTGTTTTACGGTTTCTAAAACCTGAGGCCCTACCACGAGGTCTAATAGCGACCCATTTTACGACCTAAACTGAACTGTTAAAGGGATAGAGCTATATAAAGAAGAAAGAAGATATTTTATTTGGCACACATAGATAATAATTATACACAGTGTAGAAAAAACATATTGAAAAATTAATATCGTGTGTCTCACCGCCAAAAAGGTCCAATTTTATTTTATTTTATTATTTATAGTTTAGCAAAAACGCATGTGCAACTACGTCAAAAGTTGCGACAACTACGAGGTAGAATCTGACGCTGGTTTTCAACTGAACCTTATTGAGAGTGTACGGACGAAAATGAGTTTACTTAACGATATTTAATCATTAGTGTCAGGTGTATGGTGAACAAAACATACATTATGTTAATGTGTGGTAAATGGTAAAATAGTAAATATATGGTGTATAGCTCCATCGCTCTTTCTCGCTCGCACGACTGACATTTAAGGTAAGGCCCTTGATCTACATAAAAAATAAAAATAGAATAGAATAGACTTTATTGTACACCAAAAAGTAATACAGCTTATACAAAAACTTCAATTTGTGGGTACAATTATGGCGGTCTTATCGAAAGCGATATCTTCCAGACAACCTTAGGATGGATAAGAGCTTAAAATAATACACGGGGTAGTCTGTGGTGTACTACTAAAATAGTACCTTTTTATTTAATTAACATTAAAATAGATACATATTTACTAACATAGTAATTGTGAAGGAACTGGTCCATATTACAGACCAACTACGAGTAGACTCACGCGTTGAGGGTTCCGTACTAACTTATTTATGTAGGTAAATATAGTTCAGATACCGAATGGAGTCTCAAAGATTGAAGAAAGAAGAAAAATCTTTGAGACTTAGTCTAAGATCCGATTAAGAACGACCTTCACCGGTCTGTTTAGTGGATGAAACGTATTTTATGGTAAATTTAGTGTATTCAATAATGAAATTAATTTAAAAAAAATTGTTTGGCCAGGAATTTCTCAGGCTCACTGCGTTATATTATTTAATACTAGCTGCTGCCCGCGACGTCGTCTGCATGAAGCCTCTACAGCACTAAAAATACCTAAGGTGCCAGCGTCGCTATAGCATTATAAGTAAACAACTTTTAAAATAGCATTATAATATAAGTTTTTTTCGCAAACGAAACTAGTGAAGAGAGTTATATGGGAATCCTGCTGAGTTCAGTCATAAGATGTGACTGAAGGAAATTGAGAAAATAATGCAGGAATACATTCCAGGACACAAAAGAGTAAAAATACGTATAAAGGTATCATACCTTACAAGACTTTCCTATAAACTACGTTGGTAGTTATACTGCCAGGAGCCAAAATGTAAAGAGAGTCAGGATTGGTGGCGCGGGAGCAAGCGACGTACAGTTGCCCGTGTGAGAAGCAACTGGTCCTGAGGTCGACACCCGCTGCCCTCAGTGTCTGCCTCTGCGACTTATTGATGGTCATCGCGAAGCAAATACACACGGGGAACTGTACGCGCTTGAACTGGAACGGGAAGTTATGGGGTATGAGGGGAATGCGTGGTATAAATACTGCCTCGCTGACGCCACAACCCGTAAGAATTTCCGCCTCAATGGTGCTTCTGTGTGGAGTGAGATGACTTTAAGGTGGGTCCAGTCACAACTTCGAAGCATAATCGGGACACCGACCTTCAGCTTGATGGTATGCGCCGGAAGTCCACTTGCTGACAGGGAGTTCAGAAATTCCACAGAATAACGTGTGGCATCATCTTGCTTGACAACAGCGTTTATCGAGGTGTAGACCGCTTCATTCTTCTCAATTTCCGAGAGAATGCATTCGTTAATTGCTGCAGCCTGATAATTTTTGGGCGTCAAAATGGCCCGCTCACACCCAAGAAATCTGCTGGTGCGGTATACGACTGATGTCCCCGTACACACAGTGAATGAGTTTTTCTAAGATGGATATCACTCTACCGAGAGACTCTGGAAGCACCACCTGTCCACCTCTCTCTTCTGGTAGAGTGCCTTCGCCAAGACTTAGAAGGACATCGGAGAATTCTTAAGCACGTGCATTGCCGCCGAGCCGAGCTCTCATATTGATGGTCGAGCGCAGTGTACGAACTCGTGACCACAACGAAGATCGTTTCGACGAAGCATTCACCTCGTCAGCCCTCGATCCCCGCGTCACCTCGGGAAGTGTTTGCCGGAAATCGCCACTGAACAGAACTGTGACACCATTCATCAAATGTTAGTTCCTGCGGATGTCCTGCAGGGTTCTGTCCACGACCTCAAGGGCTTTCCTATTGGCCATCGTACACTCATCATCAGAGAGCAATCCTTTAGCACGTATCGCTAATCGCTGTTACGTGACACACCACAAACAGGCGTTTTGGCGCTCTTTAAATCGATGGGAATTTTTACATGGCATGTGCTATCTTGCCTTCCGGAAGCAGTGTGGCAGCGATTCCCGACGACGCTACAGCAATAGCAATTTTGCCTTGGCTCCTGATCTCTGCAAGTATGCCAGTGGTAACAAATGTTTTTCCTGTTCTACCAGGAGCATCCTAGAAAGACATTTTACCCTGGTTTTGCCCAACGCTTTCAAGGACGGTGTCATAAATTTGTTTTTGCTCTCAAGAGAACAAAGTGACATGGTAATTTCGTATGGTGGTTATTCCACCCGAATCGTAATTTGTCTCAGCGTTATACTCCCAATTTGCACGGTCTTGATGTGGTGATGATTGGAGAGCTGGTAATCCATATTCGATCAGTGGATTGCCGCCGATAGAAATGTCCACATCTTGAAGTGAACTGAGACAGGTGTTCAGCACGCGTTCATCAGTTACTCCGACTTCGTCTCTAGTAGCACGCCTCAAAGCTCGTAGAAAATCTTCAGACGGATGATGGCAATACTTCTCCCACAAAGCTACCGGGTTTGCAACTCCACAAAATACCAAGATGACGGCAAGCAGATGACGCATGTGGCTGGGACTGTCACTGACGCTTGCCTCCGCGAGGGTGTCATCCCAATTAGGCAAAAGGCTGCGCGGTAAGTGGGATACTCCACGCCATCAAATGTTCTCAGAAAGGCGAAAGACGTTGGGCCTGGGACAATGTGATATAACAACTGCAGAAAATAGCATTCGCTACTATTCGGGTGCACGGTATAAACCCTACCCAATGCGGTGTCTTTGAAAATTCCCGGAAAACCTTTCACAGCACCTCCTCGTCGACGTCGGTTGAATACACCCCTTTGCTTGTCGTACGTGTAATATGAAGGCACCTCGTCATACGTAAGGGATTTCGCAAACTGGTCGACTTCACAGAGTCTGAGAAATGCCACCATGTAATACCTAACACCGCATTTTATTTTAATTGTCTTCCTCAACTCTGCTCAAGATTTTTAGGGTTTTGTTGGAACTTGAATTTGTCAAATCAAAACGAACTATAAAATGAAGAAAATGCACATTACTATCTATGAATTTTAAGAATAACTAACTACTAACCCCGCCAACATGATCAAATTTAAATTATTAATTTCCAAAAACTATCAACATATAAATTGATTTGATTTTTATGTAATCTCATAGATGGCGCTGCTTTAAAATTGTCTTTAAACGACTAAAATTCATTAAACTATGTTTCTCTGCCCAAGTTACTTTAATGGCGTAGTTTTTATAGTGTAAAGCTAGATAATAGCATGACTTACTCAAAAACAACATTTAAATATGCGTCGTTAGATCACACGCTGTCACAGAATGCGTAAGAAAAATAAAGATTCACAGCTCCTCCCCCGTAGGTGATAGCGTGATAATATGTAGCCTATATCTTGACCCGACCTCTTAGTAATATTCATGCAAAATTTGAAGTAAATCCATGCAGTACTTTTTGAGTTTATCCCGGACATACATACAGACAAACAGACAAAAATTCTAAAAACTATATTTTTGGCTTCGGTATCGATTGGAGATCACGCCCCAAGTATTCTTTTTAAAAAATATTCAATGTACAGTTTTGACTTTCCTACGATTTTATTATATGTATAGATACTAAAATTAACATAAAATACGTATCATCCATTAAACAAACCGGTGAAGGTCGTTCTTAACCGTATCCTCTACTAACTGCAAGATTTTTCTAAATCGTTTGTAACGCAAGAACAAGTTTACGGTTTTCAGCTTTATTCCTATATCTGTGCTATAAAACTTTGCTTTAAGCCAAATTTCAGGACTCTGGGTCAACGGGAAATACTTTATGAAAATTCTCTTGCGAGTGTAGAAATATGCATTTCTGGCGACAAAAAGCCGTATCTTTTTTTTTCGTTTAATTAGTTGTTTGATTTTTTTTACAGCTTCAAGGGACCGCAAAATTTTTAATGGTTTTAATATCAACTTGATATACCAACGCGTTCCCGAGATAAAAGGTCTTGACAGACAAAAATACTGACGAACAACAAAATGATCCTATAAGGCTTCCGTTTTTCATTTTGAGGTACGCAACCCTAAAAATCCAAATCAAATTAGCTCTTTTGAATAGAATCTTTAATAATGTAGAACATTATTCAAATTGTAAGAGTACCTAGCAAGTTTATTATTACAAATTCCTGAAACAATGTTTCAATTTGAAATAGCTACGAATTCAAATCTCAATACATAACGGCTTCACATAAGTGTTAATACGAATTAATATGAAGTTGTTAATACCGTTTTAAGATACAGGTATTAGGGGTTTAATCAGAATGATCGGACTCATCAATTTTGATTCAAAGTTACTATAGCTTCTGAAAGGTGAGGTACGGGTTAGTTTCGATAATGGTTTGATAAACATAGCTTCTGCTACCAAAGTTTTAAGTATTAAAGAGGAGGAGTATTTAAGTGCTCATACTATTCATTCAACTTTATAGCTAGATGGGATATTATATTTTTATTAATTACTTTTAGCCAAAAGTAATTGCTAAAAATATGACGTGTGGCACTCGGGGACTGCCGCGGTAAAGCTATTGCACACCCCCACTCATTTGTTTTCTTATCGGTCACCACGCTCAAAAAAATAAATGAGTGGGGGGTGTTAAGTTATTTTCGTTTCGGAATTTTTGGATTCGGTTTCCACGCTCAAGGCCCGCGATAGAAGCTATGCAATAGCTTAAAACTTTAAGGTAGAACTTAACTGTGCACACGTGTACCACGTACGACGATATGGGTGTGTCGGTCTCCATACATTTTATATGGAAACTAGACTTGTAGAGCTACGCTGTACACGCCACGTGACGTCGATCTACGTTACAAATCAAGCGTGGTCCACGTCACGTGCGTCTGTCTAATGATAAAGGATATTTATTTTGCAAAAATCTTCATCTTCTATATATATAAAAATGAATAGCTGTTCGTTAGTCTCGCTAAAACTCAAGAACGGCTGAATAGATTTGGCTAATTTTAGTCTTGAAATATTAGTGGAAGTCCAGGGAAAGTTTAAACGGTGAGAAAATCAGGAAAAAAACACGAAAAAAAATCTAATACAACGCCATCTTTAATTAAAATGTAATTTTTAAATTAGTTATGCCCGTAGATGGCGTTATTTGACAGCTTAGCTAAAAGGACTATTGCAGTACGAAGTTTGCCGGGTCAGCTAGTGTTTTATAAAACACTTTTACAGTATTTTTTTTTTGTCAATTTAAACTAGATGAGCCTGGCTAATGTAGTTCAAGCTTTACGTATCGAAGTCACATACAGATCACACAGTGTTATAAAGGCAACATATTATAAGTGAGTGGTAGAAGTCATTGCATGACTTCCCACTTTAAAAACAAAATCAATATTATAACAATAATGACTTACAAAGGTCTATCAGACCGCAGCACACCGGCTACGAGATCAATCACCTAACAGTCAGATTCCGTTACACAAATCGGTGCGTATCGGGAAAAATATCATCTGTACGATACAAATCAATATTATAACAATAATGACTTACAAAGGTCTATCAGACCGCAGCACACCGGCTACGAGATCAATCACCTAACAGTCAGATTCCGTTACACAAATCGGTGCGTATCGGGAAAAATATCATCTGTACGATACAAATCTCTCGATTCATTGGTCATGTTAGGCTGAGATTACATTTGCCAGACCTAGGAGGAAATATGGAGAATATTTTCTTGTTGATTATTATTTTCTTTCGTAATATTTCGGTTATATTGCTTTTTGGTGTATTCTAGAGTGATATCATCTGTTATTGGGGATGCTTGAGATATTTTTATGAGCAATAGATAGGAACTTTTGATGAGACTGATATTATACCTATACATGTATGCTAAACTAATTCCTCTCAAAGGTTTTGCTTGCGTGAAATTAGAACATTATCCCAAGGGAACTTAATATATTTTACCAAGATAAAATTACCCTATGTGATCTTCCAGGATATGTTCTATCAACGTACTTCATTTCAATCAAATCCGTTCTACCGTTCGAGCGTAAAGAAGTTACAAAATCTATGACGTTGATAGGTACATAAAAACATTTTGATATAAATATTTATCTTTCTTATTTTTATAACTAAATGGTTAAGTGTTTTATTTTCTTAATAACATATATTGTAAATACGCATAAGACGAAGCCTATGTTGAAACGAAAATAAACGTGAAACGATGATAATGGTGATGGTTCGTAGCAATGTAACTTTGCAGAAATACAATCTTAATCATTTGTGTAAATTCAAACATATGACAATGGCCGTCGCTTCTGCCAACACGGTACGTCGTAAAGCTCAAGACCGATCGCAATGGGTGACTGTTGTCGACGCACTCTGACCCAGCTAGGGTACACAGGACTACTGGGGCCAGGGTTATCCGAAAGGGTGCTCGAGCCCCGGTATGAAGGCTAGAAGGAACGGGGTGGGTCTTTTAGTCAGTAAGAGTCAGACACTATCTCCCGCTCCACCCACGAGCGGGGGTTGTCATTGGATGATTTTTTCCCACCATAAAAAAAAAGCTAGAGTACACAGGATCTTTAGTCAAGTCAAGTCAAACATGCGACCTCTAATCTTTCTTCAATCTGTAGGTTACCCCTAACATCGTCAACTCTATTTACTAAACCAAATAATAAAAGATAATCAAAATGTCAAGCACCCTCCACCGAAAAGCTGTCTATACTCAAATCCCCTTAACTAGTAAACGAACGTCGTTATTATCAAAATATTCCCCGGCACTTGACATTTTCTTCAGGTAATGCGTACTCCCTTTATGTTCACATACTCATTAGTAGGAAATGTTCGAGAAACGAAAAGGTTATCCGTAATAACGTTGCCTACTTGAGCATCAAGTAGGTACTTTAACTTCTTACAGGGTTATCTTTTGCTTCAATAAGGATAAGCAGAATCAGCCTCATAATGCGACCACTGCTGGGAATCAAGCCTATTCAAGGAGGAGTCTAAGAGAGGGAATGGAATGTAATCCACCACGCGGGCTTATTACGGGTTTGTGCATATCATAAGCCCATATATACATATGCATACATATGGATATCGTTACCCCACGATGTTTTCCTTCCATGTTTCGAAAACAGTGTATTTATAGTAATCACCACTTCCTGCACAGGTTTAAACAAAATGATAAACCAGTGAAAATGTCAAGGTCACTCTATTCTGTATCAAAACCTAAATACTTTCTCAATTTGAAATTGGCTAGACATAACTGGCTACACGATCTTTTTGACCCATTTTTCTGACCATTTTAACTTGTTATCCAAAAAAACAGTTCTTGCTAGTTTATCATTTACTAGCTTTTGCCAGCGACTTTTTCTGCCTAAATATAGCTTACATATATCACTCAGGAATAAAGCAGCTTTCTATTAGTGAAAAAAAATGTAGCAATCGAACCAATACTTCCGCAGATTACCTTCAACAAACCAAAACACAAACTTTACCTCTTTATTATATTGGTGTAGATATGCACGTCTGATCTGTAGCAATTAATTTATTGTTTTCATTCTCTATTCGGTCCAATTCTATAATGTCTATGCTGCCTACCAGGCTTATCTTTTACTTTTGCAAAGTCTGTTCTGACGTCTACAAAATAAGTATCTATTGTCAGACGTTTGTCATTATCGGAGAGGTCAAGTTCACCCTGGCCGACCTACCCTAGAGGTTATCGGAAGATCTTAATAACTAAACACAGTTAGGTAATCGTCTTTAGTAAAATTGTTTAGTTTCTACCAACTAAGTAAAGGTATGTTCCTAATTCGTAGGAAATATTTCAAAACAGATAATTATGCTTTCTGGAGAGCCTATCTATGCTTATCAGATGAACTATATCTACAAGCGATAAAGAAGCGTTTCTTTATTAAATATTTTATTGAACGAGTACCTATGTAGAACCGACCCTGGAAAAAAGAGATGTACTAGACGTCTATTGCAATGGTTGCTTCGAGGGGCCTCAAGAAAAGGAAACTGGAGGAATTTGGAGGAGGCATTAGTCCAGCAGTGGGAAAATATAGGGTAAATAAAAATATAAAAAAGTAAAACCACACTACTTCATTATTTTAACCCAAAACAGTCGCTGAAGAAAAAGATATTTGTATAACCTTTATGAAAAATTTTGTAACTTGCCTAACTGTAAAGTTTTTTTTATACTGACCATTAAAAGTCTTTTCTAAAACAATATGGCGAAAAGAGCCCGAATCTTCAGTAAGAAAGAAACACGGTAGATATACATTTACATTTATTTGTATTTTCGTGTTTATTTACAAATTATTATTTTTCTGAGTTGATTAAAAAAATTTTCAACTCTTTGGTCCAATTGAAATATTATTTAATACTCAATTTGCACATCACGTTACTAAATAGATTTTCTTTTATAAGTTTTTTTTGACAAAAGGTTTCCGATGTTGGCCCAATATGGAAATGTGTCGTAATACTCATAAATCTTCGCCTAAACTCTAGTTAACATGATCCTGGGATCTTATAAATGATATTTAGGGTTGTCCTAAAGTTGTTTTAGGTGAGAAACGATAATTTGATGCGATAGACACCTCATCCATCACGTCCGGTGGCCGAGAGTGAAGGGTCACTCGACTTTGTGTCACATTTGGTGAGCAGGGATCTATGGCATACATGGTATAGCTTGCTGATGAGGTTGATCTTAAGTAATGATAGGTAAATTAACTAAGTTTTGGAGATCGGAGCTGATATTCAAACTTTATTTATATATTCTATAATAGACTAAATATAGACACTTCAAAAGTTTATAGTTTATGTTTATATAACTACCTAAATGATCTGTTTCCCAAATTGTATCCTTTTAATATAAACAAAAAAGAGAAAATTAAAATCTAAAAATAGGAACGCTTTTATGTTAGAAACTGTACTTCTTTTATAAAATAAAACGTACGATCAAAATACCCGATAAAAAACTGGAATTACCAATATCCGAGAGCTTCAAATTGTTCGCTAGTAGGTTATTTTTTTATTGGTTTTACGCTTTGCGTGTTCCACCACAAAGAAATAAAATGGTAAAAGGCTAGCGACACATGACGATGTCAGCTCCAGCCCTGGTGCAGAATAACAAAAAATCTAGATAAACCTTGTGAACAAAATGGACGAATCAGAGCCCATTGCAAAAGTACCGAAGTGCATGCAGTTTCATTTAAAATATTCTGCCGCAGTTTTATTGGGCGATATTCAGATGAAAAATGTCGATGGTATAGGAAAATCCTCTAAAAGAATTGTATATCACGAAATCACTCTAATTCACGCTCGCACGGTAGAACGAATTACGATGAAAATTGGTGAAAGTAGGCTACGCCCTGGAAAAGCACATGAGAGCTCAGCATTTTTATGCAGAGCAGTGGTGGCCGAGTGGTAATGGATCTGACTTACGAGTTGTAGGTCGCGGGTTCAAACCCTGTCAGGTGCATTTCTTTGCGTAATTTATTTCATTGCTCTCAAAACGGTGAAGGAAAATTTCATGAGGCGGTGAAGGAAACTGGCATGCAAAAATTCGAATACATGTGACATTTACCAACCCGCACTGGAGCTGCGTGGCGATTTACGGTCCATTCCCTCTCCTAGAGAGGAGACGTGAGTACCAACAGTGAGGATATTTAAAAAAAAAGGATGATGATGATGATGATGATTTTTATGCTGAGTAATCACATCACTCAAATTTCTGTCGACCTCCCTCAGGTTTCCAGTGAGTGTTAATTCTCGCCCAGCCGTCGGGTGCACTCGTGTGAAGTGCCCAGCCCACTCCTACTTCAGCCTGGCAGCTTTTTTTCCCAACATCTCCTCCTTGAGTTATGGAACGCAACATGATGTTTCTAACTCGATCTATTCGGTTAACACCTATTTAATACGCTCCATTACCCGTTGAAAAATCTTGAGTTTGGATATTTTTTGTTCAGTAAACAAAGCAAATAATTATTGCTACGCGAGGCCTACGTGTGCGCTGGTCTAACTAATGTAGTTCCGCTTTACAATTCGCAAGTACCTACCTAATCATTGTATTTGCTTTTTATCTAGCTTATGTTAGTTTTTTTTTGTTATAGTTTACCCATTTATTTAATCGAGTGTACCAACACAAGTGAATTACAAGTCATTTTAATCGCATGTGTCCTATTTCCCGCTTCGCCGAATCGTGATTGATGAAGGCAATTGTGACGTCAGCGTTACCCTCAATATTGGACATGGCTGCTAAAATTGTGTTGACCAATGTAGGGCAATGTCCAACAAATTGTTGCTCTACTTTATCAGGGTATCGGTAGTTGGCAGGCAAATGCTGTGGAAAAATACAAAAAGCACCCTATATAATTATGTATACAGTAGTTTTTGCAGCGTCACTTTCGTGCCCTATCTAGGAGGAATGAAACGCATGTTACTAACAGAGTAATGAGTATATAAAGTGGATGGGTGGAGAGGGAGAGAGAGGCCAAAAAAAAGATGGATGGATTGTGTGTAGAGTGATATGAAAGAAAAGGAAGTTAGTGATAGCATGACGAGTGACAGAATAGAATGGAAAAAAAAACGTGTTGCGCCGATCCTAAATACCACGGGACAGGAAGATGATGATGACTTTCGTGCCTTATCTCACAAAACGTAAAGAATCGTAGGTTTATTTAGTATTTCTATTTATATTAAAACCTAAATAAATACCTAACGTATATAAATAAAATACAAAAACACAAAGTGAAAAGGAAGAAGTACTCCTCCACATCGCTGTCATCCGGGAATGTGCCCAGAAGACTGGCAGCATTACCACGTTGAATGGCAATGCTAATTCTTTGAGCGAAGAACGAGCCAGCCCTCTGGTCACGCAAGGTGTTGATCAGTCGGCGAGAAATTTCCTTAAAAAGGAGACGCGCATTCAGACCCCATGACCCAAGCGTTTCGACCCCAAACGGCTCAAAACTGTAATTACCAATAAGGTTACAGTATTTGCGCCGTTTAAGGGTCTCAGCAGCCGCAGCGGCAGCGCCAGCACAGCCCGCCGTACATGGAATGTGGGTTGGCGCAAGCGTGCCGACATAGGTTGCTTTCCACACCAGAGGCCTACCCACCTTCCACAGTACCAACGTCATACCATCTGGTCTCTTTCCATCGTCAACGTAAACATATATTTAGGAGTAAAATTACAGTAATAAATATAAATGCGAAACTATGTATATGTTTTATCCGTGTACCGAGAGAATGTTCCCTGGGTGTAAAATTGTTGGCAGACATTAGTAACCTATAAATAAAAAATAAAATAAAAAAACCTTTTAATTCATGCAATAAGTAGTCATTTACAATTATTGGATCATCAAATTTTTACTTTAGGAATTATCACAATTATTTAAGTTGTATTATATTTGGCAATAATTATTTAAATTATACACATTGTCCAAATAGTGCAACCTATAAAGTCAAAGTATAATACTCGGACATCGTGTAGCTTCCTCACAGCACTTCAAGAGATTACTTCTTACAAACAATAATTTTTTCATTTTCCACCCAAGTTTATATACCATTGCAGGGTAAAGACCGTCTCCTTTTTTCTTCAAAGCCTCTCTTGAGGTCTTGCATCTCCGATGAAGTTTGAACCGCGAACGTAATCAGATCTTCACACCATCTTCGCCGCAGTTGACACACACACTCATAGGAATACATTGAACCTTTACAAAGACACTATTTTTCCCAACTTGTACCATATTTCGGCCAGGTACTGTACCTCTACTTTGTACGGACTAAATAAGGCAATATACTCAAGAGACGAAAACACAAGTCTTATCAGGGACACTAATGATATAATGAATCTTGTTTATCGCGGTCGTAGTGATGTAAGCCAGTGTAGTCTCAGCCTTAGGACTGTATACAAATTAGCCAGGGTTTGTGTTAATCCCTTGGAGAAGAGATAAAGGGAGGCAAAACCATGTTTCCTTGTTGATCGGGGACTTAGACGACAACACTATGGGTCTGTGGAAATGCTTGTCATGTATTTGGGTTAGTGGCATGTTAAGACCGTGTTCTTAAGAAAATGGTCGACTCAAATGTTAGGTATATACCCAAGATAGTCTGATGAAAGGAAACCTTAGAACGTAATGGTCGGTAGGAATGTCGTTCTGGATGGATTTGAACACATAATCAAATTCAAAAGAAGTGGGTACTAATAAACAGGGTAGTATAGGTTAATAGCTTTTGGCAGTCAAGAGTTTTAGAAAAACAAAAGTATTCGTTCAAAGAATACATTCTATCGATACTCCATATTAATTTATAGTTGTTTCAGATCTGGGCGTCTTATATATGTGAATTTAGATTTTTGTGAACACACCACGCACGGTAACTGCAAGAGGTGCGGTTCTAGCTGTGGGCAATACTTGAATGAAAGAATACACATATCTCAATGTCTTCAAGACAAATTAAGTGATCTTCCACAGAAACAGCAGTGCACTCCCAAGAAAGTATTTGTGAATTCTTTGTATTATTGAATTTATTCGGAGAATATAATCGATGAATTCGCTTGAAATACAAATATTCCCGCTAGAGCTGCGCAATGTTCGATTGTACCCTAGCCCGTAGGTACTGCAAAAGGCAACTGAAAGAAATGGGTTCTTTAGTAGGTTTGAGTCAGTAAAAATCTTGACACTCCCTCTCGCTCCATCCAGAACGGAAGAAGTCATGATGATTTCCGACGTTAAAAAAAGATAACACCAACCCATGCACTGGACCAAGTGCTTTCTGACTCCGATAAATTTTTGATTCGCCCCGAAAAATCAAGCTGTAAAAAGATTTAAAAAAGTTTTCTTTTTTATATAATTTATTTCATTACCACTGCTCTCAAAACGGTGAAGGAAAACATCAGAAGGAAACCGGCATTTTTCAAAGACATGCGATATTCACCAACCCGCCTGGGCCCGCGTCCCCACTTGGGCGTGCGTCCATGCTTGGGCGTGCGTGGTTGATTACAGCCCATCCCCTCTCCTAGGCAGGAGTCCTGAGTCCCAGCCCGGAGGAGACGGTGGAGAACACAGTCGAGGTGTGTCCTGCTTGGGCAGAGCATCGCCGTGCCCTCGTGGGAGTGATCGGCGGCGGAGATCTCTCACGCCGGACCTTGGTTGAGGCCATGGTCCGGAGTGAGGAGGAGTGACAGGCGGTCGCCGACTTCTGCGAAGCAGTAATGCTTGCAAAGGAGGAGGTCGACCGCATCAGGCAACGGCGTTCTCGTCGTCGCCGCCGCCGGGATTCTGATCCCGATTTCCGGCCTCTGTAGGCGCTGGCTTGCGGACAGTGAGCAATGGGTAGCGCGCTGGCTTGCGGACAGTGAGCAATGGGTAGCTCGCTGTCCGGCCGTCCGGTAACTATCTGGACCAATCCCAAGTCATCGACAGCGCGCATTGTTCCCGCGCGCCTCAAGGAGTTATCAGCAACAGCAGGGACCCAGCTAGGTCGAAGCCTACTGGGGCCAAGTTTATCCGAATGGGAACTCGAGCCCCGGTATGAAGGCTAGAAGGAACAGGGTGGGTCGTTTAGTCAGTAAGAGTCTGACACTATCTCCCGCTCCGCCCAAGAGCGAGGGTTGTCATTGGATGATTTTTCCCACCGTAAAAAAAAAAGGCCTGAGTCCCAGCAGTGGGAATATTACAAAGGTTGATTATGCTATGTTATGCATACATCGGTATCAATGTGCAATATCAAAGCTTTGATACAATTTCACAGTATAATCCGACAGAAAATTTATTCGTGTATTTGAATAACTGAATATTGAAAACTGTGATCTATGTTTACAACAGTATTGCGGTTACCATAATGTTACTGCGTGAATCAAAATTTATAAAAGCAAACTGTTAACACACAAAACAAAATAAATTATTATCTTTTTAATTGTTTCCAAGTACGGAGAAATCGTGACTTACTTTTGTAATCTACACGAAGTTTTTTTATGTTTTTTGTTTGTAGGAGGTAATCTCTGAAAGTATTAATGAATGTAAAAAAAAATCACTTATAGAAAGCTGCTTTATTTCTGTGTGGCTATGTTTTATGTTTGTGGGCGAAGCCACGGGCCAAAGCTAAATCTTCATGTTTGTGGTAAGACAAATAATTTCCAAGTAATGGTACCAGTTACTTTAAATGAAAAACTATGTATAAAACAGCTACCTGCAAACGCATATTTTATTATTTATAAATTTTTTAGAACTTTTAAAGAGGAACAATTCTGTCATACATAATTTTTGCGAAACTTTAATCGTTTAAGCAGCGCACGCAGCGTAAGCTCTCAATAGAAAAAAAAAGCCCCGATTTTGAAACATTCTTCATTGGTGTTTCGCTCCTATTGGTCTTAGCGTGATGATATATAGCCTTCCTCGATAAATAGGCTACCTAACCCTGAAAGAATTTTTCAAATCGGACCAGTAGTTCCTGAGATTAACGCATTCAAGCAAACAAACAAACTCTTCAGCTTTATAATATTAGTATAGATAAGTGAAGATGTGATCGATGATGGAGCACACTTACCTAGACTTGACCTTTTTTTTATGGTGGTAAAAAATCATGCAATGACATCTCCCGCTCTTGGGCGGAGCGGGAGATAGTGTCAGACTTTTACTGACTAAAAGACCCACCCCGTTCCTTCTAACCTTCATACCGGAGCTCGAGTGCCTAGAAATGCCCTAATCACTCATGACTGAAAACCCAAAAGTCGTTATTATTAAGAAATGGGCTCCGACATTCCGCTCTTTAGCTGTAAGCAAAACTAATGTGTTCTCTAGGTATTTACAATTCGCTAAAACTATTTTATTACATTTTTAAATCTTAATATGTAATGAATTAGTTATGATTTTATGTTTCGGTCAAGAAACTTATCTGTCTAATAGTGAGTCGGAAATAAATACTGAGTAAACCAAAAGGTCTTTGTTATATTCTGTGAATACCTCACTAGAACAGTATATACGGTGACTGTTTGCATTAGGTAAGTACGTACATAATTATGTATGTATGTCTATATCATATTTTTTGCAATTTGCTTTTGCAAGCCACTATTGGACACAGGCCTCTCTCAAGCAACGCTGAAATACTGGAGAATACGTCATGAGAGAGAGTAAGAGCAGTGGTGGTAGAGTGGTAATGGGCCCGACTTACGAGTTGTTGGTCGCAGTTTCAAATCCAGCCAGGCGCATTACTTTGTGTAAATTATTTCAACATCACTGCTCTCAAAACGGTATAGGAAAACCTCGTGAGGAAATCGGCATGTCCTAGAACCAGAAATTCGAAGTCATGTGACATTCAACAACCCGCACTGAGCCCGCGTGGTGGATTACGGCCTATTCCCCCTCCCAGAGAGGAGTTCTGAGTCCCAACAGTGGGAACATTATAGGACCAACTATGCTGTGCTTATGCTATACGAGTCACAAAAATGTTAACTCTAATAAGAAAGTTAAAATCAAATAACCAAACAAATGCAGAACTAAGCGAGTTCACGTCCAGACGATTTTCCGTAAATTTTATATCGAACTAGCACTAGAGGACCTAATTGCGTGCATGTGCACACAACGTTAGCGGCGCATCGCCGTGCTATGTCGAGCTAATATCGAAGCAAATTTCATTTTAATGACCCAACCCGGCCGGCGATACCATCTACGCTCGATATATACTTTGGACAGGGCTGCCTGAGGAGCCTTGCACAACTAATGAACACGCGACTTCGCTATTATTCGAGTATTTAAATGTACTGTGAAAGAGTTATCGGTTGGAAATAAATACGTAACTATGATAAGGTTTTTTTATTGTGCCCTAAATTGTGAGAAAAATACCATACTTGTGAATAGAAATTTTAAGTAAGGATTTGAACTTATTTTTACTAATCACGCTACTATATGCTTTGTAAATTAGTTTGTCGTTGAAAAGAAAGTATTTTTATACGTGTCACAAAAATTGCAACTCTAACAGGAAAGTTAAAATCAAATAACTAATTAAATGCAGAGCTAAGCAAGCTCACGTCCAGACGATTTTCCGTAAATTTTATATCGAACTAGCAATAGAGGACCTAATTGCGTGCATGTGCACACAACGTTAGCGGCGCATCGCCGTGCTATGACGAGCTAATATCGAAGCAAATTTCATTTTAATGACCCAACCCGGCCGGCGATACCATACACGCCGCCATATTCTCGAAAACATATCCTCTTCTTCTCCTGCTGATATCTGGAAATTCCTCGGATCTCTAGGTATCGGTAGGCCACGTCATGTGGAATTCCCTAAAACAATCGTCCTGGATGATATCAACCGTCACTTCACGACCTCCTATCATTTGGATCCCCAAATGTTATCTCGCACGGTTGATTTCATTTCTGGTTTACCAAGTCCTACCACTGAACCATTCCACTTTACTCCGGCTACTTTGGATGAAATCAAAAAGATCATCCTGTCCATAAAATCCAAGGCTGTGGGCCATGATGACATCAGTCGTCATATGATTACCTTAGTCATTGACTATCTTCTTCACCCGATAGCCACATTATTAATTTTTCCCTTGATTCCGGACAATTCCCATCCCTGTGGCGTATGGCTTATGTGCGTCCACTTCCTAAAATCTCTAATCCCTCCCTACCTAACCATTTCCGCCCAATTTCTATTCTTCCTTTCCTATCCAAAGTACTGGAGGCCTGCGTCCACAAGCAGTTTTCAGGATTTGTTCACCGGAATAATCTTGTGAACACTTTTCAATCCGGATTCAGGCCTGGTCACAGTACCTCCTCTGCTCTCCTTAAAGTGACTGGCGACATTAGAGAAGCCATGGAGGACACCAGGGTTACTGTTTTGGTTTTAATTGATTTCTCAAATGCCTTTAATGCTGTCAGTCACGATATTCTTCTATCTATCCTTTCACATCTTATGGTTTCGTCCGAGGCGCTGGAATGGTTCTCATCTTATCTTCGGGGACGCCAACAGTCTGTTCGCGTTGACGAGAATTCATCGAGTTGGCGTGATCTAGATTCTGGTGTTCCACAAGGCGGTATTCTTTCTCCGTTGCTATTCTCCATCTTCATTAATTTTATAACTCACTGTCTTCGGTGTTCTTATCACCTTTATGCCGATGATCTTCAGTTATATACAGCTGCGCGGGTGGAAGGTTTGTCGGACGCTATAGAGGATGTGAACCGAGATTTGGACGCTATCAAAGACTGGTCTGAAAGATTTGGGGTGTCTGTAAACCCCTCAAAGTGTCAGGCCATTATTATTGGAAGCTCGCGCATGATGGGTAAAGTGGTGGTTAACTCTCTTCCCCCAATTATTTTTAATGGTGCCTCCATCCCCATTAGTCCTAGCGTTAAGGTTCTCGGTTTGCATCTCGACTCGACTCTTGGCTGGCAAAGTCAGGTCTCCAGTGTCTGCCAAAGAGTCAACGGGACTTTGCGGTGTCTGTATCGTCTGAGGAACTTTTTGCCCGCGAAGACGAAGACTATGCTTGTGCAAACTTTAATTTTCCCTGTAATCGACTATGGTGACGTGTGCTACTTTGACCTGAATGTGGAGTTGTTAGACAAACTTGACAGGCTCCTCAACAACTGCATCCGATTCATATTTAACTTGCGAAAATATGACCATGTTTCGAGTTACAGATCGGAGCTCAAATGGATGCCCATTTGCCAGAGAAGACGTTTGCGCGCACTGACAACACTCTTCTCTCTGCTCAACTCTCCTACCCCTCCTTCTTATCTTATATCTCATTTTCAATATTTATGTTCTTCCCATTCTAAGAATCTTCGTTCTTCTAACAATCTCTTACTGCTCTGTCCCTCTCATACTTCTGATTTTGTTCATTCTTCCTTTCATATACAGTCCATACTTCTGTGGAATGCGCTTCCTCTCGACATCAGGATGGCCACCAGTCAGTATGCATTTAAGCGAAAGTTGCGGCATTACTTTCAGAACAAATAGCGGAGTCGTTTCAAAACCCCCCTTCTGCTACTTTATATAAATATATGTAGGTATATATTATATTAAATATATATGTATGTCTATTTTAGTTATATATATATACATTTGCACCCTTATTTTTCTTAATAATCCATCTTTTTGTTGTTTTTTTTTTGTGCACCTGCCATGTTTTTCTCTTCACCACCCTAGGTTGACTGGTAGAGAATGCCTAAGGCATTAAGTCCGCCTTTGTACCTGTGCGTTGCATAAAGATCTAATAAATAAATAAATAAATCTACGCTCGATATATACATGCTTTGGACAGGGCTGCCTGAGGTGCCTTGCACAACTAATGAACTCGTGACTTCGTTTTTATTCGAGTCTTTGGTTTCGTCTGAAAGTGCTGTGATTGAGTTATTGGTTGAGAATAAATAGCTAATATGATTGTGAAAAAATACTGTGTAGACAAATTTTGAGTTAGGTTTTGAACTTGTTTAGAACTTATTGCGCTACATGACCTGGTGAGGGTCGCGGGAATCCGATGCATGCACAGGACCGGTCGTCATTGGAGGAGGTCTATGTCCAACAGTGAACGTCTTTCGACTGAAATGATGATGAAGATGTTACTTACAAGTAAAGAAAAAATAAAATACTTCTGATATACCCAATAATAGAAATCTTGTTATAAAATGTAATAAGATAGATCTATACTGGTGAATGAAATAACACCCTCAGTCGATTATTTAATTTTACTGGAGCATTTTTTTTTTAATCTATATAAATTCAATGATACTCGTATTACGAAGATAGAGTACATATATTATGCTTTTATTTTTGGAAAATATGCAAACAAAATTATGTCGGTAAAAACACTGCTAAAAACTGTTTTCTGATTCTCAGTGAAACATCGACATCACAACTGTAATGATTCTTTCTAAATAATGATTTTATTTGGTATTCTATTCTAAATAAATCATTTTTCCTGTAAAATTTATATTTCACGATTACCGGCTTATTGCCCAGGGGCATCGAAATAATGGTTTCGTAAATCTAATTCGGGCTTCATTTACGCTTGGGGACGGAAGGGAAATGTCAGTTATTATTACGACAGCCTGTAAATAAACTATACAGCTACCAAGTATAGATTTACACCAAAGCAACTGTTTATTCGAAAAAATATGATGTAGCAACACTTTTTATACACACAAACACTTCAAAATTATATATAGGTAAATATAAAATATAGGTAGAGGAGCACAACGGTGCTGCTTATTTCGAATGAAATTCAATTTTAATAAGTATAAAATAAGCCAAAGCACGTAAGCTCTTCACACTCTCCACTACGTTTTCTCTTATAGATAAAGGAGATAAGTAGTCGGTGTAAAATCTCCATCATAAAACCAAATACTTCTAGCAGAACTGCGACAGAAGAGTTGGATGAGGCATTTAGACACAGTCTATATAAATTAACTTTATAAATAACATATTTTTTTCTAAAATAAAAGTAGCCTATGTCACTCCTTATTACATCAGCTACCTGCCAAAAAAGTCCCGTCAAAATCGGTCCAGCTATTTCAGAGATTAGCCCGGTCAAAAAGATAGACAGACAGGCAGCCAAAATTTTAAAAAAAAAAATCATTTTGGTATAAGTACCGTATACATATTCATATGCATGTAGTAAAAGCAGTTATTTTAACAGACTCCAATTTGGCGGAATGAAAATAATTTCTATAGTGTTAAAGAATTTCTCGAACATATATAGGAACCTAGATAAATATTGTCTATAACCGAATATCATCATAATATGTTGGAAATATGCTCCAACTGCAAATGAGCGTGGTATTACGTTTGTACGGAAATTCATCCGTCGCCGGCCCCTAGAGCAAAACATGTTTGGACTCTTTTTGTACTGTAACACCTTTTAATACCGTGTTTTTTTTTTGCAAATAAATATTATTATTATCTCCATTATTTTTCTTATAATACATATGTTAGATATTTTTAGATATTTTTTTATAACAAATAAACATTTAAAAAAAATATTATTATTTTATTTATTTGTATAGATTTATGGATTAAATAAGGTAAACTAAATTATTTAAATTCAATCATATGATACATATATATATACCGATAACAGGAACAATTGTTTGAGTTGGGGAATCATCAAAATTAAATGACTAATCCCGCTCTGGGTGCAAGAGAGAGAGTCAATATTTAACTGGGTAAAACCAAGCTGCGTTCTTTCAATTACTCGGCCTGTTTCGTTCGATCCGCACCCTACAGACGTAGCAGCCCTAGAGTTAAAACTACACACTTAATTCTACATACATTTTGGAAATTCATGCAAGTCAAGCGTGTTATCTGCATATCGCATGACTTTCTATCACGGTTTTACGACAAGTGGATTGGCTGTATCCTCAGTAATAGCCAATTAGTTTTATGGAGCGCCACTTACGCCAACCCTACACCGCGGGGGTTACGCTTCGTCGCCGCATTCAATAGCTTTTGTGTGGGGCACCTACCTTTTGTTGTTACGACAGAATCATGACAGAAGCCTCCAGTTGTTGAGATTGTGCTGATTTACGACGCAGCCGTTGAAATTGGGCTTTTATTTTATACACAGCATTGAATCACTGTGAAGTCTTTATCTAAAATATTAACGTCGTTTTATGCCGGGTGTTGTTCTTGTTCTCAAAGGTTTTGCATGACCGATGTTCACACCGAGGTTCTAAAGGAAAATATATGGTTGGGTTTCAGTATTTCATTTCAGGTGTTTACCATACATAGATACCTATGTATATATGAATAGGTACAAACTACCAAAAAGGCCTTAGTTTGAAAAGGGTTTGGGAAGTCACTGGGGTTTGGAGTTTTTTTTTTTGGTGGGAAAATCATCACGGAGCGGGAGATAGTGTCAGACTCTTACTGACTAAAAACCCACCCTGTTTCTTCAACACTTCATACCGGGTCTCGAGTTGTCTTTCGAAACTAACCCTGGCCCCGGTAGACTGGGGTTTGGAGTCTCTAGTTCAATGTAAATTTTAACGTTACTTGAATATAAAAAAATCATATCATATTTATTAACGTACTTCACTGAAACAGCTCGACCGATGTTTATGATTTTTTTTTTTAGCGTGTTTTTGGTAGATCTGAGAATAGGTCATAGGTTATTTTTATCCCCCTACCCCCACTCTCATTTTTTCTTTGATCATATTTGTATGACAGAACAAAAAAAACCTTTGGAGAATCAGCTAGTTAATGTGTCTTTTAACTGTCTAAAATTCCCAAAATAATGCTATAATGAAATCGTTGAATTTATTCATTCATTTTATCTCTCTCCGGTCGTGTCGGATTGCCGTCCCATCGTACTATGAGAGTAAAGGAACAGACAGTGCACCTGTGTTTGTGCACATGCTTTAGCACTCATTTAATCTTAAATTCTACTCAATTTTAACCCTCAAACTAAAAAAATGGATTTCAAACAACATAAAAAATTTGCCTTAAATCGTTACCTATGGTTGCAAAAAAGAGTTGTACCTATAGGTACGTCGAAGAGTTGGATCGTACGTAAATTATCTACAAAAAGGTAAAGTTTTTTTTTTTTGGTTTGTTTGTAGGAGGTAATCTCTGAAAGTACTGGTCCGATTGCTAAAATTTTTCACCGATAGTAAGCTGTTTTATTCCTGAGTGACGTAAGCTACTTATATTTTATGTACGCGGGCAAAAGCTAGTTAGGTATATAATAAAACTTTGATAATCATAGTCTGATCTGAAAGTATACTTCCCATAAACATCCCAAAATAAATATGTAACTGAAACCGGCGGCGCAAGAGAATACAAAAATATTCCCGATATAAATATTGAATTTAGTTCAATGGTAATCGATACCGTGCAAATGTATGACACAGTGAGATCAAAAGTTCATCTTATAAGTCTTAACGCAGCTCGGTCTTACTTATAATAATCGAATCCTCGAGGCTTCAATTTCTTGCTAAGACTAAGCTGAGCATATCAGAGTTCTATAAGGTAGAAAACTATCTCCGGTAAATGCTGAACCTCAATTGTAGTCGGGAAATTCGATTTCCGTTGAATTCCAATATCTGGGGGTCTTGTTAAATCCGACTTAAATACGAGAAGAACTTTTCTTTTTTGCACACAAAAAGGGAGGACCGTAGACGGCACGTGTACCTAGTAATTAATGCGAAACAAGAAGAAATAAAACACATATTCACACTGAAATGTGTGACCGGCGGTGCGTATAATTAAAACATCACTTGGATAGAATCAGATGAAAGAGTTTCAGATACGTTCAAACACGGCGTGAGCTGCGGTTGCTACGCTTTTTTGTTGAAAAATTCTTTTTGAATCGTACAATCGCCGACAGAATTGGCAAGTTTTATTTACAGCATGCAGAGCTGAATTCAACGTATTTACAAAGTGGCTTTTAATTCTTGATTTAATTCTTTTTACGGTGGTTAAGTATCGGACTCGATTATTTTTGGGAGAAATCCTTTAGTATGTAATGAATGAGGTCTCTAAACAGTTTAGGAATTAGCATAGCATTTTACAGTTACTGCCTCTGTGAGATAATACATGTATACCTAGATGTCAAAAAAGCTCTTATTACTCTAAAAAAACATCATCTTCATAATTATGATAAAACCAAATTAAAGTATGTGTGTATATTCATTATCAATACACTTGCTCATAAGTGACTCTTATTGCACTGTACTTGGGTATATAATGGTATCTGTTACCAAACTGTGACATTTTGATTACCATTACGCACTAGTGCTATAATGTAGTTAGAACCTTTTTATTCAACCTCTCCCCCGCCATAATTTTATTACATTTATCGTATCAGGATGGGTGTGCGTCGTCTTCCATGAGGAAAAAAATAATACGAAAACAATTTTTTACCACCACTGAAGTTTACTAGTTTTACAGTTATTTTTTCACAAATATATTAAAAAAAACGTCGTATGATATACGTGAGTAATTAATATTTACTGTTCTCGGCTCTCTTAAGACCCTCGCTATGGCTCCGGTCTAAATACCGCCTCGACTGTAATCACTAACGTTACACACTTATATCAAAATGCAAGGCAGAGGACTTCGAAAAAACTTGGTACACAGGTAAACGACATCATTGTAGACACAGTGGTTCAGAGATTGGGTGCTGCGCCGCGTGTAGCGGGTTCTATTCCCGCGTGGAAAAAATGTTTGTGTAGCCTAAAGATTATTTTTCCGGTTGTGTATATGAGATTACCTCTTTCTTGATACACTCACGAAACAGAAGTAATTCCTAGTGTAGGGCATAATATTGATCTTAGAATAGTGCAGAGAATACTAGTGCAAAGAGTATAATATAGTGCTTGACTGCGATCCCACCTGATGGTAAGCAGCGATGCAATCTTTGATTGTGAGGCGCACTAGTTTATTAGGAGCCTATTCACTCTAGCCTTGAAGACACCCAAATTATAATCGGACGGGATATATTTCCTTAGGATAATTTTTTACTATCACACAGGCAAAGCCGCTGGTATAACACGGCTTAGAAATAAGAAACGCTACTACAATAAATTATTACTAAGAAACATATATCATATTGTGTTTAGGTAAGTAGTTCTGAGAGAAACGAGGTAACATGTTTCACTCGGGTTAAGTAGAGATTATGGTTTGGAGCTGGAATGAGGAAAATAAGCGGTTTGGAAGCTTATACAAGGGCAATAGTTTTATATATTTTACAGAGTGTTATTTCTGTGCTTGTGAAAATAAATCTCTTGTAATACCTCCGATTATTTTTTTCATCTGAATGATTAGTCACCTCAAAAAAGAGATAGGCCTAGAAAGAGATAGCGGGATGATTTAGATGTATACCACGAGAACTGGTTCAAGACGGTTATATTTATATTGTATTGTGCACCGAAAGATGCAGTGTTGGGAGGCCAACTACAAGGTGGACCGATGACCTGGTGAAGGGAGCGGGAAACCGATGGATGCGGGACGTACAGGAACATTCGATGTGGCGACGCTTGGGGGAGGCCTATGTCCAACAGTGGACGTGTATCGGCTGAAATGATGATGAAGTGATGATGTGTATGCGATTTGTTTGAAGATCTTTTTCATATTCACCTTTTTCTCTTTCTTTTATGGCATCTACCACTCTTTTTCATCCAAAAGTAGAATGGTAGAAAATACCTTAGGCATTAAGTCCGCGTCTGTACTTTTATGAGCATACTAGCTGTGCCCGCGACTTCGTTCGCGTGGACTACAGGATTTTGTTTTTTTTTTTCCTAAAATAAAAGTAGCCTATATTACTCCTTATTACATCAGGTACCTGCCAAAAGAAGTCCTGTCAAAATTGGTCCAGCCATTTTAGAGATTAGCCCGGACAAACAGACAGACAGACAGACAAAAATTGTAAAAAATGTTATTTTGGTATATGTGCCGTATATATTCATATGTATGTAGTAAAAAGCAGTTATTTCAATATTACAAACAGACACTACAATTTTATTTATATGTATAGATGTATAGATAATATTAATTCGTTAAACCCCAAGCGTTCGCGCACCTATTGTCTTTCAATTGTGTCTGTGATTTCCACGATTGAAAGGTTAAATAAATAAATAACTGAGACGGTGTGGAAGAATATCTGTAAGGACTTGATGGAGGCCTTTAACCAACAGAATAGTCATGACTTTAAAAGAGCAGCGTTTTTCTTTGTTTTTCTTTAGGAAAAACATACTGGGTATTTTTTTCTCCTATACAGGGTGACTGGTACTGACTGGACTAGTGTTTAAGTATCGTACACTAATTGCCAGTCACCCTATATATTATACTTATTTTGCAGGTTCAAAGAAAATCCATTTACTATGTTCTAGAATTCTGTGTCATACGTGACTGTACCAAACTAAGCTAACACATTTGCCTTTCAACTTATCGCCATATTTCAAGTACTTACAGATTTTTACAGCCCCTAAAATGTCTAGAGCCATTTCACATGACCTTTTCTTTCATAAAAGATAAGGAATGTAGGCAGACAAATTAAATTTAATATGACTTTAGAAGTTAAACGTTTGTGATAACTTTGTATTTGATCAAAGTAAAACATATTTCGTGCTGTTCAGTTAGTCTTTTCCAAACAAAACTTGATTTATATAAGAAATCGATTCAAGTCAATGATTCTTAAAATTATAAACACAAAACTTTGTTAGAAGAGGAACTAAATAATTGTTTCTTTTTCAGTGAATTACGAAAGGAAAAATAACACGAAACAAAATTGTTTGTGAAAAACTTTTGAATCGTAAATGTAAAAATTGTTAGGTACGTAATAAGACTGTGCTGTTTTTATTTTGATCTCCTGAAAATGAAATTATAACTTATGAAAACTTTGTACATTTAATTTTTGATGCTATCTTTTTAGAGATTTATATTTAATTTCCAAGTTGAAATAAAACATTTTGATTAAAAAAAAAATTAGTCAAAAATGACTTATATAATGTCAAAATATCACTGAAGTCGTGTCATTTTAGATAAAAAAGATAAAGGTTTATTTAAAAGATAAAATATTAAATTTAAATTATAATTTTAAACAAAGATATACCTATTGGTATTGGATTTTTTTATGTGCTCTTAATAAACTAGCGCCTCACCAACAACGATTGCATCACTGCTTACCATCAAGCAGGATCGCAGTCAAGCACTAGTTTATATTATTAAAAAAAAGTTTCCATTTCGATTCTGAGTATTGACGCATTTAAATAACCAAAGAATAGTTCGAAGGTGGGCAAAGTTATCTCTTCGTAGAATTTCTGCTGACTTTTCTAAGGGTATCCTCGTGCGGTGCTCCTGATAACGCGACCATTTTCTTTTTGTGGGAATCAAACTAATAGTTTCCCGAAGGCTTATAGAAAGTAATAAATTTTATTTCATCTTGACGTATCTGCCTTTTTCTATTAGTGGCGCAGTTGCGATCTATCCGACCGGAATTGATTTCCAATATAAAACAAAAAGCCCCGTTTATCTTCATAATCTCTCGAGTTTTATGTACCCATGATCATAAGTTATTGCCATCAAATTATTAACCAAATTATTTAATAATTATTCGTTAATTTAATTAGTTTATAATCTATATTGTCTTTTCTAAGACATTACTGACGCCCCGTGCCTCGAAAAGCACGTAAAGCCGTAGGTCCCAGTTGTCATTTGTAGAACTTTGACTGTCGTTATACATAGGTAGTCAGAGGAAAGAAAAATCTGACCATCAGGCTATCTAGGGGGTGTTGTATTACCCAGTTATTTGGGTTATCGTGGTCTGCTATGCAGTCGCTGCATGTAAAATAGGGGTATCCAGCTACAACCGGTTTAACTGACCTTGGTGAGCTAGTGAGCTTGGGGTTACCCAAGCTAGTTGGACGCGCGGGTGTCGCCGCTGTGCGGAACGTCCGGAGGACACGATAGAGCACTCAGTGGAGGAGTGCTCTGCGTGGGCAGAGCATCGCCGTGTCCTCGTGGGAGCGATCGGCGGCGGCGATCTCTCACGGGCTTTGGTACAGGCCATAGTCCGAAGCGAGGAAGAGTGACAGGCGGCGGCCTCCTTTTTTTTATTATTGATAGGCTCGCGTTTGACCAGTATCTCACCTGATGGTAAGTGATGATGTGGCCGACCTTCCTCCTTCTGCGAAGCAGTAATGCTAGCAAAGGAGGAAGCCGACCACATAAGGCAACAGCATTCACAGCGCCCCAGCCGCCGCTGGGTTTCCAATCCCGATTTCCGGC
Source organism: Mythimna albipuncta (assembly GCA_929112965.1). Classification (NCBI taxonomy): domain Eukaryota; kingdom Metazoa; phylum Arthropoda; class Insecta; order Lepidoptera; family Noctuidae; genus Mythimna; species Mythimna albipuncta. The sequence continues at coordinate 7,355,584 of OV815969.1, read as the reverse complement.
CACCGTAGGCACGGACTTGCGGACGGCGAGCAACGGGTAGCGCGCTATCCGAACGTCCGGTAACTGTCCGGACCGAGCCTAAGTCGTAAACGACGCGCACTATTCACACGCGTCTCAAGCAGCTGCTAGCAACAGCAGAGGCCCTGTAGTGGCCAGGGTTTAGCTCCAAAAGAAAAGCTCGGCCTCGGTATGAAAGGCAAGAAGGAACGGGGTGGGTTTTTTAGTCTTAGTAGTAAGAGTTTGACACTATTTCCCGCTCCGCCCAAGGGCGGGGGATGTCATTTGGACGATTTTTATCCATAAAAAAAGGTAATTGGGAAAAGGCATAGTGAGATAATGATAATGTAATCAATGTTGTATATAATAATAAATCATACATTCAATTACTGCTGGGACTTTCTTATGTATTTATTTAGAGCACGTCGCAATAATATCTAATTAAAATCTTAAACGACACCGCGTAACTTCGAATTAGTGGTTATGCGTTTTATGTGCGAGAACAACAGCCTCAAATTAAGAAATTTATGCAAAATAATTTTCAAAATCCGCGAATACTAACTAGCAACGCTTCAAGAGTTTAGATAGAAGCTTTCTAAATTCATAACACAGTTTTAATATTCTTAATAAATTCATAACAAAATTAGGACATCATAAAGCTATTGTCCTTCAGTTCATTAGGCTAGCCGTTGGGATTAAACATTGCCGTTAATACGCCTCTGAAGACAATAAGTAAAGCTGACCCGTGGCCCTTTAAAATGGCTGAATCACCAGTTATCAGAGACCTATCTTCCAAATCCTATCTTTGCTGTTCGCAATCGAAACCAAAATTAAATCCGGGGGCAAAGGGTCTAACGTTACTGGTAGCTTAGTATGTATGTGTGAGTGTGAAATTGTAATTCTAAAACGTGGTCATTATCCATGCAGTAACCCTGGATATGGGACAAGCGGAGACAGGGGTCCCTTGACATGAGAAGTAAGATTAGTCCCACATACAAAGTTTTAAATTAAACGTGGTCGGTGGATGGGGATAAAATAGTGTGTAATGCGTGGGTACTTAAGCGACTTGCCCGTTGTTTTATCTTTGTGCTCTCATAATTATTTTACAGGCTTTATGTTCACATTGTCTCTCCACGACTGAATTGCTGTAGTTTTCAGTTAGCCTCGTGTTGAACACGTAGTATGTTTATCTAAATTATGATTAAGTAAACAGTGCTCAGTGAATACGTAACATTTCAAATTAACGTTTCAGTACTGAAATACGTTTGTGTTTCTGAAAAGTTTGTTTTGTAATGTATTTCTAGTTTGTTTAAGGTGGTTATTTAGTTTATGTAATTGATAAAAATATGGGTAATATTTATTTAATCTTCATGCAATACAAAGTGCAAAAGCTTAAAACTTCATACCTCAGGCATCTTCATTTTCTCCAATCAATTAGTGAAGAGAAAATACAAAAACAATATTATAAGAGTACCTATTTACCAATTAATAATATATGTAGTTAAAATAAAAACACATAGATACCTATATAATCTATTTTTTTATTATTGATAGGCTCGCGTCAGACCAGCATCTCCCCTGATGTACTTTTTTTAAAAGTAATATAAACTAATGCTTGACTGCGATCCTACCTGATGGCAAACAGTAGTGCAATCGTTTATGAGAAGCCTATTCACCCTGGCCTTGACGATAATAATAATTTATACTGAATATTATGAATATGAAAGTAACTCTGCCTGTCTGTCTGTGATACACGAAATTTAAATATACTAAAAAATATAAATGACCTTCCATTAATATTTAAATTACAGACAAGACAAGTTTTAGAATCGTCGTTGTTCATACGATGTAATATTTACAACATTAAAGACACATTCCAGTAAGTATATTAAAAATATTCTGTTCACCTCGCAAGAGAAAATGGCATTAACGAGTAACGAAGTCAACGATGTGAGCACAATGTACAAATTTTATTACGCAGTAAAATGAAAAATTAAATCAAATAATTTTCGATATAACGCGTACGTAGGCGGCTAGGTGCCATTAAATGAGATGTGCAAGCAAAGAGCTTTTCAAATTCTATTTTTATAATACTGGAAGTCTTGAAAAATTAGATTTTATGCTGATATGAGCGCTAAAGTTGAAGGTTTATGCGTTTATATAAATAGGCAAGATGACATTTTAGGGTTTTGTGACTTACGCGATTTAACGCGAATGCGAAGCGATGCGGCACAAATGAAACAAACAATTCGACGACAATTGCAACGGCACTGTTAACGCAGTTGTTGAGTACGCTACAACTGGCTGCTGTGCTGCCGGTCGCGGGTTCGATCTTCGCACGGAACATAACGCCTACTTACATACTGCTTGCTTTGCATGTGACCGCCTGCCATTCCTCCTCGCTTCAAACCAGTGGTCGTTGTCACATGTTTTCAAATTTTTGGCGCCAGAACATTCCTTTTTCCTCACGATGTTTTCCTTCACCGTTATGAGAGCAGTAGTGATGAACTAAATCACACAAAATAATGTGCCTGGCTGAATTTGAACTCGCTAGCTACTCGTAAGTTGGGACTGTCAAGACTAGGGTACGACTGCTCTATCTCTCTCTATCTTTAACCATTTACGTAATCCTTCAGTCACATTGCTAGGAAAGACGATGGAAACCCCGAAAGGCTTATCGTGACCGGTAAAGCAGATGGAAAAAGGCCTCACGGTCACAGCCCAATACGTTGGTCTGACCAGATCCACACCGCTCTCGACTCCACGGTATACAAGGCCCTTACAGTCAGAGACAGTAACAGATGAAAGAAGTTCATAAAAATTAAAGTGATATAGCAGGGAGTTAGAGCATTGAGGAATACGACGCAAGGAGGCAAGGAGGATGACATTTATTTCCCTATTTGTATTATCAAGAGATTGAATGATACTCCCTTATTAAACTTTTGCTGATGGCCTACGACAACTCGGGGCTCGTCCTTATGGGACGGTTAGCTACCTATTAGTCGCCATCCGCAACTTCGCACCTACGGTGACAGAGAATCGCCCTGCAATTCCTGACATTTATTATTCTTTTTAGGTGAGAAAATCATCCAAAGTCATCCCCCGCTCTTGGGCGGAACGGGAGGGCGTGTCTGACTTTTACAAACTAAAGACTACTTCTCTACCTTCGATGCCCGAGTCTTCCAGTCAGAAGCAGAACTTTAGCACCAGTAGGCTTCAACCCTGCTCGGCCCCTACGGTTTGCTGACATCTTGAGGCGCGCGTGGAACAGCACGCGCCGTCAACGACTTGGGCTCGGCTCGGACGGTCGGACGGCGAGCACACTTATTGTACTGGTGTAATGTTATACAGAGTAGACAGATCTTTAAAAAAAAAAGAGTATTCTAAAAGCTAAGGAAATATGAAAAAGAATTTATTCCAAAAGAAAAGCAAGTTATTTTAATAAACCAAAGGTAAATACCATGCAGCTATAAAAAGAGACTTTTAAATATATTTCCAAGTTATGTAAATAAGTTTATCTCAAGTGAAAACGTAAAAACAAACGTCGCTTGGAATTCCTTTGTTCAGAGTCCTGGCTTAAGAGGGTATGACACTGGGCAGGATACTCGTAAAATGTCACATTTCATCTACACAATAGGTAGAGTATCCATTTTGTATCATTTTACCCTTCACTAACTTAAATAGGAATAAAAAAAGACAATGTTTTGTGAGTATAGGTACTTTTTTTCATTTATTTTTTATTGTTGATAGGTTCGCGCTTCACCGCTATCTCACCTGCCCCCCTAGCCAAGTTACAACCGTTTCGCTTGCGTCGAACGCTTCGAGTTGGCCGCGCCACCAATTATAGTTGATAAAGTTTACTTATGTAGCTTGACTTGTATTAGGTTACGACGGGGCTTGCATGGTCGTACTGTAACCAAAAGTTGCTAAATTTATAAAAATGTTTTGATCACGTAATTGAGCGTTGAGGCGACGTCATTCCCGTACATTTGAAGCTTTCTACTAGGGTTAACTATTGCAAATTAGCACAGGGGTACTGATGGAGAGCTACGATGCGGTCGGCGATGGAACGGGCTTACCTAGAAGTAACCTATTCAGTCTTGACTTAAAGATTCCCAGGTTGTAGCCATCAGGAAACACAGACTCTGTCAAAGAATTTCACTCCCTAGCTGTACGCACAATGAATGTGTTCAAAACGTTTTGTGCGTGTAGGTACCTTTTTAGAAAAGATCAGACACTACTACGAGCATTTAACGACCTAAATTGAACTGTTAAGCCCGCCATATACACTAGGGTATATCTAGCAGGTTTGCCTGCACAGTTCTACCAGTCAGGTACTCCTATCAAGATCAGATACTTTATAGGTACTTAAAGTTGTGGACGATTATATCTACCTCGGATAGACAGTCCAGTTAGGTAGATCTAATTTCGAGAAAGAGGTCAACCCTGACTGCTATGCCAGACGTCGTGAGTTCGATTCCCACCCAGGACAAATGTTTATGTGATGAGCATGATCATTTTGTTCTGTGTCTGGGTGTAATTTTTCTATAGTAGGTATGTATGTATATAGAAATATGGAAGTATGTTTTATAAGTCTTCTAGTACTCATAACACAAGTTCTGCTTAGCTTGAGACTAGATGGCGTTGTGAGATAGTTGCAGAATATTAAAAAATACTGGTACTACTGGAAGCAGGCAGTTAAACATCCAATTGTAATTTAAACGCTAAAGTTAACGCTAATCTAGATTGTAGCTACCTAAAAAGCTCCTGTTTCGCAGAAGTTCATATATGTAGCTTTTAACTAATTTGGTCTCTACTAGACCTATCTATTTAGAGACTGTAACACACACTGTATACTGTATATGTGTAGAGATGCACAGAAATAGACAGACCCATGAATGATCCTGTAAACGTTCCGTTTATTCATACAGACGACATCGGGTCAGTGGCTCATCCAAATACATTGACATTTTTAACTTCAAACAGAAGAAAAAGATATTAAACAGTTATGTCTATAAAGTTTCTCTATATTTTCAACTTCTAAAAAACTATATCTTATTATTCGGTCTCCTTCGAAGAGACTATTAGGGGAAGAGCGTTGACCATTCATCATCATCATTCCAGCCCAAAGACGTCCACTGTTGGGCATAGGCCTCCCCTAAGCGTCGCCACAACGACCGATCTTGTGCATCTCGCAACCACCGAATTCCCGCGACTCTCACCAGATCATCGGCCGACCTTGTGGGAGACTATATCTAAAATAATTAATGCCTATTTCTAATCATTTGAGCATTACAAATAGCTATTAGATCAATGACCTATCAATCACATGAAAGCAGCAAATGGCGCATGAAAGCAAACTGCATAGCTATATCTACATAAATTGAATATTAGCAAAACAATGCGTAATTAACATTTACGATAATTCTGACGAGCGCAACATTCACAATAGATCCATTCAGTCATGCAAATCAAGTTTGATATAAGTAGTGTAATATGCAAATCTGAAACAAAGAGTCCTCCTAATACGAGATTTTGGAATAAATAACATTAAAAAGAATGTTTTGAAGGGTCACCAGTTAATTGAGTTATTTACTCAGACGTGAACGCGAAGACGGGTGTGTGGTGTGGCGACAATGAATAAAGTGAGAAATGAGTATATTAAGTGAAGTTTAAAAGTGGCGCCAGTGACTGAAAAGTTAAAAGGGTATCGTTTCTCTTGGTATGGTCATGTAAAGAGAAGGGACAAACAGCATGTTGCTAAAAGAGTTATGAGTTTATATGTAGATGGATAGAGAGGGAGAGGGAGGCCAAAGAAAAGTGTGAGAAGCATATGAAAGAGAAGGGAGTTAGTGATAGCGTCACAAGTGACAGGACCGAATGGAAAAAATAATGTGTTGCGTTGACCCCCAAATAAAACGTGACAAGGGCAGGAAGATGATGATGATGACGCAGACGTGGCCGCTCACTATAGGCCTCACCGGAAGAGTTAAAGTCACCCAAAGGGCAATGGAAAGGGCTACGCTAGGCATTTCCTTGCGTGATCGAATTAGTAATGAAGATATCTTCAGAAGAAACAAAGCAGCCACCGATATAGCCCAATCAAAGAATTGCCAAACATAAATGAAGTGGGCAGGAACCAGGAACAGATGGTCGATGTGGCCAAAAATTTTTAGAATGATGAACGCATACCAACTGGAAGAGGCATCGTTGGTAGGCCTCTTACAAGATGGACCGACAACCTGGTGAGGGTTACGGGAATCTAATGAAGGCGAGACGCACAGGATTAGTCAGCATCAGCGTCAATGGGCGGCATTGCTGTGGCCGAATACTGGGTTAAATAATAAAAAAAAAACAAGTTAAAAAAAAAAAAGAAGAAGAAGAGAGACTGTTCGGAAGCAACACTTAAAAGAAGCTTATGTCCAACAGTGGACGTCTTTTGACTGAAATTATGACTAAAAAAAACCGAGACAATCGTGAACATAACTTCCAATATTAGTTGGTATCGAAGAAAGAAAATATGCAAAGTAATATGAAATCTCTATGAACGAAACTCATTATTTTCTTGGATAACAAAAATATTTGCAATATTCAGAACAGGCTTCGATAACTCTTCAAAAGTTTTCAATTTATAATGGAAATACATTCCATCAAAGTTACCTTATCTTGGTATTTTTTCTGCAGGAGATTTGAATAGATTTAACAAGGTACTCGTGGATTTGCATAGATTGGTGATTTCCTTTGCGGCAAATTATGAAAATATATTTGAAAGGTTACTGAAAATGAAATTTAAAATTTAAAACTGTATATGATTGTTCTAAAACTTTTAAGGCTAGTAGTTCCTTGAACATCCGGCCAAAATTAAATGGACACAACACTCGTGGCAGTACGAGTGTTTCTGCATTTAATTCTGGCCAGCTGAATAGAGCCCCGCTGAGGTTTAAATCCATTTTCTTTTCGAAATACTGTTTGATTAACGTGCTATGTTCACTTTGAAGAATATTTAATTTTAAATTTTTATGTTAAAAATGTTTGTACAGATCCAAGCAGTTTTGAAGGAGTAGGGAAAAGGTGTGCAATTGCTAAATATCAAATCAATAGTAGAAAATGTTGTTAATGAATGTATAATCAATTTTTTTTTTCACATCTTTTAACCTGGTCGTTACCGAGGAGTAGGCTTCAGAAAGTCACTGTTTTACGGCACTGCTCGGGCGCTTGGCCCCTAATAAACACATAAAACATAATCAGCATTATAATGTTCCCATTCCACTCCGACTAAAGCCTTCTTTCTGAGAGAAGGAATCAGCCATTATCCACCATATCGGCCCAGTACAGGTTGTCGAAATAATCAAACAAATTAAAAATGAGCCCGGGGCCTCTAATAAATATACATACTTAAAAACAAAACAATTCATTTTAAAACCTTCAGATCTGGTATAGCAGAATTGAATATAATAACAGATTTATTTTTATACAAGCTTGGATCGATTTCAGTTTTTCCTGCTTCGTCATGTTTTTCTATACCTTATTATCTGAAAACGAGCCTTTTACCGCACTTCTGTTGAGTGCTATTTATCCAGTACAAAACCTTGTACCTCTTTATTACTTTGTATATACTTATCATCCAAAATTGTTGACAAATCAATTTGCTATTTTTATAAGGGATATGGTTTTCAGTTAAACTGGATACAGTATGCATTGATATCCAATATTAATATTTTGCACGAAGCAACTACCTATCATCTACCCGAAGATTCACCAAAAAATGTAGGGCACATTGCTCGCTGAGCATATAGCGCAAAGGGAAAAAAGGTTCTGGAATATTGCCTACGTACTGGAAGGAGCGGTTTACCAAAGCCTCTCACAATTGACGACCTGGCAAGGATCATTATAGCGACACTTGGGAAAAGCCTGCAGATGATGATAATGGTGACTGCCTATCTCACCTCCAAAATTCAGTAGTTGGGTTACGGGACGGTGTTACCACGTAGCACGATATTAGTCCCTGTCCCTAGACTTTGAATAACGTCAAATATCCTTATACACAACCTTTTGTAACGACTGTCAAAGATGCTGAGATGATACAAATGACAGTTGAGACCAAGGATCTTACAGGACTTTGAGGGCGGTTCGGACGGCGGCGGAGACCTCTCGCGCCAGGCCTTGGTCGAGGCCATAGTCCGGAGCGAGGAGGAGTGGCAGGCGGTCGCCGACTTCTGCGAAGTAGTAATGCTCGCTAAGGAGGAGGCCGACCGCATCAGGCAACGGCGCTCTCGCCGCCGCCGGGATTCCGAACCCGATTTCCAGCCACCGTGGACGCGGACTTGTGGACAGTGAGCAATGGGTAGCTCGCCGTCTGGCCGTCCGGTAACTGTCCGGACCAAGCCTAAGTCATCGACGGCGCGCGCTGTTCCCGCGCGCCTCAAGGTGTTGTCAGCAGCAAGCTCAACAGCAGGGGCCCGGCCGGGTCGAAGCCCACTGGGGCTATCTCCCGCTCCGCCCAAGAGCGGGGGTTGTCATAAGATGATTTTTCCCATCAAAAAAAAAGGGCGGTTGGGACGAATTTTAGTATGTTACGATTTTTTCCAAAATCTGTAAATTCAGTGCTGAATATCTTAGAAAATTATGGATGGTCTCCGAATAACGTTTTTCCCTTAGCCCTTAATGTTCCGTCTCAAATTTCCACCCTATAACCTATTAATTACATAATGTTTCGAGAGGTTGCCAACTGTATAGGTTGGTACTGTCCAAAGCTACATGCTGGACTTGACGGGCCGTGCATAAGTAATGGACACGTCGGACTGTTATTGATCAAATTAATTTATGCGAAACGCACAATTGAATTGGCGTCTTGATTATTAATAACAAGAGTTTAGATGTTCCAGGTAAATTGGTACACGTTTACGGGACTGTACATAATGGAATATAGTAGATAGATGGAGTGGTGAAGGAGGTGGCTGTTAGAAAGTTGATGATTAGAATAATGTATATCAAAATAAGACATGTTCTTTTTTAATTCAAAAAATTCAGAATATTTTATTTCACATAGGCCTACATAGGCACTTATGAAACGTCAGATTTGCACGGTTCCAAATGGGAAAAATTTTGTGTTCAGAGGGCGCTACGCGTATGATCTACTTACATTCTGTGGTTCGGAGCGATTCTTATGAAATGGTATGAAATATTTTTGTATTGACGATGTATTGTACCTGGAAATTAAATCAGCTCAAAGAGGAACTAAAGAAGAGGGGTGCGACCTGTAGTGGAAGAAAGGCAGACCTTGTAGAGAGGTTGGTAAATAAAAGTAAAAAAAATACTGCAGTATTTTATATTTTCTTGGTGAATGTTTTTACTGATTAACAATAAACTCCTGACCTTAGGAACATTTATCCACTTGTTTATTATTGTTTGTGTAAATCAAAATCTAAGTTATCTTCTGTTTTTGTAGGCTATAGGCGTATGATAGAAATTTTAACTTCACCGATAATTCATGTCCCCCAGAACCAGTACAAACCGAAGTTATGGTCATATCAAAAGACGATTATTATAAAGATATAAACAGCAATGGGGTATCCCATTGCCACCATTAAATAAAGATCAAATACAAGAATATTTTGGAGGGAGAGTGAGTGTATTAGCTCATTTATTAAACTTTTTGTGCCTTTCTATAATCATTTTTCATAAGCAGGAAAACAAAATATGCTGTGTTATATTATATTCTACTTAATTTAACACAGTTTTATAATCTTTTTCTGTAAAATGATGCCCACATAATCGTAATTATGTAGATTGGGATTTTACCAATTCTGGTAATTTTATTGCTTTATCCCTAAATCTTTCCTATTTTTATCTTTTGGGAATAAATGATTACCATTTTCTTGGGATCCCGGCACTGCACAGATCATTATTTTTATTTAATAGAATGCCAAAAAAGTTATAAATAACGCTGCACAGATATGCATAACGGATCATAAGAATCGCGACACCTAGCGGGAAAAAATGGCAAAAATCTTCCCCATTGGTCGTTACCTATGGAGAAGAACCGGCAAGAAACTTCATGGTTACTCTTATAAAAAAAAGTGGTCGATGTTACATATTCATAGATATTTATTATGTAAGAACAGTGTAGGCCAATATTGTACACAAAAGCTCAAATAAAATCTTAACAAAAAAAAGTAGTCCTTATTAAGAAGTAATCTTTAAGATTGGAAATCATTGAATGCCTACTCCCGTTCTAGGGCGGAGCAAGAAGACGTGTCTGACTTTTACTGGCTAAAAACCTGACCTACGTTTCTTCATTGCCCTTTACGTTCAAGGACCACGGGTTTCTTTTGAAGTTAACCCATGGCCCCAGTAGGCTTCGGCCCTGTTGAGCCTCTACGGTTTTGTGGACATCTCTTTGAGGCGCGCGTGGGCCTCGATCCGGTCAGTTATCGGACCACCGGACGGCAAGTCACCGTAGGTCCTTTGCTTATCGTGGACAAGCAATAGACCTACGGTGGCTGGAAGTAGGGGTCAAGGACCCGGTGGCTGGGGCGTGAGGAAGTATATGTGGAGCCGCGTCCTTCATTTGCTGTTTCGCAAAAGAAGGCGTCCGCTTTTAAAAAAGACATACTGCACTGACCCTTATTTATTTATTTATTAAGGATCGCCAACATTACAGGCACTGGGAATTAACATAGGTAATCATTTTGTATACTATTCAAGTGCTGCAACACTTACAGACAATCACTACATTAATATTATAATATTAATGTAGTGAATATGCTATGCTATAATAATTACTTATTATAGCATAGCATAATCAGCCTTTTAATGTTCCCACTGCTGAGACTCAGGCCTCCTCTCTAACCTCCACCACGCGGGCTCAGTGCGGGTTGGTGTCGGGTGGAATGTCACATGTGTTCGAATTTATGGTACGCTGTCAAATTTTCCAACAACATGTACCGCATCACGTAAATATATTGTAATATATTAGGGGGGCAAGTTGCGGGACACTTGGCAACGTTACAGGCAGCGTCACGTTTATTGATCGATTTGTCAGACATTTTGTACCCTCACACCTCTATTCTTAATTATTACAAAAAAGGATGGAGCTCTATCCGTACCCACTACCACTACTGATCATATTTTGTAGTCTGTATCATATTTTGTTGTAGTTTGTGTTGTATTTGCTATACCTAATTAGTACATTCATATTAGAATCAATCATTCATAACAATTGCTACTAGAAAATACTACACGCAGTTTATTTTTTCCATTTTGATCATCATTTGTTCATTCAATACAATAGTCTGTACACTATTTCCATAAATTGAGTGATATTTTGGTACCTAAAGAAACGCAAATAACTTTGCTTTTTAGGAATATTATTTATTGAGACTTTACTTAAAATAATAAATAGACCTAATCTAACAAGCCCTTTAAGTATTTGCACTAATAAACAAATATTGCTGTATAAATGAAGTTTTAGTATCCCGTTATAGAGCTATATCACAAAATAGATAGGTACAGTAGACTATCTCATGTATGTACTTCACTTTTTATACCTACGCTCGGTGGACGCACACTAATGAGCGTTTGAGCCGGAATTGTTCGACGAGTTATCAGAGACGCGACCGAGACATCGTGTCTGTGAACGGTGTCTTTGTGTGCGTTGCTCGAGCGCGCTTTGTACCTATATATTTTGTGGCTGTACAAATGTAAAGCTTTTAAAAAAGCGTGGCAATATCTAGACACTTACCATAATCTAAGGGATTACCTAATGTAGAACCGAAAATATAACATTTATAATGAGTAAATAACAACATTCGCCTAGGGCAGTGTACACATAATCTCGATCCAATCTCGACGGTCCCTTTCCTTTCCTCGAGGTGTCGTCATCCACCCTTTACACAGCTTACAAACCACAATTTAATTATTCGCAAACACATCGTCTAATGTAGACGTAGGCGTGCTAAGGTAGCAGCCTGCATAGCCTAGCGAAGCGAGTGCAATGCTCCGCTGACGCTTGTACTGGACCAGGGGTTCTCCAATCTTTTTTATAGTGCGACTTCTTTTATGTACGTTTAGGGATAAAATCTACAAGTCCGTGATAAGGCTTGTCTTAGGGCTATATTTCACTAAGACACCATGGCGGCGCGACTAGTCGCCGCTACCAACAAAATATATACAGCTCATTAGAGAGTAACTCACTTGGTGTGTGTTTGGTTGCGCAAACAATTTGGAGGCGCGACCAGCTCGGACGTGTGGCGACTCTGGTGTCTGTATGGTGTCTGTATGGTCTCTGTAAGGTGTCTGTATGGTGTCTGTATGGTGTCTGTATGGTGTCTGTATGGTGTCTGTATGGTGTCTGTAAGGTGTCTGTATGGTGTCTGTATGGTGTCTGTATGGTTTCTGTATGGTGTCTGTATGGTCTCTGTAAGGTGTCTGTATGGTGTCTGTATGGTTTCTGTATAGTGTCTGTATGGTGTCTTGTTTGGTAGCTGACTTTTATATTTCACCGGAACACCGAAGTGGCGCAACTGGTCGCGCCACCATGGGTGAAAAAATATTGCTTGTAGCGGAGATGAGAATGTTAAGATGGATGTGTGATGTGACGAGAATGGACAAAGTAAGAAATTAGTTTATTGAGGGAAGTTTTAAAATGGCGCTAGTGACTGAAAAGTTGAAAGGAATTCGTTTGTCTTGGATGAAATGCATGTTGCTAAAAGAGTTATTGGTTTACATGTGGATAGATGGAGCGCGAGAGTAGGCCAAAGAAAAGATTAATATATTCTGAGAAGTGATGTGAAATGGAGTTAGGGATAGCGTGACTAGTGACAGGACAGAATGGAGGAGAAAACTTAAATCCAAATTAAACGGGATAACGGAAAAAAACTGGGCAAGTGCGAATCAGACTCACGCACTGAGGGTTCCGTGCAAACTACAATTACCGAATGGAGTCTCGAAGATTTATCCGAATTGCAAATTTAGTCTGTAATTGAATTGTTGAAAAAATGTAATTATAATATCAACAAATTCCAATGACAACCCACGCTCTTGGATGGAGCGGGAGATAGTGTCAGACTCTGACTAAAAACCCACCCCGTTCCTTCAAGCCTTCATACTTCATACTCGAGCTATCTTTCGAAACTAACCCTAGCCCCGGTAGGCTTCGACCCGGCTGGATCCTTGCTGTTGCTGACAACTCCTTGAGGCGCGCGGGAACAGTGCGCGCCGTCGACGACTTGGGCTTGGTCCGGACAGTGAGCTAATCTAGTCGACTAACCGAAGGAAATCGTGAAGTTCCTGCTTATACTCGTTCAAGCAAGCAACATTTCGCCAATGTGAAGCTTAGCCACCGCTCCGCTACCAGTGTAGCCCTGCCTACTAACCCGTTCAACACAGCCTTACCCAGAAACAGTAGTACTTAAGTTCTCTCAAGTTGTACTCAGTATTACTTTGTAGAGCACAATAATGTATAGTGAGAGACGTAAGATACAGTAAAGCTTCCTCGTGTACAAGGTGGAATTACGACTCAGTCATAGAGTAGAATGAATAATAATGTAGTTCCAGTTGTAATGAAAATTCTGTTACCTGGAAATTGCAATGTTTTTTTTAGGATTCTGTACCCTGAAAGGAAAAAATGGAACTCTTATAGGATCACTTTATTGTCCATCTGTCTGTCTGTCAAGACCCTTTATCTTGGGAATGTGTGAAGGTATCGAGTTGAAATTAAAACCATATTATACCCAAGTCTGCGGTTTCTTGAAGCTGTGAACAAATCAAACTTCTGAGTTACCGAAACCAAATAGGTACGGCCATTTATGTCACAAAAAACGTATATTTCGACACTCACAAGGGAATTAAAATTCGTAATAGTACATCCCGTTGGCTCAGAATCCTGAAATTTGGTATAAAGCAAGGTTTTAAAGGACAGACTTAGGAATAAATAAACAAGACTTATAAACAAGGTCTTTTATGTAATAAGCCTGTACTAATTAAACATCAGTAGTGTATAGTATTACATTTAAATAGCTTTTATCCATATACTCGTTATTATAACGATTTCCTCTTCATTTGAAGATTAATTAATATATAAAACAATATAACTTAAATATCACGCAACCACATATCCGGTATAGGGTTGTTACCACAGGCTTTAATTAAATAAGCTAAAATAAAATTTTGGGGAAAAATTCTAAAAGAGATGAATTTAAACTCAATCTCCTGGTTTAAATCATGTTAGTCCCATCTGTATGCCTGCCTTAGTTTTGGAAATGTTGATTGCAACAACAAAAAAAAAACAAAATCAAAAGCATTTCAAATAGACCATTTGCAGGCACTTTTGAATAGTCAAATGTCGTTTAGTCCAAAAAAGTGAAGCGAAATTGCACGTTCCAAAGCGTAGATCTCTATGTAGAAGAACGTGCAAAAAACTCGCTTGGCAATTATTTATTTATTTAGTATATATATATATATACTTAATGTACGAGTAGTTATATAAAGAAACATAACAAAGAAAAACTTATGTCTAAAACACAAAATCCTTATCGCAATCCCCGATCTCTTCTTCTCTTCCTTCACCTCAATGATAATGGCAATGAGATGACATTGTTAACATCGTACGTAGAACCTGAATGAGACTGGTATTTGTACCAAAAAGGCCCATGGCCAGAAGTTGGTGTAGGGTTTTAGATGACAAAGATGAGCACTATTTACGTTAGGAAAGAGTAAGGGTTATAAGGCTCAACAATCAATCCGTGAATTCCTTATTGTGGAGTTATTATTACATTTTTTACGATTTAATTCGATCTAGTTAGAATGGAGTTTATGATGAAAGGAAAGAGACCAAAAAAGCTGCCCACTCTCGTTTTGAATATATGAATATATACCCAATCGCAGAACAGCGCAGGGGATTTTCTATTTTTACACCCTTTTTATCCATTTTAAAATATAGATCGTAAATTCAAACCGAAATACAAATACGAACAGATTTTCATTTGAGCTAGTCAGAAAATAAAAATAAAACAAAGGTAGTGTACGACGTAGTGTATCGGAAAATAGAGCGGCAATGTCCTTTCATTCGTTCATTTTCAAACAATGAAAGTTCCATCGGTTCTTGTTTTACCAAAACAACATCACCAATTTAACCTACCTCGCCTCAGTACCTTGTAAAATATTGTTTGGTACTTATTATGGGTCATTAACTTTTCAACCCCCTTTTAACTCCTTGAGGAGTTAATTATATAGTTAAATGCTGCAAAAAATATTCAAATGTCTAGAAAATACCCTTTAAAGTTTTGTCTCTATTTACCCCATTTTTCGGTACCTAAGTTTCTTTTTTGAGCGTGCTCACATATACACACCATAGCAATAGTAAAAATGAATAGAGATTTTTCGCATTTCGTATTTCGTATACCATAATTAGAGACAATAGAAAGACAATGAGAGAGACAATACAAAGACAATGAGAGAGCAAACGCCGGCGTTCAGTTGGGGTTTAATGAATACATTAGCAGGATGATGAACTCGCTACCACTGAACTATTGATGCCATCCTAAAGCATTCTGTGCACACAGATAAATTAAGGTACAGTTTTTACAAATACGGAAATAAACGCTGAAACTGCAAATCCTCTACTCGCGCCACCCCTAAAGTTATTGGCACGCCATCGCAACAGATTGTTATCGTTAAATGGAATGGAATTGATACCGTTGTCGACTCATTTAACTAACAACCACCTTCATTATTACTAAGTCGGTTCATATTTACCTTCCCCGTTACGCATAAATCTTCTGGCTTGGAGAATTTGGCTTAATAAGGCGTTTATTTTAGTTTTAGATCCTTTCTCAAATGGCAAGCACAAACAGCTCAAAATTAGATAGGTCATTGGGTGTATCCCACTATTTCTTTTAGGTATTTCTATTGATAGAAATATTAAGCCTGATTCAGACTGATTGTCCCACTATTTCTATTGCAGTATTTAGATTAAGTACAGTCACAAACAATCATCCATACATCTACGTAGTGACGAGGTGGCTTTGTGTGTTTTGTACTGAAGTATATGGTGGATCAGTGGTGGCCGGGCCCCGACTTACGAGTTGTAGGTCGCGGGTTCGAACCCAGCCAGGCGCATTACTTTGTGTAATTTATTTCATCACCACTGCTCTCAAAACGGCGAAGGAAAACATCTTGAGGAAACCGGCATGTCCTAGAACCAAAAATTCGAAGACATGTGACATTCACCAACCCGCACTGGGCCCGCGTGGTGATTACGGCCCATACCCTCTCCTAGAGAGGAGGCCCGAGTCCCAGCAGTGGGAACATTAAAAAGGCTGATGATGATATGGTGAAGAATTATTTAAAAAAATGGCAGATTATTAATTTGTTCTTAATTTTTTTTTAAACCGAGAAGTCATGTTTTAATTTTAATCTATTCATTAAATGTGGTAAACTTTTCAAATAACATAACTGCGTTTTTTTTTTTTGTTGAAATAGAAATAATGGGATCTATTAATTTGGAAAAAACGCTGGTCCCACTTTTTCTATTTTGTATTTCCATGGAAATAGTGGGATAAACCCGGGTCATTGTGGTTGGTAGTTCAAATGGTCGTTGGAAACAAAAGGTGGTTTTGGAGTCACGACCACCTACCGGAAGATGCAGTGTGTTGACGCACAAGGTGAACCGATGACTTGGTGAGAGTCGTGGAAATCTGATGAACAGGACCATCCAACAGTGGACGTCTTTCGACTGAAATGATAATGATGATGATGATGATGAAGTACGAAGCTGGCAGGAAACTGGAAACGGCTGGAAACTTGTTTACAATTATTTTTTTGGACATTTCAGTCTTTTTAAGCTAACCTTTCGCCCCCCTTTATATTTTGCTTGGGATGGGAAATTCCAAGTAACTTTTAACTTGTTCCTATCCCCTTTGGGTGGAGCAAAACTTTTGCTGAACTAAAACTCACCTATGTTCCTTCATTTGACATTTTTGTTCAAGGGCAAAAACATTACGTGCGTCTATCAGGCATCGGCACTACTGGGCCCCTACGGTTTCCTAAAGACTTTAAGGTGCTCGTGGAACTCTACGTGCTGCCGATCACTCGATCTCGATCCTTACCGGACGTCCAGAAGGTGAGGTACCCATTGGTCATCGTCCGCCAGACCTTTCCTACGGTGCAGGGCTAAGATCACCTTGCGATTCTCGACGCCCAGGTCACTTCTGTGGCTGCGGCTAGGGCGTGAGGATCTCTGTTCCCTCACGGTTGCAGCTATCTCCTTCACTGGTATTTTTTCTTTATCTCCTTCACTGGTATTACTACTTCGCAGAAGGAGGCTTCCCATTTCTCTCGCTCTAGACCTTGACCTAAATTAGGAACTAGCGCAAGAGGTCACCGCCGCCGCGAATCAAATTCACGACGTCACAGCGCTGCTCCGCCCAAGGCACACCTTCACTGTTGCTCATCGTGACTTCCGGGCGCTCAACACAATGATGTCCCCCGGACTTTTTAACCGCTTATATTCCAGACAGAAACCTTACAAACTTGCCCGGTCTGGTAAGGATCTGCATCAGGTGGAAGGTGAGGACGCCATGGCATCTCTCCAGCCACTCTTTGAAGAGGAGACTTACCGCCACGGTAATCGTGTGGTCATTATGATTTAACATAGGCAAACGTTTTAGTTAAAGTGATTGAGCATGAAGAAATTTTCCTAGGCACTCTAATATATTCATATACATTCTGTTTTATATTTCTTTTATTATTACAAGATATTTTTCTAAATTATTTATGGTTTTTTATGTTATGACAGCAATATAAACACGAAGCGGAGACAGCCATTTTGTCAATCGTAAAGGTAAACTTAGCAAAGTGGCCACCCAGCAAAATCGCAAAAAATGTTGAACAGATAAGCCTAAGTCAGGCTTTTAACCAAGGCCTTTAATCCCAGATCCTTTATACATCGATAGACTAAAATAATAACACAGCTACCAACCCGCTATACGAAAATCAACCCCAGTAATCCGCTGCCACGGGCTTTTTCACAAAAGTATTAAATCCCCTGTCTTGAGCAGTATTTCCAATACGTAAACAGAAAATAATTATTAATCTTGGCTTTTAATAAAAATTACCGGCCACCTTTTATATTTTTCGGCTCTTTAATAATTTATTCTAGATGTAAATATATTATAAATAATAAATCAAAGCGAGAACATCATAAACCGACTTAGAAATATAAAATATCTAGACTTCATAAAAGCCAGACTTAATGAGATTATAGAAAATTATTAGAAGTAATCTGGCCTTTTTAATCTTCTAAATAAGTTTGTTTTTATTAGATCCTAGTGTTTCATATGAATAAATTGTTTGGCTTTGAGATTTGGGAAAAAAGCACGCAGAAAAGTGTACGAGTATACTTTAATAATCTGACCATTTCAGCGTAGCATAAGCAAATGGACAAGTCGTAAAGTTAGATTGTAAGGTTCCTCTTAATATTTTGTCGCAACGAGTAATGATTTTGCCACGGCGCTTTAGTATCTTTAAATTTAGCATCCGTCCTTCCCCTACTTTGGGTATCGCAGTTATTTATTGATAAAAGCACTAAAAAAATTAACAGAATAATCACCAAAAAACCTCTCATTCTGAATGGAACAAAAAGGTTGTCAGGGCGTGAGACGGTGGCTTTTTTGCAGCCGTTTTTTTTTTTATTGTTGATAGGTTCGCGCTTGACCGCTATCTCACCTGATGGAAAGCGACGATGCGGTCGACAATGGAACGCGCTTACCTAAAAGAAACCTATTCACTCTCGACTTAAAGATTCCCGGGTTGTAGCTATCAGGAAACACAGACTCCGGCAAGGAATTCCACTCCCTAGCCGCACGCACAATGTGTTCCCAAAACGTTTTGTGCGTGTAGGTGGGGTATCCACCATATCCATCCGTCGTTGCGTGGTGGCCGCGTACTTGTTTTCATTTATACTAAATTTCAACTCTATTGATTACGCCGAGAAATTTTATTCTTCTCGACTACTAAAGCGCGCGATAATCGCGCTCCAGCCGTGTGCTTTGTTACCGCTTCGTTTGATAATCTCTACGCTATGCCAAGTATCCACGCTTGCATACCTCCGCATTCTTTCAGTTTCCATTGGTTATTTGGCAAGTCACAATCACTTAGTAATTGTCATTAATTTGTCATTTGGATGGAGGATCTAAGTTACGCGACATCCAGGTGGCAGCCGCGCAGTACGGCGTTCGTATAAATGCCGCGCGTATCATATAAACGTCCTCACACTTTTACTTACAAAAACCCACCCCTGTTTCTTCTGTTGCCCTTTGCGTTCCAAGGCCACAGTGACTCTCGAACAATCTCGCGGTCCTATGAATATCTACCTAAGACCCAAACTGTAATTTCTTGTTTACTGAATTTTACTAAATAAACCCTGAATATAAATACCGACCTCACTCAATACATTTTACAGAGTACCCTCGAAAACTCTTAAAAATATCCTTAAAAGGTAATCCTAAGTAAATAAAAGCTTTTTTTTTCTGTATTACTTTGGGTCCTTGGTTGAGGAGTATCTCCGGTTTCAACTCAGGTCAATAAACACTTGACGAAGGTCTCCAGGATCTGTCAGGCCTAAGAAGTAGGGGTTAAAACCGTACGATACTATGTCTTATCACCAGTGATCGGACTATGTAGGGCTATTTAGGTTCATCTAGCATAAACTGACGAAAAAAAAATTGACTTGTAAAAGTGTTTTTTAAACCTATTTACAAAATAAATATCATATATCATTTATCATTGACCGCAAACTTTGATGTTAATATGGATATTGTACGGAATTAGTAATATGTTTGTTTATCCATTTATTATACTCCTATCCTTAATCCTGTCCTTCTTATATTTACCCGTCAGAAAGGAAGTGTAATATTTCATTAGTCCCGAAGTAAAAAGAACAGTTTTTTTTTTAATTTTACTACTTATAATCCAACCAAATCCCGGGACTCGGGGAATATATATTATTCTAACCTATGGCAAGTACATAAAATAACCCTACCTATTCCGATCTATACTTATCACAATATTGGTGGGAGCATTGGGTGTATACACGTATGTACTATATAGGATAAGACCTTCTTTAAACACCTGTACAGTCTAAATCAACGTGCAGAAAGACTTATTAAAGAAAAATACTCAACAACGGCATTAAGCCAAAACAAGCCAATAGAAATTATTTTAAAAATAAACAAAGAATTATTTCATACTAGCTGTCACCCGTGGTTACCCCTGCGTCTGGTTACTGTTCCGCTCCTGTTGGTTGTAGCGTGAAGTTATATTATAATAATATAACATATTCCACAACTATCACACAAAGTCGTCTAGTCTCAAACTAAGCAGAGCTTGTGTTACGAGTACTAGACAACCGATAATCATATTAACATACTTGCTTATATTATAGCTATATATTATTATAATCTATAGCCTTCCTCAATAAATGGGTTATCCATCACTAAAATATTTGTTCAATTCAAACTAGTAACTCTTGAGATATTTGCGTTAAAACAAATAAACAAGCAACTTTATCACATTAATTAATAAGTTTTCTTTTTTTTCTATCAGTGCGTATTCCTTGTTCAGCGCATTCAAAATTAAAATCAAAATATTTTTATTTCACATAGGACACTAAACTTATAAAATGTCAGAAGCTAGTGCACGGTTCCAAATTGGTCGTTTCCTAAGGAGAAGAACCACCAAGAAACACCATAGTTACTCTTAAAAAAAAAAATTGTTATCCTTACAATTCTTACTCAAATTCTTGCCACTGTCTTGTGTAAAACATATATCTGTGTTTTGAGCAAACCTACCGTTTCAAGTGCCATAATATTCTGGGCACGCCACAATCATGGCGGTAAGTCCCCTCTTTGAGGCGTGGCTGGAAAGGCCTCACGGCGTCCTTACCTTCCGCATGACGCAGGTCCTCACCGGACATGGTTCGTTCGGGAGTTTCCTGCACCGGATTCATGCGGAAGTGACGCCCGGGTGTCGCCACTGTGCGGAACGCCCGGAAGACACGGTGGAGCACACAGTCGAGGTGTGCCCTGCTTGGGCGGAGCATCGCCGTGCCCTCGTGGGGGCGATCGGCGGCGGAGACCTCTCGCGCCGGGCCTTGGTTGAGGCCATGGTCCGGAGCGAGGAGGAGTGGCAGGCGGTCGCCGACTTCTGCGAAGCAGTAATGCTTGCAAAGGAGGAGGCCGAACGCATCAGGCAACGGCGTTATCGCCGCCGCCGCCGTCGCCGGGATTCTGATCCCGATTTCCGGCCAACGTAGACGCGGGCTTGCGGACAGTGAGCAATGGGTAGCTCGCTGTCCGGCCGTCCGGTAACTGTCCGGACCAAGCCCAAGTCGTCGACGGCGCGCACTGTTCCCGCGCGCCTCAAGGAGTTGTCAGCAACAGCAGGGACCCAGCCGGGTTGAAGCCTACTGGGGCCAGGGTTATCTGAAAGGGCGCTCGAGCCCCGGTATGAAGGCTAGAAGGAACGGGGTGGGTCTTTTAGTCAGTAAGAGTCTGACACTATCTCCCGCTCCGCCCAAGGGCGGGGGATGTCAATGCATGATTTTTCCCACCATAAAAAAAAAGTGCCATAATATTTATACCATCATATAAATTAAAACTCCAGAAGGTTGTTGTAAAGTATATTAAATTTCACCTATTCTTAAAAGACTCATCCTGTATGAACTGACCACAGATATAAAATGCGTCCATCCTGAAAAAGATAAAACCTTTATATTATTAGATATCTTACTTTCTAAAAACGAAAAGAATTTTCGGATTGATACTTTAAAAAAGACATTTCGGTCATCCACTCAAAGAGATCAAAAGAAAAGGATTTTGAATTTAAATTATGAATATAAAACCATCGCTTTGCATTTTATTAACGGAATAGATGTGACGATAAATTAAGTTTTTTTTTAATTTATTTATATATTTAAAAGAACAATTAAAAGATAGTAAGGTAAAGGTTGTTTAAAATCATTTGGAGTAAGATTTCAGAGCAATCTAACGTAACTTATTTTCACATGAAACCTTAGGTTCTCAGTAGCGTCTCGTGTGCTTTAAATACCTGTGTGCTTGTGGAGCTCTCCTTGTGATTAGGCGGTATACCGGATTATTAAACATGTTATTAAGGTAACTAAGACCCAGAGTCGCAAGCAGAACTCCACTCCACAAGCTCACTGGCATTCGAAGCACATGAGACGCTACTGAGAACAAAGTTTCATCCATGTGCAAATAAGTTCAGATCGCTCTGGGATCTCTTGCTATACAAGCTACTATCATTATGTCAAAAGTAACAAATGCCCAGTCCAAACCCTTGTGCCCAGAACCTTGATATTTTATACACAGAGGTTTCTAGATGTATACAAAGATTAAGAAAGGATTTTATATAAAACTAACTCACTAAGAGGATGAAACGGGGGTTCAACGTTTGTATGAGGACACCTACTTTCACGTATATAAATATGCCTGTATATATATATGCACACAAATACACGCACCCGTTAGGACACTGAGCCTTTTACAAAAAGTGATGGCAAGATTAGTAGATGCTAAACCCTTGTGCTACGGGTCGAGGATTTAATTCCTGATCTCACAGTAAAAATTTAAAACAATGCAGATGGTGTTTTAAAGGAAATGTAGGTAAGTATAACAAATAAAAAAAATATTAACACATTTCCTCGAAAAGTGACCCACATACTTCTTTAGAACACATACGTTGCACTTAACATTTGGGTACTTGTGCAGAAAAGTGATCCACAGTCTTTATCATGAGTTGTTCAGTCTAGTCAATACCAAAAAGTACAATTAAACTTACCAAGACCCACTATCATAACGATGACCAGCCATACCAGCGCAACGGCGACAGGATACTGTCCCTCCACTATTAACACTAGTGGTATGAAAATAGCAAGTACCAGCTGTACACATAAGTATACTATACTCAGCCAAATGTAGTACGACATTAGATGTGGGTCTTCCTGAAAAATAAAGAGAAGTTTATAAAGCAAGAGTCAGTACGTGAAGTGATGCAAGCATTTATATGTATGTACTTCGCCTTAGATTACGCGTGTCGAAAACTCACTTCAATCGACTCAGGTGTAATGTTGTCTGTATACCATGAACGTTACACTATGTTGAACGAAACGAGAAAGTGCCACGAAATTCGAGGCGCTTAAGACATTTTGGTCGCAAAAAAAAAATACTCTAAAAGCTATCATAGCGCTGTATGTTTTAATAGTTCTGCTAAATGACATAATGCCAATGTAACGTTGCAGCGAGCTTTTGAAATAGCTTGTCTATCTAGAATATAAGTCGGTGGCTGCAAGTATTAGAGTCTTCCGCACAATTAAAATAGAGAGAAATATACCATAGTTATAAATCAACTATGAGGCAGTTTCCCGGACCAGACACAACACACGTTTAGTCGGAGCATCCTCCTTTTTTAATGGAGGCTTACAGGACTTTTTTCTTTAATCGGTGGGTAAAAATCATCCAGATGACATCATCATGAGCAGGAGATAGTATCAGATTTTTACTGACAAAAAACCCACCCCGTTCCTTCGATGCCTTTCATTGTCACGGTTGCTGACAACTCCTTGAGGCGCGCGGGAACAGTATGTGCCATCAACGACTTGGACTTGATCCGGACGGTTACCGGACGGTCTCCTCCTTTGGTAGCATTACTGCTTCGCAGAAGGAGGCGACCGCCTGCCACTCCTCCTCGCTCCGGACCATGACCTGTACCAAGGCCCGGCGAGAGAGATCGCTGCCGGCGACTCCACAAGGAAGGTTTAAATCCTGTTCCACCTTTATATACAAAATTGTAATTGAGATGTCTTCAAGGGTAGAGTGAATAGGCTCATAATAAACTAGTGCACCTCACCATCAACGATTGCATCTACATGGGATCGCAGTCAAGCGCTTGTTTAAAAAAATATATTAATATCCCTGAACACTACAATTAACCGTGACCTCTTTTACTCAGAAATGTTTACGTCAAGGGAGGAGCCTTTAAAAAAATAGAACATAACATACAGGAAAGTGTATGTTAAGCCAACTATATTTTCCTCAGAAATCTTGTTCAGTATGAGGAAATAGTTACTCATATTACATGTATTCACAATATGATCTCTTAATATACTCATAAATTGGCTCAAAGAAATTGTTGAGTACCGTTTGATATCGATAATAGACAGTATAGATACATTTTAGTGATCAAAGAGGTCAATAAAATCAAACAAATGTCGTTACGGATCCTGATTTAACTTATTGTTTAATGATATGAAGGGAAAAGTTAATTGATTTAGGAATTAATGTCTCATAAATATAAAAGGAGAAACTGATTGACTGATATATCAACGTACACCCAAAACTACAGAAATCAGAAACGTTTTTTTCCAAATAGATCAATTACAGGCACTTCTTTTCAGACTGTCGGTCAGTCAAAAACAAAAAAGTGAAACTAAATTGCACGTTCCTAAGGGTGGATCTCTATGGAGAAGAACGTTCAAGAAATTCTACGGACAGTATAGGCCACATACACAGGGTCTAGTAGCATGAAATTTTTCCTAAAGCTTCCTTTTATGACGTAAGCGAGCACTAAGAAGGGATTTTTAGAAATTCAACTTCCCGAAGCAGGGGTCCAGCCGGGACGAAGCCTACTGGGGCTAAGGTTATCCGAAAGGGAACTCGAACCCCGGTATAAAGGCTAGATGGAACGGGGTGGGATTTTAGTCAGTAAGAGTTTGATACTATCTCTTGCTCCACCCAAAAGTGGGGGTTGTCATTGGATGATTTTTTCAACCATAAAAAAACCCTGAAGGGATAAACGGGGTTCCAAAGTTTGTATGGAGAAACTTATCTTCACTCGGGCGAAATCTCCGGCAGAAGCATAGTGTCTCATAAATAATAATTACCTAGTCGAAAACTAACCCAAATGGCAATCGAAATAGTTAGAACAGGAGTTCCTTAAATCTCCATTGAAAAGGGAGAATTCCCCGACCGAACGGGATTGTGTAGTTTAGGCAACTGCCTGATAGTTGATTTGCAGCTGTGGTTCTAAGCTCGCGAAGAACTCTAATAACACGATGCAGGATTTGAATTTTAGTTTTTTTTTTTTTAGTGAAACATTCATCCTATGGTCGGAGAGGGTGCGTCAGACTTTGACTGACTAAAAAACCCACTTCTGTTCCTTCTTTGCCATCGTTCCAGGGTCCCAGGGATCTTTTTCGCATGACCACAGTAGGCTTCGACCAGGGTCCCTACGGTTGCTGACATCTCCTTGAGGTGCACGTGGAACAGTACGCCGTTGACGACTTCAGCTCTGTCCGGTTTTTACCGAACGGTCGGACAGCGAGCTGCTCATTGCTCGCCGTCCGCAAGCCCGCACCTAAGGTGTAGTTTCTAAGTTGCGTCACAGATGTCGCAATAAGTTAAGATATTAGAATCACTTGATACTCACATCTAAAGCAGCCATAAGCAGCAACACAGACGCCAGTACAAACATGACGGTGACGATGATGAAAACTGATAGGAACAACACTAGTACCAGTGTTGTGGTTGACAAGTTCTTTCTGTCTTTCATTAATAACATCACTGCACACGTGAAGCCGAAGAGCTGAAACAAAGAATATTTTCAAAAAAGAGTAATCATCATCTTCCAGCTCTTGTCCTGTGTTCTTTGGGGTCAGCGCAACACGTTTTTATCCACCTTTCTGTTCTTTTGTTTTACAATAGATAGGCTCGGCCACTAACTCGCCTGAAGGTAAACGATAATGTGGCCGACTCCGGCAGGAAATTCCACTTCTTGGGTGTACCCAAGATTAATGTGTTCCAAAAATGCTTTCTACGTGTGGATGATGTTCTATTACCGATCACGCTACCACTTACTCTTTTTTGTATCATAGAGTTGCTAGGCATACTCTTCTACATATATTTACGTACCTATGTGGATAGGTATATTTATACTCGGGATGGGTGTTATACATATTGGCACGTTTTTTATATTTACACGTGGCGGAAGTCCTTGCTTAATGTATCTATTCCAATAAAAAGGATATAAAATAGTGCTTGACTACGATCCTACAGTCTTCCTGTCCAATTATAATTTGGATGTCTTCGAAGCTAGAGTGAATAGGCTCTTAATAAACTAGTGCGCCTCAACGATTGCATCACTGCTCACCATCAGGTGGATTAGCATTCAAGCACTAATTCATATAAAAAAAGACATTTTTTTAATGTTCCCTATCTTTTCAAATGGCAGTCAGATCTCAAAGGTCAGCTGCACAAAAGAAACAACAATTTACATTCATAGCATACAACGCTTGTTTGAGCAAACTTATGCTCTTTGTAACTTTACAAAACTCGAATCGTATGCATGAGTCATAGTTTGAAAAGCGGGGTCGACGCCACCTAAGTCGAATGTTTTGTGACTATGACAGAAAAATATTACATCGTTCACTGAACTATTACCTACTAGTTGTTTTCCACATATTTCAATGACTGGATCTCTAACAACAGGAACTGGCGACATAATAGGCTTAGAAGGAGATAGCGTGACGAGTTCTGGTGCGTTTACACCAAGTCGTTTATATTTCGGGGAGTGTGCATTAGAATGACACAATTTAATTCTGCCAAGTCCGTTTCATCATTGGACCACAAGATGTATGGCGTTGCGCCACCAGTACATGATGGAAATCCCACCCATTACAAAGCGTTTTGGGAACACATTCATTACCGTACAGCTAAGGAGTGGAATTCCCTGACGGAGTCTGTGTTTCCTGATAGCTATAAACTAGGGGTCTTTAAGTAAAGAGTGAATAGGTTACTTCTAGGCAAACGTGCTCTATCGTTGGCCACATTATCGCTTACCATCAGGTGAGATAATAATGGAAAAAGATAATGGTCAAACATGAGCATATTCTTAATAAAAAAAGTCGGTCACCGAATTCGGATACCGCATTCTTCGGCGGTGTATAAATGATTCGTCAAATTGGGCTTCTTACATTAAGTCGGCCACTAAACATAGTGATTACATTCGTTTCAAAATCTCGGTTTACCAGTTTTAGCGACCCCATTCAACCATAACCAATACATTCCAGTTAAAAGCATAATGAACGATGAGTGGCGCGTTTCAACGCTTTCTCAATCAGCCATGTTCAGATACTGAAAACGATCTGCAGCCCAATACAGCTAACCGAAAACCTGTTTATGCTCGTAAATGACTAAATATGGCCTATGGTCGAATACGGTTAACCGAAAACCCATTTACACTAGTCAAAGTAGTTTGGACTGAACTCGGGCTGCAACCGAATCGGTCAAACGACATAATGTAAATGATCCATAGGACTCCTATCTATAGGATTGTATTCCTGATGTAGCTAAGGACAGAGAAAAATGAAACGAAGGGAGACCTTTGACCTTCAGTGGGATGGATACCACAGGTTTCTTAATAATTGTTGCCACAAAATGCAATACTGTAGCTATAACCTCAGGGATTCAAGTAAAGAGTGTATATGTTACTTCTAGGCAAGCGTGTTCTAGGGTCGACCATACCGTTGCTTTCAAAAGTGGCGTTAATAAAAGTTCGTTGGTGTTCGCATAAAGAACCACCGCCCATACAGAACATACAAACTTTGACTTTGACTTTTGACTTTGTCGCTAGGCCGAGACAGTGATGTATGCGAGTTGTAGAGATAAGCACTCGGCCGAGCACTCGGCGCTTTGTTTATACGTACCCAGTATTCGGCCGAGAGCACTGTCTGGCCTGTTTACTTGGTACGTGTGATCCAGGCATTAATGATACACACACGCGAACCAAGTTGTTGCGTATCATGCAACGCAACTTTGTTCATACGTATAGATGCTACTTTATAACTTCGTTTTACTTTGTAATATTTAAAAAAAAACATACGAAGTTGGTAATTATACAAAATAGGTTCGCTTTGCTTAATTGTTTGCTCGCAGTTCTAAATTTTAATTAATGTCAACAGCAGAGTATTTGTATTGTTGTTTATGTTTGCCGCAAAGTGCGGCCACAAACTAGATAGGTACCGAAGACAATGTACATTCAAAGCGCGCTCGAGCAACGCACACATAGACAGTGCTCACGGACACGATATCTCCGCTCAATCGCCCGGTCGCACTCGTACAGTTCGGCGCAACGCGCTGACCCTAGCGCGATCGCCTAGCGTAGTGGTATAAAAAGTGAAGTACATACATGAGATTGACTTCTGCACCTATCTATTTTGTGATATAGCTCTAGCCATATTAATAGTTCAGTGAACTATACGTTTTAATTAATATTGGGTTTGTTATTTACATAATCACATTATAAGCGGATTGAATTGGCTAACATTTGAATTAAAACCATGGTCCACTGACTTTTATGTGCTACAAGTTTTTGTAAACATTTATTGTTATTGATAGGTTCGCTTGACCACAATCTCACCGAACGCCCAGGTGTCGCCACTAT
Organism: Mythimna albipuncta; assembly: GCA_929112965.1. NCBI lineage: Eukaryota > Metazoa > Arthropoda > Insecta > Lepidoptera > Noctuidae > Mythimna > Mythimna albipuncta. The sequence goes on along the minus strand of OV815969.1, from coordinate 7,327,072 downwards.
GCGGAACGCCCGGAGGACACGGTGGAGCACACAGTGAAGGTGTGCCCTGCTTGGGCAGAGCACCGCCGTGCCTTCGTGGGGGCGATTGGCGGTGATGCCGGGCCATGGTCCGGAGCGAGGAGCGAGGAGAAGTGGCAGGCGGTCGCCTCCTTCTGTGAAGCAGTAATGCTAGCAAAGGAGGAAGCCGACCGTTTTAGGCAACAGTGCTCACAGCACCCCAGCCGCCGCTGCCGGGATTCCGATCCCGATTTCCGGCCACCGTAGGCGCGGGCTTGCGGATGGCGAGCAATGGGTAGCTCGCTGTCCGACCGTCCGGTAACCGTCCGGACCGAGTCCAAGTCGTCGACGGCGCACACTGTTCTCGCACGCCTCAAGGAGCTGTCAGCAATGGCAGGGTCCCAGCTGGGTCGAAGCCTACTGGGACCAGGGTTAGTTTCAAAAGATTGCTCTGCCCCAGTATGAAAGGCAACGAAGGAACAGGAGTGGGTTTTTAGTCAGTAAAAGTCTGACACTATCTCTCGCTCCACCTAAGAGCGGATGATGTCATTAGATGATTTTCCCACCGGAAAAAAAAACCGATATCTCACCTGATTGTAAGTGATGATGTGGTCGACGATGGACCACGCTTGCCTAGAAGTAATCTATTCACTCTTGACTTAAAGACTTCTAAGTTGTAGCTATCAGGCAACACACACTCTAGCAGGGAATTCCATTCCTTAGCTGTACGCATAATCAATGTGTTCCCAAAACGCTTTGTGCGTACGGGTGGGATGTCTACCAAATGCCGGAAGTGCAATGCCGTACGTTTAGTTGTCCAATGATGGAACGAACTTGGCAGAATTAAATTGATAACTTCAGCGCACACTCTCCGAAATGTAAACGATAGAAAATCGAAAGGCTAGCAACTTGACGGCGATGCGTCAACTCAACAAGTACATCATTGCCGATGATTCTCTTGGCTCGGCTCTCAATGGACTCCAGCATATCAAGCTGGTATTTGGCAGACCCATCCCAAAGATAAGAACAGTACTGCATACATGATCGAACTTGCGCTTGATTAAGATTGAAGAGCTGTTACGGCATGAAGTACCAGCTCACCTTTACTAAGATCCCCATTTTTTTGGCAACCAGTTGAGCCTTTACCTCGATGTATGCCAAAATTGAGAGTAGATGACAACATAACCCCAAGAAGCAAAGGCTAAAACATGCACGGCGTGTTTTGAAATTTTATTAAATGTATAATTATCTATTAAATATAATAAATATATTTTTCATATTTTTGTTTTTATTTGCATGTTTTGTTTTTAGTTCATGTTTTTTTTTGTAAAATCCTGTAATAAGCTAAAGTGTGCAATAAAGTAATAAATAATAATAATATTTACTTGTTTCTCTCAAAAATAAAATTAATATTATTATACAAATCGTGATGACGAGACAAACTGACCAGTTTATTTTATAAAGTACCTTGAATTAACTAAAATAAAGCCAAAATTTTCTACAATAGATTACCATTAACAACTCAAAGCAGATTCAAGGATAATTTATTAAGCCAGGTACAGACCTTAACGTCAGACTGGAACCCAATTAATATTTTACGTAAAATGTCTACATATGAGATTGGGGATCGATCTGTGTGTAGGTCTAGGTACGAAGTCTTAGCTTAAAGGTTAGTGAGAGTCAATAATCACATGTACATTATTAATCACAAACTATACATGTATAATTAGAATTATCATCTTATGACAACCCCCGCTCTTGGGCGGAGCGGGAGATAGTGTCAGACTCTTACTGACTAAGAAACCCATCCCGTTCCTTCTAGCCTTCGTACCGGGGCTCGAGCGCCCTTTCGGATAACCCTGGCCCCAGTAGGCTAAATTAAGTTAAAGACGAAAGCTGGCTTTAATCTGAGAACCCGATTGCAGTGCCACCTACCGGGTCCAATTTTATTATCAAACCGCCTAGAGACTCACTCAAATATACACACAGTTTCTTCCATATCGGTCAACCCGTTTGGGAGGAGATAGGTAACAAACATACGTACTAAAGAATTAATATAATATAGATTATAAAGGTGAAAGCTTGTGTGTGCGTGTGTGTATGTTTGTTACTTTTTTGCGCTCAAACGGTTGAACAGATTTCCATAAAACTGAAGAATAAGGCACGGCTCGTAGCTTATAGCTTGGACTCTGTTCGTGATACAGGCGGCTAATATCTATCTTAAAATATTTTTTTGGAATTTTGATATATAATTATATTTTTTAAAAGTCTATACTGTCCCACTGCTGGGCATAGGCCTCCCCCAACTTCTTCCATGCATTCCAGGTCGTCTCGCCACCTCTTCCTAGGTCGACCTCGGCGGCGTCGTCCATTAATACAAAAGTAATGTAAAAAAAAAAACGTAAGTAATTAAAATTAATGTAAAATTAAATTGCTATTTTAAACCTTAATTAGACATAAAATGGGATATTGTAAGTCGTATAAATGAAAATAAAAATAAATGAAACTATTATTTAGAAGAATCGAATAATTTGATATTACCTAATTTGTATCACTTACCCGATCATTTCATATAACTGATAATTATAATAGAAAACTAGAATTAGAAATAGGAACCCTAGGGCTGGTCCTAGAGTTCTTACTTGTAATTCTTGCTATACTTGACGGAAAAATTCTTTCGTGGGAGAGCCGCGACGGAACGCCAATACATGATAACCGGTGCATCATCATCACCACCATCATTTCAGCCGAGGTAGGTACATTCGCTGTTGGACATAGACCTCCCCCAAGTGTTGCTACAATGAAAGATCCTGTGCGTCTCGCATCCATCGGTTTCCCGCGACCTTCACCAGTTCATCGGTCCACCTTTTAAGAGGCCGTCCAACGCTGCGTTTTCAGGTACGCGGTCGCCACTCCAGAATCTTTCAGCCCCAACGGCCATCTGTTCTGTTACCAATGAGGGCCATTACCACTTATGTTTGGCAATTATTCGTGCTTTGGCATATCTTCATATTTGATCGGTGCCTAATAAATTACAAATAGCGGACACACGCGTAGTGACCGATATTCTGCGACAAAATTTCCGTCAAGTGTGGCAAAGGCCTAATAAATAAGTTACACAAGCTGTTAAAAATATAAATTTATCTCTTTCTTGTCACTCAAAACTTTTAATTGGTAGATTGGTACTACTCACCATATTTCAATGGAATTAGAGTACTATTAAGTAGCTAAACATGCACAGCACGGAAATTGTTACTAAATAACTGAATTTCTCTTGAAACCCTCCCGGCTAGTTTTTGTTAAATTAGGTCGGAATTGTATGTGTTGTTGTGTTTCTTAGAATTTGCTAGGATACAAAGTGGAACTTGGTCGGAATTTTAAACAAAGGGAAAAGCAGACTCAGCCTTACGCACAAAACGCTTACATTTCCATTTCCACCTACGCCTACGCTGACGACACGTCAGCCACGCCTAGCCATTATCCTAGATTTCAGCCACAAAAAAGATAGGTACAGAAGACAATCTCAAGTATGTACTTCACTTTTTATACCTACGCTCAGTGGACGCACACTAATGAGCGTTTGAGCCGGAACTATTCGACGAGTGAGCAGAGACGCGACCGAGATATCGTGTCCGTGAGCGGTGTCTATGTGTGCGTTGCTCGAGCGCGCTTTGTATGTAGATTGACTTCTGTACCTATCTATCTTGTGTTTCAGCCTAAGGACGCTATAAAACGGGCCTTTTGTTTTACTAACGACGTTTACGTTCCAAGATAAGACGGAATTATCAAAGAAGAATAGATGTTCTTACGATTCCCAGTATAGTGATGAGCCGAGTCCCACAGCGGACATTCACGCCGGGAAAACATGTCGGAGCCTGCGGTATCTTCTCCACAAAAAAAGTTTCGTAGTCCATATCGATTTTATAGAAAAACGTGTAAAAATAATGCTATAAAAGTGTAAATAATGTAAACTAGAGTAAAAGTTAAAATGATTATAAAATGTCAATGTAAAATTACATTTGACAGTGAACTTTTTTACTTTTTAGAAGTCAAATTAGAAGGAACCAAGAAGTTTTGTATCAAGAACAGAATGACGATTCACATAGCTGAATACGCTTCAACGACTTTTTGATCGAACGATTTCAAAATCGGTGTCGTTCAAACTCGATTGATGGATGTGAAAACGAAAATGACAAAAACGACTAAGTCGCTACGATATCGTTACGGTTTTGATTACGTAAATCGAGCTACAGGTTCTTCTTCGTGGCATTTATTTTAGATGAACGAGTAAGCAGAGTTACAGGATTGTCCAAGAGAGTTATCGTGACTCTGAACGCAAGGGCAACTGAAGGAATACAGATGGGTCAGCAAAAGTCTGATACACCACAGCGAGATAAGTTTTTTGACGATTTCCCTGATAAAAACAAAGCAGCAAGTCTTAGTCTACAGATTACTATGGACATAGCAATGAGCAGCAGAGATGATTCTCTGCTAAAAAAATTAAGTGCTCAAAAATAAATTGCGTTGTCAGCGACCAGCAGTGTGTATGAGTAGGTACCGGTTATGTCACAAACAAGAATTCCAAGCCCAAAAACAATAAGTTTCCTACTTAAAGTCTGCTCAGAAATCCTGCAAGAAATAGTGCAAAAGAAGCTTCCCAGACACCTGTGTCACAAAACACATGAGGGTGAATTTATCCGCACGAGTTGGAGTTATTTGTTGAGACTGGCGGTATGGCGGGTTGGCGGCATGGCGGTAAATCAAATGAGCGGTAAGGCAGGGCTTACCGCGGGAACACGGTGCACGTGCTTACTCGCGCATTATGCCTATTTTTAAGCTATTGCATAGCTTCTATCGCGGGCCTTGAGCGTGGAGACTGAATCCAGAAATTCCGTAACGAAAATAACCTAACACCCCCCACTCATTTGTTTTCTTATCGGTCATCACGCTCAAAGTGTAACTTCAATTAATATCAAAGAAAAAAAATGCTATGCAATAGCTTTACCGCGGCAGTCCCCGAGTGCCACACGTCTTTTTTTTAAGCTTAATACCTCAAATACACATGCCTGTATCTTGCGCAACGATATGCATGTATCTTGCATGCCATTGTGCTCTAGTTCTGATTCGTGTATAACAGAATGGCCTGTAAGCTATTTGCATAGGTTGTGTACCGATGTTTCGGTTACAGACATACTTTTTACGGCAGTATAAGAGAAAAAAGAAAAAAAAAAGCATTTATTCGGCACGGCACACTAAAATTATTTAACCAAAATTTAGCTTTACCTTTTGATTTTGATGCCTACGATTTTCATTTTCAGCAGTTTTCCCATGGCCCTGCTGGGTGGCTGGAAATTAGGGTCGGGGTAACTTTGGCTGGGCCGTGAAGACTTATTTTCTCACGCATGCGACTGCCTCATTTGCTAGCATTACTGCTTCACTGAAGGAGGTGACTGCCTGTCATTCCTCATCGCTCCGGATCATGGTCTGTACCAAGACTCAGCGCGTTAGGTTGCCGCCGGTGATAGCCTAAGGACACCTGAAAGCCTGTGACCCGGAACTCAAAGGGCATCTGAAGGACACAAATGTCGCTTTAGTCACTTTAGACTCTCCAACGAGAGAGTATGCCAGACTTGTGAGTATGAACAGTGGCTCCTAGTGCTTGAGAGAAATCTTTGGATGATATCCAACCACGAAAAAACACTACGCCTACAATTCTGCAAATGTTTCGATGATCAATATCACGGTGACCTAGATATTTTGGTAGTATTTCACACAGAACAATGTTTTTGTTTATATTGCCTAACGAATAAAGTTTTTGTGCTAGGCTGTTAGGATAACAACATGGGCGCTAGATACGTTTTTGCTGAACGTACGCATCCGTTAGAACAAGCTTAGTCTAGAGGTTTTTGTAACAAAAACATGGTTTCGTAATACTTTTTCTGTAATATCTTTTGTATTATTATACAAGGTTACTGGTAACTCGACGTGTTTCTTGCAGGACGTCATGGTAGGACTAAAATGCAACAAAACAAGCTTATAAATGCTCTATCGATATTCGGTAGTTTTTGAGTTAGATTTATAATTTTTTTATGCAAATTTGTAAACTATTTACTGCGCAATTGTACTGAAATTTAAATTATTATCATAATTGATGCCGTAGCAGATCTTTCTCAGTACTTACACAGCGTACAGTTGCTTCACCGTCAACTACATGATCGCTTACCGTCAAGCGCGACCCTATCAATAACTAAAAAAAAACCGGGCAAGTGCGAGTCGGACTTTTGCACTGAGGGTTCCTTACAAACTTACCTATGAAAACAGTCCAATTCCCGAATTAAGTTACAACATTTTCCGAATTGCAAAAAAGTTTTTTCTTTTGAAGAATCGAACCTGCGACACGCAATGCCAATCCCTCAAACTTGGCGCAGTGCCAACAGTGCTGTCAAAATATAATGTAAGTAATTATTTCTTAAGCGGTTAAGCCGTTTTATTTAACGTTTAGCGTAAATCAGTGTAAAATATTGTGGCTTACAGTTTATCACGTAATTAAGGCTGAGGGGAGACAAACCTCGCAGCTGTACGTCAATGTAAATTGTGTGAAAACGCCGTTAAGGCGTATAGTCCAAGCGTTTCGCCTTCGTTTATACCGCATACATCGGGGGACTGGAACAATTTGCCTGCTGCGGTCTTCCCGTCTGATTATAATTTAGGTGTCTTTAAGGCAAGAGTAAATAGGCTCTTAATAAACTAGTGCGCCTCACCGTCAACGACTGGATCACTGCTTACCATTAGGTGGGTTCGCAGTCAAGCATTAGCTTATATCAAATAAATAAATAGTCCCTTCAACATCTGGCTGGAACTAAATGCACATATAAAACCTTTATTATATATTATTATAGGCCTTTAAAACCATATTCTTTGCGAAATATTGATTGATTTACATATGCTACGAGTATGTACGTACATTCTGAAGAACATTTATCCTGCATTTTTTTCGTATAAGCATTACTAAAGACCAAAGCTGTTTGAAAGAAGTAGGGAAAACAAGCAAAAAAGATCATATACCTATTAAATTGCATCACTGCTTACCGTCAAGTGGGATCGCAGTCAAGCACTAAAATATCAATAAAAAAAATGGCAAAAGTATCATTCATATGAAAAAATCACATGTTGGTAATGTTGTACATGAATTTATTATAAACATATACTTTTTTCAAACCTAGTCATTACCGAGAAGAAGGTGTGATTCAGAAAGTCACTGTTTTATGCCACTGCTGGGGAGCTGGGGCCTTAAATCTACGGCAAGCCAACAATAAGCGTTTAATTGAATCGCTGACAATGCTATTAAGGTAAAATTGAAACAGATGCTAAGCATATTTTGAATAGCTTTTTATGTTAATTAAATTCGTACTTTACATCGGCAAATGTGATTACATTGTGTACGGCAGTCGTCTCGCTAATTACATTTTTGGATTTATTTCATTTTGTAGATACCTATTTGGGGATAAATACGTCATTTAGGCTTTCAGCTTTGAGTGAAAATCAAAATTATGAGATTTATAACAAATTCTCACATGTTACAAAAAGGCGTCTATTTGTAACATGTGAGAATTTGTTGCGTCTGTCTGTCTGTATCAACGCGACTTCGAAAACTACTGAACGGAATTTTATGCAGTTTGCACCAGTAGATAGAGTGACTTATGAGAAAGGTTTAAATGTATAACATATACACATTATCATCATTATCATCATCATTCCAGCCAATAGACGTCCACTGTTGGACATAGGCCTCCCCCAAGCGTCACAACAACGAACGATCATGTGCTTCCCGCATCCATCGGATTCCTGCTACCTTCACCAGGTCGTCAGTCCACCTTGTAGAGAGAGAGGCCTTCCAACGCTGCGTCTTCCGGTACGCGGTCACCACTCCAGAACCTTTCGGCCTCAACAGCCATCTGTTCTGCGAGCAACGTGTCCGTTGCCACTTTAGTTTGGCGATTCTTTGTGCTATGTCGGCAACCTTGGTTCTCCTGTGAATATCTTCATTTCTGATTCGATCACGCAAGAAAACTCCGAGCATAGCCCTTTCTATTGCTCTTTGGGTTACTTTAAGCCTTCTGATGAGGCCCATTGTGAGCGACCACGTTTCGGATCCATATGTCATCACTGGTAACACACACTAGTCATAGAATTTCGTCTTAAGCATATTATAGTAGAGAAAAATCGAGATTTTCAAAGAACCCTAACATCTATGCAAAGCTGATGCGAGTTGCTAGTAAGTTCTACTTGCAATTCGCATCAGCTTTGCATGAATAATTACAGCTCATGTACGTACTTATTTACCAAAACGAAATGACTACATAGGTATATCTAGTATTTACTTTATAAAACGTTGCCCTGCACTAGGAATTAGTTCTGTATCGCGGCTGTATTCACAAACATGTATGTAAACTTATATACACAAGATACCAACACTGTAGCCTATATAAATATTTGTTCCGTGTAGGAATCGACCCAGCGACATAAAACATCTTTGACATTAAAATATCTTTAAAAGATATGTATAAGAGATAGGTCATTGTATATTTTACTGCATAAAATACACAAAAGAGAGAGCGGTCGAAAGGAAGACTAGAAGGAACGGGGTGGGTCTTTTAGTCAGTAAGAGTCTGACACCATCTCCCGCTCCGCCCAAGGGCGGGGGATGTCAATGCATGATTTTTTCTCACCATAAAAAAAAGAGTGGTAACGGCCCCGACTTCACTTCGGTCGCGGGTTCAAACCCAGCCAGGCACATTACTTTGTGTGATTTATTTCATCACCACTGCTCTTAAAACGGTGAAGGAAAACGTGAGGAAACCGACATGTCCTTGAACCAAAAATTCGAAGACATGTGACATCAACTAACCCGCACAGGGCCCGCGTGGTGAATTCCATTCCATTCCATCTCCCAGTGACGAGGTCTGAGTTCCAACAGTGGGAACATTATAAGGCCAACTATGCTATACACAAAAGAACTTACTCCTTTTTTCCTTATCTAAATCCTCAATAAAATCTCTTCTGATCAGTGCAGGGTTTAAAACACACACCTTTATTTGGGCATACTACTCCTAAAAAGGGTTAATAAATTATTCGGTACAGTGCTGATATGCCCCGTACTCCGTGACCATCTCGGCAGTATGCCAAGCGGGTGCATGCCAAAATAAGTGCGACGGGGAAATGATGAAGACCATTGTTGTTTTTAGGACCTTTTGCTTGTGATAACGTGTTAGTTTGATGTTGATTGAGATATATGTATCGGCACGAATATTGAGCGCTCGGCGTCTGAGTGGGATCGCTTTGCGCATTTCATACATTGGCGAGCCAATCGTCGTCGTTGTTACATACATGCATCAAGCACAGGGAACGAATCACGAGTGATGTCTATGACACGATGGCGCGGCGAGCCAATCACTGACATTCCCCGCCCCCGCGTCTTACGTCGCACCACTAAAGAGGCCGAATATTTGACTTCTGCGCAACTTGAAGCCAGCGCTCAAGATCCGTGCCGATAACTATACAAGGTTATTTGTGAATCACTAACAACCTTGCAGGACCGTATTACTAACATCATAAACAACAACTTTTGATCTATGATTTTTTACGGAACATAATTTGATTACCAAAAACAAACCTTCAAGATTTCGTTGTTCTATCTAACACATTTCAACTCTTATTTTGATAAACCCACCCACAAGTCATTATGACGCGACGCAAGCGCATCAAACACCCAACCTTACTCTACCCCAAATAAATTTCCTGCTCTGGGCAGAGCGAAAGGGAGTTTCAGATTTTTACTCATTGTCAACAGCTCGTAGCTATCAACAGCGATCCACACGCTCCTTAAAGAGATGTTAGCAAACCGTAGGGGCTCAGCAACGCCAATGCCCGCTATCTAGGACCGCGAAAGTTATTTATTTTTCACTTTTTAGTCACGGTACCACCACTAAAAAGTACCCCACAGCCAAACTCTAGACACCTTATAGCCGGAGTGCATCTCATAACGTTTCTAATAATCCCAAACATGGTTAGATCACATTATTATTCTTCCGGCTTCCTCACCAGATTAGGTCGTTATATCCCCTCACCCTTTTTTCAGTCAGTCACCGACTACACGTATAAACAAAGCAATTTTTACTAGTTGCGACAGTTCTGCTGTGATCCTATGAGGAGTTCTGTTCCATATCTTCGAAGTTCATGATGAGATCGTAAAAATATTTTTAAGGGACCAACTTGGAAGTATAAACTTTCAATTTGTCTAAATCTGTCCACAATTGACCGAGATATCGATGAACATACATAAAAAAAAAAGACGGGTTGCACTCCGGGAGTGCCGGCAGAAGTGAAAACTTGATTATTAACGTTGAGCATGTTTGATATTTTGGAATGGTTAGGGAATAATTTTGCACCAATTGCTTTATCAGTATAAAAGTACTATCATTTATGTGGTAGAATACAATATTCATTTATTGCGCTATCGTACACAAACATGACAATTTATATTACATTAAAAATTTAACACTTTAAAACTATTACAATTATTTTACATTAAATACTCTCCATCCGTCTTACGCTTTTTCGATCAGGTCACGTGTCCTGACGCGAGTTTAAGATTTTATACCCATTACAGAAAAAGTGCTCAACGCCGCTAAAGAAGTTTTCACTTCAAAAAATACATTCAGCCGAACATAGAACATCCTCCTTTTTTTTCGCTAAGGTTAAAAAGGAGTGCCTAGAACTTATCAGTAGCTACAACTTAAACAATAGTCTCTAGCGTAATAAAGGATGCTTAACAAAAAAGTAAGAGAGTCTAGCAGCTAGACCATGACGTCTAAAGTAAGATTGTTTTAATCTTGTTTCAGTGTGAATAAGAGACAGAGCTATACAGGTTGTCCAGCGCCATCTCTTACCCACACTAAAACAAGATTAAAACAATCTTACTTTGAACGTCATGGTAACCCCGTAGGTCTGTACTATGCCAAGTAAAAAGATCAAGGACCCTATTTCAAGATATTCCTTGTTACGTGAGCACGACTCCCGTAGGGGAGGTGTCAGGATAATTGTTGAGATAACCGACACTTTTCAAGTACTAACGCTTGTGATCTCAAGTGAAAACGTTTAGGAGAATTTCTTGAGTTGATTATTGTAGAAAGGTTTTTGTTGGAGTTGATAATTTGGATGAATATTTAAAATAATAAGTGATAAGGTTTAGGCGCAAAGCGTTGTTGGTAGGGATAAAAAATATCCTTTGTGCTAAATATCCTATGTATTAGGAGGTAATCTCTGAAAGTACTGGTCCAATTGCTAAAATTTTTTCACCGATAGAAAGTTGCTTTATTCCTGAGTAACATAGGCATATTTTAAGTAAGCGAGCGAAGCGGCGGGCAAAAGCTAATGTTTGCATACAAGCATAATGGTCAGCCTTATAATGTTCCCACTGCTGGGAAAGGAACGGGCTGTAATCCTATACGCGGGTCCAGTGCGGATTGGTGAATGTCACTAGTCTTCGATTTGTGGCCGGTAAAGGAAAACATCGTGAGGAAACTCATGATGTTTTTCTTCGCCGTTTTGAAAGCAGTGATGGCTGGGTTTGAACCCGCGCGTCCTACAACTCATATATCAGGGCCAGGTAACTCACAGGTTAGGCTAGTTTATTCAAAAGCCGTCTTTTAGATTATTCAAAATTAAGAGACAAGTATTTTTTTATTTGTAAATTAAACCAAAAATGACAAAGATATAGCCCATTAAAGTTACGTGTAACGTCACGCCGTGCTGCATTTTAACAAACGGGGTGACGTCACACGTAACTTTAATGGGCAATATCTTTGTTATTTTTTGTTTAATCAAAAAAAGAAAAAATATGTGTCCAATATTTTTTTATAATCTAAAATACGGACTTAATTAAAATGTAATTATTTTGAATAACTAAATGAATAACGATATGAAAATTTTATTTATTTCTTGTCACTTTTACGGCCTAAACTAAAAGAGGATTGTTGAAGAATTTTAGATTTCGCCTGCATAACATGGTCACTTACCTCGTAATAACATTCGGATATTACAGTGAAAACATCATTCTCATTTATTTATTTCGACATTCTTACATTTGAATAAACAAATAGCCTAAAAGGACGCTAAGTTTTTTGACGGCCTGCTGTGGTGCCGATGTGGTGCGTTAGACGTACTGCGTGCGGCATCCATTAGGCTAACGGTCGACAACAACACCACGTGTTCAATTCGGTGTGGAATAGTGCGGTATTGAATAGCACATCACTGGCATTCAAACGCACGGCAACCAGATACATTTTTAATTTAGCCGCTTGTCGTCGGACTGCTACCGTACTGCAACCGGCCGGCTGCGACGCGGTAAACGTGCGGCAGCAGTCCGACATGAAACGTCAAATTGAAAGCGCCCTTAGTTGTGTCTTTGACCTTAACCGTAGCGAATCTTCGTTAAGTGCCTCGCCTTGGGGACTAATTAATTAAAAACAACTAAAGCTGCGCCGCTTTCCACTGCTAGACTGTACTGAAAACGACTGAATAAATTATTTTTTTCAGTGTGTACTTACTTACTTTGGCTGATAAATAATATGTTTTACTATACGAAAAGAGGGTTTGGGGGTCTATTACAACCCGAGACGTTATGTCTGTATAATTAACTTGCTTATAATATATATTTTTCTATATTGATATAAACTAGTGCTTGACTGCGATCCCACCTGATGGTAAGTAGTGATGCAATCTCTGATGGTGAGGCGCATTAGTTTATTAAGAGCCTATTCACTCTAGCCGTGAAAACACCCAAATTATAATCGGACGGGAAGACCGCAGCAGGCAAACTGTTCCAGTCCTTCGACGTTAGATATTTACTTTAATTTTATGAATTGAACTTCAAGTTCAGGTCATTTGAACTAGACACCTAAACGTCGTTATATTTGTACTTGAAATAAATAACGATGTTTATAGTACAAATACGATCAATTATTGACAGATTCATTACCTATCTAAAAATACTAGCTAACTAAAACAACCTGAATCCGAAAATACACCCCATTTTATCAAAAATCTATTCAAAGGAAAATCGCTCTTCAAAACTCACTATTTACTTAATCGACAAGTTTCAAAATTCTAAGAAAATCCAGGACCCATATACTCCACTTACCGGTATTTGTCGAGAGCGTCGCCTAATAAATACATGTCTATTACCTTCTTCAAGTTTATCTTGGAAACTGAATTTACTGAGAAAATCCCTGCCTTTTATTTCCTTTTATTGGGATACGGTTTTTTTTTTTTGAAGATAAAAACCGGGGTCATTTGATTTACTGCGCTCATGTCAAAGGTCACTTCGGACGGTAATAGCTCATGTATTGTAATGAATATAAAAAGTAGTGACTGTATCCATGCCTTTTAAGGCCGCAAGGAAAGTTTTTCGCATAGAATCGTATCACACTATTTAATTTTATAAAATTTTATATAATATATTTATTATTTTATTTTTTATTTTATATAATATGAAAATTTGTGAGTATGTTTCTTATTTCTTTACGCTTCTAGCTGTACGGATTTCGATGAAACTTGGTGTACGGATAGATCATGTCCCGAATCACATCATCATCATTTCAGCCGAAAGACTTCCACTATTGGACATAGGCCTCCCCCAAGTGTCACCACAATGAACAGTTCTGTGCGTCTCGCATCCATCGGATCCCCGCAACCCTAACCAGGTCATCGGTCCACCTTGTAGGAGGCCTTCAACCACTTCGTCTTCCGGTATGTGGTTGCCCGAATAACTAAGAGGAGACTTTTAATATCAGGAATGTGTTCCCTTGAATAATTTTAACTAGCACGCGAGAACAGCAAGTTGCGCCATAAAAAGGCCTTACAGCTCTCTACCATTGGACTGTGGGAATATTCGAAAGAGTTGCCGCCGTCCTGGAACGTAAAAGGCAACTAAAGGAACACAGGTGGGTTTTAGTCAGTAAAAGATTGATATATTCCCGCTTCACTCAAAGTGAAAATATCTAATATGTTGAACATTTGTTCGGCGAAACTAGGCTTTTACAAGAGTAATTTGGGTCTTGTGTACCATCAAAAGCACTTCCGCCTAACCACCGCTAAGTTCATTTTTGCTTGCACTCTAAACAAAAACTTCAAAGGGTTGACGCCACATCGCAGGGTTCAAACAATTTTTTTTTAAGTGATCAGGCAGAAATGACCACGGTGGTACCTGATTCAGCATATGTAAGTAATTTAAATTCGCCTCTTCGAGGATTGTATCCTTATTTATTTTATCGCAGTATAACTAACAACGTACAATGGCAACAAAAAAAAAACAGCAAATTAATTTAATTATCTCTACAGACAAGGCAGTACACACACGAGAGTAAAAACATAGCAGGTCTCCACAAAGGAGAATGCTAAAAAAAACAATCCAGCCGCTATACCTAATAATGTGAAACATTACCATGACGTTTGTTCTCATATACAAGTAAACAAGAGGCAAAATGAAAACAAAACGAACTCAAACGGAACCTTCCTGTTATATTATGTTCTGTTCTCGAGTACGCTCTAATATAACCTGAGTTTTACGCGCTCAACGAAAAAATTCTTTCCACGGCAACGTTTTACAGAGGCAGAAGAATTTCACAAATTGTTCTGTGCAGCCTTTCCATACTTTCCAATGGTATTTGTACGTTACAGAGAGCTTTTTTTTTTGTTTAGCTACAAGAAAAACCTCTCTCACATGGGCACGGCTCATGCTACTATGAAAAACCATTTTAATTACCAACGCAGTATGTTTGTTTAGAGGAACGGTGTTTAAGCTACCTTTTGAATGGAATTATATAAAATCCCCACTTAAATCTCAGCTTCATGTTTCGCTTTAAAATGGAAATGGTGGATAATGCGCGGATGAGGACGGCTTACTTGACAGCACCCAGCAAAAAGTTAAATAAGGAAAACCGAAGCAATATTATTTCAATTACCTTTGGAAGCTCTGGTGGGCTATTTGTGGAAGATAGAGCGGACGAGACCTTACAATTTTTTTTTAAGACAAATTCATGCTCATACTGTTAAATTGAGGGAACAAAGTGCAATTATTTTGAGAAGGACGAAATAAGATTAGCATAACATAATTATTTAATTAAGAAAAACAGGAGGGTAAAATGGGAAAAAAAGATATCTAAAGCGAGTGTAGTCCGGACAAAACAAAAGCTAACCACGGCTAATGAGAGCTCGTTAAGATAATAATTTCCTCGTGGAAGGCAATTTCTGTATAATAAATCATTCGGTTTTTACGAATCTTTGCGTTGTCATACTTTGTGAAGTATATCATGGTTATAATGATTCAGGACTATTAGGATTCATTAGCTTAATCGCCGTTTTGATTTACTTTAGTCCTAAATAATTATTTTACCACGATTAAAGTTGTCAAAAAATATAAAAGCCCGTTTTAAAATTTGTATTTTTACTTCCTAGCGGCTTGTCCGGTGTGATGAAACTACTAATAAAATAGCTACTACTACTACTACTACACCGGACTCTTAATTATTATTTTATTGACTCTTTCAGTTTCGTTCTAGGGTCTTTCTCAAATGCCAAAAAGGGCCTTTTGTAGAAAATACCATCAAGTTGGATCGCGGTCAAGCACTAGTTTATATCAATTAAAAAAAAAATCTAACTTCATGGTCTACGTTTTTTACAAGTTTATTCAGAAAAGTGTATCGCACAAGATGACAAAACACAGCCAGACTGTTTATTTTAAAATTCTTCCCTCATAAAGTATTCAGTCTCATGCAATTTCCTACGACGAAAAATGTATGCGCTGCAAACCAATGGGCTGTCGCAAAATATTTCCGGACAAAAATCAAATAACTCAGTCCGTCAAACATTTAGTTACGATACGTCGATACTACGAATAAACTGCATTCACATTTAAATGTATTCAACGTCCTTTATTATTCAACCAACGAAGAATTTCCGGGACAAGGAATCGCTTTTTTCTACGTCCCGTCCCACCCATTATTGTACAAAGAATGCGTCGGTAGATAAATCTTTTTCAAGTTTAATGCAAAAATTGTGTTTATGCGTCAGAGAAAAGTTGAGGTTACTCTTAATTGTGTAATGTAATGTATATTCATTTTAACAAAACTCGTTGTAATATCCTGTATGAAATGACCCCTAAGGAAATAACTTCAATCCGTTCTTTGTAAAGTTTGGAAACATTTTTGAAAAAGACATCAAGGCACATCTACTAGTGTACTTTTAACTTATTGGGTATTTGTAATTGCTCAAAGGTAGAAATGTTGTTTTGAATAATTAAATTACTGGGTAGTTTAATAGTCTTCCTGACTGAACTTCAAGCTTTGGGCTTATCTCAATGTTCGTCTCCGTTTAAGCTACATGGAGAGAGCGTGTTGTCGACCACCTCGTCGATTCCACCGCGCACAATCGCACTCCCGCTCTATTTGTCGCTCTAGTACATGACAGTTCTAAGTACTCGTTTACGGAGACGAAGGTCGTCGCGCGTCGCATTCAGTGTGGCGTATCGCGGCGCTTCGTCGTATGTTCGTACGGAACAATGCAGGAATAGCTAGCTAAAACAAGTCAACCATTGCGTACGATGAAGCAGCGGCAGTGCCATTCACGGACTCTACCTGCATTTCAAGCAAACGAAAAATCGCAACTCCATAAACGCTCCTATACAATGCCATATGTTTTAATTTAGCGCGGTTTGCATCGCCAAAAGCGACGAACGATGCCCTGCGTCTCCTTAGACGAGGGCTAGATAACAGAAAAGGATAGAAGCATAGAAAAGCGCAATTCGATCCAACGAAATGTAGCTCAATCCGTAAATTGCACAAGTGTATGTGTAAAATCTAAAACATATAACTAAAGATTGCGCCTGTGCTTACTAAATATAGAGCCTATATTTAATAAACACAGGCGCAATCTCTCGTCCCTAATTCTCAGTATTCGATGAGAGGCCAATCTGACCTGACTGGACAAAGATCAGGCGTGGAACCAACAAACGGCTTATAGCATAATATATTAAAACCATTACCTAACCCGACTAATGGCTTTAGGTACAGGTCAACTAACCCAGCCGACCTGAAAATCTTATCAACATATTACATCCAACAAATTAATCCAGACCGGAAAAATAAATAATCAGCCTATCCTGAACCCCGAATGAAACCTTAATGGCACGTACAATTCTACATACCCTACATCCTAACGACTTAACATATTGTAGGCTTTAAGAACAAGCCGTGAGATAGTTTTGTCCCTTCACCAAGTCGGTCGTAATCCCTTGTTCACAGACCACTGAGGCGCTTCGGCGGCAATGATAAAGACGCTATTGCTAGGAACAATATTTGACGCAGCCGTGAGACACAATGTTGATGTATTATATGATATAGTAGTTAAGTCTCTACAGTTGTTATTTCATTGTGTGTACTTATGCCATATAAACGTGTTTTCTTTCTTTCTTTCAACTTTTTAAATATTTAAATTATTTTATTACGAATTCAAACATAATCTGTAAAAATCGACACGTCAAACGACTTGGGGAATAAAAAATATTTTTTATTTGCATAAGTACACCAACGACTTATTTACAATATCATTCGAAAGCATCCTGTGAAAGTTTACAGTGTAAGCCAGTGCAGTACAGTCTTAAATTATCAGTGTAACGTGTGCAAAGGTTTGCATAAATGAATAATGTCGTTGAGGTTGAAGGTACTGGCACTAGTGGAAGTACTGCTGAGGGTGCTGCCTCTGTTTGTGGTGCATGAGTTCCTGAAGATAAGCCTGGGATGCTGGTGTCTTCCAGTGAGAAGTCGGTGCCGGGCAACTTCACAGTGGACGGCGTCGCTGTTGATTCCGTGGATCCAGATGTTACGACGCGAATTTCTACAACGTGTCGGGGCGCCCTAGGCCCGTAGTGCGGCTGCGCCACTGCCGTCAGATAAAGCCGTCAATTTGACTTTTGCTTTTTCTTTGGACTTTTGTTGTGTTTATTTTTGTGTTATTTTGTATTCGTGTTAGTGATAGTTTTATTTTATTTTATTGGTAAGTGCAATATTTTTTTTTAATGATAATTGTCGGCTGCAGCGATACCGGTGCCCGTAGCAGTCAACCTGCCACATCGCTCGACGCTCAGCTAATCAGATGCCCCCACTGCTCCCAAGCACGTTATTTTAAAGGCGAACGGGGACTTAAGATACACTATGGCAAGGTTCACAAACCACATAGTGTACCTTTGTGTCCCCCAGCTACTTCCCAAACAACAACACATTTGGATACACTTTGGCAAACACTATAAAAATTAAAAAATTCTACACCAATCTTAAAGAGAGTTCCCCGGGGCGCGAGACGGTCTGTTGCGCTGAGTTTAGCGCGATGCGTCCGTCTTGCGACCCATGAGAACACACCAAGTGCTTGGGAGGAATTACTCACCTTCCCTTACAGGATTCTACATGTCCAAAAAAATTTGGCTTCGAAAAAAACATTAACTACCCAAATTAAAGACAATTGCAATAATTCGGCTCACATTTTAGATCTAAATTTACCCGATTTTAACAACTTTTCTCAGAAAGGTTTGTGTTCACATGTGGAATCCAAAATAAGTGAGGGTGACATTAGGGGAGCGGCCAGATTACTGTTCAGCAGTGATGTGGTGGCGCCTTACTCTCCAGACACACTTTTAGCTCTAGAGAGTAAACACCCAGCGCCTGCGGATGACCTCACCTTTCCTGAACCTCCTGACACCCCCAATCCAGATTCATCTTTCCAAATTTCAGCACCCCAGTTACTTGCAGCCGTGAGCTCCTTCAGAAGCGGTTCTGCCGGTGGCCTCGACGGCCTGACACCTCAACACTTGAAGGATCTTTTGAGTTAAGGCGCCCGGGGAAGCTGGTGAGTCGCTTTTGAAGGAGCTTGTGGCTCTAGTCACACTTATGCTCTCCGGCGGCGTGAACGATGCCATCGTCGATGTCTTGTACGGGGCTAACCTGTGTTCCCTGCACAAGAAAGATGGTGGCATTCGTCCCATCGCCGTCGGGTGCACCTACAGGCGTATGGCAGCCAAAATTTGTTGTAAATTATACAGCCAATCACTGACAAACAAATTCCAGCCCCTACAGCTTGGCTTTGGTTCAAGAGGGGGCTGTGAGGCTGCCGTACATGCCCTCACAACCTTCCTAAATTCTGATAAGGGTAAGGTCATCCTCAAGGTTGACGTTAAAAACGCCTTTAATTCTGTAAACAGGGACACTTTGTTGGCTGAAGCAAAAAAAGAACTTCCAGAAGTTTTCGGCTTTTTGTGGCAATGCTATAGGCATCCATCTAAATTATTGTACAAAAACAAGGTTTTGGAATCTGCAGTTGGATGCCAACAAGGTGACCCTCTCGGGCCAGTCATTTTCAGTTTGGCTATCCATCCAATCATCCAACAACTAAATTCGAAATTTAACCTATGGTATTTGGATGATGGAACCCTGGGAGGTGAAGTAGATACTGTTTTGAAAGATTTCCAATTCCTGAAAGACCAATTTCAATCTATCGGCCTTGATCTAAATCATTCGAAATGCGAAATTTTTGTTCCTGACAGTACTGACAGACAACCGACTCTACAGAAATTTTATTCAATAGCTTCCAAAATCAAAATTATAGATAAAAATACACTGCACCTCCTAGGTTCTCCAATTTTGGAAGACAGTTTTTCTTCATTCATTGACGACAAAATTGAACGTTTTAAAAACATTTCGGAAAGACTTTCTAAAATTAACCTACATTCGGCCTTCACCCTCATACGGTATTGTTGTTTTGCACCAAATTTCATGTATTTTCTCCGCTCTTCCCCTTTATGGAAGCAGCCACATCTCTTGGACAAAATTGATCAGACAATTCGGTATACTCTGACTTCCATTTTAAATGTGGCCATGGATGACCGAGCGTGGCTACAAGCCACGCTACCCATTCGTTTTGATGGCTCGGCATCCGCAAAATTTCTAGTGTAAGCCTACCGGCGTTCCTGTCTTCGGTCTACAGCACTCAACAGTTGACCAAAAGAATTTTGACTCCATCATTGGTTATCTGTGAGGTGCCGTGCTTGGCCGATGCAGTAAGTGCCTGGAAAATCACTTGCCCGGACAAGGCGTTGCCCGAAAATCCATCTTCCCAGAGACAGTGGGATGAGCCGCTCTGCAGGTTGGTACGGAATAATCTCATTAATACGTCCACCAATACTGCTGAGCGCGCTCGCCTACTGGCTGTGGGTGAATGGGAGTCGGGCCTTTGGCTACAGGCTTTACCGTCACCTAACATAGGTACTTTGCTAAGTGACACCACCTTCCGGATCGCTACATGCCTGCGTCTAGGTGCTCCTAGTGGAGCTCCACATCGATGTCAGTGTGGCGAAGCAGTCGACCGCCTCGGACACTGTTTCCGAATTCATTACGAGTATCCGAACGTGGTTGGTAGCTTTAATTATCTGTATGCTCTATAATCTGTGTCTGTGATCTAGCGCGGTCGAAAAAGTTCTCTATAAGATTATGTACCTAATAATTATGTTAAATAAACCCTTCTCAGTATCTTAAGTGGTTTCTATACATGGTGTCAGAAGACGGCAGAAGAGTCATTTAAGAAGCTCTTCGAGCAGCAAGCTCTCCTCTTAGATGCGATGCAAAAACAAATGGGCTTAATGCAGCAACAACTTCAACACGCCGTCATGCCGTCGAATGGGTCATCCGAACTTAGAAGCAGTGTCAGCGTCCCGTGGCCTCAACCCCTGCAAGTGGAGTCTGGAGATCCCTTCGAAAACTTGCAGTGTTTCCGTACGAGCTGGGAAAATTACTGCCTCGCTACAGGTATGAACAAGTGGGCTTCTGACAAGGAAGAAATTAAGGCCGGGATTCTTCTTAACGCAATCGGCAACGCCGCAATGCTGAAATACTTGAACTTTAACTTATCGGATAGCGATAAGAAAGATGTGAGTAATATATTTAAAAAAATGGAATCGGAAATAATCAAGAAAACTAATGTTATTTACTCGAGATATATTTTCAACATAAGGATTCAGTTACTTGATGAGTCTTTCGATGAGTACCTTTTAAACCTGCGAAAATTAATCAAGCCATGTAATTATCCAGAATCCCTTTGTGACGAGTTATTACGAGACAGGGTGGTAGTTGGCATTAAAGACAAAAATGTTATGAAAGAACTTCTTCGTCAAGAAAGTTTGACCTTGGATTCAGCCATAAATTTATGCAGATCAGCTGAAAGAGCATCAATGCATGTTTCAAGTGTGCAAAAAGAAGAGGAGGTGGTCAACAAGATAACTATTAAAAATACAAAGGAGTCTGTCAAGAAATTATGCAAGTTTTGTGCGCAGATGCACATATTTAACAAAAAGCTCTGTCCAGCTTGGGGGAAGAGATGTGAGGAATGTGGTGGAAGAAATCATCTTAAAAAAGTGTGTAAAAAGAAAGAGAAGTCAGTTAAAACAGTTGATTTGGAAAATGACTCGGATAGTGACATCATGATATCAGAAATTCGCACTAACTAATGTGGCCATAAAGAAGCACCCCTGTTCTTCAAAACAGATGGCGTTCATTCACTTCATTGGAGTAAGCTATACTGCACACTGGACACAGGGGCACAGGTATGTGTCATGGGAGCCAATTGCTATAAAAAGATCACGGGTAAGGATGACTTCAGCTTATTGACCCCGACATATCAGAAGTTGAAATGTTTCAATGGAACTGTTATACCAAATTTGGGGACTGCTCTTTTCAAATGCAGAACGAAAACTAGTTCAGGCAAAGTGTTTAAAATAATATTCCATATTGTGGACATAGATCATGAACCACTCTTATCAGAAAAAGCATGCGTATCATTGGGTTTTATTAAATACTGTGGAAAAGTCACTGTTTCAAACCAGCTTGACCGTACAGAGACATTAAATATCATGCAGAAGTACAGTGACGTGTTTGAGGGATATGGAAGCTTGCCAGGAGAGGTTAATTTAGAAATAGATGAGACAGTTCCAGCACGTATCCAGCCGGCACGTCGAATTCCAGTATGTCTAAGAGAGAAGCTGCGCAAGGAACTGGACACTTTAGAACAGCATCAAATTGTTACAAAAGAGACACAGCACACAGATTGGGTAAATAATATTTTAATAGTCAGCCGTGATCATAAATTTAGAATATGTTTAGATCCCATTCCCTTGAACAAAGCTCTTAAAAGACCAAATTTTCAGTTTACAACATTAGATGAAATGTTACCAGAGCTAAGTAAAGCCAAAGTATTTAGTACTGTGGATGCAAAGAAAGGATTCTGGCAATGTCGACTTTCTGAGAAAAGTAGTAAGCTTACTACATTTTGGACACCTTTTGGTCGTTACAGATGGCTGCGTCTCCCGTTCGGGCTGAGTTCTTCTCCAGAAATTTTTCAACAAAGACTCACCGGTCTCATTAAGGATTTGAACGGTATAGAAGTTATAGCTGATGACATTTTGATTTATGGAGTTGGAGATACAATTGAAGAAGCCGTTTTAGATCATAACAAAAAATTCGAGAAACTTCTCCTAAGACTCCGTGAAGTCAATTGTAAGTTAAATAAAGATAAAGTAAATCTGCTACAAACTTCTGCAAAATTTTATGGTCATATCCTAACCAATGAAGGTTTAAAAGTAGATCAATCCAAAGTCGAAGCTATAAAAAACATGCCTACTCCAACTTGTGGCAAAGAAGTGCTTAGATTTTTGGGAATGATTGGCTATCTGAGCAAATTTATTGACAATCTTAGTGTTAAGGCAGCTAATCTTAGACTGCTAACAAGAAAAGATGTAGAATTTATCTGGACTAAGAAGGTTGAGGAAGAATTTCAGCAATTAAAAAATGTTATAAGCTGTCTACCAACACTGAAATATTTTGATGTCAACAAAGAGGTAGTTATAGAATGTGATGCAAGTGAATTGGGTCTTGGAGCTGCTCTCTATCAGGACAATAATATTATTAGTTTTGCATCAAAATGTTTGTCTGCAACAGAAAAGAAATATGCTCAGATTGAAAAAGAAATGCTTGCCGTTGTATTTGCATGTAAAAGATTTAATCAGTACATTGCAGGCAGTAGCAAGACTATTATCAGAACTGATCACAGACCACTTATCAACATTGTTAATAAACCACTTATAGAGGCACCTAAAAGATTGCAAATGATGTTGTTGACACTTCAAAAATATAATGTTCAGCTTGAGTTCATACAGGGTAAAAATAACCATGTGGCAGACACTTTATCAAGAGCTCCTGTTACTGAAAGTGCAGAAAGTTATGATTTGGAAAGCCAATTATCAGAAAAAAAAGTTTACAAGCTTATAAGCAAAATATCTGCAGTGAGGTATTTAAAAATATCAGATAAACTTATTGAGAGAATAAAAAAAAGCCACAAATGAAGACACAAACTTACAAAAATTAATTATGTTTATCATAAATGGATTTCCAAGGTACATATTAGACTTGCCTCAAGATCTTAGAATATATCACAAATTCAGACATTTATTGTCCACAACAGAAGGATTAATATGCAGGAATAATCAGGTGCTGATACCGGAAAGTTTAAGAGATGAAATGCTACAAAAAGTACATGTGAGTCATAACGGTTTTGGTAGCACTTTAAGACTGGCTAGAGAAAATATGTTTTGGCCTGGTATGTCTAGGGATCTTAAAAATTATTTAAAAAAGTGTTTTTTTTGTGCAGTACATGCTCCATCACAACAAAGTTTGCCACTCGTCAGTCATGAAGTTCCTAAATACCCTTTTCAGTATATCTCAATGGATGTATTCTCAGTGAGAGATTTAAAGTTTCTTGTGACTGTGGACCATTACTCTGATTTTTTTGAACTGGATCGCATCTCGACCCTTACAGCAAGTGAGCTAATCCTAATTTGTAAGAAGAATTTTGCTAGACATGGAATACCTCAGAGAGTCTGTACTGACAATGCAACTAATTTTGTAAATGAGCATTTCAGGTCATTTTCAGATAACTGGAACTTTGAACATGTCACATCATCTCCTCATCATCCAGCTTCAAATGGAAAAGCTGAGGCAGCTGTAAAAATAGCTAAGAAATTGGTAATACAGAGTATAGAAACTAAACAGGACCTATGGTTTTGTTTACTTCATCAACGAAATATTCCAATTCAGATGGATGATACAAGTCCTGTCCAGAAATTGTACTCTAGGCGTACTAGGACTGGATTACCTTGCCTATTGAATCATCTCAAACCGGCCATCATTCCTAATGTTTCAAAAAAAATCAAAGAAAGGAAGGAGAATGTAAAGGAGCGTTTTGATAGAGGTGGTAGTGAAAAACCACCGCTATATGTTGGTCAGAAGGTGATGGTCCAGCTTCAGCCTGAGATAAATAATAGATGGGCATATGGTAAGATCACTAAAGCCATAAGTCAGAGATCTTATATAGTTAAAGTGGCAGATAAATTGTACAGAAGAAATAGGGTATATATCAGGCCTTTTACTGGGATGTCTTCGAATACTGTACATAGGCAGGAGGTGACTGCAATGACAGATTCGACTGCACCTCCATTACTACATCCTCAACCTCCCTGTAATGAGTCAACTGGTTTTACAATTGAAGAGTTCTCAACACCATCGTCAAATCTAGCACCAGAATCATCAACAGGTTTCAACTCCGAAGGCTCGCGAAGCTCGGTAGATGGCAATCAAGGTCCACGACGCAGTGAGCGTGTAAGGGCCACGCCTCGCTACTTGAGGGACTATACAGCTTGATTGAAAAGGGGATGTTTCCGAATTCATTACGAGTATCCGAACGTGGTTGGTAGCTTTAATTATCTGTATGCTCTATAATCTGTGTCTGTGATCTAGCGCGGTCGAAAAAGTTCTCTATAAGATTATGTACCTAATAATTATGTTAAATAAACCCTTCTCAGTATCTTAAGTGGTTTCTGGCATTTCATGGCCTATCTTGCAGCAGAAGCGCTGGCCGGATAGCACGGCATGCCAGTATTAATGACATCATCCGTCGAGCTCTTGTCACCGCCGGGGTGCCAGCTGTTTTAGAACCTAATGGCTTGGCACGTGACGATGGGAAGAGGCCAGATGGGATGACTATAATGCCTTGGAAATTGGGTAGGCCTTTGGTGTGGGATGCAACATGTGTCGACACCCTTGCGCCATCCCATCTTCTGAGTACGGCGGGCTGTGCTGGGGCGGCTGCTGCAGGTGCAAAAAACCTCAAACGGCGTAAATATAATAACCTCATTGGAAGTTATGTGTTTGAGCCGTTTGGGGTTGAAACTCTAGGGCCATGGGGTCCGAGCGCTCATCGAGTTGTCCGGGATATCAGCAAACAGTTGGTCGACTCTTCGCGTGACCAGAGGGCTGGACTCTTCTTCAGTCAACGAATCAGCATTGCCATCCAGCGTGGCAATGCTGCCAGCGTTCTGGGCACTTTTCCCATTGACATCGATGTGGACGAATTTTTTGATGCCCTGTGAGTTTTTCCCGTTTTTTAGCCTTTTTTAATCGTTTGTACATATTATTATTTTAAGTTTGTATATATATTACCTAGTGATTATTTATAAATTATTAAATTAAAAAAAAAAAAAATTATTACGGAAAACAAACAATTATACAATTTGTCTTACTTCTAGATACATGTTATAATAGGCTATTGTACAATTCACTATGTTTCCACGTATTACTTTATAGGAAAATTAGTACCTAAATACCGACCTTTGCTAGACGCTTTTTTATGCATTTGGGTAGTCATCTCTATAACAAAACTCACAAACTGCTAAACATTTATAATCTCAAAAAACAAGAATGCAAAAAGAAGCTAACTGAATGGTTATTAAAACTAAACTATGACGATACCGAACATATGCTGGTTTAGTCTAATCATATATAAGTAACTAAAAATATAACCACACACACACACACACACATACACTTACACTACACAACGCATATTCTGTACTAACACTACCTTTTTACTAAAAATAAAACGAATTATTGTCTTCATATACAGTTGTCGAGTATCTTACTACTACGTTGTCAGCGCGTTTAGTACAAAATCTAAGTCTTGTAAAAGTTAAGGGGTGGGAACCTGGTGTCCTGAAACACAGGCCTAGAGCCTAGCTTAGGCACCAGTCTCCTACAATATATATGTATAATTGAATGATTAATTAATTGTAGATGATTTATCTGTCTTGTATTTTTTTTTTTTTTTTTTGTATAATCATTAAAATGTTTGATAATTACTGTGTATTGTAGTGAGAAAAATAAAGCATATATTATTATTATTATTATTATTTCGTTTATTTAAATATTAACATATAAATTATATTTTTAAATATTCAATAATAAAAAAAAACATTTAAAAATATAAAAAATAGTAGCCCACCGGTATCGGGAACAGGGTCCAAGCTACCGGCGGTCAGGGCTCCAGAGAAAGGAACCTCCTGACTATGCGAGCCGTGTCCAGCAATACTGCTTTCTGAATCAAGCCCTTGATCCAGTCGCCTAACGAGAGCCTCCTGAGATGTTGGTCGAGGCTCTTGGCTATTAAGCCATTGGCTGAAACAACTATCGTATATTATTATTATTATTATTAAATAATTAGTAAATAAATACCTAAATTAAGTCTGAAAATTACACTGTAACTTTTTAACAACGCTTTTCAACTCGTTATGACTTAAATCAAATATGCCAACTTTTTTT
Organism: Mythimna albipuncta; assembly: GCA_929112965.1. Lineage (NCBI taxonomy): Eukaryota > Metazoa > Arthropoda > Insecta > Lepidoptera > Noctuidae > Mythimna > Mythimna albipuncta. The sequence continues at coordinate 7,300,271 of OV815969.1, read as the reverse complement.
AAAGTGGTTATTATACAATTACCAATCCGTGAAAAAAAATATGCTGAGTTGGGCTCCCTTTTGGTGCAACCTTGGGCTACTTATTATCGCACTATTATTTTGACTCTTTCATAAGTACCTGTTGCTGTGTCATAGCTCACTTTTTTTTTGTTTTTAATATGTCTTTCTATGATTTTATTCTATACACAATATTGATGTTTGTGATCGTTTAGTGATTTTTTATATTTTAAATCTTTTTATCTCGCCTGTTAGAAAGAGACGATGTGGTCGACGATGGACTATATTTGCCTAGAACTAACCTACATACTCTTGGCTTAAAGATCCTCAGGAATCACAGATTTTGATAAGCAATTCGATCTGTAGTGTACGCTAGGCACACCATAATCATGGCAGTAAGTCCCTTTTTCGAGGAGTTGCTGGAAAAGCGTCACGACGTCCTCACCCTCCGCGTGACGCAGATCCTCACCTGGCGTGCTAAATTCGGGAGGTACCTCCATCGGGTTCAGGCGGAAGAAAAACCTGGGCATCACCATTGTATGAACTGCCCGAAGAACGCGATGGAGGTATACCCTGCTTGGGTGAGCACCACCGTGTTCTTCTGAAGGCATTCAAAAAATGTTGTACCTAATTCTTACTATGTCTAAGACGGTCTAACTTCCTGTGTGGATTACACAATTAGTAGTTATAAATATTTATTAGCACTAAAGGCTCTCCAGTCGCCGTAAGCATTCCGTGCTCTGCGGCCCTTGCCCAAAAATGCCCACTAACATCTAACCTCTTTGAGAGCTTTGTTGGCTTTCGGGCAATCAATCTTTTCCTCTATGACGTCACAGATGTCAAGGTTACTTATGAACTGTTGCTCCCTGTATAAATAACTGGTTCATCAATCATTGCCTATTTACCTATGAAGAATAGGAGGCAATTTTTTTTTGCATGTAAAGAATTTGATTTGTTTGTTGAGGAAAACGGTTTTGAAAAGATGAGCTATGAATTTAGTTTGGCAGATCATTTATCTAGGGCCTTTGTATCGGCAGAATGTCAGTAGAAATTTATAGTCACACACATCATTACCGTAAATTTAGCTGAAAGATGTACAATGATAAACAGAAGCCTCCCTTAAGTGTAGCAGCATAGAATCGTCCTGTGATTTTTACGGATTAAGAACCCGCAGTTATAACCTACCTTATTATAAATGTTATCCTACCTTATTTTTGTCAATTCAAGGTACATATATAAGTATATGTACTAGCGGTGACTTAAAGCAAGCTTTAAGTAAAAAAAATAATTGAAATCCCGACTTCAGCGCCATCTACAATTCTATTCCGTCCATTGGATCTTGCAAACCATTTAGTGTCTAATTCAAATATGCACTAATTCAACTCGCAATTATTGTGGTCAAGCCATATAAGAGAAGTTAGGTGACAAACGCACGTTCAGAAGAATTATATTCTATAAAGACATAATTAGAGTTATCGATGCAAAACAATAATTTCTCAACAAAAAGATTTTGGTTTAACTTGATTTTGTCTAAAAAAAGACTCGGATCGATAAACACAATAAATCAAAGACCCACTCCATTAAAGTAGATATCTGCCCACATTGCATAAAATAAAATATTTACCCAACTAAAAAGCCTGAAGATAAAACTGTCCCACACAATGTAACGTTAGAATGTCATGCGTTCAGACTTCTGATGATAGATGCCCCTAATAGCCTCTGATTACGTCAAAATGTCCCCTGGGCCACTATTGTATTTCATTTTTCTATTCAACAAAGTGGAGGCATAAATCAAGACTATGCTTATAAAATAAAACTGAGGTTTTTTGTTTGAAAATGTCAAAAAACGTTAGTGTCACTAATGTGATTAAGTTCTATAAGACATTAATAGAGATTAGTCACTTTATTTATGACTAAAATATTTTGGCATGTTAAAAGCGATGAGAATAAAAAATCAAAAAAAGTGTTAGTTTATTAGGTCCCTAATTTACGTCCCGTGACGAGGATTCTCATCATTTCAAAAAGTATGCTCTGGAATTATTGCACAATTTAATTTCACCAAGTCCGTTCCATCATCGGACTACTAGACGTAAGACATTGTGCCATCGGTAAATGGTGGGCCTTTCACCCATGATATTTTTTTTTTTAATTTATATAAACTAGTGCTTGACTGCGATCCCACCTGATGGTAAGCAGTGATGCAATCGTTGATGGTGAGGCGCACTAGTTTATTAAGAGCCTATTCACTCTTGCCTTAAAGACACCTAAATTATAATCAGACGGGAAGACCGCAGCAGGCGAATTGTTCCAGTCCCTCTAAGTAAATGGTATAAAAGACGAGGCGAAACGCTTGGTCCGGACTGTAGAGGTTTTAACAACATTAGGGTGGATACTCGCCGTTCGTCGGCTTGTCCGATGGTAGAAGTGAGATAGTGGAATTAAGTCATGTAATTCCTGCGCACAAATTACAATATTTACACGTACAAAACGTTTTGTGAACACATTTATTGTGCGTATAGCCTGCTAAGAAGTCGAATTCCTTGTCGGAGACTGTGTTTTCTGATAGCAACAATCAGGGGTCTTTAAGTCAAAAGTATATAGGTTACTCAGCAAGCGTGCTGTGAGATATTGGTCAAACGTATGACTATCAATTTTATTACAAAAAAAAAGTACTGATTATTTCAGAAATAACATCAGTAATTGAATTATTTAAAATGCATATTGAGTTTGTACTATGAGTTTGTATACATCATGATCTCTTTTTTTTTCAGTTTTTCGCCATTTTATTTACAGTTTCAAAACTTAGCGTCCTAAAAGCTACTCGTATATTAGGTAAGATTTTGTAATATCCAATCAACGACTGGTTTTTATTTCCGCTACCTACAAGTGTAACCAGAAATTAAAAAAATAATTGATAGTAGTTATTTATACACCTAAACCGTCAATAGTTTCCTTAGCTTTAAAAGAGAATAAAAAAATTAATTGATTATAATTATTCTGATTAGCTCAGAAAATTGGATTTCAAATAATAGCAGCTACTGTAACATTGGATGAAATTGCTTTAATTAAAACAATTTTGATAAAACGATAGCTAATGAATTATTCAGAAGTCTGAACAATTTAAAAGATATTTTAGAAATTGGTGAAGTATCAAATAATTAGTTAGACAGCAATTAATCTAGATTAAAGATTTTATCAACGTTCAATACCGTTGAGACAGTTTACGATAATAACTACTACTTTTTATACGTTTCCATTAAAATTGATGTCATTGGGTATTTGATTCCGGTCAAATCATGTTGTTTAACGTGTTACCAAATTCAAAAATAAATGTCAATACTTCAAAAGTTACTCCTATCAACATCCAACAGACTAAAAGAAATAATTTTGTTCCGAAAAAAACTGTGTCTTCAATACAGGCAATAAAATACGACTTGTATGCCGCGTTAATAGTCGCCATCAACCGGTTCTACTTCCTCAAGCCTAACAAATTCATTTTGCTCTTGAGTTACGTCCACACGATTTTCATGCCGATTCTGGTCTGGGGTATTATGTTCAATTCCCAAGAATTATCCCTTTCATACTCCGTCTTCAAGTATACTTGTTGTACTGAGTATATCCTACTCATAACAATTACTCTGCTAGCCAGCAAGAGTAAGTTAGTCAATTTGATTCGTGATCTCGATAAATTTGATGAGCTATTGAACATAAGTAAAGATTTGAATATCATTGATTCTGGTTCTACTAGTATCTTCTGGTTATCGGGTTGCTTCATTTACAGTTTGTGTGAATATATCGCGTGCTATTTCTACCTCACCATGTTCATTGACAGAACCGTATTCTGCTTCTATGTGATGTTAATGGCACACGACTGTGAGCAAATCTTATTCTTTATTCTTCTAAGAACTATTTATATGAGACTTCGCGTTATTAAAGCCCATGTTTTGAAGGTGTTTTCCGCGGAGAACAACTCAAATAATTATAGACGGAAGTTGAATAAAGTTGAAGCGCTATCGAACAATGCGCTGCTTGATATTAGTTCCTTGCACCGGGTCTACGATTTGCTTCACAAGTGCGCCGAACAACTTAATTCTATTATGAATTTGCCGGTAAGTTTTACCAAGAATTTTTTGAAGAATTAAAGTTTGGCATGCACCTCTTATAGTGTTCTAGGACTTTAAACTAAATTTACTTGAGTGAACTATCAATTTCATGTACTATATTATAAAAGTTTTTTTATCATATAACAGATGTTGGTGATACTGTTTACAGCGGGATTATGTACGACAATGCTACTGAAAATGATGGTCGTAGTAATACAAACGGTCACAGTGAGCAATGCCGTAAGTACAATTAAACAGAAATTCTCAAAAATCACGCTAGTGACGATTGGAAATAAAAAATCAATTCTTGGAAAATCCAACATAACAATCATGATCCTGCACTTAAACTTACTCAAACAAGAATGATAAGTATAGATGATATACTCGTAACTACATGAAAAGCGAAAGGTTCGAGTGACAACATTTGCTCGCAAATCCGCTAAGGGATTACCGACTAGTGGTTTTCAGGTTAAATACCATTTCCCCTGAGGTATCGTCATCACTTTGAAATAAAAGAGATAGCGGTGTAGGCGTGTGACCTTTCAACACTATCTGGGTCAGCAGAAGGCTTGGCAAAGAACTGTATTATTGGAGTTTTTGGGATTATTTTCGAATAAAGCTCAGGGGCTATTTTAATAATTTCGCAAATTAAATTCTAATAGATATTGTGATGTTAAATTGGGGTTGTATTGTATTTTAATCTGTACACTAATAAACAATATTTGTACTCATTGAAAAACGCGATCACGGTCAAAATAGAGCAAAAAAATTTATTGTACGAGTAGTATTGACTACCTGAGCAAAATTTGGCAAGAAATCTCAATGACAAGGTTTAATAAAATTGCATTACTTTCTTTTTTATAATCAGTAGGTACTTACAGCTCGTAAACCATCTAGTCATTGTTTCTTACCTAGAGTATTTTCTTGGTCCTTGATGTCCTAAATTGTCCTAAATTGAATGATGAAAGAATGAATGATAAACAGCGACTAGAATTGCAATTTTCAAATATTTCTACACTTACCACTGTTTTATTTGAATACATGTTTGAAATGTTGACAATTGTTAGGGTTCCGTAGCCAAATGGCAAAAAACGGAACCCTTATAGATTCGTCATGTCTGTCTGTCTGTCTGTCCGTCCGTATGTCACAGCCACTTTTTTCCGAAACTATAAGAGCTATACTGTTGAAACTTTGTAAGTAGATGTATTCTGTAAACCGCATTAAGATTTTCACATAAAAGTAGAAAAAAAGCAATAAATTTTGGGGGTCCCCATACTTAAAACTGAAACTCATAAATTTTTTTTTCGTCCAACCCATACGTGTGGGGTATCTATGAATAGGTCTTCAAAAATGATATTGAGGTTTCTAATTTCATTTTTTTCTAAACTGAATAGTTTGCTTGAGAGACACTTCCAAAGTGGTAAAATGTGTGTCCCCCCCCCTCTAACTTCTAAAATAAGAGAATAATAAAACTAAAAAAAATATATGATGTACATTACTATAAAAACTACCAACGAAAATTGGTTTGAACGAAATCTAGTAAGTAGTTTTTTTTTTATTGCGTCATAAATCGAAAAAAATACAGTATTATTAAAACATCGATCAAAGTTACAACACATTACAAGAACTTTTATATTATGTTACTTGCTGCTACGGAACCCTTCATGGGCGAGTCCGACTCGCACTTGGCCGGTTTTTTTATTATTTTGATATATTGTTTTAATTTTATGTTTCATTTTGATTTTTTTTTTTAATATTTGAATTTATTATTTTACTTTTATATGTTCGATTATTTCAATTTGATTATTTTAGTTCGGTTGTTATTATTTAATATTAATGTTTGATTTGATATAATTATTTATTTTTGTTGCCTATGTTGCTATGTTATTACAGTGTCCATAACGTTGGGTGTAATTTATCTATAATATGTATGTATTTAGAAATATATAAGTATGTTTATCAGTTGTCTAGTACCCATAACACAAGCTCTGCTTAGCTTGGGACTAGACGGCGTTGTGTGATAAGGTGGAGAAAAAAAAATTAGCTTTAAGCCTATTATAACATCTTCAGTCATATTAAGGAATGCAAATAACAACAACAACAACAAAACACCAAACACAACACACAAAATTAATAACTTAATTTATAAAATTATTCTGTTACAGTTTGGTAAATCGACAATATTGTACCTGTTTGGTCGTGGTGTGAAGTACACTGGACTGGTGGTGGTTCCCTGCTACTACGCCAGAGTGACGTCCTCGCAGGTTACTGCTATCCGGACTTGCCTTCATGACGCTGTGAATTCTTTTCCTTTGGGTACGTAGAAACATATTTGAACTGTAGACTGAGAAATCGCAATACTTGGATATGAAATAGTACTTACAAGGAATAGACAGACTTCAAAACAACAGTAACCCTAGCCAAGTAGATAATTTGCAATCGTTAACGCTAGTAGAAAACTTCAAATGTAGGTACGGGAATGACTATCTCAACGCTCAGTCACGTGGTCAGAACAAAAGATTCAGTGCCTTTTTTTATGGTGGGAAAAAATCACACTATCATTCAGGACCTGGCCTATTCGAGTCGTAATAACGTAAACAAAACGTCTGTTACTTGGCTAGGGGGCAGGTCTAAATTGGATATACATATTTGCAGATCACAGAGCAGTTTAGGCTTTTTTTATTGAGGAGTTCATCTAATGATTTTTCCACTCTAGGGCGGAGAGGGACTTCTAAAAATGCTACCCATGGTCTTAGAACGTAAAGGGCTACTGAAGGAACACAAATGAATTTTCATCTGTAAAATACGATATTTTTTATTGCTTCACCGAGAGGGAGAAGTTATTTGAAAAAAGATCACGGAACAGCTTACAATGTTGAGAAAAGCTTACATATACCTAGTAATGATTGGTAATAGCCTGAGTAGTACGTTATTGTAATGAAACAGCCCAACCGAAGGTTTCTGATTCAGCAGAAAACATATTATTCGCGTCGAGTCAGCTAGAATTGAAGTTTTTTGCACCCGCGAAAATAAATCCTCGGAGAATTTGATGCCTATAAACCTAGATCTCCGGCTTCACCTGTTCATCTTCCTACACTAAAGAAAAAAAGTCTAAAGCCTTACAAATCAATGAAGTTATTTCTTTTCAGATAAAATCGAACGGCGTAAGGTGAAAGCCTTCTTTCAGCTGACGAAGGAGAATGAATTCACTTACGCGCTTGGAGGCGTGATTAGACTCAATATGTCTTTGCCTCTCAGCTATATGAGCTTATGTACTACCTATCTTGTTATATCTATACAGTTCTCTAAGTTTTTTGACTGAAGAATTGTAATCGGAATCTTTGCTAAGTTTTGTAATGAAAAGATTGGTTCTAAAGCAGACTTCAGTTGATTTTAAGGTTTGCTAATTTATTTTTTTCAATATTATTGATATATAATGACCGTGTAGATTTATAGTTACTGAAATAAAAGTATGTTAAGCATAAAATAAGAATTATATATATACTGTTTTAATATACTACATATTCAGAAAAAAAATATTAATGTTTAATAAATTATTATGTGGTAACGGTTTTGACTTACGAGTTGTCACGGGTTTAAACCCAGTCAGGCGTCTACATAATTTATTTCATCACCACTTCTCCCAAACCGGTGAAGGAATACATCGTGGGGAAATCGGCGTATAGAACCAAAAATACTTATAGGTGTGATATCCACCAACTCGCACTGGGCCCACGTGGTGGATTACGGTCTATTCTCACTCCTAGAGAGGAGGTCAGAGTTCCAGCAGTAGAACCATAGTAAGACTGATTCTATGCTCAAGTATCATAATAATACTTAACTTTCATAAAAAATCATTTGATATAAAGTTAGCATGAAGTTGAAACATTGATTACTAAAATAACTTGGTTCCAATTAGTTCCGACGTCAGCCGTCGCATGTTTGACTCAAATATTTAGTTAGTCCGTGCTCGTTTTTAAAACGAAAGCGTCATTAAGGACCCTGTTGACTGTTATGAAGGGTCGAATTGCCCTACAAATTGTACGAAACACGTTCCCTCTTGATTAACTTTCACAAGTACCAGTACTTGGAATGCTAATAAAATAAAATTGGCTAGCATCGATAGGTACAGTTCGAAATGTAAAACTAAAAAAAAAAAATATAAACCTGTAAAATTTAAAGAGCTAACCGCTTTTGTTAGGGTTATATCCAATCAACTATCAACACCAATTCTCTCTCATCACGTTCGATTGACGAGAATGTGACGTAGCAAATTTTCGATTTTCGTCTACGAATTTTCGTTAACCTGAGCCATAATCGTTGAAGCTCGGGAGATTTCGGCTATAGCGAACGAATGGCGGGTTTCGAGGCAGGGGAAAAAATTAGTGAGATAACATTCAGCTTTATTGCCCGCCGTCCGTCTCCGCCAAAATTCAGGGGTGACGTAAATGGCCCAAGAGACTTGCTTTTTTATCTCCCGGAGTGGCCAACTTGAACATTGAAAGGGGTTTAGGGCACAACAAAATATTATTTAACCTTTTATTTGGGTCGTTGGCTCGGGCCGTATTAAGAACATTATTTTACAAAATATTTGTAACAAAATTGCTGTAATTACCTATTATGTTTTGAAAAGATTAAAACGACCTGTCCGGCTTGTTTGTCTAGTAGTTAGTGGCCCTGACTGCTATACTGGAGTTATTAGGTTCGGTTCCCACCCAAGACAAATGTTTGTGTGAAGAGCACAATCACTTGTTTTTTGTCTATTTAAATCTATTTAGAAATATATAAATATGTTTGTCAGTAGTCTAGTACCCATAGCACAAGCTCTGCTTAGTTTGAGACTATAGCGTTGTGTGAAAGTTGTGAAATATTATTAAATATTATTAGTAGGTATATGGAAGCAAACAATATTGAATTCAAGAAAATTTGTGTACTTTCTACCTACGTCATCGTTATATTGTGCTAAGAATATTCATAATATTATAGACAAAAAGTGAGTAGAGATGGATCGAGAGAATAATGCCTCGCAGAGAATGTTCTCCGACCGGGAAAATTCTGTCATATTAATTTCAAAAATCAAATATTATCAATTATTTGCACAGGAGTGGGACAGAAAAAAAAAACTTGAAATATTGGTATTTGATTTAATAATAATATAGAATGGTGGTAGTAGTTAATTGTGATGATTAGAATATACTCGTACTGTATACACAAGTACATGTATCTGATGTAGCATATACCAATACCAAATTAATAATGACCAAAAACATATAAGTAAAGTAATAGCGATTGTTATTTTGTAATCGAGTACGATAATTATATAGGGTGACTGGTAATTAGTGTATGATACTTAAACACGTGATTGTGCTCATGATAATCAACAACTTTTACTATGGTAACAAACCTGAAATCGCGAAAAAAAAATCAGCTGTTCAGTACATTTATGTTTGCCTAATTTACTGAACAGCTGATATTTCTTTCGCGATTTCGGCTTTGCTCCCATAATAAAAATTGTTGGTTATCATGAGCACAATTACGTGTTTAAGTATCGTACACTAATTGCCAGTCACCCTATATATTGACATTGTCATCATTATCATCATTTCAGCTGAAAGATGTTAACTGTTGGACATAAGCCGCCCCCAAGTGTCGCCCTAATGACCGGTCTTGAGCGTCTCGCATCCATCGGATTCCCACGACCCTTACTAGTTCATCGATCCACCTTGTGGAGTGCCTTCCAACGCTGCGTCTGCCGGTGCGTGGTCGCCACTCCAGAATCTTTCGTTCTCATCGACCATCTGTTCGACGAGCAATGTGCCCTTGCCACTACGATTCTTTGGGCTATGCAGTGTGGCAATTATGACAAGCCTCCCCAAAAATGAAAAGTAAAACGGATATTTATCATATAATATTCGTATATAATACCTTCTAACTGTCATTTTTTGAGTTACTTTTTAGTGCTTCTAATTCTACGTCGAATGAAAATGTAAAAGAAAATATATAACGTTGAGTTGTTCGGTTAACGATTGCTATGAGCGTTGTGTGTAGGAATAATTGGCTTCGTAAATATTTTCATATACGAAGGTTTGTCCTGAAACGCTAGTTAGTGGCTTTGGTTCTTAGTTTATGCACAAAATAGATAGGCACAGAAGTCAATCTCATTAGAATAGAATAGAATAGAATAGGACTTTATTTGCTAAGAATGCAGGTACATACAAATAGGATCGAAAATAACATAATAAAGAACCGTGTACATTCTGCCTTGTTGGCATGCAAATACAATACTTATTATACAACTAAGTTGAATAAGGCAAATAAGTAGTTATAATGTATCATTTAGGAAATCCTGAACAGAATAATAACATTTGTCAACAAGTAATTCTGTAAAACATTTTTTAAATTTCAGCAATAGCAAGGTTTTCATGTGTTCAGGAATTTTATTAAAGATAACAGGAGCCATACAGATCACACTTGTTTTTAATAAGCTAGTTTTAAATGTGCCTGTGCATAGTAGGTTCTGATATTGTGTTCTTAATGATGTACTTCGTTTTCTAGTTTCTGTTAATGTTGCAAATAAATTACGGTTTGTTATAACAAATATTGCTAATTCGAGGATATAGAGGCATGGGAAAGTTAATAATTTCTGAGACTTAAATATGGGCACACAACTGTCATTCATGTGCTACATTTTTCATGCCTACGCTCGACGGTTGCGCCAGGGTCGGCGCCACTCTGTCCGAGCGCGGAACAACTGGTAATTAAAAAACAATAATTTACTAATTAATGTTGAATTTTAAAAACCATCTATATTACATATAAAAAAAAACAATACGCAATGTTTTTTTTTTAATAATTTTTTTTTGTTCGTCTATTCTCTTACTCTTGGACAACGGTTTCCCTCCTGTCTTTCCATATTTCGCGGGCTCGTGTTTCCTCCTTCCAGTTCTGGCGAAATCTGTGTAATTCGTCCCGCCATCTCCTTCGTGTTCTGCAGCGACCCAGTCGCACTGTTCTAAGGCACCGACTTATATTAACTTTTGAAATAACCACATTGTTTCTTTTTGAAAACCTCTAGAACCCTCGTTACGTAGTTACCCTGCCCAAGATTTCTGCGAAGAGGACAACAAAGTAGATTATTAATTAATGTCCATAACGTTTTTTGACTGCAAATTCTGAATATTCATATTTCATCTACATCAATATAATAAAGAGGTAAAGTTTTTTTTTTTTTTGTTTGTAGAAGGTAATCTTTATAAGTATTGGTTCGATTGCAAAAATTTTTTCACCAATAGAAAGCTGTTTTATTCTTGAGTGATACATATTTTATTTACGCGGGCAAAACCGTGGTAAAAACTAGTCTGTAATAAAACTAAAACTCGAACAAAATTCTATAAATCCACAGTAGTATTGTCTTCAAGTCAATAGACCATGCATTCACAGAGATACGGACCCGCGAGTGCCTGTAGCATTAGGCCCTTGGGAACCATCTCTATATCGCCTGAATCCGCCTCGCGTCTTGAGCAAACAATATATTATCTCGACCAAACATCAAGGCTCCCATAAGGCCCTGTGTTGTGATGGTGTTACGGTATATTAATGGGCTATGTCGCAAGGTATTTTTCAGAAGTTGTACGTATGTTTATTATTATTGTTTTTATTATTGATAGCAACACTGCTCTCAAAACAACAACGTGAGGAAACCGGCATATTCTAGAACTAATAATTCGAAGGCATGTGACATTCACCAACCCGCACTGGGTCCGCGTGGTGGATTACGATCTATTCCTTCTCCTAGAGAGGAGGCCTGAGTCCCAGCAGTGGGAACATTAAAAAGACCGATGATAATGATGATTATTGATAGGCTCGCGTTTGACCACCATCTCACCTGATGGTAAGCAATGATGTGGTCTACGATGGAGCATGGTTGCCTACAAGTAACCTATTCACTCTTGATTTATAGACTCCTGTAGGGAATTCCACTCCTTATGTATTCCCATAACGCTTTATGCGTATGGGTGGGATGTCCACCATGTACCATGTACGTATGTATATTTTTTCTATTTTAATTATTGCTATAAACCGTTTATTGATGTGGTTTTGTTGGAATTATAGTCTTAGTATTATAGTGAGAAACTTTATTGGAGAAAGTATAATGCTGCTTCGTAAATTGTAAGTTTTTTTTAAGATGGTAAATAGTCCAATTACTTCTTCCGCTCTGGGTGGAACAGGAAGACGTGTCAGACTTTTACTAACTAAAACTATACTCGTGTCCTTCAGTTACTCTTTGCATTCTAAGGCTTTCTTTTTCAGCATACCCCGCGGCCATAACGAGCATCGGCCTTACTGGCTCCTGTAGGTAATACACACTACACAGTTTTGTATGCGATGGCGTGCTTGTATAAAGGACGTAGGGTATGGTATTTGGTTTTCGATTGGTTGAACTTTTGTTATACAGAAATAATACATTTAATGACAGAATAGTTTGACGTCGTACTTAGTGCATAGATATATCTACTCGTATCCTAGAACAGTGCTTAGGATACTTTTTTTTTGAATGATGTAAAATAGTGCTTGACTACTATCCAATCTGATGGTAAGCAGTGACGCAATCGTTGCTAAGGCGAAGGAGGCTACTATTGAAGACATTTAAATTACAATCGGATAAAACTTTTACTCACAAAGAGTCGGCAAAATTCATAGGAAAAAGCCATAACAATTATCGTTAACCACTCCAATAGATAGAAAATGTGGTTTGCCTGAATTCCCGTAACTATCAGAAGATCTTTTTGTATACCTTTGAAGTGTTCAATTAAAGCAATCTTGAAGTACGGCTATCGTTCCATTCTATCCGGTTTCTATTCAGTAATGGGATGAGCGAGAAGTTGAATAGTTTTCCATTTTCTACTGCTCTAACAACTACACATTTATAAATGGCTTCCATAAGTTTATGTAGAAAAATAACGATAAAAAGGTATGTCTAATTCTAAGCAAACAATTTATAAAAAACGCAGTGAATTATGTTTCTTGAAATTATTAATGTTTTTGCTGTGGAATAAACGGATGCGGATAGAAACGGACAGAATAGGGTAGAAAAAATAAATCAGAATACATAGGTACAGTTTGTATGAGTACATACAAACACACACAGTCATAGAACAAAAGTTGTTGTTGTTTGTCATGTTAGTAACATAGTCGTGAGAAGTTGCCAATGTTTTAGAAATAATCCTGTATATTATAGGCTATTTTTACCCCCATTTTTATCTTCGATAATTTATACGGCCGAACAACGTTTCTCGAGTCAGTGTAATAAATAAAATAAAGAGAACCTTTAGATGGTCTACTCTGTAGTGGAATGCTAATAAACTCCACTCACAAAAATGAGCTGAATCTATATTGAACATATTCATTAATATCGTCAATACATATATTAACAGTTCATCTAATTTTGACAGGCCTATTGGTCTAGTGGTTAGTGGCCCTGACTGCTATACCGAAGGTCGTAGGTTCGGTTCCCATCCAAGACAAATGTTTGTGCAATGAGCATGATTATTTGTTATGTCTGGGTGTAATTTATCTATATTATGAATATATTTTAGAAGTATGAAAATATGATATTTTTATCAGTTGTCTAGTATTCAAAACACAAGCTCTGTTTACCTTAATCAGTGTAAAGGATGACAGAAATTCGTTGGAAATTGAATATTAAACATAGCAAAAATAAGAGAAGATAGAAGATGACTAAAGGTATTGAACCGTGACGGGACGAATCAGCAATGCTTAGGTATATGATAAGAGAGCTAAGTATACTGAGTAGAATATCAAAAGCCTTGCTGGTCTTATAAGAATTGAGCCGTCACGATTTCCATTTTCCCAACCGAGTCTTATACTGTCTTTAATATTAACGAGAGCTATTGAAGTACAGTATAGGTATAATTCAGAAAAAGTAAAATAGTTTTTGCACAGAAAATTATTAGATTAAAATTATGAATAAAGTTTTCCATGATAGAATAGAAAAGGTAATATGAAGATGGAAAGAAATTCAAAGAACAAAACAGAAATACACTTTTCTAATCTATGATGGTATCAAAAGTATGGACAGAACTGTCACGATTTCCATTCGCCATACCAAATCTAGTGGTGTGGTTGGTTTTTAGTCAATAAAAGTCTGATACGCCTGCCCTCCCACTCCAGCCAGACCGGGAGAACTTGGTGCATGAATTTAACTCTTTGAATGCCGTAATTAAAGACACAATAGAAAGACAATTGCATATGTCGAACTGTGTAACATAAGACATTTAAAAGGTTAAAAGAAAAAACCAAGTCTAATATCGTCCTCAATACTAATGAAAGCTGTAGAGATGCTGTAGTATAATCAAGGTTAACAAATAAGTAGGTGGTTCTTGCACGGAAAATAATCAAAACACCACGGATAGTTCTAGGACTGAACAGAAACGATAACATGAAGATAGGATGGAATTGAGAGAAGAAAACTGGAATACACTTTTTTGGATCATGAACCATACCATAACTTTTCTGTATACTAAAAATATGTAATTCCATCTCTAACATACCTCCACAACACCGCAACAACTTACAGACATACACACAACACAAACACTAACGATCACAAACACACCCGCACTGAATAATTTCTTATCGTCAAACTGATCCGATATCTTCTCTCCGTCTGTTTTCGGCACGTCCGAACCTTTGTCCGGAATTATGTGAGCTATTATCATTAGTCGCAGATGACGATCCTTCCAACTTACGTCTCCTTATCTTTTATACGGAACTCCTTTGTCCCGTAATGGGTTTAGTGCCGGCTTCAAGAAAGCCATGAGGATAAAAATCTTATATCGTGTTAAGCCGCGTAGGTTCGCACTTTCGTATACGATTTTGTCTCAATTGTTTCCGCATTTCGGTAAGTTAATAGAATTCGAGCGCTCTCACAGAAACATTTTCTTTTCGTACTTAAGTTTTCCTAAAGAAATGTTCATAATTTCCTCTTAGGAAGAATTTTTATGATCTCAAATTAATAATTCAAGTCTCTTAATTCTGACTTAATCAAGATCAATTATAATTAAGATAACTGTTGATTGCTATCAAAGAAACCTCTCTGACCTGATTTCTCTGAGATTTTCCTCTGATTAAAAGTAAACAGAGCGCGTCTGCTGAACCATTTCTTAAACAATTTGGGCCCTTTGGTTGTAGGTATCCCGCCCTTACTAGGGACCAAATGGTACCTTCATTCGTGTCACCATAATTGGCAATTAGTGCGGTCGATTCTGTTTATCAATGCAGGAGGCCTGTTTAGTAAACCACCTCTGCGTTGAATACCAATGAGGTTAAAAATTAATCCGATTTTTAATGATACTTAAGACCAGATAGGTCGTTTTAGGGGTTGTTTTTCGGTAAAATATTTAAAAGATCCAATCGGATAGAGAAAGAAATTATCGAAATTAAAGGGCTTTTGTGTAATTTGACTTTCAGGTTCATTGGAGTGAAAAAGAATTTGAACTCGGAAATGTAATTTGATCATTAAGAGCGCAACGTTTTAGTAAATCGTCTTTCAAAAAAATAGTCAAGACAGCCGTGAATCTAAAAAATCTTGAAAATAACTAATAATATAAGTGAGCCAATTTTAAAATTCTAACTTTCACTTGTATTCGTGCTCACCCAAACACCGATTGTAGTGGAATAAATAACCCTAAAATATGTGGGCCGCTTTGCTCCATTTGAGATTCCAATCTCAGCCCCACTCACAAACTTCAACAAGGCCAGTAGGTACGCAAAAATATAACATTTACGAATATCGCGTATTTCAGGAGACGGGAGGCCATTTCTCAGCATAAGTGCTGGAAAAAAATCTCTAAATGCGTCGTAAATTCAGTTTGAATATGAGGACAAAATGTAAAGGGGCAGTACGCGTGGCGACGACGTGTCCCAGCGCTGGGACACTTGCAATGAAATATGCAAGAGGGGTTTGAAGTAGTCGCTATGTCGCAGTTATGTAGCTTGATTCGCCAATCACTTAATAGCCTACTCTTTTACTAAAATTCTTTGACGGGGGCTTCGTTACTTCGCTTTGCTTGCTCGCTCAAGCCCCCGTTATCTCCTTTAAACTTAAACTGACGTTTTTGGTGTGTTATAACATTTATTTCACCACATAGTCATACTAGTATGAATAGCTTAAGCATTAGACAAATAGTGATTAAATTTTATATTTGACCCATAAGTTGAATTATTCAGGTCGATAATTGAACGGCACCGTTTAGTATCAGGCTAGCCTGTTAACTAAATGTCGAATTAAGCTAGTTGACTGCGACAGTCATATAGAATCCGTGCAGCTGTCGCGACAGGAGGTCTTCGGGAGTAGCCACCGTGAAACAGGGTAAGACTGCGTCCAGATCCGTGTTATTAGAATCGTATTTGTAAGACAAGCGCATGACTGGCAAATCTCGGGGGTTTATGGAAGGAGCAAAAGAATTTTGTTGCGTAAAAGGTTTTGCTCCAAATACCTACTTAACTTTTTTCCTGTGGGATTATGATGTTGGTGGATATTTAGTTGCTACGCGAATTTGATGTAATATGCTAAGCTGTAGGTACCTTTTGCTAAGATAAAATTATATATGTATGTATAAAAAAAAATTTAAAAAATTCAAAATTATATCAAAGTTGAGTTATACGAGTAATCTAAAGTATTAGTAAGTTAGTAGAAATCAGACTTCTTAGAGTTCTTTTATTTTTATAGAAAGAAAACTTTTTTCAGGCAGGTCATCTCAATCATCATTCTCCCGCTACTTTAGCTGACTAAAAAACCTACACTTTTTTTAGGTGGGTAAATTATCTAAATTACATTTCCCACCCTTTAGCGGAGCGGGATGTCAGATTTTTAAAAACTAAAAACTCACTCCCGTTCTTTCTTTGCCATTGTTTCAGGGCCCCAGGGGTCTCTTTTGCATCGCCCATGGCCCCAGTAGGCATCGACCCTGCTGGCTGGGCCTCTATGGTTGCTGACAACTCCTTGAGAAAAAAAAAACCACCTAAGTTTCCTTTCTTTGCATTCAGGGTCACGGTAACTCTTTCCAACGTACCCACAGACTACAACAGGCCTAAGTATAGTAAAAAAAAGGGAAGAAACGATCTTACATTTCCATTTCCAGCTCAGTATAAGGATAACAGTAACCCATTCCAATACAGACAATGTACACATTTGGCAAATGTAGACGCACCCTTGCTCACACATTTAAGCCGTACCAAATGTACGTGTGGAGATTATGTATGTCCTATTTTTATTCAAATAGCATAGAAACTATGAATTGGATTGAGTGTGATGACAGTCACATCAACTACAGTGTGTTTTTTCCTCCATGTCGTTTTTGGTAAACAAATATGGCGTATGGAGATGCTTTTTAAGCTTAGAATTTATTATCCCGAATAATAGGGTATTTTCCAGGGTCAAAACAATTACATTTTATTTAGTCCGTATTTTAGATTATAAAAAAAATATTGGACACTTATTTTTCCTTTTTTGGTTAAACAAAAAATAACAAAGATATAGGCCATTAAAGTTACGTGTGACGTCACCCTGTGCGAAAAAATGCGGGCTATATCTTTGTGATTTTTGGTTTAATTTACAAATAAAAAAATACGTGTCGCTTAATTTTTGAATAATCTAAAAGACGGACTAATTACATTTTTTACGGCAACTAGCCTATTTCAGGTAGCAAAACTTTGTGTTACCAAATAACGCTGATTTTCCACTGTATTTGGAACAAGACAGGGAGTATTAGACTTTTATAGGCTAAACCTTATGTTTTTTGAGTCGCCCTTGACTTTCGACGGCCATGGTTACTTTTTCGAATAAGCAGCCACAGCCTCAATTATCTATGCTAATATTATAAAGAGGTATTTTTTTTTTGTATGTGGGACGTAATCTTTGAAAGTTTGGTCCGATTGCAATTTTTTTTTCTGATTTAAAACTGGTTTTTTCTTGAGTGAGTTAGTCTTTATTTAATGTACACTGGCCAAGTTGCAGGCAAAAGCTAGTATAATATAAAAAAGAAAATCATCTTTCATCCATTTTTAGAGTTCCGTAGCCAAATGGCAAAAAACGGAATCCTTATAAATTCGTCATGTCTGTCTGTCTGTCCACCCGTATTTCACAGTCACTTTTTTCCGAAACTATAAGAGCTATACTGTTGAAACTTTGTAAGTGGATGTATTCTGTAAACTGCACTAAGATTTTCACACAAAAATAGAAAAAAGCAATAAATTTTGGGGGTTCCTATACTTAAACTTACTCTACCCTACTCTATCGTACTCTACCGTACTCTACACTACTCCACCCTACTCTACCTTACTCTACCCTACTCTACCTTACTCTACCCTACTCTATCGTACTCTACCGTACTCTACACTACTCCACCCTACTCTACCTTACTCTACCCTACTCTACCTTACTCTACCCTACTCTACCCTACTATACCCTACTCCACCCTAATCTACCCTACTCTACCCTACTCTACCCTACTCTACCCTACTCTACCCTACTCTACCCTACTCTACCCTACTCTACCCTACTCTACCCTATTCTACCCTACTCTACCCTACTCTACCCTACTCTACCCTACTCTACCCTACTCTACCCTACTCTACCCTACTCTACCCTACTCTACCCTACTCTACCCTACTCTACCCTACTCTACCCTACTCTACCCTACTCTACCCTACTCTACCCTACTCTACCCTACTCTACCCTACTCTACTCTACTCTACCCAAATTTTTATTTTTTTCATAAGAAACTTCTCCTCACACTAACAAACACAACAAAAAAAGAATTAGCGAAATCGGTTCAGCTGTTCTTTAGATTTGCGCTTAGCAACACATTTAGCGATTCATTTTTAGGGTTCCGTAGTTGTCTTCAAAAATGATATTGAGGTTTCTAATATATTTTTTTTTTCTAAATTGGATAGTTTGCGCGAGAGATACTTCCAAAGTGGTAAAATCTGTCCGCCCTCTAACTTCTAAAATAAGAGAATGATAAAACTAAAAAAAATTATATGATGTATATTACCATGCAAACTGGCAACGAAAATTGGTTTGAACGAGATCTAGTAAGTAGTTTTTATTTAATACGTCATAAGTCTAAAAAAATACACTATCAAAGTTACAATGAACTACAAGAACTTTTATACTAAGTTACTTGCTGAACTGATGAGTTCGACTCGCACTTGGCCGGTTTTTCAGACTGTGTTATTTAACAAATGATAACGGAATGCATGATATTTAGAAAAAGGTTCATATTTTCGAGAATATTGCGATGGGTTGTGTAGGTAGGTACGGTGTTTTGCCAGTTCGTGTTTCAAGTTTGTTTTTCCTTTTTTGCGAACAGACCCTTTTTTAGGGGACCTGAATATAATTATTAGGAAATACTTATGTTTTGTCGACGTCCCTGTTTTTTTTTTTTTGCTTGGACTAACTGTTTAATACATAAAATGTGGAACTTCAAGCAAATAAATCAGTGTGTGATATTCAGGTATTCTTTATTGCTCATCAAAAGAAGCAGCAGGCATGGAATTCTCTGCTGAAGTCTGTGTTTCCTGATTCTGGGGATGGGGATGAAACGTGGGGTCCAAGTGTGTGTGGAGAAATTTACTTTCACGCTGGCGAAGCTAGTAATCTACACTAATATAATAAAGGGATAAAGTTTGTTTTTTTTTTTGTTTGTAGAGGTTCATATCCGAAAGTACTGGTCCGATTGCGAAAATTTTTTCACCGATAGAAAGTTCCATTATTCCTGAGTGACATAGGCTATATTTTATGTACGCGGGCGAAGCCGCGAGCAAAAGGTAGTTTTATACAAATGGGAAAATCTGTATATAAATCAATCACTCCCTGACAGCTGAGCAGATTTGCATAAAAGGCTCACGGGTAAATTTGGACCTTGATAAGGCCGTAGTGTATTCCCGGTGTTTCTTTTCCTTGGGATCATATCAGACTTTCAAGCTAGCGAAGCCACAAGCAAAAAATATAAGCATCATTTCAGCCGAAAGACGTCCACTGTTGGATATGACCTCCCCGTAACAAAAGGCAAAATGGCGTAAAATATGTTAAGAAAAGACCTGTAACTCACTGTACGCGCAGCCAAGAAAATGCCTGCAGTTTTATGGTATGTACCTCGCGTGGCTACTGTTGGTTCTAAGAGCTCATATGTGTGTGAACTCTTAAAGCGTGTGTGTGGCATGTTGTCAAAGGCAAAGGTCCACACATCGGCGTTGAAGCGTCGATATTGATCGTCGATATTACAACTTTAAAGATCAGCGGTAGCTGTCATCGGAATCAGTTGCAGAATGGATTCTGAAGAAGAAACATTGTTATTGCTTTTACTTCGTCAGTTTCATTTTACAAACCGATTTCCATGCGCACTCTTTAACAATTTGCAGTCAACTGAAAAAATGACGTATGCAGCACGCAACAGCAAATGTCGCTGTAGATAGACGGGTGCCGCCAACCCGTATCGACGGCTGAAGTTATCTCTGCAGTTGGCGATATATTATGCCGCTCGTGTGTAGAAGCTCGAAGAGCAAATGATAGTTGACGGTGAGCAATGGATAGCTCGCCGTCCGACGGTAACTATCCGGATCGAGCCCAAGTCGTCGACGGCGTCTCAAGGAGTTGTCAGTAACCATGGATCGAAGCTTACTCGGGCTATGAGTGATGCGAAAGAGATCCCCAGGGCCCTGGACCAACCTGGCAAAGAAGGGTCAGGAGTGGTTTTTAGTCAGTAAAAGCCTGACACTATCTCCCGCTCGGCTCAAGAGTGGAAAATGTCATTAGATTATTTTCCTACCTGAAAAAAAAGAGCAATTGATAGTTGGCAATAAATTTTAAGTATCCTAAGCCGGAACTACCTGAATCCTAAATAAACCTCTAGATGGCACCATCTTACTCACCCGGAAGCTACCACCTACTAAAATTTACTCTCTAAGAGCATTGCAACAATCTCTTAAACCTAGATTACAAATAGCGAATAACTTAACTTTGGATTAGCTAAAGGAGAACAGAGCAATAAGGCGCAATTTCGGCTAACCTCACGAGCATCGCCGGGCTCAAAGGCTAGTCGTAAATAAGGGATAATTAGTGTCGCACTCAAGTCATTGCTGTATTAATTACCAACCAGATCCACATGAAACATGAATCCGTTATTGCATTTCATGTCGCACGAATATGTACTGTGACGCTACACACAGGTATTATGTTTGTATTACATAGTGCTACAGAATTGGTATAGGTATTCTGTTTCATGACACTTAGGTTAGGACCAAACCAAAGTATTTAGGGTGAGGCCAAACGAGCGTAGTTTTATGAGTCGTCAATTGCAGAATTTCGGTTGCGTAATTTCTACTGCATGCATTTCCACTATAGCAAACAACTCATTTTGCGTCGCCGTGTGAATAGAATAAAACAGGACTTTTGTATGAAACCGAATGCAGCAGAATTTACGCGACCGAAATTCTGCGGCTCACGACTTACAAAATTACGCTCGTTTGGCCTCACCCTTAATGGCACATAGTGTTCTATACGCGCCTCAAAGAGATGTTAGCAAAATTGCGGAAACCCAGCAAGGCCGATACCCGCTAGGGCCAAAGGGAATTTCTTAAGGTTTATAGTCCCTTAAACATCTGATCGGAATTAAGTGTAATGCCGCCTAGGCGGCAGTACGAGTATCTGTGCATTTCATTCTGGTCAGCTGCGCCCGGTTAGAGCCTCGCTGATTTTAAATCCATCAGGAATCAGGACTCTTTCATGACGTCTTTAAATCAACATCCATCGGAAGTGAGACAGAGAAAGTAGGCCTGTAATGTTTTTCCCTTCATAGACTCAATACTCCATCAATACAATTCCAGAGATAACCTATAACAATCTTACCTAAACCATTTCAATTATTTTATAAAAAAAAAAAACTTTTTCCTTTTTTCGAGGTGGTATATCATCAAGTGACTTCTCTTGCTCTGGATGAAACAAAAGGGAGGGTCAGACTATTACTGACTAAAACCCACCTGTTCTCCTTCAGTCCTACTTTGGATTTCAGAGTCACGATATCTTTTTCGAACAATCCCGTTATTTCACCATGCATTCCAATTTTTCAATGAACTATTTTTTATACGTTTCACACACTCGTCAATATCGATAGTGAACTGTAGTGTGTAAATCACTGACTGAATCTTGTCTTTCCATTAGTTCTTATCTTGAATCGACAAAAGTCACGCACACTGAATCCCAATAAAGAATGAGCTATAGAACATGGAATTTTCGCGCCAGCATCGACTTGTCCTAGGTACTACTAAGAATAAAGCGGGAACAACATTAGACCGACGCACACGTGGGTAACGCCTGAGTTGTACGTAGCTTCACATCGCGTTGCTTAGATCTAATGTAGCTTTACAAGTCTAGTTAGTTGCCATATAGAATGTATGGAGACCGACGCATCCAAATGGACGAAATGTAGTTCTACCTTTACTGCGCCTGCGTAATATACGCAAGCGCCATTGACTGAGGTACTCATTGACTTGCAGAGTTTCTATGTTAGGGTGCAGGATTGTTCAAAAGAGTTGGTGTAACAATATGAAAAAAATAAGAGTTTGAATGGAATGGTTCAAGTTGACTCGGGAAGAATCTGGAAGGACTTGGTGTAGGTTTTTGCCCTGCAGTGGAATAGTGGCTAGAGAAAAAAATGAAATGTTTTGTCTGTGATGTCTCTAGCAGTCACCACTGGGAAATCCTGTATATCACTCTATTCTCTACGTTTCATCTCAATTTGAAAATTATCAACCTTCTACCTCGTGTTTCTAACTTATATACCGCATCACATGATGTTCTAATCAAACTTTAGCGCATAATTTCCAAACACATAATCGCATTTGTCTTCCTTGCCAGCGATATTCTCTATTTTGTCACCCAAAATAAACATATATTTCTTACTATATAGATTTTGGATGTAGATTGTTTTGAGTGTAGATTTTGTGATTATGTAGATTTTTGGGCCTCGATGTCTTGTGTAGGTGAGTTTTGTTGAATGCACCCACTAAACAGGAGCAAGCAGAAATGTCAATAAATCCTTAATAACTAAGTAAGAATTAAAAGGAATTAAAAAATGTGTTTACAAAATATCTCCCAACTCTTCCTTTTCAGCTCATTTCCGTTATTTATTTATTATATTATTTATTGCAAATCACAAACAAAAATACAGGACCAATATAAAAAAAATAAGTGTATTTTTTTTATTATTGTTCTTGATAGGCTCACGTTACGTTTGACCACAATGGGCGGTCTTATCGTACTGGGCGATCTCTTACACACAACCTGTGGATAGACTGAAAGAAAGGAGATATAAAGGAGGGCGTTTTTTTTTCCGGTGAGTAAAAACCATCCAAATGACATCCCCCATCCTTGGGCAGAGCGGGAGATAGTGTCAGACTCTTACTAACTAAAAATCCCACCTCATGTCTTCGTGCTTTCTTACCGGGACTGAGCTACCTTTTGAAATTGACCCTGGCCCCAGTAGGCTTCGACCCAGCTGGGCCCCTGCTGTTGCTGACAACTCCTTGAGGCACGCGGGTACAGTGCGCGTCGTCGACGACTTGAGCTTGGTCCGGACAGTCACCGGACGGTCGGACACCGGGATCGGAATCCCGGCAGCAGTGCATTGCAAATTTTTAAGCATTACTGCTTCGCAGAAGAAGACGACCGCCTGCCACTCCTCCTCGCTCCGGACCATGGCCTTTACCAAGGCCCGGCGCGAGAGATCGCCACCGCCGATCGCCCCCACGAGGTCATGGCAATGCTTCACCCAAGCAGGGCACACCTAAAATGTGTGCTCCACCGTGTCTTCCAGGCGTTCCGCACAGTGGCGACACCTGGGCGTCACTACCGCATGAATCCGGTACAGGAATCTCCCGAACTTACCATATCCGGTGAGGACCTGCGTCATGCGGAAGGTGAGGACGTCGTGAAGTCTTTCCAGCCATATTTCAAAGAGGGGACTTAACGCCATAATTGTGGCGTACCTATAAAGGAGAGCGCTATGTTCTGCTCTAGTTTGGACTCGCGCTCCATTATCATTCATCCTCCCATCGCAATGATCTTCTTCTTCTTCTATCGGAGGCTTTATCATACCAATTCCTCCTCCTTGGATCGCCTTACTCATTACCTCCCTGCTTCATCACTTTAACTTTTATGTTCCTCCATCTGTTTTTTTCTCTGGCGGTGTGAACCACCAACCAATACCAATTAGTGATTATGGTTATACCTTGGCAATAATGCCTGTTGTTACTCAAACTAAACGTCAATGTTTCTCAGAGTAATACAGAATCAATAAATTAGTCTCAATATACTTGGAAATTGACCACAATTATCATCAATATCGCACAAAGGATAGTTTGAAGGAATTTTAATTTAGTTAGTGAGTATCGTACTTGTAGCAATTCAAGTAGCTATGTCCTACACTTTCATTTTTTTCTCTTATGTTGGACCGAGTGATCGATGCCGAGCATTGACACACCGGATAATTTGGGAATTTTGAACGCAGCCATAAGAATGAGATGGTAAGTATGAGAAAGAGAGTAAGTATTGCGGAGGAAAGACCCACTACGATTACGGCGTTGTTTCGATGGGTAGTTTCCAGGGTCATAACAATTACATTTTATTTAGTCCGTATGTTAGATTATAAAAAAATATTGGACATGTAATTTTTCTTTTTTCGATTAAACATCTATATAACAAAGATATAGCCCATTATAGTTACGTGTGACGTCACCCCGTGCGAAAAAATGCAGCACGGCGTGACGTTCACGTAACTTTAATGGGCTATATCTTTGTCATTTTTGGTTTAATTTACAAATAAAAAAATACGTGTCCCTTATTTTTGAATAATCTAAAAGACGGACTAAATTCATCATCATTTCAACCGAAAGATGTCCACTGTTGGACATAGGCCTTCACGAGGTGTCGCCATATTGACCGGTTCTGTGCATCTCGCATCCACCGGATTCCCACGACCCTCACCAGGTCATCGATTGTTCCAACCACGTAAATTAACGTTGAGAGAAGAAACTTTTCGACTAGCGTTAACGATTGCAGATTATCAATTTGGCTAGGGGTGCTGGAGCTCTGGCACCTACCTTAACTAGTACGTTGTCACGGTAGCTGTCTGCATAAAGAATTCTTCAGTCTACAAACCCGTTTCCCGAGTTACATAAAGCCGAAAAAAACTGACAAAAACTTATACGAACGTGTCATTCCTACATCAAAAGCAAAATAACACTGTGTATTCATACAAATGCTTGATATCCCTCATGTTTTAAACATTATGTGCCGAGAGATTCTATTATACAGGCTCCTCTTTTGCCAGATATTACGATTCTTGGATACCATCGAATAATAGACAGTTCACTGAAGCCTCTAAAAACAGTTTTCGCTGAATCTCAATGAATTTGGCCTGTTGTGTTCTGTCTGAGTGTTCTGACCCTTTCATGGTTCGGTGAAGTTTATTCGAATCTACAATTGGTTGTGGTTAATTTCCTTTTTAGGTGAAGTGTATTGAGTTGTGAATTGGTTGTTGTTTGCTTAGAAGGTAGACCTGTTAAGGAATGAGTTGAATTGGTAAGTATTCAGATGTCAGTAAGCGAGATGGTATAGGATAACATCATAAGGAAACTACTTATCTAACGCCTAGTCAAATGCTATTCGGAAAAATCTTGGTTGATTTCGATCCCATCTGATAGTAAGCAATGATGCAATTTTTGATGATCAATCGCACTATGGCCTATTCGCGTTAAGAATAGAAATTTAAAGAAACCTTTTTTATTGTCCGTTCAACCGATTTTCACTTCTATTTCGTAAGCATAACAATGGCATTAAAAGCAAACAAGCGGTTACAATACGCAATACGAGGCGTGGCTGGAAAGACCTCACGGCGTCCTTACCTTCCGCATGACACAGGTCCTCACCGGAAATGGCAAGTTCGGGAGGTTCCTGTTCCGAATCAAAGCGGAAGTGACGCCCGGGTGTCGCCACTGTGCGGAACGCCCGGGGGACACGGTGGAGCACACAATCGCGGTGTGCCCTGCTTGAACGGAGCATCGCCGTGCCCTCGTGGGGGTGATCGGTGGCGGAGACCTCTCGCGCCGGGCCTTGGTCGAGGCCATGGTCTGGAGCGAGGAGGAGTGGCAGGCGGTCGCCGACTTCTGCGAAGCAGTAATGCTCGCTAAGGAGGAGGCCGACCGCATTAGGCAACGGCACTCTCGGCGCCGCCGCCGGGATTCCGATCCCGATTTCCAGCCACCGTAGGCGCGGGCTTGCGGACAGTGAGCAATGGGTAGCTCGCTGACGGCCGTCCGGTAACAGTCCAGACCAAGCCCAAGTCGTCGACGGCGCGCGCTGTCCCGCGCGCCTTAAGGAGTTGTCAGCAACAGCAGGGGCCCAGCCGGGTCGAAGCCTACTGGGGCCAGGGTTATCCGAAAGGGCGCTCGAGCCCCGGTATGAATGGGCACGCCACAATCATGGCGGTAAGTCCCCTCTTTGAGGCGTGGCTGGAAAGGCCTCACGGCGTCCTTACCTTCCGCATGACGCAGGTCCTCACCGGACATGGTTCGTTCGGGAGTTTCCTGCACCGGATTCATGCGGAAGTGACGCTCGGGTGTCGCCACTGTGCGGAACGCCCGGAGGACACGGTGGAGCACACAGTCGAGGTGTGCCCTGCTTGGGCGGAGCATCGCCGTGCCCTCGTGGGGGCGATCGGCGGCGGAGACCTCTCGCGCCGGGCCTTGGTTGAGGCCATGGTCCGGAGCGAGGAGGAGTGGCAGGCGGTCGCCGACTTCTGCGAAGCAGTAATGCTTGCAAAGGAGGAGGCCGAACGCATCAGGCAACGGCGTTATCGCCGCCGCCGTCGCCGGGATTCTGATCCCGATTTCCGGCCAACGTAGACGCGGGCTTGCGGACAGTGAGCAATGGGTAGCTCGCTGTCCGGCCGTCCGGTAACTGTCCGGACCAAGCCCAAGTCGTCGACGGCGCGCACTGTTCCCGCGCGCCCCAAGGAGTTGTCAGCAACAGCAGGGACCCCAGCCGGGTCGAAGCCTACTGGGGCCAGGGTTATCCGAAAGGGCGCTCGAGCCCCGGTATGAAGGCTAGAAGGAACGGGGTGGGTCTTTTAGTCAGTAAGAGTCTGACACTATCTCCCGCTCCGCCCAAGGGCGGGGGATGTCAATGCATGATTTTTCCCACCATAAAAAAAAAAGCCCCGGTATGAAGGCTTGAAGGAACGGGATGGGTTTTTTAGTCAGTAAGAGTCTGACACTATCTCCCGCTCCGCCCAAGAACGGGGGTTGTCATAAAATGATTTTTCCCATCGAAAAAAAAAAAAAGAGCTACATATATGCGTATTTTGTGCAAAGGGTGATTAGGTAGGAAACATATTTTCCTGTCTAGCCATACATACCTAATAGTCCAAAATAAATAAATTTAAATTTTAAATTAAGAATTGTAAAAAAAATACAACAAGAGCTTGCTTGCAAAAGTGATAGCAAAAAAATACAAACAGAATCCTTTTTTGAATTTGGTTAAAAAAATGCGTGTCCAATATTATTTTCCGTCAATGAATGGAGATACCTATGTATATAAATCATATCCTTTAAATAATAACAGATGAGACAAGTTTCTCATAATAATTCAAACTGAATCAATATATCATCAACAATACCGTCTACGACGTCATCATTAGCTCTTAGATTTTGATTACAAAGCAAAGCTAGCTCGTATTACTGACAGTATGGCATGTTCCAGATAAATGTTACATTACACACACTTAGCGGTAAGTTAATATTCTCTAAATAGTCAAGTAGCTAGCAATTAGTATTATTATGCGAGTTAATGCCCCTGCTTCTGTACTTAAATTAGGTTTCCCCTTTTGCTTAAAACAGAAAATTACGGACACGTGCGTTCACGACCTTTACTAAAGTATCGAAGACTAAGTTTTTCTTAGGTTATCTGTCTCCGTCCAGGCTCGGGGTTTGCCAGCGACGATCTTTCGCACCAAGCCCTTTTTTATGGTGGGAAAAAATCATGCATTGACATCCCCAACTCTTGGGCGGATCGGGAGATAGTCTCAGACTCTTACTGACTAAAAGACCCACCCCGTTCCTTCTAGCCTTCATACCGGGGCTCGAGCGCCCTTTCGGATAACCCTGGCCCCAGTAGGCTTCGACCTGGCTGGGTCGCTGCTGTTGCTGACAACTCCTTGAGGCGCGCGGGAACAGTTCGTACCAAGCCCTGGTTCAAGCCATGGTCCAGAGCGACAGACAATATGAAGTGCCCACCTCATCTACGAAGCAATAATCAATAATTAACTGATATCTTCACACCCCAGTTGCCGCTATAAGAGACGCCCCTAGCATCGGAAGCCACAAGGTGATCCATGGTCATCGGGAAAAGCGCGGGTTTACGGATGGCGAGCAATGGGTAGCGCTGTCTGGGGCATCTTGTCGTTGATGGCGCTTAGTGTTCCAGGCGCTCTTGAAAGAGATGTCAGCAAAATTTGATGGGGCCCAGGCGCCCGGCCGTTAGGAGAGGCGCGTTTTTGGGAATGATGAACATGAACAATGGATAGTGTTATGTCTGGCGCTTAGTGTTTCACATGCGCCTGAAAGAGATCTCAGCAAAACTTTAGAGGCCCAGTAGGGCTGTGGGAGTTTTTGAAAGAGTTACCGTGGCCCTGGAACCGAAAGGGCAACTGAAGCTTGACTGAGACGATGGAGTACGTATTTGTGTAATTCGTAACGTTCTCCCGACAGGGTACTGGTCCTTGTGAATTCCACCTAAATTTTCCTTCCAACTAATAAAATAGTACGTGACGTCTTTACGTCTGTCTATCGAAATGCGAAACGAGGATAAATGGAACAAAGGCTAATCAGTATTGGTACACACTTACCATCACTTAACGTCAATCTGACAATACTTTCGGAATAAATGGACTACAAATAATATTACATCGAGCAAATACTAGAAGGTTATGTCACAAAATAGATAGGTACAGAAAACACATACAAAGCGCGCTCAAGCAACGCACACATAGACACCGCTCACGGACACGATATCTCGGCTCGATTGCCTGCACGCTTAGCCAAGTTGTTATTCTGCAATCGTTAACGCTGTCGAAAAGTGATGAAACGTATGGGAATGACGTCATCTCAACGTAAAGTCGCGTGGTCAGAACAAACGAATAGACAATTCGTAGCCAAGTTCACATCGTTCAAAATCGTTTCTACAATGTTAAACATTGTCGCATCGCTACATCCTTTGTTAGACAAATTCTACATTGTAGAACGAGCGGCAGACTCAGGCGCGTCAACATGGCTACCAACTTATCGTTTTCTACAATTGCTGTCACCGAGGCGTTACCGATTAGAGAACGGAATTCGACACAAACTGGTTGTTACTTGGCTAGGGGGGCTGGTCACACTCGTACAGTTCGGTGCTACGCGCTGAACCTAGCGCGATCGCCTAGCGTAGGTATAAAAAGTGAAGTACATATGAGATTGACTTCTGTACCTATCTATTTTGTGGTTATGTCAAGTTCATTAACGTTTATTCTCGTTATTCTCGTTTGCTAGGTTATTAACATGATGAATGATAATAATGTCCATTAATCTCTGGGCTAAGCCTCGTCAAGTTGATCCGTTCGGTGCCTTCAAGAGCATGTTAATTCGTTGGTGATCATTAGGTGATATTTGTTTTCATGAAAGTCATGGAGTAAATAAGCTTTTTACATTGACTGTTTGGAGTTCATGGAAATTGAAGTCTGAATGATTATGCTGAAATTTCAGGATTTTTCTCCGCTCTTCCGCTTAATGAAAGCAGTCACATGTGTTGGATAAAGTTTATCAAATCATTCGTTGCCTCTAACGTCTATCTAAAAAGCGGCTTTGAATAACAGCGTGACTGCATATGACGCTATAATGGATATGTGTATGTCTATTTTATTTATATATATATACATTTGTACCCTTTCTTTTCTTAATAATCCATTTTTTGTTGTTTTTTTTTGTGCACCTGCCATGTTTTCTCTTCACCACCCTAGGTTGACTGGTAGAGAATGCCTAAGGCATTAAGTCCACCTTTGTACCTGTGCGTTGCATTAAGTTCTAATAAATAAATGGATATCATGGATTGGGCATTCAGAATAATTCTTTAGTTACCACCATTCCTGTCTTTAGTCCACAGCACACCCAACAATAAACCGCAACAATTTTAACCCCTTCACTCGTTAACTGTGAAGTATCCTGCTTGATCGATGCTGTAAACGTCAGGAAATTAGCTTTCCTGGTAACGCCCAGGAAATATAAGAGAGAGAGAGATTATACTAACTAAACAAAATATTGTAGAAATCACTAGAAAACTGTTGTTATTAATTTTGGAGAAGTCACAAGTTGTCGAACGATATTTTATGTGCGAAAGTGCAATATTAACGAAAAATTGTGCACTTATGCTCTTTTTTGGGTTGTAAATTATCAAATAACTTCTTCTGTTCAGGAGGACCTAGAGGAAGGATCAGACTTTTAAAACCCAGCTGTGTTTTTGGATTACTTTTGCATTCCAAAACCGCGGTCCCACACGCGCCTTAAGGGGTTTTCAGGGTCGAAGCCAGGCCTAGGGTTTACTTCTAAAAGGAAAATTCAACCCCGGTACGAAAGGCAACGAAGGAACAGGAGTGGGTTTTTTAGTCAGATGACTTTCTCACCTACAAAAAAATAGGTAGATACGCGGTGACTTTTTCAAACAATACCATAATATTGGACACTCATACCCTGACTGAAAATACGTAAAGAAATTGGCCGTGTGATGCTATCTTTATCGGGACTATCTATCGTCTCGTCAAGTCCGTCGTTTGCAGGACGTAAAACATGTCTATGTTTAATGGCCCATAAACGATGAGTATGACTTAGCTCTCACGTCTATCGTCACTCTTATTGTTAGTAGCTGATAATACTGAGCCAGTCTTCGGATTATGCAATTAGTAAAGTACACTGGATACCAAAGCAAATAGTTATATTTCTTTAAGGCTAGAGTGAATAGGATCTTAATAAACTAGTGCGCCTCACCATCAACGATTGCATCACTGCTTACCATCAGGCTTGATCGCAGTCAAGTACTAGTTTATAACAGATAAAAAAAAAAATTGCAAACAAAAATTAAATATTTCCAAATATTTCAAAGAAAAGCTGAAGTCAAATATGATTTAAAAAACAATATAATTCTGGTGAACTAAAATACCTATGATTTTTAAAACCCAAACAAAAGTTGTTGTTTATGATGTTAGTAACATAGTCCTGAGAGGTTACTAGTGTTTCCGGCCACCGTGGGCGCGGGCTTGTGGACGGCGAGCTATGGGTAGATCGCTGTCTAACCGTCCATTAACTGTCCGTACTGAGCCCAAGTCATCGACGGCGCCACAGTATTAGTAATACTGTGACGGCGCGCACTGTTCCCGCGCGCCTTAAGGAGTTGTCAGCAACAGTAGGGGGGCCCAGCTGGGTCAAAGCCTACCGGAGCTAGGGTAAGTTTCGAAAGACAACTCGAGCTCCGGTATGAAGGCTTGAAGGAACGGGGTGGGTTTTTAGTCAGTAAGAGTCTGACATTATCTTCCGTTCCACCCAAGAACGGGGGTAATCATTGATCCATAAAATAATTAAAAAATCCCCGCCAGCCCATCTCCACTCCCCTCCGCTATTGTACTATCACATGCAGTTGCTTCGCATTAACTTCTTAATATTTAGAACAATCAATTTAAATATTTTTATTTTTGCGTGAAAATCTGGTGATTAGTTCATACTACAATATGATACTTTATTGATACCCAAACAAGTACCTATCATATAAACCAAAACCACAAAATATTAACCAATCAAGAAAGTTGGTACCTGTTTTACAGACGGATACCAAATTTCTACATGGTCCTTCGAGCCGGATGAACATGTAGAAATTTGGTATCTGTGTGTTTTTGGTTTATTTGATGGCTATGGTTTGATTTTGGTTCGCTTTAAATGATACAACTTTAGTTTGGTTATGGTTTTATGGTTAAGCAACAAAATATTCAGATAAAAGTAGTTATAAGTAAAAAAAATAAGCTGATTAATTCTAAAACATGGTTTGAATGGTTTTGGTATGGTTTCAGTTACGCAATTGACGACCGAATACGTACTGACTTTAATAATTACGTTTGCTAGTTATATAAAAATGCACGAAAGCAAAAGTGCTTAACTGTTCGGTTATATTGCTCCGAACAATGATGTTAGTAACATAATCCTGAGAGGCTATATAGTCTGTCTAATGAATCAACCGACTTGGGAATTTTGAACAATATTTAATCATTTAAAAAATACTTATATTCGATAATTTTCATAAGGGTCTTCTGTTAGTAAACAGTGATCTCTATCTCTTAATCAAACTTGATTATTGAACCCGTGTTGACTAGATTAGATTTCATTAAATCCTAATAATTACCCAAGTCGTTTAACTTATTAGACCGACTCTACCAGTGTTTTCCAGATAACCCCGTATAACATTAGCTTAACAACACCGTCTCCACATTCCTACAAACAAACCCAGTCGACATTTTCAAGGCCCTTCTCATGAAATCTGATATGAAATATGCAAAGAGCGTTCCTGCCCTCGCTACAGGCCGTAGTCGGCAATATTATGTAATACCGGAGATACTAAGGAGACTTTATTGAATTAAGTTACCTGCGATTTGTGTAACTGTTCTATTTCGTGGGGTTAGCGATCGTGAGGGGTTTCTGGGTCTTGTAGCTTTGATTATAGGGGTTTACGTAATAGAATAGGATATTTTTGATAATAATAATAACGGTTACTTCGGATAAAATTTATAGTGTAGCCGAATTTTAAATAAAATTTGTTAAATATCAAGCAGAGAAAAAGATATAGTCTTAATCAGACATTGAGATACAATTAAAATAAATTTCAAATTATTGATATACACTATTGTTCTATGTATGTTACTTTGTCTTGTTACTCTAATATCTGAATTTTGCCTCTTCATTGTTTTTGCGTATCCTTTAAAAACACAACAAAATACACAAAATAATAAACACTACCAACTGCTAAAAGGGTATTTTTTTAGTTGGAATTATATGATCCAATGACATACTCCGCTCTTGGGTGGAGTGGGAGATAGTGTCAGACTTTTACTAACTAAAAAACCCACCATTTTCCTTCGTTGTGTTTTATACCGGGGCCGAGTCTTCCTTTCAGAAGCAGACATTTGGCCGCAGTAGGCTTCGACTCTGCTGGGCCCCTACAGGTACACAGGTGACATCTCCTTGAGGTGCGCGGGAACAGTACGCGCCGTCAATGACTTGGGCTCGGTTCAGACAGTTACCGGACGGTCAAACAGCGAGCTACCCATTGGTCGCCGTCCGCAAGCCCGCGCTTACGGTGGTGACCGGAAATTGGGATCAGAGTCCCGGTGGTATTCTCCAAACAGCTTAAAGTTGCATTAAAATTTCAGTAGCAGTTAGTTAAAGCTAAACACTTTATGTGCACTAACGACATTTTTCCCAGAGTAATTTGCATCGTTATTGCGGTCCACTGAAAAACCAGTTTCCTCTTACAAAAATACAAAACCTCATCTCTTTACTGTACATATTAGTTTAGGAGCTTTAAAATAAAATTCCGTACACACGCTTCCCTACTTTTTATAGCTAATTTAAAAACATGCAGCATATTAGACAAAATGTTTTGTGTAAGCGAGTGTCTCGTTTGAGTAGTTAGTTCATATTCTAGACACGAGACGGAGCTAGGTATGCATTATTAGCCAGTTGGACTGGTCGCTTTATTATGCATGCCGTGTCTTGCGACTGGCTTTTGTCTCGGCTACCAGCATGCGGTCTTTGTCAATTAATTTTGTTTCATATAAAAGAAAATTAAGTAGTAGTTTTTGTTTATAAAATGAATCAGCTGTGTTCTATTGTTAGATAAATCCACACTAGTTTTGTAACTCACCTTCTGCAGCAACTATCTGGCTTACATAGTCACTTTTTGGATGCATGTGTATTCTTTTACACTGGAAACTATTTTTTGATGCGGAAAATCATCAAAAACTCTCGTATTGGGTGTACCAAGAAGAAACGTCAGACTTTGACTGGCTTAAAAGCACCCATATTCCTTTAATAACTCTATATGTTCTGTGGTAACCGTTTTGAATAATCCTGCAGCCCTAGAAGTCCTACCAGGGTAGACTAAAAGTTATATCAAATAGAACCCAATTTAATTTTATCCAAAACTGTAGCACAAATATGGATCCTCTTGGAGGACACGGTGGAGCGTACGGTTCAGGTGTAGCCCTGGGGAGCACCACCGTGTCTTTGTGGATGCAATCGGTTGCAGCGACCTCTTGCGTCGGGCCCTGGTTCCCGGCCATGGTACAGAGCGAGGGAATGGATGCGGCTGCCTCTTTCTGTGAAGCAGTAATGTTAGCAAAGGAGACGACTGCATGCGTGAAAGAACGGCCATTCTCACGCCCTTGCTGCCGTGACAGGAGACGCCCTGGCGACTTGAGTCGCAATGTTCTGTAAGCGTGGGCTTGCTAACGACGAACAATGTGTAGCTCACCGTCCGATAAAAACCCCGTCCAGACCAAGCTCGAGTCCTCGACAGCGCGTAGTGTGCCACGCGTGCTTCTAAGAGAGTAAGCAGTGCCGAGTCCCTAGGGCCATGGAGAATTAGAAAAGAAAACCCGTAGTTCTGTAGCGCAAAAAGCGACTAAAGGACACAGGTGTAGTTCAGTCAGTAACAATCTGACACGCCTTACCACTTCACCGTAGCGTGGAAAAGTAATTGGATGATTTCCCACTTCAAAAAAATAAAGATATGGATTTTAAAATTGCGTCCAAATATAATGAGATGATAACTCTCAGCATATTCAGAAACGTGTGGCTAAAAGTAGAAAGTAGGTTGCTATGTGTGCTCTGTAAGATAAAACGGCTTGAAATTTAAATATCTGCACTGTGTTGGGTAACACAAACACCAGGAATACAGGTAGACTGTAATCAAATCAGACCGATAGCAAACAAACTGTAGTTTTTGTGTGCGGGCTGTTATTTGAACAATCGAGCAAGGTACAATAGTGTGCGATTGAATTCAATAGTGTATCTGTACAAGTCGAATTGTACACGGAATGCTGATAGTGAGTAGAAAGGTTCTTGGTAAATATTTATAAGATGTAATTGAAATAATGCTTATATATAATATATAATATATTACCTACCCTGTTGCATATTACACGTTACCATGCCACGCTACCACAACACGCCACGCCACGCTGCCACCACGTACACGCACCATAACCCACGTGATTTACGCATCACGGGGCATCACAGAACGTAGTTAGAATAAAGGAATCGGAGGCGTGGCCAATTCAGCGCGTTCGACACAAGAGAATCGAAACTAAACTTGGCTAGGGTGGCTTTTCAGAAATTTTCCTTGGCCTTTGCGTTTATGAGCCCTGCTGGGCCCCAATGGTTTTGCTGACAACTCTTTGAGGCGCGGAACTCTATGCATAGTCTACGACTCGGGTTTGGACCTTACAAGCTCATGCCTCGACGCCCAGAGCAAAGTGTTCTATGGTATAGCTTCGTTGTTCCATAAAAATAAATGGAATTCAAATTATAAAATTTAAGGATCTGATCAACGATGGAGGTCACGATTCAACAAGCAGATCACAATCCAAAAATGATTAAGATGGAATAATTTCGTTAAACGCTTTCATTTGACCGCTATTATTATTTGGGAAAATGCTGAGTTTTATATTTTTACCACAGAAAACTTTTGTGTAAAAAATTTTACACAATTTATTCTTATTACTTATTGTTTGATGTCATCGAGGTCGATTACGGCGAAATTGTTGTGACGATGTTATTATGTTTGCGGTCGAACTTGGCCGGAGATTGCACAGACAGACACACTGACTGACTGCTTGGACAGAGAGCATTTTCAGATAGCCCAGAAGTAAAATAGCTACAATATAGACTAACATAAAAGAAAAGATTGTTTGACAGTCAATTGGGCCGAAAGGACTTGTAATTGTTATCACATACCGCACGATGCAGCGTAGGAAGGCTTCCAACAAAGTGAAATCCGATAAATCCAAGATGCACAAGACTTATAGTCATCTAAATCCAGCCGTGTACATCTTATTTATTTATGTATCCTTTATTGTACACCAAAATAATAAATTACACATTTGAGCCTTATATTTATCTTAATTTATTCCTTTTATTTTTCTTTATCTTTTTTTTTCATCTTTTGAGAGAAATGGTGATGGCGATATAATATGATTACCAACAGTAGCTTTCGTTTCAGCATGCCAATAGCGTGTGTTCTTAAATAGTCAACGTCGTAGTAATCTGAACCAAACATGATTTATCCACGTAGATCATCGTAGATCTACGTATTTCATTAATCTATAGTAATATATTATAAAGAGGTAAAGTTTTTTTTTTTGTTTGTAGGAGGTAATCTCTGAAAGTACTGGTCCGAATGCTAAAATTTTTTTCACGGATAGAAAGCTATTTTCTTCCTATAAGGTAAATTTTATGTAGGTACGTGGGCAAAGCCGCAGACAAAAGCTAGTATCTAATAAATTTTGAAAATCACGATAGATGTTTATTCAAGATCGACTTCTATCTTAGTCAGTTTATCTTCTAAAATCATGAACATCAAAAAATTTAGAAAGAACAATGACCGTTACTACCACGCTAAAACGTAACAGTTATACCAGAAATGCCGGAACCTCCGTGGTCGGAACCTACAAATCAAAATGGCCGACAAACTTAGAAACCACTAACGACTCTTGTAACTTAACCCTTAAACCGAAGTTAATAATGGTAGGTAATTTAGCAAGTCTTTTAACCCTCAAGCGCAGCGTACCGTTTCAAGTTAACCTATTTTAAAAACTAGTTTAAGACGCTTATTGTGAAGTGGGCTACCATTCTCAGGCAGATCACGAGGGTGCTTGGCCCGTGACACAAAGCGGCCAAGGCTTTGAGCTGGTCGCCTGCGATAAGTGGGCTTGACGGGGCTACAAGGTAATTTTTTATTTTATTTAACGAATATGTTAATCTAGATTTGAACATGGCGCCAGTGACTGAAAAGTTGAAGCGGAATCGATTGTCTTGTATGGTAATGTAAAGAGGAGGGATGAAAAGCATGTTACTAAAAGAGTTATGTGTATACATGTGGATGGGTGGAGAGGGAGAGGGAGGCCAAAGAAAATATGGATAGATTGTGTGAAGAGTGATATGAAAGAAAAGGAAGTTAGTGATAGCATGACGAGTGACAGGGTAGAATGGAAGACAAAAACGTGTTGCGCCGACCCCAAATAAGATGGGACAATGGCAGGAGGATGAGATTAAGTTAGCTGAATTCTTCAACGATTTTCTTTATGCCTAGATATTGATTAATGGCGATTAAGATATTTTTAGGGTCACATTCATTGTGCGTGCAGCTAGGGAGTGGAATTTCTTGCTGGAGTCTGTGTTTCCTGATAGCTACAACCCGGAAATCTTTAAGTCGAGAGTGAATAAGTTTCTTCAAGGTAAGCGCGTTCTATCGTCGTGGTCGACGATGGAACGCGCTAACCCTAACTCATCGCTTTTCATCAGGTGAGATAGCGGTCAAGCGCGAACCCATCAACAATAAAAAAAAACTTTTTTGTCCATTTGTACAACTATCTATCCGTCAGTTAAAATAATTTTTCGTAAGATCCGTTTATACCCTTTGGGCACGAAATTCTAATGAAGTAAAAATAAAATCAATAGATTTTTTTATCTTTTAATATAGATAGGGAAGTATCCACTGTCCACACACAGTAGCATTATATCACATTCAAAATTTAAAATGGCTGCTCATAAATTCATAATACGCTATAAAAGTAATTTATTGGCCAATTTTAGCCGAAAAATATCGTAAAATCTAGTCATTTCAAACTATTGTATAGAGAATATGCAGTATTATAGATGTTAATAACATACATTCTTGATGGCATGAGTATCATCACTATAAAATCAATGATTATTGAAAAAAAATGTACTTAAGTACATACAAAAGATTTTTGTTATATGTGTGTGTTCTTTTTCGTTTATTTTAGGAAGGAAATACTCTAGTCATTAGAGGATTTTCATTTCTCTCAATCTAAGGCGGGTGAGTCAGACTTTAACTGATTAAAACCTCAGTTTTGTTCTTACAGTTGCCTTTTGCGTTTTTGGACCACGAGTAACCTTTTCAGAAGTCAACTTTTAGACCCAGTAGGCTGTCGAGGCCATGGTCCGGAGCGAGGAGGAGTGGCAGGCGGTCGCCGACTTCTGCGAAGCAGTAATGCTCACTAAGGAGGAGGCCGACCGCATCAGACAACGGCGCTCTCGCCGCCGCCGGGATTCCGATCCCGATTTCCAGCCACCGTAGGCGCGGGCTTGCGGACAGTGAGCAATGGGTAGCTCGCTGTCCGGCCGTCCGGTAACAGTCCGGACCAAGCCCAAGTCGTCGACGGCGCGCGCTGTTCCCGCGCGCCTCAAGGAGTTGTCAGCAACAGCAGGGGCCCAGCCGGGTCGAAGCCTACTGGGGCCAGGGTTATCCGAAAGGGCGCTCGAGCCCCGGTACGAAGGCTAGAAGGAACGGGATGGGTTTTTTAGTCAGTAAGAGTCTGACACTATCTCCCGCTCCGCCCAAGAGCGGGGGTTGTCATAAGATGATTTTTCCCATCGAAAAAAAAAAAAAAAGACCCAGTAGGCTTAGGCCCTACTAGGCTATTTTTATTTTACTACATTCTGTTCAGTAGTAACCAAGTTGATAATCTGCAATCGTTAATGCTAGTTGAAAACTTTAAATGCACAGGAATGACGTCATCTTCACCTCAGTCACGTGGTCAGAACAAAAGAATCGGGGGAACGGCCAACTCGAAGCGTTCGACGCAATAGAAATGGTTGTAACTTGGCTACGGCGGCTGCTCATGCAAACATTTATTAAATTTATAAGTACTAACTAGGTTAAACATACAGAGCTTAACGGTTTAAAATACATATTACAATATGAACAAGATGAAAACTTTGGGTTCTTGTAAACATCTTTATATCTGTGGCGAAGTCTCAAAACGTTCCCTAGAAACCATATTTCACGCCGCTTGCAGACCCCGCTTCCGTTCAATGGCCATCCTCGTTTTAAAAGCTCACAAAATAGTATTTCATATTAAAATTCTTATAATTTTGTAGGTGTAATAAATTGTCCACGTTTGGTCATGTGGGGATAAATTTATATGTCTCTTAAATGTTGGACGTGTTCGTGACTCTTAAATGTTGGACGTAAGCGTAAGAAACTATGTATTTTTTTTTATTGGAACATGGTTTGATGTTACGGTTGGTGAGGTGGTTGAGCGATTGGCTGCTGGCCTGTGTATTGCGGCTTCGATTCCTACACGGAGCAAATATTTCTATGGCCTACAGATAATAATCGTTCTAGGTCTGGGTGTCTTGTGTATGTGAATTACATGTTTGTAATTCGCACCCACGATACTGGAGTAATTTCTAGAGTGGGACAAGAATTATTAAAAAATATATATGGTAGAGGCCGAGCTCTCAGAAGTAAATATAATTATATGTAGATCTTAGAGCTTTGCACGCATCCATAAAATATAGCTTATGACACTCAGGAATAAAGCAGCTATCTATCGGTAAAAAAGTTTTAGCAATCAGACCAATACTTCCAGAGATTACAAAAAAAAAGCTTTACCTCTTTATAATATTAGTGTAGATGAAAAAATTAAAGCTGTTGTTGATGTTCAGGATTTTTCCTTTACCGTATTTTAATCTAAATACTAATCATGATCTACACTAACTAACCGCAAGCAAACATTTACTTGTATTAATATTCGTATTTTTTCACGGAGTATTGTAAAAAATGGAGTGCCGAATATGTTCATCTTAGACAATCATGGTGGACATCACATCCATATGTACATGCAAACAGTACAAAGCGTTTTGGGAACATATTTATTATGCGTACAACTAAGGAGTGGTATTCTGGCTGCCTTGGCTGTATAACACAACTTACTTCAAAAGTACTGCATAATCTTTACGGCAGACCCGAATCTGCAAAAATAAATCCAATACATAATCATCATAGGCTTCCCACAAGTGTCGCCATAACGACCGATCCTGTGCGTCTTGCATCCATCCGATTCTCACAACCCTCACCAGGCAATCGGTCCACTCACCATTATTTCAACTCTGCGTCTTCCTGTACGTAATCGTCAGAACCTTTCGTGCCCGCTGCCACTTAATTCAATATATCCAATGCATTTTTTAACACGTAGTATTTGTAGATTCATGTCGTTTAGGTTCCTTTCCAATGGGCACATTGCTCGCAGAACAGATGGCCGTTGAAGCCGAAAGGTTCTGAAACGCCTCCTACAAGGTAGACCAATAACCTGGTGAAGGTTGCGAGAATCCGATGAATTCTGGACGCACAAGATTGTTCATTGTGGTGACACTTGGGGGAGGCCTACGTCTAACTGTGAGCGTCTATCGGCTGAAATGATGATGAGGTTCCTTTCTTAATAAACATAATGTAGACATTAATACCTCCTTAATACTTCATTTATGATTATTCAGTAGTATCCTTTCAGATACCGTCAATGAATTTCATGAATTAAAACTCAATAATCATAACCAAAATAAAGCTGTCACTAAACCTATCAATTACTCTGACAAATATAATATTTTTCATGCAGAGTTAATCTGTCGCAAACCATTACCGACTAAGGAATTCTTTACAAACATAATGCGAGTGAGTAATAGAAGCACATCGTTCAACTCATAAACGAGACTATTCCATTTTCAAGTGCGACGAACGTTATTTGTGTGATATTATAAAAAAGTAAATTAGATGGCGTCTTCAAGTAATGATGAGTCGGCAGTTTTTTTTTTTCTTTTTTGCGTCTGAAAATCTTTTGTACCTTTCGGCCTGTGTTGTCTAAGTGGTAGGCAATATTGTGCTTTATTGTATTGTGTGGTAATCCAATTCTATTGTTGTATTTGTAACACAGTGATTAATTACTTTTCGAATCTGAAAACATGGTTGGTGGAGCTGATTTTGAAATAGAGACCGTTCTGAAAGACGCGGTGTTG
Organism: Mythimna albipuncta; assembly: GCA_929112965.1. Taxonomy (NCBI): domain Eukaryota; kingdom Metazoa; phylum Arthropoda; class Insecta; order Lepidoptera; family Noctuidae; genus Mythimna; species Mythimna albipuncta. The sequence goes on along the minus strand of OV815969.1, from coordinate 7,258,920 downwards.
GATAGTGAACTGATAAACTAATGAGAATATTAGGAGTTAGTTTCATACGAGAAGCCTAGGTTCGATTAATATGGCGACAATATTGAAGGTAGATTGTCAGTCTAAAATAATGATTCCATAGTTCCAGTCGCATGCAAAAAAATAAATAGTTTATTTTAAATTTAATTTTCCTAGAATTATTTAAATAGCAAGTTAGATCCTACATTTCATTCTGTTACGCATTACGCTTTTCTTGAAGAAAAGTACAGAACCCAAAAAGCAATGTATCACGCATATTTCCCAGACAATCTACATTATAATATACGACTGCTTATCATTCCTGGATTTAACCTAATATACGATCATTTGCCTAACGTCATAATGTTTTTTACGATGCTAAAATGTATTGCTCACTCGTTTTCTTTGGGATGAAAAAACATACGCCATTTTTCTTACTTTTACGCCGTTTTCAGGCGAAATTGTTATTAAATACAATTGAAGAACTAAATTAAAACGTTATTTGAATAATATGTAAGTATAACAACTATCTTTTATGGCCTATCTTTTGTTCTGGAAATTCCCGGATTGTTTACGATTAATAAAGTGTTTTATTATTTAAATATATTATTATTTTATTAGTCGACTCTAAGATGAAATGATAAAGTCCATAATTACTGTCATAAAATATTTTAATACAAAACGTTAGGAATTTATTTTTTTAAATAAAACAGAGCCTGAAACAAATTTATTTATTAATATGAATGAGTACCTACCATACATTTCGGAGTAAATGGTAATAAATTCATTTCAAATTCCATTACCATACCTGGGGGAAAATTGTACCAAATCTGCTCATTATTTTTGTTGCAAATATTTTGATCCTTGGTAAATAACTGCCTGTCTTTCCTTTGCCAACACTTTTTAGGATAAACAAAGGGCGGTAGAGCAAAACAAAGTTATATTTACAGTCTCCATATTTTCTGAAGCCACCTAGAAGCCGAGCGGATAAAAACGTAAAGATAAGAACAATGACATTTTTACAGTACGTCATTCGGGATGAGACAACTTCGCAGACAGAATTATTTCCCTAATCCGAATTGTTTTAAACTTCTGCAGCCTTCTGTTACCCTGGTATTTTCGGCCGTTCCTTATCATTATTTAGTTTTTATTACTGCTTTGTGCTTTTTTACGACAACTGTGACCGAGGTACCTACCCCACATATTTTTGTTTCAAAACATTACTCTTTTTTCGCTCGACAAAAACATTTTTATCTCACGAGTACTTAAATTTTATGCTTAATAAACTTGATGAAATGTTGATATAAAAGAACTTCCAGTTAGCCCAAAATAAAATAGTACTAATCTGATTAAAAATAAAGCCTAAATACTCGTGACAAAGTTTTTGTATTCTAGACTTCCAGGACTACGACTCATGATTATTGAGTTTACTATTTTAAAAGTACAGCCGAAAGAAGTCCACTGTACATAGGCCTCGCCCAAGTGTCACCACAATGAACAGTCCTGTGCGTCTTGTTGTAGTGTGTAGCCCTCCTATAACTATGTAATCAGCCTTATTGTGCATATTGTAAACAGATTATGTATTGATCCAACTCTCGCAGTGTTTAATTGTCTCTCCGATATCCCGTATATCTCATCTTGCATTCATCGAATTCCCGCCACCTTTAGCAGGTCATCGATCCACCTTGTAGGAGGCGTACCAACGCTCCGTCTTCCGGTACGCGGTCGCCAAAACCTTTCGGCCCCAACGGCCATCTGTCGAGCAACGTGCCCTGCCCATTGTCACTTTAGTTTGGCGATTTTTCGTGCCATGTCAGTAACTTTAGTTCTACTTGTTCATTCCAGATTCGATTACGCAAGGAAACTCCGAGCATGACTCTTTCCATTGCCCTTTGGGTGTCTTTAAGCCTTCTGACGAGGTCCATTATGCCATCACTGGCATATGCCATCACGTGCATATGTCATCACTTGCATATGTCATCACTGGCATATGTCATCACTGGCATATGTCATCACTGGCAACATGCACTGGTTTATGACTCTCATCTTGAGTCTCTGAGACTCAAGAGATTGTGGTATGTTGGACGAGAAGACACCGCGCAGCAGCAGTAGTTAGTATTTATTTGCTGGCTGTACAACAGTAGGCATATTTAAAGACTACAAAATATCTGTCTTACTTAGAATAAATAAAAACCAATTTCCAACGGACGACATTATACAGCTGCAATTTCTACGCAGAGTGTCATTCACTCTTTTTGATCCTGAATCCTTTGATTTTGATTAAAAAAAAAAAAAACATGAAATGTCTACAATTCTAAAATCAACAGATTCCTATAACTGATTGGTAAACAAACAACAAAATTTGAACTATATTCTTAGTTGAGAGACACTTCACCTTTTTAAAGGTCACGATGAGTGGGTGGTTCCTCAGTACAAATAAATGCTTTTTAATAAGTATCTGTGTAATAAGTGCCGTTTGTCTATTTATATACTGTTATATAAATAGACAAACGACATTCATTATTATTTTGTGAATACTAGCTTTTGCCAGCAGTTTCGCCCGCGTGAAAATAGGTTTGGACCCACATTTCAAGCTCAAGCTCATTTCAAGCGGGGTGAATTTTGTAAAATTCTCTCTTTGTGTGCTTGACTAAGAGACACAAAAGGAATCCTTTTAAACAATGTCACACTTGTAGTTCATTAGTTTCGACTGTGCGTTGATATGTCAATCAGTCAGTCAGTTTATCAATAATATAAAAATGAATCGCTAAATCTGTTGCTTAACACAAATCTGGAGAACAGCTGAACCGATTTCGCTAATTCTTTTTTTGTTGTGTTGGTACTGTGAGGAGAAGCTTCTTATGAAAAAAATAAAAATTTGGGTAGTGTAGGGTAAAGTAGGGTAGAGTAGGGTATAGTAGGGTAGAGTAGGGTAGAGTTGGGTAGAGTAGGGTAGAGTAGGGTAGAGTAGGGTAGAGTAGGGTAGAGTAGGGTAGAGTAACGCAGAGTAGAATAGAGCGGGAGCGCAGCCGCGAGCAAAAGCTAATCCTTTTATAAATATAGATAACGGACGAGGACGATAATTTTGAATTAAATTGATATTCCACATCGAACGCCATCTAGTCCCTAACTAAGCAGAGCTTGTGCTATTGAGATAACTGATACACATACTTATACACTATTAATTTTTAATTAGCACAGGTACTTAACGAGCTTATTAGAAAAGGTCTTGTTATTATATAAGTAACGTCTTAATAAATAATATTCTTAAACAGCAAAGTTATTAGCGTTTGTTTAAATCCCAAAATGTCAGTCAATTTATGGACATATTGTACAGGCTATAAATGAATGATTGGTGATCAAAATGGATAAACACTATGCGTAGTATTTTCAGTAGCAATTGTTATGAATGATTGATTCAATTAATTTGACAATTTTCGTGGACAATTTTAGGTTTTCATTTTTTGCTATTTTTGATTACACAGAAACGACCGGTAACAGGTACGGTTAGAGGCTTATGTTTTTTGTACGATTTTAAAAAATCGGGCTGGGTTATTTCTGAATATTGTTATATAGATAAATTACACCCAGACGCAAACAAAAAATGACCTTGCTCTTCACACAAACAATTGTCTGGGGTGGAAATTGAACATATAAAACTGTTCATAGCTGTAAATATTAATATTAACTATTATTCCGTACTATAAACGCGCTAAAGCTTTAACTTTCCTTTTTACTCTTGACAGAGTCTGTCAAGTCATCTATTAATGAATATAAATCATAATTAAGACTTATTACTTGGCAGAAACAAAACTTACTCTCCAAACACAAAAGCCAGCCAATCTATAATACTTATAAGCAAGCGACAATCTACTGAAGAAATAGGTCACACCGGCTCAGCGATCTGGCGACCGCTGAACGCCTAATTAATGAGCGATAGTTGATTGATGACGTCACAGGGCATTAGCTTGAGCTGAATTACTGACTGAAAATCACAGGGCACCTAGATAATTCGACAAGTAATAGGTCCCTTCGTTTGTTAAATGTCACAGCCGAATCAAAGCTGAAAAAGACTGTATACATTAATATTTATAAGAAATTTTAGTTTGTGAATATCTATGCATATAAATAACATTGAAGTGTTTGTTTGTAATATCAAAATATTTTTTTTTTTATACAAATCATTTTTTTTATGGTTGTAGATCATCAACTCGTAATGACTTCGCCCACTAATGACTTCGTCGAATGGGAGGGTGTGTCAGACTTTTACTGAGTAAAACCCACTCCTATATTCTTTCTTTGCCTTCATTCTAGGACCCTCGAACTCGGTAGGCTTCGACCCTGCTGGGTTCCTACGGTTTGTGGCTCCTAAGCTGACATCCTTTGAGGCGCGCGTGGACACTACGCGCCGTTTACTACTCGAGTTCGGTTAGGATGGTTACCCGGACCGCAAGACGGCGAGCTATCAATTGCTTTCATTTCGCAAGCCCACAAATTACATATGAAAGTAATTTTTTTATCGGTCTGTCAATTTGTTCCGGCTAATGTCTCAAACAACTGTAAAGGTTTGACAGGACTGCCTCTGAAGGATAGCTAATATTACAAAGTGTACAAAATTTTACGGGACTTTTACTGGGTTATACCTAACTTTTATAATGGGTAACTTATTATAGCTACTTTTAATTTTCCCGCGGAAACGAAACCTATTTTCCGGGCGAGGGCGACAATTTTACTTTGAAATGGATAAACAGAATTTCCACGCGAACAAAGTCTTAGACAACAGCTAGTATTATATAAAATTGGGACACTAATTACTTTTTATTTCGATACTTTTAGAGTACCATACATCTCTGAAAGGTACTCTAAACATTTTGATTGATGTATCTTTATGAAAAGGTACTCAATATCAACTGTATTACTCGAATAAGATTTATTTGTAATGTTCTGTGAATAGCATAAATAAAACCCATTTATTCGATTCATAATTATTAATGAAAGTCATGACTATATTTTTGTATTATTTTTAGGGTTCCGTAGCCAAATGGCAAAAAACGGAACCCTTATAGATTCGTCATGTCTGTCTGTCTGTCTGTCTGTCTGTCTGTCTGTCTGTCTGTCTGTCTGTCTGTCCGTCCGTATGTCACAGCCACTTTTTTCCGAAACTATAAGAACTATACTGTTGAAACTTTGTAAGTAGATGTATTCTGTGAACCGCATTAAGATTTTCATACAAAAATAGAAAAAAAGCAATAAATTTTGGGGGTCCCCATACTTAGAACTGAAACTCAAAAATTTTTTTTCGTCGAACCCATGCGTGTGGGGTATTTATGGATAGGTCTTCAAAAATGATACTGAGGTTTCTAATATCATTTTTTTCTAAACTGAATATTTTGCGCGAGAGACACTTCCAAAGTGGTAAAATGTGTCCCCCCCCCCCCCCCCTCTAACTTCTAAATTAAGAGAATGATAAATCTAAAAAAAATATATGATGTACATTACTATAAAAACTACCAACGAAAATTGGTTTGAACGAAATCTAGTAAGTAGTTTTTTTTTAAGGCGTCATAAATCGAAAAAAATACACTATTATTAAAACATCGATCAAAGTTACAACACATTACAAGAACTTTTATATTATGTTACTTGCTGCTACGGAACCCTTCATGGGCGAGTCGCACATGGCCGGTTTTTTTATCTATTCGTTCTCACTCTTGATTTTGAAACGATAATGCTATAGTTAGTTAGTAGATTCAAAAATCGAACAGATATTTATTTTGTTTTTTTTTTTTTGTATTTAGTTCATACTAACGATAGACATTATTGTACTTTTTTGACCGTCCACTGACACACACACTTAAGATTTTCCACAGTTTCATGACCTCCTTTATTTATTGTAAATAAAATTATTTGTTCTGAGCTCGGCGTTTGATTCATAATCTTTGTTTTTTTTTTATTGTTTTTTTTTCTATTTCATCATAAATGCTATGAAGACTCCTCAGACTTTTTTTATTAGTTAGTTAATTAAACTTAATGGGAAACTGTTATTCCTAAATAAAAATCTATGACTTCAGTTGGCTTCGACCCTGCTGGGCCCCTACGGTTAGCTGATATCTTCAGGCGCGTGTGGGACAGTACGTGCCGTCGACGACTCGGGCTCGATCCGGATAATTACCGAACAGCCAGACGGCAAGCTACCTATTGCTCGCCGTCCGCAATCCCACACCTACCATGTAAAGGCGAAGCTAGTGGTATTGTGATATATAGGTAAGTTATGTAACTTATCACAGACACACAGAGTGCCATTAGTTCAGTTTTGTTTCGTCCCTATTCATCATAAATCATTAATCGACAATCGTAACATAATAACGCCATAAACACAACTAAAACTAACAAAACACTTGAGATCAACTCCTTTGAAACACGGTCAGAACACTGGCCATCTCAGCCAAGTATCCTTTTGTTCGGTCAAAGGTGAGGAGACTCTAACAATGCTGACATGGACACAATAAGCGTGTGAAGATATATCCTTTGAGAACACGGCGGGATACTAACAAAAACACTACGTTTACACAGATCCTTGAGTGTGGGTTAGTCTCCGTTTTCTGTAGATGCTTTAATTTATAATAGTAGAGTTTATGTGTTTATAATGTGCCAGATGAATTTGAAATAAGTCATTGACTGGTGTTACGGGTTTCTTTATCAGGCCGTCGTAGATGGAGTGGAAATGAGATCCAAGGCTTTTTTTTATGGTGGGAAAAATCATGAAATGACATCCACCGCTCTTGGGCGGAGCGGGAGATAGTGTCAGACTCTTACTGACTAAAAGACTCACCCCGTTCCTTCTAACCTTCATACCGGGGCTCGAGCACCCTTCCGGATAACCCTGGCCCCAGTAGGCCTCGACCCAGCTGGGTCCCTGCTGTTGCTGACAACTCCTTGAAGCGCGCGGGAACAATGCGCGCCGTCGACGACTTAGGCTTGGTCCGGACAGTTACCGGACGGCCGGACAGCGAGCTACCCATTGCTCACTGTCCGCAAGCCCGCGCCTACGGTGGCCGGAAATCGGGATCAAAATCCCGGCGGCGGCGGCGGCAGATCCAAGGCTGATTCTGTACTTTGTGTTTTAATAAATTATTTTTACAATATTCAAAAGAAAGAAAGGTGATAATTCGTTGCCGTGTCACAAAATCAAAAAGTGAAATTTTGGATCGCGCGCGGTAGTTTTATCGCATTCTTGGTCGCAACAGGACAGTATGCAGCGTGATGACATCAGCAGCGGCGCGCTGCTGATGTCATAGATATTGGTGTGCTGATCGAAGATGCTGTGGTCGTCAACAACTAGCCTGGTGCTCTAGTTGTCAGTGGCCCTGAGTGCTATATAAAAAACATCTTAGACACTTAGATCCATCAAGTGAGATCACAGTCAAGTACTAGTTTAAATCATAAAAATAAATACTATATTTGCATAATCTTTACAAGTATATACAGTACATACGGCATGGTTGTCGTAGTGGTTCGATTCTCGCACAGAACAAATATTTATTTGGTCATACATTTATCTGGAGATAATATGCCTTCATTGCGGAATAGCAAGGAGTCTTAGGGACGCAGCTTATTTCCCACGAATCGTTACTTACCATCAGGTGGGATCGCAGTCAAGCACTAGTCTATCTGCATTAAAAAAAAAAAAAAAATAATTACAACATTACCATCTTACCATCGAGGTCGCCCTAGAAAGAGGTGGCGAGATGATCTAGAGGCGTATCACGAGAGCTGGTTAGAGACGGCGCGAGAGAAGAATGTCTGGAAGGACTTGGGGGAGGCCTTTGCCCAGCAGTGGGACAGTAATGGCTAAATTTTTATAGGCATAATTTAAAAATATGTTTGTGTGTACGCAAAGATACAGGAGTAAAAAAGTCCTCAAGATGACAGTAACTTTATTACACGCCAGAGATGTAAAGATTTTTTTATTACAGGTTTAAAATAACACTTTTTAATAAAGATTTACCTCACAATGCACAAGACAAACAACGCACCCCTTAACTTATCCAAAAGATTAAGCACCTCCGCTTCCCTCTAAAGATTAATAAAATCTTAATCTGGAACAACATGATAAACGCTATGTTGAGGTTATTCGATTAAATGAATGGTCCCCTAGGTACTGCTTACCACAGAGTTGCAATAAAACAGAATGGATCCTGGACTCTTCCAGTTATACAGTTTTGTTTTGTGATAAGGGTGCTCTTGTGAAAGAGATGTGCGAGGCTAGCGGTGAGCGAGGTAATTTTCACCAGAAATCAGAAACGTTTATTTTAAATAGGCAATTTACAGGCACTTTTGAATTATCAATAAAAGTGAAACTAAACTGCACGTTCCAAAACGCAGATTTATACGGAGAAAAATATGCAAGAAACTCCGTGGACACTCTTTTAAATCATAATATCATGAGTTACATAAATCTTGGTTACATATTTTTTGTCGCTTCTATTTTGTGACCACAGGGTTGGTAAATAGTGAAAAAAAAAAACTAATAAGAAAATAAAAATTGCAAAAAGCACCAATAGGCAAAGAGCTAGCATATTTAGGTTAGGTAAGGTTACTAGTAGTTACTAAAAAGCGAGAGATGTATGCGAGTGCTGCATCCTCGCTACACTCCGATTACAGTGTCGCCACTCAGTACACACCGCACTTACTTTATGCATAGTTTTCAAGGTTAATAGTCCCTTGAACACCTGACCGTAATTAAATGGACACCACACTCGTACCCACCTAGGCGGTAGTACGAGTATCTGCGCATTTAATTGTGGACGGCTGTGGCCGGATAGAGCCCCACTGACGTTTAAATCGATTTTATTTTGGGAAATATTGATTGATTTACATATACTATGTCACTAATTTTTATGTGTAAAAATGTTTCTAATGATCCAAGCCGTTTCGATAGAGTAGGAAAAAGTTGCGAAATTGCTAAAAAATTGTTTTAGAGAAAATTATTAATTGTTGATTATTTTGTTCAATCTACAATACTTCAACATATATTTTTTTTCAATCCTATTAACATGGCTGTGATCGAGGGCCAGGCTTTTCTGAAGCCTGGTCCTCGATCACAGCCCGGTTCAAGTCACTGTTTTATGGCACTGCTTAAACGCTTGGGCCTTAAGGTAACATTCGCACATTTCCACAGTGCTGCTACACATCCTCGCTCCGCCTAGCTGCCTCGCATATCTCTAGTAGAAAAACACCCTAAAGGTCCCGATGTTAATTCAACTGGACGCTTGTTTAGATTGCAAGCAGTGTGATAGTAAGTCAATTTATTTTTCATGGAAGGAAAAATCTTGAGATTTCTTGAAGCGTCGTTTGTGAGGGAACTGGGACGGGTTCAAAGAGTTTTGTGTGTAGGTATATGTTATGAAAACTTACCATGAACACGACCGATTCTATTTTTGGTTTGTCCTTTGCTGAATTTCAAAGTGATTGAACAAAATGATAAATGAAAAATATCTGTAAGTTGGTTAAAAACTAAGACTTACATTTTATTAAGAATAAATTTCTTCATAATTGATTATAATCTAGCCTCAAAGACTAATAAGTAATTTAACTTTAACTTATTTTTATACGGTTTTATTTAAACTAGCACTTAAAGAAGTCCATAGCACTTTCATAGAGTCTGATAATTATAAAAAATACTTTGTTCATGTGTTTTAAGCATAGCACAGTATTGAACAACATTATACACTAACTTTACATGATTGACTTTTACATGAGAATCTGTTTCTTAATTTAAGTCAGATAACGCTGATGATGATTAGCTGCCTATCTGCTGACTAAAATCTTAATCAAGTAAAAATACAACGTAGCTACGAACCGCCCTTCCCACTCTAAAATCAGTGAAAACTTAAACCCAGGGAATTAGCTAAAGAGCTTCTGAGAACCGCTACTAAAACTCCTAAGGAGCTATCCTAAGTACATGACGCATGGCTAGTGATGTGTATATGTGGTACAGCGGTCCCGGGGAGCCGACAATCCTCTTATTTCCCGGCCGTCGTCCGCAGCGACCCACACTTACACTAGTGCTGGGCAAAGTGGACTCGATGCACTCGAATGCATCGACATTATTAGGGCTGCTGCAGATGAAATGTATTTGAATATAGATTTGTTTTATTTAAAATATTACTTTTAGAGGAAATGGAATGGATCTGGCTTGAAAAAAAAGAGGGAAAATTGCAAAGATAAAGAAATTTTAGATTAAAACAGTACAATAAAAAGAATATTTCTGTTTATATTTATAGACAATTAAATACCAAAAGAGAAATAATAGCTTCACACACATATTTGGAAAGCTAAACAAAACAGAAAGCAACAAATAAAAACCACCTAAACGGTAAACACAAAATAAAAGACCTACACCTAAAACATTTCCGAAAATCCCTTCCAAATATTTTTGTAGACACCGAAAATGAATTGCCGAAAACAAGCAATTGATTCGGCTAAACGGCGCACAGTATCCGTAAACAGGATACGTGCGACAGCCCTAGCTGTTACAGTGACTACTCTTTCCCGTGACCACATGAAATCGAGCGAGACGCATTAGTATCGATAAAACCGTACAATGATGTACGTACCTACATCTATTCTATTTAATCGAGAAAGAAGCTCTGCGATTGACCTATATGGTTGTGGATACGTAAAAATGTTGTCTGCGAAATTGTTATTTGTTTAGAAACTGTGTTAAATTATCTTGCCAATAAATTTTCTTGGCAGTCGGGAATAAAACAATGGATGCTAATTAAGTAGACTTTTTTATTCGTCCTTAAAAAAAAAAATATTGTCTTTTAAATTATTAAGTTAGCCACGATCAACGACCGTCTGAATGATACTATCCACCACTAGCCACTAGTTATCTTTTTAGACCACTTTTTGTGTAGTTATAAAAAAGTATTGTTTCACGAAGGCTAACACAATCTTTCCCTGTCGGAGTCCCTTACAAATACTTATCTCTCCAACACTAAAATAATTATTTAATTCGAACCAGCAGTCTCTGAGATTATTGCGTTTAAACTCTTCAGCTTTATTTAATACGAGTAGGTACTATTATAGATTTACATAGTAAATTCTGTCGCTAAATGATATTGGAAAATGCATGATTGATTGATAAATGTTTTGGAGTGGTGAACGCGTAACGGAAAACCCAGCGTTGGAAGGCCTCCTATAAGGTGGACCGATTACCTGGCGAAGCTTGCAGGAAACCAGTGGATGCGAGACGCACAGGATCGTTAATTGTGCCAACACTTGGGGGAGGCCTATGTCCAACAGTGGACGTATATCGGCTTAAATGATGATCATGATTGATTAATTTCAGTGGCGTGTGAACCAAAAATAAAATCAAGACACGTAGTTCACTCAAAATTAATGAACATTTTTATTTTTTGATAAAACTTTACAACTGTGACAACAGTGTCTGTAAATCTAGATAATAATCTTAGGTTCGTGTTTATCTAGAAAATAATCAGTTACCTAGTGTTCCGGTATAGTACACCCACGACTGAGCTGACAATTTGACGCTTCGCTGCACCTCGTATCGGTTGCATTAGTAGGAATATTATCAAAGCATTTGTACAGTTGATAAAACAGTTCAGATTCTCATATAGCAGTGCAAAAAAAATACTTCAAAGATATTTCAGACCGTAATTCATATTATGTAAGTAATCACACCTTTTAAAAACTGTTTGTAAAAGTTACGAAACCCCGCTATTATAACTACCGTTTTTAGGCACATAATTTACTGTTTTTCGCACTAGTGCGGAAAAGTGCGCGAATTCGCCCTCACAATAAAAAATATCTTAATTTGGTGTTTATTTTAAAGACTAAACTCCGATTTCTAATTGTGAGAACTTTTGAAACTTATGCAGTATTAAAATAGAGTTTGACCATTGGACTTTTGGTTTATAAACTGTGTTGTTTTCTTTTCAGTGAGAAATCATTAATGACTCCTCTCACTCTAGATGAAACGGGGGGAGTGTCAGACTTCTACTGACTAAACTCTCCTGTGTTCCTTAAGTAGCCTTATGTATTCCAGGCCACATAAACACATTCAAACAACCCCACAGAAACTGAAGGAAATAAGTACTAACAAACACTTTTCATTGAGTAATAAATAAATACGTACAAACTTTCTTGATTTTGCTGTCTGTACTATCGATTTAATCAGTGATACGCTAGTCTAATTAAAAGGAACAGAAATAAAACGTTTGCAAACATGTTCTTAAGTTTAAATCGAGTGTTTATTTTCAAAGTTCTCTAGTGCAGTGTTAATTAGAAAATGAGTATTCTCACATTGATTAAAACTGCTTTAGTCTGTTCTTTTAAAAGTTCTTGCAGATGACTAGCAATGGGTAGCTAGCCGTCCGGGCAACAGCACGCTTAGCCAAGTTGTTATTCTGCAATCGTTAACGCTGTAGAAAAGTAATGACACGTATGGGAATGACGGCATCTCAACGTAAAGTCGCGTGGTCGGAACAAACGAATAGAAAATTCGTAGCCAAGTTCACACCGTTAAAAACGATAGAATTAATTTCTGCAACGTTTAACGCTACATCCTTTGATAAACAAACGCTACATTGTAGAACGAACGGCCGACGGAGGTGCGTCAACATGGCTACCCACTTATCGTTTTCTACAATTGCTGACACCGAAGCGTTACCGATTGGAGAACGGAATTCGACACGATACGGTTGTAACTTGGCTAGGGGGACAGGTAGAATATAACCCAGATTGGGATATAGGATATCATCGAATCATTATCATAATTTCAGTCGAAAGACACTGTTGGACAAGTGTCGTCATAACGACCGGTCCTCTTAAGTCTCGCATCCATCAAATTCTCGTGGCCTTCACCAGGTCATTGGTTCACCTGTGGGAGACTTTCCAACGCTGCGTTTTCTGGTACGTGGTTGCCACTCCAGAACCTTTCAGTCACATTGACCATCTGTTCTGTGAACACTGTGGGTACATTTACCCACTTCTACTTAAGTTTGTCGTGCACCCGCGTGGCATTAGGTACTTAAGAAATCGGGATAAAACGTAGCCTATGTTCTTTTCCATGTCAAAGGCTATATGCAAGCCAAATTTCATCAAAATCCGTATAGCCGTTTTTTAAGTAACAAACATTCAAACATCCACAGTTTCACATTTACAATATTAGTTAGGATAGGCTTGCGTTTGACTACTAGCTCCTCATGACTACCTGACTACCTGATTGTAAGCGATGCTGTGGGTAAAGGTGGCGGTTCGCGCCGCGACAGAGACAAGCGACCGAGACAGGAGACTGCGACCGAAGACGGCGACCGTCACTTGACGTTAGGCAATGTATGAGCGACAGTTCGCGAGCGAGACAGAGACAGGAGAACTGTTGCTAATACATTGCCTAACGTCAAGTGACGGTCGCGGTCTCCTGTCTCGGTCGCTTGTCTCTGTCGCGGCGCGAACCTCCACCTTAACGATGGAGCATGCTTGCCTCGAAGCTTGCTTGCTTATATATAGCTGCACTACACATTACGTTCTCTTGAAGATAATTTTCCATTTTCACGCGGGCGAAGACGGTGACTGAAGCCAGTTTTATTTAAAACTTCAAACTATCTAAGACTTTAATGGCAGTCACCCAGTTTGCTTGACGCTGTTAACCTAGTATGGAACATTTCAACTAAGATTAGACCTAAGCCGGGTTTAGCTAGCTCTTCTCACCCGGTTTTTCTTTTAAGCTTTTAAGATTAGGTAGCCCCCGCTTCTACCGACTCTGATTAAGATTTATGTTATGGACATATCTAATACAAGCTTTATCCAATTATTTTGTCACTGTTATTGTTAGGATTCCATACCTCAAAAGGAAAAAAACGGAAACTTTAGAAGATCACTTTGTTGTCTGTCTGCCTGTTAAGACCTTTTATCTTAGGAACGTATGTGGGTATAGATTTGAAATTAAAACCGTATACTCAGATCTGCTTAAGCTGTGAAAAAGCCAGACTTTTGAGTTTATGAAACAAAACTGGGCAAGTGCGAGTCGGACTCGCGCACTGAGGGTTCCGTGCAAACTATAATTCCCGAATGGAGTTGGAGTCTCGAAGATTTTTCCGAATTGTATTTTTTTTTGTTTTTGTGACGAAGGTAACAACAAATTTACCGTTCTCAGATTTATTCCTATACCTGTGCTATAAGACCTTGCTTTGTGTCATCGGTAAGTACCCTATGAATTTCGAGCTTTGAGAGTATCAAATGTACGTTTTTATACATTTATAAAATGTACGGCTGTATCTTTTTTATTCGTTAACTTAGAAGTTTGTTTTTTTTTTTTACAGCTTGAACGGACTGCAGACCTGAGTAAATGGTTTTAATTTTAACTCGATACCTTTACGCGTTCTTGAGATAAAGGATCTTTACAGACAGACAGACAGACGGATGGACGAACGGATGGACAACCAAGTGATCCTAAATGGGTTCCGTTTTTTCCTTTTGAGGTACGGAACCCTAAAAAGATACGGATACATCAAAATTCATAGGATAGGTACTTCTCGTTGACCTAGAATCCTAAAATTTGGAATGAAGCAAGGTCTGATAGCACAAGTATAAGAAAAAATCTGAAAACTGTGTTGATAAGTTATTTCATAGGTAAGTTTTTATAGCACCCTCAGTGCGCGAGTACAACCCACAGACAAATAAAATTGATAAAAACATTACCATAGTCGTTTTTATTTTTCCATAATATGTCGCAATAGTTTCCAACTATCTTATCGTTTTTTTTTATGGTGGGAAAAAATCATCCAATCACATCCCCCGCTCTTGGGCGAAACGGGAGATAGTGTCAGACTCTTACTGACTAAAAGAACCACCCCGTTCCTTCTAGCTTTCTTACCGGGGCTAAAGCTGTCTTTCGAAACTAACCCTGGCCCCAGTAGGCTTCGACCCATCTGGGTCCCTGCTGTTGCTGACAACTCCTTGAGGCGCGCGGGAACAGTGCGCGCCATTCCATGAAATCCCATGGATCAAACTCTCGGAATTAAAACCCTAAGCCTAAGTCTAGAGAATAACTTATATGCTATTCCAAGACACAATCTACTAGTATACCAAGTTTCATCGAAATTCGTTCATCAGTTCGAGTGTGAAGAAGTAACAACATTATAAATGAATACACTAATTTCGCCTTTGTATGATTTTTTACATGGGTAAAATGCGTTAAAAACAATTGTATTTCTTTTTCCATTGACTTTTATATTAATTAATTGATGATGAAAATGTTTTTAACATCGTGCGGATTTCATCACGCATGAGGATTTACTCCGCATGCAGAATTTCAAAATGCAATAAAACGCGTCCCGCGTGCGTATTCCACGCATTAAAATAAATAATTGTATGAAATGGACATTTGCGGGGGTTATGCGGAGCAATCCCGTATGCGTGATCAAAACCGCACGATATTAAAAACACCCTAATATTTTTTATTTATACATTGAGACCACACGTCCAAGAAAAAAGTAAACATTCAATCGAATTGAGAAACCTCTTCCATTTTTTGTTCTCTGCTAAAAATTGCAATTTCCTCTTCAAATACACTCGATGCCACAAAAACCGGAACACTTCCTCATCCTGCCACGAACATCCTTTCAAACGCTCTCAAAACAATAGTGATTACTTTCTGAAACAGCCACTACACTCACTAATCAAACACATGCGGTGGTTGAGTGCCTCTCTCCGATACAATGATCCGCACTTACTGTGACCCACCTATATGTCGATTGTACCTGGAGTTGTGGTCCCGTAATAGAGAATTAGGTTGTTTTTTCTGCACCTAAGTGTATGGCAAAGGAAGGCTAATCTTAAATAAGTTGAGTTTTTAGTGAAATTTTAAAATCTAGGGGCTGTTTTAATTACAAAAAAAAAACAATGGAGGGGTCAACAACGTTTTTGTCACACAGATTTTATGTATATGCTTATTCTTTCTTTAACAGCTATTACTTTTAAAAATTGGTATAGTTTTGCATCTAAGCTAAGGGAAACTGAAATAAATATCGGATCCTTTAAACGGAGACGATCTCGGTTTCATTATAAAGCCAAGAACTTTATTGCAATATTAATTAAGACCACCGCTAAGCTTAACGAGAAGACTGACTCAATAGTTTGCTGTCAATACAGCCAAAACATTGGACTGTTACATCCGCATTCTAAGCAGAATGATTGTAATCTGTAGGTATCAAAAATTCAATACTTTTTAAACTTAATACTTTCTTTAAGTACATCCCGCACTTTTAATCAAAAAGGGTATTTGAATCTGAAAGCCCATGTTTCAAAAATAAGGTTCAATTTTCAAATACCCTCTTTTTTAAGTTACGTCATCTTTAAGATGAGGCTCAAACCACGCGAAGCCAGAATAAAAAAAAAGTTTTATTTTTTTATTATTGATAGGCTCGCGTTTGACCACCATCTTACCTGATAGTAAGCGATGATGTGGCCGACGATGGAGCACGCTTGCCTAGAAGTAACCTATTCACTCTTGACTTAAAAGCGCCCAAGTTGTAGCTATCAGGAAACAGACTCCGGCAGGGAATTTCACTCCTTAGCTGTACGCACAATAAATGTGTACCTAAATAGAAAATTCAGATAAAAAATATTTGTCTTCATTGAGGGTATGATTTTAAGAGGTTGAGAGGTTGACAAATTCATGAGTTCGATGAATCTGTACATAAAATAAATCCAAAAGTACAGATATAAATAAAATTACGTAACAAAACAAAATTATCCAAATGAGTTTCTGTCTGTATATCCAATAAGTTCAAAAGGAAAACGGGTCTCATCGGGTCTCATTACTGATTCGCTCCGTCCAAATGTAGTCGGTTCGTGTCAACATGGCTTTAGGGATACGAATTTTATAAAAAAGATTAAGTAAGATCCTAAGAAGGGAATGCCTCTGACGGGCCCAGCCGGGCGGAAAATTTATCGATTTATATTTTCCGCTCTTTTACTTAATAGAGAATTATAAAGTACCTACTGGCAGTCTGAATTTAAATACCCGTAGTGTTTTTGACAAACAGGAGCGTAATGAATTAGGTCTACCTTTTATAGCAGAAGATTATGTCAAATAAATTTTGGATCATCTAGATTCCGCAGGGAACCCTAATGAATTAGTTTGGTGCTTATCATTTCTTATCATAGTAGTCTTACAGATATACCAAGACACGTTCAATGAAGTTGACGTGAGACGGCGTGTAGAATTTATCAAAAAACAAAGTCAAAAATGAATAGCTTACTTTTAGGCAAACATGCTCCATCTTCGGCCACATCATCATCGGTTTCCATCAGGTGAGAAGGTCAAGCGCGAACTTAGTTTATGCCTGCACATATGCCTGGTTTACCCTATATACTTAAAAATTAATTAATAAAACACACTGCATGTCTGAAAGTATCAACTGCATATTAAACTCCTTTCCCACAAACACATTAAATATCCACAACACACATGTACATATATCCAAACAGTCTCCACGTATTCAATCGTCTACCACACACGGTATTGTCGGTCTACTGCACAACCACACGAGTGCTCATTGAATGTGCATTGTCAGTCACGGCTAATAAGCCTGACAATGTCTACTGAATTCCGTCCGTCTGAACGTCTTGAGTATATTGAGGTTGCTAATAATACTGGTGCTTATTTGTGAGAGGTTAGTTTGAAATTGGTGTAAAGAGACTAGCTGACTCAGTAACTAAATGTTGTTGCGGCAAATAAATTATCAAATAAAAAGATTTGGGTTGAAGAGTAAAACCTAGCCTAGGACCTATTCCCCGAAATCAAAAATAAGAACCGTGTATTTCAAAAGTAGTATTTACGGGCACTTTTGAATTGTCAAAAATTTTGTCAGTAAAAAAAAAGTGAAGCTAATTAAGACGTTCCAAAGCGGATCTCTATGGAGAAGAACGTGCAAAAAAACTCCATGGACACTCTTTTAAATCATTTTATGAGTACTGTTGACTTGACTTAAGATACATGTGTCTTATTGCTTCTGACACGCCAAATATACACAACAATTTTATAAATATCGGTCAAATCGTTTCGGAAAAGTTCAATAACAAACGCCTGTTACTTGTTTGCGATTTTAAGGGCCTAACTTACCGGATTATTCAGTCTGATACAGTCAAACAGGGTGTTTAGAAATACAGGAGTGAAGGGAATCGAAACTTTGGCTGAGATTAATATTTCAATACCATATTTTGCAGTTCCAATAAAGCGTTTATATTTTAAATTCAACATTTCAATAATATTTGAGTACTCAAATACTGCAAGCAATTTTTGAATTACATGAAAATTCTCATCAAAGTTTTGTGTTTATTCACCCCGATTGATAAATCATAACAACAATAATTAATCATTACAACAATAATTTATAGTACCTATTCACAGATCCTAACGAATATAATTATTGCCAAATGATTACAACAGAATAGATAAAAAAAATACCGCCACATTTTTAGCCGTTTAAATTTTATAAAAATTGGTATTAAGACTCCTTAAAGCCGCAAAGAGATCTCAATTAACTTTAACGAAGCAGTCCTTTAAAACCACTCAACGATTAATCCATTGTACGCCAAGGAACTTATTTCAATAATCATTTTAATTATTATCACCATTCAAATTTAATTCAACGTAGATTAATACGAAATTCCTTTTGAAATCGTCCGCCATTTTAAGTCCAATTTGTGATCTTATTTGACCGAAATCAACATAACGAAAAGTATTCAAAGGTAAGAATTCTGAAACGAAAGAAGCCGGAATAAAAACTGGCAACGACTTTCAATTTAAATTAAATGGCCCCTGTGTACCTATTTAAACTTTCAATTGAGAGTCAGACAATAGATTTTTCTAATTCCTTTATGGAAAAAGTTCTTGCTTATTTTTTGAAGCGTCATTTACAATAGGATATTAAAGGAAGTCTGTGAAATTAAGAGAGGTTTACAAGTCCTCATAATTTGAGAATTAAATTGGTATTTAAATAAATTCATCATCATCGTCTCGCATCCGTCGAAGTCCTGCAACCCTTACTAGGTCATCGGTTCACACTGTAAGAGGCCCTTCAACACCTCATCTTCCATTCCATCTTTTTAAATTTAATATTATTATTACTAATTCTTAATTGCTGTTGACATAATATGTCGGGAAGTCGGGACCCTGTCTACCTATCTTCTAGCTTTGTGGTTTGGTTTTCTCACTGAGACTTTGGTGTGCCATTGGACATGAGTCATGGTGGCCTTCATTCTATCCAGCCCACCTCTCCCCAAAAACTGACGAGTCCTCACGACCCTTAAATTGAGAGCACCGAATTCGCTCAAAGACTGCATCTTTGACCGAATTCGGTGCTCCCAAGGTTCATGTTTTTATTTTGCTGACTGTGCTGTGCTGTGCACTCGATACCACATAAGCGATAGTTCCTATTCTGTTCTACTCTATTGTACTTCACTCTACTCTACTTCTACTCAATTTTACTCATGCAATATATCATGTGATTGTATTTCTAGTAATATTATAGTAGGTATCTGTAATTATGCCATACATTACACACCCATATGAAAGAGGGATGAATTTATGAATATACAAATAAGGAAATGTTCAATTAATATTTATCCCTCGTCTCAACCCTATCGTTAGTTATTTCCCCGGAATATTTGCTCTGGACTCTTGGTAGTAGGCAAATACCAGTAAAAGAAACTCATTAAAACTTTTTTTCTCAGAAACATAACACAGAATCCTCCTTCAAATATAATTACGAATAAAACTTGAGTTGTTTTTAAATTAATTTTCTTCAATTTTATCATTTGTTTCGATGTTTTCAAATTTGCGTGGAAATTAATGTATTGATTTGATGTTAAATAATAGTAGGAAGGTATCGATTTTTTGTGATTGATTAATTGTGACTGATTAATTGCGATTGATTAATTGTTTAAACTATCTTCTATGCATTTGGTTTTTTGCCAACGTGATGGCTCAATAGATAATTGGAACAATGTACTGCATTGTTCTGTTATGTTTGAATTTTAATAGTTTGAAGTGGCCAGTGTTATTCGTTCTTTTGTTTCGATTCTTTTTTTTGTTTCAATTTTCTTTTTCTTATTGAGTGTATGTGTATATAAATAAATAGAAATTATAATAGAATTGTATATAAAAAAAAGATTCAGTTCTATACGATAGTCGACAAAAACGGTAATCTTATTGGATCACTTTATTGCCTATCTACTAAGACTTCCCGTTTATATGTCTACTAAGACTTCTTTTCTCAGTAACACATAGAGCAGTCTGAAAGAAAAACTAAGTTCTAAGTCAAGGCAATCTGAAGATACGGACTTATTTTAATACTCGCAAGGGAATCAAAACTTATAGAGTACTTCCCGTTAACTTAGAAACAAAATTTTAAAGTAAAGTAAAAAGTTAGAAAAACCTTAATATGTAACTTTATTAAATAGAGCTACTATCAATGGCTTTACCCGTCAAAAATATATATATAGTTTTTGTCATTGTGTAGGAATCTATTGGTGTAAGAATTTTAAAATTGGTCCATTAGTTAGGTACTAAAGAGTTTCATTTTTTAGTAAATAAAGTTAAATTTATCTTTTAGTTCTGCTTATTTTTGTAGGTTTTTGGGACGAGCAAATATTGAACCCACTTTGAGTATGGCCCGACATCTACTTACTTGACCGGGTTTTTTTTTCAGCTCATTTCGGATTTTAAATTCTTATTCGCAAAGAACGGTTAGGGATAATAATAATAATTTGCATATCCATTTCAAAAGTATTTTAAGACTGGTAAAAACCTTTAGTGTGATGAAATTGACATTATTGATGAAATTGACATTGTTGATGAAATTAACATTCATAAAATGTAACACTACCTAATAGTAAACACGCAAAATGTTTTGCAAGAGAGGATAGTACCGTTTTACAGACATCCTTCAATTAATTCACGAAGGAAAACAATCAAATGGTAACCGATCAATTTGCCTTGTGAAACACATTCGGCATTACAAAACTGGTCGGTATAGCTTAGTAAACTGTATCAAAGGACACCGCTAAGTCGTCCGGTACAAAAATGTATTATTTATTTAACGTTTTAATATTTACCGTGATTTGTCGGGTAGACTCTGGACAGTTTGATAGATATACTGGAAAGAAAGTTGAGACTGCGCAAGCGAAGGAACTGCGGTTGAAGAACGCTACAGAGTAAGATGTTAATTTTAAATTTTCGTAACGATTTTTTTTTGCTTTATTGTTCATTACATTTTTTTTTTCTTACATTTGTTGCAACAAAAACACTTGTCTGTAACCTTTCAAAGGTTTATGTGACAAAGTGGAGGTAGCAAGCTCGCTCGCAGCATGTTACATTAAAATTTATATAATTTAGCTTAATGCTATAATTTTTGAGATGTGATGTTACCAGTAATATAGCTACCTAGTATAGTATAGTATAGATTACCGTCTTGGTTATGATTTTCGCATTTTTATAAATTAAATTATTTATCATTTAGTCTATTATACGATTCATAATGTGAATAGGACAAATATTTACAAAAACAAGTGTATAATAGTCGGTCTTACAGCACAGGGCTATCTCTTACAGAAATCCTTAGAATGAACTGAACGAAATTAAACCGATTTGGGATCAGAGAACAAAAAACATAGGTATTACGAGTATAGCCATAGTAACATAAAATGCATATTATACGAAATAAAAATCAAATACGAAATTGAGAAACGAATATTTAATTCTCTTTTCTCAATTTTCACACTATTTCGCGTGAAAAGTGCTTCTCCACCATTTTTTTTGCGGTCGGTTGCGTTTAATAATTCATAATTTAAACAAAAGATACGCCAGAACTATGAATATATATATATATATATATATCTACCCTACTCGGATATTTGAGTATCAAGACAAAGTACCAGTTTGTTAGAGTTAATTTAATGATGGTAAAAAAATAATGGGCTTGATATGCGCTACCGAAACGTCACGTGATCAATTCATACTTGATATTTCGACTATATTTGTAGTTGATAGAATAAAATTGTCCTCTAACACACTAGGTACCAAAAATCTAACTCCCTTGTACAAAACCTGTTGATTGTCATTACAGTGTTCAAATGTCTATTTGAACACTGTAATAGCAATCGACAGTTTAGAGGGTTGATTCTTTGAAACTTAGAGAATGCCTCATTTATCTGGCTTGGTTTTCCTACCTATCTACATATATTTTGTGTCATAAGCCACTGGGCCCAAATGAGTACCTTTGATACATTTAGTGATCGGAGAAAGCTAATCTGCAAATAAAAATATCAAAAACACTAGACCAGATAAATGAGACATTATCTTGATAACAAAGAATCACCCAGGGACCTACACTAACTCAATAGGTAGTGTTGAGACACAAAACAAGCAGAGAATGGGGCTTCCTCGACTCATCTCTAGCACGTGTCAGTGTGGAGCGTCTCCATAGGGGCCCAAGTCTTCTATTTTTATAAACTTGTCGTTCCATCCCGATCCCATTGTCATTTTGCTAAAAGTTCGTAATCTACTAATTTTTAATGATCAATCATTGATCATCAATGGTCTCGTAATAGAGTTGTGGTAGAATGACAATATCGAGATTATTAAAAACAATAATTGCACAATGACGTTACTGATTAAAGCAACTGTTACAATTTTAGTAGATTATCGCATACGTCAAATATTCATTCATCATTATTTACGAGATTACCATTCTATGTCATTTATTTCAATGGAGTGACAGTGGTTGATCATTGGATAGACATGATGACGACATTATATTAGTAGATTACCAAAACTTGTCAAAATCAACAATTATGAAATCAATGATCGACCATTCTGACACTATTGTAATAGCAGACTTGAGGCCAAGGACATGCGACACCTGCTGTGCTGCCCATCCTGCATAACCGCCAGCAGATTTCAGGATCCAAACGAGGCCAACAATAGAGTCGTACAGGTTGCCAAATAATGGTCAGAAAAAGTATAGTTTGAGAGCATCGACACGAAAAGAAAAAGAAGAATAAGCAGAGAAATAATTTCATAATCTAAATTCATTGTTTTCTTTCCAGACGATGTTCAATAGATATAAAGTCGTGCACACCCCATGAAGGAAGCCGAGTTGATGGTACCTGTAACAACTACAAGTACCCAACGAGGGGGTCTGCTCAGGGGCCTTATCTAAGGCTCTTGAAGCCTGACTATGCTAATGGTAAGTGGTAATCTTAGATACGGACCAGCATTACTACAATATTCATAGACTTCTACCTAACTTCAGACCTACCAAATATATAGGTACAGAAAAAAAAATTAAAATGTGTCAAGTCGTTTTGGAGGAGTTCAATAAACAGTCACACAAATTTTTTACATATTAAGTTATTTATTGTACCTAAAGAAATTGTCCTAACCATTACAAAAAAAGAAACACCACAATACAACAGCTTATCATTTAGTGGTAAATTACAAACAATTTACTTGCGATACCAATAATAAAAAAATAAAATAAATATTAATGTTCATATTAGAATACAAAATACACGTGCTCAATAGCGTAGCAAAGCGGATACATATTTCCTGAACTAGACATGACTGGCTTTTACGACATTCTTGTGTACTTTCAACAGTACAGGGAAATAAAGAAATATGTAGCTGAAAAGACGCGACGGGAAATGTTATTTTTATTTGTAAATACATTAAATACGACAGCTATCGTAAGTTTGTGCAAAATACTTATGTACGTTCTTTGGGAGCTAGCCTGCGAGATTGTAATAAAAAAAATGTATCTTATCTGTTATTGGGTTTCATTGCTTTTTTAATAAAACTTATGGAGTCCAAAGCCATATTTTTCCTCTAACTCTTTAAATTTCGCATAATGTATTTACAATAGTCAAAATATCGGATTAGAATCCTGTCAAGTCAGTTTAATGATAGCTTTTCAAAAAAAAATATGGCATAAAAAGTCTCTGATATTATT
This sequence comes from Mythimna albipuncta, assembly GCA_929112965.1. Lineage (NCBI taxonomy): Eukaryota > Metazoa > Arthropoda > Insecta > Lepidoptera > Noctuidae > Mythimna > Mythimna albipuncta. The sequence goes on along the minus strand of OV815969.1, from coordinate 7,234,879 downwards.
TTAAACTTCTTCCATCCTATTTCTGCCCATATCCACTGCACTTGGGTTTGCGCAACATGTTTTCTTCTTCGATTATGTACGGTCACACTATCACTGACTCCCTTTTTAGGGTTCCGTAGCCAAATGTCAAAAAACGGCACCCTTATAGATTCGTCATGTCTGTTTGTCCGTCCGTATGTCACAGCCACTTTTTTTCGAAACTATAAGAGCTATACTGGTAAAACTTAGTGAGTATTCTGTAAACCGCACTAAGATTTTCACACAAAAATAGAAAAAGAATTATAAAAAAATATATAATTATAATTTTAGGGGGTCCCCCCATACATAGAACTGATACTCAATTTTTTTTTCTTGAGACCCATAATTGTAAGGTATCTATGGATAGGTCTTTAAAAAATTATATTGAGGTCACTAAAATCATTTTTTTTTCTAAACTAAACAGTTTGCGCGACAGGCGCTTCCAAAGTGGTAAAATTTGTGTCCCCCTGAAACTTCTAAAATAAGAGAACGATAAAACTAAAAAACATATATGATGTACATTACCATGTAAACCGCCAACGAAAATTAGTTTGAACGAGATCTAGTAAGTAGTTTTTTTTTTAATACTTCATAAATCTAAAAAAATGCACTATTATTAAAACATCGATCAAATTTACAACGAACTGCAAGAACTTTTTATTTAATAATAATATTTTCCACAACTATCACACAACGCCGTCTAGTCCCAAGCTAAGCAGAGCTTGTGTTATGGGTACCAGACAACTGATAAACATACTTATATATTTCTAAATACATACATATTATAGATAAATTACACCCAGGCACAGAACAAATGATTATGCTCATCACACAAACATTTGTCCTGGGTGGGAATCGAACCCACGACCTCCGGCACAGCAGTCAGGGTCACTAACCACTAGACCAACAGGCCAGTTTTATATTATCTTACTTGCTGTTACGGAACCCTTCATGGGCGAGTTTTTTTAGGTACTGTACCCACTCGCTAGCTTCACGGCTTTTTTCATTCTCCAAACTTAAAAGGCTCAGACAATATGAGCAATATTTCACACCTACACAGGATATCACATACAAGACACGACAAGACACAAGCTAAAGACCCGCTCAAGTCCGTTGTAATTTACAACTACAAAACATTATTCCTCCATCCCCAGATCGCGATATCCGTATGAACAGACATGGAGAGCCGCTGCCCTCAGCCCGGAAGGTCAGGACGGAACTTCACTCCACTGGCCGGGTTGAAGATAAGGTCGCATTCAATGTGGCTGCGGTCCATATGATGGAGTTCATACATCGAGATATCAGTATCATGGATGGACCGTGTAAGTTGTTTTTGTTTTATATGTCTAAAATCTTAATACGAGTTAACATTTGTGTAAGACTGGTGCCAGAAATAGACAAACAATATGTTACGGGTCACTAGGTCTCCAAAGACTTACAAATTGGATTAGAAAAAAATAAAAAATATAAAAAACTAATAATATATAAAAATATTCAATATTGTGAATGATAAGTAAGTAGGACAAAATAATTTAAAAAATTGTCTTAATTAAACCGAGGTCGCAAAAAAATGGCTTTCTTAATTTGCGGATGTTGTTTATCCCAACAATATATCAATACCAAGTTAAATAGATAGCTTGTGTTAAACCAAATTTACAACTTTGAAATACCTAAGCTAACTACATAATTATGGCGATCGGAAAATATCGAAAGTTTTGGGCATTTATCAGTTTTAACCATTCAATCGTGACGCGCAAACGCCGGCGTTCACTAGAGGTTTAATGAATTAAGGTTAGAACTCCTAAACGGTCTACAACAGAAAATTGTCAGCTTTTAAAGTAAATGATATTTGCACAATTTGAGCAGACTTGCAGCTCTCTTAGTTTAATATGTATATATATATATAATTATATAATACAGCACTCCAAACAAAGGCTTCAAAAATTACGAAATGGTAATTTTTGGAATAGGACCTGCCGAATTGCAGGACATTTTGTTAAAAAATAAAAGATAAATTATCAGGATGTAATAGTAAATACAAAAAAAAAATCCAAACGAAAGAAAATATTTATTTACTAGTAATATTTAAGTTTGGGTCACCTAAGCTGGGAAAAACTTAACACTATGTCAAACTGCGCCTGACAAGTAACATGTGTAAAAAATTACAAATGGAACTTGTCAGGCCTAGCAACGCCCTACAAGGAAATTGAGTCGGCTTTCGGTCATAAATATACCACTTCCATATTTTTCTATATATATGTATATAGGTGATTCTTTTCCAAAAAAATCTAGAATAAATAAACTTTAAAATACAATTATTATACAGTTTATAAGTATTAATATGCTCATATATAATTATATAAATCTCGGTTTACTATTCGTTTTGGGATCAGCTTTTAGCTTCATAACTTTAAAATGTAGTTTAAAATTTAAAACATCATTATTTGCGTAAGAATCACGACTATTGTACTTACGTTTTCCTTCAAAATCATTTATTTGACTTAAACCTTTTTATATTCATGTACATTCTAGAAGTAATACAGGTAATATATCTTCAAACTTATTTCATTTTAACTCCAATATCAATCACCAAGTTCTCTTCCAGTCGACTACCTCAAACGCAGGCAATATTGCTGTTCGAAGATAGGCGATAAAGACCCTAAGTGTATCCCTATACGTGTGCCCAAAGACGACCCGTATCTCAAAGTGACTGATATACGCTGTCTTAACTTCTCCCGGGCGGAAACTTTCCAAGACTCAGGTTGTACGCCTGAAATAATACTTCCCGAACAGGTTAGTACTTACTCAAAGTTCTCGTATACACTATGACACTTCAAGCTATGAATTTCCAGTACAATCTGATCTCTCACTACCTAAATTTTCAAACATTGTCAGGTCAATTTATATTGGAAATGCATAGCTTGCTATCCTCATATGTACAACTCCCAAAGTTATGTATAAGTTCTGGGAATTCTGTGATACGTGTGAAAATGATCTCACTTTGAAGTCCTGTTTTAATGCGAAAGTTTCAATATTAAGTGGTTTAAAATCTGGCTATATCATTCTTAAGGAATGGGGCCGGAATACCAATATTTAACGGCTTGGAGGAAATGTTAAGGGTTACCTATCTCAATGTTCACTTAATCATATTGAACGAGATGAATTTATTAAATTCTGAAAGTAACTTGCTTAAGCCCAACGCATTATTATTAATAGGCTCATGTTTGACCACCATTTCGTCTGATGGTAAGCGACAATATGGTCGACGATGATGTATATTTTTAAACATAAATACAATAATGAAAGGACATAAATGACCTGATTTCTGCAAGTGTACAGATGAATTTTATGATTTCTATGAAGGTTCTTTGTTATCCTAAATACGGACCAAAACAGTACCCAAGGATATTCAAAATAATTATATTATTATAAGACAAGAAAATAACAAAAGCAAAAGTCTAAAAGTTAAAATTATTGTTGTCTCATTTTTATTAAGCCCTATATAGGGAATAAAGACAAAATGGTAAGACAAAACTAAAATTTTACTATTTTGGCTTCAATAACAAATCCGAGGAATGGTCCGATGACTATAAGATATTCTGCTGTGTTTAAAATATTTAACGGCAACGAATAAAACTGAATGTTATATCAGTGGATCACTTAGGAGGCTATTTTCAGTCTAATATTAAAACGAATACAATTTTATTATATCCAGATAACAGTTCACCATTATCAGTAGCAAAAAAGTACTTTAATAATACAAATTAAGTAGATTTCTCTCTAATAGTCACATTCCACTACCGCTTCGACTCGCTATGACGTGCGTGTGCGTCACCGCACAGCTGACATGATGTCCGCCATATTGGCCGCCATGATGAAACGGGATCTACATGAAATTTGAAAGGGTTCACTAGATGTCGCTGCTAGTGTCATATCTTAATAAGGTATTTAAATAGGTCACTGTTTAAATTATATTGAGCATCTTTCAACGTAATTCATTGGTGTATTTTTTTATGTTAACATGTTTATCAATAGAAATCATTTAATTGTAGCTAGTATAATTGACAAAAATATTATATGTTTCAATTAAATTACAGCTTATAAATATAAATGAATGCAGTATTTTTTTTTCAATTATTTATCACGTTGCACGTTGCTGATTTATTGCTATGTTGCGTTTATGTCACTGAATAGTGATTAGTTGGTACACAACAATGATCGATACCTGTATATTAGTTACTAAAAGTTAAACTAGATGGCGCTGTGCCGATGACGCGTCTTTCTGAATCGCGGTGTTAAGATTCTCCGCGCGCGAATGACCCTCCTCGGTTTCGTGTTTCGAGTTAAGACCTTACTTCATAGGATCATTTCTATAGTAAGCTCTTCGTGAGACTTTCACACTATGTGAGTCCTCACAAGTCACGTTGATGAGATGTGGCGCGGTACCCTGAGCGTGAGGCGGGCGGTGGTAGACCTACCATCAGCCCTCGATGATCGTTCACTCCCTTCGCAAGAGGGGAGCGTGGGGTGCTGTCGCTGTCTGAGTGGCTATTTTTAAACATTTTAATACACTAAAATGCTATGCGGCTAACTAATGCTACGCGTCAATGTTTGTCTAGAATGTTTCGAAGATTTTTAATGGAGAAACAAAAATTATGAAACCCGTTTTTATTTTTCTAACCAGTACCTAAACTATTATACTTATTGGGGTTCCGTTCCCAAAGGGTGCCTATAAAACACTTCCACTAAGCTTCCGACGGAATCTGTGCATCTACGTATAGCTTATAAATCGTAAGAGTTGTGACATTGTAGTACGAACCACGTATCCCGGAATTGTGTGCGAATCCGTGTCGCACTTGGCTAGTTTTTTTTCGTGGAGGTTCTATAGTTGAAGAAAAAAAAGTTTTACAAAGTAAGGTTAAGTAGGTAGATAGGTTGCATTGTAATATAATGGGACAAGAGCAGGTAGAAGATAATGATGATATTATTTTTCGACGTGTTTAAAACTGCTCTATAACAAGTAAATCAAATTAGTTATTAACTAAACTACATATGTATACTGTTCTAGATAAACTATCAAACGCCAGTTATTGATCTGTCAACGATATACGGAGTGGATTATAAAGATCTAGCCAAAGTAAGAAAATTCGAACACGGCCTTTTGATTCTCGAGCAGCGAGAAAACCGTTATGTGCCCCTGAACATAACAAATGATACAACATATTTATCTTCCGAAATGCTGGAAGATATGAAAAACAATATAATATCGAATATAAAGGACGACATGATGATTAAACTAACAATGTCGATGATTAATAAGAACTATACAGTTGCAAATATAACGAACGATTTATTGGCTAATATGTCATCCGAAATGGTGGATAGTATAACACCCAAAATGCCGAATTTGATACCTGAAAAAATGTCCGATAATTATAACGACATAATGTATGATGTTATGCCGAAGATAATGTCGAATTTTACGAGAAGCATAGAAAATATCAGTGAGGTACAGTTAGCTAATATGACTGCTAATATGTTGGTCGATACAATAGCAAATATATTAGCTGATTCAATGATTGGCATGGTAACGGATTTGGTTACAAATGAAATAACAAATGTTTCTGAAAGCATTTGTATACAAAACAACGATACTGAATCTATTTGCTATAAATTTGGTGAGTGATATTGATTATAAATATGCACATTCTAATAAACTGTCTACCTAAAATCGAAAATTATTTGAACAATCTATAATAATCACTTAATAATTATTTTACAATGGTAATTGAAACTTACGTAGATTTATTTTTTATTGTGTTATCTTGTGTTTGACCTATCTAACTTGATGGTACGCGATGATGTGGTCTACATTGGAATACATTTGCCTAGACGTAACCTATTCACTCTTGACTTAAAAACCATTGAGGTTCTAGGAGATTTTAGTTATCAGGAAAAACAGAGTCCAGCAGAGATTTCCACTCTTTAGCTTTAATGTGCTTACATTGAAATAAATAAATATGTTTCTTATACAGGATTCCCAGAAGTAGGAAACTATGACCTTAGAACGACAGCCTTGACAATATTCTTCGTGAGAGAACACAATAGGCTGGCTAAGGCTCTTCACGAGATCAATCCTTGCTGGAAAGACGATCGTCTCTTCAAGGTAGCCAGGCAAATCAATATCGGCACAGCTTCCAACATCTTTATGTACGAATTGCTACCTGCTTTGTTGGGTAAGTCTCCAGCCTGATAAAGTTTTCTTTCCTTCCAGAGTACTGTCTCAACAAAACTTTTAATGAATTGAATTTCGCGACTTCAGCTTTTGTTAATTACATCTTGTCATCAAAACTTAAATTGAACTTTAGAAAGCAAAGTGAAATACAACGTAAGGAAATCTGTACGGAATGATGTTGTTATAAACACTTGTGAAATACAAGAATTTTGCTGATGGCAATCCTCAGAAAATTCACACTCGGCTTTAGAGTTCAATTGAAACATTTGGAGAAAATGGCGAGACATATACCTCAACTAATGTAATAGAGGTAAAAAAAGTTGTCTTTTCATCTTCTAGATGTTCTGACAAAAATATATTAAAGTAAATATTTATTTTAATACGAAAATTCGCTGAGTGGTAGACGAAAATAGATGTTTTTTTTTTGTAAAGTTCTTTATCGCATAATATCAATGTAACCGAAGCTAAAGGCAGATTTTGTCCTTATATCGGACATTGCTGTAGCAGACATGTTGCTTCAGTAATGTCCAGACATATCCGATAGTGTGAATGAGTGTGTTGTGTAATATATTTCTGTGTATTTGCTATATGGGTGCCTTTGGTTGCCTAAATTAAATGTTTGTTTTATTTTTTTAAATGCATGCTTATTACTTGGCGATATCAAAGTTTTATTAATTTATCTCGCAAAGAATATATATATATATATATATATATATATATATATATATATATATATATATATATATATATATATATATTAATTAATCTCACGAGCAAAGCCGCAGTGCAAAATTAATAATCTTTTTCCCTTGATTTCCTTAGGTTATAGAAACATGATGAACCATGGCCTACTATCAGAAAATGTGGAGCATGTAAGCACTTATGACGCAGAAGCGGTGCCCTTGGTATATGCGGAGTATGATATTGCTGTCAGATACTTCCATACTTTCCTGGATGGAAGAATTAAGTAAGTTCATTCGATATTTTAAGGTGACCGATAAGTTTATCCTAGGCGATAAAATGGATGTTACGACTCGGATCGAAAACGAATTATTATTATTGACACCAATAATATAATGAACATAGCCTGAAGAATTTCCAAACTTAGATAGTTGTGGTCTGGGCATATTGCTCGCAAAACAGATGGTTGATGGAGTCGAAAAGTTCAGAAGGGGCGACCGCGGACCAAAGGGCGCAGCGTTAGACGACCTTCACAAGATGAACCGATGACCTGGTGAGGGTTGTAGGAATCCAACAGATGTAAAACACACAGGACCAATCATTGTGGCGATAGTTGGGGGAGGCCTAAAATGGACATCGTTCGGTCGAAAAAAAAAAAGAAATCATGATGGTGATAAAACAACGTGTAACGTTAAATGCGCAAAACCTCAGACACCCCAAACGATTTTAATTCAATTGACCTAATTCTGGAAGAATGAAATCATTTAAAAAAAAATTAAAGGTATCATGTGCAATTTTAGTTTGTTTAAAACTCGCATTTGCATTAAAATAAGAACTATAATATAAAACTAAAATAACTAAATTTATTTTGGACAACAATCAATTGTGTTAGTCTACCTATTAGGGCGGGTTTGCGCACGTAATGGCTTGACCCATTAATAAATAGACAGGGCAACATTATTAATAAAGATTTTTTGACAAATGTGACCTATATTAAAGAATGGTTTAGTTGATTTTGCTCGTTATTCGGATCAAACTATTTTCAGGTTTTGCGCATTTAACATTACACGTTGTATTTGTAGGTTTTCAATCGTTTGATATTTTTTTCAAATGTTCAAATAAATATTTCAATTTCAGGACATACACCGAAAGCTATCATTATCAAGACGAATTTTCCTACAGTGAAACACTGTTTAGATCTGGCTTGCTGGAGAAAGGTAAAATTTTGGAAGAACTCACCCGTGGAATGTTCCATCAGTATGCTGCAAAGATTGACGATATTCAAGATCCTGACGTATGTCATAGAGTTATATTTTTATAATTTATGTCTTGTATTAAAGACAAGTGCAGTTTTATCTCACAAAACATTTAATTATCCGAAAAGTACTTTGTTAGTAAAGGCGCGTGATTTTTTATTCAATTGTCAAAGAGCAGTGGTGGCCGAGTGTTAAAGGCCCCGACTTTAAGTTAGGCCCCGACTTGTAGGTCGCGGGGTCAAACCCAGCCAGGCGCATTAATTTGTGTAAATTATTTCATCACCACTGCTCTCAAAACGGTGAAGTAAACCATAATAAGGAAACCAGCATGTCCTAGAACCAAAAATTTGAAGACATATGACATCCACCAAACTTGCACTGGGCCCGCGTCGTGGATTGCAGTCCATTCTCTCTCCTAGAGAGGAGGCCTGAGTCCCAACAGTGGGAACATTATAAGGCCGACTATGCTACGCTATATCAAAAATGCTAGTGCTGGGGTGATGTGACGCGGCGACAGTGTACTCATTCATCGACTACTAATACTACTAATACTTATCACATTAATTTCCCAAATTGGTCTTCCAATGAAAATGGCCAGTATTTAAGCTCATGTGCCAGATTTAATAAGTATTGATTGCAAATTTTTACATCAGGAATACTAGGGGTCAAAAGAACAGATCGCATAAGGAACAGTATACTTTGTTCCAAAACCCAAATCGCAAACGTAGGTAACTCAGCCGCTAAACTTAAATGGAACTGGACAGGTCACATCTGCCACATGTCGTAACAAAATTGGGCAAAAGCAACTACTGACTGGATTCCAAACAGCAGGAGCGGGTAACGTGGTAGACCCAGGAGTCGGCGTGACAATTTGGACTCCTACCTTAAGGATTGGCCAGAAGTGGCTAAGGGCAGAAAAGAGAGAAATACCAGAAGGGAGGCCTTTGCCCTGCAGTTGGCCACAACGGGCTCATAATAATAATAATAAATAATATCATGTTTTTAGATTTCCGAAAAATACTATGGGAAACTTCAAAAGGCTCATGATTTACCAGCTATAGACATACAAAGAGGCAGAGATATGGGAGTGCGTGGCTACAATGATTACAGACACATGTGTGGCTTGAAGCCAGCTAAGAAGTTCAGAGACCTTATAGATGTCATGGATGTTGAGGTATGAATACTTTTTCAATAATTTTAAGCTACTATGAACAAGTTGGTCTGCTTAGATTCCTCCAAGCAGGATCCCCTCCCCAGATCAACTTCTACATCCCCTACTAAGGCGGGTGATGGGGCTTGTAGATTACTGCCAGACGGTTTTTCCCGTGTTTTCATACCTTGATGGCTGTGATAATAATGCATTCTAGATATCATAAGTGACGTCAACAACGACGTATCTATATAAATGTACATACACCACCAATTTTAAATTTGTGAAAATACTTTCAAGACCTTTTCTAATAAGGCCTTTATTAGAAAAAGTCTTGTTATTATTTATGTAAATTCAATTTAAGTCAATAAATAATATTCATAAACAGCTAAAGTTATTTGCGTTGGTATAGACTAGTAAATCTCAAAATGTCAGTCAACTTATGGAAATATTGTACAAGCAATGAATAAATGAAGAACAAAGTGGAAGAAGCGCGTAGTATTTTCTAGTAGCAATTGTGGTTCAATTACTAATTTACCCATTATGACATAGTTAGTTGTTAATATTTCGTTTTTTTTTTTACTTTTGACTATATAAATATGATCAGTAAAGGATACGATTAGAGCCTTAATTTTTGTACTAATTAAAAAATAGTGGTTTATATTATTATGTTGAGAACTGGATTATCGACTCTGCCATTATGACAGATTTTAAATTACTAGCCAAACTCTATTCCAGTTAATCCAGATTGAAAAGAATCAATGTCCATGCCCTTTAAATTAGAAGCGATAAGCATGATTAAGCTTGACAATTTTCTACTAAATCACTAAAAATCATTCATTGTACTGACCAATTTGATCAAGTAAACCAGACAGCCAGAAACCGCAGATAAGCGAACACACTCGGCCACTCAATACGGACTATGTTTCATTATTGACAGATACATACGTTAGTATAAGCCAATCTACGGTGGGTTAATTAATTCTGACCTAGTATTAGAGGAATATTAGCAGTTTGAATAAAGGGTACTTTAGGTACCTACTCTGTGCATTTAACCTTTTTAGGGTTCCGTAGCCAAATGGCAAAAAACGGAACCCTTATAGATTCGTCATGTCTGTCTGTCTGTCTGTCTGTCTGTCTGTCTGTCTGTCTGTCTGTCTGTCTGTCTGTCTGTCTGTCTGTCTGTCCGTCCGTCCGTATGTCACAGCCACTTTTTTCCGAAACTATAAGAGCTATACTGTTGAAACTTTGTAAGTAGATGTATTCTGTGAACCGCATTAAGATTTTCACACAAAAATAGAAAAAAAGCAATAAATTTTGGGGGTCCCCATACAGAACTGAAACTCAAAAATTTTTTTTTCATCAAACCCATGCGTGTGGGGTATCTATGGATAGGTCTTCAAAAATGCTACTGAGGTTTCTAATATCATTTTTTTCTAAACTGAACAGTTTGCGCGAGAGACACTTCCAAAGTGGTAAAATGTGTGTCCCCCCCCCCTCTAACTTCTAAGATAAGAGAATGATAAAACTAAAAAAAATATATGATGTACATTACTATAAAAACTACCAACGAAAATTGGTTTGAACGAAATCTAGTAAGTAGTTTTTTTTTAATGCGTCATAAATCGAAAAAAATACACTATTATTAAAACATCGATCAAAGTTACAACACATTACAAGAACTTTTATATTATGTTACTTGCTGCTACGGAACCCTTCATGGGCGAGTCCGACTCGCACTTGGCCGGTTTTTTTACTTAACTACGGCAAAGCCAAAGGAGGGTTATAATTTTGACACCCTATGTTGCTGACATAAACAAGGTAACTGGAAAAACAAGAAAAAAAAAGAAAAGCTGTAGTCACACGTAAGTACCAATCGAAACATTTTCATAACGTGTGACTAAGGCTTTTCTTTTTATTCGGTTACTGTTTTTACAGTTACCATGCTTATTTCATACTTTTACAGCGTCGTTTTTGGGTTATAGTTTTTTGCTTTTTTTTATTTGAGTTTGAAAATCATCCAATAACTTCTCTCGCTTGACTTGACTAGACTTTTACTGACTAAAACCACATCTGTATCCTCCACTAAACTCTTTTCATTCTAGGGTCATAGGTTTCCTTTTCCGCTACCCGATGATCCCAGCAGATATTTGCCTTCCCATCCGATTATAATTTGAGTGTCTTCAAGGCTAGAGTGAATAGGCTTTTAATAAACTAGTGCGCCTCACCATCAACGATTGCATCACTACTTACGATCAGGCGGAATCGCAGTCAAGTACTAGTTTATAACAGATAAAAAAAAAAAAACTATACCTAGTTAGACGATTCAGTTTTTCTCTACGGTACGAAAGAAGTATTTCAGATTACAGTCTTGTTACTTAGTCTTCGCCGAGCTCATCTTAAGCTTCCTCTTTAATTAAATTGCATTCCCTTATATCAAGTTGCTTATCAAGTCTGTAGTAATATCTTATTACTAAGACTAAACATTAACTAAAGCTGCCTCAGTCTTAGATGAACGTTTGGAGACTGTTTATGTCACATTACACGAAGTTCCTCCGAGGAAATTGTTTCAGTATTACGTGGCAACAAATTTTGTGAGAGTGATGGACATTATTATTGTAATAAACTTGGTTCCTTCATGTAATTATTGTTAGACAAAACATTGAACAGCAAAAAATATGAAAGACAGTAAAATGCATATTTCGTTTCATAAATGACATACATACTAATATAAACTTACATTGGTATTTTTCAGTACGCATCATATTTTCTTGTTTTTACCTTTTTATGTAGGTTTATTTTCTAGCAACGCGGATAAATACGAGTATTATATTTTTTTCATGAAATGATTGTGCGAAAATATTTTTTCATGCAATAATAAAAATAATTTAAAGTCTACTGTTATGACCGTTTGGTCGTTACGGTGTGCTAAATTTAATCCAAATCTGTTCAGCAGTTCAAGCGTAAAGAAATAACAAACAGACACACACACACATTCACAAACTTTTGTCTTTATAATACCTATTCGTGTAATGTGGGTGAAACACGTATTTTTGCAATATTGCAATATTTGGCAGCAAACATGTCGAGTCAGCTATCTCAATAAACTTCATTGAGGTACTTAATACTATAACAAACACAGGTCTACTTTATCGAGATCACATCATTTTGTTTCAATGACTCGACATAAATATTGTACAGTTGTTCTGACATTTATGATACAAAATTATATCAATTTTACATCACCTTATCTTCTAGAAATTACTTTGAGAATTTATAGAAACAGCTACTGAACTTCATTCGAAAATCCAACAAAACCATTCATTTCATAAATTCTTTCATTTCTTTGTGACCTTGGCAAACAAACATGGTTCTGAAATGTAATGTTAATGAACCAGCCAACGAAACAACATTAATACTGTAATTCCGCCCAAGCCCGTTCCATCATCTGACCATCAGACCACAAAAGAGATAGGTACAGAAGACAATCTCATGCATGTACTTCACTTTTTCTACCTATGCTCGGTGGACGCACACTAATGAGATGTTTGAGCCGGAACTGTTGACGAGCGGTCCGAGGTGCTCCGAAATATCGTGTCCGTGAGCGGTGTCTATGTGTACGTTGCTCGAGCACGCTTTCTCTTTTGTGACAAGCGTGCTCGAGCACGCTTTTTCTTTTTTGACCAGACGTACGGCCAATGCACCAACGGTACAAAATGTACATCCTGCCCACTAACCGTGACTGACAGTTTGACAGAAGTTTGTTTATCACTAAGCACTATGTGTGCTTGACGTAATTAAGATCACGTACTTATTAACCTCTTTTATTTCTAGAAAGTAGAAGCCCTAAAGAAGCTATACGAAAAAGTAGACGATATAGACCTATTGGCTGGTATCATGAGTGAGAACGATATCCAGGGCATTCACGTGGGTCCCACGCTGTTCTGCATCATGACCAAGCAGCTGCAGATCTTCCGGTACTCCGACAGGTTCTGGTTTGAGAGGGGTGATCAATTCCACAGCTTCACTTTGCGTAAGTGGTCTTGATCTTATACACGTGAACTGAATATAAAGTGTACTGTTATGACCGTTTGTTCGTGATAATGACAGACACAATTGAAAGACAATAGCTGCGCGAACGCCGGCGTTCGCTTGGGGTTTAATGAATTAAAAAAAAGAACGCATTTAAAGTTTACCTATAAGTCTAAATATCTATACATATAAATAAAATTGGAGTGTCTGTTTGTAATATTGAAATAACTGCTTTTTACTACATGCGTATACGGTACATACACCAAAATAACATTTTTTACAATTTTTGTCTGTCTGTTTGTCCGGGCTAATCTCTGAAATGGCTGGACCGATTTTGACGGGACTTTTTTTAGCAGGTAGCTGATGTAATAAGGAGTAACATAGGCTACTTTTATTTTAGAAAAATAAATTCAAAATCCTGTAGTCCACGCAAACGAAGTCGCAGGCACAGCTAGTTTTTAATAAGATTCAAGTTAGCATTATCGTAGTTTTAACGAGAACGATTTTTTTGATACCCAGTAAATTCTTTTTATACGCGTTAGATACTATTAGTTTAGTGGTAAAAGTAATGGCCATTGTGTGAATAAACTTTTATTTTTGTTAGTTTTCCACCTGAATCTGGAAAACCAACATAAAACCTACCAATGTCAAACATTTAGCTGTGATTGAACGACTGAATAAATCAAAAAGTCTAATAACTTGGCAAAGTTTATTTTGAACTGTTGATTATCGATTTTCATGTTTGAAACTTTATTGTAAGTTACCTCTCTCTTAATTTTGAATCTTAACTTTAACTAAACTTGGGGTAGGTTAAGCACACAGAAGCAATCGAAATTTTCAAGGTCAAATGTGAGTGTCCTAACTGCATAGAAATAAATGCATCTTGTTGTGGAAATAGGGATCATTGTGAAATGAAAACTTCCAGCTTTTCTTTTTGACTATGTCATATAACTTTGAACCTGAATAGCCTGCTGGTCTTGACTACAATTGCCGTCACGGATCTTGAGCGGCTGCGCAAAAGTCAAATTTTCGGTCTCTTTAGTGGTGCGAAGTGAGACGCGGGGGCGGGGAGGGTCAGTGATTGGCTCGCCGTGCCACGTCACTCCTGATTCGTTCCCTGCGTTGCTGCATGTATCTAACAACGAAGACGATTGACTCGCCAATGTATGGAATGCGCAAAGCGTTCCCCACTCTGACGCCGAACGCTCAAGATCCGTTTTGGCAATTGTACTCTAACGGAGTAACGGGTTTGCTACCCACCCAAGACAAATGTTTGTGAAATAAGCACGAAAATTTGTTATGTGTCTGGAGTAATTTATCTAAAATATGTATGTATTAAGATATTTATAAATTATGTTTATCAGTTGTCTAGGACTCGGCACAAGCTCTGTTTACTTTGGGACTAGATGGCGTTGTGTGATCATTGTGGAATATTAAAAATATATTCTTAAAAATGCATTCTAATTGATATAGTATATTATCTACCCACAGATCAGCTACATGAAATCAGAAAAACTAACATGGCTCGTGTTGCCTGCGACAACGCTGATGGAATTAAATACCTCCAACCTCAGGCCTTCATGAGTGTCAGACCAGGGTATGTTTACTGATATCGAACCTGACAGTTTAGTCCGTTTTCTACTTCAAGTTTGATAGTGCCGACAGTGCAGTTACTTCTGTGAAAGATAAAAAAAGCCTCAAGAAAAAAATAAAGAAGTAACATATAAAACTCTCGCACAGAATAAACCACATACATTAATTACTTACTAGCTACTCTCTCAGTCTCAAGGTTGAACAATAGAATTTTGTATAATATGAAACAGTTACCGCAGGCCTGAAACGCAAAGAGGCAACTGCAGGAACACTGTCGGGTTTTAATCAATCCCTGTTGATCCAGCAAGAACGGGAGAAGTCATTTGATGATTACCTTCCAAACAAAAAAAAAACAAGATGATTTTTTGTTAGTAATCAAAATGCTGTGGTTATAAATAAGTTTTCTACACATTGTACTAGTATATGTCTTCTTTTTCTTTCAGAAACATGCCCGTCCCGTGCTCCCACATTGAAGGTCCCGACCTCACTAAATGGAGAGACGGAAACTGCCACCGTCATAACAAATACTCTCATGAAGCACCCCATAAGTCTTCGGGTTACAAACACAAAGAGACGTATTATGAAAGCAATAGGGAGACTGTTAATGACAGCAGAGAAACTGTGTCCGACTTCTCTTCGTTCTTCGATAATCTTCTGTCTAACAAACATTCCTCACATGATCAAGAATACATATCAATGTAGCATATAAGACAGAGTATATTAGATTATTGGTTCTTTGCCATAGGAAACGACCAATTTCGAACCGTGCACTAGCTTCTGTCGATTTATAAGTGCCCATGTAGGCTTATATGAAATAAAAAACTTATGACTTAACTTTGACTTATTATCTAAATTATTACGATGTAATCCAAGTAGTGCAATTTACAAAATTATTATATGGGTAAGACGCGCACGAGGCAAGAAGTAGCCGGGACGAGCGTACAGCATATGAAGCGATGTCATAAATGTCATTGAATAAATTGCCAACCGATGAAACAACAAGCTTTTACATCATACTGACATTGACGATAGACGAGTGGTAAAGCAGCCTCTAAGTAGCTTCTACCAGCGGATTCACCCGCGTCGAATTATAAAGATTTCTCTATACAAACTTTGGACTCCCGGCGTTTTATTTGTGGGTTTTATCGCGCGTGCTGCCGCCTTCTTTTCTAGCATTACTGCTTTGCAGAAAGAGGCGACCGCCTACCACTCTTCCTCGCTGCGGACCATGGCCTGTACCAAGGCCGAGACGCGCTGCCGCCAAGTGCCCCCACGAGGCTATGTCCTTGATACTCTGCCTAGGCAGGGCACACGTCTACCTTATGCTCCACCGTGTCCTCCGGGCGGTCCACACAATAGTGACATCCAGGCGTCACTTCCGCACGAATCTGGTGCAGGAATCTCACGAACTGAACATGCCCGGTGAGGACCTGCGTCATGCGGAAGGTGAGGACGCCGTGTTGTCTTTCCAGCCACTCCTCAAAGAGGGGACTTACTGCCAAATTGGAATAAGATTGGCATGCGCGATCAAAATGGTACCTATCATTAATGGCATTTGTGGAAGAGACACCACAATTTACAAATATTACGTGCGAACTATTAATAGATTATCATACGCTGGAGAATATTTAGCAAGTATTAACAGTCATTAAAGATAGAAGAACTCCACTGCAGCACATTATAATGTTTTTGCAGTTTTTGGCAGCAAATATCAAATTAAGTCGGCCTTCTCGCTTCAACTTCACTCAGGTAATCAATACTGCAATAAAATTCTCAGCTCTATTTTACCAATATCGTGCCTGTTTCATTAATTGACACACATTCCACATATTTTTTAGCTGCGTAGACACCTGGGTTGCAAAATTACACCTATTTTACAACGCAATGTCCACTTAAAAAAACAACTACTGAATCATCATTCGAAAAAGTCCAGTCTAAAATTTTAATTATTTATTCACCATGATAAATAAAAAAATATATGAGATAAACTCAAAGTTGAGTTTTCTTCCAGAAAACCATTGAGTGATAGAGAGAGATCACAGTAGAGGGTTACAAATAATATGAATAAAATAATACATAAACATACCTACATATATAAATACATACTTATATAATAAATACATATATTTCTATATATATATATCTCTTGAAGATATCTAGAGAAGGGCTGTCATGTAAGGAGTGCGGAAGAAAGTTCCATAGGCACAATGCAGTGACAGAGAAAGAGCCATCATAACGACTGGAAGTGTGAAATGGAGTACGAAGAAGAATAGAATTGGCAGTGCGACAAGGTTAACCCCTCGGGACGAAGTATTCAAAGCCTTCACGGAGGTACGAGTATTGAGGAGAATTATCATTGTGCAGGATAGTGAAAAGTAGTGATAGGATATGAAAATCACGCCGACGCCGAATGGGCAGGCACTTCAATCTGGTCCGAAACTCCGACACATGGTCGTATTTGCGAAGACCAAAGATGAAGCGGATGCACAAGTTCTGCAGTCGCTCGAGTTCCATTTCAGACTCGTTAACTCCGTTATTACTGTAGTAAGAGTTTCAGTTTTTGTTATTATTGTTCTGGAACCGCTTCTTGGAAAATAAAACCAAATTACATAAAGAAGAAAACTTTTACCTTTAAGACATTTTCCTATTCATCAAGCGGTAAATATATGTATACGTTCGTCCAATTGTTGTTTGTGTGTTTGAAAACCCATTTCATTGAACTCTATTGAACGTGATAACAAAGGTTTTCTTTTTGGCTTTGAACATAAATAGTCTATAAGATACGTAGATTTTGTTTTGTGAGGTTTTTCTGCGAATCCTTTACTTGAAAAGGTGTATAAATCAGTATGTTAAGATTCTAGGAATAAACTTTCATTAAATGTAATTGGATACATGGTTAACATCGATCAAAAAATAACCAATAAAATTCCCAGTAGTTCATCAGATTATTAAGGCTTCGTAGCTAATATTACAATTTTGGGAATTTTAATTTGTTAACTTTGAATTTTTAGACCTACTATACCAGAAATTGGGCGGAGTGGGAGATAGTGTCAGACTCTTACTGACTAAAAGCCCACCCCGTTCCTTCTAGCCTTCATACCGGGGCTCGAGTTCCCTTTTGGATAACCCTGGTCCCTGTAGGCTTCGACCCGGCTGGGCCCCTGTTGTTGCTGATTGCTCCTTAAGGCGCACGGGAACAGTGCGCGCCGTCGACAACTTGAACTTGGTCCGGACAGTTACCGGACGGTCGGACAGCGAGCTACCCATTGCTCATAGTCCGCAAGACCACGGTGGCAAGAAATCGGGTTCGGTATCCCAGCGGCAGCGGCGAGAGAGCCGTTGACTGATGCGGTCGGCCTCCTCCTTTGCGAGCATTACTGCTTCGTAGAAGTCAGCGACCGCCTGCCACTCCTCCTCGCTTCGGACCATGGCCTCAACCAAGGCCCGGCGCGAGAGGTCTCCGCTGCCGATCGCGCCCACGAAGGCATGGCGATGCTCTGCCCAAGCAGGGCGCACCTCGAAGAAATAACGGCCTTGATTTCCAAGTTATACGTCACGGTTTCAAATCCAGCTAGGCGTTTTACTGTGTAATTTATTTCTTCACCACTGCTCTCAAAACAGTCATCTGTTTCTGATGTTTTCCTTCACCGTGGACATGACTTCTAGGCCCAAAAATTCAGAGTTACGTGGCATCCAAATTACATTGGGCCCTGGCCCTCGCACAGGCTATTTTTTTTTCTAATTTTGTTTACATTTTAAGCCAAAGCAGCTAACATAATATGTAAAAACTTATTCCTATTGCATTTTTTCTGCATTACGTTCTTTTATAAAATCAATACCCAGTGTGCTTTTATACTGAGGATTGCTATTCGAGTCGTAGTTTGAAATTGTTTACTAACTGTTCACCATTGAGTGGTTAAGACGGCGGAAAATTCTCAAATTAATAGAAATAAAGAATTGTGAATAAAATTAATGGGATACCCTGTCAGTATCTGTTTTTCAATAACTAATAAATTACTTCTAGGCAAGCATGCTCTATTGCTGACTAAGTCATCGCTCACCATCAGATAAGATAGCGGTCCAGCGGAATACTATCAGCAATAAAAACAATAAGAAAATGAACAGCAAAAGTATCCTTGCGAACTTTATTTATAGCAATAAAAGTTTGTCATAACTGCACCAAAATAGTACCCATTTTTCTAGAAGCGTTATTGATGCACTTCTCCTCTGAAGTAGCTAGATGGTGCCTGGACCTCTGCCAACCCTGTGTGATCTAAAACGAAGCACACGTGTCGAAGCTTATTCTGAAAATGCAGTAAAAATAGCTGTCTGTTGTGAGCTCGAATACGTCTACTATGTACTCTTACTGTAGTATCTACTTAGTCAAAATAATAATAATTTTCCACAGTATTCCCACAACGCCGTTTAGTCCCAAGCTAAGCAGAGCTTGTGTTATGAGTAATAGTCAACTGATAAACACACCGGTCTACTTATATATTTCTAAATACGTATGTGTTTAGAAATATAATAGAGAGAAATGTAATTTAAGGTCTCAGCACACATATGGGATCGGAAAGGGATCGTACCGTAACGCCTTTCGCCTCGCTGTCAACCAGGCGTCAACCTACCGTATGCACGTAACGAAAGCGTATCAGCAGCGCCTGTACGTCAACTCGGCTACGGCTAGGCGACACCGCGCTTACGCCTCGCCGCCCCCTGGCTGACCTGGTTGGCACCAGATCAGTTTTGAATCCAAACGTTAAGTGTAGCGCACGGTTATGTCTTGGTTTACAATACGTGAGTTGGCTATCATAGCCATAGCACAGCAGCATAAAGGGGAAAGGGTGGACGAAGAGACGTAAGCGCGGGGACGGAGAAACGTAAGCGCGGGGACGATGAGCCGTAAGCGCGGGAATTCAAGTTCGGAGCCTGTTCCGAGGCGAGGCGATTACGTTATTATTCCGATTAGTGTGCGTTGCAGTAGGGAGTTTAATACAAACCATTCTGAACGGCTCGAGGCGATACGGTGACGATCCCTTTCCGATCCCATATGTGTGCTGAGACCCTTATACTGTAGATAAATGACACCCAGACACAAAACAAATGATCACACAAACATTTGTCCTGGGTGGGAAACGACTACTAGACCAACAGGCCAGTCAAAATGTTGGACAATCTCAGAGAAACCTAGAAAACACGTTCAGTGCACAAATATGGAACGCAAAGGGCAGTTGCTCATTGCATTTAGTCAGTAAAAGTCTGACACGCCCTCTAGCCCCTCCCAGAGCAGTGAACTTATTTGATGATATTTTAACAAAAAAAGGGGTTGCAAGTTACCATTTATTATCGTCTAACTGCAGTTACTTATAAAAAGCCGTAGAACCTGCGCGCGAGACGGTTTGTGATGATTATGTCTCTGGAAAACAGCTTCTAGACATGGATCAGAAGTGAGATGGGCCTGTAGATCTTAAGTAGGGCATTGTCGCCCTTCTTAAAGAAGAGTACCACCATATCTCTGCTCCATTCCTATATGACGGAATCAAATAGCTTCTGACAGGCCTTAAGGACCGGTTTTCCACCCGTTTTCAGGAATTCGGACGTAATTCCGTTGTCACCCGATGCCTTGTTGTTTTTCAGTTGCTTCTGAGTCATCCTAATATAATGTACCTACATAATAATAAGCCGTCCGGATTTTCTTCAGTATAGTGTCGTGTCGATTTGGTTTATACAAAAAGTTAATTATGTCTATTATATTTCAACTGCTATCGTTTTTCTTGTATACTACTGCTCATCTTTTAGCGTGCATTATTTTCACGTATCTATTTGGCTTTTACATTACCATTTTAAGCCATAAGTATTTGTCAGAATAATAAACGAATATTTCTTCAACATTTGGTCTTTACATTTCAATTTGAAGCAGAATATTAATGAAAAACAGACGCCAAGTAGCGCAGGTGTTGCTTTTTTCGCAGATGAAAATCAATTTCAAATATTAAAAACAAACGGTGTTTGAAGAGAAACGAAGTTTAATACAACTGTTTATGATTTGTTTATTTTTAATATCAGTTGGAATATATCGAGAGATTAATTATTTCTTTATTCTCTTCTCTTTTGCCTTGAATGATAGCAATCTGCTTACTCAACCAATAGAAATTACTACTTGCGTGAATGAATAAAATCTAATTTTGACATGATTTGATTTAAAAGTTGTCAACGGCGCGCGCTGTTCCCGCGCGCCCCAAGGAGTTGTTAGCAACAGCAAGGGCCCATCCGGGTCGAAGCCTACTGGGGCCAGGGTTATCCGAAAGGGCGCTCGAGCCCCGGTATAAAGGCTTGAAGGAACGGGATGGGTTTTTTAGTCAGTAAGAGTCTGACACTATCTCCCGCTCCGCCCAAGAGCGGGGGTTGTCATTGGATGATTATTCCAATAAAAAAAAAACACAGTATGATTATCACACAAATAAACTTTGTTCTTTTATTTTTACAGACACATATTTACAGACATTGACCTATTTAATTATGTTTTACGTTGGCTTTGTGAAACCTTTAGACCGCCAACAATGGCGGGTCGATAACAGTCAGGAGTGAGCGTGAACGTAATTGTAACTCGGACCCCCAACTCACGGTGAGGATACGAATAGGATATAGGATAGTATAATCTTTTAGCCTTGTTTTTTTTTTTAACAAAATAATCTATCAACACAATTACAAATACTGAAAGGTATAAAAAATGAAAACGGAACAAAACAGCCGTTAACCTCCTTTGTTTGCTCACACAATTGAGCAAGGAACTACTTAACTTTAATCAATTCTGTTTCACAATGACAAGCAGCGGCCCTCACTGTTTTATTGGGTTTATACTTATGTACCATACAGTACAATTCACGAATGATGGCGGCCGTGAAGTTAGCCTTTGCGAACATTCGCGCATACTATACTCTTCTCGCATACGCACTGTCGCCATTTGATTCCTAAAACACGTTACTGCGCAGCCTTCTGCGCAAACTTCATGGCCGCCATCATTCGTGAATTGTACTATACAACATTAATTTTAGTACATGCGAAACCTGAATATATTGAATATTCAGTCAAAAAAGTATCGGCAATGGATGATTTGTTTATTGTTTCGAAATTCAAATTTTAGATTTTTTTGTTGTTGCTAGATTGGCACAACCGTTTTTCATTTTTGGGCGGAGTTTGAGTTACGTCTGTTATTTATAGTTATATCATATCTAGTGTGTATTGCGAATTTCATAATGGACCAAAACATCGAACAAAGCGTTTGCCTCAAATTTTGCATCGCCAATGGAATTTCGTGTTCGGAGTCACTGAAAATGTTACAGAAGGCTTATGGTGAATCGACTTTATCAAAAACACGTACTTATGAATGGTATAAAGCATTCAAAAGCGGTCGAGATGTGATGGAAGATTTGCTTCGCTCTGGTAGGCCATCAACCTCTGCAACTGAAGTTAACGTCGCAAAAGGGAAGGAAATAGTGACTGAAAATCCTCATTCAAATTTGAGAGAGACAGCCGCCGAACTTACTGTATCTCACAAGTCGATCCGTACGATTTTAACTAATCATTTGGTTATGAAACATGTTGCCGCTCGGCTAGTCCCAAAAGACTGGAATTTTCTTCAAAAACTCAATCGCATGAGAGTCGCTGAGGACATTTCATGAATTTTGGGTCGGAATTGACTCGTAGAACGAGTAAATTTCCAAAATTCATGAAACGCATTGTTACTGGCGACGAGACGTGGGTTTACCAGTTTGACATGCAAAACAAGTCAACAAGCTTCGGAGTGACGCCTTCCAACTGAACCAAAACCGATAAAACCACGCCAAAGTCGATCAAAAGTCAAAGTCATTTTGACTGTTCTCTTTGACTATCGCGGTGTTGTGCACTCGGAATTCTTACTGGAAGGTCAAACGATTTTAATAAAGATTATTATTTAAGTGTTATGCGGCATTCAAGAGAGCAAATTCGACGAAAAAGGCCAGATTTGTGGAAAGAAAATTCTTGGATTTTGCACCACGATAATGCGCCTTCGCACAAGGTCATCATTGTGAACAAATTTTTTACCAAAAACTCAACAAATACCATCGAGCAGCCACCATATTCGCCAGATATGGCTCCAGCCGACTTTTATCTTTTTCCTAAACTCAAATTACCACTTCGTGGCACCCGTTTTCAATCTGTAGGAGACATAAAGGAAAATTTAAAAAAAAATAATAAGAATAAAAATGAGAATTTTCTTTTCGCTTTCAGCGATAAGACCGCCACTGTGCTAGGTTTAAGTTTCTGTGAAATTGTTACTATTTTGGTGTACAATAAATTTTATTCTATTCTATTCTAATTCGCGGCGAGAACTGAACTCAATTTCGGAAAAAGCGTTTAAAAAAATGTTTTGATGATTGGATTATTCGTTGGCGTAAGTTTATCCAGCCATACTTTGAAGGTGATAAAATAAATTTGGATGAATAACAAGAATTTTTTGTATTATTGATCTTTTCTCGGTACTTTCTTGACAGAGTAGTAGTTTTTTCAGAATCAGTAACTGAATAGATTCCAATACTATATACACCATGATATATTTTTTCCCAAAAAAAATTCAATAGGTCACAAGTTGGATACCACTGACACAAAGATCACACTACAACACAGATCACGGAAGAACATAGCATGCATTAGGCGCCAGCAAACAGCAGGGTGCATGTGGAAAACAACCCCTCAGTCACATGGGTGGTCACGTTATTATTTTAGCTGAAAGACGACTGCTAGACATAGGCCTTCCCTAAGTGTGGCCACAACTACCGATCCTGTGCATCTCGCATCTATCGGATTTTCATAACCTTCACCAGATTATCGGTCCACCTTGTGAGAGGCCTTCTAACGGTGCGTCTTCCGGTACGCGGTTGCCACTTCAGAACCTTTCGATCGATTATCTGTTCTGCGAGCAGATACAGGTAAACCGGTAATCTTAGTTCTCTATAGTAAAGAGGTAAAGTTTGTGTTTTTGGTTTTTAAGAGGCAATCTCCAAAAGTAGATAGGTATTGGTCGGATTAGTAAATTTTTTCCACTTTTCCACAACGAAAAATATTTATCGTAGTACGAGTAACACGTTGCCTTCAAAACGTTTAACGTTTTAAATACAAGCAGATTTAAATTTATTTTCATAGATTAGTTCATAAAGAAAAAGCATAACTTTTAATTCCATTCTGCTCTAAAACTCTTTGGTAGAAACAAGATTCACAGTTGCACTTAGTCAGATTTTTTCCTAACCGTCTTAAGACTAGTTAATCAAACCTTGAACTAAAAGCGGTCGAGAACTTTACCAGATCTCTTTCGTAGTAATAAAATAAATTAAAAAAAACTCTATAAGTAGGTAGTGCAGTCTTCATTTATTCAACGGGGGAATTGAAGTAATTTGCAGAAGGAAAATTAAAAAAGGAACGAGCTTATCTCGGCAGGCCCTCGCAATTACAGCATCGCTAAACAAGTTAGGTTTTTGCTCGTACCTCGTCCAGGTTTTAGAGGTCCATAATGAAAGGTTGAAAACGAGAATACGCGATACCAACGCCGATCTCCGTGCATATTATATCTTTATCCCGATTCACGTAATAAAAACCGTAACGATATCGTAGCGATTTAATCGTTTAGACCATTTCCGTATTCACATCCATCAATCGAGTTTGAACGACACCGATTTTAAAGTCGTTTGAAGTTCATCGATTTAAAAAAAAAAACTTTATTACATTATCGTAGTAGAATACTTATTAATGTAACTGGAAATAAGTAGATAGATCGTGAATACCGCTTTTGGATAGGACTTCGATCGAACGACTATAAAACTTCAACGATATTTGGATTGTTTGATTTTACGTGAATCAGTTTATATCCTGAAAATAGTCTGTTCAGAATCAGTTGGTAACTGAATGGATAACAATAGTTTTTACGCCATGTTATATTTTTTCCCAAAAATATTTTAAAAGTTCATAAGTTGTAAATCACCGACACTAAGTACAACACAGGTCACGGAAGGTCATAGCGGGTATTAGGCTCTAGCAAACAGCAGGATGCAAGTGCAAAACAACTGGATGGTCCGGTGACTATGTATTTTAGCGGACATAACAAGCTTATAACTTTGTGAATTTTCATGATACAGTTATGAAATTTTGTACATAGATTCTTTACATAAAAATACTAGACACATGTTTCAGGTTATACTAAAACTAATGTTTTATATCACTATTGGTTATCACTAGTGCTATAGTGTTACAACGTGGCGATGCCACCAGTCGTTTGGGCACACGTCCAGTCGACAACGTTGCGGAGGAATTTTTTGACCTCGTATTTTAGCTAGGAGTTATTGTCTTTAGTGAATAGTTTTTTAGTAATAAATTAAGAGTTTTTAACGTACTTGTTTTCTTCTTCTTAGTCGGGCACTCTTGTCAGAGTGGTCGTGGCTGTTGATGAACAGGATTGCGGCGCGCCGCCGTCGTCTGCCTCCGAGGCTGCGGCATGTCGAGCGATGTCTCTCCATTTCCGGCGGTTGTTGGCATTACGCGCACACTATACGGCTGTCGACGATCCTTGTTTTATTTAACGATAAATAAAATTACAATTCTTGAAAAAAAAAAACAGGTTTATAGTTTTACAAAATACGAGTTGTTTTACCATGCATGAATACTAAGATGTTTACACTCGGAGTAAAGTTTTAGCCAGTACAATCTCCATTTTCCGAGAATTGTAGCTACGGAACCCTTGAGCAAGTCCACCTGGTCTGTTTTTTAGAAAAGGCCAACGTACTATCAAGCTAATCTTTTACGTTCTGTCCGACCAGACTCGCTTAATATCAAAGATAATGTCGTTGTGAGAATTTTAATTAGCAACGACTGTCCGCTTTTTTTTTCAGCAGGAAACCATCAAATGGCTCGAAGTGGCCCGCACACTTCACTCATTTGACTATGAAAAGTCTAACAGTCTTTTGTGAAGGAGTGCTGAACTTTTTCGTGTCTGATTACAACCAACATATGCTCCTTTATTTGCTCTTTGCATTCAAGGCGCTCGTGGAACACTACGCGCCGTCAACTCTGCCTTGGTTCTTACCGGATAGCCGGACGGTGAGCTAGCGGTGAGCTAGCCTGCGGTTAGGATGGCCTGAAATTCCTCTACGACCAGACGCTCACGGCGTCTTCTGCGATGGCAGCTGGGGCGTATGGATGTCCTGTCCCTCACTCACGGTTGCGGACATCTTTGCTAGAATTACTGCTTCTTAGAAGAAGGTCACCGCTTTCTACTCGCTCTCACTCCGGACTACAATCTGAATCAATGCTGATCGCGTTCACGAAGTTACGAGAGAGACTTCCACTATGTACTCCACCGTGGGCTAGGAGCAGACTTCCACTGTGTGCTCCACCGTGTTCTCCGGGCGATTCGCATAATGATGACATCCGAGTGTAGGTATCTCCCACATGAAATCTAAAACAGGAACCTCCTGAACTGGCTATGGCCGGTGCGGACCTGCGTTACTCTTCAAAGAGAGAACTAACCGCCGCTATTGTTGCGTGCCCACAAAGTAGAGCTATATGATATTGATCCTACGGTACCATAATACAAAAATAAAGCCACAACCCACTTGCTTCGGCTTACATTGTTAATTTGAAAACAAATTGAGTGAAGAAACAAAGCAAGCGAGGTCCTTAGATGTCAAGAGATTGTTTTATATTCAGATAAAAAAAAAAAACAATATATTTGAAACATCTTGGGTCGCTAGAAATTATCTACTTATAGGTACTTAGGTGCCAATAATGCAAAACCAAGATTGCAGCTTCGAAAGGCCTGGTTATAACTGTATAGTGCTTCAAAAATGACGAAATTTCCAATGATTGTATCCTGCGGAAAAAGTTATAAGGTACTTTTAAAAAAAAATCTGAATCGATTTGTATGGACGTGTAGCTCTGGAGGTTAAATATTTTTTAGTTAGTAAAAATCTGACACTGCCTGGGTTCATGTGACTTTTCTTGTTCCACCTGGAGCAACGAAAAGGACGATTCGATTGGATTAGATTGGTACGTAAAGAAGAAAACTTGATTTTAAACGATTAATTCTAACAACATTCCAAAATAATTATCAGTACAGAGTATTTTTTTTAAACGTTATTAATTATTTATTAGCGGCCTAACATGATTAAAGTATCTATGGTAAGTGGCCTTAAATAATGTAGAAGAAAATTATCCAAATTCAAAAGTATCTTTTAGTTTTTAATGACGTAGTATAAAATATACAATTTTCCAGCAACAGATGGCACGAAAGTTGGGTCGCTGTACTGAAAATAATATTCATACGAAGAAAGCTCAAAGACTAACAACATGGCGACTGTGCTTTACACAGTGTTCAAAACACATTGAAGTTTATCCGCAGTGCTCGTTTTTGTTGAGCTCCACAAAGCCCGCAATGTATTAGGGTTGTCGACGTAAAATGTTTGTATGTCGATAGTTAGTGATGTAGTTTCGCGTAAATAGTATGCAAAACCACTCTGAGTACGTTGGGAAAGTGACCCTGACAGGCTTTTAGTCACACCCGGCGAAGGCCCAGCAACCCTTTACTGTGTACCGTTTAATTTTGAACAGTAATATCGTGTTTTGTTATTATCAAATATTTCTACTATCTACTAAAAGTGATTTTCAGCGTAGAAAGTTCACTAAAATCATTATTTTCAAACTTTATTTGGTTTTGACTTTAAGTATTAATTTTTGACGCTATAGATAAACTTCAAAATTAATTTAATCCTAAACGAAACAAAGTTTAATAAATCAAACATTTGACTTTCTCCAGCATCGAACGCGAGAAATCGAATCCAAAGCCGCTAATCCTATGATTTTATAACCCTTTCGATATACTCACATCATCGCACAAAATCTATTTATAATTCCGCATAACATTACAACAAAATCATACCGTAACATAACCATAATCCAATGGTTATTACGTCATAAAACCTCGGCTCTGTCACAACCCACCTGAAAAAAGTAGGCATCATCTAAGCATTTCATTTAAAAATAACGCGATCCTTCCGGCATACTGGAGATTGAATGGTCTCTTTGGCCGGAGATACCCGCCCGGGCCACTGGAAGGGTAAATTGGTACATTTGGAGGCCACATTTCGGACGTACAGGCCATTATTGGGGTCTCGGACGGGGGAGGAAGATACCGATTTCGTACGGACTCTCGCTCAAACGCCTATTTACCTGCTCGACCGGTGCGACGCCTTCTTTGTGCCATCTAATGGAAAATTTATCTTTGAATGTGTAATGGACCAAAAGATAGAGGTGCGCATTTTAAATATTTTTCACACAAGTGAACGATATTATAACTTGGTTGCGCAAAGGGCCTTGTTACTTACGTTGAACTATGATTATCTCTGGATATTATAATAGATAGATAAATATACTCTTTATTGTACGTACACCATAAATACAATTACAATACAATCAAAATTTATTATTTGCTAACTTAGCAGTTGAAAATTTTTATTTCTGAAGGGATTAAAAACTTGCCCTAAGTTTTTGACAGGACTTCTTAAGGCGTATAGTTCCTTGAACCATCTGGCCGAAATTATGTGAACGCAACTCTCGCACTCGCCTAGGCGGCAGTACGCAAATATGTGCATTTATTTGCGGCCAGCACCGCTTGGAAAGCGCTTTAAATCCATTTTATCTGCGAGATATTGATTGATTTACATATACAATGTTCACTTTGAAGAAAATTTAACCACCAATTTTTATGTGTAAAAATGTTTCTAAAGGTCCAAGCCGTTTCGAAGGATTAGGGAAAAGTTGCGAAAAGTTGCGAAATTGCTAAATTTTTTTTATGACAAAATTATTGATTGCACGAAAAAATCAAATGTTGATATTATTGTTCATGAATCTATAATAAACATATATTTTTTTCAAACCAATTGACCTAGCCGTTACGGAGGAGTAGGCCTCAAAAAATCACTGTTTTATGGCACTTTTCGGGCGCTTGGCCCTTAAAGTGAAAATCAATGTCTGTTTTAATTATTCGAAATTGATTCGTAGTGGATATTGTTATGTACAACAGATGTATATGTATTGAAGTGTTACTAACATAATCCTAAGTCTTATTTATTAACAACAAGTTGTTTTTTTTTTTTTTTTTTGTTTTTTTATTGTTGTTTTATTTTTTTTATAATAAATAATAATAAATAAATAAATAAATATTTACTCTATATATATGTTAGTCTGTAAGGTATATATCTATGGGCCAAGATGCCTGATAATAAATGATTTATTATTATTATTATTGTCCAGGTGTGCAGATACTTGAGATATTTGAACATTTTTTTTTTTTTTACTAAAAACATCTGCTTTAATTATTCTCTTAGTTAATAAAAATAATTCGTTACTCTACATAAACAAACAAACTTAAACTATTTATACTAAAACCTAAATAAATACCTAACGTATATAAATAAAATACAAATACACAAAGTGCACTTTGAATAATTGAAACAGACACGAACTTGGTAAAATGGAGCTGAGAATTATTCTATTATAGTATTGACTACCTCAGCAAAGTTTAATAATAATATAATATATAATACGATAAACAAATTAACCATTCATGCAAAGACATGGCTTAAAGGACCTATACCCTATTTGCGTTAAGAATAGAAATTTAAAGAAACCTTTTTTACTGTCTGTTCAACCGATTTAATTTGTATTTCGTAAAAATAAGGATGGCATTAAAAGCAAAAAAGAGGTATCAATACGAACTCTTTGCAGCAGCCACCAATTGTCATACCACCAACGTAATAAAAGTCAAAATCGGTTGAACGGTCAGTAATAAAAGTTATAAAGTTATTTTGAACAGAGTATAGTATCCAAACCAAAAATAATACCGCCTATTGTGCACTTATTCTTTTAAATGTTTGTCCTGTATTTTTGTTTATTTGGTGTACAAAAAAGATTTTATTTAATAATAAATAAATAAACATCAAAACTTGTCCTACTGTGACACATCTCATGCCTGGATCAATCATTTACTGTTCTGCATCAAAAAAACTTTTCCCTTATATCAACAGTCGTGGGATCCAACCATATCTAGAAAAAGTTAACCGTAATTAAACTACCACAAAAGAGCTTTGTTCGGTTGAGTCAGAGGTATTAAAACTTTT
This sequence comes from Mythimna albipuncta, assembly GCA_929112965.1. Lineage (NCBI taxonomy): Eukaryota > Metazoa > Arthropoda > Insecta > Lepidoptera > Noctuidae > Mythimna > Mythimna albipuncta. The sequence goes on along the minus strand of OV815969.1, from coordinate 7,204,711 downwards.
GGGTATATTTAAGCTGGTGAACTAATTCATCGGTTTTTATCCTAATTCAGTTCACAGCTAGACATTAGACCGTGTTTCCGCTTGCAAGCAAATTGCTTGCAAGTGACATAATATTGCAGACTTTGCAGACTATCGATGTATGATAGGACCAAGACGTCGTTTGTACCACACAACGTTATTCCAAAGAAAGAAAGAAGGAAAGAAAGAAAGAAAAAAAGACAAAAAGACAGATAGAAAGAAAGAAAGAAATTTTATTTGTCACACATGGATAAGCACACTGTAAAAACAAAATTTTAGTAAAGTTAAGATAAAAAACTAACAACGTGTGTCTCACGGCTGCGCCAAATAGGTCTTTTTTTTATGGTGAGAAAAATCATGCATTGACATCCCCCGCTCTTGGGCGGAGCGGAAGATAGTGTCAGACTCTTACTGACTAAAAGACCCACCCTGTTCCTTCTAGCCTTCATACCGGGGCTCGAGCGCCCTTTCGGATAACCCTGGCCCCAATAGGCTTCGACCCGGCTGGGTCCCTATTGTTGCTGACAACTCCTTGAGGCGCGCGGGAACAGTGCGCGCCGTCGACGACTTGGGCTTGGTCCGGACAGTTACCGGACGGCCGGACAGCGAGCTACCCATTGCTCACTGTCCGCAAGCCCGCGCCTACGGTGGCCGGAAATCGGGATCAGAATCCCGGCGGCGGCGGCGGCGGTGGCGGTGGCGATAACGCCGTTGCCTGATGCGTTAGGCCTCCTCCTTTGCAAGCATTACTGCTTCGCAGAAGACGGCGACCGCCTGCCACTCCTCCTCGCTCCGGACCATGGCCTCAACCAAGGCCCGGCGCGAGAGGTCTCCGCCATCGATCGCCCCCACGAGGGCACGGCGATGCTCCGCCCAAGCAGGGCACACCTCGACTGTGTGCTCCACCGTGTCCTCCGGGCATTCCGCACAGTGGCGACACCCGGGCGTCACTTCCGCACGAATACGGTGCAGGAAACTCCCGAACGAACCATGTCCGGTAAGGACTTGCGTCATGCGGAAGGTAAGGACTCCGTGAGGTCTTTCCAGCCACGCCTCAAAGAGGGGACTTACCGAAATAGGTCTAGTTCAGCAAAAATGCCTGGCAACTATATGGTAGCCAGTGATAGTTTCCTGACTCTGGCTTTCAGCTTACTGAGAATGAACTTCAATTATTTACTTATTAGTATTATATTATGTTTAAGGTAAATAGATAATGAAAAAACTTTTTTTGAGATAGTAAGTCATCAAATAACTCTTCCCGCTTTGGGTGGAGCAGAGGGAATGTCACATTTTTAATTACTAATACCACTCATCTGTCTCCTTTTAACCCTTTGCGTTCCTGGGCCACGGTAAGATCCTTCCAACTGTCCAGCGCATATTAAGAATTAAGATTGATGCTCCAAAGTAGCCCACCACGTAGACTTGTGGACGGTAAGCAATGGGTAGCTCGCCGTCTGGCCTTCGGGAAACCGTCCGAAACGCGCTCGAATCGCCGACGGCGTGTAGCCCGTGCGCCTCAAAGAGATGTCAGCAAACTAGAGGTGAGATAAGTATACTAGATAGAATGCATGCAAAATCATTCAATGACATCTGCCGCACTTGGGCGGTGCGACTTTTACTGACTAAAACCAACTCCTGTTCCATCTTTGCTTTCGTTCCAGAGTCCCGGGGTTCACTTTCGCACAACTCATGAAATTCAAGTAAAGCTAAAAACCTTATCTATTATTAGGGCTCCAAAACCTTACCCATTATTTTATAAACAAAGATAGCTGCACTAGAGAGAGGTTCGGATAATATACTTTGAAAAAAAAAACAACATCTATCAAAGTAATTTTAAAAGTATCTAATCATCAGCCCCCTCTCCAGCAGCTCAGGTCCAAACGATTTCCAAAAACATCATGATATTATTTGTCGTGTATTCCATCGAATGTAAATAATATGAGACAGGCGACAAAGATAAGACCTGTCACGCTTGTAATTAGGCCAGCCTAATAATTAATTACGAAGCTAGGGCCTTGTGTCCCCACTCATCTTATCGTCATAAATGTTATTATATTTCTTGACAAGTCTAGAGTCTGTGTTAATAAAGTGCCTTTTATTTGATCTCCGAGTGCTCTTAAGTATCACATTAATATTATTACAGGCGATAGTTTGTGTGTATGAGTTTCGTGTATGTTTGTAACTTGTTCACATTCGAACGGCTGAGGCACACATTGTGGACATCCAGATGGACCGATGACCTGGGCCCAGACCATGACGTTTAAAGTAAGTTTGTTTTAATCTTGTTTCAGTGTGGATAAGAGACAGAGCTATACAGGTTGTCCAGCGCCATCTCTTACCCACACTAAAACAAGATTAAAACAATCTTACTTTGAACGTCATGGTAACCCCCCTGGTCATGGTTGCGGGAATCCGATGGATGCGAGACGCACAAGACCGGTCGATGTGGCGACGCTTGGGCGCGGCCTATGTCCAACAGTGAACATTTTTCGGATGAAATGACGATGATGATCATTTTAAATGATGATGGATGAAATGATGAAGTGCACACATGTATAGGAATTGCACATAAGATATTTTTTATCTCGTAAGTATGTTCCCATGGGGCAATTTTCTATTTTCACACGAGTGAAGCCGCTCGCTGACAGCAGTTTACTTATTTTGTTGAATAAAAACTAAATTGTTAAGTTCTATATTAGTCAGTTCGTTTTTTTTCCGCGGTATCGCCGGCGTACATAAAGTGTAGCAGCCTAAGTATGACACTCAGGAATAAAGCAGCTTTCTATGGTGGAAAAATTTTAGCAATCGGACCAGTACGTTCAGAGATAGACAAACAAAAAAAATCTTTATAATATCAGTATAGATTTTTCCCTTTTTCAAATATTCGTAAATGATAAGTTATATTTATTTTGCAAATGGATTTTAAGCTGTGAAAATATAGCGCTAAAAGCGCTGTATTTTTTTGTCACTTTTTACTAGATGAGCCCGATGTTTTCTAGTTGACTACCCTGAGAAGAAACACCGAAACAAACTCAGGGGTCAAAGTCTCTTTTAAAGCCCATACAGTAAATGTGTAATGGTCAAATCACATGAGAACCATGCAGATTTGTCTGAGATGGTCTTTTGAATAAAGAACCATTTGAGTGGATCTGTTCACTGTCTCTACTGTGTAACAGCAGATTTACACATGTTAAAAACAGAAAGTACCTGCTTAAGGCAAGTCCTTTAATCCCACCTATTCTACAAAATGGATAAATCTAATGTAGGGTATTCTGTAAAGGCTACGCATCATCTTTCATTTGTTTGAGACCTGACTCAACTCACTGGTTCATTCTTCGAAGAGTTTTTGCCGCAGGGTATTCTATGTCAACGGTTTCGTAGAATAAAGTTTAACTACGCTTAACCACAAAATAAATAGGTACCTAGGTACACAAGTCAATCTACATACAAAGCGCGCTCGACCAACGCACACATAGACACCACTCACGAACACGATCTCGGAGCGCCTCGGCCCGCTCGTCGCACAGTTTTTCAGTGTGCGTCCACCTTTTTTTTATGGTGGGAAAAAATCATGCATTGACATCCCCTGCCCTTGGGCGGAGATAGTGTCAGACTCTTACTGACTAAAAGACCCACCCCGTTCCTTCTAGCCTTCATACCGGGGCTCGAGCGCCCTTTCGGATAACCCTGGCCCCAGTAGGCTTCGACCCGATTGGGTCTCTGCTGTTGCTGACAACTCCTTGAGGCGCGCGGGAACAGTGCGCGCCGAGTGTGCGTCCACCTGGCGTAGGTATTAAAAATGAAGAACATATATGAGATTGTCTTCTGTACCTATCTATTATGTGACTTAACTGAGAGCTATGTGCCGCGTCGCAACTTTAGCTAAGATACTAATATATAATTTGATAACCCTTACGGCCTGGTCACGTCTTCGGTCTTAGCAGGGAGCGGCGCGGCGAGCGGTGTGACATAGGTAAGCGGGCGCCGGGCGCTTCGAGCCGCGTCTCATGGCGTGCTTCAAACATTTTCTTACTTTTGATTATTCATTTTATTCATATTATTCATTTTCTTACTTACCGCTTACCGCCCCGCGCTTAGCTACCGCTCACAGCGGTAAGGTCGTGAACGGGCTACATTTTATAAAACAAAGTTTCTACCGTGTCTGTCTTGCGATAAACTTAAAAACTATTAAACGGATTTTAATGTGGTTTTCACCAATAGATAGAATATTTAAGGGTAAAGGATAAGGTGAAGCTCGCTGTCCGGCCGTCCGGTAACTGTCCGGACCAAGCCCAAGTCGTCGACGGCGCGCACTGTTCCCGCGCGCCTCAAGGAGTTGTCAGCAACAGCAGGGACCCAGCCGGGTCGAAGCCTACTGGGGCCAGGGTTATCCAAAAGGGCGCTCGAGCCCCGGTATGAAGGCTAGAAGGAACGGGGTGGGTCTTTTAGTCAGTAAGAGTCTGACACTATCTCCCGCTCCGCCCAAGAGCGGGGGATGTCAATGCATGATTTTTCCCACCATAAAAAAAAAAAAAAAAGGTATAGGATAAGGTGTATCCCCATAAACGTTTTATAAAAATACATGTTCCGGATTCGATGGGAAAAAACGCCCGGTTGTCACCATTATGCAGCAATGCAGGAATGGGTTTTCTCTTCCTTGGTCAAAAAGTATTTCTGAAAATATATCGAGCAATTATTCTATTAGATCAGTAGTTATATGAATAATAAGTAACATTTTTTAAATAGCAATAACAGTGACTTACGTCGTTCTTATGCCACGCGCTGGTTTTAAACCATTGATACCTAAAACTATATCCAAATCTATTATTCAGTACTATATAACCCTAATCACTCATTTTAGATGCCTACAGCACAAAGCCAGCTTACAATGCAATAAAACTAGATAATTCAGACGTTCCTTTGATTTAGTCAGGTTTAACAGATTGTAAAATATCAAATCATAGTTAGCTTTTTCGTTTCTAAAGGCAATTTTATCATCTTCAAGGATAATTTGCCTTTAAAATATCTTTCTATAAAGTAATCTAAATTACAGACTTGCTGTCGAGACAATTTTGACAGTTTTTTTTTTTGTGAAAAGCCTTTTTAGATAATAATACAAATAAATTCTCTCGCTCTAGGGCGGAGCCTGAGGGTATCTCAAACTTTTACTGACTAAAATCCACTACCTTGTTCTTTTTTGCCTTGAGTTCTAGGGCCCCGGGTTTTTAGAAGCAAACCCATGGCCTCATTAGTAAGCTTCGACACTGCTGGGCCCCTACAGTTTTGCTGACATCTCCTAGAAACGCGCGTGCCTCAACCAGGGTCGAGAGGTCGGTACCACCGATCGTCTCTACAAGGACATGGCAAGCGGGGTACACCTCCACTACTGTTTCTGGGCTGTTCATACAATGGTGACACCCAAGCGTTTCTTCCACCTGAATTCGATGCAAGAAACTCCGGAACTTACTATGTCCGGTGAGGACCCGCATCATGCGGAAGGAGAGGACACTCAGACTGTGACGCCTCCCCAGATTCTCCTCAAAAAGGGAACCGCCTTGATTATGGCGTACCCAGTCTTTACGTATAGACATTATTAGTTTTGTCGCTTTTTATTTTGTTAATATAAGCACAGCGTGTCAACATTTTGGTTTTGGTGGTAACACCATTAACTTGTTTATCCCATTTCAGTTCACTATTTGTACAGTAACTATCTAGGTAGTTAACGCTGATTACTCTGGTCAGATTAGGAAAAAAACTCGACGTTTGCGAAATAGAAGAGATCCTACATGATTAAGCTACTGGATTTTTGAATTTTTAGACAGTCGTTATTGGTAACAGTTATTTTGTGTAGGCCCTCTTGTAATCATGTTTTTATATTTATAATTGACAAGCTCGCGTTTGAGTCTATCTTACCTGATGGTAAGCGATGGTGTGGTCGACGGTAGAGCACGGTTGCCAGAAGTAACATCTCGTCTAGTGCCTAGAAGACACAAAAATCACATCAATGTTAATAAGGCGAATGTTTGTAGATATGTTTGTTTCTCCTTTACACGCAAACGACTGAATGAATTGGAAAGAAATGTATCAGAATATCTGATACCTATGTTATCACTCCTGTGTCCTCCCTTACACTCCTCCACAAATAACCCTGTATAATCACAGGGTTATTTGTATAAAAATGGTAACCTCTTAGGACTATGTTAATAACATCATAAACACCAACTTGTTCTAAGACTAATTTTTTTTTCATATTTTAGTTCATCAGATTTTCATACAAAAATAAAATATTTAAATTGAACGATCAAAATATTACAAAATCTATGCGTAGCAAGCGATAGTACAATAGCGGGGATCGGGCGGTCGGGAGAACTCCATGCGCTTACGTCGCGTCTTCGTGTCATACAGACGTAGGTATATTAGTGTGTGTGTGTGTGTTAGTGTGGTTAGTGTGTGTGGTGTATTAGTTTATTATTTTGTAAGATTATTTTTGTATTTTATCTATGGGCCTTAGATACCTGATAATAAAGAATTATTATTATTATAGCAAAATACAGAGTTGAAATGTGTTAGAACAACGAAATCTTGAAGGTTTTTTTTTTTGTAAATAAATTATGTTATGTAAAAAATCACAAAACAAAAGTTGTTGTTTATGATGTTAGGAATACAGTCCAGCAAAGGTATTAGTGTTTTACAAGTAACCCTATATATTAAATAAAAAAGTACTCATTCCTTGCGGGCGAAGCCAGATTCGGTAGCTGGAACTTCCATAATGAAATAATTTGTTTTTTTATGACCAGTGCGGTAGTGACTTTTACCCAGCAAGTTTTTATTGTACACGCAGCCCGCTGTTTTAATATACAACTCGCTGAGTTTTTATATTCGCTACACCGATCTGTAACTTGTGGTTCACCGAACTATGATGTGGCCAGAACACAATAAAGAAGCCAGAACATTTTATGCTGCTCTGTTACACGCTGCGCTGTCGAAACGAACATTATTAAAAATACAGGGTGTAAGGGCACACAGCCCTTCACAAACTTTAAGGGCTTGCTCAGAAGGAGGAAACGAAAAAAATCGGCCTTTCCATAGAAACTGTCCAATCAAGTTTTTAATTTTGTATGGTGACGGTGAGGCTGATTTTTATTCGTTTCCTGAAAAAGTCTTGTGGAAGGTTATTTAGTTTCGTCTACTGAGCAAGCCCTTAAAGTTGTGGAGGGCTGTCCCTTACGTTCTGTATGCTCCTCATCAATTCTTAGTACAATAGTGCAATAGTGTATTTCACTTCCTTAGTTTTTCAAAGTCTACTCCCTCGACTCATGTCACCTTGTAAATGGTTTCAGAAAGCTTAAATTGAGCTGAAATTAAACCATGCTTTTCTAATGTCTCAATGATATACTCCTCAGTGGAAATCATAGGGTAAATGTTAGTTTACTTAGAAAAAAAAGATCTCTATATTAAGATCTATGTGAAGTGACCACAGTTTTGTCTTGTGAAATTTTCTTTTTATTTTGAGGTGGGAAAATGTCTGATGATCCAATGACTTATCTCGCTCTAGAGTGGAACAGGTGTCGGACTTTTGCTGACTAAAACAGCTGTATTCTTCCTAATTCTACAGCAAAATTAAAAAATTCCAAATTCTTTTATTTTACATAGGCCTATATGGGCACTTATGAATCATCAGAAGTTAGTGCACGGTTCCAAATTGATCGTTTCTTATGGTGAAAAACCGGCAAGAAACTCCAAGGTTACTCTTTTAAGCCATGGAACAACTATACGTACAAACAACGCACTTCCACAATCTGCTCTAAAATCCATAATTCAAGAGGAATATTAAATAATTGCCGGCACTTCAATCAGGCTACAACAATAAAGTCAGAAATTTGAAGTACCGTAAAACAAGGCAACGCATGCGGAGAATGGGTACTTCGTTTGAGGAGTACTGGCATCTGTATAGAACATAAAATTTGAGGCTTTACTTAATGTCCTAAGAGAAGGACAGAGGATAAGTTTAACGTCAGTAACAAGTTGTCACTTGTCTACTAATGGTTAGGACATCAAAATCTGGGTTGATGTTGATTTGCTGGATTCTGATTTGTTTTATTGTCGTCTCGAAAATGTGGGTATGACATGTGTAGAGTCTTAGGATTCTGAGGATAAAGGTTTGATGAAAATGGAGCTTTCTGACGATACTAATGATTAGGTTCTACAATTCCGCTGTCAAAATGATAAATCTTGAATAGGAACGTGTTTAATAATAATGCACGTTTTTTTTATAGTGAAGAGTATCAATAGCTGCACAGGTTGATTTACAAGGCTTAATATATCAAGATATCTCCAAACCTCAATAATTTTGTGTTTCTTAATTTTTTTGTGCCCGAACGTGTGAACACATTTAGACGAAAGGCACATGGATATAAGATAGTTCCAGAAAAGGGCATGGAGTTGTTTCATCAAAGACAATAATTGCATTAGTATAATTATGTAATTTTACGCAGACGAAGCCGTTGGCACTTACTAGTGTTAGACAGTTATATTTATTTATTATATATATACTTTATTGTACTTACACCATTACACATACAAAAGGAAACTAAAACACATACATACAAGGGGCGGCCTTATCGCATACAGCGATCTCTTCCAGGCTACCTGGAATGGACAGTAATGCCTGGACAAGAAATGAGCCTGTCATTGGTGTGACAAAACCAGTATTAAATATAGATATTATAATAGATACACAAATATATACTTAAACTGTATAATAGATACATAAATACATGCATAATGCAGTATTTTAGCAATTGTCTCTATTTAGTGACGTCATAGAAGTCAAAAGCACAATTATTACTATCTCAATACCACCCGCTTTGGTCAGATATCTCTGCTGATGACCGAAAATAGAAGTCATCAGCACACTAGTTTGACTATCAAAGATGACTATTAGCATATCTTGATAGCTCCGAAGAATAGTCCGTTAGTATCTAATTTATCGACATAGAGCTGTTAATACTGAAAAGAAAAACTAATTCGGTGTTTTTGTAGGCAAAGGAATTTATTACCAGGGTTGCAGGATTATTAGAAAAAGTCAACGCGGCCCAAAACGCAAAGAGTGTCTAAAAGAACACAAGTGGAATTTTGTCAGTAACAATCTGCACTCTCGCTTTATCCAGAGGAGGAGCAGTTATTTGATGATATTGTATGTGTGGCTCAAAAAAAAGAGAGGGTTTTCGGCTAAGTGCATAAAACCCCTAACCAGTACATGAAACTCGCATGAAAGTTAAAAAATGCAGGCATAATAAGGGTGAGTTGCACCATTTAACTATAACGATAACAAAGCCGTTAACAATTGTCAAATCGTCGAATTGACCAATAGGCGGTCGTTTCACGGCTGGTTATGGTTGGGTTATCGTTATAATTAAATGGTGCAACTCACCCTTAGTCTTGTTAATGTAGATTTAAAAAAAAAACACTGTTTTTACTTTCACTCTCTTTGTCTAACATTATTCCATTTTATTTAGAGTTGGTTCTCCCAGTCATTTTTCATCAGACATTTCCTTTCAGCGTAGTCGAGTTCTTCACAGAGGCCTTTTTAGGTTAGCTTATTTTTGCTTTGACTGATTGCAACTTACTGATTATAAGGTACCTAACCAAGTTAGAAAGGGTCTACCAAATTTTTTGGACCGTTTTTACTTTTTTAATAGGCTAAATACAAATCATGTAAAAACTTAGATACTTGTAGTTCATCAAACGATAGTCATATCCTCAAAAACTTTACTGATAAACGGCACAAATATTTAAAAATATATTATTGTATATAAAAAGCATAATAATAATTCGTATGTGTAAAACTAAGACCATAAAAAAATATTTACTTGTTTATGGCAACAATAATTCCGCGCACGTCGAAACTTTAGTTCCGGCGTAGTTACCCACCCGCCCGTCAGACCACGTTTTCATACACTACGAATTTCACAAAGTTTACATTAACAAAGCCTTTTTACACGCCAGCCTTTTGCCATCCTCCCATAGTATACATATTTTTATAAACTTTGTAAAGAACTTCTATCAAGCCCGAAAGGTGCCTTTGTAACTTATTTTTAAACTATACAGCTCGCCGTCCATCTGTCTGTAAGGCCCTTTTTTTCTGATGGGAAAAATCATCCAATGACAACCCCCGCTCTTGGGCGGAGCGGGAGATAGTGTCAGACTCTTACTGACTAAAAAACCCATCCCGTTCCCTCAAGCCTTTATACCAGGGCTCGAGCGCCCTTTCGGATAACCCTGGCCCCAGTAGGCTTCGACCCGGCTGGGCCTCTGCTGTTGCTGACAACTCCTTGAGGCGCGCGGGAACAGCGCGCGCCGTCGATCACCCCCACGAGGGCACGGCGATGCTCCGCCCAAGCAGGGCACACCGCGATTGTGTGCTCCACCGTGTCTTCCGGGCGTTCCGCACAGTGTCGACACCCGGGCGTCACTTCCGCTTTAATGACTCGAGCAGTGCTATTAAAACAGTGACTTTCTGAAACTTACTTCTTCGTAACAGCTGCATCAATAGGTTTGAAAACAATATATGTTTATTATAGATTCATGTATAACATTATCAACATTATGATTTTTTCGTAAGACTAATTCTTTTTCGTATTAACTACATACGCAAAAAAAATTAACAACTTGATATTTTTCGCTTATTTTCTTTACTCCTTTCAAATGGCTTTGTTATTTAGAAACATGTTTACACAAAAAAAAACCGATTAAGTGTTCTTCAGAATGTGATGAGATAATGGATTCAAAGATTAGCGGGGCTCTATCCGTACGCATCTGATCAGAATTAAATGCACAGGTACTTCTGCACGTACTGTCGCCTCGATTACGATTACGTGTGCGTTTAATTCCGACTAGATGTTCAAGGGACTGCTAGTCTCTAGTAGTGTTCCCCGCGTGCTGGCTCGAAGAGATGTAAACAGAAGGAAAGAAAGAAAGAAAGAAAGAAAAAAAAAAAGAAAAGAAAGAAAACCTATCTCAAAAGGAGTCTATGGGCGCAAGGGGCACAGGAATTTTTGAAAGAGATACTATAATCCTGGAACGTATAGAGTAACTAAAGGACACAGGTGGCCTTTTTTTTCATTTGAGGTATTAGATAAAATTATTTCTTGATACAACCAATAAAAAAAAACAAGTATCTAATTTGACACACACATTTTCTTAATCTTTAATTACCAACTAACAAAATATCTTAAAAGCGGTGCCAACATCTCTATACAAACTCCTTTGACCACTAAACGCACAAGTACTTAGCATACAAACAAACAGCATACAGATATCAATCTGCTGATTGCTCTCGGCACCATTATCTCATGTTATTCCATGGGTTAACGATGATGGCGCCGTTTGAGGTCGATCACACTTGCCTGATATGTGGAACAGCCCTTTAACACGTCATAGGGTATGTTATATTCATTGTTAGGTCCTTACACACTATTTTGATGGCTGATAAGCATTTATGTGGAGCTGGTGGTGAATGACTTATAAAGACCACTTGCAGCGAGCATCTTTTTATTTATTTATTACTAGCTGTCCGCCGCGATTTCGTCCGCGTGTACTTCGGTAATCGCACTTTAAACGTATTTTCTCGTTGGAATAGGATGTTTTTCCGGGATAAAAAGTAGCCTATATTCTTTTCCATGTCAAAGGCTATATGCATGCCAAATTTCATCCAAATCCGTTCAGCCGTTTTTGCGTGATTAAGTAACAAACATCCAAACATCCACACTTTCAGATTTATAATATTAGTTAGGATTATTTAGATAGGGTTTCGTATCCGAAGGGTGCCAACGGGACCGTATTACTAAGCTTCCGCTGTCCGTCTGTCTGTCTTACTGTCTATCAGCGATCTGTATCTTATAGATTGTCCCCTTCTGATATTCTTCCATCTGGTTCTGTCTCAGGCGGTGTGAAGGGCATTACACCGTGGAGTCAAAAGCGGTGTGGATCTTTTTTTTTATGGTGGGAACAATCATCCAATGACGACCCCCGTTCTTACGCGGAGCGGGAGATAGTGTCAGATTATTATTAACTAAAAGACCCACCCCGTTCCTTCTAGCTTTCATACCGGGGCTCGAGCTCCCTTTCGGATAACCCTGGCCCCAGTAGGCTTCGACCCGGCTGGGTCCCTGCTGTTGCTGACAATTCCTTCAGGAGCGCGGGAACAGTGCGCGCCGTCGACGACTTGGGCTTGGTCCGGACAGTTACCGGACGGCCGGACAGTGAGCTACCCATTGCTCACTGTCCGCAAGCCCACGCTTACGGAGGCTGGAAATCGGAATCGGAATCCCGGCGATGGCGAGAACGCTGTTGCCTGATGCGGTCGGCCTTCTCCTTTGCGAGTATTACTGCTTCGCAGAAGTCGGCGACCACCTTCCACTCCTCCTCGCTCCGGACCATGGCCTCAACCAAGGCCCGATGCGAAAGGTCTCTGCCGCCGATCTGCCATCGTTTTGCCTTTGTACCTTTATGTTGCATAAACTTTTAATATTAAAACCAGCACAGCCTCATAACAAATGACGCAGTTAGTCACAAACTAGAACAATGAGTCTGATCTAGTTCCCAAAACCACACCTAATCAGTCCATACAAATAGAATTTAATTAGTAAATCTAATAAATCTGAAACGATTGTTCACTGCGGCTGACGCAATTACATTTGGTAATTAACATAGGCCCTGAATCGACGAGGTTGGTTAGAGCTTATTCGCTCACTGTGCCGGTTGATTTTTGCGGTTTGCACTAGTTTTGATACAAACCATCCTGTTTTGCGGCTCCGAATTGATTGTTTTCGTGTACAATCGGAATTTAGATGGGATTAGTTTGGTTAACATATTTATTGACGGTTGAGTTGTAAATTAAATATTGGGTCATTGAATGTTTAACATCATTAGTAATCGGAAAAAGACGGATGAAAAAATATTGCATGTAGCGGAGATGAGAATGTTGAGATGAACGTGTGGTGTGACGAGATTGGAAAAAGTGAGAAAAGAGTATATTAGAGAAAGTTTGAAAATGGCACCAGTGACTGACAAGCTGAAGGGGAATCGTTTGTCTTGGTATGGTCATGTAAAGAGGAGGGATGAAATGCATGTTACCAAAAGTTGTTTTACAAATAACCCAGAAAAATAAAAGAAAAGAAAGTAGAAATAGAAAATAGCTTAGGTGATGCTTGTTTCAACAGAAATCTCTTTCAGTATAGCTGCGAAAGAGGAATTGAAAATAAGAGATATTTATTTTGCAAATAGACTTTTTTTAAAGACATTTTACATGTCTATTTTTTCGTCAGTTAAAACTAAATGTGGCCGATGGCAGGTTTAGCTTCAAATAGTTGTGTAACATACTTATAAGGGGTTAAATATCCCCGCGCGTCCGGAGTTCCAGGACGATTATGTACCGGCCGACTTTGAGCTTGCGTGCCACTGCCATGGAATTTTTTAAAAGAGACACTGTAGTTCTGGTACGCAAAAGGCAATTCAAGGAACATAGGTTTAGTCAGTAATAGTCTGACACACCCTTTTGCTCCACTATTGCGAGAAATTAGTTATAAGATGATTTTGAGAAACATTGTTAACACTACACGACTTGTAGTTAGAAACCGACTGTCATTTTCCTTACTCGCCGGATTTCACCTGAACCGACTACCATTTTTTACACGATTTTGGTCTAGTAATATTTGAGTATATTCATTACTGGTTTCTACCAAAGGCTTCACCTACGTGAAAGAAAAAATTATACTTATGTTCCTCGGTGATGAAGTAGCATTCTACAAATATTGGTGAATAAATATTTTACTTCAGTCTATTCGTTTTTGTGTTCAATTCAAACAAAAATACAAATCTTTGTTCTTTATTTATTTGTCTAGACAAAAAATATAAACTACATAAGTTTCATAGAATTAAAAGTAACAGCAATCAAATCTCATTTGAATAAAAATAACAAATAAATGAAATTGCAAACAGTACAAACAATAGCCGTCAGATGCAAAGATTAAAAAAATAAACACAGCATTCAATTAAATATTTTTCTTCAGAACAATAACAAAACTTGATTAGAAACGCCAAAACTAATTGAACCGCCCGCAGATATTGCAATAATTATAATCAAAGCATTCAAAGCTGGGGACTTGTCAACAACTGTATAGCAATTTACCGTTAATTACATGCCAAATAATTCGCAGCTAGAACAACTAAAGCATTAGCTAGTCAACGTTGTCATCACTATAGTAATTAATGGAATCGATTCGAAATTGGATCGCAAACATTTGCATTCGATATTCATGGATAGTTGAGACCGATTAAATAATTTATCGCTCACTTTTATTGATGTTGATCGTTTATGCAAGTTTTTTATTAAACAGATGATACTTTATGTTGTGTTTAATGGCATTTTTTTTTAATATTCCACAACTATCACACAACAACATCTAGCCCAAGCTAACCAGAGCTTGTGTTATGAGTACTAAACAACTGATAAACATACTTATATATTTCTAAATACATACATATTATCACACAAACATTTGTCCGTGGAAATCGAACCCACGACCTCCAGCATAGCAGTCAGGGTCACTAACCACTTCACCAACAGGCCAGTCAATCATTCTTTGGTTGTATTAAGACATCGATTGAATCATTTTTCTCTTGTTCACGTCTCAATTCCTTTGGGATTGGCGCAAACTGAGCAGAGGTGGAAGGCCCCGACTTTCGAGTTGTAGGTCGCGGGTTCAAACCCAGCCAGGTGCATTACTTTGTGTGATTTATTTCATCAGCACTGCTCTCAAAATGGTGAAGGAAAATATATTGAGGAAACCGGCATATCCTAGAACCAAAGAATTCGAAGACATGGGACATTCACCAACCCGCAACCCGTAACCCGCGTGGTGGATCACAGCCCATTCCCTCTCCTAGAGAACATTAAACAAAGGCTAATTTGATTTTATTTATGATGGCGCAACATTTATTTTGGCCCATAATCACGTAATCTCAGAAATCATCACAGTTTTTAACTTTCATATAGTAAATTCGTTGTTGCTTTAGCGACGATTAATTTGAACAAATTTGTCCAGAAAGTGTTTTCTAAATTAAATACAGAAAGTATCAATTGCTTTGCCCCGGGGACTAGTAATTAGAACCGGGTGTTTTGTACCTTCGTTAAAGTTGGGTAGGGGAAGGTTACACGGGTATTATTGTTTGTTTAGCGATAGGAAAACAGATTTATAATATACTATATTATTAAGTTGTTATGATATTCGATTTTTAATTGATTTTCATCCTTTTATTTACTGCCGGTTTGGAGACACACAGTACATTTTGATACAGGTGGGGAAAGTTTATCATAGTACCCGAGGTGGAGCCGAGGGCTGCGGTAACTTTCCACGTGTATCAAACGACATTTTCAATACACTTACGAAGAAGCGAATACAATAAATAAACGAGGGTCGATGCGCTTGAGGTCGCGCCGCGCCCAGCCTGCTGCGATAAATGTAATAAAATTATGACTGGCCGAGCAGTTAACTTTTCCGCACTAGTGCGAAAAACGTAAATTGCGTACCTAAAAACGGTAGGGATAAAAAGATATTCTATGTGTATAAAATAAATAAATTATGTTGAACCTTTCTTTCAACCGCCTTTATAAATTACCTACAGTCGTTTTCATAACTCCACAAATTGCAATATTATCAACTCTCGCAGACTCATGTCGTCAACTAAGAGAAACGTACAATCAGAGGGTAGCAATATCTGCAACTTCACGTGTCTACAGTAAAGTTCAGACGTGTTCATTATTCGTCCTAAGGCGTCTCGACGAGATATCTGCATATAGCTCGTGACTTATCTGTACCTACGCATCGCAGTCTAAATGGTGGACTAATGAAAAGCGTTGACATTATACAATACTAGCTCTTGCCCGTGGCTTTGCCCGTATAGATAAAATATAGCCTATGCCACTCAGGAATAAAGCAGCTTTCTATCAGTGAAAAATTTTTCGCAATCGGACCAGTACTTTAAGAGATTACCTTCTACAAACAAAAACAAAACATTACCTCTTTATAATATTAGTGTAGTCAAGGACTAGACCTAACTGAAGAGCGTTGCTTAAAAAGCGTTCAAGTGCCAATATCTATATACTCGTATATGTATATATCCACAACGTAATCATATTATTTACTTATTAGATAATACATAACAGACGCAGCTGATCACCGCATCGCGTGGCTAGTAAAATTAATTATCATTGAAATAGATACCTGTTTTGATACCCAATCTCCTAGTACTATCGCGGTCGTTTCTGCCTGATCACTAAAAACAATTTTCGCTTGAATCCTGCAGCGCGGCGCCAACCCAAACTCCTTGAAGTTTTCGATTCGAGTGCAAGCAAAAATGAATTTAGCGGTGATCAGGCGGAAGTGTCTTCAATTGTACATTACTCGTAATTAATTCGCGTAGTCTTGTGAATTGACGGGAAGAATTGTAAATACAGATTTGTTTAATTTTCTAGCACAATGTTGCTATAACAGGTCCCTAAATACGGCGCATAGCCCAATGAATGAGCTTCGGCGGCGGCAATCTCTCGGACCTGGTTCTGGTTCAAGCCATAGTCTGAAATGAGATGAAATGGTAAGCATGAGAGTATGAACATCCTCACGGGTGACCAGGCGTCGGTCATAGTAGGGGATGATGGCCAGGGGCCATCACTGGTGCAGCTTTGCAATGATGAGCAATAGGTCGCCATCCGGACATCGAGTAAGGACCGAGCTCGACTGACCGACGGTGCATAGTGTTCCACACGCGCCTTTCAGGCTACGGGAACTTTCAAAAGAGATATCTTGATCCCAAAAAGCAACTGAAAGATACAAGTCTGATACGCCCACTTGCTCCACCCTAGAACGGGTAAAGTTATTGGATGGTTTCTCAAACCAAAAAAATCCAATGCATGGGCTGCAAGATTGTTTGATATGTGGTTCTGGCTTTGTCGTTATACCCAATGTGGTCTTCTTCTTCTTCCTGCCCTTATCCCATAATACCCAATGTGGTACAAATTTTATTTTATATTATAGTGTTGCTATTTATTAAATATTAAAATTATTTATGTATTTTATTTAAATAGAATTATACACCAGTAGGTACAAATCATAATATTTATTTATATTATGTTATACGAGTATTGTGTATATCTTTATATGTTTACCCTAGTCCGTGCCTCGCTGCGGGGCGCCAACTGAAAATCAACGATGGGTGTTAAACACCCAGAAAATGGCGCCTGGCCCT
This sequence comes from Mythimna albipuncta, assembly GCA_929112965.1. Lineage (NCBI taxonomy): Eukaryota > Metazoa > Arthropoda > Insecta > Lepidoptera > Noctuidae > Mythimna > Mythimna albipuncta. The sequence continues at coordinate 7,187,386 of OV815969.1, read as the reverse complement.
TTCGGTGCAGGCACGCTCTTTGTACTTTTGTTATTTTTTAATTGGTGTTTAGAACAGACTGTTGTGTTGTGTCTGTTCTTGATATAGGCACTGCAGCTCTGGAAAGCGGAAAACAACTGAAAGGACTCACGGGTCAGTTTTTGAGCCCGACTACAATACATGGTGCGGCCTGTCTATGTCACGTTGCCCAGTCGAACAGATATAAGTAGTATACGGTACCAAGCAATGTTGAGCGGATGCATGGTACAGTGCCACGTCACTGTGACACTCCTGATTCGCCTTGAGCGGAAGAAGTTATTTGATGATTTCCTACCTAGACATTTTCAATTTAGTTAAATTAGACAACTTAGGGTGTTCTTAATATAGTGCGGAAAAAAACGCGTCCTGTGTGCTTATGCTAGGCATTACAACAAATACTTGTATAAAATGGATATTTGCGGGGGATACGCATGCGGAGCAATCCCGCATGCGTGATCAAAACCGCACAAAATTAAAATCATCCATAAGACAAGAAGCGTTGCGTCATCATCATCATTTCAGCGAAAGACGTCCACTGTTTGTTAGACATAGGCCTCCCCCAAGCGCCGCCATAATGACTGGTCCTGTGCGTCACGCATCCATCGGATTCCCGCGATCCTCACCAAGTCACCACCTTGTGGGAGGCCTTCCAACACTGCCTCTACCGATACACGGTTGCCTTTTCAGAACCTTTCGTCCCCATCGAATATCGGAAGATGAGAGGAGTTGAGTGCAAAAATGATATGGCAACTTGTGCCAAACGTCAAAACGCCACCAAATCTCTGACGACAAATGAACTAAAACCCATTCAATAGTTCATAGTTTCATTCATTCAAATTACCGCTAACGAGGACCGATTGATCTTCAATAGAACTAATTTTCGCAGAGATTATACAGCCGTATCAAAATTAACAGTGCAATGTTCTTATTAATTAATGTGGTGAATTACGAGAACCATTTGACGTTTGATTGGAACCATTAGTGATTGCTGACAGGTTCATACGTTATTCGACACGTTGATTGACTTAGAGATGGCATGAAATGGAAATCTAAACTTAATGCAAAGATATAACTATTAGGCACGCCACAATTATGGCATTAAGAGGGGACCTCTTTGAGGCGTGGCTGGTAAGACCTCACAGCGTCTTTACCTTCCGCATGACGCAGTTCCTCACCGGACATGGCAAGTTCGGGAGGCTCCTGTTCCGGATTAAAGTGGAAGTGATGCCCGGATGACGCCACCGTGCGGAAGTCCCGGAGGACACGGTGGAGCACACAGTCGAGGTGTGCCCTGCTTGGGCAGAGCATCGCATGCCCTCGTGGGGGTGACCGGTGGCGGAGACCTCTCGCGCCGGGCCTTGGTTGAGGCCATGGTCCAGAGCGAGGTGGAGTGGCAGGCGGTCGCCGACTTCTGCGAAGCAGTAATGCTCGCAAAAGAGGAAGCCGACCGCATCAGGTAACGGCGCTCTCGCCTTTGCCGGGATTCCGTTCCCGATTTTCAGTCACGTAGGCGCAGGCTTGCGGACAGTGAGTAATGGGTAGCTCGCTGTCCGACCGTCCGGTAACTGACCGGACGGTCGGAGGTCAAGCCCAAGTCGTCGACGGCGCGCACTGTTTCCGCTCGCCTCAAGGAGTTGTCAGCAACAGTAGGGGCCCAGCCGGATCGAAGCCTACAGGGGCCAGGGTTATCCGACAGGAAACTCGAGCCTCGGTATGAAGGCGTGAAGAAACGGGGTGGGTTTTTTAGTCAGTAAAAGTCTGACACTATCTCCCGCTTCGCCCAAGAGCGGGGGTTGTTATTGGATGATTTTCCCTACAAAAAAAAAAATGATATAACTATCATCATAATCGTTTCAGCCGAAAGACATTCATAGTTGGACATTATGTAGGCCTAGCTGTAAGGCAGTTATCACACTGCCACGCACCTCGCAGCGTAGCGCGTGAAAACGCTCCTACGCACGTACTTGCGGGAGTGCAGATCTGCATTATAGTGCGAGTTTTTTACGCACTCATGCGCGTAGGTGCGTCTTATAGATTCACGCAGGCACGCACTCACTTCATACAAAATCATGCACGGTACTACGAGACTCAATGTGGCATACCTCGCATGTCACTCCGCACCCACGCGCGCGAGTATATGTTTCTCCGCATGTAGGTGCGTGATCTGCATGAACACTCGTGGATGCAGTTTCAAAGTGTTAGAGTGTGCGTGTTTTCTATACAAACGGAGGTACTTACAAGCAACGTTAAGACACGCACTCACCCACTAAGCTGCGGGGTGCGCGGCAGTGTGCTAACCGCCTGAAATTGTAAATTAATGCTATGTACGCCCTCAGTGTCACGTACATCAGATCATAGTAATGCAATTGTTTTCCACTAATGTTAAATGTAGGTGATGTGGCAGTACTATAAATAAATAGGCCTCCTCCAATTGTCGCCACAAGCATAGCACCATCCTATCTCTTCCCGAGGGTGTCGTAAGAGGTGATTAAGGGATACACTAGAGAATGGACAGCAGCACTCTCTATGCATTACAACAACCATAATTATTGCGGTCGCCAATCCGCTTGCCAAGCGTAGCGATTAGGGTAACCCCTCCGCCTCCCCCTACATGAAATATTTATAAACAACGTGTTTTTTTTATAATCCAATAACTCTGGGGTATGAATGAAATCATATCAAGGAATCAAATGGCATGAATTATTTTTCAATTATCTTTTATTGTTTTCTCTAAGTTGGACTAAAGAAACACAGGTAGGATGTTACTTCAGTTACTTTTCGCACTTCAGGGATGCGGTAACTCTTCTTCTTTCTTCTTCTTCGAATAATCTTGCAATGCTAGCTGGCAGGCATCGACCATAGCGGGTAATTTTAAGCTGACACATATTTGGCGCGTACATATAATACTCGTGCTATGGACCAGGGTCTGGTCCTTATCGGACGATACGCTACCCACTGCTCGACGTCTGCAAGCTCGCGTCTGCAATTCCTGACTCCCAAAAATAGGGTCTCAATCCACATCCTAAAGTTAATTCAGGTTTGAGGTTAGAAAAACTTACCCTATAATACCTTATCGTTTTGACTCACGCAGCACTAACAACTTTTCCTATTGACCATAAATTTTAATCTCATGGATTGATGGTCGGCTGATCTTGTTTTTCAGTTCTTACTATATGAAAACAGAAGTAAACTTAATATACCAGGCGGCCGCCGTTATTCAAAGTCATCCATCGATTGGTATCGTCATTTAGAGAGGTTGATTTGGTATAGGACGTAAACTCCCGCAAATCTCTATTGAAATAGGAGCATCCTTCAACCAGATAGGTATGGTGTTTGGTCTGTTGTGTATGTTCTAATCGTACAAGAATCTAAAGGTAGAACTACACTGCGCACATATGTGCCACGTACGCCGATTTGGGCGCGTTGGTACCTATAAATTTTATAAGGCGACTAGACTTGTAGAGCTACACTAGATCCACGCCACCTGACGTCGTTCTATTTACAAATCAAGCGTGGTCCACGTGTGCGTCAGTGTAATGTGGTTCTAGCTTTACACTGCGACACAGACTCCCATTTTTTCAATTAGTTTTTGGGTAACAAAAATGAATGTACTAAAAAACGTAACCCTCAAACCAATTATTCCTTCTACCTCACCTTCAGTTCTGTTCCACACAGTGTAAAACCCCGGAAGCCACAATTGATTAAGTTTGAATACTGCTGCGGCGACTATTCGCTCAAAAAGTAATCGTTACAGAGTTTGTTGGTTTCGGTGTTTCAATTCTCATACAAACCGCACCAGGGAATCGGAAAACCGATTGACAATTTGCCAACAGTTGATATAAATGTGAGCTTTTGTTACCGGACAGTGTGTTTTAAATACGCTATTGGAGCGATGAAAGTGCAGCTTTTAATAGCGTCAATGAATGTAATGATAATGAAGTTGCCATACAATGTGAATTTCCCTGTCCTTATTAATTTATATAACTTACAAGTCAAGCGCTAATTTATTAAAGAGTGATGGCAGATTTTTGCGATCGCTAGACTATCCATTAGCTTGATTTGATAAAATTTAGTCAATTATTTCGCCGGTAAAAACATGTTTACTTATATAGACAATAACTTGAGTGCATTTTAATGGTAAACAAAGTGACTGTATGCAGTGTTAGAGGATAGATTGTATCTAATTAAAACTATGGTTCATTCTTTGGATGTACTCGAGGACTAAAAAAAATAAGCTCCTTAATAAGTTTAGATATTGATATCTTCGACACCAATACATTTTTGGACCACATAATATTTTTGAACTTTTAAACATATTTTTTACTTTTATTTTTCCATAGAATATAATATATCTTCATATCAAAAACAACACATTGTATAAATATATATTTATATTCCCACGTCTAATAACTAATTAAACCATATTTTGTAAATAAGAAATGGAATATACAAAATCTGCTCCAAAAAGTTACTTCACTTCGCTGTAAAACAAAAAATATGATTATCTAATTTCACCAAGTTTTACACTACCAAACGAAAAATATTTTAGCATTTACCTTAAACTTGTATGTACCAATATATTTCTTATAAGTACCTATTCAAAATAATAAGCAAATGAGCGTACTAAGAATTCATAAAAAAAGCAATTTCCACCTACCTAACCAAACCAAAGCATTAGAAATCAATGACAAAGCTAGAGTTATGAATAAATAAAACGTATTCAAAATTCGAACGCACGGGTGACAGATGTCAGAAGTCAATAGCGATGACGTCACATGAATAGAAATAGTTCTTTAGAAGTTTTTGTGCCAGCCATTTCTATACCTCATCCCTTTGAAGAAAGTTGGGGATTTTTTTACTTAGTAGTGCGCAGTTCGTTTCTTTTTATTGTAGTTTTCAATTTATTCATGGAATTGTGCTTTTAGATTGTTCTTTTTTTACTAGGTTCTTTTTTTGAGTGGGAAATGATCTTCTTCTGCTCTGGGTGGAGTGAGAGGGAATGTCAGACTTTTATTGACTAAAACCACACCTGTATCCTTTGCGTTCTTGGACCACAGATTTCTTTTTTCTGAAAATCCCCGCAGCCCTAGCGGGCAGCGGTTCTACTGGGTCCCTACGGTTTGCTGACATATCTTTGAAGAGCGCGGGGAACACTACGCGCTATCAATGACTTTGGCTCGGTCCGGCCGATTACCGGACGGCCGCGCCTACAGTAGCTGGAAATCGGGGTCAGGATCCCGGCAGCTGGGAGGTAAGGAAGGCCATTCTCTCACGTGTGCGGCCGCCTCCTTCGCTAGCATTACTACTTCGCAGAAGGAAGCGACTGCCTGCTATTCATACCAGGTTCCGACGCGAAAGTCGTTGCCGCCGATCGCCCTCACTAGTGCACTAAACCCTGGAAGAGAACAATCAGGCAAAAAAATGTTTAAAGTTTTGTTATTGAATAAAGTAATCAAAACACTCGCGCTAAAACATTGGCGCATTAGTAATATCATGGTCGGACCATTTTTACGATCCATTTCGCTATTTCAACTATAAAAACACACGTTCATACATTACACTTCGTGCCAGCGTTGAACCCACCATTTGACCTAATTGGCAATTAACACCCGACGGGCAGTCGATCTAATTTTTTAGGAGCCATTAGTTCCTTAACACTTCCCGTTCGACGCTAATCGATGCACCTTTTACAGTTTAACTCGTTTTTAAACGGGATTAAGCAAATGCAGTTTTAAACGGTGGTTGTGAATAGCTAATTATTACAAATTAGAAATATCTTGCCACTTTGAATAAACTTTTTTCTATCAATATACTGTGGCGAGTATCATGGATAAACCTCTGCGCAGAGCATGCATAAAGTTGGAGGAAACTGTCGTGCATATGCTCCTCGAGCGCACATCTACCAGTGAAATAAGAACACGAACCTTGGAAGCACCGAATTCACTCATAGACCTCCTGAACAAACTGAAAGGACTCATGTGCGTCTGGAGAGAGGTAAGCTGGTTGTAATGAAGGCCATCATTGCCTATGCGCGATGAGTGGACCATGGACTATATAAGTGCGGAAGCCAGACCCCAAAGATAAAATACCTAAACTTGCGACGTATATATGAAACCCAATTTAAGTAGAGAATCTAAATCTTGTAAACAGATTGCAGCCCAGACGCTTTTTGTAACTTGAAGGTACTTTGCTTATAAGTCATGCACTTTTAAAGACAAGTTTAACTTCTATACGCAGCGCAAAGCAAAATATTTAAAAATATTAATCTGTTCGAAGTACACAGTTCTTCATAATATAGAATTGATTTCTAGCCTGAAGTACACTTCATAAGTACTAACATACATGAAATATCCACAAAAATATTTCAAGTTTCATCCTTCAATACCAAAACTAAAGTGGTATTAACCCATTGCCCTGAAATAGCGAAGGACTTTCTTCGATTGCCTTTTTTTGGTGGGGAAAATCATACAATGATAACCCCCGCTCTTAGGCGGAGCGGGAGATAGTGTCAGACTCTTACTGACTAAAAAACTCACCCCGTTCCTTCAAGCCTTCATACCGGGGCTCGAGTTCCCTTTCGGATGACCCTGGCCCCATTAGGCTTCGACCCGGCCGGGCTCATGCTGTTGCTGACAACTCCTTGAGGCGCGCGGGAACAGTGCGCGTCGTCGACAACTTGGGCTTGGTCTGGACAGTTACCGGAATATGGCTCAACAAAGTGCGTCGAAATGTATTTATTTTGTACAACAATAACACCTGCATGAGCCATGTATGTGGTACAGAGTCAGAGGCCTTATTATAATCTATCCAGCATGTCGACAAATCCTTACGGGATTGACGAACTTGCGGGCTTATGGCAATGTCGATGAGGAGTATCTCGTTAGTGCCATGGGACTAGTTCCTACATCTATTCTGAGAGGCAGATGTTATAATAATAATAATATTCTACAACTAACACACAACGCTGTGTGGTCTCAATCTCAGCAGAGCTTGTGTTATAAGTACTAGACAACTGATAAACATACTTATATATTTCTAAATACATACTTATTAAATTATAGATAAATTCTACCAAGACACAGAAATTTGTTCTCGCTCATCACTTGCTCGTGCTCATCACACAATCAAATTTAAAACATTTCATATAATTGAATTACTCTAAAATATTATGAGAGATATCGTCGTCAGTGCAAATACAATCCCACAAGTTCTTCGGGCATATCACCCGTAATGTGGAATCGATGGAACGATTCGTGGCGCAAGGAAAAGGAGGCAAAAGATCACGTGAATGTTCTTCAACACAGTAGAGCTACATCATGAAATCTATGACACACCATAGCATTAATGACAACTCCCAAACCAAAAAAACACAGAGCTGCATGGCGTCGCATCATGAGAGTGATGGTAGTGTAAGACTCGACCGAGACATGACCATGAGTCCACGACCACTCTGTCAAGAGTGCACGCTTAAGATGGAGACGGTATTGTTGGCATAAAATATAATCGACACCAAGAGATGTTTCTCTGTAAGTTTTAAAGATTTTAATAATAAGATGGAAGGTGTGTTTCAGTAATATTACATGTGACGTGTGCTTTTAGGCAAGACTACGGTAACTGTAACTATACTAGGGACTTCAGTCAAGTGCTAACAAAGGGCTTAGACCAATTAAATACAATATTTATTGGTTAGAAAGAGAAAGACTATAGTCATGAAGCAGGATGAATATGTTTTTGTTATATTCCAACAGATATAATAATAATTACTCATGTCAGTCACCTTTTGAACCATTTTGCAACGACTTATCCAAACGTTGCATTCCACTAAGTAGACTAAGACATTAAATAGACTGTATTAAACTGATCCACTGAACCCGACTTAATGTTATCAGTGAACTAAGCTCGTCAGATATCTAATACAATTACGCATAGTTGTGTAACTAAACACTTGGGTAGTTGGCAAAGTAAGCAGAACTTAAGTGCTATGTCATAATGGCAACGAATAATTGTAAGGATTCCATATAATCCTAGCTACTTATAAGTTCTGTGGACTGAGAATAAACTTATCTTGATTTATCTTGTGTTATCTGGTTTTTATTGATGCCGGGAGTTTTGCCATCAAGCTTGTATATAAATTACCTTTTGGACGGATTTTTTTTCAGTCACACCCGTGGTCAATCTTAGAGTCATGGGATTGGTTCTGAAAAGGATTTTCCGGAAAAGGCAACTAAAAAAACAGGCGTGGTATTAGTGAGTAAAAATCTGACACGTTAGGGAGCAGAAAAATCAGAAGATGATTTCTCACCTCGGTTAATCTTTTAAGTTCGAGACTATCCATTAGACTAAATAATGATATATACGAAATACGGATATAAATTGAAAGACGATTGAAATTCTGATTTGACTAAAGTGTGCGTTTGCCACATTCTGCACAAAAAAAAAATAGTGGCCAGTAGGTTAGTAAACTCTCACACTAGAACACTAAAAAAAAATCACGCCATCCAATCGTTTGAGTATCGTCTATGAAATAAGAATTTACACCAGACTGAATATTTACAGCATAGTCCTAACAAATGTTTACATGGATTTCATTTTCCAAATTCAAAATAATTGAACCATGCATCGCAATGCGACACATCGTCACAGGCGCCACATCCATTTAAGTAATGGTCGCTCCTACAACAGCTAACAATAATACCAACAAGTTACAGGAACACTTTATTTCAAAAATAGCTTTCCTAAGATATAAATTACGTACATTCACATCGGTACAGAAGCAAAGATATATCGCCGTATGCTTTCACAATATTCTCGTTTCACAGTTTTCAATATATATTGAGTTCCTTTGTGAAAAGGATCGCGTTGGCTGTAGAAGTTTCAATTTTACACTATATGTGCCAGGTAGAACCTCCTTGCGTTTCACTTTTGACGTGGATACATAAGAAATATTGGTTTCTGGTATTCATTCGCTCCTTTCAACTTGTTTCATTTTACTTCTTTTTACTTTTGTTGCTTGAACGGATTAGTAATATGATTAGAGGATTATAAGCGCTAGTTGGATAAAGATGTTGAGGTGAAGTAAATATATACCTAGGTAGTATATATTTACTTTTACTGTAGACCTTTTTGTAAAATCAAGGCTAACAAATTAGCAAAAGGAACTGAATTCAATATTAATAAATAATACGTTTTACAAAAAAAAAAATACAGCCAACTTCACTGCAACTTAAACTAACATTTAATGAGCCCGAAGTCTGATAGACCCCAAGGTAGTTGGGAATAAAATAGAAAGATGATAAAAGCAAACCGACTGACCAAGCAAATTGACTGGCCTGTTGGTCTAGTGGTTAGTGACCCTGACTGCTTCTATGGTCGTGGGTTCGATTCCCACCCAGGACAAATGATTGTGTGATGAGCATAATGATTTGTTCTGTGTCTGGGTATAATTTATCTATATTATGTATGTATTTAGAAATATATAAGTATGTTTATCAGTTGTCTAGTACCCATAACACAAGCTCTGCTTAGCTTGGGACTAGACGGCGTTGTGTGATAGTTGTGGAATATTATTATTATTTCATTTATTTATATTTATACACATTAACTATATTTTTAAATATTTCTTATAAAAAGGATATTAAAAAAAAACATTTAAAAATACAAAAAAATAGTAGCCCACCGGCATCAGGAAAAAAGTGCTTAGTTTTTTCCAGTTCAAAATTTTGTTCCTAATTTTAGACATCTGATCTCTCTCCAATCGTGTCCCAATCAAGAAAGTAAAAGAAGAGAGTAAGCACCTGTATCCAAACGTAAGTACTAAATAATTTCTGCGAATTCGGTGGTGCGACACTTGGGGGAGGCCTACGTCCAGCATTAGACATATGTCGGCTGAAATTATGACCTGGTTGAACTCACTTAATTAAGAGCAAACCGCAGTGACCCATATTCAAACAATAAACTAATTTAAGTTCACGAAAAAGCAAATAAAAGAAAACAACAGATCCTCCATTACTCCGTCGCAGCAATATTCTACAGCAATATATAAAACACAAAACCAAATTAAAAAAAAAAAACAGTATCACTACTGGCATTTCCCAGTATAACATTGGCAGTGATTCAAAAAACAACCAGCGCTAGTTTAACCTGCTTTTTAAACCATAAACCACAATAAAACCCACGGAATTTTTAAACGCTAGATCAGAATCTGTGGAACTGATTTTGTTGAGCGCACATTTTTTAAACCAGGATTAACTTATTGTGCTTGTGGCCTTTATCCACTGCAGCATAGTAGCTTCTTGTTTTAAAATGGTTTATAAAAGTGGGAGTAGGGTGTGTTTAGCGGATTAGATGTGGACCATTGTAATATTATTTTCAATACACTTGCTCAGAAAGTGTCTCATAATGCATTGCACTTAGGTACATAATGGCCCTTGTTACCAAACTGTGACATTTCGATTACCATTCGTGCACTACGCACTAGTGTTATAATGTAGTTAAATCCTTATTGTTCAACCACTCCCCCGCCATAATTTTTATATATTATCGTATCAGGCTAGGCGCAGGTCGTCCCCCACGAGTCGCCGGTCAACCCCCGTTTATTCGTTTCATGTATTGAAAGGTAAATAAAAAAAAAATATGGACGCGCATATGAAAAGAGATTTTTACTGCCACCAAAGTTTACTAATTTTTCAGTTATTTTCTTCACAAGTGTATTAATAAACGTCGTATGATACACGTGAGTAATTAGTGATTACCGTTCTCGGCTCTCTTAAGACCCTCGCCATGGTCTTAATACCGCCTCGACGGTAATGAAACTAACATTACACACTTATATCATAATGTACTTATTACCTATACCTAGAGAGGAGGCCATATCCCAGCAGTGGGAATATCAAAAGACTGTTTATACCTATGCTTATGCTATACGACCACGTACACGCGCGAGTGAGCAGCCCTCGTGCCCCAGCCGCCGAAATCCCGATCCCGATTTTCAGTGCGAGCTTGCGAACGGCGAGCAATGGGTAACTCGCCGTTCGACCATCCGGTAACCGTCTGAACTAAACCCAAGCCGTCGACGGCGCGTAGTGTTCTACACGCGCGTCAAGATGTCAGCAACAAAACCGTGGGGGGCCAGCAGGGTCGAAGCTTACTGGGGCCATGGGTTCACTTCTGAAAAGAAAATTCGGCCCTGGTATGGAAAGCAAGGAAGAATAGAAACTTCTGCTCCACCCAAGAGCGGGAGATGTCATTGAATGATGTTCCCAGCTAAAAAAAAATGTTATAGGTACGACCTTATAAAATATGTCAAGAATTTTCAGTCGCTCTGGTATGGTTTCTATGTTCTTCCCATGCCAAGAATCTGCGTTCTTCCAATAACCTTCTTCTGCTTTGTCCTTCTCATTCTTCTGATTTTGTCCATTCTTCCTTTCATATACAGTCTATTCTTCTGTGGAATGCGCTTCCTCTTGACATCAGGACGGCCACCAGTCGGTATGCATTTAAGCGGAAGTTGCGGCTTCATTTTCAACAGAAATAGCGGAGTAGTCTCAAAAATCCTTTCGTTACCTTATATAAATTATATATATTTGTATGTATGTAGGTTTATATTATATTGAATATTTAAGTATGTTTATTATATAAATATTTGAATATTTGTTTTCTTATCAAACTATTCTTTTTTTTTTATGCACCTGCCATGTTTTCTCTTCACCACCCTAGGTTGACTGGTAGAGAATGCCTAAGGCATTAAGTCCGCCTTTGTACCTTTGTGATGCATGAAGTTTTTTAAATAAATAAATAAATAAATAAAAAGAAGTCACCCGACAACACTCCCGACAATGACAGCCGTCCTGAAGAATGAATACCAATGAGTGTCCACAATTTTATGATTAATATCTTCCACTACTAAACCGCAATACCAGCATAACAACGACTTTCAAACAATAAAAATTCACTCATTAAAATAAGAGGGATACCTCACGAATACTAAACGTTGGTCGGTTAAGGCTTATAGCCCCCCTGAACCATCTGACCGAAATTATGTGGACGCAACTCTCGCATTCGCCTAGGCGGCATTACGCAAATCTGTGCATTTATTTGCGGCCAGCAGCGCCCGGAAAGCGCTTTAAATTATTTTTCTTTGCAAAATATTGATTGATTTACATATGCAATGTTCACTTTAAAGTATATTTAACCACCAATTTGTGTTGTTTATGGCATTTTTCGAAAAATGCCATATTGTATATAATGCCATATTAGATCTTTAGAAACATTTTTACACATAAACATTGGTGGTTAAATATTCTTCAAAGTGAACATTGCATATGTAAATCAATCAATATTTCGCAAAGAAAATGGATTTAAAGGTCAGCCGCGCGCTTTTCGGGCGCTGTTGGCCGCAAATAAATGCACAGATTTGCGTACTGCTGCCTAGGCGGGAGCGAATGGTGCGTCCACATAATTTTGTCCAGATTGTTCAAGGGACCATAAGCCTTAAGTATTTCATTCAGAGAATTTTCTCCCGACCCCGCACTGCGGTGAATGATAAACGGAACTATCCACGTTTGAGGAAACTCATTAGTGCATTCTTTAAGACCTAACTAAGTAACGAAGGAAGGTCATGGATTTTTCTATTTTTGAGAGCAGAGGTTCTAAAATTAGCTCATGACCTACTTTGCAGGGCATCAAAAGATTGGGCTAAATGAGAAGAGAATAAGGTTTTATAGAGTTAAAATCTATCGCCAGAAATGAAGATATCCGCAGGGGAATCAAGGTCGCCGACATAGCTGAAAGAATCGCCAATCTTAAGTGTCAGTGGACAGAGCACATCAGTGGGGCCAAAAGGTTCTAGAATGGCAAACGCGTACCGGAAGACGCAGCTTAGTAAGGCCTCCTGCAAACTGGACTAACGTCCTGACTGAGGCAAGAGGACGAGAGTGTGGCGACACTTAGAGGCCTATTTATGTAATAATATTAATATTCCACAACTATCACACAACGCCGTCTAGTCTCAAGCTAAGCAGAGCTTGTGTTATGAGTACTAGACAACTGATAAATATACTTATATATTTCTCTATACATACTATAAATAAATTACAATAGCCAATAGGCCTGTCAATATGTCCAACAGTGGACGTTTTTCCACTGAAATGATGGTGATGATAATGAAAATTTACCGTTCCACTTAAGCTGTTGCTAATGCGAATGAACATTGAAAGATTACTATTTTATTTAGTTTCGCTCCAGTTTTATACATATTAGAAATCTTTGAAGTTCTTGGGCTTTCTCTATTATTATATACACCTAAACCGACCTAGACCGACACGAAAACCGGTTAAAATCCGTTCAATTTTTAGTTATTTAACATACATTGCGAAAGGACAGACAGACAAAAGAGGTGAGACAAACAGGCTTGTAATTTTCCCATTGCTAGGACTCTGGCCTTTTCTTTAAGAGAAGGAAAGGCCGTTATGGACCACGTGGTCCCAGTGAGGATTGATGGATGTCATCTTTGAATTTCTGTTTCAATTCCACGCCGGCTTCCTCAAGATGTTTTCCTTCACCGTTTTGGCAGCAGTGGTGATGAAATAAATTACACAAAGTAATACGCTTGGCTAGGTTACAATTCTTAAGTCAGGTTGTTACCACTGGGCCAGTACTGCTCATAGGTAAGACTAACTACATTAAAGAGGCTTCGCGAAGTAACACTGTGACGTCGACCCTCGCAGCGAGGCGATTAGTCTCAACAAAGTTCATCTGAACTTTAACTCGGTAACTTGATATTAATACTCTCCAATTATGTTCCACAAACTTCGTTATCTGAACCTTACCTCAAACGGATTAAAGTGACATTATATTAATACACCTGTAATGTAATAACCGATAGAAAGTCCGTATTTTAGAGGTTGGTGTCATTTTCGGTGATTGCTTTGGAGATTTCATTTCTTTAACCTTTTATGTGCGTTTTCTTCTTTAACACCAACTTTTAACAGTCAACTTGATTAGAATTTCTGTCTACTTCTTCGAATACGTGGCAAAAGAGGTATCTTGAAAAGACGTTTGTTAAATTAAGCTTGTAGAAATCAATTTAATTGGAAAAAAAAGTATGGACATTTATGAAACGTGAGTGTACAGTTTCAATTGGTTGTTTTCTATATTTGTAAACCGGTAAGACGCTACCCGGTTTCTCTTTGAAAACCATAATAACAGACTTTTACAATGTTCCATTTTACAATGGTAGAATTAGTGTAGACCAGCCAAAAAAGTCTTAGGTAGATTTTAAAGAACAATATGGATCTAAATAGAAAAATGTGTGTGAGAGTCTACAGTTTTCACAAACGTATTTAATAATTCCGCAAATGTGTTAAGGAAACCTTGTGTGCGCAAAGAAGCATTGCTAAACAAGCTTGTCTTCAACGTAGTCTTTAATCTTGTAATATGCTTGTTTAATAAATTCACGATTGATGCCAGTTTTACACGTTCCCTCACTAAGTCCTGTAACCAACTTTGGAAACTTGCTATAAAAGTATAAAAGATGCTAAGTTACTTGATTGTTTCCATTTGATTATAACAATTTCATGTGAAATGCCCCAACTTGAAATCAGCATCAAAATCCATTTCTTTCTACACACAAACAAAACACAATTGTAAATTGTTTTCAGCTTGAAAAGGGTTATTAATTTATCTCCACGTGGACAATTTAAGCCAGGATTCTACTAAACGTGGTTCGTGGTATATATGAGTACATATGTACATTCGATGGGACATGTGGCGTTGCCACACGCCGACTTCTGATGTAGGGTTAAATTATTTTAAATGAAATTTTACATAACCCTTGCCGTGAAAGATCGTGATGTGGTATACAAACCCTCTTCAAATTTGAAAAGCACTAGGGCTTTTTGCAATTTTTCAGCGAAATTCTTATAAAATGCTGAACATATTTTTCCGTCTAGGCTCATTATTTTGTATGTGCTCTATACTATTATTTATCTACCTACATATCCTTTAGCTCCAATGACTCAATCAAAAGTTATAACTTTTCGACAGATTCGACGCGTCGGTGCTCCACACAAGCGGGCACATCTCCACCGTATGCTCCACCCTGTCCTGCGGGTAGCCTACTCAATGGTGGCACCCGGACATTTCTTACGACGTAAGGAAGCCGTGGCATCTCTCCAGCCACTTCTGAAAGAGGAGACTTACCGCCATGGTTGTGGCGTGCCTAGCATTAAGCACTGGGTCGCGACAGTTGCCGTCGCCATATCGCCATGAGATCCCGCCGGATCTCAGTCCGCCATGCCGCAATTTGTCGCCGATTACGGTATGTCATCATAATATTGTAATAATGATTTTAATATTTTTTTATATGAAAATTCCTGTATTTAATATCTGTTAAACTGAAGCGGTTTCCCTTGTGTCCACCAGGTTGTAAAAATGTAAGTTTAATAATTCATAAATTAATTTATTAGGTTCATAGGATATTTATTTATTTATGATCGCCAACATTACAGGCACTGGGAATTTACATAATCATTTTATATAACTATTTAAGTGCTGTAACACTTACAGACAATCACTACATTAATAAAGAACATTAGATTTTAAAACACATAAATATTTAAAATTAGTAAATAAGTTTATTTTCAATTGTATCAAGGAGAAAATTAATAAAATAGAATGGAAGAAAAAAAATTGTTGCGCCGACCCCAAATGATACTGTATAAGGGCATAAAAT
Organism: Mythimna albipuncta; assembly: GCA_929112965.1. Lineage (NCBI taxonomy): Eukaryota > Metazoa > Arthropoda > Insecta > Lepidoptera > Noctuidae > Mythimna > Mythimna albipuncta. Next base: position 7,171,638 of record OV815969.1, on the reverse strand, counting down.
GATGATGATGATGGTAACTTATTGGCAAATTGAATACTAATTTCACTTTTAATTTTTCAGCTTCGAATATTTTTTCTATTTTCCAGTAAGTAATTCAGTGATTGAGCTATGGTGGCTGTGTGGTAACGGCCCCGACTTATAAGTTGTAGGTCGCGGGTTCAAACTCAGCCAAGCGCATTACTTTGTGTAATTTATTTCATCACCACTGCTCTCAAATGGTGAAGAAAACATTGTGAGAAAACCGGCATGTCGTAGAATCAAAAATTCGAAGACGTTACATTCGCCAACTCGCACTGGGCTTACATGTTTTTTTTTATGGAAGGAAAATCATCAATGACAACCCCCGCTCTTGGGTGGAGCAGAGATAGTGTCAGAATATTACTGACTAAAAACCCACCCCGTTCCTTCCAAGCCTTCATACCGGGGCTCGATCTGTCTTTCGAAAGTAACCCTGGCCAACTCCTTGAGGCGCGCGGAAACAGTGCGCGCCGTCGACGACTTGGGCTCGGTCTGGACAGTTAACGGACGCTCGGACAGCGAGCTACCCATTACTCACTGTCCGCAAGCCCGCGCCTACGGTGGCCGGAAATCGGGATCGGAATCCCGGCGGCGGCGAGAGCGCCGTTGCCTGATACGGTCAGCCTCCTCCTTTGCGACCATTACTGCTTCGCAGAAGTCGGCGACCGCCTGCCATTACTCCTCGCTCCGAACCATGGCCTGTACCAGAGCCCGGTGCGAGAGGTCTCCGCCGCCGGGGCCTGCAAGGTGGATTACGGCCAATTCTCTCTTCTAGTAAGAAGGCTTGAATCCCAGCAGTGGGACCAATAAAATGCTGATTATGCTTATTAAATGCTAATAAGTATTCTGAATAACAAATCGATCAAGAATTGATAGCTATATTAATGAATCATAATATAATACGTAACTGACGATTCAGATTACCACTAATCTCCCCAACTACCTTCAATAACAAATTTAATTTCTATTCACGACACCATATCAAAACTTTATAAACAAATGATAATTCCAATCCAATATGGAACTCACTAGAATAGATATCTAAACTCGCGAACTACAATCAGCAAATCCGTACACCTATTTGCGTAATCCACAGTATAGTTAACTAATTTTCAATTGGCAATAGAGGTCATTGTCCTTTCCCTTATATTTTTTACTCTCTCTCTTATGAAATATATCGTTCTCTTTTGTAGAATGATAATATTGAGCCAAGAAATTTTTTTTTTTTCAATTTGTATCAGACATTATAGAGATAGAGTATATCATTATATAGTACTATTATTATATAGAGGAGAGATCTGTGTTTTTTTCCTATTTTTGTTTATTTTAAAAAATCTTTCACCTGTAGAATATTTCTTTATGGCTGAGTGACTTATGCTACATATTTTTTTTATTGTCACACGGACGAAGCCGCTAACAGAAGCCAGTGTTAGATATTAGATGTTTAATCAGTCATTAAAATTAGTGTTTGGAAAAAAAGATTAATAATATGTATAGGTCACTGACCGCTGATACCACGTTAAAACGTATCAACTATAGCTACGACTAACACCGAAAAATTCCGAGAAACACCGAAACCTTTCATAAAACAAATATTAGTATCGATGTTATAGATCGGGTGCTGTCAATGTAGGCTTTTTTACGAGACTCGGTAAAATTGGTAGATGCCCAAAAAGAATACATTTATTTATTTTTATATGAGGCCCTGGTCACGTAAAGGACTGAACAGCGGCCCGTTACGAAGGTAACGTTGTAAAAATCGCAACTGACTTGCTATATTTACTGGGCATGCGTGTTCCCTAGATTTATTCATGTCGGGACGTGGGGGTCTGTTGTTCTTGAAGTCTTTGAAATTTTTAAGAGCATTTTTTTTTAGAGGTGTGGTCGTGGTTTCGATTCTCGATGAAATAAATATTTATAGTGTGGCCTATAGATAGTTGTTCCGAGTCTAGCGAGGTTACCATGACGTTCAAAGTAAGATTGTTTTATTCTTGTTCCAGTGTGAGTAAGAGACAGAGCTATACAGGTTGTCTAGCGCCATCTCTTGCTCACACTGAAACAAGATTAAAACAATCTTAGTTTACACGTCATGGTCTCTAGTCTTGGTGTCTTGTGTATGTGACTTTACATGTTTGTGAACGTACCCATATTCAATATAGGATTAGACCTTGGTGAGAACCATCTTTTTTTTTTAATTCATTAAACCCCAAGTCTTTCTATTGTGTCTGTAATTTCCACGATTGAAAGGTTAAATTATAATCTAGTTAGCCCACTATGTCCCACTGCTGGCTGCAGGCCTTCCTATTTTCTACACACTTTTTTCTTCTGCCATTATGAGCCAGTCCTTTCAGTAAGAGTCAAGTTCACCTCTCCACCTTCGCCTTGATCTGACGAACGAAAACGAACTGAGATTGGGCAGAACATGTCTACCGCATATCAGATGAGCTGTGCGTTTAAAGATACATCTATTGGATCCTTTTAGATAGACTCAAAAAAAATTGTGAATCTAAAACGATTTTATTTCTTTACTTTTAGTTTCCTTTATTTTGAACAGCCAATTTCCTCTGATAGCTTCAGTATAATATCCTATAAGCAGCTTCAAAAGTACAATAACCTACTTTCCTTTATAAAGTGCACAGTAATACAGAACACAATTCTTATAAGCCAATATTCCTTTTGAAAATACATCCACTAAAGAGTTGCAAGTCCAGCTTAGTCCGGATTATTTCAATACGAGCAAATAAAATGTTGTATCTTCATAACTAAAGTAAACAGTGTTCGAAGGTTGGTGGAAAAAATTGAGTGACGACCTCGCCCTAGGCCGGGTTTCGTGATATCGGCTATTTCAAACTTAAAATAACTTTGAAGCAAGTTATTTTTCACCACTGACCAACTTTATTTTCCAAACAATAGAGTTCAAAATTAATCGTAGAATTTATTCAGCAACTGTAAAACTATTCTTGTCAGTGCGTAGTCCATACATCAAATTTAACTACAGACCGTTTGTTTATCAACTTTGTATCCGAACGGTACACTATCTTTATGGGCATAGAGCCATGAAATGCAGCGATTTACGCATTGTCTCTCGGGACCACTCTATTGTACAGAACTCCTGATAGTGAGTCCTATTTGTCAAAATAATGCACGGAGATATCGTCTTAAATGTGAAGCGATAGGGGTGAAAATTGTAGACATGAGTTACGTGAAGCTGTACGGTCTATCGAGTGTTGCTAAGAGTAAATCATTTCGGCCGACAATATGATTTAGGGAGTGGAAGCATACCGACATCAATCTCTGGTCGTGTTTTCCCCTACATTTAGTGTGGCGGTGAATTTGAAATATTCTCTCGACCGTTACAAAATATTGCTTGACACGTCACTAGTTTGTTAGGTTACCCTGAAGTAAATGGCTTGCTTTATAGTAGAACACTTCGTGGAAGATTTGGGTGAAGAAAACGTGCGTAGGATTCAGATAGACGGATTATTTTAATATTTATTTAGGCTTTACAATATAGCATCTAGTGAGTCGAACAAAGGTCTCAAAGGTCATTTTAATATTCAGGTAGAAACAGAAATAAAAACTAACCCGATGTTGGTCTGGCTAAAGTAGAAACGGCCGAACCTAGATCATTCCGAATGCGGGCCACAAAAATCGCTGAGAACTAACAATTTACCGAACTTCTTCCATATTCCGCATCCCTTAGAGATTTCAGATTTAGCCGATATAATGTCTCAGTCGATTCTTACGACGCCCAAGAGAATAGTCTACTGGTAGGTCAACATTCACATTTTTCTTTTACCTTGTCAATAATTCAATGAGAAAATGTTACTTACTGTGAAGTCATGTTAAGTAAAATTGTTTCAGGTTTATTTTTATTCCTATTTTCTGTACTTTTTGCCATGATCATTCATATTTTTGCCAAAAAAGGTTTATTATAGCGCCTCCATTTTTTTTTTTATCATATGACTACAACTTTTTTTTTGTGGGTGAAAATCATCTAAATGACATCTCCCGCCTTTGGGCGGAGCGGGAGATAGTGTCAGACTCTTACTGGCTAAAACACCCACCCTGCTCCTTCTTGCCTTTCATACCGGGGCCGAGCTACCTTTCGGATCTAACCCTGGCCCCAGTAGGCTTCGACCCAGCTGGGCCCCTACTGTTGCTAACGACTTCTCGAGGCGCGCGTGGAACTCTACGAGCCGTTACCGGATGGTCGGACAGCGAGCTACCCATTTGTCGCCCGCTGCAAGCCCGCGCCTACGGTAACCGGAAATCAAATTTGATGTGTTTTTCTTTTTCATGCACATATACAAATGCCCGACATCAAATCTAACCGTTCAATAACTCCGAACAAAAGCTAGAAACAGTTTTAGAATCGGAATTTTTCACAGAAAAGCGGAGGAACAAAAATATGCAGCCGACTTCCATATAAAAAACACTCAAGGGCAAAATAACTTACTGTTTCGGAGGTCGTTGTTAAATGAATTGGAAACAAAACTAGGAATTCTGATTTCCATTATTTTTTTAGTTTATTATTTTTTTTATTTTTTATTGTGGTTTTCAAAACAGCTAAAGCTACAGAGATCCCTGCCTACCTTACGGCAATAAATGCATGGTGGATATCCCACCCATTCGTACAAAGCGTTTTGGAAACACATTCATTATCACTTACCATCAGGTGAGATAGTGGTCAAACGCGAGCCTATCAATAATATTAAAAAAAATTATGCGTACAGACAAAGAGTGGAATTCCCTGCCGGAGTCTGTGTTTCCTGATAGCTACAACCTAGGGGTCTTTAAGTCAAGAGTGAATAGGTTACTTCTAGGCAAGCGTGCTCCATCGTAGGCCACATCATCACTTGCCATCAGGTGAGATAGTGGTCAAAAGCGAGCCTATCAATAATAATAATTTAAAAAAAATGGTCGACTTCCAAAAATTTAAAGTTTTTATTTTGTACATAGGTATTTATTTTTTATCTCTGTAAAAAAGTTATTTCCAAACAAAATATTTTAAATTTCAATGAAATCATTTTATTATTTTAGTTTCAGAAATATTTGCTTGGAAGCAGAGTCAAGTCGAAAACGAAATGAGTATGGATATTCTTCAAGTTTATTAAACAAAGACGACTAAGTAACTGAGAAAAGTCAATAAATATTAAATTTCATAACTACCTACGTCTTCGTAGGATAAAAATAAAATCAAAGACGATTAACATTACAAATGTAATTAAAAACGCAAAGAAAAAGAAACGTTTTGGGAACACATTCATTGTGCGTACACCTAGGGAGTTGAATTTCTTGCTGGAGTCTGTGTTTCCTGATGGCTACTACCGGGGAATATTGAAGTCAAGAGTGTTGTGAAGAGTGTGAGAGGTTTCTTCTAGGTAAACGCGATCCATGGTCAATAATAAAAAAAAGGTGCTGTTTTTATTTATTATTGACCATGGACTTTTCATAACTCTTAACCTTTCAATTGTGATAATTGCAGACACAATTGAAAGACAATAGGTGCGCGAACGCCGGCGTTCGCTTGGGGTTTAATGAATTAATTGTTATCTCGATGAAAATCAATAGAGGAGTGTGAATAGGCTCTTAATAAATTAGTGCGCTTCACCATCAACAATTTCATCACTGTTTACGATCAGGTGGGGTCGCAGTCAAGCACTAGTTTACTCGTACATCAATGAAAAAAAAAGATAAAATTTCAAAACACGTCACAACTGAACCTAACATCAAACAGCGACCTCCTTTTATCTATAGAAAAAGAGCGAAGGTTTTACATCAATAAATATAAATAAACCAAAGCAAATAGCTCAGGTCAGTCAAATGAAACAAGATCGAAATCCGAAGGTTAGCCAACAACTCGAGATCGGATATACCTGCAATCCTCTTTCTGTTTACCTGTGTACTTGTGTACCTGTGTACTTTATACCTCAAATACTTCTGCCCCTAACCCTCCCGAAACTCGCTTTCCATCTCTTTTTAAACTTGACCTTAATAAGGAAAGTTTTTGCTTCAAAAGTATCTGCAGGCTTAGAAGTGAGCCTTGTTTTTCCTCGAAGTGGAAATTTTATTGTAAAATGATAATGTGTTTGTTTTGTGATGTTGTTGTTTACTTGTTGAAACTGTTGTTCAATTATTAAAATTGAGTACAGTCAACATCAATACTGCCAGAACACTTTGTTTGGTTCTCATATAAGGTACAATATTCCTACGTTGAAATTTATTCGCGCTCTCTTCAATCCAGTATATGTAATTGAATTATACCTGTCCTAAGATATAATTAAGACATGTTTTTTGAGATTTCCGGTATACCTAATAAAGTTTTAGAGATAAAATTATAAAAAATCGTATCCTTAAAATTTGACATTGGCCACGGAGAATTTATTAAAAAAAAAATCCAGTTGTCCTTGAGTGTAAAGGACAATTGAAAGACACAGGTGTAGTTTTAGTTAGTAAAAATAAGACACGCCCTTCCACTCTACCCTGAAGCGGAAGAAGTCATTGGATGATTTCCAATTTAAAAAAAACTAGCGACCCGCCCCGGCTTCGCACGGGTATAAAATATATAGCCTATGTGATTAAAATCGATTCAGTAATTTTGATTTATTCATTACTGCCCGTGGCCCGCACGCGTTAAATTTGGAGTAAAACAATCCCCCTTTCCCTATACCATGAAGAGGCACGCTCTTGCCGCACCGGGCGGCCGGCCGGTACTGCCGCAAACGCTACGTCCCGCAATTTTTAAATCTGTAATATCTTCGAAAATATTCACTTAAATCATACGGTGTAAAGGGCCATATAGATCTATATTAAATGAACAATGTATTAAAGGTATTTAATTGGTTAAGGATTAATGCTGTATTGGTTAAAATCGCTTCGAAAATTAGCCATTATTTGTCGTAAAAAGTAAATGACAAAAAAAAGTTATTATGGGTTATCCATAAGAGACAGACATATACCATCACGGACTTTTCTGTAGGCCTTTTCAATGTGTACAATACTTAGTACATTATTTTGATAAAACTCGTAGGGTTCAGCCTGCGTTTGCAATGTAAGCGGAAAAAATGTAATTATTTACGACATCACATTAGAAACCTCAAAAATAACAGTACTTCTCCACTATTTAATGGATGTTATTATACATATAAACTTCCCTCTTGAATCACTCTATCTATTAAAAAAAACCGCATCAAAATCCGTTGCGTAGTTTCAAAGATTTAAGCGTACAAAGGGACATAGGGACAGAGAAAGCGACTTTGTTTTATACTATGTAGTGATAGTGATAACCCATGCTCCTACAAAAAAACCTATCACTTCTCAACACAACTACTCTGTGATTACACAAATCGCGAAATGAAGTATCTGACGTCAATTTATCTCTATCAAAACCTGATAAAATTTTAAGTTTCCTTTATTATTCATCTTCCAGTAATCGATCATTGTTGTTTACCTGTTAGCTTTGAAAACACTGGAATTGCTCGAAATCGTACAAGTGCTTTAAGGCCAGGTTCTATTCATTTTGAACTTTTTAAACCTCTGGAATAAAAAAGAACACCATGACAAATATTTTTTTTTTAATTGAACCGCCGAAGAAAAACATTAGTAGGCTCGATAAAAAAAAATCGCGAATCTGACCCTTACTTACGATTTCAAACATGATATCTAAGAAATGACGTCACGGAAATATTTGAAAATAACAAAAAATAATAAAGCTTGTTTTTTAAAAGGGCCTCGCAAATACAAAAATCTTTAATAGTTATATTTTTTTTTATAAAATTAAAACCGCTGTTACGAGGCCGCGAAATCGACATAAACCCGGGCGGAGTTCATACAAAATACTCAGTGAATACAACCGGCTCTTAAGTTCGACCTTAATAATGAGAGAGAAAATAAAGTTGCTACTATTTCAATTCCACTACTTAAGTGCTGGAGCGGTCTGCAAAATGGCTGTTGTTTTTTATTAGAAATAAAAAAGTGGTGTACAGAATGAGTGCAATATTTCAATGGAGATGCCCGCTTTTTTCTGGGTAAGTAGGACTTGACACGGTTATGCAATCTGAACTTTTGTTGGGGTAATTAGGACTTAGGACAGTGCGATGTAAATAATAACGGGGTCGAGGATGATGATTTATTAACTGGTTGCTGGGTGTTTTCCCATTCCTTGAGGTGGAAAATCATCAAACAGCTGCGTTCTTCTCTATAGAGATCTACGCTTTGGAACGTGCAATTTAGCTTCACTTTTTTGACTGACCGACATTTTGACAATTCAAAAGTGCCTGTAATTGGTCTATTTGATATAAACGTTTCTGATTACTCTTCCTACTCTAGATAGAGCGAGAAGGGGGGAAGATTTTTATTGACTGAAACTTACCAGTGTCCTGTTAGTTGGCCTTTGAATTTCAGGACCACGCTTTTGAATAATTCCATAGCTCTGGTAGACATTGACCCTGACGGGTCTCATTTACGCTGCTTTGTTTTTTTTTTTTAGGAACTCATAGTACACAACGCGTTGTCGACTGGGCTTGGTTCTTATCAAACGGCAAGCTACCTATTGCTCGCCGTCCATAAGACCGCGCTTTAGGGTGACTGCCACCTCCTTCGCTCGAATTACTGCTACGCAGCCTTCTGCATCGAAGCTAAAGAGCATGGGAAGCACACAACTAAGAATTTGTATGCTCTTCATGCTCTTTTGCTTCGTAATTATCGAGACGAAAGTGATCGCCAACGATCAAATTACACGTCACTTTTTCAATGGTGAATAAGAGTAATTAATTTGTCAACGAAACTACCCAAAATAAAACAACTTAAAAGTATCATATTTATTTTTAATTTCCAGATCAACACGCTATATTTATCAACAAATAAAGAACTCATCGTCCAAATATCGTGATCAAAAAGCGAGTATTCAGTAAATAACGAACTGACCCGAACTGACCCGATCTGTGCCGAAGTGACCCAGTTCTGTCTATTGACTATATGATGTAGCTCGACCGCTCTTCTGCAGCGACATCAAGAGCTATCGAGTTCGGGATCGATTTGGATTTGGGAGAAAAAAACTTTTTAAGTTTGTGTTGAGCATACCTCCGGAAGGTGAATTTGACCATAACAGGTAGAATAAAAATAAAAATGAAAAGAAATGTCGCAAAGATAATAAAAAAAAAGAAAAAAAAAATCTATACTGTACTATTATATTTTACTTAAAACGAAAACTCTAAACTATCCATATATTTATATAAAACAAAGTCTTCTTAGTGGAAGACTTTGTTATCTATCTGTCTGTATGAACTCTATAAATTAAAAAAATACTGAACGAATTTTCATGCAGTTTTTACCAATAGACAAAGTGATTTATGAGGAAAAAAGAAAGAAAGAAAAACATTTCATTTCCCGGATAGGCCGAAAAGTATTAAGAAATTATAGACATTTAACCTTTCGAATGTTAATGAATATAATAGGAAGGTTTAAATGTAAATATAATACAGTAGGCACAAACTTATAATTGCTATCATTCGTGTGAAGCTGGGGCGGTTTGCTAGTATTATACCTTAAAATATGACGTTAAAAATTCCTCCGCATTGCTGTCGACTGTAAATGGCAAAACAGTCCGAATTTGTGATCGCAGAACAGCCGTAAAGTGAAAAAAAAAACTTCAATGTACAGTGTCCGGGAAATGGATGGTCATATTTTAGATACTGCTCATAGCCAAGGAAATGAATAACTGTCGTTAAAAAAGTCAAAAATAATTCCCAAAAAAAAATTAATCTCTTATCTGTGACTTCCTTCAAGAAAGTTATTCACTTCTCTAGGCACAAGAAGTATTTACTCGTATCAGCCTAATTCATTCTTAGCGCAGAACTCTAATACTTTTTCTAAAATAAAAGTGCTCCAAGTTAATCCTTTTAATATTAGTAATAGTTCCACCAAACTCGGTCTAACTGTTTCTGAAATGCAAGAACAAAGAGACAGCCAGACAAAATTTAAAAAAAAAATGCATGTTTGTTATTGCTATCGAATATAGATTCAATTAAAAAAAAAATGTTAGTTTCACAGTACAAAAAGACACTTCACTTCGAACATTTATATGTATAAAATGTAGATTTGACCACCAATTTCCGTTACAACCTGTATACCAAGAAATTAACCACCCCATCCAAATCCATCGAACCTATGTAAACAATCCAAAATCAAACTCAAACATACACACGCACACACACGAGCCCATAAAACAAAACTACGACTACCTGCCACCAATAACATGAAACTTCACAACTAAGATATCGTATCAGCATTATTTACACCCGAACATAGCGCTCCTTTAGGGACCCCGTTCAGCCTTCGCAGAAACGTGCCGCATCGATTGAAACGTCCTTCCCTAAGGACCCACCATTACCTAGTCTGTCGAACTTGTAACTGTTCCGATTTGAAATTATTAGCCTCGGGCTTCTGGTTCCGTACTTACGGACTACAGTGCCTTTGGGTTGGGAACTTTGTCGACATGTTCCAATTACTGAAAGTCTAATGGGTGAATGACAATATGGAGTACTATTGACGGCTGGGACTTTAGTGAGGATTATATCTATGAAGTTGTTTTATGGCTTTGACAGCTGTGCGAGTATCAGTTCAGCTTGTCTTCGTTCAAATCGTTGGGTTTAGCATTTCCCTCAAAGTATTTGGGGCTAGTATAGAGCAGTGGTGGCCGAGTAGTAACGGCCCCCGTCCGGTAACCGTCCGGACCAAGTCCAAGTCGTCGACGGCGCGCACTGTTCCCGCGCGCCTCAAGGAGTTGTCAGCAACAGCAGGGGCCCAGCCGGGTCGAAGCCTACTGGGGCCAGGGTTATCCGAAAGGGCGCTCGAGCTGAAGGAACGGGATGGGTTTTTTAGTCAGTAAGAGTCTGACACTATCTCCCGCTCCGCCCAAGAGCGGGGGTTGTCATAATGATGATTTTTCCCATCGAAAAAAAAAAAAAGTAGTAACGGCCCCGACTTACGAGTTGTAGGACACGGTTTCAAACTCAGCCAGGCGCATTACTTAGTGTAATTTATTTCGTCATCACTGCTCTCGAAACGGTGAAAGAAAAAATCGTGAGGAAACCGACATGTTCTAAAACCAAAAATGTGAAGACAAACCCGCGCTGGGCCTGCGTGGTGGATTATGACCCATACTTATTCCTAGACAGGAGGCCTAGGAATAAGTATGGGTCAAATTAAAATTATTGAAATTTATAATATTATTCAAATAAAGTTTACAAAAAAAAAAAAAAATATTAAGCCAACAATAATAAGGTTTTTCATACAATTCAGTGCCTAAAAATATACTAAAACAAAATTTTATTAAAGGTACAAATAATCGTGGTTCGGAATTTCAATATTTGTTAGTGGACCACCCGAACTAGGTTAATTTAAACCTGTGTTTCAGGCAAACCATTGCTCCAGGGCCCCAAGATCTCAATCGCCTCTTTCGCATCTCCCATTGCCCTAGCAGGCTTCGACTCTATGGACATACCTTTGAGTAGAGCATACATGGAGACGAGGAAAACAGTCGGTCATGTGCCCTTTGAGTGCCCGTATGTAACTGAAGTAAACACGCGTATTCTAGAATCATTGAATTCCGTCAAAGATGCCCTGTACTAGCTTGATTTGCTTCTAGAGATATGTCGGCTGGCTGGAAAAAAAGCTTTCTGAATGGTTGGCAATACATTTTTTGAATTTATGTTTTGCTATAAAACGCAGCGTGTTGTATTTTCTGTTTTACCCAGAGAAAAATAAGCTCGACTTATAACAATAAAATATTAAAACTTTCGTTCAACGATTAGTTGCATTTGCCAGCGCCTGCGTGATAGTCGGAACCGACATACTCCTGAGATATAATGCAAGTTTTCTTAGATTTTATACAAAAACGGTTATAAGTATTGCGATATTACAGAAAATACAAAGCGCAAAGAAACCAATAAATAAAATAAACTTAATAATAATTAATTGGTTGGTTTAATTTGGAAAAAAGATTAACGGACCTTTAATATAAAGTTTATTTGAACCTAGAACTCTAAGTCAATCCAAAGAAACCTATTAAAAAAAACAGCTATTATATTGGTAAAGATATATTATTATTATGATATAAGAGCGGTGATTTGAAGGATCTAGATATGCTATCTCAATAAAATAAAACTACAATTCAATATTTTTTTCAGTACTCAACTACAATCCTAGCAAAGCAGACCCATTAATTCAAAGCTTTTGCTGTATTAACACAAAAAAAAACTAAGAAAGAAAAGCCCTTTCGTCACATCCATCAGAATTATTTCCCCCAGCTACCAATTTACGATCCCTACAAATATCGACACCGGGTATCGGTCCTGTAAGCGATAATAACACCATAAATAATTCCGGATTACACTGAATGAGCGAACGAACTCCGGTAAAACGTCATCGGTATTTTACCGAATCGAGTGATTTTTTAATTCGGCCTCCTATAAATCAGAATTGACACCTCGACAGCCGTGACTATAGATTTTCGAATACGAGATTTTATTTTTCATAAATGTTTTATTAGCCTTTTTAGGGTTCCGTAACCAAACGGGATCCTATTTTTAAATCCCCGTCCATCTGCCAGAGGGATATATCTTTTAGACCGTAAGAGGTACTTAGCTGAAATTGTCACCAATTAATGATAAAAATATAAAACTAAGTTAAAAATCAAAAGGAGTTCCCTTAAAAGAAACTTTGTTTTGTCGGCATTTTTTACGCAGTTTTATTACTGTAGTGCGAAACTCTTCATGTGCGTGTCAGAATCGCACATATATATATATTCATTTATATATATTCTTACTTTATAAAACAATGAATGGATCTTGGGACCTCAACAGCGATCCGTAACCAAAGGATAAATTACGAACCGTGATAGCTACATAGTTACAATTTTTACAGATGAAGTTTATCTGTGGCCAATATAATAACAAATACTATAAACAAATTAAAATAAACATTTAAGTGGGTCTCGCATGCAACAAACTTGACTTTTTTGATCATTTATTGCTACGGACGATACGGAACTTTTCGTGCGCGAGCCCGATTCACACTTTGCCAGTTTTTATTATACGCATATTCTCGCTTTATAAGACAATGAATGGATCTTGTGACCTTCAAACGGCGCTCATTTACAGTTAGACAGCTTTTTATGACAGCCTCTGTTTTTTCGTTATGCTTAAGATTTGAAAGGTCTTTATTTGAATTTCATATTGTTTATAAGGCCTAAATTTTGTTTTCATTACATCATAGAACAATGAAGAGTTGGTACTGGGATGTCAATGAATATGACGGAGATTTAAAAAAGGTATAATGCGTATACATATGATCTTCGAGCATTAAAACAATACATCACCTATTAAAAAATGTATATTACCTTTTTTCCAAGAAATAAACTAAATGTATTTATTTTTTAGCGTAGGAACATACATCAGGTAACCACTAGTATTCGCGGGCTTGCTGACGGCGAGCAATGGGTAGCTCGCCGTCCGACCGTCCGGTAACGGTCCAGAATGATCCCAAATTGTCGTCGGCGCGTATTGTTTTGTAATTGTATTGCAGCAAACAGTAAAGGCCCAGCAGGGTCGAAGCCTACTGGGGCCATAGGTTTTGCTTCTGAATGGAAAATCCGGCCGTGATATGAAAGGCAACAAAGAAACTAGTTGTAGGTTTTAGTCAGTAAAAGTCTGAATCCCAAGGGCGGGAGATGTCATTGGATAATTTTCAACCTAAAAAAAGGTAGGTAAAACATATTTTATTCACAAAAACTGTTCATGAACAAAAATCTGGTAATCCAGGAAAACCCAGTATTCCATGTAAAAGGAGATTTAAGAACAGACCCTACTGGCATATGACCTCTGTCAGGAACAAGATCAGGCCGGAACATCCCTAGGGTGACATAAGAAGCGAGGAAGGGATTTACAGGGTCACTATCTTCAGCGGTAAGGTACCTTTCCGCAGAATATTAATGATGGAGCGACGTGGTGAATGGTGAATTGAACCGTTAAGATGCTATGAAAGCTTTGTGGCGAAGGTTCGTTGAAGGTGGCTTTACCCAAATTTTCAGTTTCACTTGTGAAATAGCTTCTAAGAACTCATTTATAAGTTCAGGACTAACCTTTGTACATAAATTTTCAATGAACTTGTAATTTTGTACTCTATTTACTAACATATACAACTCTATATACGTAACACGAATACAATAGGCACAACAATGAAGACATTGAATTAGAATCGCATTACTCCTACGTGTACTTTTGAAATGTTGAATGAACTTGAAAATCTGGTTCATTTTGTGATATATATGTACAATACAATTTCTTAGTATATGCGAGACCTGAATATAGTTTGTACAGAATCAGTATGTTATATTTTACCTAAAAATAATAATAATAATATTCCACAACTATCACACAAACGCCATCTAGTCCCAAGCTAAGCAGAGCTAGTGTTATGGGTACTAGACAACTGATAAACATACGTATATATTTTTAAATACATACGTAATAATATTCAAAAAAGGTAACAAGTTGGACATCACTGACAACTAAGTGCAACACAGATCACGGCAGGTCATAGAGGGTATTAAGCGCCAGTGCAGAGCTGGCTGCGGAAGCAAAACAACCCCTCAGTCACCCGGCTGGTCCGGTGACCATGTATTTATGTCGCCAACCAGGTACCATACCGGGTTAGAGCTTTGTAATTTTTATTAATACAGTTTTGAAATTTTGTACACAGATTCATTACGTAAAGGTTTCGCATATATTAAAAATAAAGTTGTATACGTTATTTATGAAGGAAAAAGAAAGAAAAACAACTTATTTACGGGAAAAATCGCAATCTTAAAACTTGCTTATAAATTATGAACATACTATAAGGAAAATATGGGCCACATCCTCACAAAGCAGCCATAAATCCATTCTCTCTCCAATGAGCTGCAGGAAGCTTTTGAGGCTGTCTCGTATATGACGCATAAGGGCTATTTTTCATCGGGACACCATGGCGGCGCGACCAGTCAACAAAATGTAACAGCTATAGAGAGCTACTCACCTTGTGCCCGTTTGGTTGCGTGACCAGCTCGGACGTGTGGTGACTCTGGTTTGTAGTTTTATAGCTTAGGGCTATATTTTACCGAGACACTGGGACACCATAGCGAAGCAACTGGTCGCGCCGCCATGGTGTCCTAGTGACGTATAGCCCTAAAAGATGCTGTTCTTTTGAGATATATCTCATGAAAGCCATCACTTGAGCGTCTGCAAACATACCTGATGCACTGCAAAAACGTCACAATCCTATCAAAATCCACGCTTTATTGTACAGGACAACTATTATTGAGAGGTTTTTTTTTGAAGTGAGAAGTCATCCACCGACTTCTCCCGTGCTAGGGTGGAGGAAAAAGGCATGTCAGACTTTCAACTGACTAAAACCACACCTGTATCTTTCAGTTCAAAAATTCCCCAGCGTGCATCGAGCCTGCTGGACCCCTACAGATTTGCTGATATCTGGGATGGTAGTTGGGATCAGGGTCATGGTGGCTGGGGCGTGAGGATGTCCTTTTCCTCACATATGCGGCCATTTCTTTCTCTAGCATTACTGCTTTGCAGAAGGAGGTGTCCGCTTCCCATACCCTAGTTCATGCACGCTCTAGACCATGGCCTAGCGCTAAAGGTCGGCGCCGCCAGTCGACCTCAACCGTATGCTCCAACGTGTCCTCCAGGCGGTCCATACATCAGATTTCGATTTGCAAAAGCAACTGTCAATCCTGAACCAACAATAGCCAATCAACATTAAAAGCAATTAAAAAAAATAAACCAGTTACGAAGTTCCTTAATCGAAACACAAAACAATCTCGAAGCCGACCGTCAAACTTTTTCATTACAGTAGAAAGAGAATCTCTTTTAAAGGAACGAACATTGTTTTCTGACAAAAACGCGTTTAAAACTGGATCCTCAGTTATCTAAGAGAAAATGAGTTTCTTGTTAGTATTCATGTTTAAATCCAGTCAGTTTGTTAGATGGATTTCAGTTTTCAGGATTAATTTAGTATCAAGTAAAGCTGCAGTTCTGAAATTAGGTGCCTGTCAAAGTTAAGATCTGGATGATATAAAAAATATAATTAAGTTTCTTTTGCCAATAGGTACAGTCCCTTCGTTACTTATATAATATAATTTATGATTAAAAGTTATAATATATGTATGATTAAAAGTCATAATTTATGATTAAAAATTTAATTATGACAAAAAAAGGTTACACAATAAATAAACAACAACATGAAAGAATGAAACAAAAATATGATTAAATTAATATTATTAAAGTTTTATGTAGATATGTATGTTTGCTACTCTTCTACGCTCAAACGGCTTCACGGATTTATGGATAAATCATATATTTGAATATGTTTGTGTATTGACTTCGTAGCAGTATTTATGGGCTATTGGATACGTACATCATTGAAGTGTTATTGCAGTATTCATTATCATCAACTCAGTTGAAAAACGCCTACGGCTGGACATTTGCCTCCTCCAAGTGTTGCCAGAACAACCGACCTTGTGAGTCTCGCAATACTCACCAGGTTCAATTTGTGGAAGGCCTTTTGGTGGGGTGCTGTGTTTATATGGTCATCTTACCAGAACCTTTCGACCGTATTGAGCATTTGCGAGCAATGTCAATAGGCTTTTAATTAACTATAGTGCATTTCACCTTCAGCGATTGGATTACTGCTTACCATCAAATAGGTTCATAAATCTGCCCAGCATAATTCATTATCATCATCGTCATTATATCAGCCGATAGACGTCTACTGTTGGACATAGGCTTACCTCAAGTGTCGCCACAATGAACGATCCTGCGCGATTGTAAAATAAAATTTAATAGGTATTCACTTTGTTGACCTCCTTCGACGAATGAGGTCGACCGCGGCGAAGGTGGCGTGGTGATCTGATCATGTTCGCGTGGCAAACATGGCTAGAAATCGCCCTGGGCAGTAAAGTTTGAAAGAGAAAGAGGAGACATGAAAAGAAATCACTTTATATAAAGTGTAAAAACTTCAAACGTTATTGAATGATGACAAAATGTGGTACCTGCTCAAAATGTTCAAATTCGTGGTACTCAAAATGTTCAAATTCTTAAGCCGCATGTAAATTTTTGTATAAGACCTTTGCTATCCCATTTATTCCTCAGACAGCAAAAAGCGGAGCTCTATTTGAAGTCCAAAAACATTACCAAATTTATTAGTGTAGAATTTACAGTGGCTTAGGTACGGACGCACATAAGGTAAGCTGATGTAAAGTCGCTAAAGGTCAAAATAGCTTCCACGATTCTTCTTAACTACTTTAACATTCGCTTTTAAATTCCAGCTGCTTCAAGGAGAAATGAACCAAAGAAGTATAAACATTAAAATAGAGCAGTAGTAAATCTAATATCTTTACTGCTCTCCCGTGACATAGCTCTAGGCGAAACAGTGAACTCAGTTGGAAGAAAATGAGTTTTTTAAAGTACTATATACCCTATTCGCGTTAAGATTAGAAATTTTAAGAAACCATTTTTACTGTCTGTTCCACCGATTTTGAGTTCTATTTTGTAGGAATAGGGATGTTGTTAAAAAAAAAAGTGGTTACAATACCAACTTTTTACTGCAGCCGTCATTTGTCATGTTAACAACGTAATAAAAGTCAAAATCGGTTGAACGGACAGTAATAAATGGTTTTCATAAATTTCTAATGTTATTTTGAATAGAGTATAGAACATTCAAAGTTATTAGAAGAGAACAGATACGGCTCCAGCAAAAGAAAATATTACAGGCAAAAATGCGAGAGGGAATAAAAATATTATTTGTTTTGTTTTTTTCCTATATATACGCAAAGTTCTCTCTCAGACTTCTCCTAACAAGGAGAATATTATATGATCTTCGTTATTAATTCTACTTATAAGAGTTTCTGTGTTATAATCTATATGATTTTGCAGACAAACTGATGTTGCTAACCTGTTTTTAACCGACTTCGAAAAGGAGGAGGTTCTATGTTCGGCTGAATGTATCTTTTTTTTCTTAATTGCTTTTTACAAACATCGATTAAGTATGCAATGCTCATTTTTATTGGGAATGTTTTCAATGTTTTCGTGTTTATTAAAAGATTTATTGAATAGATTAGTTACTACTAAGCAAGCGTCTATTGTTGACTGCAACATCGCTTATCGTCAGTACCTCTAGCCAAGTTGATAATCTGCAATCGTTAACGCTAGTAGAAAACTTCAAATGTACAGGATTGACGTCATCTCAACGCTCAGTCACGTGGTCAGAACCGGAAAAAGGATAGGGGACGAGGCCAACTCGAGGCGTTCGACAGAAGCAAAACGGTTGTAACTTGGCTAGGGGGGTAGATTCAACAATGTGCAAACGCATGGTTTAAGCAGTGTTTGGGTGATTGGCTACCAGTCTAGCTACGTTGCGTGTCGCAGGTTCGATTTGCCTACGGGACAAATATGTGTGTGGCCTGCAGAGAGGTAGATGTTTAAGGTCAAAGCATCTTGTGTATGTATATTTACATGTTCGAGCACACGTTAACGATACTAGACTAATTCTTAAGGCGGGTTCGCTATGCAAATTTTCTAAAAAAACATGTTATAAAAACATGTTATCCATTCATCTCGGTAAACAAAAACTGTTAGGCCACGCCCCTATTCGGTTAGCAAACAATGTCATTCTGTTAGCAAACACGAAAACAGGACACAGCGGACCCAGCTTTAGAGTAGAGCGTAGATTTTTGAAAAAAAAAAATAACATGAAAATGTAATTGCTGAAAGCGGCTTCGACTACGTGATAGCAGAAAATTATCCCAAGAGAACATACTCCTGAGATAAAAATTATCCTATGTACTATCCCAGGACATGGTGTCCCCGTATACAAAGTTTCATCGAAAATTTAACAAACACACACACACACTGACAAACTTTCGCCTTTAATATTAGTATGGTAAAATAATATTTTCCACAAGGGTCAAATATTCCCGGTACCAGATACAAAAACATGTGTATTCCGGGATATCGCTCGATACAAGTTCTCATGAGGCAATTTATCGTTGGGACTGCGTATATCCTCTTATTTATTGGAAAATCGCGTAAGGGCTGGCGATCGCTCCATTTATCTATATAGATTTCTGTCCTCAGTACGTAGGCTAGGTACGGGTCGTGGGGCGCTTTGGACCGAAACCGTGGTCCCACCTTTAAATTTTTTTTTTCTAAGCAGTTGGTGTTTGGGACCACAAGTAAAAAACCCTGGTTTAAGGTGGAAAATCATCCAATGACATCTCCCGCCATTTTTGTGTCTGACTTTTACTGCTAAAACTCACTTCTGTTCTCTCTTTACCTTTGGTCTAGGACCCTAGGGTTTTCTTTCGCATCACCCATGGCCTTCGACCCCGCTGGGCCCTTTGATTGTTGACATCTCCTTGAGGTACGCGTGAAACACTATGCTCCGTCGACGATCAGCTCAGTCCGGACGGTTGCCAGACGGTCGACCGCCGAGCTACCCATTGCTCGATGTCCGCATGCCCGCGCCTACGGTGGCCGGAAATTACGGCGGCTGGGGCGAGAGAGCCGTTGCCTCACGCGTGCGGCCGCCTACTTTGCTAGCATTACTGTTTCGCAGAAGAAAGCGACAGCCTGCTACTCCTCCTCGCTCCAGTCATAGCATGTACCAAAGCCCTTAAAGTACAGTTACCAAAAAAAACTATATTTATTTCATTTGTGGTCTCCAAAATACTACAAAAAAAATAACAATGTTATAGGTGTAAGTTGGGACCGTGGTCCCGGTCCAAATAACCCCACGATCGTAGGTAGTACGCAGGCACATTTTCCTAGGGTTTTCGGCCTTGCGAGGCCTTTCGTTCGGGGAAGCCATTAGAGAAACTTTCCCGAAGGTCGTTATTTGAACTCGGCCCCCGTAAATTAATTTTTAAGTATCTACAAGAAATATTGTTTTTAGATCGCTTTTAAGATAGGGTTTACTTGGGCGACACGAGAAACGGGTAAAAGGTTATTTTATTATGATTTGTTAAAGAGAAAATTTTAATGTAAGTGGGGTTTTAGGCGTTTTATATTGAGTTGGATAATTGTAGTACCTTTCAAAAATTCTCATTTAAAATTTGCGATTGTTAAAATTATGAAAGAAGCAAGAAAGTAATAACAATTATCACGAGATTAGAACAGGATACACTTGCATGTATCTAGATTCTAGATAGATACCTACATCAAACATTTATGAAATGCAACACACAGGAAAATTAACACATTATAGAATACACCTTCTCCACCCAATGCGCCTACATTGTCACAATCTATAAAAGTGGTTCAAAATATGACTACAGAAGTTATCGCCAAATCATTTTTATAATATCTAAACTCTTCAAGACACTGTTCATACCATCTACCCTTTCATTCATAATTATATTCTATTCTACCCAAATAACACGGTTTTGTAAAACAAAAGTCCACCATGACGAACTTAGCACTTTGTTCGAATTTTTCTCTTACATAGCATCGACAAGGGAGTCCAGGTAGGTGCTGTATACACAGATTTTCAGAAGGCATTTGATAGAGTGGTCCATAAAATCCTTCTCAGTAAAATAGCGTTCAATTACTTCACTACTAATCCAAGCATTGATTTATTATTTTCAACGAACAAAAACCCTTTTTCACAATAAAATTTTTACTAATAACTTTCCAATATTTATGAAATGAATATGATCTGAACTTAAATAAAATGGGATTATGAATCCATAAATATTAGTAGATATCTCTCGTTTTCAATATAATCGGAGAATGGAAAACATTCGGATTTTATGCAACAAATAACATTTTATCCGGCTGTGTAGCTAGAACATATCATAAATAATAAACCGTTCAATCTCAGGCATTATTTGCTGTCAGAATACTTTTGTATTTTCCAGTAAGATATTATAAGCAAGGGAATACGAGAAATAATAAGAAATCATATATTGAAAGACAGTATGCGGATATACTTTTCTAAAAATAACAGACCATTTTATTACATAAATGCTGAAGTTTCCTTCTTCGTCAAAAGATGGCTCATTAAAATTTAATGAAAATTAATGTAATCCTTCAAAATACCCATTTTTTATTTGAGATGATAAATCATCAAATAACTTCTTTTGCCTGGATGGAGAAAGAAAACACAGACTCAGAAGTCAGACTTTTACTGACTAAAACCCATTTGTGTTCCTTTAATTACTCTTTGCAGCCTTCAAACCATCAGCACTCTTGTAATCATTGCACATATACAAATGTGTAAATAAGTGTATATTAGAGATAGTTTTCTACTTTCACGTGAACAAAGTAAATTCTACTTTACCGCTGACAGAAGCTAGTTTTATATTGCTTTCTTAGGTATCTCCTGTTAGGACTGCGGATTACTGGAAGGAGTTTCTGTGACCCTCGCAAAGGACTGCAGCACAATTGTGAGTTTTAATCAGTGTCGTTGCCGTAATAGGTAGGGTGCCGAGCCATGTCGAGCGGATGCACTGTGAAACGCCGCGTTGAGCTGACATTTGCACTTCAGCCATCGTGGGAGGAGTTATTTCATGATTACCCAAATCAAAAAAAAAAGTCAGCGTAAAAAGCCTTCACCATTAACTTAGAGGAGTTAAGCAAACTTAAGACAAGAGAGTGTTGAGTGTGAAGATAATACAGATACAGATGATACAGCGCTAGCGATAGAAACAGGGCGATGGTTCGACTCCCAGAAACAGCGAACAGTCTGTACCTCTTATAACGGCTATATCTGCTCCCACTCCGGTATTCGATGATTAACCACGTCAAAAAGCTATCCTCCTTTTACATAATGCCAAAATGGTGAAAAAAATGGTGTTGCCATTTTATAAAACTTTATAAAATTGTATTTATCACCTTTATTTTATTTTTATTTATAACTTTTCTATACTTATTTTTAGTTACTTTTATTTACTGCACCGTTCCAGCGTCTATATGTCGACACAGCGACCGGCTCACGCTGAAAACCAACGCTGTGAGTTGAACGCATTATGCTGAGCGTTCGGCCGTTTTGCGCGGAGGAGACGCATATCTTCCCTATCAATTGATGTTATGTTCTGTTGCCTACTTTTAAGGTTGCGTCTTTAACGCGTGAATAAACTGTTTTTCTTTCTTTCTTTCTTTTATTTCTTTCTTTCCAAACAAAAAAATGATCGAAATATTTTTAAAAGGCATCCAAATCGCTAAAGATGTCAATAGGAAACTTGCTAGTTTAGTATAAATTTTCTAAGTACCAAACAGGCAATGCAGCACATTGCATTTTCCACAAAGAACAGTAAAGCCGAAATGGTCCAGCGCTCTGACTCGGAAACCAACGTAAAATAATCCTCAGTTCTAGCAAAGAACAATAGCAGAAATTGACTAATAAAGGCTACATTTCTACAGTAGCTAGTATAAATCGGCAAAACTTGCCCCGCTTCCTTCCTACTGCATGTTGTAGCTACACTCGACTAATTAGATTGGTGTACAGGAAAAAATATTCATATTCTTCAAGCTGCCAGTTAGTTTTATTGGGGACTTTTAAGAAATTTAGACTTGTGGTGGCTCTCTTTGAAAAGTGGCTGTAAAGATAATACGGCGTACTTACCTTCCGCATGACGCAAGTCCTTACCGGACTATTAAGTTTGGGAGGTTCTTGCACCGGATTCGTGCGGAAGAAACGCCCAGTTGTCGCCATAGTGCGGAACGCCTGAAGGACACAGTGAAGCATACGATAGATGAGTGCCCCGCTTGGGTTGAACATAGCCTTGTCCTCGTGATAGCGATCAGCAGTAACGTCTTATAGCGCCGGGCCTTGGTATAGACCATGGTCCGGAGCGCGAGGGAGAATGTCAGGCGGTAGCCTCCTTCTGCGAAGTAGTAATACTACCGAAGGAGACGGCTGCACGCACGAAGGAACGTCCCTCACACCCCAGCCAGTGGAAAAAACCATTGAGCGGTTATAAGTTAGCATTATAGATTCAAGAACTTTTAACAAAGGTGAAAGCTTCTTTGTTCATTTTTTTTTTCGTTGGACACATACAACATTATTTTGCTTAAAAAAGAACTAAATTTTAAGTAAGCTTCCTGTTAACCTACCACTTTGTTCGACCGTACTTGTACAGCTATTTTACAAGCTCAGTAATGAATGGAGTCAAGAAATGCGAGGCGAAACTGGAGTTTTCTCGAAGCTTCCTGAAGCTCAAAGAGTCGTAATACAGCGAAGCCAGTGAATTAAGCTATCGAAGTGTTCAGTGCTTTCGCAAGCGAATATTTAATTATTTTAATCTTTGACTAATGGAACGAATAACAAGGGGAGAAAACAAGATGGCGGGTTGATTGGTAAATCTTTCCTTTGTAAACGATTTCGTGAAGAATGTCTCCATTCTTTGTTTAAGAAATAGAGTTTTTTTAAGTATAAAATGTCGAATATTTTCATCTTTGTATACCTAATAACCTCTTTGGCGTAATCGTAAGGGTTCTTCATATATTTTATTGTTATTTTAATGTACCTTACGTGCTTCGTGTAGAATAAAAGTAATCTTTCTTTATTTTCTTTGTAACGTGATTTAAATCGAAAACCTACAAATACTGGCCAGTGATGAGTCAATCGAACGAAACGATGAATAATAGTGTAACTGAATAATTTATGTGAATATATCAGCGAATATAGAATTTTATTTTGCATAGTTCTAAGAACGTTTTCTTCACAAATATAAGCAAATAGTTTATCCCTAAGCCTTCATATTCTTCAAGCCATATTGTATTTATCAAAACACAGGACTGACTTTTAAAATAAAGCGTCCTGTACAGACTCTTTTATCAGGACCTCTTCATATGATTTACAACTATCACCCAAGGATCATAAATAAAAAATCATATTCACGCATTCTAGTTTAAAAATAAAGAATGTTGTAGACAGATTTATAAGACAGCTGTCAGGGTTGGATCTGACAGTTGAAAAAAAAAACACACAGGCAAAACCTCGATAGGCCTGTTTTTTATTTTATAATCAAGAAAGTAAAAGAGTAATTTTGTTGGAATATTTTTTTTATACAAAATCTAAGAGGTAGGTACATATATACATAATGTCTAGACATTATAATAATAACATGGCCTTAAACGACCTTAACAAAAAATATTTACTTTATATATTACATTTAATTTATTTTTTGATTATCACATTGTGAGACAATTCATTATTCATTCACGTTCCACACTGATATTTATCATTGTAAAAGTGAAAATAAGAAGAAAATAAAATATGTTTGTAGTGAGATATTGATAAAGTCTTTGAAATGAATAATGCAACTCGTGATAATTTCTTATTAACCTAACTTTTTCCCGATTTTTAGGGTTCCGTAGCCAAATGGCAAAAAACGGAACCCTTACAGATTCGTCATGTCTGTCTGTCTGTCTGTCTGTCCGTGCGTCCGTATGTCACAGCCACTTTTTTCCGAAACTATAAGAGCTATACTGTTGAAACTTTGTAAGTAGATGTATTCTGTGAACCGCATTAAGATTTTCAAACAAAAATAGAAAAAAAGCAATAAATTTTGGGGGTACCCATACATAGAACTGAATCTCAAAATTTTTTTTTTCATCAAAACCATGCGTGTGGGGTATCTATGGATAGGTCTTCAAAAATAATACTGAGGTTTCTAACATCATTTTTTTCTAAACTGAATAGTTTGCGCGAGAGACACTTCCAAAGTGGTAAAATGTGTGTCCCCCCCCCCCCTCTAACTTCTAAAATAAGAAAATGATAAAACTAAAAAAAATATATGATGTACATTACTATAAAAACTACCAACAAAAATTGGTTTGAACGAAATCTAGTAAGTAGTTTTTTTTAATGCATCATAAATCGAAAAAAAATACACTATTATTAAAACATCGATCAAAGTTACAACACATTACAAGAACTTTTATATTATGTTACTTGCTGCTACGGAACCCTTCATGGGCGAGTCCGACTCGCACTTGGCCGGTTTTTTTCAACCTTGGGCTGTAACAATCCTGTCATTTCCTAAAATATTGTGTCCATGCATATATCTATAAAAGGCCTACATGAGCATGAGCACTTATAAAACGTCAGAAGCTAGTCCACGGTTCCAAATTGGTCGTTTTCTATGGAGAAGAACCGAAAGCACCTCAGTGGTTACTCTTTTAAAAAAATGGTTGTTCTTACAATATTTCCATATTACAGTATTAACAGATAGTATTATGTGTAACAGTGTAGACCAGTCAATATTGTACTCAAAAACACAATATTGACATCTGACGGTGTCCATCTTTAGCGTTTTCCAAGATGGTTACTAGGTAATAACTCTCATGTGTCCATATCATCCAGTAAGGACCAAGGCTGTGTCAACAGCACCTTGTGTTCCTCGCGCCTCTTAGAATTGTTAGCAAAATGGTAGGTGCCAATTAGGACCGACACCTGTCCTTGGCAGGCAGAGCTGCGGATTGTTCGGACGAGTTAACGCAACCCTCGCAATAAAGGGCAATTGAAGGAACACTGGGTTGTAGTCAGTAAAAGTGCAACACTCTCTCGCACTCCACCCAAAGCCGGAGAAGTTATTTGATGATGTCCCATGTAGAAAAAATACCTAATAATACTTAATTTTTCATTTGTCGTACGTGCGTACGGTGAGACATTAAGCCGTGTATACACGTACGAAAAAATTGGTTGCGTTGCGTAAAACGCAACAACTCCGTTCGCACGTATGTACCACTAAAGAACATCGAACATACTGTTGTTTTGTTCAAACACGTTTGCGGCGATTCTATTAGTATGTTCTATATGGACAGTGTTCTTCATAAAACACCGAACACCATAAAAGTTTTCGCAACTTCAAAATCGACCGCTTCTAATGACGCCACCATGGCTGTTATGAGAGTTCAAAGTCAAAGTCAAAAGTTTTTTATTTTACGTAGGCCTACATGGGCACCTATAAAACGTCAGAAGCTAGTGCACGGTTCGAAATTGGTCGTTTCCTATGGAGAAGAACCGGCAAGAAACTCCATGGTTACTCTTTTAAAAAAGTGGTTGTAGTTACAATATTTCCATATTACAGTATTAATAGGTATCATTTAAAAACAGTGTAAACCGGTCTATATTGTACACAAAAGAACAATAAAATCATCAAAATAATCATTTAAAAAAAGTGAGTCAGAATATGAAGTAATCTAAGAATTCGTGGAGTCTACAGTGTTCTTCCATTTACATTATAAGAAGAGGCTATATAAAAAAAAGCTGTCAATAAATGAGACGTTAACAACCAAAAAAGAAAAACTAACGAATTTAATGTGGTTGGAGTCCAATAATGTAAAATAAAAAATAAAAAATTGCAAAAGCAATGCGTTAGAAAAAAATAATGTTACAACAAAGATGGAGCAGTTAATAGATACATTCACACAATATTATGAGTTACCAGGGGGCCACAAGTGCAGAGGTAGTCATTGCCACAGTTCACGACTGCTGTGTGCGAGCTCGATTCGAACTATGTTCGCCTTCGTGTTCGTGTTCGAATATATCATGTTCCATACAAACATACCAAATGTTCAAGGTTTGGTGTTTATGTTCGTTATGTTCGTGTTCGTACGTGGGCACATGCCTTTATAGATACAGATAAAACATTACCTAAACTGTAGCAGACAAAATATGTGTATTATAGATACTTCAGTGGAGCAATATCATATCAGGCCCGCACACATAATTCGTATTCCAATCTTATCTAATATAACATCGGCCTTGACGAAAATATTTATTACTGTGTTTTCTAAATATCAAGTCTTCATATTATTCGTTTGTTATTTTACTACACAGGGAAAATTATTGATCTAAAATCCGGCCATTATTTTTCTTTTCGGATTATCAATAATATTATTATGATCTTCTTACCTAGCTACGGATCGAGGATGAAATAAAACATAATTCATTTATTTCAGGCTTTGTAAGACCAGTAGCAAAAATAGGATTACATCACTTACATTTTTAATTTTGAGTATAAAGACAGAAATACAATTACTTAAAATATCTATATTATGTTATAAAATGTAACCTAATTTAAATTGAAATATTTCAAACAATAATTAATATAATTGACAACCTAGATGTACATTCAAAATTTGTTATTTTTACATTCCATGATTATTGTGGAGTCCTTAAGAAACACCTCTAACAGTTTTCAAATTTTCTAAAAATACACTGCACTGAATAAAACAGAAAAAAACAATTTAGAACTTAAATAGATGTGCCATCAGTTACACAGCAAGATTTTTGTAAATCTATCCTTAATTTCGAGAAAAAAAATCTGTTCAAATCTCTCAAAAACCACTAAATCGGCCTACGGTTTACAAAATTATAAATAACTGGCTTTTGCCGGCGCCGCTTTGCTCCCGCTCATCCCTACTTCACCCCACTCTACCCTACCCAATCCTACTCTACTCTACACTACTCTACACTATTCTACACTACTCTACACTACTCTACACTACTCTACACTACTCTACACTACTCTACCCTACCAAACTTCACATAAACCATCTACTAAATAGTCCGAAAAAAGCCTAAACATTTGGTTTGGATAGGTGAGCCCGTTCTTGAGTTATAAAATTACAGCGTAAAGTAGCATTGATTTTTATATAAATAGATTTTTTATGAACAAATTTTTTTTCTCGCTGTCAAGGATAGGTTAATATAGGTAGGCAAATAAAAAAAACAATATCTCGTGGTGAAACACTTTTGGCACTCTAGGTTCTTTATTCTTTTGAGTAATTCAGTGCGGTGTATTTTCAGAAATTTTGAAAACTGTAAGAGATGTGATTCAGGACTTTCCTTTTAACGTAATACATACGCCATTTTTTGTGCGTTCAAAAACAGCATGCGTGTGTTGCGTTGCTCAATAGTATTAATTCTATTTGGATATTGCAGGACGAGAACTAAGTTTAGCTTAATTGTAAGCCCTGGCAAACCGTACAATGTTCTAGCAACAACTTTCCGGCTGTCATTGTTTCTCAGTAGAGTATATTCAGGTCGTTCCCAGGACCCAGTGGTTAATTCTACATAAGCCGATTATGCCAAGACTGAGAAAACTTCATCTGTTTGTAAACGTTTTCTTTTGCACTTTGTTTTTGCACTGTGTTCACTCAACTGAATGTTGGCAGAAATAAGTCAAAGTGAATTGAGCTTTTTCTTTATTATGTTGTCTGTCTTACTAAGCTATTTTGTTTCAAAGATAATGTATCGTTCTACAAACTCATCTAAATTGTAATAAGTATTATAAACTTGTCGATTAACCAACAAAGGAACTTATATTACGGTTTAGTTGCAAAATGGCAATTGAGTCGCAAAAGGACCAATTCTTAAAATGGCCAATTCACAAAATGCCTAATTCTTGGCTAAGTCAAAGTGAATAGAGCTTTTTCTTTATTATGTTTAGTTTTCGGTCTTACTAAGCTATTTTGTTGCAAGGATAATTTTATCTTTCAAAAAAATTATCTAAATTGTAATTAATACAATAAACTCGTCCTCTAGCAAAAATTACCAGTTTTTATCATCATCATCATTTCAGCCGAAAGACGTCCAATGTAAGACAAAGGCCTCTCTCAAGTGTCACCAGAATGACCGGTGCTGTGCGTCACTCATCCATCGGATATGTTATATGTAACCGCAAAGGGCATTTGAAGAATCATTAATGGGTTTTAGTCAGTAAAAGTTTGACACGCCGACTGGCTCCATCCTAAAGCGAAAGAAGTCCTTAGATGATTTCCCAGTTCCTAAAACAAAAACATGTTTAATTTGCTTCGTCTTTTTTTTTAATTAAAACTTTTAAAAGTAAAAAATATGCAATAGGCAAAGCTTAGATGCTCCAAAAAAAACCACCTAAAAATTTAAACATTCATAAAATAATAAAACGTCAAGTCATTAATATGCGGGCAATTTCCCGGCGCAGACAATGCGGACACTAGCCGAAGGTAATTGAAAATAGCTCACTATTCATCGCTTTGGCGCATTGGGGATTGCCTTTTTACGGCCCAATTTTTCACATCGCCCCGTTCCCTTCACTCGTTCGTTCATTTTCGCTCCCCTCCTTCGATTTAATATTCCTCCTTTATGGTAGAAAATGATTTATTAGCGTCGTCCCGCGTCCGCATACCGTCGCTATCAAACTTGCCTACAATGTGAACTACACAACTGCGCCTTAACTCTTTCATTGTTTCGTTAAAATTTCGCATTGAAGAATTTACAATATTGGGCGTTGTTAGCATACTTTTAAATACAAAGCCTGACTGATGCTGAAAAATTTTATGAAATAAAAAATAAATAAAAAAAAGGACAAATAAACGATGCCATATTTTCTTTATTCCATGTTGTTCATGTAAAATAAAACTGGGTAAGTTTGAATCCATCGTTGTTTGTACCGTCGTACGTACCGTCCTTAGACAAATTCGGCAAAATATTGCGTTTGTTGTGTGGGAGCCCCCCCGTAAATGTTTATTTTATTTTATTTTTAGTATTTGTTGTTAAAGCGGCAACAGAAATACATAATTTTTGAAAATGTCAAATGTCTAGCTGTCGCAATTCTTGAGATATAGCCTAGTGACAGATAGACAGACGGACAGACACGACGACAGGACAGATTTAGTACGGAACCCTAAAAATTACAATTCAATACCTACCAAAGCGAATTACGCACGTACTACTAAAACCTGTCGAAGCTTCCCGAACAAAACCATTTACGAAGTGCACTGAGTTAAAACAAAAGTTAGATTAGCTATCTAGTGAGCGCTCGTCTAATCTATTGTGTGCGCGAATGTCCTCACGAGCACGCTCCACTAAATCTGTGAAGGTGCAACCAGACTGGCCAACCGACACGATGTTAGGAAGTCGATAATGATCGACTCAAATTAAACATCGTTAAATTTTAATCGTTTTAATCCCGTGGAGGGTCGGTCCGGTACATGAAACACCATCGATTTGTAAAGATAAAATTAAAAAATAAAATACCTTTATTTCAAAACTCATATTAATTTACGCATGTACGAAATTAATTTCTTTAAGAAAACGTCAGCTGAGCGAGTTCAATGACCTGTAGTTAATAGTCGGCGTTGCCTACAAACTACCTACAGGTCATTGAACTCGCCGAAAAGAGAATGCTGTAATGCTTGCAAACTATTGCTTTTTTAGGGTAACACAAATCCCGCTTATAAAATAAACAATAAAGCTTATTGTTCGATCCCGTAAAAAGGTAGATATTTAAAATTAATATCTATAAAAATCTCTACGTGACAGAAAAGATTTATTTCCTGTTCCAAGTTTTCTTCTGTAGCAGCTCGGTGTTACAGAGGTTTGATTCAAATTCTGAAAGGTCCGAAAATCTGATTGATTTTGCACTTTCGATTCCGATTTAGTCCCAAACAAGTTCAACGACTTGTCGTGCAGAAAACTTTGTCGTACCTTCTCTCGATTATACTTAATGTTTTGTCTTTGGAAATTTGAGAGTTTGCTCTACTTCTGCCTCACACCTCCACTTCCGATTTTGGTTCCAATTCCGGTTCCTGTTCCGATTCCGGTTTCTGTCACGGTTACAGTTCCGGTTCCGATTCCTGTCACAGTTCCGATTCCGGTTTCAGTTCTTATTCCAGTTCCAGTTCTGGTTCAGATTCTGGTTCCAGTTTCGATTCCAATAAATGAAGCTTAAAAACTCTGTTTCTGAATTCAGGCACGATATAATTAATCACTTTCGTTACATCCCTACTCTAAAGCACAATAATCACAACACCACGTAATCTCTTTGTGATCTAGTGATAATCGTTTATGTTTTCATTCGACGTCAATCGACCGTACCTAATCTGAATGTTGAAATTCTGGTGAATACCAATCGAATTACGGCTATTGTTATCACTGAATACACTTTTGTCAGTTTTTCAGCTTTTATCAGTGAAAACTACTGTCAAAACATCCAAAATACTTTTCATTAAACAAATTATATATTGATGTGGCCACGAATTCCATCTAGTAACTTAACCATATGAAAGGCATCAAATGCGCATACAAGTAGGTCGTTATGGTACCATCGGGTCTTCCTGAGGCTATCCCTTGATCTTGAAAATTTGTGTTTTCAAGCATAACACATTCTGTTGACATTAGTAACAAAGAAACTGACATAATTCAAACTTAAAAAGCCCTAAGAGGAAGAGGGGCCTAAACAGATGCAGCCACCTTCTAGGAAGCAGTAATGCGAGCATTGACAGTGGTGAAAAGTGTAACTCTGAGACAAACCTGACGCCCCGTTCCCTGCCGGAGACTCCTCGGGCAACGCAGACAAACACGACCTTTTGGACGGTAAGCAATGGGTAGTTTGCCGTCCGATAACGACCTCACCCGGGTTGACGGTGCGTTGTGTTCCATGCAGGCTGCCTTAAAGATGTTTTGCTAGGGCTGCGGGATTGTTCGTAAGAATTATGTTATCCTGAACCGCATAGGCCATTGAAGGAACACAGGAGAGCTTTAGTCAGTAAAAATCTGACACTTTCTTGCTTCCCCCAGAGCGGGTGGTATCATTTAATGGTTTGTCACGGAAAAAAATATAGGGCGCTGCTAACAATACTTGGCGAAAAGAGATCGAACCCGTCAGGTACACAATAAGAGCCACATTTTGGAGTGTCCCAAATATCCTTACACCTGTCATTAACGCAGCAGTTTACCATTGTATCGAAAAGAAAAAGATATACATGTTAATAATAATTCTAATATTTCTAATAGCTTTTCTGACTGATTTCTGAACTGTAGATGAACCTCTACAGTCCGGACTAAGTGTTTCATCTCGTCATTTATACCGCGTATATCGAGAGACACGAGCAATTATAATCGGATGGGAAGACGGCAGCAGGCATGCTGCGGTCTTCCCATCCGATTATAATTTGGGGGTCTTCAAGACTAGAGTGAATAGGCTCTTATTAAACTAGTGCGCCTCACCATCAACGATTGCATCACTGTTTACCATCAGGTGTGATCGCAGTCAAGCACTAGATTACATCAATAAAAAAAAACGTAAATCTTACTGTGTAACTTTGTGTCCTATTTAGGTAATTTTATAATTGTATTGGCATATGCGCACATCATTTTAAAGGCACACTGACCTCTAAGAAACAGGTTATTCTTAGTTTAGAAGTCGGGGTCTTTTTGCTCGGGCCCACTTAGCCATGTTCTTAAAAATGTTACATTTGTGTATTTTTTGGGAAAATAAAGGTTTATTATTATTATTACTGTCACGCCATCGATCATCATGATTTTTTAGCATAATGGTGGCATAACCAAAAATGTAAATTCTTCCAATCGATAAACCACAGTCTGGTCGCACCTTTACTACCTCCAGTGAGGTACAGCCAGGCGGTTAATTAAACAAATGTTAGCGTCGGTAGCAAGAGGTTACCCCATACACTCACTTCGGAGAATCGAGTGCAAATCACTTGAGGACTTGACACGTATAGTCACGAAGTACGAGGAACTGATCCTGTACTTGTACTGCGCTGTTGAAGAGATATCTTTGTTCTCGAACAACGTTGATTTTGCTATCAAGTGCAACGGTGACGAGTTGTAGATATGTTATAGTTTCTGTCAAATTCTGAGAACACCATTTTAACTCAATCATTACGAAATTATGGTTTATATTAACCTCTAGAGCCCCAGCGGCACAAAAACGTGCCAGTAAACAAGTATTACCGTTGAGCCCCGCTGGCACAAATTTGTGCCACAAAAACCCGCCGATTTAAAACTGTATTTGTAGTAAAGATAAGTCTTAAAATCGTTTCTGAATATATGTTCTCGACTGCAGATAGTATTTTACTGATTATTTATATTGGTTGACGTAAATAATGGCGGTCCTTGAGAGGTTAATATTTAAGTATTTATTTGCTTCCACAATGTTGATAAGTTGATTACACACAGGCTTAAAGCTATAGATCATTGTTCATTGTTTGGTTACATCGTTATTATTATTTAAATTTTACAAACATATTGGTGCTGAAAGAGAAATAGCCTTGGTGCCGAATCCTTGGTGCCGAATCAGAAATGCTTCCATATTAAGTATATTATGTGACAACAATATAGAAAGACGTGAACGTAGGACATTCAGAATAGAATAATAATGAAAAAAAGAAGTAAGAATACTGCTGATGATAATTTCTGATGTTTTATAAGTGCCCACGTCGGCCTATGTGATTTTTTCTTGTGTTATTATTGATAGACTTGCGTTTGACCACCATCTCACCTAATGGTAAGCGATGATGTGGTCGATGATGGCGTACGCTTGCCTAGAAGTAACCCAATCACTCTCGACTTAAACACCCCTATTCTTTTTTAATTTGCTAACGCTGCTACTCCTTTTGATTTCAAGCTATCAATGCCTACCTCAAAAGTTAAACCCAATGGAACCTCGTACAAAGGCAGTTTCGTGTTTTTTTTTTTGTTTGATTTAATTCCCTATCAAACCACCAGATGTTTGTTCTAGTTTACTACACATAGGTAAACATCAGAAAAACTCTCGAGTATTTCTCCAACGAAGGTCGTTATGGTGCGGATAAGAAAACGATCCGGTTAACGACTTTAGGAACCGGTGAAGGATATTCCAGGCACATTCAAATACGAATAGTTTCAAGAGGGTAGTCAGCAAAGTTTTATATAGTAATTATACAGATCGAACGGCAGATGTCGCCACTGCCTACTAGAATCTGCAGTGGCGTGGCGAAAAACTTTGCAGATATGATTTAAATTTCTGAGTTCTTCAACTTGCATGGTGAAAGTTTCAATGGTATAAGGAGTTTTGTTTGATTTATATTAGTCTGGGGTTTGAGTTCTTTTTAGAGTAATGAAACAAAGTCTGGATTAGTTTTGATGTTTGAAGGAAGCCCCAGTATTTTACACAAGAATCAATTTTACAAACTTTGAGTTGATAGAATCTGGCTCAAATATTTGGAATTTATCAAACTGTTTTTTTTATTGCTTTCGAAATAAATACCAGAACGTTCGAAGAGGGTGGATGCCATATTTTAAACATTCGAATACTAATTAATAATTAATTTTATTAATTAGGGACACAATAGAAAGACAATAAGAGCGATTGCTTGGGGTTTAATGAATTAAGACACCTATTTAATTGAGAATTTTTAAGTTTACATAACAGTACAATTAGTATTGTATTCGATACGAGTAGATGTATGTTCCAAATCTAGTAATATTATTATTCGGTCAACGAATCAGCATCTATATTGAACGTGGCAATGCTACCAGCGTTCTAGTCTCTTATTTTATTTTATTTATTTAGGTTCACCTACAGCACATATTTTATACTCGTATACACACTCATAAAAAACAAATCATAGGTACTGTTCTAGCCCTTCAAACGTTACGCGAGCTCATTGAGTCGACGTCAAAAAATCGCGCATACGTCGGTCGACTCATTGAGTCTGACGTGAGTAGGATCGGATTTAATACGTAATTTCTCAGTCTACAGTATACCTTTCCTTGTCAAACTTAGACAAATTATAGGAAAAAGAATAGGACAGCAATATAACATCACATATTAAACATCTAACAATAATTCGTTACGGAATACACTATTTATTTTCCTGCGGATAGATCGACTACTTGACGTATGTCATTGTAAAGCTTGTGTTATGAAAAAAGTGTTTATTGTTTTTATCGATTATTGTAAAATAATATGTTTATATGTAAACAAAACAACAACTTTTTAGAAAAGATGCTTTCATTTTATAAATATTGTCCAATTGTGACACAAAATGAAAAATATAGTACAATAAAGAAATGGGTCTCTTATTCTATTGACAGTGATTCGAATGATTTTTTTGATACCTAATGAGTTTTTAAATGTGTTAACTTCTATACACTAAACATCACCACTAGAATGTCTACTGCCAACACAATAAACATAACAGGTCTTTTGAATAATTTGTTTTTGAAAATTCAAAGATTCGAAACCGTTCTCTCTTTTTCAAAAATCTAGAAAATAAATCCCGAATGAAAATCCGAAGAATCACCTTTATCCTGCTTAACACAAAAGTCAGATTTCTACAGCACCCTGGCTACCCGTCTCTCCAATAGACCCATTCGTGACCACAACCAGGTCCAGTTGCGGCCGATGTTCAAAATGCCGTGGCGGCTGGTCACGTATGCGCCATTACTCTGGCGACAGATGCAGTGCTACCCAGCCGGAGTTGGCTCCATTACTGGCGGCCGCCGGCGAGGTGTGTGTGTACGGGGTACGACTTCATTATAGGGTTAACATCTGTCCCCCTCCTAAAACGTCCTTAAACCGTCGTGGATCCGGTATGAGCAAGGGATAGCACTATTTGTACTTATGGCTCCATCTCTCTCTTACAAGGGTTTTTGATTTTAAGACGTCACAGTAGAAGTTTAGCTAGGGATGAGATTTTGGATACATGGTAAGGTAACAAACGGCGTCAATTCCTGCAGAAATAACAAGACAAATATGTTTCTATTATAATTTTGTCTCTTTGTTATTTAACACCGACTTCCGATAAAATTATTTTGCATTATTTAGTCCCTTTTTTTTCTACATTGAAGTTGGTCGTTTTTTTTTTTTTTGGAAAAAGATTTTTATTTTGCAATTTTTAGGGTTCCGTACCTCAAAAGGAAAATACGGAACCCTTATAGGATCACTTTGTTGTCCGCCCGTCTGTCTGTCAAGACCCTATATCTCGAGAAAACGTGGAGGTATCGAGTTGAAATTAAAAACATATATTCAGGTCTACGATCGCTTCATGCTGTGAAAAAAAAGTAAACTTCTAAGTTGACGAATAAAAAAGATACGGCCATTTATGTCGCAAAAAAACCTATATTTTGATACTCTCAAATATCGAAATTTATAGGCTACTTCCCGTTGACCCAAACTCCTTAAATTAGGCACAAAGCAAGGTCTTATAAAACAGATATAATCTAGCTAATCTAGTAAATTTGTGGTTACCTACGTCACAATAAAAAATGCAATACGGAAATATCTACAAGACTCCATTCGGGAATTGTAGTTTGCACGGTAACCCTCAGTGCGCGAGTCCGACTCGCACTTGCCCAGTTTTTTAGTTATGGTACCACCACTAAAAAGTACCCCTCAGCGAAACTTAAATACCTTATAACCAGTGCATTTTATGACAATTGTAATAATTCCAAATACGGTTAGATTATATTAATTTACTACAGAGATCCGGTGTCTACCGTTAAGGCGTATAGTCCCGTGAACCATCTGGCCGAAAATATGTGAACGCAACTCTCGCACTCGCCTAGGCGACAGTACGCAAATCTGTGCATTTATTTGCAGCCAGCAGCGCCCGGAAAGCGCTTTATATCCATTTTCTCTGCGAGATATTGATTGATTTACCTATGCAATGTTCACTTTGAAGAATATTTAACCACCAATTTTTGTGTGTA
The DNA here is from genome assembly GCA_929112965.1 of Mythimna albipuncta. NCBI lineage: Eukaryota > Metazoa > Arthropoda > Insecta > Lepidoptera > Noctuidae > Mythimna > Mythimna albipuncta. Next base: position 7,135,080 of record OV815969.1, on the reverse strand, counting down.
AAAATGTTTCTAAAGGTCCAAGCCGTTTTGAAAGAGTAGGGAAAAGTTGCAAAAAGTTGCGAAATTGCTAAATATTTTTTTTTGACAAAAGTATGAATTGCACGACAAAATCAAATGTTGATATTATTGTTCATGAAACTATAATAAACATATATTTTTTTCAAACCAATTGACCTAGCCGTTACGGAGGAGTAGCCCTCAGAAAATCACTGTTTTATGGCACTTTTCGGGCGCTTGGCCCTTAAGCTTCATCATCAGACCAGTATGATACCTATATACTTAAAGGATGGGGTATATCCTCTTCTTTCAATCAGTCATCGAGTACGCGCACAAACAAACTAATTTTACTTGTTACTTCAGTTCTGCTGTGATCCTATGATGAGTTCTATTCCATATCTTCGAAGTTCATAATCAGATCATAATAACATTTTCATGGGACCAACTTGAAAGCATAACATTACAATCAAAAAGTAATTTTCAAAATCAGTCCACAATTGACGGAGAAATCGGTGAACACACATAAAAAAAAAATACATTCAGCTGAAAATAGAACCTCCTTCTTTTTGAAGTCGATTAAAAATGTGCGCATTATGTCACTAGTAGGGATGCGTTAATCAGGGTCTTTTAAAAACGGGGTCCAAATATTTTTTTACTTTTTATCCCGAGAGTTTGTTCCCATTTTCTAGTAGGTACTGGCAAAAGCTAATTACGTATACAGTACCTCTACCTATCTTATATCTACCTACCTATCTTATTATATCTTTTGTATGGCAAATTTTGGTTACGTAAGTGACCGCTAGAGGCGCTGTAAAATTTGCCATACAAAATATTTGCATAGTCGGTACCGAATATCGACAAATACTATTGCTTTAAACTCATGGTAGAGGTACTCGTTTATCAAACGACTTGGTTTAAAACCGGAGAGCTTTCATAAAACGAGAATAGTTCCTGTACAGTTTCTCAGGATACACTAACGATAGAAATAAGTTATGAAGTCCGTACTTAGCATTGGTCGCCTCCTTAAACCCTGTCGGATTTAGAACCCTTAATATTATAATCCAATGAATATTTCAAAGATAATGACTACCTGACTAGCATCCACAATAGCCCAAACTATAAATAAATATTATATACAGGTATTAATGTATTACCCATTAGCTAAGTGGATTAATTGTAATGCCTTAATGGCCGCCTAATTTATTGCTCTTATTAAATATACGCTATATGGAATTACCAATTCACTTCAAAGTAAATCTGGTAAATATACCTAAAGTGGTTAAGTACCTATTTATCTTTATTTCAGCCGAAACATGTCCACTATTGGACATAGGCCTCCCCCAAGTGTACTACTACTATAACGATCAGTGTTGTCGTATCGTATTCCCGCGACCCTCACTAGGTCATAGGTCCACCTTGTGAAAGGCCTTCCAACGCTGCGTCTTCCGGTACGTGGTCGCCACTCCAGAACCATTCGTTCCCATCGACCATATTTTGTTCTGCGAGCAATGTGCCAAATGGCGCGCGTGGAACAATACACGCCGTCGAAGACTCGGTTCGAACGGTTACCGAACAGTCGGACGGCAAGCTACCCATTGCTCGCCATCCGCAAGCCCGCGCCTACGGTGGCCAGAAATCGGTATCGGAATCCCGGCGGCGGCTGGGGCGTGATCGGCGTATATGTTTGAAGATCACTTAAGCGTGAAGCAAAGGGTACCTTCTATTTCCATTAAACAAAAAACTAGCTATTCCCTTCGACCTATTTTGAGAGTGGTAATTTATCAAAAGTCTAGACAGTTTATTACATTTGTAGAGCCGCCTACAGACATCGCGAGGCGTGCGTCGTTAATGCTTCATCTCACATGCCTCGGGCTGTGTGGACGTGTGTGCTCACAGTAAGCATTCGCGTCATACATCGTTGCGAACGCCGCCTCACTACGAACCGTGCGCTCCGTTTGGACGGACGTGTTGTTTGTGAAGCCGATACCGAATCACCTTGCGTAGGTTTGCATGCTTTTTTTTTTCGATGGGTAAAATCATCCTATGACAACCCCCGCTCTTGGGTGGAGCGGGAGATAGTGTCAGACTCTTACTGACTAAAAAACCCATCCCGTTCCTTCAAGCCTTCATACCGGGGCTCGAGCGCCCTTTTGGATAACCCTGGCCCTAGTAGGCTTCGACCCGACTGGGCCCCCGCTGTTGCTGACAACTCCTTGAGGCGCGCGGCAACAGCGCGCGCCGTCGACGACTTGGGCTTGGTTCGGACTGTTACCGGACGGCCGGACAGTGAGCTACCCATTGCTCACTGTCCGCAAGCTCGCGCCTACGGTGGCTGGAAATTGGGATCGGAATCCCGGCGGCGGCGGGAGTGCCGTTGCCTGATGCGGTCGGCCTCCTCCTTAGCGAGCATTACTGCTTCGCAGAAGTCGGCGATCGCCTGCCACTCCTGCTCGCTCCGGACCATGGCCTCGACCAAGGCTGTGGTTTGCATGATCAGCTTGAGCATGTGTCGTTCAGGACGCACACATAAATGTACCGTCGTATGCCTCAAGTTGAGGCATGCGTGACTAACCATTCGCGGCGCACGCCTCGCTATGTCTGTACGCGGCGTAATATGATGTATCCTTCAGGAGTATTGACAGATTTATTATTTATAACGTCAAACAAGTTACTGGGGTATATTTATACTGGAAAAACGTTATTTATCAGATGAAATCTGTAATAATAACGTTCTCTTTGTACTTTTATTTCGACTTTCCGATAATATTGGCATTCAGTTTGCTTACAGCCTACTTAATAAATTTATGTAGCTTTATCTATTAAAGACATATTATTTTATTATTTATGGATTAATATCCGGGATTCCGATTTCCAGCCACCGTAGGCGCGGGCTTGCGGACAGTGAGCAATGGGTAGCTCGCTGTGCGGCCGTCCAGTAACTGTCCAGACCAGCCCAAGTCGACGACGGCGCGCACTGTTCCCGCGCGCCTCAAGGAGTTGTCAGCAACAGCATCCTCAGCCGGGTCAAAGCCTACTGGGCCCAGGGTTATCCGAAAGGGAACTCGAGCCCCGGTATGAAGACTAGAAGGAACGGGGTGGGCTTTTAGTCAGTAAGAGTCTAACACTATCTCCTGCTCCGCCAAAGACCGGGGGTTGTCATTGGACGTTCCAAAGCGTAGATCTCTATGGAGAAGAACGTGCTAGAAACTCCGTGGACTCTTTTAAATCATAGTATTAGGTGTTACATAATATATAACCATCAGAGCTTAAAACCAAATGGGCCATTCTACTCGAATAACTGTAAGTCAACAAACAAAGATTAACTCCTGTTAGGCTAGCATAAAATCCTACCAGAGCTTTGGGATTATTCAAAAGAGTTATCCTGGTCATGGAATACAAAGGGAAATTGATGGAACAACAGATCAGATGGGTTTTAGTCTATTTATTTGTAGATGGGAGGTTCGCGCTTTATCGTTATCGGACCTGATGGAAAGCAACGATGCGGTCGACGATGGAGCGCGCTTACCTACATAGAAGTAACCTAACCTATTCACTCTTGACTTAGACTGAGAATGGTCTGTTGGTCTAGTTAGTTAGTGGCACTGACTGCTATGCCGGAGGTGGTGGGTTCAATTCCCACCCAGGACAAATGTTTGTGTGATGAGCACGATCATTTGTTCTGTGTCTGGGTGTAATTTATCTATAATATGTATGTATTAAGAAATATTTAAGTATGTTTATCAGTTGTCCAGTACCTATAACACAAGCTCTGCTTAGCTTTTTCGTTTTCGGTGGGAAAATCATCTACTGACATCCCCCGCTCTTGGGCGGAGCGGGAGATAGTGTCAGTCTTTTACTGACTAAAAACCCACTTCTGTTCCTTCGTTGCCGTTCGTTCCTGCGTAGCTTGGGACTGGACGGCGTTGTGTGATAATTGTGTGAATATTATTATATTATTTAAAGATTCCCGGGTTGTAGCTATGAAGAAACACAGATTTGCCGCACAATCAGGTGGTTTTAGTCTGTAAAAGTCTGATACTCCCTCGCAATCCACACAGAGAAACTGTTATTTGGGTTTTACCCGCCAAATAAAAAAAAGGATTAAGTACATCAAATTCATTTCAGCACGTGTGTTTATTGCGAAAAATACACAAAGTATAATTTGGTTTATATGACGCAGGACCGTTATATTTTGTATGTTAGACATTGTATTCTGTAATCCAACACTGATACAAAGTTAATGGACCACCGCCTCATAAAAATTGTGTGGAGCTTATGTCCCGGAAAGACATGAGCTACTTGTAATACCGATTTTTGTAAATTCTCCCGGGTTTATACAATGGTTGGGAAAAGCATCACGGATCATCAATTTATTATTTATGTGCTGTCATTAATTAAAAATTGTAAACGTACGTTGTGTTATGATAATAAACCTTGTTTTAATTAAAATGATCTAACATGTTAAAAAATATAGTGAGCATTAAAAAAAAAATTGAAAACAGTAATAACTCTGCGATCAATTTTCTCAATTCAAATTGAAAATATCTTTATTTCACATAGGCCTACACAGGCGTAGTGATGTTTATCTGTTCACCTATGCCTAAAACGAACTAATTTTGAGACGAAGGAAACAATTCTTTTCATCCTGATACGTTCGCTTTCCTGTACGCTAGAAACATTTTCCTACTTCCACGCAAAAGAAGCCACCGGCAGTAGCTAGTAGATGTATAAAAGAAAAATCCACTACCGACAAAGAAAAGAAATACAAAACTAAAAAGGCACGTGTAAAACATATACAAGGTGTAAGGGACAGCCCTCCACAAAATTTAAGGGCTTGCTCAGTAGACGAAACTGAACAACCTTCCACAAGATTTTTTTTTTTCAGGAAACTAAAAAAGAAATCAGCCTCACCATACAAAATGATAAACTTGATTAGACAATTTGTATGGCGAGGTCGATATTGTTTTTCGTTTCCTGAAAAAAAAATTTGTGGAAATTTGTTTCATCATATTTTCATCATCATAGTTTCATCTACTGAGCAAGCCCTTAAAGTTTGTGGAGGGCTGTCCCTTACACCTTATATAAGTTCAAATGTTTTTATAACCGACACTACTTACTGGAAAGTAAGTATACTTGTAACTCCCCAGTTAAACGAGCGCTAACCCCATTAGCCTGTATTATATTAAAAAAAATAACAAACCTAACACAATTTTCTTTCCGTTTATACTTTAACGAGCAAACACAAACTTAATTTCATTAAAAAACGCTTGTTAAGATGATATAACGCGGCACAAAATAGAATTAAACGCAGCTCTGTTTTGTTCTAAGTAAAATTCTTCAGTCATCTTATATTCCGTCTTTTTACGGTTACCTCAAAAGCAAAAAACGGAACCCTTACAGGATCGCTTTGTTGTCCGTCTGTCTGTCTGTCAAGACCTTTATCACGAGAACGCGTGGAGATATCGAGTTGAAATTAAAACCATATAGTCAGATCTGCGGTCCCTTAAAGCTGTGAAAAAAACATACTTATGCGTTTACGAAAAATAAAGATACGACTGTTTATATCGCAAAAAAATAAAAATTCATAATTCCCGTTGCCCCAGAATCCTGAAATTTGGCATGAAGCTGGCTTCACGCCAAATTCCAGGATTCTAGATATAAGACCTTGATCTCATAGCAGTGTGCTGGGGTGCTATTCTCTAAGAAAGCGCAGCGCTGGCACAGCGACGAGTCGTCAGCGCAGTACATTGAATTAACAACCCAATGCCCCTTTACATTGGATTGTTAATTCAATGTATTGCGCTCACGACTCGTCTTAGAGAATAGCACCCCAGATCATGACAGCTGACAGGCTCGACTGTTCTTATAATTATAAGGCGCTGCAGTGACTTGCATGTTACCTGTAGTCGTGTGTGATGTATAAATTAATTTGATTGTATGTTGGTGTCACGTTTTGTGTTATGTTTATGAGTCTTAGTTACTTGCTCAAATAAATGATGATGATGATGATGATGATAGCACAAGTATTTAATCTGAAAACAGTTTTGTTGTTACGTCACAAAGAAAATATTTTTTTTTTTGCGATTTGAAAAAATCTTCATGAGTCCATTCGGAAATTGAACTACATATTTACGTATGTAAGTTTGTATCAGTTTTTTTTTATTTTTCAAGCCTCTGATCATACCTCTTAATATTCTCACAGATATTGTTCTTTTGGAAATTACAGTTACAGTTACATGAATATTGCAATAGAGTTGATGGCATAAATATTATTAAACGTACAAGCGACTTTCAGCGGCTTCGTTTGTGTGGAATTAGTAAAATATCCCAATATACTAATAATATATATATACTAAGTAAGTTCTAATACAAATGTTTATCCGTTCGGTGTTTGAGCGTAAGGGAGTAACAAATATAAATATAAATATTTAGGGTACTACTAAAAATATGATTTTAATATCACATACGATCCAACGAAGGCGCGGGCTTGCGGACGGCAAACAATGGGTAGTTCACCGTCCAGTAATCAGGATGAAATCCCAGTTGTCGAAGACGCGTAGTATTCTAGACTTAAATAATTTTCCGATACATCGGGATTTAATATTTTTCATCTCGTAGAGTAAGATCCAAAGATATTGCCTAAAATATACGTAAAAATCAGCTTGGAGAATTTACGTGAAGTAAGTAATGATTTTATGTACCTTGATTACCCGATACCTGAAAATTGGCCGTCTAAGCAAGCTAGCAGGTAGGCATGCGTTCTTAGTACATACTAACAGTACTCAATCGTCCACATTTCCTTCGTCAGAAAATACGTGACGTCTGGCGGCCCTGGGATTTTGGACTATCAACTTTTAAGTCCAACAACAAAAGCTCGTCTCTCAAAAAATCATCACAACATAGTGGTAACGTCGAAGCCTACTGGGACCCTCACGCTCCGCCCAAGAGCGAGAGAAGTCATTGGATGATTTCCTAACAAATAAAAAAATACATTAGCAACACCTCTCGCTGAGATGTCTTCCCTTCTTCATTTCATCATTTAGTCTTGCGTGAGATAAAATGATTTATTTCGGAGTGTGATGGAGGCCACTCTTACTGAACCTTGAGACGATTGATGCGATTTCTATGCAAATGACTAAAGATTTTCGGCTATATCAAGTGTACGGGGAAAAAATATGGATTAACGTCAGCGTATACATTCATTAATATAGGTACATTGAATTAAATCATGCACAAAGTAATTTTGTATATCAGAACAACATAATTATTTAAAACATTAACATAACATTTGGACGTGAATACAGCTTTTAAACAGGGAGGCAATAAAAAAAAAAGAATGATAACACAATCGGGGGATACATTTTAGTGTTTCAGCAGCATATCTATCATCTCAATTCAAAATTTGATAACAGTACAGGTTAACTGAAGGATCAAAGAATTCATAAATCATCTCTATTCCCACTCCAGCACGTGCTAAGGAGGGGAAAGCGTCGCCAGTTTGAGGTCATTTTGCTGCGTTCCGAGATTAAGTGTCCCCGCACACGGGCTTCAAAAAAACACCGCTTTAAGCTTCATTTTGAAGCGGCCTTTTTTTGTGGCTCGTATGCGCGGTGCCGCCACAAAAAAACGCTGAAAGTGGCTTCAAGCTTAACCAGACACAAGAGTTGTGACGTGCTTCAGCTGTTTTTTGCGGCCGCTTCTAGCTTGTTTTTGAGGCCGCTTCTAGCGTTTTTTCGAAGTGAGGTTAAAAAAGACGCGTATTTCCTAGAACAAGCTCTGTGAAATTTTCCTGTGAATGACCGAATTACAGAATGCCAAAATAGCGTTCAGGTGTACCCTAACTTTATTCGCGTTGCGTCTCTTTCAAACATTGCGTTGGATTACTTTGGATGAATAAATAAGTTTTAAAACCATCCTCAGTTTGACGATGGACTGGTTGGAAAAGAATCCCTTAAATAAAAAACACTGATGAGTACTATTCTGTACTGTCGATCTATTAGTGACTAAAAGCCGTTTAAACATACAGGGTTTTTATAAAACACTTACAACCCTGCAAGACTGTATTACTAATATCATAAATAACTTTTGTACTATGAATGTTTACAAACCATACCTAATTCATTTACCAAAAACAAACCTTCAAGATTTCATTCTAAATAAAAAATAATTTATTTCAAATAGACCATTTGCAGGCACTTTTGAATAGTCAGATGTCAGTCAGTTCAAGAAAAGTGAAGCATTGTTCTATCTAACACATTGCAACTCTGTATTTTGCTATATCTACCTACATCTGTATGCGCGACACAAGCGCATCAAGCCCCCCTCCCTTCCCCTCCGCTATTGTACTATCGCTTGGTTCGCATAGACTTCGTAATATTTAGAACGTTTAATTCAAATATTTTTATTTTTGTATTAAAATTTGATAAACTAAAATATTATAAACTTTTAAAAGCCATAGAACAAAAATTGTTCTTTATGATGTTAGTAACATAATCCTGAGAGGTTTCCAGTGTATTACAAATAACCCTAATAGACATCTTCATTAAGTTTCACAAAACTAAAACGTAACCAGAGACCCTTAGGGGTGTTATTTAATCGACAGTTAACTTGTAATACTTAGTTTACTTAGGACTAGTGTTGTAATGAAATGATATCATTTCGCAAGTGTCCCATGAACTTATTTTAACTTTGGGTGCTTACACTTGTGATGTCGTCCTTAGACATAATTATATCCGAATAAGTACCGTACCTACATGTAAAGACGACGAAACGATCTCTTATGCATGTACTCTTACTGTATTCATTCGAAGACATACCTTAAAAGACTTGGTATCCAAGCCAAAAACCATTACAAATACTTATATAAAAAAAATAAGCTTTAAGAACTTGGTTTCTTCCAAAAAGATTCTCAAACTTCCCTTTTTGTCTTATAAGTCCCACGAAATCAAATCAAACGTAGAACATTTACGTCCTATTCACGTTCCGTACATACACTACCAAAAACACCCGGCAGCGCCCGACCTTCTTACAAGCACCTTATAACAAGTTTAGGCGATGGAACGTACGACTCTCGTAAGTACAACATTTATTCGCTCTAAAACCTTCTCATCTCATCTATTACATCTGTATTGTAGTGGTAAACCAAGTAACTTACTAAAAAAAATAAAGTTAAAAAAAGTAATTTAAGTTAAGTACTTAGTTTAAGTTTTAAAAAAGTTTTTCTATTCTTACTGTATTCATACGAAGATATACCTTAAAAGACTTAGTATCCAAGCCAAAAACCATTATAAATATAAGGAGAGCCAAAAAAATACTTATACACCCCTACTTTTTAATTAGTACATAAAAAATAGGGTTCTATCTGTACCCGTCAGTGATAATATTTTTGTAGTCAAAAGTAGAAAAAATCGAAATCCTAAAATTGACCACGAAAAGGTAAATTCATCACAGAATCAATCAAACATAACAATTGCTAGTAGAAAATACAGCCTGCACAATATTTCCATAAATTCAATGACATTTTGGGACATAAACCAACGCTAATAACTTTGCTGTTTATGGATGTTATTTATTCAGATTTTACGTATAAAATAACAAGGGCTTTTCTAGTAAGCCCTTTAAGTATGTGTACTAATGAAAAAATTGTGGTGTATTAAAAAAAAAAAAACTTTAAGGACTTATTTTCATCCCAAAATAAAAGATTCGTAAACTTTCCTTTTTGTCTCATAAGTCCTACGAAATTAAATCAAACGTAGTACAAGTACCGTATTTCGTCGACACACTACCAAAACACACGGCAGCGCGCGAGCTCCTTACGAGCATCTTATAACAAGTTTAGACGATGGAACGTACGGCTCTCGTAAGTACAACTTTTAATCGGTCTTAAACTTTCTCCTCGTCTCGCACGTCCGAACACGGATACGGGTTTCTACTTTACACCTTAAAAGCATGATATTTAGATTGTTTACCTGTATGTTGCTAGTTGTATATGTAGCTACTAGCTGTAGTTCCAACTATCTATCATCCAGAAAAAAGTACTGCCCCCTAGCCAAGTTACAACCGTTTCGCTTGCGTCGAACGCTCCGAGTTGGCCGCGCCGCCGAATCTTTTGTTCCGACCACGTGACTGAGCGTTGAGATGACGTCATTCTCATACAGTTGAAGCTTTCTACTAGAGTTAACTATTGTAGATTTACAACTTGGCTAGGGATACTGTTCCCGAGATAAAAAACGAAAACTTTCGATGCTTGTTTTATTTCTTATTGTATTTCAAAATTATTTTTAAATCTTAATTATTGTATTATTTATTAATTAATTGTATTGCCTTTAAGTAGATGTTTGTTAGGCCTGTTTGTAGGCCTCCTACAAGGTGGACCGAAGACCTGGTGAAGGTAGCGGGAAACCGATGGATGCGGGACGCACAGGAACGTTCGATGTGGCGACGTTTGGAGGAGGCCTATGTCCAACAGTGGACGTGTTTCGGCTGAAATGATGATGATGAAATAATTTTCCGCTTTCACGCGGATGAAACTCGTGAAATTCAACGAGCTGTCGACTCGAATTTGGTCCATACCGGACGACCGGAGAGCGAGCTGCTCATTGCTCGCGATTCGCAAGCACGTACCATTTGCCCTGTGAGTCCCAAAGCCCAAGTCTTCCCCTGTACGAGGGCTACGATGTGAGAATGTTGATAAGATCAACATTTACAAACCACAAAACTCCATAAAAGTAATCTACCAATATGACATCGGCTTGACAATCACAACCACAGAATATTTCCATAAAACCATTGTGTCGAGCAAATAAAATGTGTTATGATAGTTGACAATACGTAATCGGACTGATACAATTCCCACTGCGTCGTTCTGATAACGATTCTGAATATGAATATTAAAATTATTGTTAACAATTGAATGTTTTGTGCCTACAGCGCTGAAACGACTGTTTACTCAGTTTTGTTTGAATTATCATCATTATCATCAGCCTTTTTAATGTTCCACCTTTATAATCCACCACGCGGGTTCAGTGTGGGTTGGTGAATGTCACACGTCTTCGAATTTTTGGTTCTAGGACATGCCGGTTTTTTTTTTATGGTGGGAAAAATCATGCATTGACATCCCCCGCCCTTGGGCGGAGCGGGAGATAGTGTCAGACTCTTACTGACTAAAAGACCCACCCCGTTCCTTCTAGCCTTCATACCGGGGCTCGAGCGCCCTTTCAGATAACCCTGGCCCCAGTAGGCTTCGACCCGGCTGGGTACCTGCTGTTGCTGACAACTCCTTGAGGCGCGCGGGAACAGTGCGCGCCGTCGACGACTTGAGCTTGGTCCGGACAGTTACCGGACGGCCGGACAGCGAGCTACCCATTGCTCACTGTCCGCAAGCCCGCGTCTACGTTGGCCGGAAATCGGGATCAGAATCCCGGCGACGACGGCGGCGATAACGCCGTTGCCTGATGCGTTCGGCTTCCTCCTTTGCGAGCATTACTGCTTCGCAGAAGTCGGCGACCGCCTGCCACTCCTCCTCGCTCCGGACCATGGCCTCAACCAAGGCCCGGCGCGAGAGGACATGCCGGTTTCATCACGGTGTTTTCCTTCACCATTTTGAGAGCAGTGGTGATGAAATAAATTTCACAAAGTAATGCGCCTGGCTGAGTTTGAACCCGCGACCTACAACTCGTAAGTTGGGGCCGTTACCACACGGCCACCATAGCTCAATCACACACGCAAGTCAGGGCCAATACCATCTATGCTATCACTGCTCTAACTGCTTTGAGTTTAAAAAAAAAAACTTTTGAATTGTAACCACATCTGTGGTGTCACATAAGAACTAATCCTGCATCGCGCAATTAACGTTCTCCTCGCGATTTGAACTAGAACAACTCGAAATCACCGGCCGGGCAGTTGCCCACCAGACATACCACCCGTCTGGTCTGAGGATCCTCCCTTTTCTAAGTTTGCGAGACTTTACACTCTGTTCCACACACCTCCAAACTGGTGACCCCGACGTGATGCGTGAATAGTCAAAGTAGTTTATTTGCCAGTAATATGGCAATAAGGATGTTAAATACAGTTATACATTCTCCATGTTGCACCAGTCATATTTAAACAAATATCAGATAGTACAGTGAAACCTGGATAACTGGAACTTGTTGACTGGCCTGTTGGTGTAGTGGTTAGTGACCCTGACTGCAATTCCGGAGGTCGTGGGTTCGATTCCCACCCAGGAAAAATGTTTGTGTGATGAGCACGATCATTTGTTCTGTGTCTGGGTGTAATTTATATATAATATGTATGTATTTGGAAATATATTAGTATGTTTATCAGTTGTCTAGTACCCATAACACAAGCTCTGCTTAGCTTGGGACTAGACGGCGCTGTGTGATAGCTGTGTAATATTATAATATAACTTTAAGGGATCTGCAATTTTTTTAAACTGATTGCAATAATATATGTTATCGCTGAAAGCTACATCTACCAGACAACCTTTAGATGAATTATAACATCCCAAAATAAAAAGAGGCAACTAGCCATTCTATAATTGCTAAAAATTTCACTTATGTAAGTAGTTAATTTAACTTTTAAAACGTTCAAAATAAACCTCGCCTTTTCCAGACAAAAATAGATTGTTCTATGGTTTCAAATGCAAAAAGCTCTTTTGCATCTCTACCTGTGCGTCCAGAAAAAGTAAAACGCTATTTATGTGTAAGCCCATATCTAACCTTTTAGGTTTTTGAGATAAGAAATCATCAAATAATCTTCCTGCTCTGCGCGAAGCGAGAGTGAATGTCAGACTTTTACTGACTAAAACCCATCTGTATTTTTTCAGTTGCCCTATCCATTTTAGAGCCACAGTAATCCATGTCTTCGCACACCTTTAATGCCTACTGTCCACGGACGCGTAGCTTCATAGACGCGTAGTCGTAAAACTAATAAAACTACAGTTGCCATCACGGATCTTGAACACTTGCGCAGAAGTCAAATATTCGGTCTCTTTAGTGGTGTGAAGTGCGACGTGTGGGCGGGGAGTGTCAGTAATTGGCTGGCCGCGCCATCGCGTCATAGACGTCACTACTCATTCGTTCACTGCGTTGCTGCATGTATCTAACAAACGAAGACGATTGGCTCGCCAATGTATAGAATGCGCAAAGTGATCCCCACTCTGACGCCGAACGTTCAAGATCCGTGATGGCAACTGTATATTAGGCCGACGCACTCGAACGAACGAAAAAGGTCCCGTAGCATCGCCTGGCGTGGATCAAGTGTAGCTTGACAAGTGTAGTTTCCTGGATATATAGATAGACCGACGCACCCAGATCGGCAAGTGTGGTACACGAGTGCGCAATGTAGTTCTACCTTCAATTCTGTCGACGAATCTGTAAAGACAATACGATCCCGGTTTGCCGACAGACTTTCATAATTTTTTATGTACACAGGTGTTCTGAAAAGTTTCCGGCATAACAAAGATGCAAGCCATTTTGTCTTAAGATTCAAACAAACCTACACCACACAAAATGACAAATACGCGTCTATGAAGCTACGCGTCCGTATACAGTAGGCCTAACCAGACAATGCGTATCCCTATTACAAAAAAAAAAAACTGCGGAAATCCTTTCAATTCAAAGTACATGGACTCAAAAGGTTTTTATCCTCCTTACAATAAAAACAGCGCCATCCCTTTAATTAACTCCATCAAATTAACCTTTTTTAATTCCCGTTCCCCGGTATTTATCCTTAAAGGATAATGATAGGGCTGCCATCAGTATCTTGGGTGAGCTATATGCCGGGTGTGGGGCGGTCGCTTCCTATTTAAAGGGTTCAATGTTTATAACACGCTCTTTTATTTAACGCTTAGCTTTTGAGTTTAATCTTAGCCGTTAAAAGTTATTTGTTTTTGGAATAAATGTTATATTTGAAAATTTTCTTTGTTTTTAGGTGGGAAAATCATCTAATGATATCTCTTTTGGGCGGAGCAGGAGATAGTGTCAGACTTTCACTGACTAAAAACTCACTCCTATTTCTTCTTTGCCATTGTGCCAAGGCCCCGGGGATCTCTTTTGCATCACCTATGGCCCTAGGAGATTAACTACTGACATCCCATGCCCCAGAAACCATGTGAAGTTGTTGGTCTCGGTTGCCATTCGCAGATCTTTGTCTTTGACAGCAGTAGTATCGTGTTACCCAATAACTGGGTTCTGAAGGTCTGATAAGAAGTCGCTCCGTGGAAAAGACAGTATTCAGCTGCATCCCGTTAGGTTGGAAGCCGACCCCAAGCTAGTTGGCAAGATGCTATGGAAATTATGGTGATAGTGGGTGAAAAGATCCAATGCTCTTTGAAAGTTTTTGAAACTTAGGTTTCATATCATTTTGTCATTCGTTTTTTTTCTCAGGTAATTACACATGTGAAAACTAAAAGACAATTCACGAACAACCAACTCCAAAATCCGACTCTCCTGTCGCAGGTCTGCTGGAAGAAATTTCATTTAAAATAAGCAGCATCTTTGTGCTCTTCTATCTGTATTTATACTTATCTATATCTTTTTTTAAGTATTTGTGTACCTATACATAAATAAATAAATAAACAATCCTTGCCTTATTCAAACTCAAAGCATTCATTTCAATTAAATAATTTAGAGGTACTTATAAATTGTCACTGTTGGCTGTCTGTTACAAAAAAAAAACTTAGATTTCTATGGAGATGAACATGCAAAAAACTCAACTAACACTGTTTAAAACCAATAAAAAGTTACAAAATTATGGTTACTTTTGATATTAAGACGTACACGTTAAGATGAAATAACTATTTTAATATTTATTATGTGTAAAATAATACAGAGTACACAACATTATTTGTAAGACGTGAGAGAGATATACCTACCATACGTTAAATATTAAAAAAGCAAGAACTGTTGACTTTAGGTTCAAACCCAGCCAGGCACATTACTTTGCGTAATTTATTTCATCACCACATGTGACATGAGTCCACACTGCACCGGGCCCGGATGGTGGATTATAGCCCATTCCCTCTCCTAGAGAGGAGGCCTAAGTCCTAGCAGTGAGTCAGTCATTATAAGGCCGATAAAGCTATGTTCCAAAAATTGTCTTCAACAAAAATTTTCAGAGATTTGTATTTGTGTGTATGTATTCGTTTTCAAACCGATTATAATTTAGGTGTCTTCAAGGCTAGAGTGAATCAGCTCTTAATAAACTTGCACCTCACCATCAACGGTTCCATCACTGCTTACCATCAGGTGGGATCGCAGTCCAGCACTAGTTTATATAATATAAAAAAAAAATCAACAACACTGTTTTGGAAACAGTTTTTAAAACTGAACCATTTAAACCCCGACACTTGCCGAAGGCCTGTCAGGAACACAGAGCTGTAAAATTTAATTTTACATCCTGCCTTAAATTCACCCATGCAAATTTGGCGATAAAATATTATAAACATCTCCCCAACTTCCGATTACGGCAAAAAAGTTGCCTTTGCCGTCAATCAAAATGATTACAGTGTTACATAACGGACAGGCCACAGGCCGCTGAGCGATCGCAAGGCCGGTGCATGCCAGCCCAATTTCATTATGCAAATTCATATGAAATGTAAGCGAAACACGGAGCGTATAGCGACTTAATTGATGAGCAAATTTACATGCTAATAAAACGTAGTGGCACTGGGTAGGTGGATGCAGAAGGTTGAGAAAACAATGCAAGTTTATCTTACTAAAGTCAGTTATTTATTTCATTTCGGTTTAAAGAAAAACATTGCCCCACTTTAGGAACAACTCCTGTATCGTAGACGGATGCATTCACAAACATACAAACACACATACACCACACACCCATACCCGAAACTATAAAAGGTGTAAGGGACAGCCCTCCACAAACTTTAAGGGCTTGCTCAAAAAATCAGCCTCACCATAAAAAATGATAAACTTGATTGGACAATTTGTATGGTGAGGCCGATTTTTTTTTTCGTTTCCTGAAAAAAAATTTTGTGGAAGGTTGTTCTGTTTCGTCTACTGAGAAAGTCTTAAAAGTTTGTGGAGGGCTGTCCCTTACACCTTGTATTGTTCCGTGACAGAATTGAACCCACGATACGCAGCGCCAATCGCTCAACTACTGCACCAACCATGTCGATATTATATCTGTATTCCTATACTTCTACTACCTACTACTTAATAATAAAATGGAAGAGTTGTATTTTCATATTTTGGTTCGTAATCAATAAACTCAAAATCCATTTAAATTACCACTGCCACTAAGTATCAATAAGTGAATAATTTATAATATTTCTTTTTTATATTCGTTGTTCTTTTAGAACGTCATTTTATTGAAGGCTTTTCTTTGTTCTCTGCTGAGAGCGTTCTACCTAGTCATAGAGTGCATAATAAACATTTTTGGGTTGAAAATCATCAAATAAATTCCCCACTCTCTGTGAATCGAGATAAAGTTTAAACTTCTACTGACTAACCTACTTGTGTTCTCTCAGTTGTCCTTGTCGTACCAAGACCGCTGCTGAACTTCCAACACTTCTATTCCGTAAACTTATGGATTGCATCAAAAGCAAAAAAGTGGTTACAATAACAATTACTTACTGCAACCACCATTTGTCATGGTACCAACGTAATAAAAGTCAAAATCGGTTAAACGGACAGTAAAAAAGGTTTGTATACATTCAATCAGTGTATAATTCAATCAATCTTGCATTCTATACCTGTAATCAAGCAGTAATGGTTGATGAAGGAATGGAGTTCCTATAGAGTGCATAATACGAAGTTAGAAAGAGTGTTCTTTCTGCACATACATCTACACAGTAACGTAACGTAGTATCGTAGATCCTGTGTAATTGCAACGAAAACCCGATAATGGTGTCTGATAAGAGAGCCATGGAACCTGATTCTGTGAGGGTTTAATTACGCGAACAATGCTTAATGACGATACATGTATGGCCGAGTCATTAAAAATTTCATACTTTGCTTTTGAATTGCTTTTGAAATTCGTTTTCATGAAATTCGGAAATGGTGGCCTGCGGGCTTCGTGAAGTTTCGTATTTTTTTTATATAAACTAGTGCTTGACTGCGATCCCAACTGTTGTAAGTAGTGATGCAATCGTTGATGGTGAGGGAGCTTTTTCTTTCATTTCATTTTTATAGTCACTCCAGTCTTGAAGACACCTAAATTATAACCAGACGGAAAGACCGCAGCAAAAAAATTTTCATTGTATAAATTATTGACTATATGTTTTAACTTTATCTATTTAAAACTGAACAAAGTATTCACATTATTTTCGTACTTCCGTTACATTATTATCGTATGAAGGCCAGAAGGGACGGGGTGGATCTTTTAGTCAGTAAGAGTCTGACACTATCTCTCGCTCCGCCTAAGAGCGGGGGTTGTCAATGGATGATTTTTCCCACCTTAAAAAAAAAACATCTTGTAGCCAAAAGCCTTTGCCTCCAGATCCCATGACGGCAGGCCGGCTGGGCTCGCCTCTTTATGGGAGACCGTGTCCCTGCACCATTCGGATGGAAATGACCCTCTGGGACGCGTTTAGCTACCGGTTGCTATCGCAGCGATGGCATCCACATCGGTACTCGTACGAATGTCCGTTCGGTTCGTGCCCTAATCATCACGCCACAGTAACCAGTACCCCTTAGCCAAGTTGCAAATCTGCAATAGTTTTTAACTTGGCTAGGGAGGCAGTATTGCGCTTTTCACACACAGCCATATATAAGATGGGATGTTATGAACCTATTATTTTTCAATTAATGAATATCCATGAGGAGCAGTGATGGCCCAGTGGTAACAGTCCCGACTTACAAATTGTAGGTCGCAGGTTAAAACCTAGTCAGACGCATTACTTTGTGTAATTTATTTCATCGCCATTGCTCTCAAAACGATGAGGGTGAATCTCATGAGGAAACCGGCATGTCCTAGAACCAAACAATTCAAAGACATGTGACAGCCCCCAAACTGCACAGGCCTATTCGCTTTCTTAGAGTGCTGGCCTAAATCCTAGCAATGGGAATATTATAAGGCCATTATGCTTTATTACTTAAATGATCTTAAAAAAAAAAACCGTAGGTGGTTCAAAAGTCAAAAGTCAAAAGTTTTTTTATTTCACATAGGCCTACATGGGCACTTACAAAACGTCAGAAGCTAGGGCACGGTTCAAAATTGGTCGTTTCCTATGAAGAAGAGCCGGCAAGATTCTCCATGGATACTCTTTTAAAAAAGTGGTTGTAGTTACAATATTTCCATATGACAGTATTAATAGGTATTATTTAAGAACAGAGTAAACCGGTCTATATTGTACTAAAACATAAAGATAAGAAATCAAAAAATACATTCAGCCGAATATAGAACTTTCTTCTTTTTGAAGTCGGTTAACAAATAACTAACTAGGTATACAGACAAGATTAAACAGATTTACTCTATAGAAACTAAGGATTTAACTAAGACTTGCTTGATTCTAACCGACGTTCAAGTTCCACAGTAAATGAAGTGCAAATTGTTTGTGAACTACGTTTGTTTCTTCTGATCGATACCGCTGGATTCAGCACTTGTTCCCCGCTGGATACAGCGCTTGATCTGCTTAATTGTGAACAAAGTGAACTGGAATTGGAAGTTTAGTGAGCAGTGAAGATTGTAGGAAACAAAATGGGCGATACATTATTACGATAATGTTCAGAAAAATGTATATAGAACACTTTCAAAGCCTTATTTTATTTATTAAAACTAAACAGCCATATAAGTTATGCACCTACTTAAATAGTTATTTATACATATAATCTTAAACTTAACTAATTAGGTACTTAAGAACCTGAACATCAGATGTGATCCCGATTTCCGGCCAACGTAGACGCAGGCTTGCGGACAGTGAGCAATGGGTAGCTCGCTGTCCGGCCGTCCGGTAACTGTCCGGACCAAGCCCAAGTCGTCGACGGCGCGCACTGTTCCCGCGCGCCTCAAGGAGTTGTCAGCAACAGCAGGGACCCAGCCGGGTCGCAACCTACTGGGGCCAGGGTTATCCGAAAGGGCGCTCGAGCCCCGGTATGAAGGCTAGAAGGAACAGGGTGGGTCTTTTAGTCAGTAAGAGTCTGACACTATCTCCCGCTCCGCCCAAGGGCGGGGGATGTCAATGCATGATTTTTCCCACCATAAAAAAAGGCTGATTATGCTAATATGCGTGTTTTATACGTAAACAACCGCCCAAAATCATCTCCGAATTTACACTCGGTTCCGCAAACCTCAAAAATATCTCCGATTCCAAGTCTTTAGCTTAACAACCTTTAGTGGTAATTAACTTACTAAAATCTTTATAAAAACCAACTCCTCTAAAGTCATGACGAGAACACCAACTATTACAATTTTAATTTTCTTGAAAAACCTTTTTCCGCTTAACTAAACCGTTTGTAATTAGGGCTTAGAATAAAACTACCATCCCAAAGAGCATAAATTAAATTAAACATCTAAAATTATTTCATTCACTGCTGTTAAAATTATATTAGCGCCGCCGTTCAAAACTTTGCATATGAAATGAAAAGTTTTTAATGCCTGGTATTATATAATTAATAAACGCACACACTTCTGCCGCTAAGCTTGTTAAAACGTTTCAGTTTCAAATTCAAACAACAATTATTTGTTGTTCAAACATTTAGGGAACTCAATCAATCAGTCTAGGCTGTTCCTAACTATTTTAGGGTCAGTTTTCAGTCAAGCCAGATTTAGCTTTTAAAACAAATAGGGCAAGTGTGCGAGTCGCACTCGCGCACTGAACGTTCCGAACCAACTTACCTATGTAAATAAAACAACTCCCGAATGGAGTCTCGAAAATTTTTCCGAATCGCAAAACAGTTTTTTTTTTTTAACTACTTTCCTGCTTTCCGACTTATTTCTATACCTGTGCTCTATGATCTTGTTTTAAGTCAAATTTCAGGATTCTATGTCAAAGGGAAGAGCCCTATGAATTGTAATTCCCTTGAAAGTTGCTATATCTTTTTTTTGAAGTTTGATTTCTTCACAGCTTCAAGGTACTGCAGACCTGAGGTTTTATTTTCAATTTATATCTCCACACGTTCTCGGAATAAAGGGTCTTGACAGACAGACAGACAGACAGACAGACAGACAGACAGACAGACTACAAAGAGATCCTATAAGGGTTCCAGGTATCGCTCATACTAAAACTAAGCTTGTTTAAGTTTATTTATTAGTTGTCTAGTACTCATACCACAAACTCTGCTTAGATTAAGGACTAGATGGCGTTTTGTGAAGGTTGAGATACAAAAAGCACTATACACATCAATTTACCGTAATTCCAATATTTACCGATCTAAGAAAGCTCCTTAGGGGCATGACAATCACGTTTAACCGACGAATCGATAATCAAGATGTAATTAGTTCACAGATAACAGCGTTTCCTCTTCGGATAATCCCTCGGCCGCCATCTTGGTGATCCCATGAGGACAAAGGGATAGTCCGGCTGGTCAGCGTGACCAAACATCGAGGAAATCAAACACTACAGTCGATAGCCGTGTAATTGTGTGTGTGATTCGGGATTTGTATTGAACAATGGCCGACAATGAGTCTATTTTAAACCTAATTAATTAACTTCCTGATGACAGTGATGTAGAGAAGTATTTTAGATGCCTGAGTATTTTTTTTTTTAAGTAACTATATTACGGGGTGGGTCTTTTGGTCAGTAAGAGTCTAACACTATCTTCCGCTCCGCCCAAGGGCGGGGGATGGCAATGCATGATTTTTCCCACCATAAAAAAAAGACCGACTACTTTCGGGCGTTGATAATCATATGCATTATTTTCTTTCTTATAAATAGTTAGTTGCTTAAAAAGTTTTTTATAAATTTAAGTTAGTTTAAAAGCTGTGTCATTATTTTGGTGTATTCATTTATTATTTATTTATAAGTAACTCTATCTGTTTCACTTTCACGGTTAAACTATTATCGAACCAATTTCAATAAAATTAGGTGCGGAATAAGCTTGAACCCCTAAAAAGGAAATAGGCTACTTTTAATCTGGCTTCAACTTAGTGTCCATGTAAATGTCGGTCACAGCGATGACCGACATTACAAAACTTCGCATCGATTCTGTCTCTACAGACTTTTCAGTTATTCTGTACCGGATTAAAGTAGGTATATGTTTTTCTACTAATGGTAGCTGATAATCCTATTGTAGCAAAACAAGATAATCCCCTGTTTTCAAGTAAGGCCAACATCTCTAGATTCTCGGGTCTTTTTGAATCTAGTCTATCTACGAGTATATATAAACACAGTGTTCAGTTTTGAATCTACATAACAGATTGTTACAAAACTCGTAAATCTTTTATATAAAATTCTCGTGTCACAATGTTCGTTCCCGTACTCCTCCGAAAGGGCTTGACCGATTCTCATGAAATTTTGTGAGCATATTAAGTAGGTCTGAGAATCAGCCAACATCTATTTTCATACCCCTTAGTGATAAGGGTTGTCCACCTTTAACATTTACTTAAAAATTATTTATATGGCAAAACAACGTTTGCCGGGTCAGCTAGTAATCATATAAAACTTACGATACCTAGTCAATAAACGATAATACTTGTTATTAAAGTTTTTTTTTTTAAATATTGAGTTTAACTCAGAATAACTCTTAATAAACCTTCTTTTTTTGGGTTGCGTACCTCAAAAGAAAAAACAGAGCTCTTATAGGATCACTTTTTATACCGTGTCTGTCTGTCAATGCAATTTATTTTGGGAACGCGTGGAGGTATCAAGTTGAAATTAAAAACATATATTAAGGTCCTATAAAACTGTGAAAAATCATCGATATACACCGCTAAATTTTAATCCCGTGGAGGGTCGATCCGCTACATGAAACACCATTGATTTGTAAAGATAAAATTTAAAAAATGATGTTCCTCTTTTTCAAAACTCGTATTAGTCACTGTCCCACTGCTGGGCAAAAGCAAAGGGCAAGCCTCCCTCCACTCTTTCCAACGATCATGGTTCCTAAATGCTAAAATTACAAACTAATAAATCTATATATACATATATATAAATGAATCCCTATTTCCCTTGGTCACGCCAGTCAGTCACGCGTGAACGGCTGGACCGATTTCGCTAATTAATTTTTTGTTGTCTTTGTTATTGTGAGAAGAAGGTTCTTATGGAAAAAAAAGTAAAATTTGGGTAGTGTAGGGTAGAGTAGGGTAGAGTAGGGTAGAGTAAGGTAGAGTAGGGTAGAGTAGGGTAGAGTACGGTAGAGTAGGGTAAAAGGTATCACAAGTAGTAGTACAACTCGTAAACCGGGGTTAATTCTACTGGATTAGTACTTATCTCGAACGAATGTTTTTTTTTAAACAATAATAAAAATAACTAAAATGAGTTAAAACCTAACATATTTATCTCCTTTTCATGATAATACCATCACAATATATAACGCTATTTTCCTTATTAACACCTAATCTTTAGAAACTCAAACACCTAACAACAGAATTAAAAACAATTCTGTGTTCATTACTTTTTTTTAATCAAAACCTTGCTAGCGGCGAGGACAGGAGATGAGGCCTAGATTGAATCAACAATGTTCTCGCCTTCGGGGAATTACGCTCTAGTCAATATCTTGGAGTGATACCACTAATTATTCATACCGTGGTTATATTATAATTTTTATAGCAATTGATCTTTCATTCAAAGAGAAAACCGAAAGTTTTTTTTAAATACTGCCCAATACTATTTTTTTTTAAATTTTTATTGGTATGACAGGCGTTTGACCACTATCTTACCTGATGGTAATTGATGATGTGTAACCTATTCGCTCTTGACTTAAAGATCCCTAGGTTGTAGCTATCAGGAAACACGGACTCCGGCAGAGAATTCCACTCCTTAGCTGTACGTTTCCAAAACGCTTATACGTATGGGTGAGATATCCACCATATACCGATGGCGCAACGCCGTACGTCTAAGACTTGGCGGAATTAAATTGTGCAATTCCAACGCACTCTATCCGAAATGTAACCGATAGAAAACCGACAGGTCATCAACTCGGCGTCGATGCTCAAGGCTTTAGAGCTTTGACTCGACAAGTGCGTCATCACCAGTGATCCTTTTGGCTCGCTTCTCAATCGACTCCAGGGCATCAAGCTGATACTTGGCAAACCCATTTTAAAGATGAAAAAAGTACTTCATACACGATCGAACTTACGCTTGGTAAAGGTTGAGCAGCTGTTCCGACGTGATGTACGATCCCAGTAACACTGCATTTTAACTAAGATCCCCAGCTTTTTGGCAGTCTATTTTGCTTTATAGGAATAATCCCTTACACTTACAAACATATCAACTGACATGCGCAAGACACGCATACCCGGGACACTTATCTGTAGGTCATGCAATATTTTTTTCCTTGTTGTTTTTTTTTTTTTATGGTGGGAAAGAATCATGCATTGACATTGGGTGGAGCGGGAGATAGTCTCAGACTCTTACTGACTAAAAGACCCACCCCGTTCCTTTTAGCCTTCATATCGGGGCTCGAGCGCCCTTTCGGATAACCCTGGTTCCTTGTTGTGATGGAACCCACGAAACGCAGCGCAGTAGCCAAACAATCAACAACTGTGCTAGTTATAACGAGTAACTTACACTACGCATGTATTAAGGCTTTTGTATAATTCCGAAAGGTTCTTGTCTTCTTCACGAATGAAAGGAATCTATAAGGAAATGAGGTACAGATTGAATCACCAACGTTCTCGCTCAGGGAATTAAGTTCTTGTGAACATTTCGGGGTGGTGCCACTCATTATTCATACTGTAACTTTATAATATCCTGGTACCCACGCGTATGACACAGTTTGGAAACCAGGTTGTTAGCTATATGGTTTTAGATTAGTTTATTTATTTATTTAACAATTCATGTACACACTTAACTTACATAAGAAAAGAAGACAGAAACAGAAAAATAGGTACATAGGTGATGCTTATTTCTAACGAAATCTCTTCCAGCATACCCGCGAAAGGAGAATTAGAAAAAAAGAGAAGTAGAGTTTAGAGGAAGGGTGTACCATTTTATAATTTTATTTATTTATTTATTTATTTAAAGCTTTATGCCCAAAAAAAACTGTACAAAGACGGACTTAATGCCTTAGGCATTATCTACCAGTCAACCTTAGGGTGGCGCAGAAACAAAACATGGCAGGTGCACCTTAATGAATAGACAAAACAGAAGAGAAAAAAATATATACAGTAGTAAATACATACTTAGATACATACATAATTTTAAACATTGTTCGTACTGATAAGGAGTAAAATTCCCTGCCGGAGTCTGTGTTTCCTAATAGCTAGCCCTGGACCGAAAAGGGCAGCTGAAGGTGGGTTTTAGTGAGTAAAAGTCTAACAGTTCTTCTCGCTCCATCCAGAATGGAAGAAGTAATCTGATGATTTCCTATCTCAAAAAAAGAGACAGATTATTTACTAATTTTGCCAGTAAAATCGCCTGTGGAGTGTAAAAAAAATATATTCTTTGTCATTTAGGTCAAAAGTAGCTTTTTACTGGTGAAAGAGTTTTGAAAATCGGTCCAGCAGTTCTTGAGTTTATTCATTAAGTAGAAACAAAAAATACAAAAATTGAAATCATTTCTCCTTGTGATATTATTGGTATATTACAACATTAATTTTAGTGTCAACCGTCGAATCCGACTCGGCTGGGCAGCGTTCGGGAAGCTACGCAGTATCTTCTCATCCAACATACCACAGTGTCTCAAGACGAAAGTCTATGACCAGTGTGTGTTGCCAGTGATGACATATGGATCCGAAACGTGGTCGCTCACAATGGGCCTCATCAGAAGGCTTAAAGTCACCCAAAGAGCAATGGAAAGGGCTATGCTCGGAATTTCCTTGCTTGATTGAATCAGAAATGAAGATATCCGCAGGAGAACCAAGGTGGCAGACGTAGCACAAAGAATCTCCAAACTTAAGTGGCAATGGGCAGGGCACATTGCTCACAGAACAGATGACCGTTGGGGCCGAGTAGTTCTGAAGTAGCGACCGCGTACTGGAAGACTCAGTGTTGGAAGGCCTCCTACAAGGTAGACTGACGACCTGATGAAGGTAGCGGGAATCCGATGGATGCGGGACGCACATGATCGTTCGTTGTGGCGACGCTTGGGGGAGGCCTATGTCCAACAGCGGACGTCCATCGGCTGAAATGATGATGATGATGATGAATTTTAGTGTATATAAAACTCGATACACGTATCTAGTATTTTTATATAAAGAATCTATGCACAAAACATAACTGTATCATGAAAAATAACAAAGTTTATTTCAGCAAATTTTATAGTCACCATCCAGGCGACTGAGAGGTGGTTTTACACTTGCACCCAGCTGTCTGCTGGCGCCTAATACCCGCTATGATCTACCGTGACCTGTGTTGCACTTAATGTCGGTGGTGACCAACTTATAACCTTTTTCATTATTTTTCGGAAAAAATAAAACATGATGTAAAAAACACTAGAATACATTCAGTTACTGATTCTGAACTAACTTAAGTTTCACATAACTAAAAATAATGTTGAAGAAGTATAAATTATAATCATATCTATACTTCCTCAGATTACGTAGACACTCTGTGTTGCTATGGCTACGTTAAGAGACAGAAAAGGAAAAAATTGCGCAGTAACAGTTCAAAATTATCCAGACAAGGCCGTTAGCAAGAAGCCCATCTATTACTACAAGTATTAATAATTATAACTTTTAGAGGTCATTAGTACAGCCTGTACCTTACCTATATTATTAATTTTCAAGGTTAGAAACAAGCCCTGCGTTTAAGTCTAAGAATCAAACTAAGTTATCTTGTACAGGTTGATTTAGAATTATACGAATTTCTTGACCGAAAATGTTAAATTTACATGCAGAGGTGATAATTTTCGTTTAAATACTAAAGCGATAGATCGATGCTATCGCTTATATCGCTATTGTGTCAATTAGAGACACAATAGAAAGACAATGACAGTCTACGTCATTTATCTACACTAATGTTATAAAGAGAGTAATTTTGTTTTTTGTGTGTATGTTTGTAATGAATAAACTCAAAAACTACTGTACCGATTTAAAAAATTCTTTCACCATTGGAAAGCTACATTCACCCTGAGTTACATAGGTTATATTTATTGCCCGTGCGAAGCCGGGTCGGTCCGCTAGTTTATTATATAGATACTATATTGTACCTACGCCAAAATAAACTAACATATACCTAAACTAAACTTACGATGCCTATGCTTATGTGCAATGTACTTATATCATATGCCTGATGAGACTTAAAATCAGCTATTCATTTATTTTTGGATGAACTGTAAAAACATCGATATCGCGGTTTTTCACATCATTGCCACAAATCGCGAGTAATACTCGTATTATTCAAATTTATGAATTGTATACATTAGAATTCTATTAATATATTTACGCAATGAAAGCATTATTTATTTTGAGTAATATCACAAAATAGATAAGTACATAAAACCATCTCATCTATGTACTTTACTTTTTTATACCTACGCTCGGTGGACGCACACTAGTGAGTGTTTGAGCCGGAACTGTTCGACGAGTGATCCGAGACGCGACCGAGACATCGTGTCCGTGAGCGGTGTCTACGTGTGCGTAGCTCTGTGTAGATTGACTTCTGTACCTTTTGTGGTAATGTATTGTAAAATTAAGGGTGTGAGGCAAAAATTTAACAAGATGTTAAAATTAGTCATTACCGGTTATATTTTTTGTTTTTCAACATACAAAGCGTAAGAGACAGATCTTCGCAATGAAAACAAAAATCAGCCACAATACAAAATTGTAAACTTGATCGGACAGTTTGTATAGAGAGGCTGATTAATTTTCGTTTTGTTTAAAAAGTTGTGGAAAGTTGTTCAGTTTCGTTTACAGCCCTTAAAGTTTGCGGAGACGTGTCCCCTACACCTTTTATATTTATAAACAGAAGCACTTAGCAATTAATCTCTTCACTATTCTTGGAAGTCTATTAAAGGCCACAGAAGACATTAAGGTGGTTATCACACTGCCATGCACCACGCAGAGTAGCGCGTGAAAACACTCCTACGCACGTACTTGCGGGAGTGCAGATCTGCAACACCCTGCGGGTTTTTTACGCACTCACGCCCGTAAACCGGTGCGTCTTGTAAGTTCACGCAGGCACGCACTCATTTCATACAAAATCACGCACGCAACAAGACACAGTGTGGCATACCATGCGTATCGCCCCGCACCCACGCGCGTGAGTGCATGTTGCTACTTGCTCCGCATGTAGTTGCGTGATGTAAATGAACGCGCGTGGATGTAGTTTCAGTGTGTTGGACTGTGCGTGTTTTCTATACAAACGGAGATACAAGCAACGTTAAAACACGCATTCACGCACTAAGCTACGGCATGCGTGACAGTGTGTTAATCACCTAAGTCTAGGTACATTATGTACCTTTGTACACATGGTTTAATTAAACAAATAAATCACATTTTCTTAGCCTCACACACACATAAACCTAATACAATTCCGGTACATAACACATTGAAAGACGAAGGCGTTTATTAAAATGTAATAAGTTAAAATGACGGGGTTCCTCGCCGGCCCAGAGTAATATAACAGCTGGCGGCGATCCAAATTGCAACCCTCAAGTGCCTTCAGTTTAATACCCACAAAACTTTATGAAATTGTAAGAAATCCCCATGTTGGACGGATCAAAAAGATCCGTTGAATTTCAAGCGAGTCATTTTAGTGTTATGACATACTACTGTGGCATGGATAGGGTTAGATAGGTAGGATAGAGCAGTTGTTGAGGAAAAGTTGGGTAGGTCTTTTTTTAGATGGGAAAATGATCCAATGATATCTCTCGCTCTTGGGCGGAGCGAGAGGGTGTGTAAGACTTTTACTGATTAAAACCTACTACTGTTTCTTCGTTGCCTTTCACACCGGGGAAGAATTTTCCTTTTATAAATAAACCCTTACCCATTGATAGACTTTCGCTTGACCACTCTCCTGATGGAAAGTCCAATTTAATACCTCAGTACTTCTGTCGTAAGTACACTCTCTTTTTTCTGGACACAAGCGGTTCACCACTACCGTAGACTCCACTGCGTCCTCCGAGCGGTCCTCGCAATGGTTACACCCGGGCGTTTCTCCCATTATTACGTATAAGGGCATTATCTTCTTCATATTTTCTATACCAAAAACTAGAGTCTTCACTCACTCATTCCCAATAGTCAATGGTTTACAAAAACGCTGCAAACGTCAGTCGGTAGTGTTTGCTGAACAAACTCTACGTAAATCAGTCTACCCGTTTTTCAGTACCAGACCTTAAAGCTCTTTACTACCTAGTGGCCAGTATCCATTAACTTTTTAAAAACAAAACCACACTGTCCACAGTCACAGTAACTTGTGATGCAAAGGGTGCGTTATAACATGGATTCGAAACTTTACCTTTAGGAAGATGCCCATAACCAGATTATACTATGACTGTCTTATGAACGCGTCAGGCAAAATTATATTCTTTGTTTTGAAACATATGAGATTAGTTTAGTTTTTACTAGGAATAACTCCGACAGTCTATCGAAGAACTTTTATTAGTAGACTAATCACCAATAGATCTTTCCTAAGCTGCAGCTGCACTACAACACCTAGTCTTTCTCATTGGCTAGATTTTAGATTTCAGAAAAAAAGGATTCTCGTCTCCCATTACTTAGTCTATACCAAACAGTAAACAACAGATTAAGGGTCGTAGCACACATATCAATTTGAAAAGAGATAGTCACCGTGTCAACTCGAGCCGTTTAGTATTATTTGTATGAAACTCCCTACTGCAACGCACACTAATCGGAATCGTAACGTAATCGCCTCGCCTCGGATAAGCTCACGAACCGCAGTGCGGTGCGCGGTCGACTTGCAGTTAACTTAGCTTATGGCTCTCCGTACGCTAGCTTACGTCTCTTCGTCCACTCCCCACCCGCGATCTGCGTTGCCGGACATGCTTTCATCGGCTGTCATTCAAAAGGCAGTTTTCAGTCGTGTTGCGCGCGTGTTTGATGAAATTCTTATGTTAGATTTCAAAAAATAACGATGAATAGGGAGAAACTCATAGAAGAAGGTCGGAGTCGACGTGCCGGAGCTTGTGATCCACTTACGTTACATAGTTACGTAACGTGGACGACTGTTTGACGCCAAGGGGAAAGGCAAGGCGATGACAATCAGCTCCTGAGTTGATATGTGTTCTGTGACCCTAAGGGTCCGACGCTGCGTTAAGCAGGCGCCCGCGCGGTCCCATACAAAAGTTCTCCGTCGCGGCTCACCGCGCAGATATCCGTCGTGAGCAGCTACGCTCTGCGCGCGTTTTGCTACATAATAATATATTAATGTCCTCCATCGACTACGACTACGTGCACACCGTTAAAGTTGAACTACCGACACTGCGCAGGTAATAATCCGGTTTCCGCTACGGGGACCGTCCGCGCGTGTGCACGCGCGACGTCACGCGATGGGTGACAGCGCGAGACCCCGCGCGTGCCCCCGGTTAACGCGACGTTGGCCCTTATACACAAATACTAAATAATCTCCAAAAAGTTCTCCAAAAAAGTCCTCAAACTAAATCACATAAAACCATTGTTCCTTTTATGAACTCCCTCGGAAACCCAACTTTCGGTCCAATATAACCCGTTACAGCATGGTCCAGTAACTTATTCCATAAATACTCAGTTACAACGGACGATGCGCTCAGTCTCTCGGGCACACACCAAACTTTGCTGCAGCCAAATATTTTTGCATACTTTTTTTTCTGTTTGAATTTTGTAAGGGGACCATAATTTAAAATGTTCTTTATTAGCTGGGCATTTGTTGTGGTGAGACTGTAACTTTTATGCAATTGTAGAAAGTAACGCTTTCTACAATTGCATAAAAGTTACAGTCTCTCGGTACCATTTAGGAGAGTTACTAGTTTCTTTAAAAAATCTAGTTAAAGACCGTTTGCTATTTTGGTTCAACATCATTTCAATTTTCCTTTCATTACTGCAACCATCATCTAAATTATATTTTTCTCTTCTTTATATTATATTGGACTCAGTCCGGACGGTTACCGGACGGTCAAATAGCAAGCTGGCTATTGCTCGCCGTCCGCGCCTACGGTGACCAGAACGTACCGCCGCCTTCTTTGCTAGCATTACTGCTTCGAATAAGGAGGCGACCGCCTGCCACTCCTCCTCGCTTCTGACCATGGCCTGTACCAAGGCCCAGCGCGAGAGAATGTTACCGCCGATCGCCCCCACGAGGACACGGCGGTGCTCTGCCGTGACCTCCGGCCGGTCCACACAGTGGTGACAACCGGGTGATTCTTCCGCACGAAACCGGTGCAGGAACCTCTCGAACTTACCATGTCCAGTGAGAACCTGCGTCATGTGAAAGGTGAGGACGCCATGAGATATTAGGCTAGTTGCCGTAAAAAATGTAATTGGGCGTATTTTAGATTATTCAAAAATAAGGGACACTTATTTTTTATTTGTAAATTGAACCAAAAATGACAAAGATATAGCCCATTACAGTTACGTGTAACGTCACGCCGTGCTGCATTTTTTCGCACGGGGTGACATAACACGTAACTTTAATGGGCTATATCTTTATTATTTTTTGGTTAATCGAAAAAAGAACAAATACGTGTCCAAATTTTTTTATAATCTAAAATACGGACCAAATAAAATGTACCTAATTATTTTGACCTTGGAAACTACCCTATTATGACGTGCCCAGCACTGCGTTGCGACTACTATGAGATCCAGCCGGAACTCTGTCCGCCATGCCGCGACTGATAAGAGATAAGACTGATGACGAAGATGCATCACCGGGGCAAAACTTGCTCGTCCGCATCTCCACGCTCAAAACGTGCATGCGTGCAAGGACTGTTGCCTTCAGATAATGTTCCTGACCTGGAGTTAAGGTTTACCCGTATTTCAAATTTATCAGCTGTTGAGGCTTGATTGCTCAAATCAAAAACAAATTTTCAGATACCTTATCATATTAGAAGGCCACATTTATAATAATACAAGAATTTTATAAGGAAGCCTGTTGTATATGATGTTTTCTTCCTTATAGAAAGTTATTTATGGACTCCTTGTAACAAAAATATGCTAAAGACCTTTGTCCTCTTCGGTTAAGCAGTATGAAAACGTCAGGTTTTTATAAATATGAATTGTACTTCCAACATTGGCTTTAACAAAAACTAATACCGTATTAATTTACAACAATATTTTAATAGTCTTCTATTTTCTTTAAAAAATGAGTTTTGAATCTAATTCACTTGAGGATATCAGACAAGACTAGTTCCCCACCAACTGTGTTCCCACGTTGTCGTCGTGGTGGGGCTTGCGTGTCTCAGTGACCTTGAGGGCTATGCCGGTAGAGCTACTCATGCCGGAAGGCCTCAAGCGAGAGACCAGACCAAGTGGAACATACGGCGGAGTCCAGTCGGACCGCCCGGAGGGTGCGCTGTCCAGAAGCGCTGGCACAACAGCTGTTGGCGCCTTCTGGATAGCGATGTCGGGGAGATAGGGTTCGCCTCCGGTACGTGTCTGCTCAGCAGACATGACCTGGATGGCGAACGTGCAATGGGGACCCCACCCCATTTAAAACAAAAAGGCAAAGCTGTGTCCAGCACCACCATGAGCGCGAATGATGAAAAATTAACTACCCCAGGAGGGTACCTGCGTGCAGGAGAATCCCTCCCCGAGCAGAGCTCGGGCCGCCCCTCGTATTCTGGGGGGGGGCAATCATCGCCTCGGGTCTTCGGACCCTGTTCCGTCCTCCGTGGACGCACAGAGCCAGGGTGGCTCACGATTCGGCAGCGCGGAGTCCCTGGGACCAGTTCCCAGCACGTCCGCGACGCCGGTGGAGGCCGGGCGTAGGTTCGGCCTCAGAGGGGTGAGTGAAGACGCGGCGTCGGACTCAGATGCCGCGTCTTCACTCAACTCAGACGGGAAGGAGGTGGAGGAGGAGGTGCGGGGGCCCCTCCTTTCGATGGAGGTGGAAGAATCCACATCCAACGGAAGGAGGGCGTTCATGCGCGCCATGCGCTCCGCATCCGACGACGAGACGGGACCTGCCCGGAAAATCTCGTCGTCGGGGCGGGGTGTGGCCCGAAAGTCGGGCAGAGGGAGAGGGCTCCCCACTGAGACCGCCAGTGAGGGACGCCAGGCCAGCGCCTTGGTGCCGAAGATTCCTGAGGACTTGCCAGAAGGAATGGAGGAGGCGATGGCCAAGTTCAGAGCGGTCGTGGCAGCCGCCATCACGAGTGTGGCTAATAAGAGGGAGAGAGTGGCCAAAAAACGCTCCATCGAGCTGGCCAACACTGCGATTGAGGAGGCGCTGGGGCTCGTCTTCGAGCCCTACGAGCGCACCCTTAGCGGGAGGTTTGGCCGACTCGAGGCAGCCGTGGCCACTCTCCAGGCCTCTCGTCCCGAAGGGAGGAGCAGGGAGGAGCAGGGCCGATCCCGGCCCTCGCCCCAGGCGGATAGTGAGGAGGTGGTGTCTCTGCTGCGGCAGGAGCTGGCTGCCTTTAGGGAGCAGCAACAGCAGCAGCAGCAGCAGTTTCAGGGGCACATCCAGCGCCAGCTTTCCGTCCTGGAGGGCATCGTCCTGCGACCCCCTCTCGCGGCCTCCGGCCAGAAGAGGACGGTGTCGTATGCCACCGTCGCCGCGGCCACGACGGCTGCAAAACCCAGGGCTGGCCCCTCGGGGCAAGCAGGTCGCGTGGCTGCGGCGTCGGGGCCTGCGGGGTCGGTCCCGGCGGCCAAGCAACAGCAGCGGCTGGGGAAGCCTGCCCCTCCCTCAAAGAGCAGGGTGGCGGCTGCCACCAAACCGGCGGGTCCTCCCGCCGCGGCAGCGACTAGGTCGCGCCTGCCGCCTTCTTCGCCCGAAGACCCCTCGGCTGGCGCCGAGTGGACGGTCGTCGGCGCCAAGAAGAAGGCGAGCAAGGCGGCAAGGGCGGCTAAAAAGCGCAGGCGGCGACAGGAGCGCAAGAAGCGGGCCATGGCTGCTCGTCTTCGCGCCCCGACTTCCGCAGCTGTAGTGATCACACTACAGCCAGCTGCGGAGAAGAAGGGCGTGAACTACGATGTAGTCATGGCGAAGGCGAAACAGGCGGTGGTGGGCCACCTCGACGAGTTCGGTGCCTCCGGGGGCTTCCGAATGAGACGTACCGCGACCGGGGCCCGAATGTTGGAGGTCCCTGGGGCAGACAGCGGAGAGCTCGCTGACGCCCTGGCCGAAAGGATTAGGGCGTCCTTAGATGTCGAGGAAGCCCGAGTGTCCAGACCCACCAAGTGCATCGACATGCGCATTATGGGTCTGGACGACTCCGTTAGGGTGGAGGAAGTGGTGGCCGCCATCGTCAGAGCGGGAGGGTGCACGACCGATCAGGTCCGGGCGGGCACCATCCGCGCTGACAGCACGGGCATGCGAGCCGTTACAGTGAGCTGCCCCGTGTCGGCGGCCAAGGCCATCACGACCGAGGGCCGAAGGCTATTGGTGGGTTGGGTTTCAGCCCAAGTCAAGATGCTGGAACCCAAACCTCTGCGGTGCTACCGCTGTCACGTGGGGCACCACGTGGGGGCCTATTGCGCCGCAGAGGACCGCAGTGACCGCTGCCACCAGTGTGGACAGCCCGGGCACAAGGCAGTTGAATGCCGTGCAAAGCCGCACTGCTACGCATGTGCGGCTGCAGGCAAGCCGGCCGACCACCGGGCTGGGGGCAGGTCCTGCGATCCCCCCGCCAAGGCCAAGGGCAAGATCAGGCCCATCCACCCTGACGTCCTCACCGCCGCAGCCACCACCTTGGCTGCCGCCGCTGTCGCCGCCACTCCCGCCGTGACAGTGCCCTCACAGGGGGCTCAGGAGGAGACTGTAATGGAATGTCAATAACGACACCATTACGTCTCCTCCAGGCGAACATCAACCACTGCGCCCCCGCTCAGGATCTGTTGCTCCAGAGCATGGCGCAGTGGTCGATCAATGTCGCCGTCGTCTCCGAGCCGTACTACGTCCATCCCCGCTGGGTTCAGGACCTAGACGGCTCGGCGACGCTAATTTCGTCGGCCGCCGCCGGTACCCCGCCCCTCGAGGCTGTTGCGAGGGGACGGGGTTACGTGGCAGCACGGGTCGGGGACATTGCAGTGGTAGGCGTCTACCTGTCCCCGACCAGAACTCCCGACGAACTCCATGTCTCCCTTATGGAGCTAAGTGCCGTCGTCGCTGGGTTTGGTACCCTCCCCGTGGTCGTTTGCGGGGACTTCAACGCCTGGAACACGGCTTGGGGTTCCCGGCGCACGAACACACGGGGTCGGATGGTGGAGGACTGGGCCTTGGAGCTGGGCCTGGTCGTCCTGAACCGGGGTTCTGTCCCCACGTTGGTGCGGAGGCGGGGTGAATCAGTGGTGGACCTTTCGTTCGTCAGCCCCGCTCTGTCGCCACGTGTCGTCGACTGGCGCGTTATGGAGGAGGTGGAGACGTACTCCGACCACCGGTACATCCGGTTGGACGTCTCCGCCGAAACCTCGGCCGCGCCGGTCCGACAGAGCCCTTGCGGTCCGCGGTGGGCGCTTAAGCAGATGGACCGGGAGCTCCTCCTGGAAGCCGCGACGGTACAGGCCTGGGTGCAAGCACCGGACAGGCCTGTCGACATCGACGTCGAGGCGGAGTGGTTCCGGGAGGCCATGTCGCAAATTTGCGATGCGGCAATGCCCCGAGTCCGTCCAGGACGTGCTAAGCGCCAGGTGTACTGGTGGTCGCCGGAGATCGCTGCACTGCGCAACACGTGCAATCACGCGCGACGCCGGTACGCCAGATACTGCAGGCGCCGTATCCGCCCGCCGGATGCGGAGGCCAGAGAGGCGGAGCTGTACGAGGGTTACAGAGAGGCAAAACACACCCTCCGAGCGGAGATTAAGCGGGCCAAACTCGAGGCCCGCAACGTGTGGCTGGGGTCTCTGAACGCGGACCCGTGGGGGCGCCCGTACAAATTGGTACGGGAGAAACTGCGCCCCTGGGCTCCCCCGTTGACTCAGAGTCTCCGGCCCCAACTCGTGGAGGGTGTGGTAAGCGCTCTGTTCCCTGCGCGAGGGGAACACTCCCCCCCGCCCATGGCTCCGCCGCCGCCAGCGGTGTCTGACGCGGACCGCAATAGCGACGACGACGACAATGCTCCAGAGGTGACCGAGGTAGAGATGAGAGTGGCGGTGCAAAGGCTGAGTGCCAAGAACGCCGCCCCAGGACCCGATGGCTTGCCTGGGAAAGCCTGGGTCCTGGCCATGGAGGCTCTCGGGCCTCGACTAAGAGGGCTCTTCAGCGCATGTTTGGAGAGGGGCCAGTTCCCACTTCGCTGGAAGACAGGGAAACTGGTCCTCATCGCAAAGCCAGGGCGCCCTGCGGACTCTCCGTCCGCGTACCGGCCCATTGTGCTGCTCGACGAGGTGGGCAAGCTCTTTGAAAGAGTGATTGCGAGCCGCCTCGTCGCGCGCCTTTCACGGGTGGGGCCGGACCTTTCGGACGGACAGTTCGGCTTTCGCAGGATGCGCTCGACGGTGGACGCCATCATGCGCGTGCGAGCCCTCACGACGGGGGATGCGGTGTCCCAGGGTAGGTGTGTCGTGGCAGTGTCCTTGGACATTGCCAACGCTTTCAATTCCCTGCCCTGGAGTACGATCCGGAGGGCACTCCGGTACCACCGGGTGCCCGAATACCTCTGTCGAGTAGTCGAGGCCTACCTGTCGGACAGGTATATTGTCTACCCCGGTCACCAGGGAGACTGGAAACGTCGGGAGATGTCGTGCGGTGTTCCGCAGGGGTCGGTACTAGGGCCACCCTTGTGGAACATCGGGTACGATTACGTGCTGCGGGGCGACCTCCCTGACGGGGTCAGCGTGGTCTGCTACGCAGACGACACGCTGGTTCTAGCGCAGGGAGAGACGTACCAGGCGGCGGTCGCTCTAGCGACACGCGGGGTTGCGATGGTCGTTGATAGGATCCAGGAGTTGGGACTCGAGGTGGCGCTTCACAAGTCCGAGGCGATGTGCTTTCACGGTCGCCGCTCTCGGAACGCGCCGCCAATGATATCCCAACTAACGGTAGGAGGAGTTCACATCGGTGTCGGGTCGACGATGAAGTACCTGGGACTCGTCCTCGACAGCCGGTGGAATTTCGTGGAGCATTTCCGACGTCTGGCTCCCAAACTCAACCGGACTGGGGCCGCTCTCAAGCGGCTCCTGCCCAACCTTGGGGGACCAGACGCCTCCTGCCGGAGGCTCTACGCGGGGATCGTTCGGTCCATGGCCCTCTACGGGGCGCCGGTGTGGGCGCCATCGCTGCAAAAGCGACCGGCGGCCATTCTGAACGCCTGCCAGAGGGTCATGGCAATTCGGATGGTGCGGGGATACCGCACGATTTCCCGCGAAGCGGCGAGCCTTCTGGCTGGCCTACCACCGTGGGATCTGGAGGCAACAGTCCTTGCACACATGCATGACATGCGCGTGGAGATGCAACGCCGGGGTGAAAGTCCTCTGCCGCGACAGGTCGCGGCATGGCGGACAGAGCTCCGGCGGGATCTCATGGTGGAATGGCGTCAGCGACTATCGCAACCCCGTCATGGGCACGCCACAATTATGGCGATAAGTCCCCTCTTTGAGGCGTGGCTGGAAAGACCTCACGGCGTCCTTACCTTCCGCATGACACAGGTCCTCACCGGAAATGGCAAGTTCGGGAGGTTCCTGTTCCGAATTAAAGCGGAAGTGACGCCCGGGTGTCGCCACTGTGCGGAACGCCCGGAGGACACGGTGGAGCACACAATCGCGGTGTGCCCTGCTTGGACGGAGCATCGCCGTGCCCTCGTGGGGGTGATCGGCGGCGGAGACCTCTCGCGCCGGGCCCTGGTCGAGGCCATGGTTCGGAGCGAGGAGGAGTGGCAGGCGGTCGCCGACTTCTGCGAAGCAGTAATGCTCGCTAAGGAGGAGGCCGACCGCATCAGGCAACGGCGCTCTCGCCGCCGCCGCCGGGATTCCGATCCCGATTTCCAGCCACCGTAGGCGCGGGCTTGCGGACAGTTAGCAATGGGTAGCTCGCTGTCCGGCCGTCCGGTAACAGTCCGGACCAAGCCCAAGTCGTCGACGGCGCGCGCTGTTCCCGCGCGCCTCAAGGAGTTGTCAGCAACAGCAGGGGCCCAGCCGGGTCGAAGCCTACTGGGGCCAGGGTTATCCGAAAGGGCGCTCGAGCCCCGGTATGAAGGCTTGAAGGAACGGGATGGGTTTTTTAGTCAGTAAGAGTCTGACACTATCTCCCGCTCCGCCCAAAAGCGGGGGTTGTCATAAGATGATTTTTCCCATCGAAAAAAAAAAAAAAAAAAGACAAGACTAGTTAAATATTAACTACATCTTTAGAAGAATACTAAATCGATAAAACTACTCTCAAAATACGTTTTAGTTATCAAAATGCGAAATAAGTAATGCCTAAAGTAACTATTAAAGGAGCGCTTTGAAAATAAGTTTCACTCTGACAACAATTTATTAAAAAAACTGGCCAAGAGCGTGTTGAGCCACGCTCAGTGTAGGGTTCCGCA
This sequence comes from Mythimna albipuncta, assembly GCA_929112965.1. Classification (NCBI taxonomy): domain Eukaryota; kingdom Metazoa; phylum Arthropoda; class Insecta; order Lepidoptera; family Noctuidae; genus Mythimna; species Mythimna albipuncta. The sequence continues at coordinate 7,097,464 of OV815969.1, read as the reverse complement.
GTTTCCCGTCCATCACAATAAGTGCAACCCTTATGAGTTAAAAAAAATGCTTGCATATACGATTATACTACAAACTTAGTCCAGAAATTATTTTGTAGAACATTTTTGCCTTTTTTGAACAAAAACTGTTCTTTCCATCAAGTGCAAAATGATTTTCCTAGAAAGTCCTTATAAAGTTCTACATGTCAGAATTTTTTCATATTTTCTGAACTTATGGTTCAAAAGTTAGAGGGGGGGACACATTGTTTTTTACTTTTGGAGCGATTATTTCCGAAATCATTGACATTATCAAAAAATGATTTGGGTAAACCCCTATTCATTTTTAAATACCTATCCAACGATATATCACACGTTAGGATTGAAATTTTAAAAATAACACTTCCCACTTTACGTACAGGAGGCTACCCTAATAAAACATTTTTTTTCCAATTTTTATTTTACCACTTTGTCGGCGTGATTGATATACATATTGGTACCAAATTTCAGCTTTCTAGTGCTAAGGGTCACAGAGATTAAGCGAGAACGGACAGACAGACATGGCGAAGCTATAAGTGTTCCTAGTTGACTACGGAACCCTAAAAAAGCTCTTGTATTTTAAATGAAGATATCCGCAGGAGAACCAAGGTTGCCGACATAGCACGAAGAATCGCCAAACTTAAGTGGCAATGGGCAGGGCACATTACTTGCAGAACCGATGGCCGTTTGGGCCGAAAGGTTCTGGAGTGGCGACCGCGTAACGGAAAACGCAGCGTTGGAAGGCCTTCTACAAGGTCGACTAATGACCTGGTGAAGGTAGCGGGAATCCGATGGATGCGAGATTCACGTGATCACGCGACGTGACGTGTGGTTTATAAATAACTAACGATCATGATCGTTCGTTGTGGTGACGCTTGGGGGAGGCCTATGTCCAACAGAAGACGTCTATCTGCTGAAATGATGATGATGACGAAAATTTGAAATGAAGTTAATCGTTTAGCTTATAAATCGGATTTTATCTATACTTATAATAAATAGGTAGGCTTGGAATTATAAGTTCAAACAAATTTATATTAGGTAAAGGTGCGTTGTTCATTTTTAGAAGTAATTTATTTATTGGTTTCTTTGTACACAGAAATCATAATAATATAAGTAGTACCTACTATCTATATATATGTAGTATACTATCTATAGATATGTAGTATTAACGATGGATAGTAGTTACTTATTGTATATGAAAGTAATTAATGTTGAAAAGTAGTCGGTCTTCTCCTATTAATATCTTAGTAATTCACTATCTAACTTGAGTAATAATAAATTCTTCAAATTAAAATGATATAAAATATAGAAATCACTGACATTAAAACGTCTGAAACGCCTACATGTTTTATTTCAATTTAGATTATTAGAATCATGGCGTAGAAGTCCCAGGGGAGTCAAATTTTTGGTAGAGCATACTCGGTTCTCGACTTGAGGAACGAAGAAAAAGCTCTTTTTTATTCTCATCTCTAATGAAACACAGCTGAATACCCAATTTTAAGAAACACCTAGAGATGTGCTATTGCCGGCAATTTTGCCGAGATGTGGGAATATTGGTGGCACTATTGCCGACAATATTGATAGATAGATAAATAACTAATATAATATATATTGTTACGTACGTGGGTAATCAAATGCCGATTTACTAACAGAGAACTTTATTCACCACAAACAATAACAAATTAGTCCAGTCAATAATAATCCGAATCGCAATTAACACTAGAGTACAACGGTACTACAGGGTATAACGACCTAAGCGATAGTTTAACGACACTATCGCTTAGGTCGTTAGGTAAAATCACTTCACACACTTAGGTAGTTCGCTCTTGATCGCAGTCGAAATCACAACTGACTCGCTTCCGGTCGGGGGCTCGTATTTATATACGGAGCCAAGAAAATTCTAGATACCGACATCCCAAGATCGATCCAGAACAATTGAATCGCCTCTCGAAGTCATAAATCATTTTCATTGCACGAGGTACTAAGAGTCGCTTTCATACGAATTTCGACTTTCGGAGAGTACCATTTCCCTTATCGGTACATAAATACCTAACTACTAGTGGTACCTACTTTGTGGATGTTTCGAGATTTTTCTAAGCCTGACTACGTACAACCATTCAAGATCTTTCGAACAGCAATGCATTTTAATTATTACGTGCGACTCGTTATTTTCTCGGAGATATGGCGTGTTCACGTTTAATAGCGTAACAATATATATATATTTACTCATTTCAGCACACTACTGTCTACATCTCTTGTAATTTCTCCTTTCGCAGGTCTGCTGGAAGAAATTTCTATTTGAAATAAGCAGTACCTTTGTACAAAGTTTTCTAATAATGTTATCATCCTGTGTGTACATAAATTGTAAAATAAATAAATATATTCTTTAATGTACACCAAAAATAAAAATTACATTGGGAACTTAAAATTATTAGAGCGTCACAAAGGGCGGTCTTATCGCTAAAAGCGATTTTTTAAAGACAACCTTTCCTATTGCCCGAAGTATGAATATTGGTGGCAATATTGCCAGCAAAATTCCCACTTCGGGCAATATAGCCTTTTTTTATGGTGGGAAAAATCATGCATTGACATCCCCCGCCCTTGGGCGGAGCGGGAGATAGTGTCAGACTCTTACTGACTAAAAGACCCACCCGTTCCTTCTAGCCTTCATACCGGGGCTCGAGCGCCCTTTCGGATAACCCTGGCCCCAGTAGGCTTCGACCCGGCTGGGTCCCTGCTGTTGCTGACAACTCCTTGAGGCGCGCGGGAACAGTGCGCGCCGTCGACGCCTTGGGCTTGGTCCGGACAGTTACCGGACGGCCGGACAGCGAGCTACCCATTGCTCACTGTCCGCAAGCCCGCGTCTACGTTGGCCGGAAATCGGGATCAGAATCCCGGCGACGGCGGCGGCGATAACGCCGTTGCCTGATGCGTTCGGCCTCCTCCTTTGCGAGCATTACTGCTTCGCAGAAGTCGGCGACCGCCTGCCACTCCTCCTCGCTCCGGACCATGGCCTCGAACGAACAATGTCCGGTGAGGACCTGCGTCATGCGGAAGGTAAGGACGCCGTGAGGCCTTTCCAGCCACGCCTCAAAGAGGGGACTTACCGCCATGATTGGGGCAATATTGCCTGCAACGGCACATCTCTACAAACACCAATACTTATATTCAGAGATAAATACAATCCAATCCCAAACTCATATTTTGATTTCAATTTCGGTCCATTGACGCAAAACCTTTCTCTATCACTTTGATGGAAATTATTCTCATTAACACCCAAAACATGGCCGGGAATGTTTATTGAAGAACTAGCTTCTGCCAGCGGCTTTGCCCGCGTGAATATATCCTCCACACAAACTTTGGACCTACGTTTCATCTCTTTAGGGGGTGAATTTTGAAAAACCCTCTCACTGAGAGAGGGTTTTTCAAAATTGCCCGCTTAAACCATAAAAAAAAATCTTGTGTAGAATTTTAAGCTCCTAGGCCTTGTAGTTTCGGCTGTGCGTTAATATGTCAGTCAGTCAGTTTTTCCATTTATATATACACTAGCATAAAAGTTAAGTTAGCGGCTTCACCCGCATGAAAGCAGAAAATAAATAGCTTATCATGGTGAAAGAATTTTTTTAATCGGTCAATTAATTTTTGAGTTAAACCGTAACATTCAAACAAACAAAAAATCAAATCTTTCGCTTTACAATATTAGTACAGATATATAGATAAATCATAGACCCACCGTTTACTCACTGAACCCCTTATTTATTCGATTCCAATTTGTGCTGTTTCGTAACGATGATAATGCGAAATTTTCGCTGATACCCAAATATTGCAATATGTTGGCAAAGCATGCTCCTTCAGTATATTCGAGAGGAGCTTACGATGGAATGTAATAACAGAGATAGCAACGTTTCGCGAACATAATGCGTACAATTTGAAATCGCGAAATGCCTCCGCGAGCAATTCGCAAAGTATTCTTTACCGTTGTGCAAAAATATAACGGATATTTTATTATCTTCCTTCGTATTTCGTAATCGCTGCGAAAAGGTACTTAGCTGATGTTCGTTTTCCCTTGAACTTCTTATTATCCAAGTGCTGTTATGTTCTGTAAACATTCCGAGTTATTATACTGAGATTTCACTGAGAACTGAATACCTGAAGATGTTTGGATAATTTTCTTTTGATCTTTCTCTTGGGCCAGTTTTTTTGTATATTTCAAAGAGAATGTTACTCCATCAACCAATTACTTTGCTTCTACATTTATGTGAATCCAGTATTTCAGAATAGGATGCCCGTTTTCAGTAAACAACTTGAATGCCGCAGGTTGAAAAGCATGAATGATATTTATGCAAACACAGTTGAAAAAATGCCCGGCCACTGTCCAACTTTGCATTCAACGGTCTTTTGACGTAATAAAAATGGCCGCATTTCTCTTACGAATTCAAAAATGACATAGAATCCGCGCCGCGGTGAATATCCAGAGCATTCGTTACGAGACCCCTTGATTCAATGCTGTAGGTTTATTCTACCTTGTTCACCGTGTTTTATTCAACCCCCATTTTAATGAGGTTTCCAGCGCATAAGTTTGTTTTAATTACAGCTATCTGAAAGACTTTAAAAATAAAATAACCGTAAAATTGTGTAGCCTCGATTCAAAAGCCACGGATTTTTAAAATTGGATTATTTTTTCACATTTGCGTGTTATAATTTCTGTTTTCTTTTTCAAGTACCTATTCGCAGCTTTTGAATTTTTCAAGTATCGGTTTTTGTTTATAACTATTTTTATTTATATATCTAGTACACCTTCTAGATAGTCAGTTTTTATTACACTTTTGGGTATAAAAGCATAATTGTCAGATTGTAAAAACACGACAGATGTTCCCAGATGGCCTTGGTGTAATTGAAAAGCTTGAAAAGCTAGAAAATATTTCTAAAATAAAGCCTCTTTGTAAAAGAAGGCACGTGAGCATGTACTGACAAGATGAAATCTTTTATTATTTGTACAAAAACGTCGAGAAATACCGCAATAGCATCACCTGTACAACAATGGTCGTTGCCCTACAAAGATTAGCAAAAATAAATGAAAAATCACAATTTTCTTCGGAGAGAGCGCAGTTCAAAGAGGCTGTCATTTTTACACGACTGCTCAAAAAGGAAAGTGTTACAATGGTTTCAAAGTTCATGTACGCTTATTTTTAGCCGTTACAATGTAAAAATATAATTTTCATTTTAGCAACGGTTAGGTAAACGTTTTAAGTGAAAGTAAAATAAATGAATTACTTGCTTTTGGCATCAATCACAAGCACAAAATTAGTAGTAGCGTTGGCGCTTTTTAGGAACTTAACGCGGACGAAGTCGAAGGCAACAGCTAGTATAAAAATAAGTAGAACGTGGGCACACATTCTACTTATTTAGGCAGGTAATTTACTATGTGTAATCCATTTCATCACCGTTGCTCTCAAAATGGTGAAGAAAAATATCGTAAGGAAACCGACATGGTACAAAACTAACAATTGCAATTTTTGTGGCATCCAATTTTTATAATTCGCACTGGGCCAACGTGGAATATAAAGGGCAAAGTCCTCACTCACTGACTTATAGACGCAAACAGAACGCTGAAATTTTGCACAGTACATCCTTTTATGAATTGTGCAAAAAATAAAAAAGGATTTTTCAATATTCACCACCTTAGGGGATGAAGCGGGGTTTAACTGCATGAATTGCGTTATGAATCTCTGCCGCAACTCTCGTATTCACTCGGTTTGGCTCTCTGCGACTTCTTCTTGTTCCCTAACATGAAGAAGGCTTGTAGAAAAATAAAATTAGCTCAGACGTAAGTCATCGAAGAGACAGAGGGGTGTATGGAGAGTTCGACAAATCTTATTTTTCGGAAGGGTTAAGAAAATGGCCGGAACGTTGGGAGTGAATCTTTATAAAAAATGGACTGCATTATATGTTGAAAAAAAAATGAAAAAATGGTGTCTTAATTTCTTAACACGGGTACTTATTGAACCGCCCTCGTAAATTGTGCCTGGAAAAACGTACTTTCATAGCAAAGCCGAAGGCAGAAAGCTAGACTCGAAGTATTAAAAATCAACATACTTACAATTTGATAGTCACATTATTTGTTGGAAATTCCGAGCATAGCCAAACTTAAACTTAAGTGGTAATGGGGAGGACACATTGCTCGCAGAACAGATGGTCGTTAGGGCCGAAAGGTTCTGGAATGGCGACCGCGTATCGGCAAAACGCAGCGTTGGAAGACCTCCTGCAAGATAGACCGAAGACCTGGTGAAGGATGCGGGAATTCGATGGATGCGGAACGCACAAAATCGTTCATTGTGGCGACACTTGGGGGAGGCCTATGTCCAACAGTGGACGTGTATCGGCTGAAATGATGATGATGATTATTTGTTGAACATCTGTTGTTGAACATCAACAGATTTCGCTTTTTGTTGAGCATCGAGCTTTAATTGGAGTACAGAAAACGTTCGACGGACGTGTAAGGGAAAAAAAATAAAAACGAGTGAGCATTGATCGTTTTGTTTTCACGTTGATTGGGGAAACAAAATGTAGACGCAGCAAGGACAGATTGAAAGCTTCTGCAACTGCATCGACAGAACATTCTGGATTTATGCCCAAAAATAACGTACAATTGGTTTCCTTTTTTGACTGTGGGAAATCATCATCATTTCAGCCAAAATACGTCTATTATTGAACATAGGCATCCCTCAAGTGTCGCCATAATGACCAGCCCTGTGCGTTTTTTTTTTTAAGGTGAGAAAATCATCTAATGACAATCCTCGCTCTCGGGCAGAGCGGGAGATAGTGTCAGACTCTTACTGACTAAAAACCCACCCCGTTTCTTTATGCCTTCCTACCTTTTTTTTTTTTTATGGTGGGAAAAATCATGCATTGACATCCCCCGCCCTTGGGTGGAGCGGGAGATAGTGTCAGACTCTTACTGACTAAAAGACCCACCCCGTTCCTTCTAGCCTTCATACCGGGGCTCGAGCGCCCTTTCGGATAACCCTGGCCCCAGTAGGCTTCGACCCGGCTGGGTCCCTGCTGTTGCTGACAACTCCTTGAGGCGCGCGGGAACAGTGCGCGCCGTCGACGACTTGGGCTTGATCCGGACAGTTACCGGACGGCCGGACAGCGAGCTACCCATTGCTCACTGTCCGCAAGCCCGCGTCTACGTTGGCCGGAAATCGGGATCAGAATCCCGGCGACGGCGGCGGCGGCGATAACGCCGTTGCCTGATGCGTTCGGCCTCCTCCTTTGCAAGCATTACTGCTTCGCAGAAGTCGGCGACCGCCTGCCACTCCTCCTCGCTCCGGACCATGGCCTCAACCAAGGCCCGGCGCGAGAGGTCTCCGCCGCCGATCGCCCCCACGAGGGCACGGCGATGCTCCGCCCAAGCAGGGCACACCTCGACTGTGTGCTCCACCGTGTCCTCCGAGCGTTCCGCACAGTGGCGACACCCGGGATGCCTTCCTACCTGGGCTCGAGCTGCTCCTTTGAAACTTACCCTGGCCCCAGTAGGCTTCGACCCAGCTGGGCCCCTGCTGTTGCTGACAACTCCTTCAGGCGCGCGGGAACAGTGCGCGCCGTCGACGACTTGGGCTCGGTCCGGACAGTTACCGGACGGTCGGACAGTGAGCTACCCATTGCTCACCGTCCGCAAGCCCGCGCGTATGGTAGCCCTGTGCGTCTCGTATCCATCGGATTCTCGCGACCCTCACCAGGTCATCGGTCCACCTTTTGGGAGGCCTTCAAACGCTGCATTCCACCTCGCTCCGGACCATGATAGCCTGAACCAGGGCCGAGACAAAGGGCTTGCGGATAGTGAACAATGAGTAGCTCGCTGTCCGGCCGTCCGGTAATTGTCCGGACCAAGCCCAAGTCGTCGACGGCGCGCACTGTTACCGCGTGCCTCAAGGAGTTGTCAGCAACAGCAGGGACCCAGCTGGGTCGAAGCCTACTGGGGCCAGGATTACCCGTAAGGGAGCTCGAGCCCCGGTATGAAGGCTAGAGGGTTCGGGTCTTTTAGTCAGTAAGAATCTGATACTATCTCCCGCTCCGCCCAAGAGCGGGGGTTGTCATTGGATGATTTTTTCCCACCATAAAAAAGGGCTGGGGCAAAAATCATTTTCCACTTTTCTCAATATCAAGCCGAATTTCAGCCTCCTCGCCGTGTAGGCAGAATTCGTAAAATAAAATATGCGATGTTAAAACGTATAATTGTACGCTCATACATATTCATCGGCATCAAACTCCCGTTCACATGTTGATACGGAACTTTATGTGATAATAAAGTTTTGTTTGTTTCACTTTACTGAAGTGCACGTTCGGAATTCGACTGTATTTACTGTAACAGGTAAATATTTCATTTATATTTTATCGTTATTAATTACAAATATCTGCTAGCGGCTTCGGCTTTTTGGAAACAGTAAATTGTCACACGGGAACGTGTGTACTCCTGAGATAAATAATAATAAATAATAAATCGTTTATTTGCGTAAATAAGGTACAGAAGGTTGACAACATAAATAAAATTGATCTCTTATTCTACCTTTAATTTCGGCATGCAAATATAAATCGTATGTAGTCAAAATTAAAATAATTATTTGATTGAAATCATGCACTCATTATACAAATTTCTATTCCATTAAAATTGTGTTGTTGAGTTAAAAAATGTCACTATAACCATAAAACCTTACAAAAATAATATCACAAATGTCAATAATCATGTCAATAATAAAATCATGTCAATAACACCCATGTCAAATATAAAAATCATGTCAAAAAAATATATAGCATAGCATAATCAGCCACTCCACTGCTGGGACTCAAGCTACTGGAGGACTCTAGGAGAGGGAGTGGGCCGTAACCACGCGGGACCTACGCACGTTGCTAGATGTCTTCGAATTTTTGGTCATAGGACATGCCGGTTTTCTCACAAGTTTTTTTTTCACCATTTTGAGAGCAGTGGTGATGAAATAAATTACACAAAGTAATGTACTTAGCCGAAATCCAACCTAAGACCCACAATGAGTTAGGATAATTATCAGTGGCCACCACTAGATTAAAGTATCCTATGTTTGTAACTGTATTTCATATTTATTTATTTATTATTGTTTTTCCTTTTATGGCCTATGTTCTAAAATTTATTTTAATTTTTTTTACTCAAATCTATCAGCACACAATATCGTGCCGACGTCTGTATGTTGACACCATCATCGGTTCACGCTGCAAACCAAAGCTGTAGACTCGACACATTTTGTGTGTGATCACGGCATTATACTGATGTTCGGCCATTTTGCGTGGACATGGCGCATATTTATCATAAAACAATGATTTTAATCAGTAAGTTAGTCCTAAGATTGCGACTTTTTCGATAAATAAAATATTTTCCATTCTTTTTAGTTATTCTAGGACATAGTAGCCAGGTTCCTAATTCATCCAAAATCCATTCTACCATTTGAGCGTGAAGGAGTAACATACATACATACGTATAAACTTTCGCCTTTATACTTTAGTTTGTCAACTTAACTATCAAACGGAATTTTATATAAATACTAGCTTTTGCCCGCGCGGCTTCGCTACCGCTTTTCCCTACTCCACCCTACTATACCGTACTCTGCCCTACTCTACCCTACTCTACCTTACTCTACCCTACTCTACCTTACCAAACTTCACATAAACCATCTACTAAATAGTCCGAACAAAGCCTAAACATGGTTTGGATAGGTGAGCCCGTTCTTGAGTTATAAAATTACAACAAAAAGTGGCATTGATTTTTATATTAATACATTTTGAAATTTAAAAATACCTACACATTACAATTAATTTACAGATTACAGGGGTTTTTAAGTCAAGAGTGAATAGGTTACACCTTGGCAAGCGTGCACAGTCGTCGACCACAACGCTAACCGTCAGGTAAGATACTGAACAAACACGAGTCTGTCTAGGTATAGTAATAAAAAGTCGTCAAATACCAGAGAGATAAGCAATATTCATTGGTTTCCAACTAAATAAACAGTGGATAAAATTCCACACAAGTTTCCAATAATACCCCACCATCAATAAATCCTTGACAATCACGCGAAAAAAATGTGACTTTTGTATCCTGCGCTCTCAAATTATCTGCCAAACTTGATTTATACACTGAAAAAAGTATATCTTTATATTAATAACGTGAAATAAATTGTGCAGGCGACATGAACCGAAGTTTATTTATTGCTTCGCTATAACCACAAAATAGATAAGTACAGAAGACAATCTCATGTATGTACTTCACTTTTTATACCTATGCTCGATGGACGCACACTAATGAGCGTTTGAGCCGGAACTGTTCGACGAGCAGTCCGAGACACGACCGAGATATCGTGTCCGTGAGCGGTGTCTATGTGTGCGTTGCTCGAGCTCGCTTTGTATGTAGATTGACTTCTGTACCTATCTATTTTGTGCTATAACGGAGGAAGTTGGTCTATAAATTGAGTCCCTTAGCATCACAGGACACTGTGCATCCCGTTTGTGTAGAACTTTTTAACAAGCTCACTAAGAATTTTATGGGCTGGCAAACCGTAAATGTATTCATGCCTTTTATACTTTAGCAGTACGTGACTTTTGGGAAGTTTTGAAATGAATGCGGAGAAGCTGTGTTGTTACGCTATTGCGGTAATGTAAGTTTGAAAAGTGTACATGTACTTACTTATGCAGTAGATCCAATGCAATGCGACGGTAATCTGAAGAAAACAGCTGAGGTAGATAAAGTAAATACGTAAGGCAGAATGTAGTTTCTGGTCGCGTATTTTGAACAAGGACATACCACGAGCTCTTACCGCGATCCATTTTACGACCGAAACTGAACTGCTAAAAGGATACAGGTATATATTGTAGTCACATAATTATGTAGTATATAAATCCATACCTCTTTCTCGCCTGCACGTTTGGCATTTTAACACATTTTTTATGGCTGCAGGTTTCCAAAATGCTTGGTCTGATTTCAATTTCTATTTCCCAAACGACGAGTTTCTTTTTCGTACAAGTGGAAAATTGTCAAATGACTTCTTCCTGTCTAGGTGGAGCGAGAAGGAGTGTCAGACTTTTACTGACTAAAACACACAATGAAAGAAAAAAAAAACATTTTATTTGGTGGAACAAGGCGCAAATTTAGTACCAACAAATTATAAATATAGTTTGTGAAAAATATGCGCCACGGTAACTTTTTTGAACAATCCATTTCTCTAGTACGTTTCTGGCACGTTCTTAATGATTTCCCACTGATGGTGGAGCAAGTGGTATGGGCCCACCGTAGGCGCGGGCTTGCGGACAGTGAGCAATGGGTAGCTCATTGTCCGGCCGTCCGGTAACTGTCCGGACCAAGTCTAAGTCGTCGACGGCGCGCTCTGTTCCCGCGCGCCTCAGGGAGTTGTCAGCAACAGAAGGGGCCCAGCCGGGTCGAAGCCTACTGGGGCCAGGGTTATCCGAAAGGGAACTCGAGCCCCGGTATGAAGGCTAGAAGGAACGGGGTGGGTCTTTTAGTCAGTAAGAGTCTGATACAATCTCCCGCTCCGCCCAAGAGCGGGGGTGGTCATTGGATGATTTACCCCACAAAAAAAAATCAACGCTGAGAGATCCTGCTAAATCGTTATTGAATCTAAGCTTTACAAACTTTTCATCCGGCTGCTCTAAAATTTATCATTCGATAATTAGCAAAAATATTTTAAAATACCAAACAAAATATCAGTCACGGTTTATTTTTTCTACGAGAAAATACAGTACGAAATAGCATAGTGCCGGAAGAACAAGCTTACTCAGGAACCGATATTGGCTTACCGTGGCTCGGCTGGCTCAGTGATCTTACTGCGGAAGACTCCGAGTGGCGGACTAAGCGCTAAATCTACTGGAAGTTCAGCTTTTTTCAGCTGATAAATATATTCTAAATTTAATTTCCCTTTTACTTAATACTTAAAATTTAATTTACCTTTTGCTTAATACTATTGTATTTTAAGCAAAAGTGAAATTAAATTTAGGTTTTTTTAATGGATGTGCGTGTATGATTTTTTTAAGTCTCTGGCTGATTCCGATAGAGACGAAAACTGTATCATTCAGTATTTAAAACAGAGGGTTTGCATCGATTATCAAAAAAAAAAACTCGCGCACCAGGGATTCCGTACAAACTTTCCTATGTAAACAGCTCAATCCCCGAAACGAATCTCGATTTTTTTTAATAATAGTATTCTTTATTTATCTACGACGTTTTACTTTTATTTTTTGAAGTTCCTGATTCCTGTGCTAGGTGATTAACCCGTTTCACAGAAGCCAATGATTTGATTATTAAGTATGATTAGATCAGCCGGAAGCACCTTATAGGTTTTAATTTCCTAGTGAGTGTCAAAATATGCGTCTAAACGGAGCATAAACGGCCTCTCTATAGATTGCGTTAACTTAGAAGTTTGATTTTTTAACTGCTTTTTGGGGTAGCATAATTTCAGCTTCATATACCGCCAGTCGCCACACGTTCCTGAGAACACGGGTTTTGACTTGCGGACAACAAAGTGATTCTGTAAAGGTTCCAATTTTGCCGACATAGATACGGAACCCTAAAAAAACAGCCTCCCTAGCCAAGTTACAACCGTATCGCGTCAAGTTTCGTTCTCCAATCGGTAACGCTTCGGTGTCAGCAAATGTAGAAAACGATAAGTAGGTAGCCATGTTGACGCGCCTGAGTCGGCCGCTCGTTCTACAATGTAGCGTTTGTTTATTAATGTAGCGTTTGTTTATTAAATGATGATGATGTCATTCTTGTACATTTGATTACTTTTCGACTAGCGTTAACGATTGCAGATTATCAACTTGGCTAGGGGGTGCAGTAGTATATCTGAAGTTGCAACCACCATGAAGAGTCAAGGAATGTGGTTGCTATGGCTGAAATAAGCTATATGACATCATCATGACTCATCCGTCGATTATTTACCCTTCACTATTTTATTACCCTACTCGATTCGATTACCCTACTCTTTTCTTTGCTCTCTATTTTTCGTTAAAAAAGATATAAAGGTCACAAGGTTCACTGCAACAGAAAAACAAATTATTGAAATAAAGCTAAAAAGTTTTTACTACCTACTTAAGGTTTTCTCGAGTTCCTCGCTAAGTAGTAACTACACCTGTTTCATAATACTGTGCTTGATTGCAGACTTATTTAAGTTCTCAGTTAAGCTTAGTTAGGAAGGCAATGCATTATTATTTTACAAACAATGTTAACGAACTAGCAGCGATCTCCACTCTGACGACGAGCGCTCAAGATCCGCACTCGAAATTGTACAGGAAATACACCGGTGGCGACGATTTGTGGTTGTGGCTGGTGGCGCGATTGAAGCGACATATTTTGCCATACTACAAATGTGCCGTAATATCCCAAAATCAATCTATATAAAATGCTTACAATTTTTTGACACTTGTCTTCCTCTAAGTTCTATATTCCAAAATAAATTAATTGACTTGGGCTCAAAAGATCGACACTTAGAAGGTAATCCGAAACAGCTGCTGTCGTTTAAATTCTTGAATACTCTTCAAATATGATTTTCATTATTATATTTTTTTTTTATAATTACGTTTCAAAAACAAACCACCCTTTGAAAACGCTTTGTAAAACAATATTTCTCGAATTCAATGAAACTCAATCCTGGAAAGTGATTACTAGGCCCCCGTTTGTTTTATGAAATGCTTAGCAACAGGATGAAGCTTCGTTTGGTGACCTTGTTGGGTTCAGTTCAATAAGGGCTTAGTCACACCGGAATAGCAGCGGCCGGCAGCGGCTGCTAGGCTAGAACTACCAACTAGACGCTCACTCAGGATTAAAACAGCTTTCTATCGGTAAAATAATTTCAGCAATCGAACCTGGGGCAGGTTCGACTAGAAGTTACAACCGTTTCGCTTGCGTCGAAAGCCTCGAGCTGGCCACGCCCCCAATTCTTTTGTTCTGACCACGTGACTAAGCGTGAGATGACGTCATTCCTGTATTTGAAGTTCTCTACTTGCGTTAACGATTGCAGATTATATTATCAACTTGGCTAACTTGGCAACAAAAAAAGCATAAGAAAGAAACAGACTTTACCTCTTTATAATATTAGTGTAGACTGAAAGTGCTCGCCGCGTCGCTGCCATTCCGGCATGACTCCGCCCTAAGACGTTTTTCTTAAAAGAGTTCTAATTTCAGGACGTCGTCAAGATGAAGCTTAATTTTTTTACCGAATAGTTTAAGGCGATGAAGTCGGTAAGATGTTAAAGAGTCAATCCTTAAGTACATTTGTTTATTACTTAGGGCTTAATGACCACAAAAAAAAAAACACTATTTGCAGAAAGATGTTGTTGTTGTGATGTGTTTGTGTAATATTTTTAAATTCATTAAAATTATGCATCTAGTTTCGGAACCAGTCATCATTGGCAATACGCACTAGTCATAAACTTTCGTCTTGAGAAACTGCGGTATGTCGGACGAGAAGAAACCGCGCAGCTTCCCGAACGCTGCCCAGCCAAGTCTAAGGGTCTAAACAGACGGACCGCATTTCAACTGCAATCCAACCGCAAATTGCAGTTTATGCGCAGTTTGAATGCAGATGACACGACTGCAATTGAACTGCAAACACAACTGCATTAAAACTGCAAACCAAACGTGCAGTCCGATTGCAGTCGCGTGAACTGCACACCGACTGCACCCGAACGCACGCTCCGCCATCCCGTGCATGGTGCAGTTTAGACCCTAAAAGAAACGTAATCGTCCACAACTTCGAGTGTAGAGTCATTGTGGCGCCACTCGGGGAGGAATTAATTAAGTCAGTAACCAATATCTGGCACTCCCTTTTGCTCCATCAAAGAGGTCGAGAAGTCATTTTGACTTTCCACCAAAAAAGCATCCACTTTGATTCTTCGTACCTCAAATTTTTTTTTTTTTTTAAGTGGGACATTATCCAATGACATCTCTCAACATCATCACTTGGGAGGAGCGAGAGAGGGTGTCAGACTTTTTCTGACTAAAATGCACTCCTGTTCCTTCCTTGCCTTTTTTTCGGTAAGTTAAAATCATCCGAATGACATCTCCCGCCCTTGGGTGGAGCGGGAGATAGTGTCAGACTCTTACTGACTAAAAAACCCATCCCCTTCCTTCTTGCCTTTCATACAGGGGCAGAGCCTCCTTTTCGGAAACAGAGCCCCAGTTCCTTCTTTGCCTTCGTTCTAAAGGTCAAAGCTCCCACCCGGAAAAAGAATATTTTTCAAATATGATCTTTAAGAATTGCTTTTAAGATATATTTTACATTGGCATTATAAATTAGCAGACAGCTCGCTGTCAGCGAGCTTACCACCGTCACACTGCTCGGTAGTTGACGCCTCGCTGACCGCACGTTGTAGACGAGCGGTCGCCGCGGTGGTGTCCGCGCGCTCACTGCTAGCAGTCGCCGCGGCGTCGCCGCTCATTCGCGGTCGGCGAGTGGACAGCTGGCCGTCTGCTAGCTGTCGCCACTTGGACTGCTGGGTGCCTGCTAGCTATCGCCGCGTAGACTGCAAGCAGTCGTCTTATTTTAGGGCGGTTTTGGGTGGGAGTGGTGTTGGAGCAGAGTCGTTTAAGTGTGTTATGACTGTAAGGCCCCGGGGTTCATTTTCGCACAACCCATTCTTAATGTTTATACTAATGATACACTTAAACCCCAGTTACATAATTTTAAACCGGCCAGTTAAAGAAGTACCCAAGTGTGACAGATTGTCTAAATCAAAGTGAACTTCCGTAAAAATGTGTCATGGCCGATATGGAGCTGAGATTGATCGGCCTTCGTTTATATGTAATAGACATTGAAAACTCATCAATTTTTCCTCTCCGTATATTTTCTTATGGCATAACGGAGAATAGGCGCGTTTTAGTGCAAATTGAGAACGTGTTGAGAACATTTTTGCGCTTTTACCTAGAGCTTAATATTGAATGAAACTTAGGTTAGAAAAAAATGGTGACCAAAACTTAAAAGACAAGTTTTCAATGAAAATAATTTTTAACACGCTTATCTTAGCTTCACCTGTATGTTTGTAATCAACGTCTTTGAGCTCGATTTTGACCTACTTTGGGCGATCAGATTTTCTTTAAACTTTGCACACCCATCAAAGACTGGTGACAATACAACAATCCGTTTTTAGGGTTCCGTAGTCAACTAGGAACCCTTATAGTTTCGCCATGTCTGTCTGTCCGTCTGTCTGTCTGTCCGTCCTCGCTTAATCTCTGTGACCGTTAGCACTAGAAAGCTGAAATTTGGTACCAATATGTATATCAATCACGCCGACCAAGTGGTAAAACAAAAATTGGAAAAAAATGTTTTATTAGGGTAGCCCCCCTATATGTAAAGTGGAAAGTGATTTTTTTTTTAATTTCAACCCTAACGTGTGATATATTGTTGGATAGGTATTTAAAAATTAATAGGGGTTTACTAAAATCATTTTTTGATAATGTCAATAATTTCGGAAATAATCACTCCAAAAGTAAAAAAACAATGTGTCCCCCCCTCTAACTTTCGAACCATAAGTTAAGAAAATATGAAAAAAATCTGAAAAGTAGAACTTTATAAGGACTTTCTAGGAAAATTATTTTGAACTTGATGAAAAGA
Source organism: Mythimna albipuncta (assembly GCA_929112965.1). Lineage (NCBI taxonomy): Eukaryota > Metazoa > Arthropoda > Insecta > Lepidoptera > Noctuidae > Mythimna > Mythimna albipuncta. The sequence continues at coordinate 7,080,800 of OV815969.1, read as the reverse complement.
ACAGTTTTTGTACAAAAAAGACAAAAGGGTTCTACAAAATAATTTCTGGACTAAGTTTGTAGTATAATCGTATATGCAAGCATTTTATTATACTCATAAGTGGATACACTTATTGTGACGGACGGAAAACTACGGAACCCTAAATTGAGTGTGGCCCGCCACGCTCTTGGCCGTTTTTTTTTTTTTGTGAAAAATTAAAATATAGTTTAAAAAATCTAAAAAAACACGCTTTTATAGCATATCAAACTAAAAAGTGTAAAATAAATGAACGAAAAATATTAATATCATTGTGAAAAAAGCGTGGGGTGCTCAATTTACGAAAAATATGGCACAAAGCGCCCCACGCTTTTTTCACAATGATATTAATATTTTTCGTTCATTAAGCTTATGTTCAGCGGACAATCAAGACGATTCTAACGATACCTCATATGTCGAGTTCCGATATATACACTAACATTACATATAAACTAGGAGCTATGAGGGTACAGATGAACATACTCACATACATACATGCTAGTCAAAATCATAACCCTCCTTTGGCTTTGCCGCAGTCGGGTAAAAACAAGCAGCAATCACTCAGACCATCGTTAGAAGTGCCGCAATTTACTGATTGCTAAAACTCTTCGCTACCTCTTTACTCATCTCTCTTTACTTTAGTATTCAGTGGACGTTGCTCCACAGTTATTGCCTCACGAATGAGTTTAATTTTAACTTTTTCGCTAATTCCCCTTTTAAGAGTTCTTGTTTAACAAGATCTTTCCTGCTCTTTTGTAGTCGCTTTTAACTTTAGCTTGTTTCAGGCGAACCAATTTTAACTTGTTTTAATTTGAAAAGAATCGTATTTAGTTGCGAAATAGTTGGGTTTGCTATGAAAGTAGATAGTGGGAAGTTGAATTTATTAGAAGTTTTCAGCTACTAAATTGCTGCTTTTAATATTATCTGATAAGATTAGCTTTCGAAATATATACAAACTGCAGTGTTACCACGAGCTCTTAACAAGATCCATTTTATACGACCCAAATGTCCCGGTGTCTCCGGCGGTTCCGATGTCCAAATCCAAATTGCCCCACTTGCAGCTCATCACCGTCTCGTTTGTTCAGTTTCGCATTAAAGTCCCCATGACCACGGTGAAGTGAGCGATAAGATCAAAAGTACAATTACCGAAACGGATCTTGAGCGCTCGGCGTCAGAGTGGGGATCACTTTGCACATTCCATACTTTGGCGAACCAATCTTCATCGTTGTTAGATACATGCAGCAAGGCAGATTTTGTGGCGAGCCAATCACTGACACTCCCCGCCCCCGCGTCACACTACGCACTACTAATGAGACCGAATATTTTACTTCTGTGCAACTTGAAGCCAGCGCTCAAGTTCCGTGCCGGTAATTGTAGGAAAATGAAGCACGCCACGAGACGCCGTTATGAGATGCACTGTGGCTATAATTTATTTAAGTTTGTCTGAAGGGTACTTTTTAGTGGTGGTACCATAACTAAAAAGTGTAAAATAAAAAGTTATTATATACTTTTCAGTATTTTTTAACATTGAAGTCGGTTATATATTTTATTTTTTGTAAAAAGTTTTTATTTACTGTATGTATAAATTTTGTGTACAATAAAGATTATAGAAAAAATAAGGCACGTCTTAGTCTACAGTCAAGTCAACAGTGAAATGTTTTTTAATTTTTTTTTTTATAATGGATAGGCTTGCGTTTGGCCACAATCTCACTTGATGGTAAGCGATGATGTGGCCGACGATGGAGCACGCTTGCCTAGAAGCAATTTATTCACTCTTGACTTAAAGACCCCTAGGTTATAGCTATCAGGAAACACAGACTCCGGCAGGGAATTCCATTCCTTAGCTGTACGCATAATGAATGTACTCCCAAAACGCTTTGTTCGTATAGGTGGGATGTCCACCATGTACCGGTGGCGCAACGCCGTACGTCTTGTGGTCCGATGATGGAACGGACTTGGCGGAATTAAAATGTGTAACTCTAGAGCACACTCCCCGAAGTGTAAACGATACTTCTAAGTAAGCGTGCTCCGCCTTCGATATCATCATCGCTTTTCTGATGAGATAGCGGTCAACTGTGAGACTGGCAATAATACAAAGAAAAGATAAACAAGTTTCATAGATTTACTGAATTATGAGCACTGCGAATTCTATTCATTGCAAGGAAGTCTATACGATAAGTTTGGAACAATTTGCCTACAGCGGTTTTCCTGTCTAATTATAATTTAGGTGTCTTCAAGGCTAGAGTGAATAGACTCTTAATAAACTAGTACGATTCACTGACAACGATTGCATCACTGCTTACAATCGGGTTTACTTTTATGTGAGAATTCACGGGAATTGTGAGAAGGAAGGCGTGTCAGACTTTTACTGAGTAAAACCCACTCCTATGTTCTTTCTTTGCCTTCGTTCCAGCATCACGGGTTCTCTTTCACACAACCCATGGCCCCAGCAGGCTTTGACCCTGCTGAGCCCCTACCGTTTTGCTGAAATCTCCTTGAGGCGTGCTTGGAACACTACGCACCGTCGACGACTCAAGCTCGGTCCGGACGGTTACCGAACAGCCAGACAGCGAGCTACCAATTGCTCACTATCCACAAGCCCACGCCTAAGGTAGATAGCAGTCTAGCCCTATTATAAAAAAAAACATACACAAACTGAAAAGATAATTCGACAAAAGCTATGGTATTAAATAACCTTTCATACAGAACCCGCGGTCCATGTATGGCTTTTAATGGACGGCAGACTTTTAACGTGTAAACAAGTTACATGTAAGCCATAAACCGTAATTTGTCACAAATGGCTCCCCATTAACACGTGATACACACGTCCATTACTGCTGACATCGGAGAGTACATTTTTAGTAAATAATTCGTGATTAACTAAAGGTTCTTAATTCTTCTAATGTCTATGTGGTTCATAGCAGCGTAACTTCTCTCGAGAATCGAACCCGCAATGAACAGTACAATTGCCAATAGCTAAACCACTGCCCCGAACATGCTGTCAAAACTAGATAAGCGCTACTAGAAATGTGCCGTTGTGCTGGCAATATTGCCACCAATAGTCATACTTCGTGGCAATATTGCCGGCAATGGCACATCTCTAAGCGCTACACTTATTGGCCGATATACAGTTATTGGCCATATTAACTTTGATGGCAATAAGCAATTAACTACCAGAACAGTACATTCAGAACTAGTTCTTGATTACTGCAGTTTTGAATCTAGTATTTGCTTGGTTATTGCATATTTTAGGCCGCCGAAGTTAATATGGCCAATAATTGTATAGGAGCCAATAACTGAAGCATTGCCCCTATTGTTATTACTGTTTAAATTAGAGATGTGAAACAAAATAAAATGATAATAACATTTACTGTCCCCGCACACGGGCCTCAAAAAAACGCTGCCACAAGCTTCTTTTTGAGGCGGCCTTTTTTTGTGGCACGTGTGCGGTGGTGCCGCCACAAAAAAACGCTTGAAGCGGCTTCAAGCTTGGTGCCGCGCGCTTCAGCTGTTTTTTGCGGCCGCTTCTAGCTTTTTTTTTTGCGGCCGCTTCTAGCTTTTTTTTTTGTGGCCGCTTCTAGCGTTTTTTTGTGGCGGCGTTTTTTTGAGGCCCGTGTGCTGGGACATTTACGAATACACCTGCTTCCAGCAGTATGTAGGATGTAGGTTTCTAGATTTGCTTTTTGTAATCTACACTAATTTTATAAAGAGGGAAAATTTGTATTTTTCTGTGTATGTTTGTAATGAAAAAACTCAAAAACTACTGTGCGGATTTCAAAAATTCTTTCACCATTGGAAAGCCACATTCACCCTGAGTAACATAGACTATGTTTATTGCCCGAGCGAACCCGGGACGGGCCGCTAGTCTGTTATAATTATGACTGGCTTGTTAGTCGATTCCCAAGAGAAATGTTTGTGATATAGCAATGTGTGATAGCTATATGGCGTGTGATAGTTTTGGAATATTGCTTTTATTGTAAATAATAATGGAATCAAGATGTCTAATTGTCATTTAAATTATTTATTTTAAATTAGGATTTTTTACATAAAAAAATAATACTTATTAATTAAATTACTTCTTAAACCCGGGTAAATCCAACCTTCTAATTATCGTAGGGCCCATACGCTAGCTGAGTCGAAGCCTACAAGGGAGAAGGGTCTAGTTCTGAAAAGAAGGCTCGGCTCCGATATTTGTTTATCCTCGCATCGGAACGCCTTACAGCAATTATACCAATGGATCAGTGTTCATTCAAAATCGGCTACTTTTAATCATGAGCGCAGTGAAGTGGTAAGATGTGAAAGGTAAGAAGGAACGGGGTGGGTTATTGAGTAAGAGTCTGACACTATCTCCCACTCAGAGTCTGACACACTCCGCGCAAGGGCGGGGGATGTCATTTGGATGACTTTGCCCACCGAAAAAAAATATTTTAAAGCGGGGTTGTGCAGTATATTCTTGTAATTAACAAGTTGCGAAAATTCCCACAGAGAGAAATATATTTTTACCTAGAACTGTGTACCAGGAATAAACCAAGGACAATTAGATTTCAGTTATACAGCAAACAAGGAAAGCTTTTTGAACAACCCTTTTATAAATAAAACGGATATTTTACTAGATAATTGCTTTTCACAAAAGGCTAAATCCTAGAATTTGAAAACAGCGCAGAGGCTAACAGTAAAGTTTAGTCGGTTTTAATTTAAATTCATATTTTCCCGGAAGAAAGAGAACATTCACTGCAACAGATTCAGGAGGAAAATGTAGTAAAGTTAGTTAATTCAGTTTGACTGGCCTGTAGGTCTAGTTGTCAGTGACCCTGACTGCTATTCCGGAGGTCGTGGGTTTGATTCCTACCCAGGACAAATGTTTGTATGATGAACATCATCATTTGTTCTGTGTCTGGGTGCGAGTGTAATTCTTTGTGTCTGGATGTAGCAGCGTTGGAAGGCTGCCAACAAGGTGGACCGATGACCTGGTCACAGTCGCGGGGATCCGATAGATCGTGACGCACAGGACCGCTCGTTGTGGCGACGCTTGGGGGAGGCCTATGTCCAACAGTGGACGTCTTTCGGCTGATATGATGATGAGGATGATGACGTTCCTTCTTTGCATTCAAGGCCGCTTTGAAATAATGACGCAGCTTCCAGCAGTTTCAAAACAACAGAACAGTAAACAACATAAACCTCCCATCCATTGCAATTGCAACAGCTTAGCCTTCCATTAAACTTCATCTTACACCTGACCTTCAATTCAAACGTTTAATCCGACATTATTCACAATACGCCTACTATCCTCCGTGAACATATAAAATGGTTTTGCATAAATTTTAGCAAGCCAACACATAGCAGATGGATACAGAAGGTCGACTGCATACAAAGAGTGAAAACGCAATTGACAGATACATATAGCAGTCTCAAACTGGGTAAAAAAAATAAATAATAATAATCCACAACTTTCACATAACGCCATCTGGTCCGATACTAAGCAAAATTTGATGGGTATGGGGTACAAGATAACTGATTATGAGCAAGGGGCCATCCAATTTAGCTTCACTTTTCTTGGATAAACCGACATTTGACTATTCAAAAGTGCCTGTAAACGGTCTATTTGAAATAAATGCTTTGATTGATTTATTTGATTGATTGATCCATAAATTGTGTTAATCTCATGATTTTTAATCCCCCTCCTCTTCTTTTGCTGGATCTAGATCTAGAAATTATTACAAAGAAACACTTCCGTAATCAGTTTTATTTCCATTAAAACTATATTTTATACAAAATCAAATAAAACTTTGATAAAAAATGGAGGTGTAATTTACGGGAAGTACTAACTATTTGCCACGTACACAAACGCAAAAAAAATGACATTACATTTAACAACATCACATAGATTTATTTTCAAGTCTTTCTTTAGTTAATATTTCTTATTTTTAGATATAGATTTTGAAATACGACGCCACGAAACTTACTACTTTTCCTATACCTATACATGTCACACGATGTCACACTTTATCAACCCCCTCTCAACTTGTGAACATGTGATGTAACGTAACTTACGAATACTCACAGGCATCTTTGTTAGTCAGTAACAATCACAGGCAGTGTGACCAGATTCAGTATTTAAATATTTTTTAGTATATTTTAGTAAGTTTTTCGAGAGTCAGTATTTTAATTACTGTACATAATGAAAATACTGAATCTGGTCACACTGCACACAGACATGTTTGGTTTTTATGAAAAGTGTTACAATATTTACGATTCAGTAGCGAATCTATGTTACCAAATAAAAACTTAAAATAGAAAATCTTGTATAAGTTCTCTGCTTGATTAGAACATAATACAACGGAGGTTAGCGGAATTTCACACCTTATATCATGTATCTCTAAAATGCCATCTCTAGCAGCTACCACCACGGCATTTCTCTGCTTAAGAAACCAACCTTCTGTTTCTATTATCTTCTGGCGCCACTGTAGGCGAAGTATCGGTGCTTGCTCAAAGAATCACCTATCATACGCAATGGGGTGCAGCGAGGCGAATGATTGCTGAAAAATGGCCGCATAAAACTTCGTTTTCTAATAAATTGCGACATTACCAACGCTTTTATTACAGACGAGAGATTGCGAATCTACAGAATATGGTTTGAAGTGTAATTTTATACAATTGAATTGAATTAGGATCTTAAGTAGTGTTAAGATGAAGCCTACCCTCGTTTTCGTGCTCGCCCGCCGCTGACTTTTAACAAATCTCCATGTTACTGAATGATTTTAGTTTGTTAATAAATTCGATTCAATACTAAAACTCAATCCATGATACATATATAAACTATACTTACCTACATAGTAAAATTTTTAGGGTGATTCACACAAGATTTTCGCCCACGTTGCTCGTGCTCGCTTGCGCGTGCACAAAGCGGACTTAAAACGCGTCAAATGTGCTTTAATTTATTACATTTATATATCTGCATTGTACAGAAGCTGCGGGCCCGTAATCGCAACGGCCGCGGGAGAAAACCGCTTCGTGAGGTCTTAGCCTTATTCATAATAATTATGCTACAGGATTATTCGAAAGAGTACACAAAGAATAACTGAGGGAACACCGTGAGTTTTAGTCAGTAAGAGTCTGACACTCCCCCCTCTCGCTCTATCCTGCACTACAGGTGTCATTTGATGACTTCTCATCTCAAAACAAAAACCCTTAAAATACAGGCTAAAGAAAAATATAGTACCGCGAAATATAGAATAAATGTTTGAAATTAAGCTGCTCGCTAAGTCAAGCTTCGTTAAATTATTTGGAGCACTGAGTTGAGCTACTGGCATGCATTAATGCTGTGGTGACTAGATCAAATATTAAACAGTTAATTCGCTGTCGAAACTTTAACTTCTATGCACGCCTGCACAAATTGCCTGTTCCTAAACTTTATAACGTTTGTTCTTTAAGGGTCATCACTGCATTAAGCGGGTATCCGCGCGGTTACTCGCGCGGGTACCAGTCGCGTGACGCCGCGCGTGTGTCGTGTGGCAGTCTCCGTAGTGGAAACCGGAATATTATCTGCGCAGTGTTTCTAGTTCACTTTAAACGGTGTGCATGTAATCGTGTCGATGGAAAACTTTAATGTATAATTACATAGCAAAAGGGGTGCGGGCCGCGGCTGTACACAACGGTTGCCCGCGCGGCTCGTCGCGACGGAGCACTTTTGTATAGGACCGCGCAGGCGCCCGCTTAACGTAGCGTCGGCCCTAAAGCTTTTTAGGATACGGAAATATTTTTTACAAAAGGAAACAAAGATAGAAAAACATTTTATTTTCGGGAAATTACACAATCTTATTACTTAAGGGTACACCGTATAGATAGGTAAGATTATATGTTCTTAGAGATAATTACACACTATAACCTTCTGCCAGTGGCTTCCTCTTTCTCATCCTTTCTTATTCTTCATATACACCGTAAAAATAACAAATTATGTACAGTATCTATGTACCAACGCGGTAATTTCTGCCAGATCAAACAACAACATTGTGAATTAAAATAATTCACAATGTTAACGATTCTTGATGCTCCAAATTCAAATCTCATTATTCCCTAGGGATCGGCCATACTGCATTAATGGAATAATGAGATTTGAATTTGGAGCATCAAGAATCGTCAACATTGTGAATTAAAATATAGGCGCATCGAACAAGTTGACTCGAAATTCAAACCAAAGAGTATGTAATCACTATGATTTAAACTGGCCACTAACAAAAAAAAGAAAATAGATTGTCTAATAAGTCAACCGACTTGAGAATTTTGTATAATATTTAATCAAATATTCGGTAATTTTTATAAGTTTTTTCTGTTAGTAAACAATGATCTCTATCTCTTAATCAACCTTGATTATTGAACCCATGTCGACTACATCAGATTTCATTAAATCCTAATAATTACCCAAGTCGTTTAACTTATTAGACAGACTCTACTGACGACACGGGAGCATTATAGAAAATTGAAACTATAGAATCTTGGAGGAGTGAATTTTGTATGTTTGATGAACTTGTAAATATAATACTTATATTTCTCTAATTTATGATTTGGTCGACCAAATTTTCTTTTAATTACCTCACAGATGGTGTAAAAAGTAGAGTATGCAACACGGGGATAAAGCTGTCTTTGTCTTGGGCGGCTTAAATTCCTCACTTCACTCAGGTTTCTTTATTAACTCCCTCGCGAAGCTCGGGAGTTAATTTTATAAATCCCTCACTGTCGTTCGGGATTAAAATCAGCAACCTTCGTTTCGTTCGGAATTCAACATGCCGCCCGCGACTTAAAGACACTGCTTTATCCCCTAGTCACATAAACTACTATTTTACACCACCTGCTCGATGAATTTGGAGCATCAAGAATCGTCAACATTGTGAATTAAAATGTAGGCGCATCGAACAAGTTGACTCGAAATTCAAACCAAAGAGGATGTAATCACTATGATTCATACTGGCCACTAACAAAAAAAAGAAAATAGAATAAAACGTGCGTACTGACGACACGGGAGCAATATAGAAAATTGAAACTATAGAATCTTGGAGTAGTGAATTTTGTTTGTTTGATGAACTTGTAAATATAATACTTATATTTCTCTAATATATGATTTGGTCGACCAAATTGTCTTTTAATTATCTCACAGATGGTGTAAAAAGTAGAGTATGCAACACGGGGATAAAGCTGTCTTTGTCTTGGGCGGCTTAAATTCCTCACTCAGGTTTCTTTATTAACTCCCTCGCAATGCTCGGGAGTTAATTTTATAAATCCGATTAAAATCAACAACCTTCGTTTCCTTCGGAATTCAACATGCCGCCCGCGACTTAAAGACACTGCTTTATCCCCTAGTCACATAAACTACTATTTGTTCTGTGCAAGAATCGAACCCGCGATCCGCAGCGTAGTAGCCCATCGCTCAACCATTGTGCCAACCGTGCGTTATATTGTTTAGTTACATACATATAATACTAACTTTTACAGTTCCTATTTTTACCACCGTTTACTCATGTTTCATATCAATCTGGAAGCCATACATAACACATTACTTCCCTCAGATATCGCCACTCTTGCATAACTGTACGATAGTTTCGCAAACATTTTAGCAAGACAGGTTCGCTGTTCGACTACGTTTATTGAATCCAAGAATTTTACCTCCTTATGTTATTTCTGCACAAAATGTGAGCAGTTTGAGTAAAATGTATTTTAGGACGTTTTGTATCTTTTTATAAACATTTTATTTATTTCAGGGATTTCAAAGTACACACAGATTGTTTTGCGGACTCATAAACAGATTTTCTATAGAACTTGGTCGTCGCATCGGAGTCGCAACGTTGTTGTTGTCACACCTATCTGCCTTCACGCCCTGGTGCTATATTATAATATAATAATATAATATTCCACAACTATCACACAACGCCGTCTAGTCCCAAGCTAAGCAGAGCTTGTGTTATGGGTACTAGACAACTTACTTATATATTTCTAAATACATACATATTATAGATAAATTACACCCAGACACAGAACAAATGATTATGCTCATCACACAAACATTTGTCCTGGGTGGGAATCGAACCCACGACCTCTGGCTCAGCAGTCAGGGTCACTAACTACTAGACCAACAGGCCAGTCTAAAATATTAAACATAGCATAGCATGATCAGGCTTATAATGTTCCCACTGCTGGGACTCAGGCCCCCTCTCTAGGAGAGCGAATGGGCCGTAATCCACCACGCAGGCCCAGTGTGGGTTGGTAACACTATAAACTCTCATTATATTTTGTACCTACCTGTACAGGTCATTTCAAATACAATCTACACTAATATAATAAAGAGGTAAAGTTTGTTTTTTTGTTATTTTATTTGTCAGTTATGTCACCCAGGAATAAAGCAGCTTTGTATTGGTGAAAAAAAATTAGCAATTAAATCAGTGTAAAAAAACTACCTCTTTATAATATTAGAGTACCTACTCGTCGAAGTTTATATAATAAATTGCAAAAGCTTGAGAATATAACAGCCGGCAGCGAATACATCTAACCCACAATCCTTTGCAGGTGATGTTAAATTGAAATTCCATGTTATGCTGCAATCCGTAGAATTTGAACAACGCTGCCATTTTGAATTCCATCAAAAATACACGTAGGATTTACTGGTAGAATTTTTTGAATAACCGTATGACGATAGATGGGTAAATATCAGACTGTATGGCAGGAAAATGGCTGCCTCGTCAGCGGTACCACAAAATAGATAGGTACAGAAGACAATCTACATACACAGCGCGCTCGAGCAACGCACACATAGATACTGCTCACGGACACGATATCTCGGCTCAATCGCCCGGTCGCACTCGTACAGTTCGGAGCAATGCGCTGACGGATAAGGCGCACAATGCCACATTCGCAAAATGACATATTGACGCAAAATGCCACATTCGCGAAACGCCACATTCTCAAAATGTCATATCGCAAAACGTCACATTAGCAAAATGCCATCTTCGCAAAATGCCACATTCGCAAAATGACTTTTCGCAAAATGCCACTTTCGCATAATGCAAAAATGTCACTTCGAACTCATTATGTCATTTTGCGGATGTGGCATTGTGCGCCTAATCCGCGCTGACGTGTGTGCGTACGCTTAGCGTAGGTATAAAAACTGACATACATACATGAGATTGACTTCTGTACCTATCTATTTTGTGGCAGTACTGTGTCCGTCAATACCGTGTTTCACCCCTGTCAAGGATAGGTCGTTTCTATGAAACAATTTTGCTTATATGGTTTTAGTAATATTGAACAATGGAATATAGTTTTTGGTTTACGCTTCAAAAGATTTTTCTGGTATATAAGTAACCCGGAAAAACTTTTATAAAAAAATCTCCGAATCTTCTTTAGTAGTTGATTTTATCTGATAACATTTTAGGAAAAGTTATTATTGTACATCTATTTGTTTTATCTCCCAAACATTTTTTATTAATAAAACACTTATATTCACGGAAGTACAATAGGTATACCTATTTAGTATACTGTATTTAAAACTTTGTCCGTAAAACATTTTTGTGTTGTTCTGCACTTCACTTAGATTGTATTTTTATTATTTAATTATTATCTCAATTCTTCTTTGCTAGACTTATGTTTCTCAAAAGTTTCATACGGACAATTAATTCGGTAATTAATCTAATTAATCTGAGCAGGCAATTTAACAACGTAAATCGTTGTTAAACTGCCTGCTCAGATTTTATGCCTCAATTTTACGTACATACCCACCAGTTGCACAATAACGTTCCCATTGTACTCCACGAATCTATATTCCAAATCCCCATACAATTGCGTCAGACCAGTCATACTCAGATTAGCGCCCCTAGATCTACATACATAATGCAGTTTCCACACGGTACGCGCGTCGTGCGTCGTGGCCACACGGCCGTCCGTACACGGCACAATACATGCACATAAATGCCGTTCATCAAATCAGCCGGCGCCGCGAACGGCACAATTCAATTTTGGAATACGTTCACAAAGCGTGCCCGCTACCTACATTGTTTACCAGCCCTATTCCCATTTACGCGTCGGCGAAAAAATTATACGGCACACGATTTCATGCAAATATTCTCATCATACACAAAGCTTCACTTGCAACTCTTTTGTTAGTACCGCGATAGATAATAAAAACGAGTGAGCCGGAATTTAATAATATAATATTCCACACAATTATCACACAACGCCTTCTAGTCCCAAGCTAAGCAGAGCTTGTGTTATGGGTACTAGACAACTGATAAACATACATATATATTTCTAAATACATACATATTATAGATAAATTACACCCAGACACAGAACAAATGATCATGCTCAACACACAAACATTTGTCCTGGGTGGGAATCGAACCTACGACCTCCGGCATAGCAGTCAGGGTCACTAACCACTAGACCAATAGGCCAGTCAAACAGGAATCAATATTGCCATAAGATATTTAATACAAAATTAAACACGCCCACAGTGTAATTAATAATGTAGAGCAACATTAAAAGATTGTGTTTTCTGAGGGCGTCGGCGGTTTTCTCAAAGAGTGCCCCCGAGGCTGGGAGAGTTTCTTTTGAGACTTAATGAGAGGCTGCTTTGCCTAATTCCGTTTGCTTTGAAGGGCGCGATGCGTATGCGAGCAAGCGGAGCGAGCGCGCCACACGCACGCCGCGCCTGTGATCGCTCACGTGAAAAAACTCGTCATGTTACTCGTCAAGACATTTTGTAGTTTTAAAACTTAGGCAAAATAAAACAAGCACTACATTTTCTTACATAATATTTTATTTCAGAAATATTGTTAGATTACTAGCTATGTAATTAACGTTATGTTAGTAATGCGTAAAATCGAGTACGTGTCGTCACATCCAAACAAAATTATGAATTGCAATGTAGTCGATTTTGCGCATCGCTTATATTTTAGTTTTATAAATAACTATTATACAGAAATATAATTCGCCGTATTCACTCAAGCACATACAGAACCCGTTTATTATATTAAATTATTCAGATTAAGCTACGTTAAAGTCTGTCAGTGTTGACTAGATACATTCAAACCTAGTCCAAGCCTTGTCACGATAGAAGATGTTACAGACAGTTACTTTTCATAATTATTAGCTTACAAACTTAAGGGGTATAATGATATCTACAACGATATGAGCTTTGCACAAGTTCAAGGCGCAATTTGATTTCGTTAAAAATATGATATGATAATATCTTTCGCAGAAAACCTAATATTTACAATATTGTTCTTTAACCTTATAACCTATAAACTGGAGTACGGTCTTACCGATAAATTTTGTCGTGGTCAGGTGGCAAGCTGATGAAATATGGCGCTGGAGGGGGCGGGGCGTGTAAGTACCTGACTGAGCCGGGACCTGACTGCATTTTGTGGGGTAATGTGGCGTTAGACAACGATGGCGGTGGCAAAGTACCTGCATAGCCTGGCCATGGAGGACCCCACATCGGAGGACCGCCGGCCGTAGGACTACTCGCAAGAGGACCACCCCTATACGATGTCGACGTCATCCTCAATCGGACGATACAGATCGCAACAATCAAAATAGCTATAAACGCCACCACACCACCGACAATTCCTATGATCAGATTGTCATCATTATTCGAAGTTGCTACCCCGACAACTGGAGCTCCTTTAGGTTCCCCGGTCACCTTTGGTCGTTCAGGAGGTACTGACCAAATGATATCAGGCTCTGATGATGTACGAACTAATCGAGGAGCTGGAGTGGTGGACATACTACTTGAAGTAGCGGTAGTCCGACGCCTCGTTTCACATGTTAATTCATCATCACCGATTTCTACTAACAGAAATCCTGATAAATGATCCGGAGATTCACATTTTACGTCGTTCACTCCGACATTTGGCAGCCATCTCCTAAGCGCTCGAGCATTACAATCGCAACGAATCGGATTAGTGTCCAGACCAAACATCGAGAGATCCGCTCGCCTGTCGTCTAAAGACACCAAAAGCTGCGGCTGCAAAGTTGTCAATTGACTCCCGGCGACGTCGATAGTTATTTGCGAAGATCTTGGCAAGGGGAAGAGCAATGCGGGCGGTAAACTTGTGATCGAAGTGTTCCTGAACTTGACAGTGATCGCTGGCGCCTTCAAACCGGCTAACACGCCTGAAGACACCGTTTTGAGTCGAGAACCTCTAATACCCAATTCTTCTAATCTAGGATGTAATATAGAATGTAACTGATCAGCACCAATTGTAGTATCTTTCACTTCAACATCGAGTTTCTCAAGAGCCAGCAAATATTGTAAAGCTCCTTGAACATCAAAATATCCTAATCTAGGATACCCATACGCTCTCAGCTCAACAAGATTAGGGAGTGACCGGAAAGCATTTTTCTCTATTCTGGTACATTTTTCCAGATTGCCAATATCTAAAACTCGAAGCGAGGAAAGATTTTCAAAGTTTCCGTCCATGATCATTACCATCGGGTTTCCGGATATATTAAGTCGCAGAAGATTCTTAAGTTTGGGCCACGAGACAGCGAGCGAGCCCGTGACATCGGTAATTTGATTGTGAGAGAGGTCCAATGATTCCAATAATGTTGTTCGGGTAAAAGTTTTTTCCGACAACTTGCTAATGTTATTGAAAGATACGTTCAAGTTGTGTAAAAATGGTGTCTCCAGCTGTCCAAATGATTTTATTCCGGTTCCAGCCAGATTTAGGTCACGCACTGTTTTTGGTTCAGTCAAAACATTGTTAATTGTTTTCTCAGACAAAGGATTGAATGATAAGTCTAACTTTTTGATATTCACCATAACGCTGTCTTCAGCTGGTATATCGATTATTTGATTATGAGACAAGTCTACTGATGAAACAAAGAAGTACTGTTTCTGCAAAGCTCTAAGTGGAGGGTGTTCAAACAAGTTTCTACTCAGATCAATATTTTCAAGCATGTGTAATCTTGATCGTTCGAAAATATTCTCTGGCAATTCAGTCAAAAGGTTCCCGCCCAAATCCAATACTTCTAATCGAATTAATCCTTCAAACAGCCTATCTCCCAGACGATCGATTTTATTGTTTGACAAATCTAAATACTGGATTTGCGTTGAGTTATGAAAAGCCATTTCGCTTATTGACTCAAGTTCGTTTCTAGCCAACAAGATGGTCCTTAATTTCGGAAGTCTGGCGAAATCAAGTTCGTCTACGTTCTTAAGAGCATTACCAGATAAATCCACTAATTCAAGATATTGTAAAGTACTTATAAGTTCTGACGGGAAGAAGTTGAACTTATTGTTGGTAAGTATGATTTCTCTCAAGCGTGGGTGGATTTTGAAGGAGGACGGGAACAAGTAACTGAGTTGGTTGTCGGAGAGATCTATAACTTCGAGGCTCGTTCCGGTGTTGAAGAACTCCCCTTTAAACGCGTTCAGCTGGTTGCCCTTCAGAGATAAGTACTGTATAGACATTACGTTCACGAAAGCTGGAGTCCTTATGTTAACAATATTGTTGTACGACAAATCTAAATGCGTCAAATTTCGAAGATTTTTGAACGTATTTTCTGAAACTTCTTGTAAAAGGTTGTGCGATAAATAAATCTCTCTTAAATTGAAATTCTTGGAGAACAGATTGACTGGAAGTGCTTTAAGACCGACGTTGCTCAAATCAATGCTCATTAACGCCTGATTATTTTGGAAGACATTTTGATTCAGTACGCTCATATGTGAGTTACGGCTTATATTCAAATGAGTTAGGCTCGGAATAAATTGGAATGCATCAACTGGTATTTCAGAGATCTGATTATCAGAGATATCTAGGAACCAGAGGCTAACGAACTTTAGCGGTTCGCCAACAAACTCAAGTATCCTATTTTGACTTAGCGACAAGAATTGTAGAGATTGTTCTAATCCGCTGAACACTTCGGCACTGATTGAGTTTAGAAGATTTCCAGACAGATCTAAATGGTGTAACGTTTTGAAATGATCGAACGCTGCGGGAGGAAGTTCCCTGATTACGTTTCTTGACAGAACTAGTGATGTAACCCTGTCGGATACTGCTTTGAGGATGTCACTGGATAGTGCTGTGACTCGATTGTAGCCTAAGTGGACTGATACTAGGCTGGGTAAGCGAGAGAGAGCTGTGGCAGGGATGAGTAAAATATTGTTGTCTCGAAGTAGAAGTGTTTTTAGGCTTGTTAGACCGTCGAAGGCATCATCTTCCACCTGAAATATAAACAAATATTTCCGTTAAAAAAGTTATTGCAAAATTTAATTTTGTCACGTCATCCATTCAGATTGACGTAATCTATCCAATCTGAACAGCATTTAGACCAAAACGAACTGGAATATTAATTGATAAATTTAAAAGTAAATCCTATGAAATGGTAGTCCGAAAAACATACTCGTAAATTGACCTAGCTTAGGCAGCTAACATAGAAGCGTAAATTGATTTTTACTTAAATGTTTTGTTTCAATAATATAGACTGTTTTAATGTGTGATCAATTCTGAAACATTACAAAAAAAAAAATTGCTTTTCAGTTGGTACTCTTATGCTATCACTTGTTTCTGGTAGCTGTTTCGCCTGAGTAAAAGTAATAAATTATCCAAGGGATTATCCGCGTGCTATTCCTATCAGTATTATCCTGTACTTTATAAGTTAGGACTTGTTATCGGCTGTTAGTCTAACTTACTTTTTCTTACAAGTACCTGATTTTTTTTAACTATAAGTCCTCCATATGATTTAAATAAATAACTAAAAATAATAAAACACTGGACATGGTCTACCCGCGCATCGAATCCATTTAGCCGTTTGAAAGTGAAGAAGTGCCAAACACATTCATGAAAATACCCACCTATATAGAAGTTATAGCCTTTATAATTTAATTTTCAGTGTTGGTCCCATAAATAGAACTCCCATAGTAAATCATTTTCATATTCCAAGTTTCTCTTTTAGTATATATTTCAGTGGCATAAGTCATTATCACTTCAAAAACCTTGTCTATTTAATAAGAATATAATATATGTATAATATAGCATTTTACAACTTTCACGCAATGCCATCTCGTCCCATACTAAACAGAGCTTGTGCTATCGATAAACATACTTATATATTTAACTAGCTTTTACCAGCTGCTTCGCCCGCGGAACAAAAGAAAAAAATTGGCCTATGTTACTTTTTATAAAGTAGCTTTCTACTGGTGAAAGAATTTTGAAAATCGGTTCAGTAGTTGTTGTATTAAATCGTAACTTACTAACAAACAAAAATCGTGTGTGTTACGGGGTATTCTAAATAATCCTCAAATATAAGAATCGTTGAGATTGCTCGTTCCAAACAGTAGGCTACGCTCAGGACCGGGGGAAAGGATGTTTAAAGTCCCGGTAGCCCGCACAAATTTGTTAAAGTTCACACCCGTGACTCGGGCGATAGAAACACTCAATAGTGTCTCATTACGGGTAGACATTTTTTCTTGCACATTGGCGGAATTCCAGAGGGTGACACTAAGTGTGTTGTCCTCTATGTAACTTGTGCCGATACTCCAAGGTGCTGCTTGAGACTGAACATCGACTGTTCATTATGTATGTATGTTGCATGCACTAATTGTTTGAGTTGAGTTTGTGGGTGGTATCTCTGAGTGCCAGGCTATTTTGCGACTACTTTTGTTACCTTGGATAGGTATACCTGTTAAAACAATTGTATGTACTTATAATAATAAATAAATAAATATAATATTATTATTTATTTATTTAGTTTAGTTTAGTTTTTTTTTTTAGTTTAGATATACACAAAATACTCACAGTACGTAAGGCGTTGACCCCAACATCCAAGTATTTGAGTTCAGTGAGCCCCACGAAGGTGCCAGGTGCCAGCTTCACGAGGTTGTTCCTACTGAGGTCCAGCACTTGAAGAGACACCAGCGAGCTCAAGTGACTGTTGTCTATGGTCTGAAAAATGCATAGAGAACTTAAAAAGGTGAATACATATAAAAAGTGATACGGTTATTTGCAATCATGAAGAAATTTTTATGCTGTTTTTTAATAGGTTTTGTTTTGGCTCGATATCTTACGTGACAGAAAGCGATGGACGGTTTAGGTCGTTACTCAAGATGTCTACTAATTATATATTGTTTAACTTTAACCCATACTAGGAATAACTTCTGTCTCATGGATGCATTCACAAATATACAAACAAACGATATTCAAATATCCCAGATCCGGGACATCTATAGGCCATACAAATATTTGTTCCAGAGGAAATCGAATCCGTAACATACAGTGCAGCACCTTATCCCTCAACCACTGCGTCAATCATGTATTTAGCAAAGAAAACCGTCGGACGCTAGTAGTCTATTCCTAGTATGTAACCTAGAAAGATTAAGAAAGAGAATAATTCAATATTTTTTTAGAATATAAAACTCTTTCTTAATAAAGGAACAAAATTACAGCCTAGACCCAGTTCCAGTATCAATTAAGTCTAAAATTGCCGGAATTAATATTTATTCAGATATTAAGACGCTGTCTGTAGCAAAAACCCTAAAATTGCTGTTTTTTCTTTACCTAAATCAATTAAGTTTGACTGATGAAAAAATATTTTAATCTTTTCTATATTTCTAAGAACTTGGTTATGACCAAAAGAGTTTTAAAAAATAATTTTGATTAAAATTTTCGTCAAGAAAACCTCAAAATTTAACGTTTTTAACATTTTTTTTTAGGTTTAATTAATCAACTTATTTGTAAAATAAGTGACAGCAATGAATATTGAATTCTGATGCAAAATGGTTGCTTTAAGATTATCAATTTATTCAACTTTACCAGAATCAGAATGTCTTGATTTCGGACAAAAGTTATATTCAGATGTTAAGATTTCATAATAAATAAAATAGTTCCATTATGTCCTGCCGAACAGGTATACAATAATAAATTACAGATTATACTAACATTTACCTATACTTTCAAATGTTCAAAGTCAATCGAGTCAAGAAAATTATATTATAAATGTCAAAAATACATAATTATTTATGAAAAAATATTATTTTTCATAAATAATTAATAATTACTACATAAAACTTACTACACCATATTTGGTGTAGTAAGTTTTATCGATTAAGAAGTTGCTGAATTTATAATTAAAACCTTTTGAATGTCATAAGTTACACAGTTCGACACAAGCAATCGTCTTTCTATTGTGTCTCTAATTACGGCATTCGAAGAGTTAAATGGTGGAAGTTCTATATTGCTCAAAATATCAATACTGTACATTTTTAATGCCATACTAAATAAACTTTTGTGGAAATTGTTTTCTATTTTGAATTACACTACAATTGCTAAAGGATGGTGCGGGTGACAGCTGTCGGATTCATACAATGTAATCTGCCCCTTTTCTCTCATCATGATACATATTTTCATCCCGCCATCCTACCCATGCTATGTAAAATACCATAATCGGTATATAGTCTATACAACCCAATTTTTTAATGAGTACAAAAATATGGGGCACTATTCGTGCCCGTTACTGATCGCATTTGTATAATCAAAACGAAATCCCAAAAATGTCCACAATTTTTTATTTTTTTTTAAATTTATAATTGAATCAATCATTCATAATAATTGCTCCTAGAAAATACTACGCGCAGTGTTTTTCCATTGTTTTTCATTCATAATATTATCAACGGCCTGCAAAATATTACCATAAATTGAGTGACATTTTGGGATATAAACAAACGCTCATTAATCAACTTTGCTGTTTCTGAATAAAAATATAGCCTATGTCAAACAGGAATAAAGCAGCTTTTAATCGGTGAAAAAAATATAGCAATCGAACCAGTAATTTCAGAGATTATCCTCACAAACAAAAAAACAAACTTTAATATTGAGACTACTTAAATAATAACAAGAACTTTTCTAAGAAGCCCTTTAACCTTTCAATCGTGGAAATTACAGACACAATAGAAAGACAATAGGTGCGCGAACCGGGCGTTCGCTTGGGGTTTAATGAATTAAGTATTTGTACGAATTAAAAATTTGTGGTGACCTTTTCAATAACTTGTAAGAATATGTCGCCGCATCTGTTACTCTTCTGTGCAGTCCAATAGTGGCCGCAGTTCAGGTCACGTCACTGCCTTAACGCCGATATTAGTTTCCATGTCAAAGGGGTTAATTAACTAGTTAACGAGAAATTACTGGTTAGGCTTTCTGCAAGATAGACTATCTATTCGTGTTATCAGGAGATGATAGGAATACGTTAATGTTGATTTGCAGATAAGGTATTGCATAGATAATGTTTAATTCCACTGCAATGATATCGAGAGCCAATTAAATACTTTAGAAATAGTTTCTGTCAGACGCTTTGTCAGCGTGAAAGTGAAAAATATATCCCTATGTCAGTCAGCGCTAAAGTAATTTACTACATGTGAAAACATTTAAAAAATCGGTATAGTAGTTTTTAAGTTTTATTAATACAAGTACAAATAAAAATATAAATCTTTCTTCATTGTGCAAGTGTGCACATATAAACTATTGCTGTGATAGCGAACACACATCCAATACATAAAAATCTGTACGTAAGCCTCCACATACATCCAGGAACAACCGCCTTGGAGAGATAGAACGGCTATACAAACATGCACTGGATTGAACAGTTGCTATGGCGTAGTAATAGTGCTACGGCGTAGCAGTGATGCTACGTCGTAGCTGTCATCAAAATACGCTGCGTCTACACAACACACACATACACAGTACATAATTTATTCCCGTAGAATGGGATTGAATGATCGTTTCAGATCCAGATGGCAAAAATGTTTAATATAAAATTTTAAATTAGACATTTTGAAAATAAATAATGACAGCATAAATTATAATTGAATAGGTATGAATAGTCAAAGTTCTCAGGAAATTTAAAAATATATTTTGTATCAAAGATTCATTAAAAATATATTTTTAAAGACTTATGTTTGAATTACAATTTAGAAACAAGATTAGTAAAAGAAAGATATAAAAATATGAAATAATTATGCGTATAAAAACGAGTCTTGTTATTTTTTTTTTTGTTCTATAAGAAAAATAAGAGTAGGTACTTTCATTTGTTATAATAATTATATAAAATGTGACCTTTCCGAAGTTGCATGTTCAATTACAACCATTCAAAAACAAAAAGCACCGTTTTCAATTTTCGAAGAATTACAGAAATAACAATTAAGAACAAACTTGAAACTGGAGACTCACCGTGATCATGTTACTGGAAAGGTTCAAGTGTTTCAAAGCGACGAATGATTTCATTGCCACCGTCGGGAAGTCCGTTATAAAGTTTTCCGAGAGGTCCAATTTCTCCAAATTCTCCGCTCCTTGAAAAACGTCGCTGTTGAACTTCGAGAGCCTGTTACGGCCAAGATCAAGGGCCTGTAAATCTGCCAGACCTATAAACGCTCCACCTTCGATTGTGGAGATCATGTTCGCGTGGAGGTCGATTTCTTCGAAAGTTTTTTGCGACACGAAGGACCCTTGTCGTATTAACGCTGGAATAGAAATTACCTTATTAGATTTGGTGCGATAAATAATATTGTTTGTAACATGAGGGTCTATTTGCGAATGTGAAAGGAAATTCTGTATACGTAGGTATCTTAATTACAAACTAATCAGATACACCTACTTCCTTACATTATGACATTGATTGACACTAAGATGACGTTAGACTTAATTGTGTTAAGACGTATGCTAAACAGAGTGTTAATAATAATAATAAACTGTAAGTTTCGAATATCTTCGTTGTAAAGGACGGATCCTCCACCAAGACAGGTATTCTGTCTGGTCTTGGCAACTGCGTGATAGTTGATTTCGGAATATTCTAATCGCGCAGAGAACTCTTCATTCTTTTTTATTTATTACAACCAGCATGAAGTTTTAAAGTACCTTCCTATCAAATAACACAGTACAGAACACTTTTCGCTACAAAACTTCTCGGCTAACAAAACGGTATCATTAAAACTGCGGTAAAAGTAAATGAATCAAAGTCTTTCAAGTTAAATTCTAAACTTATCGTCTCTCATTAATAAATCGAAAATGGTAGGAAACCTGTTTTATTCATTACTGAATGTCTATCAGAAGGTAAAAGAGTATAATCAAGTTTAACTAAGAGTCCAAATAAAACGAGACAAATTTTGATACAAGTGAAGAAAGTTTGTCATTGCAACCAAGGCAAAATTCGCCCGAACCACAAGCGAGGGTGTTCCGGAGTCGAGTGCTGCTGTGACAAATTTCCATGTGTACCAAAATGCGTTTTTCAATACACTTATGAATACATGAATAAACAGAGGTTATCGCGCGACTCGTAGAGCTCATTAGCTCCCAGCTTCATACGATAAATTGTGGTGGGGGCGAACTCGCGCACTTTTCTGCACAAGTGCGAACAACAGTAAATCACGTGCTCAAAAGCGGTAAGAATAAGAGCGGGTTTTCGAGTGTTGAGTGATGCAAACATAAATGGGTTAGTTTTTTTTCATATTATCCTCTTATTGTGTTAATCATTTATTTAACGTGAGTACTGTAATCGTTTAAAAAATTGAACATAATTATTTTAAAAATCATTTTCTAGTTTCCTTAGAAACCTCATTTGTGAAGAAGAATTAAAATAAATCTTTCTTACCTATTCTATTTTCTCGGAGCGACAGAACTTTCAAGGCTTGCGGTCCGTTCAAGGAAGATGAAGGAACATAGTTCATATTATTACGGTCCAGTCTCAAGATCTGCGGAGAAAACTTATGGTTACTAAGCAAACTTTAACTTTTGTGTTTACGTTTGGTTTTGAGTTAGTTGGCGGAAGCGCATAGCATCCGGGCTGTAGGTATGCCATATTCTTAAACAAGCGTAACTTTGTCTGATGAAGGTTCCATAAGAAAACTATTTTAATCATCAGCTTTAGTGGCTTTAGTCAGGTGTACAAAGTAGGTAGGTTGGTAGGTAGCTGCCCTGCTGTTGTCAGCAACAGCAGGGACCCAGCCGGGTCGACGCCTACTGGGGCCAGGGTTATCCGAAAGGGCGCTCGAGCCCCGGTATGAAGGCTAGAAGGAACGGGGTGGATCTTTTAGTCATTAAGAGTCTGACACTATCTCCCGCTCCGCCCAAGAGCGGGGGATGTCATTGCATGATTTTTTCCTACCTTAAAAAAAAGGTGTGCAAAGTAAACAAGATTAGTTTTAGTATATATGTGAAACCCGAAACACGTGTCTAGTATTTTTACGTAAAGAATGTACAAAACTTCATAACTGTATCATGAAATGTCACAAAGTTACAAACTTGTTATGTCAGCAAAAATACATAGTCACCGGACCATCCAGACGACTGAGGGATTATTTTGCACTTGCACGCAACTGTTTGCTGGCAACTAATTCTCGCTATGACCGGCCGTGACTGGTGTTATACTTAGTGCCGGTTTCCAACTTGCGATCTTTTTAAATAATATTTTCGGGTTAAAATATAACATGGTGGAAAAACTATTGGAATCCATTCAGTTACTGATTTTGAACGAACAATATTCAGGTTTCACATGATCTAAAAATAATGTTGTAGGACCGTGACTTATCAAGACCGTTCAGTTCTTCTTCATGAATTGCTTCAACAAGAATATTTACAACTAAAATATATAATACAATAATAAAAATAAAAATCGATTCATCTTACCTTCAAAACTTCACAGCCAATCAGGAGGCCTTCTTCCAACCCTCGGATACTGTTACCACTTAGATCCAATTCCTCCAAAGCTGGTAAGTTATGGAGTTCAGCGGTGGAGAAGATAGGGTTTAGATTGTCTCCAAGCAAGTTGTCTGATAAAGCCAGCCTCGTGATATTTCCTCTCACTCCAGCCAGGAGTCTGTCTGGTAGTCTGCGTAGGCTGTTGTGCGAGAAATCCAGTTCTTTCAGCGGAAGACCGTAGGATGAAAATATCTGGAAAGAAACGGACGAAAATTGGATTAAATATTCTGATTCCTGTAAGGTGTTGAGATGATACAGTGGCAACTGGAACGAATGGCTTTATGTATTTTCCGAGGTACGGGGTGTCAGAAATATCCTAGATAAAATTAGGCTATCCTAAATTATGATTAATTATTTATGTTTATAGTTTCTCTCACATATTTTTCAGATATTATATAACTGATTGGTCTTAATATAGACTCTCATCTCCGTATTTTATGCACATAACCAAAGTGCTCCATTCAAAATGAATACGGCATTAAATCGTAAACTATTTAGCTATGAATCATTTCTGATCTAAAGACGCATTTATCTATTGCAATAGTCCAAGACGGAGTACGCAATAGTCGAGTCGTTGACTGCGCATAATGTTCCACGTAAGCCTCAAAGAAATGTCGGTAAAACAGGACAGAATCCTGTGTAGGGCTATAACAGGACAGAATCCTTCTGCCCCCCTAGCCAAGTTAGAACTGTGGTTACTAGGGCTTTCAATACCGGTATTACGGGATCCCGTAATACCGTGATCACGGATATATTTTGGTCTTTTTTCAATCACGGTATTGACGAGCCAATACCGTGATTACGGTATTACAATCTTTAATATATATTATCGTGTTTTGTTGTAATAAGTAGTAAGAAGTTGTATTATATAATATAAATTACAATGTAATATTATTCTCACACTTGTATTAAGCGCCAACTCTCGCGATACGACGAACCATAGACTAAAATGGTCTGAATAACGCGTAGTGTAATAGGCCCTATACGACGTTATTGTTTTGTTAATCAGTATCGCAAAGGCGCCCGGGTAACACGTGCATGGAACTTGGTCATTGTGTATTTTTGATTAGTTTGTAATCTTGACGAATAACATGGTACATAATATTAATACTTGTATTTTATGGGGTTTAACACAATTCTCAACGAATCACACGATCGTTTTTTTTTTTTTGTAAAAACTAATGACGAATTACGAATTCACAACAAATTGAAGTATCTAAAATTGTGTCATTTTCCACTTTGTTTAATATCATTTTTACTTTAACGAATCACGTTATCCGTTAGATCTACAATTAAAAAGTAAAAATTTAATATTTTTGCGGTTTGGATGTGCTTTTTTAACTTCAAATATTATTAATTTAGCCTAATTAGTACTTATTAACTACTTTCGTGTTCAGAGAAACAATTCAAAATTATACATTTAATTGGTAGTTTGGTACAACAATTACATGTGAGATATTAATATAGTAATAAGAAAGACACGAGTCTTGACGCTTGCTGACCTCTAAGGGCAGTATAGGTACTTGCACCGAATGTATCAGCCAGTAAACTAGAGATACGGCAGCGCCATGCTTACTTGAACCTTAGAACTGCGTCTTAACCTTATTAGAAATGTCGTAAAAAAATTACAGCGTCACGTAAGCCTAAACCTTACGCATATCTATGATTTTAATCTACTTTATTAGCTAATTGCCGGTAAACAATCACCGCCATGCTTACTAGAAACTTATTAGAACGGTTAAGAGAGAATAAAGACTGATTCGAAAACAAAAATATTTAAATGATTTTATTAATTTCCTATTTAAAGTTCCTATGAGACAGGGTTTTAGTCAAGTACTAGTTTAAAATAGAAACCTTGAGTTCAATACCGTGATCACGTGATCACGGTATTAAAAATTCTAATACCGGTATTGATACCGGTATTGAAAAAATCCGGTATTTGAAAGCCCTAGTGGTTACTGTGTGTGTGGAACTGTGGTTGTGGTTGTGTGGTGTGGTGTGGTGTGTGGCTCTTGCGTCGAACGCCTCGAGCCACATCCCCGATTCTTTTGTTCTGTTCCCGTACATTTGAAGTTTTCTACTAACGTTAACGATTGCAGTATCAATTTGGCTAGGAGTACAGGGGCCATAAACCGACTTCTAAAAAGGAAACCCGTGGTCTTACAACGCCAGGAGCAACTGAAGGAACATTGGTGTGGTTTTGGTCAGTAAACGTCTGACATGCCTCCCGCTTCACCCTAGAGCGCGAAAAATCATTAGAAGATTTTGCACTTTAGAAAAGATCCCCCACGCATTACCTATTTTCATATTAACAAGACATGCGGGATTGAGTAGTGATCGTAAAGAAAACCAAAGTGTATTTAGCCGTAGTTCCCTTATAACTTACTAGGAACCCAGTCGACGGGAAAGGTCAGTGAGTTTCCGAAGCTGGTGCAGGCAACTTTATTATAGCCTACTCAACTACACTTTTATACTAAAATCATAAAGAGAATGATTTGTATTTTTGTTTGTAATGAATAAAATCAATAACTGCTGAACCCATTTCAATTTTTTTTTTTCTAAAACAGAATTATAATTTATAACTGAGTGACATATGAATTTTTTTTTTACCAATTTTCTTCAATTATATCAAAATTTTAACATTATCTTATTGTAAATTGAAAAAAGTAAAAAAAAAAATGAAATATTTATAATGACCCCACAAACTACTCGTATATAAAAATGTACCTACTTGGCTTAACAATCAAAATATTTTTCTCTCATAGGCCACAAATCCTTATTCGCATACAGCCCATACTTCAAAGTTAAATAGGTTAATATTAATAATTATCGCACATTCTGTTTGCTAGCTTCCAGTACATCAAATAATTATTAAATTTAATTATTGTACATAATTCATTAATAAATATTCTATTATTGCATGAGTCATTTTATTAGTTAATTTAAAAAAAAAGACTCATAATTTACCGTTACCAAAGAAATAACACTGTAAGAAAATTACGCTGTTCGAATATTTAGACAATAATTATAAAATTTGTTTGAAAGAAGTACCCATAATTCTCTGATAATCCTGACCTAACCGCTGGTTCACTCTTCTTTCTGATAAAGCGGAAAAAAGTTACTTCATCAAAAAGTTAAGTGAAGGGCAATGGCAAACCAATGACATTCTGAAGATATTTGCGGAAAGGCTGGATGGGTTTCACAATGGTTAGGTTTATTACTGCATATATTACATGGAGCTTCATAAACCACGCTTATTTCTAGACAGATACCCATCTGACTATTAACATAGTCGTTTATATATAAGGCACTTTTTTATGTAAGTTTAGTGTGTTTATTATTTGAGTGTGTGTGTGACTTTATTTATTAACTTATAATTTTCTCAAATCATAAAAATAAATAAAAAATAAAAATGCCAATTGAGCTATGTTCAATTGTTCACTATGTAACACTACATCAGCATCATGAACGGTGGTGGCTCAATGGTAATATCCCCGAATTTCGAGTCGTACGTCACGGGATCAAACCCAAGAAGGGTCTTTATTAAATTTCTGTCGTCACCCATGCTCTCAAAATTGTGAAGGAAGATATAGGAAGGAAACCGGCATGTCGTAGAATCTAAAATTCCAAACATGTGACTTCCATCAACCCGCGCTGGGCTTGCGTGGTGGATTACGGCCCATTCCTTCTCATAAAGAAGAGACCTGTGTCCGAGCAGTGGAAATATTATTAAGCTAATCAGCCTTACTTACTATGTTATGCTAACATCACTATTTTTGTTGTTATTGATACTAAATATGAATTCATGTTTATTCATACTTAAAAAAATTGTATGCAAAATATCAAAGCCAGAAAATTGGATCGTGTCTTAGATTAGGAAAAAAATAACATATTTTTATATTGAGAAAGTTATCTTCTTATAAGAAGAAATATCAAACAGAATACCGATAAAGTGAGTTAACATTAGAAACCAATTATAAAATTGACCTTGTGCGTAGGAGGCTCCAGCTGTACTAACATAAAGATAAAAAAATATATTCAAGAAGTTGGTTAAGATGGATGTGTGGTGCGACGAGAATGGATAAAGATGAGTCAAAATGGCGGGTGTACAGCGAATTAAATTATAATAATTAACGATAAGTGGCAGTGCTTGTGCAATAAGTATATTGCAGCAATGACCTGGTCAGGAACGCGGGAATCCGATGGATGCGTGACGCACAGGACAGGTCGTTATGGGGGACGCCTATCAACGCTTGGGGGAGGCCTATCCAGCCGATGATTGATGAATTAGCGATAAAATATACTATTCAGTACCTAGCTCTAAAATATCTATACCTCTTTCAGAATTAAATTATTTCAAATTTAAGGTACACCCGTTGTATTGACTTATTTAGGCATTACTCATAAAATATAATTACACCAAAAAATTTAATGTCTACTCTTTGTCGGGCGAAGCCAACGGGCAAAGCCTGTATGAATACAACTAAATTTCGTTACTCTAGTTTGTTTACTTTTAGTACTGAACATTGAAAAGTTGAAGATTTACCCAAATATTTTTATAGCATTATTACTTTGAGCTTGAGAGTTGACTTTTATAGGTTTACACTAAGGATATGTCTGTCGTATTACAAATTGATGTTTTAACTTTTACTACGACTAAGTTTTCGTCCAATTTTTTTTTTTTTACAAAATTACATTTTGCTTTTGATCTTGAAATATTGATCGTAATATTGATATTTTAACATATTATTACCTCAGATTTTTCATTTTAACATAATGTGATATTTCAGTAGCTATACTGAATCTGTATTTGTACCAAATCAATGACAATCTAGTATTGCCTCTCATTAAAAGTCTTAAGATAAACATAGTTAACGATAAGTAAGTAGGTGTGCTCAACATCGCTATCTAAATCTCCGAATAATAACTATAGTCCCAAGGTCCGTCTCTAGCAAAATTCAAAAATGTATAGTACTGACAGGAATTACCGAAATATCCCGTAATCAACCCTAAACATTTTAAATTTTATACAATCGTAATTATAGGCAGGCTTGTAGACGGAAAGTAATAGTAAATCGCCGTCCGATAAGGATCAGCTCGGGTCCACCCGCGTCTGAAAGAGTTACTGTGGCCCTGGAGTGCAAAGAATAAATGAAGGAATATACCTGGTTATTAGACTGTTAAAATCTGACACACCTCGTCACGTAAAAAAGGTGTCGAAGGCGCGTTGTGTTCCAAGCGCGCCTCAAGAGATGTTAGCAAAACGTAGGGACCCATTCGAAGTCTACTGGGGCCATGGGTTGTGTGAACGAGAACCCTGGGCCATAAAACGAAGGCAACGAAGAAATATAAAAGTGGGTTTTAGTCATTAAAAGTCTGACACATGAAAGATCTGAGCGGGAGAATTTATTGGATGATATCCCACATAACAAAGGTATAATATTAATTTATCTACTCTAAGTTCTATAGTGTTCTTTTAAATTGTTGATCCAATCCAACCCAACAACCTCCGTACTAATCAAGCTACGAATAGTAATTAGTCAGCCAGTCATTCCAGAGACACGCAGACAGTGCCGATTAGTAATGTTTGATGTATTCGTAATCGAATTACTGGCACAGTCGTGACAGACTACTAGTTAATTAAAGGTAATCAACTAATTACCATATTTGACGAGAGTAGCTGTGTACTGATTGTGTTTTGTTGTGACTTCAAAGTGATAGGAGCATTGTATGATCTATGGCTCAATGCTCTTAGAATCACTAATATACACCTCTACTTTTTAATTAGTACAAAAAAATGGGGCTGTATCTGTACCTACTATGTAGCTGTTTTTGTATTCAAAAGTAGAAAAAACCGAAATCTTAAAATTCACCACGAAAAGGTAGTTAAATTCATCATAGAATCAATCATACATAACAATTGCTTGTATACTGCGGGCAGTGTTTTTCCATTTTAATCGTCATTTATTCATTCATAGCCTTTTGAGGTAAACATAAACGCTAATAACTTTGCTGTTTATGAATATTATTTATTGAGACTTTACTTAAATAATAACAAGGGCTTTTCTGATAGGCCCTTTAAAAAAATTTCCTAATAAAAAGTTATTGGTGTATAATTCGAATCCTTAAAAATTTGTTGACCTTCGTCATCTTCAAACGATTGGCAAATATAAACTAAAATTTAAACTATTAACTAAAGCATCTCATATCAATGATTGCATCGCTGCTTACCATCAGGTTGGATCGCAGTTAAGCACTAGTTTATATCAATAATAAAAAAAAAACGACTTTTAAAGAACATGTTTACTTGCAATGATTTATTTATGCATAGCTTAAATTCATTAATGATTATAAGACATTATTTCGATGAAGGATTATTATTTATTTAATATTCACGCAACAAGGCCGCCGCCGGGATTCCGATCCCGATTTCCGGCCACCGTAGGCGCAGGCTTGAGGACAGCGAGCAATGGGCAGCTCGCTGTCCGACCTTCCGGTAACTGTCCGGACCGAGCCCAAGTCGTCGACGGTGTGCACTGTTCCCGCGCGCCTCAAGGAGCTGTCAGCAACAGCAGGAGACCAGCTGGGTCGAAGCCTACTGGAACCAGGGTTATCCGAAGGGGAAGCTCGATCCCGGTACAAAAGGCACGAAGGAACGGGGTGGGCTTTTAGTCAGTAAGAGTCTGACACTATCTCCCGCCCCGCCCAAGAACGGGAGTTGTCATTGGATGATTTTTCCCAACATAAAAAAAAATGGGCGGGCCTACCTACATTAAAAATTTGAAATTGTAGTACCACCTACTACTAGAATATTTAAATCTTTCAAATATAGTTCGCTGCTTCCCCATACGTGTATTTTAGTTAGTCAATAAATTATATAAAAATAAAGATTTTGCTGACAATTTTAGTCTCTTTCTTCTTTAATTCTTTATTGTACACACAAAAACTTAACCTTAGTACATTCATAATTGACAATTCATGTTCATACAAAGGCGAACCTAACTCAACAATGAGTTTTCTCCCAGCAAACCTTTGAGTGATAGAGAGAGATCACATTCGAGAGTAGGATCCAGTGTACAACATCAACTTACATAAATATCTCTATATCTTCGTTTTTCCTGGAAAAAAAAACACATAAAGTATTTTTGATTCTTTTTTTGTGATTTTACTAAAAAACGCGTAATTAAGTACCTAATAATAATATCCCCCGCGCGCGAGGGGTTAACCTTCCTCTAATATAAATAATCCATGAGTGTACCCATTATAATAAAACTTCCTAGTCATAGCTGTGTGTAACTAAAACATTCCAACGAAACTCCTTAAAAACACCTCTTACTATTCATGAAAACTTTTGCAAAATGCTTTCAGAAACTTTATTTAATATAATAGAATCGGTCATTAGACATGCAAAAAGTATTCTGAAGTTGTCTTCGTCCGCATAAAGTTTTGCAAAAACTATACGAAGATTTGGTAAAGTAAACTACGTTTATAAGCGACCGACATTATATTCATATTAGTTGAGAATCGAGCTATATTAAAATCGCCTTAGGACACTTTAGTTGATCGTTTTATGGCAGATTTTTTTTACGAGAGTTGGATAGTTTTTTCTTCTTTTGTTGGATGTAATTTGTCATGAAATACTGCTGCCTGGAATAAATGAACTTCAGGAATATTCTACTACTAGCCGCTGTTAGTGGCTTCACCCGCGTGATAGTAGAAACTCCCAAGGGAACATAGATACTCACGGAACAAAAAGTACCCTATATACCTATTATATCAATGACGTATACTTACGACTTTCTTCTGTCTTTTAGTTTGATGTATGTACGTATGTTTTTTATTCCTTCACGCTTAAACAATGTCATAAAATGGCACACAGGACACTATTTATCCCAGGAGTACATTCTCTTGGGAAAAAAATCTGTACCTTAGAGGTAAACAGCATTATGTGCCAAAAAGTAAATTTTAAAGGAGAGGCAAAAACGGGCGGATAGAAACTTTAAATGTAATTTTGACATAGTTGCTCTAAAGATATTGGAACAAACTTAATTGTATTTTTTATAATTATTAGATGGAATTATTATGTTTTACACATAATAAAGTATAGACCCAATAAAGTTAAGAACAACATTAAGTGCGCATAAAGCTGAAAAGTAAACAATCTTATCATCATTTGAAGTCCTCTACCCGTCACGTTTTTGTGGGTTTTCGATTGGATAGTTCTTTTCCTAGTTGTCGTAGGACTTCATACCCTATACCGTTACGTAGAACAGGTTCTTACGATTTTAATAGTGCAAAAAAACATATTTTCAAAAAAGTGGAGTTACTATCGTTTACCTATAAGGTACAGAAATCTACTGTCAAGCGAGCGAAGCCGCTGGTAGTGGTAGTATGTGAAACGCTTGAATGGCAATCAATCACGCTTCAACGACTCAACGGATTTGGTGGAAACTGCGTCTTGAACTAACACAAGTCTCTTTATCTGTTTTTTTTTTGGGTGGACATTATCCAATGACATATCCCGCTTTAGGGCGGAGTGCGAGTGCGTGTCAGACTTTTACTGACTAAACTCTACTCCTATGTTCCTTTTTTTGTTAGCGTTCCAGGACCCGGGGTTTCCCTTTCTGAATCGAACCCTTGGCCCCAGTAGACCATAGAGAAAAATGAGGAAATACGTTCCCTTGCGCTAATTTCCAGGCCTGTTGGTCTAGTGGTCAGTGGCCCTGACTGCTATACCAGAGGTCGTGGGTTCGATTCGCACCAAGAAAAACGTTTTTGTGACGTGCATGATTATTTGTTAAGTGTCCTGATGCAATTTGCCCGCTGCGGTTTCCCGTAAAATTATAATTTAGGTGTTTTCATGCCTAGAGTGAATAGGCTCTTAATAACTAGTGCACCTCACCATCAACGATTGCATCACTGCTTACCATCAGGTGGGATCGCGGTCAAGTACTGATTTTAACAGATAAAAAAAAAAAGAAATTATCCTTAATATGTATGTATTTTGAAATATATAAGTATGTTTATCAGTTAACTAGTACTCATAAGCTCTGCTTAGTTTGGCATTGTGTAAAAGATGTGGAATAACCGCTTTAATTATTCCTGGTACCAAATCCATCAGAAACACACATACCTACTAGTGGGTAGTTCTACGCGTTTCCGATAATTCTATGAAACTGGCCTTTGACGCACACAGCGGTCGAAATTAGATAGAGTTAAACATGAACTTACGCCGATTTCATACAGCAAAAGAATAAAGTGGATTTGCTTCAAATCCTTAGATTATTATTTTTTTTATTATTATTTATTTTTTTTAGCAGATTTTTTTTTGACACTATCAAAAACGTGGCAGAAAATTTTTCTTCCTGCATTAATGACGAGAAGGAAGTTTATTTTGTTAACCTTACCTCAGTTGACAAAGAGAGATCATTTTCAATGGAAAATACTAATAAAAATTGTGTGTTAATTAATTAGATACCTTTGTTTTATTTGTCTTATGTATTTCTGAGGTTTTTATTATTATTTATTTACACTAATATAATAAATAGGTAAAGTTTGTTTTTTTGTTTGAAGGAGGTAATCTTTGGAAGTACTGGTCCGAATGCTAAAATTTTTTCACCGATAGAAAGCTGCTTCATTCCTGAGTGACATAGGCTGTGTTTTATGTATGCGGGCAAAGCCGTTGGCAAAAGTTAGTTTCAATATTGTTGGCCACACGGGATTTTTTATCAGAATTAAACAATATAATAATATCAACATTTCGATGCAAGTACCGGAGGTCGCAGCGTTTGAAGGCTTACAAGGTGGACCGACGACCTGGTGAAGGTTGCGGGAAACCGATGGATGCGGGATGCACAAGAACGTTCGTTGTGGCGACGCTTGGGGGAGGCCTATGTCCAACAATGAACGCGTATCGGCTGAAATGATGATGATAATGATGGAAGTACATAAATAATCAACCTAATTCCGACACAGTTTGTACGCGGACTATAGACTGAATAACGTATTATGAAATTCCCCTTTTCATTCAAAGACAAAGCTTATGCACATATTTCATCGATCAGTTATATCATCATCATCTATCATTACCACGAATCGAATTTGGAGCAAAATCCTTCAGGAATATTGCAACACTAGCCACTGCTAGCGGTTTCGTCCACATGATAGTAGAATATTATCCCAAGAAAACATATTTCCGAGATAAAAACTATCCCATGAGCTATATCCATTAATCTATATCCATATTAGACAATATTCTAGAATGACACATTTCATCACATTTCGTGATAGTTACAACCTATATTGTGTTCAAAATAACATAAGATATTTATGAAAACTTTACTGTCTGTTCAACAGATTTTTACTTTTATTTTGAATAACAGTAAAAAAATATTTCTTTAAATGATCTAACGCGAATAGGGTATAGGGGTCATAGGGATCTTTAAGTCAAGAGTGAATAGGCAAGCATGCTTCATCGTCGGCCACATCATCGTTTATTATCAGGTGAGATGGTGGTCAAACGCGAGCCTATTGAGAATAAAAAAGACATCACTAAAATAGAAAAACACACACACTCACAAAATTTACCCTTTATAATATTAGTACACAAATCCAATATTGGATGGTCTTCGCATTGCACACGAATTCTATTCAATTTAGGCTAGCATATACTGGCTTTTATTTACCATAGTTCTCAATACTGATATGAATCGGTATAAATTCAGGCGCGTATGCTTTCTGACGTCACAATAAGGGTTGCCACGTCAGATAAAACAAATGAGGCGATAAATACGAACAACGCGCTGAAATGGGAAACGCCGCATGATTCCACAAATTGATTGTGCATTTTTAATATAAATGGCTGTATTATGCTCTTTAAATGCTTAATCAGTTTTTAATCAATGGGCAAGTAGTTTTATTCATCATCATTTATGTCATCTTATATTAATTAACAAAACGCCAGCTGAGCGAGTCCGATGACCTGTAGTTAGTTTGTACGCAACGCTGACTACTACCTAAAGGTCATTGGACTCGCTCGGCTGACGTTTTCTTAAAGAAATTAATTTCTTACATGCGTAAATTAATACGAGTTTTAAAGAAAAGGTACTTTATTTTTTAATTTTGTCTTACAAATTGATAGTGTTTCATGTATCAGATCGACCCTCCACGGGATTAAAACGATTAAAATTTAGCGGTGTTTAATATTAGTATAGACATTCATACTTCAGATGAAATGATAGATATTTATTTTGTAAATATGTTTTAAAAAACACTTACACGTCAATTTTTTAAATTAGTTTAAACTAGATGAGGCCGTTTACAATGAATATGTTGGCATCATCTTGTCCACTGTCTGTTTCGCCAAACATGCCAATGTTGGTATGTTGAGATGATCATCCATTTAGAGACTGACTACGGCAAGCCTCTGGTACCCTGGTAGATCGACACATGGGGCTGATGTTATTTCAGCTATCTAGTCTTCTACACAACCAACGACCTTACACCACTAGACGTCTTATAACAGGCGACGCATGATTGTCAACACATATGATTTATAGATCTGATGTCTCGACCAATCAGAACGCAGTACCCCGCTCCCCGTACCTCGGCTTGTTGACAGAATTCATTGTTTTGGTGTTCTAGTTCAAGCAGTTCAAACATTAGGCTGAGTCTAGTAGCTGTAAGGTCGTTATTCACAATCAATCACGATATAAAACCATAATAAAATCAACACATTTGGAAGTAGTACAGCTAGCAAATCATGCAATCAGTCCACTCGTTCCGTCCGGCGGCTTCGCTTATCAGATCATGAACGATCGCATGCTGATCTCGCAAATAGAAATCATACGCATACCACGATAATGTGAACTAATTTGTACTAATTTATCTAGTGTAGTGAAAATTGTGCCGTTTTAATTTTAATAGTTATTATATATGTTGGTTTTAATTTTATGTTGAGAAAATTGTATAAATACAATGAGATGTGTGGTTTTTTTACATTAATATTCTTTTTAACCTTTTTATTTTGACGACCGACTGAACAAGTACTTTTCAGATTCAAGATTCAAAGCTTTTTATTTCAA
This sequence comes from Mythimna albipuncta, assembly GCA_929112965.1. NCBI lineage: Eukaryota > Metazoa > Arthropoda > Insecta > Lepidoptera > Noctuidae > Mythimna > Mythimna albipuncta. The sequence continues at coordinate 7,044,970 of OV815969.1, read as the reverse complement.
ATAAACTATTTACAGGCACTTTTGAAATATCAAAAAATCAGATATCAGAGATCTAAAAAATTGTGCTTATAACCCATCCATAGCGTGAAGGAGAAGAGTGTGCAAGAAATTCCATTGATAGTAAATCTTTTTTCTGTAATATTGGGACTAGATTATGTTTTTTGTGAAAGACAATGACATTTGGACATGCGAGTTGGTCTAGTGGTTAGTGGCCCTGACTGCTATGCCGGAGATCGTGGGTTCGATCCCCACCCAGGACAAATGTTTATGTGATGAGCGTGATCATTTGTTCTGCGTCTGGGTGTAATTTATCTATAATATGTATGTATTTAGAAATATATAAGGATGTTTATCAGTTGTCTAGTACTAATAACAAAAGCTCTGCTTAGCTTGGGACTAGACGACCTGTGATAGTTGTGAAATATTATTATTTTCTTTATTTATCACAACAAAATCTGTAACACAGATGTAGTCATTTAATTCATTAAACCCCAAGCGAACGCCGGCGTTCGCGCACCTATTGTCTTTCTATTGTGTCTGTAATTTCCACGATTGAAAGGTAAGAAGAGGAATATAGTTTTCATGCTACATTTCATAATGAAAGAAAAGAAAACAACATCATACGAGCAAAGAAAAGCATTCCTTATCCGTAAAACGTACAGAAGAAAATACAATTTACAGATGGTGCTATACCAAGAAACAAAAGGTCGCAAGTCCAAGCTGTTTTTATCTCCAGGGAGATATTTAGAGCTCCATCGGACTAACGTCCCATTTGAAAACGGCAAGGGTGGCTTGAATTTAAAACAGATACATGTTCTGATTTCAAAATGTAGATAACCTTTGGCATTAGTAATACGATGTTACAAACGGGTACGCTCTCACGACGTGAGCTGACCTATCTAGTAATAATTATTAATCTTTGTGAAAAAAATGTTCGAAAGTTTTTTTTTTGGTTTTAAAATAATTTTTGGCATCTTTTTAATAATGTGAGACACTACCTGGCCAGTATTTTTATAGTCATTTGTTGCACATAATGCAACCACGATGATTGTCTAGCAGTATATGCGTATTATTATTCCATTTATTTCTTTTTTAAGCATTTTTTATTACATTTTTCATTTTAATATTGAGTGTTGGGTGTCTTCGCAAAATTCTGCAATACAATGGAAACCTCGAAAGGGTAACCGTGACTGGCAAAGTAGATGGAAAAAGGCCTCGCGAGCGCAGCCCAATGCGTTGGTCCGACCAGATCCGCACCGCTCTTGACATCACAGTATACAAGGTTCTTCACACCGCCAGAGACAGAAATGAATGGAAAAACACAAATTATGATGCAGGGAGGTCACGGCCCTCAGCATTGAGGAATATGACGCAAGGAGGATTACATTTTTAAATATGTCTTTAAAAAAAAAACATCAAATTATAGTAAAAAAAAATATTAGACCACCGTATGCCTTTATATCCACGTTTTTGTCTGAAAATTGCACCCACTTTTAGAAAAGAGTGATAGAAAATCCCTAAGGCATAAAGATTAACGTAATATTAATTATATAATTAAACCATTCACTTCTTCATAAATTCAAACAAAAAGTCAACTAACCTGTGTAGGCAAAGTCTGCTGCCCAGCAAACCTCTGACTGAACGATATGATAGGCGCTCCATAAGGCAAGGTCGGGAAGTCACCAGGGAACACGACCCGGTCGCAGTTCATCAGGATCCTCAACTGGAGTGCCCGGTCGACCTGCACCTTGCACCGGCAGGGGTACCGGAGGTCATCGTTGAGTTCTGAACAGGGGACCCATTGTTGCTGTCCCACGATGTAGGGGATCGTGAAGAGAAGTAGAAGGAGCCGCATTTTATCCTGGAAGAAAAGAACGTTGCATTATTAATATGAACACAAATTGTTAAAAATAAGAGACCAAAATCTATTATAGTCTGTCTAAAAAGTCAAACGACTTGGGAATTTCGTATAATATTTAATCATTTAAATAATGATTATATTCGATAGGTACTTTTTATGAGGTTCTTCGATTAGTAAACAATGATCAAGATCTCTTAATCAACCTTGATTATTGAACCAGTGTTGACTACATCAGATTTCAATTTGCCCTTATAATTATTACCCAAGTCGTTTGACTTTTTAGACAGACTCTAACTGGGTATTTTCTTGTTAGGGTTCCGTAGCCAAATGGCAAAAAACGGAACCCTTATAGATTCGTCATGTCTGTCTGTCTGTCTGTCCGTCCGTATGTCACAGCCACTTTTTTCCGAAACTATAAGAGCTATACTGTTGAAACTTAGTAAGTAGATGTATTTTGTGAACCGCTTTAAGATTTTCACACAAAAATAGAAATAGAGCAATAAATTTTGGGGGTCCCCATACTTAAAACTGAAACCCAAATTTTTTTTTTCATCAGACCCATACGTGTGGGGTATCTATGGATAGGTCTTCAAAAATGATATTGAGGTTTCTAATATCATTTTTTTCTAAGTTGAATAGTTTACGCGAGAGACACTTCCAAAGTGGTAAAATGTGTCCCCCCCCCCTCTAACTTCTAAATTATGAGAATGATAAAACTAAAAACAATATATGATGTACATTACTATGTAAACTACCAACGAAAATTGGTTTGAACGAGATCTAATAAGTAGTTTTGTTTTAATACGTCGTAAATCTAAAAAAAAATACTATTATTAAAACATCGATCAAAGTTACAAGGAACTACGAGAACTTTTATATTATGTTACTTGCTGCTACGGAACCCTCCATGGGCGAGTCCGACTCTCACTTGGCCGGTTTTTTTTTATTTTTGTTCAATATTTTATAATAACACTGGGGCTCGATGATCTCTGTTCCCTAACGTTTTCAACTCTAGCTTTACTGCTTAGCAGAAGGAAGCGCCTCCCATTCCCTCTCTCTTCGAACCATAGCCTGAACAAGGACCTGGCGCGAGAGATCGCCACCACTGATGCCTCCACGAGGACACAGTTGTGCTCTATCCAAGTGGAGCATGTAATTTTCAGAGATTTCGGATTTATTGAAAATCGTTATCGATGATATACTTAAAACACATTGTCAAGAAGCAAAGGTCACATTACTCAAGTGCAAATCATTATTCAAGTGTTTGAAAGTGTCAGGACGTCTCCTTTTGTAAAAGTGTAAACATGAACTCCTCAAGATGTTAACAGGTTTTTAAAACAAAATCTGAGTTAATTGAGCCTTGAATAGACAAAATACCTAGAAATAAAATTTCGACTTTATAGAGCTTCATAATTTGATTTTGCAGAAAAAAATAAAACATCATTGGAAAACAGATCGTGTTTGTTTACCCTCTAAAGGGAGTATGTGAAGTAAAATATTTACTTTGCAGGAATCATGTTTATTGCACATGCTTGCTTTTGTTTCGTTTTATTGAAAATAATACTGTATTTTTTGTGGAAATTTTTAAGTTTTATAGATTGAAAACGAAATTTAGAGAAAAAAAACATTCAGACGAAAAAGAAGAAGAGAAGATAGGCTGGAAATACATTGTTGGTTAATTTGTAAAATAACTTTATTTTAGTGTTTGACATTTGTTTTAGAATATTTATAACTGTCCTATAGCATGATAATTATAGTATAGGTTTGCATTTTTTTTATAAATCGATTCAAAATTTTCTCAAAGGTTCTTAATTTATTATTTAGCTAGGAGATTGGAATTTTCGACGTGGTCTCGAATTTTGAACGGATCTTATTAAATGCCTGACACACTCCAGCAACAATGACAACTCCCAAGCTGCCTAACACAGAGCTTCATAGCACCGCATCTCGAGAGAAATGGTGGCGAAAGACTCGAGCAAGACATGACCATTCAATCAAGAGTGCACGACTAAGAAGAAGTGAGTAGGCCCTTAATAAACTATTGCGATTCACCATCAACAATTTCATCACTGCTTACCATTACCTACCTACCATACCTTTTTTCCTTTTAAAAAAGTATTAGTTTTAGTTTGCGTGAATTTACTAACTTATGTGTTTTTTTTTTTGTTTTACTTTTTAAGTTTGTGCAATTTGGATTTCGGGCTGAAGGAGACTAGACCTCATGACACAGGGAATCCTAGTATGGTGTCTAGGGTTCTTCTTCTTCTTGGCGTATCGATGGTCAAATTGGTTAAATTCCTTGCCTGTTTTAGAATTCCGCCACGGTAATGCCGTCCACTGATGCTGTCATTAGGTCCCTACGTGAGCAGGAAACAGGGCAAGTGATGCAGGATGGAAGGTGGGACATGGTCTGCGGAGAGACGCCGCACAAACACTGAAGATCGGAACCATCCGAGAACCCAGGGAGGGTTTCCTTGGGTATATATGATAAGGAACATGTTGGTTTTTTGGCACGATCAATCATTATAATTATTAATACGTACGCAGGTTTTATCTGTACAATTTGCATCTCTATAGTTTAGTCAAAATAATTACTTTATCCATATAAATATTTTATCAAAGAATCCACTCGTAAAAATGAATGTCTCAATAACTCAATGTTTACACTTTTTATTTGAGCTCCGAGTAAACCCATCGTTGGTCATTATCATAAACAAAACGTCGATATCCCATAAACAAACGTATCGCTGAGGAATTGGTAAAATTGGCCAAGTCAATATTCCGCGTTTCTGAGTTTTGATCCTGATGGAATTTTCTTCTTTAAGTATCTACAGTCGTGGTAAGTGCATAAATGGACTTAATGCAAAAGAAGCTTTCTGACAATTTTTGGGGCAAAATAAACACACTCTGGAAGGTGTGCATAGTAAAATAAAAGACGTGTGGCACTCGGGGACTGCCGCGGTAAAGCTATTGCATAGCATTTCTATCAACTTATGCAATTATAATTATTTATTTATTTTATTTATGCAATATTTTTTTCTTTGATATTAATTGATGTTACACTTTCACACATTGAATTGAATTTTGATTGATTGTTCACTCATTTGTTTTCTTATCGGTCACCACGCTCAAAAAACAAATGAGTGTGGGGTGTTAGGTTATTTTCGTTACGGAATTTCTGGATTCGGTCTCCACGCTCAAAGCCGGCGATAGAAGCTATGCAATAGCTTAAAAAATAGAAATTCAAATCCTTTTAATTATAAGAGCTTAAATTATGAGGAAGTTCAAACAAAAGTAAGATCATTTTAAGTAATAGTTTTAATTTTGCGCTTAAAGGAAATTTTACTCTCGGCTTTAATTGAATTATTACTACTGGAAATAGACACCCACAAGGCGGACCAACGACCTGGAGAAGGTTGCACAAGAGGCGCAGGATCATTGGTGACACTTGGAGGAGGCCTATGTCCTGCCGTGGACGTCTTTCAACTGAAATGATGATTGCAACTGCAAAGCCCACTTCCAATCATTTTTAACAATGATAAAGAAACGTTCCTTAGCTTAATAAACTTTCATAGTGAACCTGGTAGAACTGCAAAAGATTGTCCGAATCTCAGCGTGAAATCTTAAACATATCAATGTCGTTTAGTGCTCATATCCAGTTTTGACGCTGACTTTACGAACTATGTATATCAACACTAGCTTTTACCTGCAGCTTTGCCAACGTATCTAAAATATAGCCTGTACCACTCAGGAATAAAACAGTTTTCTATCAGTGAAAAAATTTTAGCAGTTACAGCTGTACTTTCAGAGATTTCCTCCAACAAACAAAAAAAAAAAACTTTACCGCTTTATAATATTAGTGTAGATTTATCCAACAATGTCTTAAATGTCTAAAATGAGGTTTCCACTCGGCTAGATACTCTTTTATTCAACAATAATGGCATACAAAAAAAATATAAGTAACCTTTTACTGTAAAATTGCAAATTCCAACTTAGGTCTACTTAGAAGCTTACCGAGGAAATGTACTAAACAAGTAAAATGCTCGTAAACAAGGACGACGGCAAAATTTACGGTCGTACCTTTATTTATATCGTATTAATTTTTATAGGATCAATGTCGAACCACAAAGGATATTCGACGAAGGTTGTCTGGACATTTTCTGCTAAGACAATAAGAACGGAAGATTTCCGTGGTTCCGTAGCTGTCAATTAATTGTCTTCACCACAGACCACAGAATGTCCCTGACCAGCGCGGCAGCGTCGAGGGGTTATGGAAAAAGTTAATACCAACGGCGACATTGTCGAAATTTCACAATGAAATAATTAAGACCACGTGCAATTTTGTTAGCCATTGTCCCTGGTAGATTGAAACTTTGTCTACTTAGCCAACAAAATCCGATACCTACCAGTACCTCTAGCCAAGTTGCTAATCTGCAATTTAGTTAACGCTAGTAGAAAGCTTCAAATGTCGAATGAATGTATATTGACGGGAATGGCGTCATCTTAACGGTCAGTCACATGTTCAGAACAAAAGAATTGGTGGCAAGGTAAACTCGAAGCGTTCGACGCAAGCGAAACGGTTGTAACTTGGCTAGGGGGGCAGGGCTATGGGATAATTTGAAAGAGTTACCGAGGAGGTGGATTTCAGACAGCAAAAGTCGGACAGACCTCGTTCCTCTCAGAGTGGGAGTAGTTAGTCGATGACTTGAATCCTCAAAAAACCAAAATATTTTTTCTCTCTTTATCATCATCATCATTTCAACCAATAAAACTTGTTGACTGGCCTGTTGATCTAGTGGTTAGTGGCCCTGACTGCTATGCCGCAGGTCATGGGTTCGATTCCCAACCAGGACCAATGTTAATGTGATAAGCGTGATCATTTATTCATGTCTGTTCTGTGTCTGGGTGTAATTTATCTATATTTATGTATTTAGAAATATATAAGTATGTTCATCAGTTGTTTATTACTCATAACACAAGCTCTGCTTAGGTTGGGGCTAGACTGCGTTGTGTGATAGTTGCAGAATATTAAAAAAAAAAAAATGCCGGCCATTGTAGGAGATGGGTCTCTCCCAAGTGTCACCATAACGACAAGTCCTATGCGTCTCGTATCCATCGGATTCCCGCGACCCTCACCAGGTCATCGATCCGTCTTGTGGGAGGCCTTACAACGTTGCGTCTTCCGGTACGCGGTCCACACTCCAGAACCTTTCTCTGGTGTCTCTTGAAACTGCGTTAAACGAATAACTTCAGTATATACACAAGTGCCATTTTTTGGAATGCGAGTATCTAAACAATGACACGCTTTAAGCTATAACTAAATTAGACCGATGCACTCGTGTAACACGCCTGATTTGTACATAGAACGATGTCGCGTGGCGTGTATCAATTGTAGCTCTACGTCTACAAGTCTAGTTTTCATAAACAATGTATTGAGACCGGCGCGCCCACACGTGTGCGCTACATGGTAAATATTCCACCCATACGCACAAAACGTTTTGCGAACACATCCAAAGAGTGGAATTTCCTGCCGGAATCTGTGTTTCCTGATAGCTACAACTTAGGAGTATTTAAGTCGAGAGTGAATAGGTTTCTTCTAGGCAAGCGTGCTTCATCGTCGACCACATCATCGCTTACCTTCATGTGAGATGGTGGTCAAACGCAAGCCTATCATTAATAAAAAAATTAAAAAAAGTGTCGACTCTAGCAGGACAGTATCCATGCTCTGTGGTTTTCACGCTTATACCGATTGTCTTTTCACTCAATGCTTAGTTAACTTGAACTTATTGTGTCAATGTCACAGTAGCTTGTATAGTAACAAGGTCGCCTAGAAGTGAGCTATCAGATCTTGTTACTTTTCGCAATAACGAAACTTAATACCCGTAGGTGCTTTATACCTATAGATAAGTATTTTTATTTTAAATAATATAATCTAGACTACGATTGACTGCGATCCTACCTGATGTTAAGCAGTGATCCATTCGTTGATTATGAGGTGCACTAGATTAGGGGCCCAGCCGGGTCGAAGCCTACTGGGGCCAGGGTTATCCGAAAGGGCGCTCGAGCCCCGGTATGAAGGCTAGAAAGAATGGTATGGTTTTTTAATCAGTAAGAGTCTGACACTATCTCCCGCTCCACCCAAGAGCGGGGGTTGTCATAGGATGATTTTATCGGAAAAAAGGTACACTAGATTATTAAAAGCCTATTGTTTTTTTTTTTTAATTAGAAAGAATGACCGAGATTTATGAATGAATGAACGAATGAATGAAAATTTTTTTTTTTTCGATTGTAATATCCGGTTTTTTTAATGATATAAACTAGTGCTATACTGTTATTCCACTTGATGGTGAGCAGTGATGCTATTGTTGATGGTGAGGCGCACTAGTTTATTAAGAGCCTATTCACTCTAACCTTAAATACAACTAAATTATCGGGCGGGAAGACCACAGGAAGCAAATTATTCCAGTCCTTCGTTAGACGTGGTATAAACGACGAGACGATACGCTTAATCCGGACCGTAGAGGTGTTCACAATATAAGGTGGATACTCACCGCACATAAGCATCTAGTGTATTACTCGTACAATGATTAATAGAGATCTGTAAAAAGTCACAGTCAAAATATGGCGACCCTGATGGTACTGGCTGTTTTTATTTTTTTGCAATCAGACTAATTTCTATCAACTAATCTTCGAAAAAAATTCAAAAAGGTATAGATAAAATGTCTATACTGCAACAAATGCTGTGTTTAAAACTACTACATAGCACATTCAGACGGAATAATAGTAGTTTTGTTTCCTCATACGAACGGGCTCAATCTACGTGGCTTATTCCTTTTCCAGTGATTTTCTGTGTCGAAATACACGCTAGATTTGTTACCATAATGTGAATTGTACTGAAGCGCAGGGGCGTTGCTACCGCCGTATTTATAATACGGCGGTAGGCCCCCAAGCTGCAGGGGCCTCGAGCAAAAATTCGAAGCGTGTTATCCACAACCTGCAATTCTCTTATTGATGAGAGGTATGTGGTTAATGTATTACTAAATTTTTTTTAGCTCATTCCGTTCGTTCTAGCATTCTCTACAATTATGATCAAATTAAAAACTTAACCTCTCTTTTATTCCAAAATAAAAGGTCTCAGTTTTAAATAATTAAATGAACGAAATCTATCCAGTTAGTCTGGTCACCTCTATCGTAGCCTATCGTGACTTTGTCTCATGTCTGTGTGCTAGTAGGGCCAACGTTGTAAAAAAAACCTTGTTAAGTTTTAGTACTATAAAGGGGCCCCCCCTTTGGGACTATCTACGCCCCTGCTGGTAGATCGGTAATATGGACTGCAATGAAGAGAGTAAATTGGTTCGTTAAGTAGGTATCCTGGATTCTGTAGCAGTAATGATTTGTAAGCTTTTCTGTATTTAACAATCTGATTGTTGCATCATTTTTCACTGCAGTTTATTCATTAGTTGCGACAGAAGTCAATAAAGCTACTTTTTGAAATTAATTAATTCAATTCGTATATGACAGTTTTATTCGTTGCAGTAAGCCGTCTATCATTCTCAAAAAACATGTTATTAAAAACGATAAAGCGCCCACATTTGTTTAACGCAAGATTTTCCAAAGTGCCACAATATATCTACATAATTCGCAAGAAAAGCCATTTTTATTACATTGTCTGTGAAGTTTCCAGAGAATTGTCTAGACTGCAAGTGATAATTGGATGGTTAACAAGAAAAAGGATGCTCATTTTTTGTATGAATACGTAAACTAGTCATAAGTTTAAATTGACTCTGACTTTGACGTGGATCAACAATCCCAAATTTGAAAGTCGTGTTTGTTGGGTCGCATTGTCTAACTTTTCGTTTTCTCGTCTTGATATCCAATTTATTTTTCTTCAGACTCTGAAAATACTATATTTCAAACTCTGATAATAATTTCCATTGTCTGTTATTCGAACAAATTCTCTCATTTCATACATTGTCGAACTCCCAACAGACAATAAATTAATAACTTATAAAATTTTCCGATACTTCGTTCTACCGCTAACGAGTTGTCGCATGGGGCGTACCCATTACATACTGTGTTGAACTCTGTGTCACACCGTAATAATTTGTCTCAGAGATATGAGAGGAGCTCTTCACGTAATATGAGAAATTTCGCTCTGTGTTCCGTAGCTGGAAAACGATCATAGTGCGAAATCCGAATGGGTAAATTATTAACGAAGCTCGATTTATGTGTAAAGTTTGTTCGATCGCGTCCGAAACTAGCATAGTTTGTTTGGAACTTCTTCCTCTCTGCCATCATCGGCTTCTCATCTCTTCGAGCACAGTTTTTGATATATCCGAATATAAATTTCAACCTCTTTTCTTGGAAGTTCTTAAAGTTTTGATCTTGTGGTAAATAAAAACAGGGATTTATTGAGAGTTCAACGACTTGGGTGAAGGAGATCCGGCTTATCTGTTTGTTTGGTGAAAATAATTCTGAGAGCAAGTTGTTTTTATACAAACAGCGGTTAATTAATGAGCTTCTAGAAATTGGTTTATTTATTTTTTTGTTTATTTACGAACAGAGCTTTTATGGCTTACCAATGATTAATTAATGTGCTTTGAATTCAAAGGAGAAAGATGTTACGTTCCGATGTTTTCCTTCACATGTCTAAGAACTATAAATCCGAAGACATGTGACATCCACCAACTTGCACTGGGCCTTCGCCTTCGTGCTGGGTTACGGCCCATTCCTTCTAGAGAGGAGGCCTGAATCCCTGCAGTGCGAACATTAAAAGACTGATTTTGCTATGTTATGTTAGATGATACCTTCTAAATTCAGAACAAACTTCCCACATATCCGTTAATACAATAAAAATAAAACCGGTACATCTTACTCACGATACCGCACTATTCCGAACAGCTATGAAACTATTCTAAAACAAAGACCATTACTCAGAGTAGGGGACAGCGCAACAAATCTTGCGCGCAACGTTGCGGGTCACAACGCAACGACGCTGTGCAACAAATAAACTATGCGGGTTGCGACTGTTGCGAGCGCGACAGTGTCGCCTGCATCCGAGTTTTACCCCGAAATCTGGGACATGTGTGTAACAAGTGCAATGGAAACTTTATATTATTTGATTTAGCATTGGGTATTTGAAAGTTCCACGGGTTGTTTTGAAAGAGATGTAGTTGGTGGCATTAGAATGCAAAGGGCAACTGAAGGAACACGTGCGGGTTTTAGTCGGCACAAGATTTTTTAATTAAGTACTATTATTTGACATGTTTATTTTTGACATGCTTATTATTGCCATGATTATTGTTGACTAAAAATCAATAAAACAAATGTTTATTATTTTTTATTATTATTTGATCATGAATCGATTTTGTGAGTCTATTGTTATTTAGCAAATAATATTAAATCTACACTAATATAATAACGAAGTAAAATTTGTTTTTTATTTTTTTTGTTTGTCTATCTTTGAAAAAACTGGTCCGATTGCTAAAATTTTTTCACCGATAGAAAGCTGCTTTATTCCTGAGCGGCATAGCATATTTTATGTGCGTGAGCGAAGTCACTGGCAAAAGTAGAAGGCACTGTCACTTAGGTTTTTAAAATCGGAAAAATTTGTAGGAAAAACCACAAAGGCGAAAGCTATTTGTAAACGAAATTGATATGGCGCCGAAAATTCTCTTGTCTAAGCATCAGAGGAACCCACGAAATTCAAATTCTGTTAAAGACTGCATTTTGCAGATCAGTGTCAAGAAACCTATTAAATTCCATTCCAAAATATATAGTGCCACTGCTAAACTTACTTTAGTGCCATTATTTGGCACAAAATAAACCCGCAAAACAATCGCCATAAATTAAAAAGTTTACATAACTTTTATACCATTCGGGGTATTCCTATTTTCTCCGGAGAAACATTTTGATGTTGGCAACACTCGGTGTGTGCAACATCGCTAGCAACAAATAAAGTAAGTCGACGTAGCTGAGCCAAATCTGCTGGGACAACGCCAAATGGTTGCATTAGGCTAATATTTGATGCCTATTAGCATGTAGTAGTAAACTTCTTGTGCCTTGAGACACTGCATTGCCTCGATTTCATACTGTGATACCACTGCATTGTAGTGTAGAGTTAGCAAACAAGTTAAGATTTTTTTTTCTCAAAACATTTCATTTTTACATTAATCATTTTGTAATCAATTACCACTTGTTTTTTTTGCGATTTAATGATTTTACACTTTAACATATTTTTTCCATAATTAGGACTTATGAAGTATAATTATATTTTCTTTTTTAACTTTTATTTACAATAATAATAAAATTATGACGAAGTAGCAATTTAAGGATAAAAATAAACTTTAGTCCAGTGGTGAGAAATATGTTGCATAGGAGCATTGCGATAGGCAAATGAAAAGAGGAGTTTTGCCCAGCATTGGGAAAAATTGTGCTGTGGATGATGAGAAGTTACAATACAAAGACATATACAGAGGCTATTGTCACAGAGATATTTGTAATACTTAGTATGATTAAAAAGAATGTCCATGGAGTTTCTTGCACATTCTTCTTCATAGAGATCTACGCTTTGGTATGTACAATCTTCTTGACATTTCAAAAGTGCCTCTATATGGTTTATTTGAAATAAAATGCTTTGAATCATTGAATCTATTCTGAATAAGCATATTTTGCAATAATAATATAAACGATACGAGAAAAGTTGTTAGTATATTCAAAAGACCGCGGAAACGCGGCCTTGAAACGCATAAATTAACTGAAGGAACTCGGGTGAGTCAGTCAGAGTCAGTAAAATCTGACTCTTTCTCTGGCTTACTTTTTTACCTTTATTCATTACATTTTTGCGTATTATCACAATCTTAATAAGGAACTAACAAATTCGCTAAGTTCATCTACTTAGAATCTAAGTTCGTACGTAGGTGATTCAGTTTTCAGCAGCACGTGTGCACACCACTAACTTAGCTATTCGTGCACCTGACGCTAAATCTAAATTATTTATACCACGCTAAGGTTTAACTTGATATAAACTTTAATTAAAAAGTTAGGTGCACATTACGTGCAGTTATAATTTTACCTAATATAATATAAAAAAATAATGTGAATTTCTGTATGTTTGAATACTAAGTTTGAATAGTTATAATCAATCACATATTATTTAGGAGCCTGTTTTTTAGGTGAGAAATCATCCAATGACATTTCCCGTCCTTGGGCGGAGCGTGAGGGCATGTCAGACTTTTACTGACTATAAACCCACTTCTGTGCCTTTTTTGCCTTCGTTTCAGGGCTTTTGTTTTCTTACTCGTCTTTAAGAGCCTGTTAGAGCATATGTCTGCCAGGGCTGTGGAATTGTTTATAGTCAGTGAAAATACTTGACACTGCCCTCGCTCCACTCGGAGTGAGAGAAGTTGATATCCTATCCCAAAAAGTGCAAAATGTATTTTGATGTATCTTGAAACACAGGTAGACTACAAACTGGATTAGGACATTGAATACTTTTTATCTCAGAATAAGTATCTGATCTGTGATATGTGACATAAAATTCGACTTACACCTTCATTTCAGACGAATCCGCTGGAAACGGCTAGTAGTCTTTGTTCTAAAACAGAACGCAACGTAAACTTTAGCAGTTTGAGTTTTAAATTGAGAATAACTTTAACGATTAAAAATGTGTACATAGTTTAGAAATAATGTGAATACTTGCTAACTTAGTTATGCTTAAAAATATAGATAAAAGTATTTATACAACGTGTTGTATATGACATCCCATAACTCAAGGTTTATACTCTAATAATACTAAAAGTTCTAAAATATGTGATCTAAAAATGCATGGTTTTGAAAATATCATTAACTATAGTTAATTTAATTCAAAAATTTTCACCCGTGTGATAAATCTAATTCACAGAAGTGTATAAAGTTATAAACTATAATCGAGCCCGATTCGTCAACGGCACTTAGTGTTTCACTTTTCGCCAAGGGGAAAAGTATGAAAATGATGAAAAGGCAACTGAATTCACATAGGTATGAGTTTAGTCTTTTTTTTTTTATGGTGGGTAAAATCATGCATTGACATCCCCCGCCCTTGGGCGGAGCGGGAGATAGTGTCAGACTCTTACTGACTAAAAGATCCACCCCGTTCTGTCAAAGTCTGACACGCCCTCTTTCTCCACCCTAAAGCGGGACGCGGGCTTGTAGACAGTGCGTAATGGGTAGCTCGCTGTCCGACCGTTCGGTAACTGTTTGGACCAAGCCCAAGTCGTCGACGGCGCGCACTGTTCCCGCACGCCTCAAGGAGCTGTCAGCAACAGAAGGGACCCAGCCGGCTCGAAGCCTGCTTGAGGCCAGGGTTATGCGAAAGGGAACTCGAGCCCCGGTATCAAGGCTAGAAGGGGTGGGTTTTTTAGTCAGTAAGACTCTGACACTATCTCCCGCTCCGCTCAAGAGCAGGGGTTGTCATTGGATGATTTTCCCCACCATAAAAAGACCCTAAAGCGGGAGAAGTCATCAAATATTTACCCAACTTAAAAAAAAGGTTGATATTTTATTTAGAAAATCCTCTTAACTGTTTATTACGATTATAAGGAAGCTCATCAGTTATCATAACCGCGCGCAATGATGCAATCAGTAAGCTGAAACTTCTCAGTAAGCAATTGGTTGCTTAACTATAGGAAGAAAACGCTTCGAAATAGTGTAATGAGGAAAACAACAAAATATTAACGCACTAGTGCCGATGTTAAGTTATAATAGATACTACAGCTGTTGCGTTTTAGCATGCTTATAGCGAACCTTACGAATAACACGTTTTTGTGTGGTAAATCATGGCAAAACTAAAATGCGAACTGCTGCCTCCTAAACTTGGCCTAAAGACTGTTTTATAAGTCAATGTTCCTCCAAAAATAATCGTAAAACTGACGACTGCTGCAATTTGCGTGGCCAGCGGCCCTAAGTATTTTAAAAGCATGCTGTGCTTTTCTGTAAGTGATGAGGTGCTTAGAGTTAAGTTAGTAATGTATAAACTTTAATGTAATAGCGTACTTATTGTTGAAAAGCCTAATAAATTAGAGCCTAATTAAGCCTATTTTAAATGTTTGTCCTGTATTTTTGTTTATATGGTGTAATAAATCATTAATAAATCAATAATAAATAATAAACAAATAAAGTTAACAACCAACTCAAAAGAAGAAGACGCGGTCATTATCCCACTTTACATATTTTTTCGTGCGTGTTTTGTTTAATCTTGTAAAGCTCATGAATGTTTCTCTGCGAAAAAACCATTGGTTAATTATGGATGAGTTACATCCATAATTAAATTTAAATTTATAAAAAATAGAAGTTACTAATGTAAATCGACTTATTATTATCTACTAATAAAAAATGACTTCAATTTTTTGTTCAGGTTTCTAGGAAGAAATATAGGTGTAAGCTACCAAACTAGACACTATACAGACACAGAGTCTCGTCACACGTCCGAGCTGGTCGCGCCACCAAATTGGTTGCGCAATCAAAAATTCACCAGGTAACATAACTCTCTATAGAGCATTAGGTATACATTTTGTTGGTAGCGACGACTAACAACCCCTAGAGAAAGAGCAATGACCTCTGTTGCCACGTTAAAACGAAACAACTATACAACAAAAGTGCTTTAGCAAACAATGTAAGTAACTAACATTTAAGAAACAAGTAACAGATTAAAACTTACGTTACTTTACATGTTTTACATACATAATGGTAGATTACATACTCATAACGACTATGTAACAATAAATTGGTTGTTGTATGAATTAGATTTCACGGTGCATGCGCTTGCATAAACTAGGTAAATATTCGGCCGGTCAAAAGCGAGTGCTTCAATATTATAATTTCTGAAAGATTTTGTGCAACTAAAAGACAAGGAAACATTTTTGAGGTTAGGTGCAAGTTATTCACACTAATAACATTATATTATATTACATCCGCATTCTAATGGAATTCAAAGTAACTTACGTTACTGAAAACTATTTTACACTGGCTAAATGCACAAACCATGCGAAGCCGAAATAAAAAAAGGAGCTTAGCACCCATTGCACAGAAACAAGAAGCGATCGCGATATATTCGAGTTTGTATGCAATATGTTAGGAGATCGCTATCGAACCACTTGTGTGCGGCCCCCGCCTTTGTGGACTAACCTAACCTAACCTTTACTGTATTCGCTGGTTTGTATAATTTTTACGCAAATAAAGAATAAATATTAATTATTGTAAAAAGTATTCTTGGAAGCAAGAACCATGTAAAGCTCCAATCACGAAAAATAACTTCAAGATGCACTATAACATTGACATGGACGCAAACATGGATTAAATTAGTGTAACAATTGTTTAAATTAGAGCAAAATTAGAAACCAATTGAAATACAAACGAGTTCATTAAACGTATAAAATAACAAACCAACCTGTATTCCAACCACTCCATCCAGATCTTACACCAGCTAATCAAACACTTATATTCAATATAATACTGCTACTAATACACTTTGATATTATTCGATTACAAGATCAAATCGAATCAATCGATTCACAACCACAAACTCCACCAACATTCCCGCTAAAAAATATTTTACAACCGCGAACAGAATTAAATTAAATAATATAGTTTTAAATCCGGCCAGTGCGGTTAAAGCGTAATATAATGTGGACTGCTTTCGCTGAACTTTGTCTATGGTAGCAAACCAAAGTTCTAATGCAAATAATGTTGAATTTGTAATTCGTGTTCGACAGGTTACTTTGTTGCAATACTAATGGCGAACAAATATTGGATTTGCTGCCGCATTCTGTGCTGTTAAAGTATTCGTAGTCATCCAATTACACACTAATTAACCTATTTATTAGTCACTCAGTGGTGCAATTACACTTGATTAGCAAATGTTTTATGCGTAATAGTAATTTGTAGATGATTAAAATCAAGTAATAAGTTCCAAATTCAAAATAATAGCACTCCCATTAAAGTCTTTTTACATAGTATGGGTACGATGGAAAGGATAGGTTGCTACATTGTATGAATCCGACAGCTGTCACCCGCACCATCCTACAGCATTTGTAGTGTAAGCATAAGCACGGCAATATGAACGTGCTTTTATTTATGGTGGAAAATATTCAAATATGTAACCTCTTCTGCACTCGGAGGAGAGGGTAGAGAGTGTCCGATTTTTACCGACTAAAACTCACCTGTGTTCCTTTTTAAAATATTCCCTCGGCCCACTTTGAACGCTAAGGATAATTGTGCCACTCGGTTATTGAGTCTATCACCTCTACTAGGGGATGAACTAGTGTCTTTAACCTTTCAGATACTGTCAATTTATAAAACACAAAAGGAACGCCGGCGTTCACTTGGGGTTTAATGAATTAAGTCGCGGGCGGCATGTTATATCTCGAACGAAACAAAGGTTGCTGGTTTTAATCCCGAACGACAGTGAGGGATTTATATAATGAATGTTAATGAGACGTAAAGTATATTATAGAGTATAGAGTTATTAAAAACATAATGACTGGCTGCTTTAAATGATGATTGACATATTTAAAGGGCATTATCGAGCAGGTGGTGTAAAAAATTAATTATAATAATGTGCCCTGAGCTCAGTGCCATACTTATTAGTGAGCATATGAGCCTTACGAATCTTTTATGGCTAATTTCAGCCTTCAAGCTATGTGCGGGCTTCGCATTTTAATACTGTTATAATACCCTTAGGTAGGTACTTCTGTCTATTTTTAGCCACCACACAGAATGGTTGACCTTTCAGGGATATCTTCAGTCCTGCAAATTTTAATGAAAACAACATAACACGCCTGTATTTAGGTATTTAGGTCCTAATAGCTATCATATCATCAATATTGCATGCCGTTTGAGACACTGTTTTTTTTTATTATTGTTGATAGGCTTCCGTTTGACCGTCATCTCACCTGATGGTAAGCAATGATGTGGTCGAAGATGGAGCACGTCAAGCATATTGCAAAATAATGTGAGTTTTCTTAGAATTCATGCAAAAATGGCTATCTGCGATATAACAGAAAATACCAACCAATAAATACCTTATTTCGATGTATTTATTTTTAGGTTAAAGTATAAGTACATAAGTTTTTATTACTTATTTGTCTTTTTTTTTACTTTTTTTTGTGCGTGCAGCCAGGGAGTGCCATTCATTGCCGGAGTCTGTGCTTCCTGATAGCTACAACCCGGGAATATTTAAGTCGAGAGTGAATAGGTTTTTTCTAGGTAAATGCGTTCCATCGTCGACCGCATCGTCGCTTTCCATCAGGTGAGAAAAAAAAAATTAATATTTCACATGCTCTTATTTTCTTATTTCTACACACTACTGTCTGAATTTCTTCCTATCTTTCCTTTTGCAGGTCTTCTGGAAGACATTTCTTTTAGAAATAAGCATTACCTTTGTACAATTTTTACAGCAATGTATCTTTTGTTGTATTTATGTGTGTACATAAACGATAGAGAGCAGTGGTGGCCGAGTTGTAATGGCCAGACGCATTACTTCATTACCACTGCTCTCAAAACAGTGAAGGAAAACGTCGTGAGGATACCGGCATGTCCTAGAACCAAAAATTCGAAGACGTGACATACACCAACCCACACTGGGCCCGCGTGGTAGATTGCGGCCCATTCCCTCTCCTAGAGAGGAGGCCTGAGTCCCAGCAGTGGGAACATTAAAAAGACTGATGATGATGATGATAAATGATAGAATAAATAGAGTTTATTTGAACTTATAATTCCCAGTCAATCCAAAGATAACACTTCATAGCAACCCATTTTTAAAAAACAGCAATTTCATTCGTAAAACAGACGTATTATTTTAGAAGCCTAAAACTTTTTGCTACTAACATACATATTTTGTTACATACATATTTTACACGCCTGAAAATTATGCAAGCAAAAAACTGACTAGACAGATACGTACAATGTTTGCTCTGTTATTTTCAATGTAATCTTATATAAGTAAGGTCAAACATAATCAAATCGCAGGCTCTACGTGAGGTGTTAGACAAAGCTTGCGAATATAATCATTTTTCTTATGTGAAAATGAACCAATTTTGAAAACAAACACAGTTTATTATACCTACTATTTGTCTTAATATTAATGTTGATTTAAAACTGATTTTATAAAAATATGTTTACAGTTACTAATCTATTCGATCACTAGTATTTTAAATAATAAATTATATTACATACAGTTCTTCAGTAACTACCAGTTTGTCACCTAACTCCTTCCAAACGGCTTGACCACTTTAAATTATGAACTTGAAAATATCATACCTACTTGCAAAAAATATAAACTGTATTACGTTTATTTAACAAAATACCAAAAACGCCATAAACCAATCACAAACTCTATCATTCACATAAACCATAAAACTCCATAAAAACAGACTCAAAACACGAATAAAAACTGCACTAAATTCTAGACAGTAATTTAGTAGTAATACCCGAACTATACTGGTAAACGCTCGGTACGTTTTTACGCTATAAAATCTAGCAGACGCGTTATGTATGACATATAAAAGTTTATTATGATGATTCTTCAACGGTATAGCTTGGATGTCTTTTTGTATGATATAATAGATCCTGGCATGCGAACGACGGTTGCATGTTAAGAAAGAAAAGAAGAAAGAAAGAAACAAAACACGTTTATTTGGCTCACAGGAAAGTAGTTGTTAGTTTTAGAGTGTTTTTAATATCGTGCGCCTTGCCTTTTTAATGTTCCCACTGCTGGGACTCAAGCCTCCTCTCTAGGAGAGGGAATGGGCCGTAATCCACCATGCGGGCTCAGTGCGGATTTGTGAATGTCACATGTCTTCGAATTTTTGGTTCTAGGACATGCCCGTTTCCTCACGATTTTTTCCTTCACCGTTTTGAGAGCAGTCGTGATGAAACAAATTACATAAAGTATTGCGCCTGGTTGGGTCCGAACCCGCGACCTACAACTCGTAAGTCAGGGCCATTACCACTCGGCCAACACTGTTCATTTCATACAAGTAGGTATTTATTTTAATTCGTGGAATACGCACGCGGGATGCGTTTTTTTGCATTATGAAGTTTTCTGCATGAGGCGCAAACCTGCATGCGCGATGACATCCGCACGATATTAAAAACAAATAAAAGGTGTAAGGGACAGCCCTCCACAAACTTTAAGGGCTTGCTCGGTAGACAAAACGAAAAAAAAAATCGGTCTTGCCTTACAAATTGTCCAATCAAGTTTATCATTTTGTATGGTGAGGCTGAAATTTTTTTTTCGTATCCTGAAAAAAAAATTTGTGGAATGTTCTTCAGTTTCGTCTACTGAGCAAGCCCTTAAAGTTTGTGGAGGGCTGTCCCTTACATCTTATATATAAACTAGCTTTTGCTAGCCGCTTCGCTCTCGTAAAAATAGGTGAATTTAGGAAAATCCTCTTTTAGTGCTCACCTACGTCATAAAAGGAAGCTTTGTGCAAAATTTAACGCTCCTAGGACCAATTGTTTCGGCTGTGCGTTGAAATGTCAATCAATCAGTTTCTCCAGAGTGGTTCCACCGTGAACCTCATTAGGCTCGAAGAAGACTCCTTAACAATCTGCTCAAGTATGCCTTAACAGGCGTTGAAGGTTTTAAAAGAAGTAACGGGGTTTCTTTCTAAGTACCGATTTCCACCACCACGGTGATTTTAGTGAGGTAACACCCCACACTCCCCCGACGTTCATCCAAAATGGCACGTGATCAACCTCTTATTTTGGCTCCGTTAGACTTTTCTGACTAAAACCCTCCTTTGTTCTTTATGTGACCTTTGCCTTCCAGGGCTAAGGAAACTCTTTTGAACAATCCCGCAGCTTCAACAGGCACCGTGAGCAACCCCTAACATTTATACAAGAATTTTTGTCCCTCATAGCTGCCTCTATGTCTGGAGTTATCTTGTCTTCGCTCTTATTACCAAAATTGTAATAAATTAACAAAAAGTCACAAAAACTCGTAACTGTATTACAACCTGAAAGTAAGAATTCTCATAAATTATTTATTTATTAAAGAAATTTCAGCGTCTTATTACTATGCATAATATTTCCATAATATACCTAATTAAGCAATACCGGTACTGTAAACTTGACTTTGTTTCTTTATACAGACTTGTTTTGGTTCAAACAAACATGACATCTTGACTATAATCGATGTACAAGTTCAAGTCTTTTAATAGGACGTCCACAAAAAGAAGAGACTAAACGTGGAATGTCTATTTTATTTTCCACACCAGAGTTTGACAGGTTTTTTGCATTACCATGCTCGCTGCGGAGCCATTTTTCATGGTATTTCAGCCAGTGCCTACGAGGTCTTTTAGAGGCAAACTTGAACTTTGTAGTGCGTATGAGACCTTGCCGGACTCATAATGTTGATATGTTTTTCTAAAAAAACACCGCTGCAACGCTTCATCAGCAAATCAATTTTATATTACTTGTCTCTGTTATAACTATAGAAATGTTAACATAGTTGTCCCCGGACAGGGTAAAATAAAGTGATTTTGACTGCCGCACCAGCGAGAAGTTACGCATGTGGCTTGTTCGACCTCATAACGCAGTTAGTCCCTTATATTTGTAAAGGGTCGGTAGCTACTACCAGGGCACAGACCCAGACACTGGGTTTCTGCTGAGAAATTTTTAAACCTCTCGATCTAGGAAAAGAAATTAATCTGCAATAGCGCCATCCGAAGCAACAATTAAGAGAAATAAATATTAAAACTTAAACGTATCTAAAATTCCATCAAAGTTAACTTTACGTTCAAAATTAATTCCCCTACTTTATCGTATTCTTTATTATTATAATAAAATGCGGAAATGATAGAAATAAAGACAAACTGTTGTTAAGTTGTAATTTGTTACAAATTGCGTTCATTCAACTCCAGCAGGCCCCGGCGACTAATCTTGTTAAAACTTTGTTTCTGAACGTTGAAACGGCCGTAATTTTTATAAGAATAATAGCTGGCAGATATAACTGCGTACTTGTACTTTATTATGAGATATTTTCATACTTTTCATAATATAAATTGTTGTAAATACAGCCTTTATGATGTTTACAAAACTCTTTAGTTTGTAAGTCATAATCGGTATGAAATGGCTCAGTCAGCCATGGTGGCTTTGGCAGCCTAAAAACCTTTGATTATAAAGCTCATTTTATTTTGTAAGTTCTTCTTGACGATATTAGTAATAATGTCCATTACCAGACATTTATATGCTTGGGGCCAGGGTTAGTTTCGAAAAACAGCTCGAGCCCCGGTATGAAGGCTAGAAAAAAGACGGGGTGGGACTTTTAGTCAGTATAAGTCTGACACTATCCCCCGCTCGGCCCAAGAGTGGGATTTGTCATTAGATAATTTTTTCCCACAATAAAAAAAAATAAAAAAACGTTTATATTTATGGTGGTTGCATCACACAGACTGTCACACTGGACACCCAATTGCACGTCGCACTTCATGACGCTAAGAACCATCACAGATGGCGAGATACTATCAATAAGAAGCTAATCCAGCGGGAGCTTCACGACCCTCAGTAGTGATACGGCTCGAGGAGCAGAAGAAGGAGGAGGAACCCCTCGCCACACACCTTCAATAAAATGTGCTCTACAATCATGCAGACTCTCATAGCATGGGCTCGAGCCCCGGTATGAAGGCTAGAAGGAACGGGGTGGGTCTTTTAGTCAGTAAGAGTCTGACACTATCTCTAAGAGCGGGGGTTGTCAATGGATGATTTATTCCCACCATAAAAAAAGACTCTCATAGCATTTTATGAAACTTTTATGCAGAAACACTTTCTCTTTATAAACGCCAAATCGCACCAACACAGGCCATTGTGTGGAGGCTCTACAAACAAATCCCCGCCAACTCATCGAAGGCCAGTCATGACCGTGGCAATCGCAGATTTCAATGGATCTGCGGAAAGTGCAATAAGCAAGGACGAGCCTCTATGTAGGCGTGATAATGTTTGCGATACGATGTGCTATTTAGACTAAACGATTCGATTCTTAAATAAAAAGGAGGTCTTTTAGGGTGAGTTGCACAATTTAACTATAACGATAACAAAGCCGTTAACAGTTATCAAATCGTCGAATTGACCAATAGGCGGCCGTTTCATGGCTGGTTAAGGTTTGGTTATCGTTATAGTTAAAGGGTGCAACTCACCCTTAAAAATAGTTCCTTTGATCGGAAAAATTAGCGGCACGGCCTTCTACGATGGCTACCGCGCTGCGTGTTGCGTGGTCGTATCCTGCTCGGAAGAAACATTTGTACTTATGGCCTACAGATAGTTCAGGGTCTGGGTATACCGTGTATGAGTTTACATGTTTGTGAACGCACCCATGATGGAAGAGTAACTCTTAGGCCCGTATTACAGAACGTCAATCAAAACTCAACCGTTACTTAAAACTAGTTTCAACCAATCAAATGGCTAGAATCTAGTCTTAAGTAACGCTTGAGTTTTGAGTGACATTCTGTAATACGGGCCTTAGTGTGGGGCATTTATTCTATTAAAATAAAATATCATCTTCATATTAGTTTTGTTTTTTTTTCTCCACCCGCCCGCACGCTCCACCCTCTCAGTAGTGTAGTTCACACGACTTCAATTGGACCGCACGTTTGATTTGCAGTTCCATTGCAGTCGTGTCAACTGCATTCAAACTGCACTTAAACTGCAATTTGCAGTTGAAATGCAGTCCGTCTGTTTAGACCCTAATAGTCCATAGGCATTCTGGTGAAATGACAAACAAGTCAACATACCTATGTTCGAAAGTAAAACTTTGGGGTAGACCAAAATTATTTTTGGTCTAAACGCCCTGCGAAATGGGCAAGGGTCAGCTAGTATTACGTCAACTACTATAATAAGAAGACCAGACCTCCCGTAACACAATCGAATCGGAACCTATAAATTCAAACATCGGTCTCACTCATGTGGGAGCGTCGATATCGCGTTATGATTCCAATGTATTGTTTCTGTTAGTGACGTAAGCACAGATAGTGAACCTGCATTGAAACAGGCTGTATATACCGCAGCTTAGTGTGACGTCAGAGCCACATTTCAATAGCGCATTCTCCGGAGCATTTACATAATTATGAAGTGCTAGTAAATCTAGCTCATTAACATCGTTGGTCCATTTATCGTTTTGGAGATTTATCTAAAAAGGTGTTTGTGAGTTCAGGGGACTTACGATGACGTCTCGACATCTTCCACCTAGACGCGAACTGCAGTGGCCAATTTGGAAAACTCTAAACCGACTGCGAACCCAGGTTGGCCGCTGTAAAAACAACCTGGCCAAATGGGGCTTCCTCGATCCGTTTCAAGCACAGTGCCAGTGCGGAGCCTCCCCACAAGACATGCGCCACCTGCTATTCGTCATTTTACGTAATCCACCACATAATGCAGGTTTTTGGGATCACGGAAGACCACTAAGAAGATAGGGACGGGACGACTTAGATGTCTTCATTAAGAACTGGCAAGAATCGATCCAGAGGCGGAAACCATGAATGAAATTATGAGAGGCCTATGCCCAGCGGTGAGTAATTTTAATAATAAATGCCTTCTACCTTCACATTTTTATTTATATTTATTATTTTACAGCATTTTAAGGCAAAGTTTTACACGAAGAAAGGGACAAATGTATCGCAAAATTCTTGGTTGTTATATAACTAAAAAATCCAATTCTACATTTGTTAGTCTCGTTTGTATGGAAGTTATTTGCGAGCGTCAGTGTGATCGATTCGGCCGGGACAAGCGTAGCGACCTGATGGATACTGCCAACCTTTTATTGGACTGCCACTGTTGCGTTGATTTATAGTTTCTACTCTAGCTTTTAAGCGGATTTTAAATAAAAAATCGCTTGCAGTATTTTTTGAAAACCTATTCAGACTGGAACTGAAATCCTCAAAGAAAGTATAAACGTGGTCGCCTTAAGCAGACCTGGCGATGAATGGTCATCTCAAAAGCGAGTTTATCTGTTTATCTGTTATTAGAATACAGGACAGATCTGGAGCGAAATGGAATGGGAAGCTCTGCCCATCTACCCTGCGTTCCGAATTTCGTCACAAGCTATAATATCGCGAATCCTTCCAACCTGCTAACAAATATTACTCAATAGCCCTAAGAATTTGTGACTATTAAATTAGGTCATATTCGTAATATAATCGCTTTTAACGCAATTCGGAACCAGAAGCTTGAGAATATAAAAACTTGGGTGTTGTTAGTGTATGAACAATATAATGTTGAAAAAAGTAGATTGGATTTATTGTGACGTAATTTTGTATTTTAAAAATGCTAGCGCTAGTTCGCCATGATCAAGAGTCTACCATGTCGGATTTAGAATGACGTCACTAAGCTATGTATGCATTGTTATCAAACAATGGAGTGTCGGAGATATTTGGGAGAATGGCAGCGTG
Source organism: Mythimna albipuncta (assembly GCA_929112965.1). Taxonomy (NCBI): domain Eukaryota; kingdom Metazoa; phylum Arthropoda; class Insecta; order Lepidoptera; family Noctuidae; genus Mythimna; species Mythimna albipuncta. The sequence continues at coordinate 7,019,689 of OV815969.1, read as the reverse complement.
ATCGATACCAAGACCGCGCTTGGTAATGGATACCCATCGGCCTTTGATGGAATGGCGACGGAGGTCATAGAGAGAATGCAGCGGACTGCATTCTCTACTCATTGGAAATCGGCATTCTTAATTTAAATTTGTACTTTTGTGTGTGTTCTTTAATGGTTTTTTTTTTCTTTTGATTTCACACGGTTTGTGTATTTGGCCAGTGTGAAGTTCAGAATTTATTTTGTTTTTGATAGAGTATACCTACAGTCACTGTTTAACATTAGAACAGAAACGTAACAAGTCATGTTTTTACAGTATTTGGTAGCAAATGTATCAAGTTAGCCTTCTTTGCAATCTTCACTGAGGTAATCAACACTACAATAAAATTCTCAGCTCTATTTTACCGAGATCGTACCTGCTTCAGTAATTCCACATATTGTCCTGTTTTATAGATACTTGACATACAAAACTACGTCAATATTACATCTAAATGTCCACTAGGAATCTAGGAAATGTATTAAAATATCAACTGAATTTCACTCGTCAAAATTCCGCCAAAAGAAAACTTCGTTTTTTCTTTCATGGTATTGTATGACTTTGACTATGGAAGGTTCATGGAATTAATAAGTACAACCTACATTTTTAAGACTAAGAATTTTTAATTTATTTAGAAATATGGGCAAAACGTTGTTTGAGTGTAATTTATAAGAGTCACAAAATAAGTTAATTATAATAAAATTGGAAACTGAAATAACTACCATTTTAATTTACTGACTTATGCAATAAATTGTGTTCGAGAAAACCCATTTCCATGATTATTTTCAATTTGCGACTTATAATATCATGTTCCAATTAATAAATAATTATGATTAACTGAAGCCCCATTCACATTCAACTTCATTCGTATTTATTCCAGTTTCGTACCGTATTTAATTTTATTTCTATCATTGGAAAACGATGCAAATAATTGGTATTTAACTGAATTGTTGGTTCAGGTAATGACTTCGTAGTACTTCATCTACACAAAAATTTAATAGAGGTAAAGTTTTTTTTTTTTTGTTTGTAGGATCTTATTCTATCTTTCAAAGTACTAGTCCGATTGCGAAAATTTTTCACCGATAGAAAGCTGCTTTATTCCTGAGTGACATAAGGCTTAGTTTTATGCATGCGGGCGAAGCCGCGGGCAAAAGCTAATTATTAAACACAATAGGTTTTTTTTTTCGTAACAACAAATATATAATTTGGAGACCTTTCCCTGTACTTATGCTATAAGAACTTGGTTTATGCTGACTTTCAGGATTCTAGGTCGACGGAAAGTGCCCTATAGGTTTTGATTTCCTAGTGAGTGTCATAATGACTGACTTATTAGCACTCGTAGCATACAGACGTGCTCGGTAGCAATATTTAATTTTATAAAATAATATCAGTGACCTTCTTTTTGTATACATTTTTTTGCCTAGTGTGTAGTTTAGTAAAGACAATGAAAACTTAGAATAAGTGAACTAGTTATAAATAAAATGGACAACAGCCCCTTCTCAAGAGATCGAGTGAATCTCTCCGCATCTCCAGCGAAGACGATGACCCAAAATCCAGCTCAATCTGATGCCTCAATCGAACCTGTGTCAACATCCGAGATACAAAGATGGATGTCAGCCATTGAGCACCATTTAAACGAGGTTTGTACTATTGCCTCGGACGGCAAACTCAACTCGGAGCAGAAATTGAAGATTTCAACCTTGTGCCGTAAAATAGGATCTGGCACCTCACAGATGGCAGTCCTATATCAATCCTTGAAGCAAAAAGCAATCCAAGAGCGCATCCTCAATGAAGATCTGATGGAAAAGAGCCACTTGACAGACCACATATTGGACCTTACGAAGACGATTAAGGACTCCGGTACTGTTTCGTTTGCCGACATGGTGAAAAAGGGGACAAATGATTTCGTTCGACCAACCAATTTAAACTCCGTGGCCATATATCCCAATAACAAATTGAAGTCCAGTGACGAAACAAAAGTCCTCGTGCAAAAGATGATACGACCAGATCAAGTCAAGTTGCATATACGTGGTGTCCATAAAACTAAAAACGGAGGCGTCATAATTAGTACGGAGACGAAAGATGACGCGGATAAAATTAAGCACGCAGTCCTGCAATCTGAATCTGGCCTTACAGCCGACGAACCCAGCAAGCGCAAACCCCGGATTGTAGTTGTAGGAGTGCCGTCTTCTTTGACCGAAACTGAAGTCTTCAGGTACATTTACGAACAGAATGTAGCTGAAAAGTTTCCGACTATTGCCATGGATTCCTTTTTGACCATGGTTAAATTAAGTCACAAATCGGGGAAGAAAGACTCGCATACTTGTAACTACGTGGTTGAAGTTCCAGCCAACATACGAAGAGCTCTAATTTCCCAGACAAGGATTTTCATAAATTGGACTTCCTGCCCTGTCAGGGACTTCACCCTGGTTACGAGGTGCTACAAATGCCAGCAGTATGGACATGCAGCAAAAACTTGTAGAGAAGTCAACTCGACGTGCGGTTACTGCAGTGAGACAGGACACTCGATGTCTGAATGTGCAAAGAAGGTGGACACACCGAAATGTGCCACTTGCTCTCGTTTTAAAAAGCCCTCCAACCATAAAACAGGAGACGCTGAGTGTCCTGCTAGAAAAATAGCGGAATATAGATACATTAACTCAATCGATTATGAGGGCGCCTAGAGCGTCATACTCAAGGCCAGACTTCCGTGTAACGCTTACTGCTGATTCAAAATTCCAGTGTGTTGACCTACTAACCATAATTTTTATTATTATTTTAGCATATTTGTCCAATGTAAACATAACTCTTTAGAATTAACGCAACCTCGACTTTAACCCAATAACTAATTCTGCTGACGCAAAATCATATGTGTGTAACTAGAGAATAAAGTGCAAGAAACAGTTTTAGAATATAAAATAACATAATTATTGTGACCTATTGTAACATATTGTGTTTAAGTAAACTAAGTATATAACATTATAAATAATTTAATCATATTTTTCGCTACTTATAAACTTTTTAAATATTGTTATAAATAGTATTGTCCTAAAAAACTATAATGTAAGAGCTTCTACCGCCTGTGATACAGGTTTATCCTAGTACAGGCACATAACATAGCATTTACCTTTGTAATTACTCTTAAGATTCTATGTAACCATTTTACCAAATGTTATTCTGAATAAACATATTATTATTAAAAAAAAAAAAAAAAAAAAAAAAATATGCCCCTAAACGAAGCATAGCCGGTTTTATCTTTATATTTCGTTGACTTAATTTTGTTTTTTTCATTGCTGCTTGGGGTGGTATAACTAAGTACACTTATTTCGTCTTCAATATCTATTAATTTCAACTTAACAAAATAAAAATAAAAATGCTTCACACGTCTATGCGTAAAAAGGGGTTTTGACAGACAAACAACAAAGTGATTCTATAAGGGTTCCGTATTTGCTGACTTAGGTATGAAACCCTAAAAACGAAGAAATATAAGACGTTGGTAAAAGGGCACGGTTTTTTAATAGGGCTTCTAATAATAAATAAGCGAAGAAAGGAACGAAGACCTGAAATACCTTCACGATTCTATTTTTACTGCCAAGCTGTAGCGTTGCTGTCATGTCGTTATTTTTGAGTGTCTGAGATAGACACAGGAGGTATTGACATGTGTCCGAAATGCAAACGCATCTGCCATGCTTATGTTCTACTACTACTGCAGATGTTCATAAATAATAATAATAAATATAATAATATTCCACAACTATCACACAACGGCGTCTAGTCCCAAGCTAAGCAGAGCTTGTGTTATGGGTACTAGACAACTGATAAACATACTTATATATTTCTAAATACATACATATTATAGATAAATTACACCCAGACACAGAACAAATGATTAGGCTCATCACACAAACATTTGTCCTGAGTGGAAATCGAACCCACGACCTCCGACATAGCAATCAGGGCCACTAACCACTAGACCAACAGGCCAGCCAAACCCCACCCGCGTAACGCAGCGTTCGGCTGTAAAAAATAATAAAGCCTCAGGCAGGTGCGACGACAGTCATGGCAACGGATTGGCAATACTCGAAAAAGTAACCGCGGCCCTGGAACGCAAAAGGCAACTGAAAGAGCGGGGTGAGTGTTTGACAATAAAAGTCTGATCCTTCTTGTCCTTTGTCGTAAATAAACTCTTTTTCTATTCTTTTCTTTCTGTCTTTCCTTCTCGCTGCACTTTAGCACGAGCCCGAAAAAATGTAATGGGACAATGCAACAACATACCGTGAGGAAAATTATGCTCTTGTAGCAGCTTAGTAATCAGGATTTTTCTGAGTTACATTTGTATCGAAAATTCGAGGTACGCGGACGGCTCGCCTACATTACACCGCGCTGCCAAGACACGTCCAGAAGTACGTAGTCAGTAATAACAACCTATTGTCGAACCAAGAATACAACTCATTTCATTGAAGTTACAGTTCTCTTTATTTACCCGGACATTACACTCAACACTCACAACATTGGTGACCCCGACGTGATTTGAACACGCAACCTTCTGATTCTAACCGAACCTACTTCTTCTTTTTTTACTATTATTGCTAGGTTCGCGTTTGACTATTATTTCAGCTTTTTTTTATGGTGGGAAAAAATCATCCAATGACATCCCCCGCTCTTGGGCGGAGCGGGAGATAGTGTCAGACTCTTACTGACTAAACCCTCCCCCCCGTTCCTTCTACCCTTCATACCGGGGCTCGAGCTCCCTTTCGGATAACCCTGGCCCCAGTAGGCTTCGACCCGGCTGGGTCCCTGCTGTTGCTGACAACTCCTTGAGGCGCGCGGGAACAGTGCGCGCCGTCGACGACTTGTGCTTGGTCCGGACAGTTACCGGACGGCCGGACAGCGAGCTACTCATTGCTCACTGTCCGCAAGCCCGCGCCTACGGTGGCCGGTATCTCAAGTAATGGTAAGCGTTGATGTAGGCGACGATGGAACACGCTTGCCTAGAAGTAACCTATTCACTCTTGACTTAAAGACCCCTAAGTTGTAGCTATCAGGAAACACAGACTCCGGCAGTGAATTCCACTCCTCCTCCCGATGTACGCATAAAGAATGTGTTCTTCTCTAACAAAACCACCGATGTCGCACTATTACTTCACATTATCTGCGGGAGTCTTAAAGCAAACTAAACAATCGCTATTTTTGTTTTACGTCGAGATTAGAGTACAAGCAAAAGAAAATCTCGCTAAGATTGTATCCTACAGAACAAATATTTTTACTAGCCAAACAGATTAACTTAATTTCATTGGTTTGCTTCAAGATAAAAGATAAAACACGTCTGTATTTTATTTCCAATTTCTACCGAGTCTTAAGATATATTTAGAAAAGAAAATTGTCTTTGGATAGGTATACAGACTGAACAAATTTTCCTTTGCATTTTTTACGAATACGGATTTTTATTGGTCTGCATAAAATTAGTTTTATACGAAAAAACACTTACTAAATATAAAATCAGAGGGCGGACTCATTGTAAATTGCTAATTAATTATTTATAAAAGTGTTTCCGTGCCCGATTTTAATTCAAAAATGGCGAGATCTGGGTCAATCAAATAAAGAGTTTTGTTTCCTCTAAAAATATCCCCTCATTCAAAGCTTTAAACTAAGTAACATTGTAACAATTTTAAATATAGGAGGTATTACAAAAAAATTATAGAATATTAAATATTAATTTGTATTTATTTAAAGAAAAAAGCATATACAAAAGCACTCAAAAAAAAAAAAAAACGCAAGCAATCTGGATCTACTGCAGTATCACCAGACCTATTCCAGACATGACTTTTTTTCCCACTGCTGGGCAAAGGCTTCCCCCAACTTCTTTCAGGTGTTCTTTTCTTGAGCCACCTCGCACCAGTCCTTGCGGTAGGCATCTAGACATAATCTTTTAAGAATTGATTATTATCTATAATAATGTAGTCATTGTCTGTGTGTAAGTGTTCATTTGTTGCACTTGAATAGTTATATAAAATAATTATGTAAATTCCCAGTGCCCGTAATGTTGGCGATCCTAAATAAATAAATAAATAAATCTTTTACCTACAAAATATTACCTAATAACGAATACAAAATGTAGTAATCATAGACATAGATGCAGTTTGATATTCCGTCTCAAAATAAAAAAAAAACCGCTACAAACCAATAGCGGTAAATCCAGAATTAAAATAACTGGTAAACCTAACTCATACCGGTTTCCAATTAAGTCTAATTGAATTTATAAGTTTAAGTAATAAATGAAGCTATGCCCGTCTATTTTTCATAGAACTAATAAAAAAGTGCATTATCGCGTTTGAATTTCACTTTCTATTTTTTTTTTCGCTTTTTTAGCGAGTTCATCTTTTTATTTTAAATGAGACTAAATCATTTTAAAAGGAAGAACCAGTAAATTATAGTTTACTGAATGTTATTTAATTTTCAAACGAGAGCAGTAATTCTCTATAATATCTATAATGTACAGCTTCCAACAGCTTCTGATGATCAAAAGGGCCGAAAAGTTTTGGAATGGCGACCACTTACCGAAAAGCATTGGAAAGCCTCCCATTAGGTGGACCGATGACCTGTAGCCCGATTCACGTAATGATAACCGTAACGATATCGTAGCGATTTAGTCGTTTAGACCATTTCCGTATTCACATCCATCAATCGAGTTTGAACGACACCGATTTTAAAGTGGTTTGATATTCGGCGATTTAAAAAATAATCTGTATTACATTCTCCTGGTAGAATACTTATTAATGTAACTGGAAATAAGTCGATAGATCGTGAATACCGCTTTTGGATAGGACTTCGATCGAACGACTATAAAACTTCAACGATATTTGTCTTGTTTGATTTTACGTGAATCAGGCTACTGGTGAGCGTCGCGAGTATCTGATGAACGCGAGACGCACGGGACCGATCGTTATGGCGACACTTAAGGAAGCCTATGACCAAAAGTGGACATCTTTCAGCTGAAATTATGATGATGAATAGCTTTCGTTGAAATGTTTGCTACTATACATTAGTAGTTTCATTCTAACTTGACAAAAGCGATCATTAACCCTTTCTCTAATGTATTTCAAAACTCAAAGTATAGTTTTACACACAGTCGAAAATAATCGCATGGGAAAAGATTCTCGGGATTAAAAAGTATACTATGTCTAAGTCCAGAACTTATGGTCTATGCTTGAGCGGTTAAAGCTTTCCGTTCAGCTGACTTTTTCTTGTAATATAGGTAAGCGCAAGCCCATAACCGCTTAATCGCGATCTCACCTGATAGTAAACGATAATTTGAAGCGATAACAACAAGTAAATCCAAGTTACTTTATATAAAACTGCTTTCTACCTTTAGGTATTTCCAATTTTTAAACTACTTAATTAGCAGAATAAGTAAAAAGAGCCTTATAATTTTTCCACAATAGAGACTCGGGACTCTTCTCTATGAGAGGGAATGGGCTATAATCTACCACGCAAGCCCAGTACTGTTTAAAGACAGAAGTGGAACCCAGTACACATTTATCATATTCTTAGAGATATAATTTTTGTTCATAAGTTCAAAAAAAATTGTTTCTATCATCATTTTCGATTTTCAAATACATATAATTACCATGCTAAAACGTATCAACTATACCAAAACACCGATTTATTCAAAACATTTCGAAATTCGAAAGAGGAGGACTAAATCAAAATACTGTCGAGACTGCAAAGGGCAAATCACACCCTTCTAGCTTAGTCAGCGAATTGCGCCGTCCATTGTTCCACAGAACAACGGCCTCGGCTTTAGTATTCATTTGAGAACCTGTTGACAACAAGGCAGGTCACCGGTGAATGACCCTTGCTCACTTCTGATTAATTAAAGTGGGTCTGCCACGTAAATGCGAATAATAATTAGTTAACTGATGAATTATGACTGTGGAATAAATAAATAATGACTAAGACAGTTGACAGTTTTGATGATTGATTTTTTTTTCTTTTTCGTTTCATTTATTTTTACAGAAAATATAATGTCAGCCCAGTTCTTCCTTTTTTTAGGTGATAAATCATCAAATAATATCTCTAACTCTGGGTAGAATGAGAGAGCTGGTCTGACTTTTACTGAACAAAACTCATCTGTGATCCTTTGTGTTAGCCCTTTGTGTTCTAAGACCAGAATAAGTCTTTCAAACAATCGCTTCACCGTAGCAGGCACCAGCCCTTCTGGGCTCTTTCAGTTTTGCTGATATTTCTTTGAAACACGCATGAAACACTACACGCCGTCGATCTCGCTCGGTCCTTACCAGACGGCCATACGGTGATTTTAAACCCATTATTCGCCGTTCGCAAGTTCACGCCTATGGCAGTCAGGAATCACCCAGCAACTCCCGATGCCCAGGGACTTCTGCAGCGGCAGTTAGGACTTGAGAATGTCCTCGCCCTTACAGTTTCAACCACTTCCTTTGCTCACATTACTGCTTCGCAGAAAGAGGCGACCTAATCCCATTGCCTCTCTCTCCAGGCCTGAAGCCAGGTGCGAGAAGTCACTGCCGTCGATCGCCTCCACGAAGACACGACGATGTTCCGCCCAAGCGGGGTAAACTTTTATTATGTGCTCCACCATGGTTATAGACCCAACAGTGGACGTAAGTGAAGTTTGTCTCTGCGTGATGATGATTGAATAGAGAATTTACCCTTGCAACCACAAAGTAATCTAACTCCACTTCCTAAATAACTCGAAACATATCAACATAAAGCACTTAAACTACACAACTTCAATTGTACCTAAACTCCTACAAACAGACTCTGAGATCGCCGTTATTACAGCACTAGTGTGGAAACTTGATGTAATGCGTCTAGTTTGCGGTCACACGTTGCAACTTGCACAGGAGTTTCTTAACAACTAATATCTAAACCCAATTGTAGTATTCTCGGAACATGTAGAAATGCTATGAGAAATGAACATACCAGAGATATGGAGGTGATGGAAGTGAGGTTTACCTGTAAAGAAAAGAAAATGTATTTTTAATAAATGTTAAGTCAATCAACAAGCATCGTTTAAAATAAATACAAAATATACACGTGTATCAAACGACTTTTACAAGCTTTTATTTAGTTTCAACTGTCCCGATGTTTGTCTGTCATCAAATCTTGCAAATTAAATTTGACCCACTTCCCGGTTACCGATTGGGCTGAAATTTTGCATGCATGTGTAAATCAGATGACAATGCAAAACCAATATGACGTGGAGCTGATCTGATGATGCAACTGGAAGGTGGCTATAGGAACTTGGTAGTTATACGACACAACCCCATCGAGTTTGAGCTCGAATGATTCGTCTTGACGAGCATTAATTATACAGGTATACCTAGCTATAAAAGTTTGCTATGAAAAATGATTTTCATTAAAATCTTGTTTTCAATAGGTACTCTTAGGAAGAAATGAATAAACGGGGGTTGACCGGGGACTCGTGGGGTTCCACGCGCGCCCAACTTGATACAATAAATGTAATAAAATTCTGGCGAGGGAGAACACGCGCACTTTTCTGCACTAGTGCTAGTGCTGAAAAGCGCAAGTGCTCTCCCTTGCCTCTCTCGGAAAACAGTCTATTGCGTCCCTCAAAGCGCTTACGATGATTTTCAGCTGCTACTTTTTAATATTTTTAACCGTACACAAATTCTCCGTTACACAGAAAGTCAGGAATCCTACCAGCACCGTTCATCATTCATCTTCACTCGCATTCAAATCCCCTTCGTCTTTACAGCAGACCATTAGCATGGAGTGAAGCATAAAACCATTCGTCACGTTCACGAGGAAATACGAAAAAATCAACGTTCTGCGATCGAGCACGTATATCAAGCGAAAAACTACTGGAAAAGCGCTGTTCTAAAGCAACTGGTAAAAATATTTATTTTCAATACACTTGAAAATCGGCTCTTATCGCACTGCGTCTAGGCACGCAATAGACAGTTTTCCGCTTAAGTGAAGAAAAGTGCGCGTGCTCTCCCAGCACACACCGCAGCCCTCGTCTCCACAATACACTCGCCTACGGCTCGTGCGAATTTCGCCTCGGTTGCAATGACAAACTTTCTTCACTTGCATCAAAATGTACTATAACACGACCCATTTAATGACTTGTAAATCATGTAATATAAATAAATTGAATTTGCACTTTATATGGATAATATTTTAGGATAAAATTTAAAGAAATGTCAGGAAAGTTTCTTCAATTTTCAGGAAGAAATAAAGTCTTAAAACGCAGGTGGCACAATCTCTTCATGCAACTCAGCAGCGATAGTTTTATCATATTCTTATTCAAAAATAAATGCAGGGAAAATGTCTGAATTGTTCATTTTTGATGTTGCTCATATTTTAGAATAGAATAGAATAGAGATACTTTTACATATAGCAGAACGGTTATAAACACAAAGTAAACTAGAGACAATTTTTTTTTTATAATGGATACGCTCGCGTTTGACCACAATCTCACCTGATGGTAAGCAATGATGTGGCCGACGATGGAACACGCTTGTCTAGAAGCAATCCATTCACTCTTGACTTAAAGACCCCTAGGTTATAGCTATCAGGAAACACAGAAAAAAATTACAAAAAAAAAAATGGTTGCCTGTAAAGTCGGTTTTACGGGCGAAGATTTTACGTGACAACGTCTCTAGTGCTGCGCGCGCGGCAGACCGATCATAGTTGAGTGGGAGAGAGACGCAAGGCATTCGGCGGGCCTCTCTCTCGTTCGGTGACTCATCGTAACGTTACCGAGCGTTACACTTTTTCATAAGTGACTCCCAGCCGCAACCTAATTTAAGACGTTGTCACGTCAAAAAAAAATTAAATTTCAAAAATCAAATTTTATTTAGCTATGTAAGAAACTACAATAATGCACCTGTAATATTGTCTCTTCTCTTATTCAGAAAGCCTAAGGCATTAAGTCCACCTTTGTTATCTATGTTGCATGAAGATTAAAAAAACAAGTATAATAACTCCGTCCTCCAAATGCCTAAAAAACATGGCAGTCAAAAAATAGTTCCTAATTCAAAATTCAAAAAAAGCATTCGAACTTCAAAAGTCAGTCGCTCTATTTTGCAGCGCTTTAAAACCGTTGCTTTGATTATCACTGCGCCTATAAATCCAAAGCCGAGAGATAGGGCACGTCATTCGCCTTTCGGGCTGGCTTATTGAGCGGGTGCAGCAGTAGATTGCAGCGGTACAGCGCTGCATGGGCCAGCGACCGATTTATGCCGGCGATCTACAAATTCTGTGGGGATTTCAAACCGTGTTATTGGCTGAACGTTTATTGGCCTGTTAGTACTTGAATTTTTGAAGACGCTTCGGAATATTGTCAATCAATAGAGACAGATAAAAACTTAGATTCTACTTGTCTTCAGTTGTAAGTGCATACCTACTAACTCAATTTTGAGACAGCAAACCGCTGAAAAGGCTTTTTTTTTCGAGGAAAATAATCAAATTATGGAATTATGGGTAGAACGATAGTGAGTGTCACATTTTTACTGACTAATACCGCATCTATGTTGTGTGTTCTTTTTTCAATAACTTCTCCCGCCCTTGGACGAAGCAAGAGGAAGGCGTCATTTGCACTTAACCCATGGCCCCAGTAGGCTTTATCCATGCTGGGCACTTATGATTTGCTGACATCTCCTTGAGGCGCGAGTGAAACACTAATACGTGGCAATGATGACTCCGGCTCGGTCCGGGTAGTCGGACGGCGAGCTACACATTACTCACCGTCCATAAACCCACGACGCACCCTGTGTACTTTAAGCTTATCTTTTGCGTACAAAGTCCACAGTAACTCTTTCTATTTAGAAAGAGTTTCTGTTTCCAAACACATTATTTAGCAGTCATCATCAAAAATGCAATTTACAATCTATCATAACCCATTTATGTTTTCACCCGTGACTGTGGTAACCACAAGTTACTATTACCGATCAGTCTGTGGCCACAAAACAAAAACAATTGAATCTTTCATTCTTATTTAGATTTAAAATTGTTTCTCGGTATCTCCGCGTGTTGGGGCGCTCAATATCTTCGACAAGGCGATATGTAAGCTTGGTTGGTAGTAGCACGTTAGGCAACCTAACAAGACACGTATACTGCACGTTCACGATACGATATGAACTCTGAGCAACATGCATTTTATCTTTGGACCAGGTTAAAGTGCTAAATGAATTTGTTCTACCTTGTGTTACATGATGTTATAGGCACTAAGGTAAGAAAAAACGTAGTGGTGGTCAAAGAGTTTAAAAAATGCTTTTTAAATAGGCTTTAACATCTCAGGCACCAGTGTACCGAATATGGTACACCTCATACAAGCTAACTTAAACCTTATAACGTAACAGTAAGGTTTAAGTTAGCTGGTACCGAGGTGTATCGAATTCGGTACACTGGTGCCTGAGAGGTTAAATATAACATATGGCATAGCATAGCATAATCAGCCCTTAAATATTCCCACTGCTGGGACTCAAGCCTCCTCTCTGGGAAAGGAAATGGTAATCTGCCACGCAGGGCCAGTTCGTTTTGGTGGTCACATGTCTTCGAATTTTTGGTTCTAGAACGTGCCGGTTTCGTCATGATGTTTTCCTTTGCCGTTTTGAGAGCAGTAGTGATGAAATAAATTACAAAAAGTAATGCGCCTGGCTGGGTTTGAACCCGCAACCTACAACTCGTAAGTCGGAGCTGTTACCACTTGGCCACCACTACTGACACTATGACCGAAAAGTAGAAAGGAAATCGTCTATCTTGCTATGCTCAATTGTTCATGTTGGAGGGATGAAACTCATGTTAATAATAGAATTCTGCGTATATGGATATATACCTATAGATGGATGGAGAAGGAGGTCAAAGAATGGTTGGATTGTGTGAGAAGTTATATGAAAGAAAAGGGTGAAAGGACAGAATGGAAGAAAAAAGTATTATGCCAACCCCAAGTAATATGGGATAAGGGCAGGCAGAAGAAGAAGGGAAGAAAAAATCGTCAAAGTGGTTTAAAAGTAGACAAAAATGCTTTGCAAACCTTTTCAAGTAGGCTTTAAAATATACCTAAAATATGGCATGGTTTAACAAAAGAACGCGAACAATTGAGCATTTATACGAGTAAATAAATTCTACAAAGCATTTATAAAACGAAAATAAGTTCAAATTTTTATGGCACAAAAAGGACTTGAAAAAACGATGTTGCAGCACGACAGATCATAAATTGTTGCACCGAAAAAAGTTTATAGTCATAATTTTTTCTGCCAAAATTCCTAGCTCAAAACCTAACTCCGTACACACAAATCACTCGGCCAAAGAAAGGCCATCTAAGCCTTTATCCAACAACAATGGCCCAATGATACACTGCCCATTGGTAGCGTAACTAGGCTTGTGCCAAGTGGGCCCACGCTCACGGCCTCGCAGCCAAAGGGCCTCGCACAAGCGAGGACTCTTTAAGACCGAGGGTTTTATTTATATAATCGACTAGCTTATGCCAGCGGTTTTGCCCACGTACATAAAATATAACCTATGTCATTCAAAAATAAAGCAGCTTTCTATCGGTGCAATTTTTTTTTTGGCAATCGGACCAGTAATTTCAGAGATTACCTCCTACAAACAAAAAAACAAACTTTCCCTTTTTATATTACTAACTTTTGCCCGCGGCGTCGCCCGCGTACATAAATGTTACTCAAAAATAAAGCAGCTTTATATCGGTGAAATTTTTTAGCATTCGGACCAGTACTATCAGAAATTACCTCCTACAAAAAAAAAAAACTATAAACAAAAAAATATTGTGGTATTGTGGAATATAAGAAAAAGGCCTCGCTGACATATCTTCGCCCACTACTAAATTAATCCACCAACGTCTCTACTGCCCATTGGTGCCTCAACAGTTTATGAGAACGCGAGTAAACCCTGACACATTTTTCCGTCGTAATGCCGCGTTCACACTCCGGCCGGCTGGAATGTCCGCCGTCTACTTCACGCGACATAAAGCCTTTATGGAGACGTATACCGCAGCATCACCAGGGCTGGCTGGCTTGGGAAAGGAAATAATTTTGTAGTAAACCAACGGAAATACACTCGTAAGGATTATTTATAAACTATGTAGGTAAAATTGGCAACGAATTCGTCAAGGATTTGAACTTTGGCCAGGGTTTCTTCGAGTGACTGGCTGTTTTAATTATTCACAAATGTCAAAAAAAAAATTCCTAGTGGACATTGCGATGTAAAATTAGTGTAGTTTTGTGTCTCAAGTATCTGTGCAACTGGAAAATATGTGGAACTACCACATATCTTTGGGAATAACTGAAACAGGCTTTTTTTTCATGGTGGGAAAATCATCAAATTACATCCCCCACTCTAGGGCGGAGCGGGAGATAGTGTCAGACTTTTACTGACTAAAAACCCACTCCTGTTCCTTCGTTGCCTATCGTATCGGGGCTTGAGCTACCTTTCGAATTAACCCTGGCCCCAGTAGGCTTCGGCCCAGCTGGCCCCTGCTGTTGCTGACAGCTCCTTGAGGCGCGCAGAAACAGAGCGCGCCGTCGAAGACTTGGGCTCGGTTCGGACAGTTACCGGACGGTCGGACAGCGAGCTAACCCATTGCTCTTCGTTCGCAAGCCAGTGCCTACGGTGGCCGGAAATCGGGATCGGAATTGGCATCCGCCTTTGCTAGCATTACTGCTTCGCAGGAGTCGGCGTCCACCTGCCACTCCTCCTCGTTCTGGACCATGTTCAAGGCCCGGCGCGAGACGATTTCGATAAATAAATTTGTTTTTTTTTTTGTATTGTTAACTACCTCAAAAAAATTTGCCGGAAAGGTGACCCGATACATTTGCTGCCAAATATTACAAAAACTAAGAGGTGATGTACATCCATATATTCTAATGGTAAATAAATTAACTATTCATACGGAGACATGGTTTTAAAGTCAAGTTTCTGAACTATAAATTAAAAGATTATTATTATCAACAAAAAAAATCATTAATTTTTTTTATCCCGAATAACTAATCTTACAGAGTGGTCTTTCACAGTAACAGAAAAGATAAAAGAGGTTAGAAAGGAAATGCTTTCCGATTTTTACTACAACGAGTGTCGCCGCTTGTCTCACACCCTTTAACTCCACTACAGGCAATAAACCAATACAATTGCGCATTACGCAACTAACAGACCACGCACACTTATATCGCAAGTTTGCTGTTGATAATTGAACTATGAGCACTGCCCTACTTTTTGGCACGCCTGCCCAGCCCACAAGACCATTCTAACCTCTTTCATCTGCTCTATGGTCACGATCAACACAATAAAAAAAAATACAGCATATTCTATTCTATTATTTAAATTGCAGCATATGTTCAGCGATTTTTATAAATAAGCCTGTATTTGTTTTATGACGTAAGCTTTCATAGATCCGTCTATTGAGTGCAAAACTTCATCTGCCAGCCCTTACCATAGACCAATTTATTCTATGGCGGTCGCTGTCACCCCTGACGTATGCCCCTAGTACTTTATTCTGGGGTCGAAGTCTATTGCATATTTGCGAATGCCTTCGACGACGGTCGAATCCTACTACGAACATTCTTGAGTATGTGGGTAGTACAAGATTTATTTGCTTTTATGTAAATAGAGGGGCTACATGTTTAATATGAATGTGGTTTATTTATCATAGTCTGATTATTTTGTAAGGAAAAAATATCTATAAAAACGGCTATTGCATAAATTATTTGATAGTGATGAATAAGCTGAAGTAACATAAAGTTAAAACAAAACAGAATTATTAATTCTAATTGAAACATAATTATGACTTAAATTTATTGTGTCCTATTAATTCCGTACATTTTGATATCTTACTCGATAGACATTATTTTTAGATAAATTTTAATAATCTATACAGTTTCGTGTGTCCCGATTTAATAAAAATGAATCAGCAAATCTCGAGAACAGCTAAATTCTTTCTTCTACGAATTCTTTTTTTGTTGTATTTGTTATTGTGAAGAGTTAAGGTTCGAAAATAAGAGTAGTGTAGGGTAGAGTAGTGTAGTGCAGGGTAGAGTAAAGTATAGTACGGTAGAATAGGGTAGAGGAGGGTAGAGTAAGAAATAGTAGGGTGGAGTAGGGTAGAGCGGGAGCGAAGCCGCGGGCAAAAGCTAGTATTATATATAACAGATAGATTCGGAAGTCGTTACTGATATGAAATGTCTTATTGTTACTCGAACTTGATTGTTCTCGGAAACACTCAAATTAACGGAATTGGAAATCGAAACCTATTGAAATCATCTCCATAGTTAGGCAAATGTTACACATTCTGGATCTTGTCGAACTTCCGTCAATCAACAATACAACATCAAAGTTGCCTTTTCTCAGATCAATACATATGTACGCTGGAATTCTGTTCCTCGTGTAACCAAAATCGGTTGACTAGGTATATTAATAACTAGCTTTTGCCCGCAGCTTTGTCCGCGTACATAAAATATAGCCTATAACATTCAGGAATAAAGCAGCTTTCTATCGGTGAAAAATTACAGTAATCGGACCAGTACTTCCAGAGATTACCCCTACAAACAAAAACAAACCTTACCTCTTTATTATATTAGTGTAGATAAATTTACAGACATATGGACAAGAAATATACACATAATAATAAACATATAATTTAAATTAGTTAGTAGTACTAGCTGAGGCCTATGTTCATCCGTGGACGTCTTTCGGCTGATATGATGATGATGAATTTAGATTAGTATGATAAGCAAATTAGTCTTGTGAAGGTGTTTGTGTCGGAAAATAAGAAGGAAGACTATTCCTGCTATCAAACAGGGCCTCAAGTCTGCTATTACAATCGTGTCAGAATGGTCTATCATTGATGTCATAATTGTCGATTTTGACAAGTTTGGTAATCTACTAATATAATGGCGTCATTATGACTTTCCAATGGTCAACCACTGACACTCCATTGAAAGAAGTGACATAGAATGGTAATCTCGTACATATTGACAAATGAATATTTGACGTTTGCGGTAATCTGCTAAAACTTTGACAGTTTATTTGATCAGTGTTTTACCATTAGAACGTTATTGTGCAGTTATTGGTTTTAATATGCTCGAAATTATAATTCTACCACAATTCTATTACAAGACCAGTGACCGATCAATGATCGATCATTATGAATTAGCAGATTACAAACTTTTAGCAAAATGACAATGGGATCGTGTTGGAATGACGAATTTATAAAAATAGCAGACTTGGGGCCCAGGTAGTTACTATTCGGGTTTAAATATTTTACCAAGAAGTGTAGAGACATGGTATCAGCCTTCCCTGTCTGTGAATATTCATATACCCAGTGTGAGAAAAGGATAGTGATTAACCGTATAACTATCTCTCTCTCTCACACACACTTACACACGACCAATTCATGATGATTTTAAAACATCATACTAGACCCATTCCCAACCTACCTAATATAATCTCTTACAAACAAAACATTTACCTTTAGACTCAAAATTAAATTAACTACAAATTACATCAGTTCATTATTGCGGTTAAAATACCTACCTATGCTTTAACCTAAATATAAGTTTAACTAAGTTAAACTTGCGAGCCACACAATTTCAAAGTCAATTTTAAACCTATTAGCATATTTGGTGTTTTCCGTCCGGTACGGAAATGGCGAACGATATTCCAATTTTCATTAAATAATCTTATAGGCGAGATGGTCAACTTTCTAGCAAAGAATTTTGATTCAACTGGATCGATAAGATTTTACATAATTTTGTAATTTTAAAAGAAATATGGCTGTGATTTTTTTACTAAATATAATATCTTAGTAAAAGGAGAAAATTTGGTTCACATTATTTTTTATTTACATATATAGGGTGAAAGGTAATCAGTGTACGATACTTAAACACGTGATTGTACTCATGATAACCAACAACTTTTACTATGGAAACAAACCTGATATCGCGACAAAAAAATCAGCTGTTCAGTACATTTATGTTTGCCTAATGTACTGAACAGCTGATATTTTTTTCGCGATTTCGGCTTTGCTTCTATATTAAAAATTGTTTGTTATCATGAGCACAATCACGTGTTTAAGTATCGTACACTAATTGCCAGTCACCCTATATAGATTATTGCTAAAAACCTGTCATTAGTCCGACAAAGGCATTTCTTCCATTTTTCTACTACTTCTTTACTGTCCCAAGCTACATTCCTACTTATCTGTTAAAACTTTCCGTACTAATTTACCACTAGCAAATCCAAAGAGGGAAATTGGCAGTAGTGTGAGTTCTTCACCGTCAATACCGTCAATATTTCTCTTTGCATTTCACTATTACTAATATTATTACATGCACTACTAATTGTTATGACTGCAAGTGCAAGAATAAGTGAGTGAAAATTTCGTGGTCAAAAGCTTCGGGTTAACTCCATTTCCACAATATCTGTAACAATGTGGACCCCCATGTAAAAGGCGATTGAAAAACTCTAAAATAAGAAGATTCTATACGAGGTACCCTTCTGAGGTTGCCTAGAAGTAACCTATTCACTTTTGACTAGGTTACTTCTAGGTATACTTCTAGTATAGCCATAACTATCCAGGAAACACAGACTCTGGCAGGAGGTTTATCTAGATATCTCACGAAAAATATAGGTAGAACTACATACGCTGCGCACACGTGTGCCACACACGTCGATCTGGACACATCGATCTCCATACATTTTATATGGAAACTAGACTTGTAGAGCTACACTTGATCCACGCCACGCGACGCCACGAGACGTGTCGTTCGACACGTCAGGCGTGTTACACATGTCGTCATTACTATTACTCTATTCAAATTTAAAAATTCCATCACTACTATTCTTCTTTTACCCGATGAAAACTAAGATCAAAGCATAAGTAAGCAATCCAGATACCATCAGAAAAGCTATGAATCTAAATCAAGTGGAACTTCATCAAAGTTTGTTGACGCCGCCCCGTAGGCACTTTCAAACTCATTTTCATATTACGGTTACGTTGCGGCAGTCGTTGGATTAAACAAAACTTTAATGTTTTTTTTTTACTTTTTAACGGATTTTATGTGGTGTTGGGGCGAGCTAAGCCTAATAGGTAGCGTCGGACGCATATTTTAGAACGAAAATTATTGTTGCATTATGCAATTTATTTACCTACTAGCTTTTGACAGCGACTTCGCTCGCGTACATAAAATATAGCCTATATATGTCACTCAGGAATAAAGCAGTTTCTTATCGGTGAACAAATTTTAGCAATCGGACCATTACTTCCAGAGATTACCTCCTACAAACAAAAAACAAACTTTACCTCATTATTAAATTATACTGTAGATTATTTTGTTTATTCTCACATCGAAATGCCTTGCAGCAATACACCAATGGAACAAAAATTGTTCAGAATCTGCTACTTTCTAACAGCATGTGCGCAGTGGAATGGTAGTCATCAAAGGCGTGGCGTGACGATGGCTCTCGTAGGCTTGCTTACGCAGCAGCAGGCTAGCATTCCTCCAGGGTTCCATCATCATCATCAGCAACCTTTTTTTTTGAATGTTGCTGGGACTCAGGCCTCCTCTCTAGGAGAGGCTTGGTTCGAATTTTCGGTTCTAGGACATGCCGGTTTCCTCACGATGTTTTCCTCCAGGATTTCACATGTACCAAATCCCATATCGAATACATTTTTAAAATGTTAAAGCTGTTCTGATAAGTTTTTCAAAAGAAATTAATTTTAACTTTTTTTTATTTATTTTTTCACTGCTTACCATCAGGTGGGATCGCAGTCAAGTACAAATTTATAACAGATAATTTTTTTTTTATGGTTTTTTGAAAACTTGGAGGTAAGAAATCTTGTAATGACTTCTTCTGCTCTGGAGTGGAACGTGAAGCAGAGTCAAACTTTTACTGACTAAAACCCACCTATGTTCTTTCAGTGACGCTTTGCTTTCTAGGATCTCGGGTTTCGTTTTCAAAAATTCCTTTATATATAAATAAAAATACTAAAAAGTGCAAAATATCTTTATTTCGACGCATAACAAAGTAACAAAACTAGAAACACACTCTTCCACAGTTTGTTTAACTAAATGTTGATTTAATATAACAAAATACAAGAAACCATATTATTAAACAACTGACACAAACATACCGAGATTTCCTCCAAGTAAACGGAATCGTACATATTATATAAATACACCTACGACCCAACTACTGTACCCCAAACATACGGAATCTTGTATTTTCATAACAAAACCTTTGATACAATGTACCTACCTACACACGCAATTATTTTTAAGGCCCTGGCTCCCGAGCAGTGCAATTAAACAAATAAATTTTGAAGACTACTCCTCGGTAACGGCCTAGTCAATAGATTTGAAAAAAACATATGTTTATTATAGATTCATGTATCTTTAGAATCGTAATCTATGATTTTTTCATTTGCCAAAAAAAATAATTTAACAACATGATCTATTTTCCTTTGTTTTCCCTATCCTTTAAAACGGTGTGATCGTTAAAAATATGTTTATACTTACAAATAAAATTGCTAATTTAATATTCTTCCGAGTGTACATGGCATATGTAAATCAATCAATATTTCGCAAACAAAAATGATTTTAAAGGTCAGCGGGACTCTAGGCGGGCGCAGGCGGTAGTACGAGTATAGGTGCATTTAACATCAGTCAGAACCAGACCACACAATGCGTTGCGGTGCCGCATTGCAAACATTTCGACGAATCGGCGGGCACGCAGTGACGCCACCCCGCTCGAACGGCAGCCGATTCATCGAAATATTTGCGGTGCGGCGCCGCAACGCATCGTGTGTTCCGGCCCTAAGATATTCAAAGGTCTATACGCCTTAAAACCCACCAACACCCGCCAACTTAGGACAAGTCTAAGTTAACAATGAAGTTATTTCAGGGACTAAGTTTACTTTCAATCTAACATACGTATATGTGTGGGTTGGGACCCGAACGCGGTCGAGTGAGTTACGATTAAGGCGTATTTAACGTGATATTACTCGTTCAACATGCCAGTGTAAACATGCCCTAAATACACATTGACTGAGACTATGCAAATACTGACACAATATGTCGAAAAATTGGTGAATATGTGACATTATTTCTATGCAAAATTGTTTCAGGAATGGAATATTTTTAGACTTATTAGTACTTTGCTAGTGAATTTGTTCACGAGAATGTTTTCATAAAACCTAACACCTCTTAGTGTTGGAAGGCTTCCCATACGAAGGACCGATGACCTTGTAAGGGTCGCGGAAATCCAATGAAAGCGAGACACACACGACCGGCCGTTGTGGCGCCCCTGGGGGTGGCCTTTGTCAAACAGTGAACGTCTTTCGGCTGAAGTGATGATGGTATAAACCCCATAAACCGTATTTTGAGGGGAGTTTTAATAAATTAATAATGACAGTCTTTATTTTATTTGGTTTTTTACTGCTCAAAGAGGTAACAGATCTGACTGGATAGCTCCACACGTTTCTGAGAAAAAGATTCTTGAGAGATGGACAACAAAGTAATATTATAGGATTGCGTTCTTACCAATTCAGGTACAAAATCCTCGGACTTGCAGACAGTTAGCAATGGGTAGCTCGCTGTCCGACCGTCCAGTAACTGTCCGGACCAAGCCCAAGTCGTCGACGGCGCGCACTGTTCCCACGCGCCTCAAGGAGTTGTCAGCAACAGTAGGGACCCAGCCGGGTCGAAGCCTACTAGGGCCAGGGTTATCCGAAAGGGAACTCGAGCCCTGATATGAAGACTAGAAGGAACAGGGTGGTTCGTATAGTCAGTAAGAGTCTGACATTATCTCTCGCTCCGCCCAAGAGCGGGGGTTGTCATTGGATGATTTATCCCACCACAAAAAATAATCCTAAAAATTATGAATTAGGCTAGACCAACATTAGACCGACGCACACATGGACCACGCCTGATTTGTACGTAGCGTGACGTGAATCTAGTGTAAAGAATAGGTCTAGTTTCCATATAAAATGTACGGAGACTGACGCGCCCAGATTGGCGTACGCGGCACACGTGTGCTCAGTGTAGTTCTACCTTTATCCCTTCATGAGACCGGTAATCTTTCCTGGCAAAAACAAAAAAAGAAAAGACTATTTCAATAACCAAAGAAACAACAAACAATGATACACAAACAAAAGGCATAGTACACACAAACAATACAAATAAAACAAGAGTAGCGAATTTCAATTTCTTTCCAAACGTTCTTCGTATAGGACAGTGTACACTGTACCACTAAATAAATAGGTACAGAAGTCAATCTACATACAAAGCGCGCTCGAGCAACGCACACATAGACGCCGCTCACGGACACGATATCTCGGAGCGCCTGGCCCGCTCGTCGAACAGTTCCGGCTCAAACGCTCATTAGTGTGCGTCCACCGAGCGTAGGTATAAAAATTGAAGAACATACATGAGGTTTTCTTCTGTATCTATCTATTTTGTGACTGGACCGAGTTACCGAGCACCTCGGACGTACGGGGGAGCCGGTGGAACATTGCCGAGACAGATAAGCGTATTGTTGATGTCGAGTCTCTTTACAAAATTGGTGTCTTTTGTTTAGATACCCTCCCCAGCCGTATTGGAGTGGAGATTACTGAACTGTGTGTTCGTGGCTTTATGTTTGTAGTTACTGGGAATAAACAAAAGAGAGACGAATGAAGATAAGTAGATCTATGGAGACGATGGTATTACGCTGTAAGTCATGGTGAATTTTCTACGTATATGTATATCGTAGGGACCCAGCTGGGTCGAAGCCTACTGGGACCAGAGTCAGTTTCCGAAAGGGAGACTCGGACCCGGTATGAAAGGCAAGAAGGAACGGGGTGAGCTTTTTTAGTCAGTATATAGTACTCGTAGTAGTAGTCAGTATAGAAGCCAGAGATATTGTCAGACTCTTGTCTGACAATATCTCTCGCTCCGTCTAAGGGCGGGGATTTCATTTAGATGATTTTTACCGACCAAAAAAAAACATATATAAATATTCTTGTGTTTCTCGAAAGAGGTTGGCATCTGAGGTAGGTAGTGAGTTCATTGTGCGTACTACAGCTAAGGAGTGGAATTCCCTGCCCGAGTCTGTGTTTCTTGATGGCTGTAACCCGGGAATCTTTAAGTCAAGAGTGAATAGGTTACTTCTAGGTAAGCACGCTCCATCGTCATTTACTTTGTCGCTTTCCATCACATAAGATAGCGGTCAAGCACGAACCTATCAACAATAAAAAATATACTGACACCGCCCGGATGACATGGTGGAGCATACAGTGAGGCGTACCAGGTGTAGACGAGAGCAGAGAAGGAAGTGATGTAATTTTAGGGTACCTCGACTCGCATATGTTAGATTAGGGTTATTTTTTTTAACATTGCCTAGCCATTGTATAGAATACCAAAATTAAACATATTGCTAATAACACATACATTGAAATAGCCTAGGTTCAAAATCTTTCCTTAGGCGAATTTGAGAAAATTATTCAAATCATCTCACATCCAAATACGCACTACTATCTCGAACCAAACATCACGCGCCATACATAAAATTAAACGACATTCAAAATCGTCTTAAAATTTTACTACCAAACATAACTATGATCGTTACGATAACTAATATTGTACATGAGAGGAAGTAAACAGAGATATAGTCGGTGTTTCCCTTTCGTACGCGAATCACCGTAACTAATCGATGTGGTTATAACTATATCAGTTAGACTTAACTGTCTTTGTATTACGTAATGGCATTAACTGATATGTTAGTTAGCCGAAATTGAGTTAGAGATAATTAAAATGATGGAAAAAATAATTGTACTGTCGTATTTTAATGTGAGTAGGTATTTCACAATATGGTAAAGTTAATAAAAATGTAAAGTTTTTTTTTATTTTTTTGTTTGTTCTCTGAAAGTACTGGTCCGATTGCTAAAATTTTTTCACCGATAGAAAGCTGCCTTATTCCTGAGTGACAAAGACTTTTATGTACAAGGGCGAAGCCGCGGGCAAAAGCTAGTAATAAATAATATCGGGAGAAATCTTTGTTCCTCATCTGCGGCTTTCTTTTATTGCCGGCCGTAGTGAACACTACGAGGAACAGAGCTCCCACCTCTTTCTTGCCTTTATTGACTAGCTTGAGTGGAGATTCGCAAGAGCAAACGTGCTCGTCGAGAAAGATGTATGTATAATCCAGTATGAAGACCTACTAGCACCTTACTGGATTATACATGGTGGCCTAGTGGTCTGTGGCTCTGAGTGCTATGCCGGAGGTCGTGGGTTCGGTTCCCGCCCAGGACAAATGTTTGTTTGATGAGCACGATCATTTGTCCTGTACTGGATGTAATTTATGTTTATTATGTATATGTTTAGAAATATATAAGTATGTTTATCGGTTTTCTAGCACTCATACCACAAACTCTGCTTAGTTTGGGACTAAATGGCGTTATGTACAAGTTGTGTTATATTATAATTATTAAAAAAAAACTTATCTAATATTCGAAAGTTGCAAAGCGGGCACGTAATAAGAGATCTCTAGTAGGTATTGTAAACGTTAGCGAATATGAAGCAACAATGCAAACTTGTATCTACTAGCACCATAACCACAGTCGTGATGCGCTACCAGCACGCATTGTGCATTTTAATTAAATTTTCCCGGATGTTATTAAAACATACAGGTTCTGGCATAACTAATCTGACTCGCAAGCTTTGAATGCACGAAGAAATCTAGTTATTTATTTAACAATTAAAACACACACGCATATACAAAATAAAGAGAAGCATATAGCATTGAGACAAAAGCAGAGGCGTAGCTACCGCCTTATCAGTCGTATCAAGAGTATGAGGCCCCCGGGCTACAGGGGCCTCGTAGTGTCAAAAAAGTCGTACCATGTTATACATAACTTCCAATTCTCTTATTGATAAGAGGCCTGTAATTGATGAATAATAACTATATTATAGGATGAGTTTTGATAGGTGTATAGACAGACAACAAAGTGATTCTATAAGGGTTCTGTTTAGAACTAAGGTTTTTTTTTATAATTGATAGGCTTTTTTTTTTTTTTTTTTCGATGGGAAAAATCATCTTATGACAACCCCCGCTCTTGGGCGAAGCGGGAGATAGTGTCAGACTCTTACTGACTAAAAAACCCATCCCGTTCCTTCAAGCCTTCATACCGGGGCTCGAGCGCCCTTTCGGATAACCCTGGCCCCAGTAGGCTTCGACCCGACTGGGTCCCTGCTGTTGCTGACAACTCCTTGAGGCGCGCGGGAACAGCGCGCGCCGTCGACGACTTGGGCTTGGTCCGGACAGTTACCGGACGGCCGGACAGCGAGCTACCCATTGCTCACTGTCCGCAAGCCCGCGCCTACGGTGGCTGGAAATCGGGATCGGAATCCCGGCGGCGGCGAGAGCGCCGTTGCCTGATGCGGTCGGCCTCATCCTTAGCGAGCATTACTGCTTCGCAGAAGTCGGCGACCGCCTGCCACTCCTCCTCGCTCCGGACCAATGGCCTCGACCAAGGCCCGGCGCGAGAGGTCTCCGCCGCCGATCACCCCCACGAGGGCACGGCGATGCTCCACCCAAGCAGGGCACACCGCGATTGTGTGCTCCACCGTGTCCTCCGGGCGTTCCGCACAGTGGCGACACCCGGGCGTCACTTCCGCTTTAATTCGGAACAGGAACCTCCCGAACTTGCCATTTCCGGTGAGGACCTGTGTCATGCGGAAGGTAAGGACGCCGTGAGGTCTTTCCAGCCACGCCTCAAAGAGGGGACTTATCGCCAAAATTGTGGCGTGCCCAGCACTGGGTTGCGATAGTCTTTGACGCCATTTCACCATGAGATCCCGCCGGAGCTCTGTCCGCCATGCTGCGACAGGTCGCGAGAGGACTTTCACCCCGGCGTTGCATCTCCACGCGCATGTCGTGCATGTGTGCAAGGACTGTTGCCTCCAGATCCCACGGTGGTAGGCCAGCCAGAAGGCTCGCCGCTTCGCGGGAAATCGTGCGGTATCCCCGCACCATCCGAATTGCCATGACCCTCTGGCAGGCGTTTAGTATGGCCGCCGGTTGCTTTTTCAGCAACGGCGCCCACACCGGCGCCCCGTAGAGGGCCATGGACCGAACGATCCCCGCGTAGAGCCTCCGGCAGGAGGCATCTGGACCCCCAAGGTTGGGCAGGAGCCGCTTGAGCGCAGCCCCAGTCCGGTTCAGTTTGGGAGCCAGACGTCGGAAATGCTCCACGAAATTCCACCGGCTGTCAAGGACGAGTCCCAGGTACTTCATCGAGTCCCAGGTACTTCATCGATAATTGATAGGCTCGTGTTTAAGCACTATTTCACATGATCGTAAGCAACGATGTAGTTTAACACTGGCTTGTGACAGTCGAAAAAAAAGGCCTCGCAGATATGCCTTCGCCCACATCTTAATTAGTCCACACTACGCCTCTGTCTCTGGAGCTCTAAGGCTGCCCGCCCACGTCCGATAATCGGTGACCGATTTTTTGTGGGAGAAAAATATAACATACTGATAGTAATAGTAAAACGCACACGTCCTACAAAAAGTTGGTCAGAAATACAGATTATCGGCCCGATTATCTTTCCTACAAAAAATCTAACGTGGGGCAGCCTTACGACAGTTTGGACTCTGTTTCTGACATCTGCGGACTACAACTTTTTAAACATAGGTATATAAAGTAGAACCGAAAAAAATATTAATTTTTAAATACTTTTGTTATCATATTTCAATAAACTGCGATTCACCAATATTCGAGATCCTCATCCCAATAACGTTGAAGCATAAATTTTAAAACAATAATTATTATATAACCCTCAAATGCGCAGTCGTTACAAATCTCTTTTATTAATTTCTGACATTCCGATAACCGCATTTTATGCGTGAATAATTTATGTGAAACCGATAGCCATTAACCCTGCAGCCGACAGGTGGGTCGCCTTGGACCCGTCCAATGATTCGTTATGGAATATAGAATAGGTTTTCATTGATATTTTCAGTTGACTTCCTACCAACTTTCGGTGTAGGTACTTTGATTAATGACATGTAAATATCACATATTATTATGTTTAAATATTAAGAGTTCAACTGTTTAAGGACTTTCTTACACGATCTTCTCAAATAGCGGTCTGCAATTTAATTAATTATTCTAACTGATTGAGTCTTTAACGATTCAAATAGTGTCTGTAAATGATGTAATTGAAATACTCGTAAAACAATAAAAATATGATTAGAAAGCGTGCTTTTACGTCTAGATCAACAAACAAAATGTAATGCTATAATAATTATATAACAGTGTTTTTTTATTTGTTTCAACGAGCTAATCTCTAGAACTACCAGTCAGATTAGTGAAATATTTCTGTATTGAAAAACCAGGTTTTTGAAAATAGAAGTTATAAGCTGTATGACATCACGTTACGACCTGGAAGCGGACCAGTAACTAATACCTGGATAAAACCTCGGGGACCAGTTAATATTACATCTAAAATGTCAACGAACAAATTTAATGACAAGCTTAATGTCATATAACATCAAAATTGACATTAAGGTCAGCCGCACTTTTACCAAAAGCCGCCCAAGGCTAGTTCCCCTTAATCTCCGTTGATTAAATAAACTGTCCAACTCGAAAGCGAACCACTACGATTAATGGAATTGAACTTCAGTCGCCATAGATAATTAAAGCAGAAACGTTGGAGGAAGGAACAAAAAGTATTTAACAATCGCTTCCGTCGCCACTTTCTGATATACTTAGGTAATCGTGTAATTTCAATTGACACCAGAACCGGTTTTATTGGAAAAAATGGAGTTATGCCATTTGTACTGGTTATGCAAGTTTACGGATCTTGTTGTACTCGTGCATTTTGTTAATAATAAGGTCTATAGGGTTACTATATAGTGAATAATAACGTCAATGGTATGAATATCTTACAGGAATGTCTTAAGTTCTGAACGGATTTTCATGTAATTTGGCACACAGATAGAACTTATCTAGTAAAAAGTACGTAAGATAGATTTGTCTTAGAAGAATGTTCCCTTGAAATGATTTTCATCTTCCACGCGGGCGATGCCGCTAGCAGAAGCTTGTGTTTTAATTTAAGTGAGCTTTTTTATCTACACTAATATAATAAAGAAGTAAATTTATTTTGTTTGTAAGAGGTAATCTCTGGAATTACTGGTCCGACAGAAAGCTGCTTGAGTCCTGAGTGACATAGGCTATTTAATGTACGCGGACGAAGCTGCGAGCAAAAGCTATATATATAACTATATAACTCAATCGAAGTCAAAGCAGGATTATTCGAATGATTATTCGATTGATTATTCTGATTTATTGATTTGGTTTGTTGTTTTTTGATTATTTTATTCCAGTTTAGATTACAAAATAGTAAGTCAAAGTTTCGAAATATTTAAAATTAAGTTTAAGTTACAAAATAAGTTTAACTTACAAAATGCTTGCAAGTTACAGAACACATTTCCAGTAATGAACTAACTGACGATTACTTACAGAAGTTGGACGCCATTTTCTATCCTGCTAATTCCAAAGTCACTTTACAAAATCAATGTGTCAATGCGGTCGAAGGACAGTTACAAACGAGCCCAGCGCTCGACGGGTTAAGTGTACAATGTTTACTAATTACCTACCATTGGTTGACGGTCGTTTCCTCGACATTAATCAAATTAAATACGTGACTGCATCAGAATCGTGGGCATTACTGCTGAACCTGTTTTTAAGTTTGATCCCCGAGTTGAGCACGGTTTTATAGTTATTTTTATCGTGCAGAATTCATCACGCATTCGGGATTCCTTCGCACGCGCAACCCCCGCAAATGTACATTTCTTACAAGTATTAATTGTTATGCGTGGAATAAGCATGCGGGAAGGGTTTTTTTATGCATTTTGGAAATTTCAGCATGCGGAGCAAATCCGCACGATATTAAAAACATCCATAGGGCTGCAAAGGAAGCGGTTTTATCAGAAACGAATTCGAAATCGGAGTTTTTGGAAGTCGGAGGCAGAGGCAGAAGTGTCAAATTACACAATACTAAAACAAATCAAAAACCCGAATGTGAAATGAAGAGCGAATTCACAACATTCCAAATACTAAACAAAACAACGAGTGAAAGAGTAATCGACCGAAGGCCAGGAGAATAAACTTGTTTGTACCTCCGATATATTGTCAGGCCAATTGGTCTAGTGGTTAGAGTGGCCTGCTATGCCTGAGACCGTGGGTTCGATTCCCACACAGGACAAATGTTTGTGTGATGAGCATAATCATTTGTTCTGTGTCTGGGTGTAATTTATCTATAATAAGTATGTATTTAGAAATACATATATAAGTATGTTTATAAGTTGTCTAGTACCCATAACACAAGCTCTGCTTAGCTTGGGACTAGACGGCGTTGTGTGATAGTTGTGAAATATTATTTTATTATTAAAACATTGTAAATCTTGTTGTACATTAAAAATGTTCGATAAAACATTTATATGTACCATGTCTCGATGGGGACAAAAGGTTCTGGAGTGGCGACCACGTACCGGAAGACGCAGCGTTGGACGGCCTCCAACAAGGTGGACTGATGACCTGGTCAGGTCAATCCGATGGATATTGTAGATAAATTACACCCAGACACAGAACAAAAAATCATGCTACATGCATGATATTGTGAAATTAACTAACAAATAATAGCTTAAGTCAAACTATACGCGTTTCAATACAAATGAAAATAAAGAACCAGTCAACTGTAAAGCTGAAAAGGATGACGAAGTAGACAATATTGAACTTTTATTGTGTACATCCTTTGTGCTGAAACTTGGCACTGCACTGAGACTAGATCACCTCTTCAATACACGTGTTGGAAACGGGTGTCTATGGACCAATTGGGTACTTACTTTCCTGTGAGTTAATTTTAAAAGAATTTGAAAAATGATTCTATTGGATATTCTGGATAAAGTCAATTTAGTTCGCTCTAGTTTTAAAATAAATAATAGGGAAAATGAGTTAACCTCTCAGGCTCTAGTGTGCCGAATTCGGTACACCTTGGTGTCGGCTAACTAAAACCTTATTTTTACGTAATAAGTTAGCTGATACGAGGTAGCTCACTGTGCGGCTGTCCGGTAACTGTCCGGACCGAGCCCAACTCATCGACGGCGCGCTCTGTTCCAGCGCGCCTCAAGGAGTTATCAGTAACAGCAGGGGCCCAGCTGGGCTGAAGCCTCCTGGAGACAGGGTTAGTTTCGAAAGAGTAGCTCAGCCCCGGTATGAAGGCACGAGCAGGGGCCCAGCTGGGTCGACAAGTATAGTTTTATAAACAATTATCATCTTTTGTACAAACGTTTCTCTTATGACGTATAAAAAGAATACGTAACAATTTTCCATAATTGACCCTCTAAGGGGTTGAAAGGACATCGATGACGGGAGTCGATGACGTGTTGGTTTTCACGCACGCCTCAAAGACGGGGCCCGCTAATGCTGACACCAGTTAGGACTGCGAAATGGTTCGAAGGGGCTATCGCGACCTTGAAATGCAAACAAAATATAATATGATAATGACATTGTATTGTGAGACCTAAGGTCAATGTCAATTACATACATTACGTACAAAAACTCGACTGTTTTTGAGTCTGCCGTAACTAGAGTACGCCATATGCTACAATCTGCCTACACATACGAGTATATAGGTTCAAAGTGGTTTTGCTTCGTATACCGTCTTATTTTTTGGTCATACACACGTGTTGTGGTGACGATTGCCCGTTGCGTTATTGTTTTATGAACAGACAAAAATACAGCTAGCTTAGCGTATACTTTTTATTACCTAAATTAACTTACATAAGCCTTACTCTTCTTCACTAGACTCGACATATCTGACTGTAAGAGCTTGTAAAATTTTGACAGTCACGAGAGAAGTGAATAATAATTATATTCACTTCTCTCGTAACTCGTAACATTAATTATTAATGTCTAAGAATTTGAGTATAAGCCTTTTAAAAAGCCTTTAAATAAGAAAGCTCCTGATCAGACGATGGCCAACATCTGTACTTTGAAGGACCTAAAAACGCCGCTATAAACGTGGCAGTATACTGGATCCAAAAGTTTTGAGGGAAGAGAAAAGCATCGATTCGAGAAGAAGAAGAAAAAGTACGAAAATTACAATGTATTAATACTATACAGCTAAATAATTTGTTTCAGGAATATTCTGTTCAATAACTGCAAAATTCAATCCGTTTATTACTCCTTTTGAAATTGAAAATAGTTTTAGCTTCACTTTTTAAAGTCTATAAAACGCTGATAAAACTTCCCGAAGCTAGTTCTCACAAAAACAGATTGCACTGCAGTAGACACAGAAATACAGCCAGAGGATAGATGTTAAAGTAGGCGATATTGAATTCTTATCTGGGTGTCATTACGTCGGAACTAGCGGACTGGCTTGTTGCGGATATTGCGATACCGATTGTGATCTGGTTCATGTACTGCTGGCAAAAGAAATTGGTGTGCAGCTGGTTATTTCGACTGCAGTTTCGTTTTTTTTCTCCCGCCGCCGCCAGGATTCTGATCCCCATATCCGGCCAACGTAGGCGCGGGCTTGCGGACAGTGAGCAATGGGTAGCTCGCTGTCCGGCCGTCCGGTAACTGTCCAGACCAAGCCCAAGTCGTCGACGGTGCACACTGTTCCCGCGCGCCTCAAGGAGTTGTCGGTCGAAGCCTACTGGAGCCAGGGTTATCCGAAAGGGAACTCGAGCCCTGGTATGAAGGCTAGAAGGAACAGGATGGGTCGTTTAGTCAGTAAGAGTCTGACACTATCTCCCGCTCCGCCCAAGAACGGGGGTTGTCATTGGATGATTTTTCCCACCGTAAAAAAGGGGTCTATAAGTCAAGAGTGAATTTACTTCTAGGCAAGCGTGCTCCATCATCAGCCAAATCTACGCTTACTATCAGGTAAGATAGTGGCCAAACGCGAGCCTGCCAATAATAAAAAATATTTAATTTTATAATGATTTTTTAGTTTTCTACGTAGTTCAGATGTATGTTATTGTCAATGTCTGTTCCATGTATACCTACTTATCTCTTTCGCCATGTGTACTAGTATCGGTACTAGCATCGCATGACGCGAGCGCAATATTTTCAATGTTTGTTTTATTCTCGTCTGTGCGAAGTTCGTTTGGTAAGGTTTTATCGTCTGCAATGTGTTTCTGATCAACTAAGTACGATACCCTGAAGTTTAGAAAAGTTGAAAAAGCTTTGTAATTTGAATAGATTAGACTAAGTAGAATCTTCAAAAAGCCACCGGCATACGCTTCGATAAGCATGAATAAAAATGTCTCAAAAAACAATACACAAAATAAAGTGGAAGCTTAATTGAATTTTTTTATTTTCCGTGGGTAAAGGTCATCCAGATGACATCCCACTCCCTTGGGCGGAACGGAAGATTGTGTCAAACTTTTACAGACTAAAAAACCCAACCGTTCTTTCGTTGCCTTTCATACCGGGGCCGAGCCTCCTTTCAGAAACAGACCATTGGCCCCAGTAGGCTTCGACCCTGCTGGGCCCCTACGGTTGCTAATAACTCCATGAGGCGAGGGAACAGTACGCACCCTAGCAAAATTGAGTTGACAATTTTCCTTCATCTATTACAGCAAAAGAGTTTGTTGGTTTGGCCGCTATATATTTGAGGAACTACTGGTTCCAATTGAAAATTCTTTCAGTGTTGGATAGTCCATTTATCGAGGAAGGCTGTATAGTATAACGCTTTACCAAAAGAAGCGGTACAGTAACCTTGAATAGAGTGAATAGGTTGCTTCTATGCAAGCATACTTCATCATCGGTCACATCATCGCTTACCATCAGATGAGATAGTTGTCAAACACCAGCCTATCCATAATAATAAAGACGGAAGACCTTGTAAAGGTTGCGTGAATCCGATGGTGGCGAGTCGCACAGGACCGTTCATTGTGGCAACACTTGGGGGAGGCATATGTGCAACAGTGGAAGTCTTTCAGCTAAAATGATGACGATGAACCATAGATAAGGGAGAAAACGCGGGGGACAGCTATAATTATGATTCTTATTCCAATAAGCTTTTTGATATCTCTTCATACAATCAACTATTTATTTGCTCACAAGTAGACAATGCTTTCTAATTTATAATGACCCCCCATAGGAAACGGGAGGGGCGGGGTTGGCCTCATTATAACCAGGAACCACAATCCATACAAAATCTGCGAAGTAATAATTCTGCTGTGTCAGAAAGGAAATTAAAACAAACGATAAGTCTGTCGACAAATAATTAACTTAGGGGTTAATTAACGGGAAAAGTTACTAACAAATGTTTCCACGGGCGCCGTGAGAGAGAAACAATAAAGGAATTATGGACTATCTACAGTCAATAATTAGATCTTGGCAGGAAAGAAGTACCCTAATCAATGTTCATTCATGAGTAGAGAGAGTACATAATTATCAGAAGTCGGAATTAAGTAGAGTTTTTCATGTACTGCATCGAAATGTTGATATTAATGTGGATATTTCCGGGATTTCTAATGAAAAATTCTGTGTGGACAACAATATTACAAATAAATAATTTAATAAAAACGTCTAGAGTTAGATAAGACGATTAAAACAAAGATAATTAACATAAAAAACAGTAAAACCATCAAAATAATTTTAATTTCGGAAGTCGGTGTTAAATAAGGAACAAACCATATCGAGAAACACCGACTTCTGAAATTAAAATTATTTTGATGGTTTTAGTGTTTTTTTTAGTAAAGTCGGTTATTTATTTTTTTGTAAAAAGTTTTTTGTTAACCTCACCTCAGTTGACGAAGATAGATCTTTTTCAATGAATGTAATTTTTTGACTGTAAATGCCTTTCTTGATGAAAATACCATGAGAACTATATGAT
Organism: Mythimna albipuncta; assembly: GCA_929112965.1. Lineage (NCBI taxonomy): Eukaryota > Metazoa > Arthropoda > Insecta > Lepidoptera > Noctuidae > Mythimna > Mythimna albipuncta. Next base: position 6,985,766 of record OV815969.1, on the reverse strand, counting down.
TGCCTATAATATTTGAGGAGTTTCCTCGATTTTGCCAAGATTCCATCATCAGATCCCGACTTGGTGACTCCACTATTTGGGAAGTATATCATTTTCAACAAAAAATAATTGTTCAAATCGGTTGGCAAACGACGAAATTATGCGCGAATATACATAAAAAAATACATACATCCGAATTGAGAACCTCCTCCTTTTTTAGAAGTCGGTAATTCATTAAACCCCAAGCGAACGCCGGCGTTCGCGCACCTATTGTCTTTCTATTGTGTCTGTGATTTCCACGAAAGAAAAAACTAAGATACACTTCCTTCTTCTCATCATTAATGCATTTATTCTGCTATTTTTCTTAAATTATTTTCGAGATTTGAGACCTCGACACTTTTCCACTATTCTTTCGCTGTATGAAATCACCATAAGTACATGTAATGACTCTACCTAATTCCAACCTCTGAAAATTACGAATGTACTGTACACACATCCACAATTTTTTTTTTCATTACTCATATTTGGAAAGTTGAGCGGGTCTAGGGAGAATCGCTTTCAACTGACAGCTGTCAAATTATTATAAAATAACTAGTTCTATTTTCAAATTTCTATTGAATCATGTCCAAACTTTTTATACAGCCAATCAATTACAGCGTGATGTGAAATTGAAATAACATAAAGATAAATTATTTAAGAAAAAATATATTTTTTAAATAACTTTATTATAATTTACATTCAACTTTCCTTTAGAATAAAATAGAATTGAGAAAAACGTTAAGATTTTCATTTAAACATCTTAGAAAAACTATTTTATCAAAGATGTTTAAGTGAAAATAAAACAATAGTTGCTGAATAGTTGGCCGGTCACAATAAAAATAAAAAGCAAAATCGTCGGAAATGCGGCAATCCGATCTTCATTAGTTTTGTGTTAAAATTTTGCCTGCACAATCATACCTGTCAGGTAAGCTTGTATGAAAACCTGCACAGTTGTGTAACATACACGCTCAGGTTTACCTGTACATCTCACCTGTACAGAAAAACCAGTCAGGTATACCTTGATACGAGTTCCAACCCACCATCAGGAGACCTTTTTGAGAGAGGACTTTTGGCCGAAAGGTGTCGTGTATCGACGTTTCCGAGGACGGCTACGCGACACCACGCAGCGGAACACGACGCCGATGTTACGTGTTTAAAATTATAAATAGTTTATTGTTTAAAATACTTGAATATGTATTAGTTTATTTTGTTTATAAGATTTTAATATTGTGTATTTTATCTATGGGCCTTAGTTGCCTGACAATAAAGAAATAATAATAATAATAAATTAAGGTAGCCATACACGCTAGGGTATGCCTGACAGGTTTACCTGCACTGCTATACCTGTCAAGTGAGCTTGTATAGAAACCTGCACAGTTGTGCAACATACACGCTCAGGTTTACCTGTATAACTCACCAGTACAGGCAAACCTGTCAGGTATACCCTATCATGTATGGCGAGCATAAGAGTTGTTAACATTTCCACTAATTAATATGTGGTCGGTTAAGCAGGCATCTCCGCTTATAGCTAAACAAATAGATATTTTATCTTTATGTTTCTACCTATGATCATCCAACCAGTGAGCCCCAAACTGATTTACTAGAAATGCAAAATTACCTGATTCAAAACCATTAAAAAAAAAACACCTTCTTTTCCAACAAATAAAGAAAATGTAATTATTTTTTACCAAACTGCGCGACGCAAGGATGGGTTATTTTGTATAGTAACCCACACACACACGCGCGTTTTGTATGAAGCAGTCCCAAAATACCTACTAAATATATTAATTTCTAAGACCTCCATATTTTTACTTTATTCAACGAAAAGCAAATAAGGGTGACGTGCAAAATATTATCAAAAGATTAAACTGAAAACTGCGAAGGGGAAAATAATATGAATTTAGTTATTTATATCGTTTAAGGTCGTTTTTAAGCCGGGGGTCAAAGTAAATGATTAAATCCTAAAGCCGTAACAAATTGTGTGAGGGTCAAGCGGGGTTATTTGTTATAAAGAAGGGTTTAAACAAAATGCCCGGTTATTACGCGTTATACCCGTTGAAAATGTGTTTAATTTCCTTTCTCGTTTATTTAGAGCATCATAACATCAAATATGAATATTTTTTTATGGCTTTAAAACAAGGTGGGGAACGTTTTACTGGATTTTTGATTTAATTGGGATAATTAAAGCTTTCAAACTGTAATTTGTTCTGTGACATGAAATGAAATGGGTTATGACGTAAATTGACAAATTATTAATCTCCGAGACGCAGTTAATTATGGCTGAGTTTAATGGCACTGTCATTTGTTTTCGTGACAATGAGGGTTTTCTAAATGACGTTTACCAGGTGGCAGCACTGAGGCGTCAGATACAGGCACCTGTTTTGACAGGTGACGCTTATGTTAATGACATTAGTTAAATAAACGTCAACGTCAGACGTTAGATGTCAGTATCATATACAGGGTATATGGGACAGCCTTCCACAAACTTTAAGGGCTCGCTCATTAGACGAAACTTAGCAACCTTTCACAAGACTTTTTTTCAGGAAACGAAAAAAAAAGTATCCTCTCCATACGTACAAACTGTCCAAGCAAGTTTTTAATTTCGTATGGTGAAGCTGATTTTTTTTCGTTTTCTGAAAAAAGGCTTGTGGAAGGTTGATTAGTTTCGTCTACTGAGCAAGCCCTTAAAATTTGTAGAGGGCTGCCCCTTACACCTTGTATACGGTATCAAAAGTATAACCTCTCGGCCAAATGGTGCCAAATGGTGGTGTAACATGTTTAAACGATGCTGAGGATGACGATGGACGAGTGAGGAAGGACCCTTTTAAGACTTCCAGGTTGTAACGAACAGGAAATACCACATCACACGAGGTCAACGACATTCTTTTTGCAAAATAAAGCTAGAATTACACTAGACCGACGCACACCTGTAACACGCTTGATTTGCATCATGTATCAAGTGTAGCTCTACAAGTCTAGTTTCCATATTAAATGTATGGAGACCGAAGCGCCCAGATAAGCCATATGTGGCACACGTGCGCAGTGTAGTTCTACCTTAAATCTATTTGCAACTTACACAATACAATAAACTTTGCACAATAAATACCTAAATAGCTATTATTTTAAAATACTTTAACTGTTGAAACAAACCTAAGTCAATATTATCAGCTCCGTTAAGGCTATAAAATATCTCAATGGCTATTTACACAAACTAACTTTGTAATTTAGTACTCCTTATAAAGAAAGACTTAAAGTTAAGATAAGTCAATAAAAAAAACTGCTTGGAATTGAAGTATTTGTTATCTGTAAATAAAATCTGACCTTCAGAACTAAATGGATTTCGTATATTGACTTTAAAGCTTCTAATAATGGCGTACTTTTAAGATTGTAAATAGGAATCTATTGAATTGCTTGCTTAATCAATGTTATCATTTTTAAGGTTCCGTACCCAAAGTCAAGTCAAGTCAAGTCAAATCAATTCAAGTCAAGTCAAGTCAAGTCAAGTCAAGTCAAGTCGCGTCGAGTCAAGTCAAGTCAAGTCAAGTCAAGTCAAGTCAAGTCAAGTCAGGTCAAGTCAAGTCAAGTCAAGTCAAGTCGAGTCAAGTGAAGTCAAGTCAAGTCAAGTCAAAATATTTTATTTCACATAAGCCTAAATAGGCACTTATAAAACGTCAGAAGCTAATGCACGGTTCCAAATTGGTCGTTTTTTATGGAGAAGAACCGGCAAGAAACTCAATGGTTACTCTTTCAAAAAATGTGGTTGTTGTTACAAACTTGATAGATTATGTATAAACAGTGTAGACCAGTCAATATTGTACACAAAAGCACAATTAAAAAAAAGGTACGGGGCCCTATTATTAAGACTCCTCTGTCCATTCGTCTGTCACCAGGTTGTATCTCATAATCCGTGATAGACAGTTGAGATTTACACAGATGATGTGTCTCTGTTGCCACTATAACAACACATACGAAAAATAGAATAAAATAAAAATTTAAGAGGGAGCCCCCTTTACAAAAGACATGATTTTTTGCCGTTTTTATAGATATTGGTACGGAATCATTCGTGCGCGACTCCGACACGCACTTGACCGTTTTTTTTTTTTACAACTTCTACTTATAAAAAGACAATTTTTGTTTCATAGTATTTTGGGACCACAAACAAAATAAATACAGATTTTACGAAAAAAAAGAAGAAAAGAAAGAAAGAAAACATGTTTATTCTGCCCGAATAGACGCACAATTCGTTACAAAAATATATAAAGATGGTTTGCTGTAAGAAAACCCAGTTGTGGGTTAAGCTCGCCTATGTACTTACATCAAATGTCCTGTTTTTTTGTTTGTAATTTTTTTTTTGTCTACACAAATAAAGAATAAAGAAAGAAAAAATATAAACTATACTGCAACTGTACTGCTATTATGGTAACTGTACTGCATTTATCCTTGCGGTCTCAAAGTTAGGAGAAGAGAGAAAGAAATTAGGACCGCGGTCCCGATCCAAAGAACTATGCCCAGTCAAAAAAGACAAACATCTAGTTCTAGCTTAGCAATACTAATAGCTCTCGTACCTAACACTTTTGTTAGTTACCCTGCCACCAGTTCGTATAATACAGTAGGGGCCCAGCTGGGACGAAGCCTACTGGGGCCAGGGTTAGTTTCGAGAGGTAGCTCAGCCCTGATATGAAGGCTTAAAGGAACGGGGTGGGTTTTTAGTCAGTAAGATTCTGACACTATCTCCCACTCCGCCCAGAAGCGGGGGTTGTCATTAGATGATTTTCCCACCATAAAAAAAACCGGCCAAGAACGTGTCGGGCCACGCTCAGTGTAGGGTTCCGTAGTTTTCCATCCGTCACAATAAGTGTACCCACTTATGAGTTTAAAAAAATGCTTGCCTATACGACTATACAACAAACTTAGTCCAGAAATTATTTTGTAGAACCTTTTTGTCTTTTTGTACAAAAACTGTTCTTTCCATCAAGTTCAAAATGATTTTCCTAGAAAGTCCTTATAAAGTTCTACTTTTCAGATTTTTTCATATTTTCTAAACTTATGGTTCAAAAGTTAGAGGGGGGGGGACGCATTGTTTTTACTTTTGGAGCGATTATTTCCGAAATTATTGACATTATCAAAAAATGATTTTAGTAAACCCCTATTCATTTTTAAATACCTATCCAACGATATATCACACGTTAGGGTTGAAATTAAAAAAAAAACACTTCCCACTTTACATATAGGGGGGCTACCCTAATAAAACATTTTTTTCCAATTTTTATTTTACCACTTTGTCGGCGTGATTGATATACATATTGGTACCAAATTTCAGCTTTCTAGTGCTAACGGTCACAGAGATTAAGCGAGGACGGACAGACAGACAGACAGACAGACGGACAGACAGACATGGCGAAACTATAAGGGTTCCTAGTTGACTACGGAACCCTAAAAACTAATTCATATAATAAAACGAACTCAGACGTTATCCAGCTTATGCTTCGTTGGTGCAACCACGGATTAACAGCAGAAAATCTAGTGCTGCATTAAACGAGGCAAATCTGCTCACACATGTCGTTTCTAGTATCTAGAGGTAAAATGTACGAGCACTTTAATACAAGTACCGTTAAAACGCATAATGGTAGTGCCATAAAAGTTGGAGGTTTTATGTAAAATCATAGCGCCAACATAACAACCTTATCTAAGCTGTAACATGGACGAGTTGCGTCGAGGGAAATATGTGGATTGGACCATTTTGCTCGGAAACTACACGGACGCGAGATGTTTAGTACTATTTACTTATTTATGATGCTTTAGTGGTGGATGTATGGTACTGGAGTATCACACTAATATCATAAAGGCTTTTGAGTGTGAGTGCGTGTATGTGTTTGTGTGTGTAAACTTGTATTTGTTACATTTTCACGCTCGAACAGCTGAATTTATTTACATCTGAGTTATGTGTAGACCAAGTCCTTTTTTTGAGATGAGAAATGAATCAATGACTGCTCCAATTCTAGGAAGGAGCAAGAGGGCATGTCAGACTTTCACTGACTAAAACCGCACCTTTTTTTCTTCAGTTACCTTTTGCGTTCTTTTTTTTTAGATGAGAAAATCACCCAATGACATGTGTGATTTTCTCACACCTTCTTTGCATTCGTTCCAGGGCCCAGGGGTTCTCTTTCGCACAACCTCTCTTGCATGCTCTCTTTTGCATTCTAGTACCATGAGTATCTTTTTCAGAAGGCTTGTCATGGTCCTAGAAGGTGTTGGCTCTGCTCGATCCTTACGCAATCTCGATCTCCTCTCGCTCCGGAACATAGCCTAAACTAGAGCCAAGCGCAAGGTCGACACCGCCTATCGCCTCTAAGAGAACACAGCGATACTCCACCTAAGCATTTCTTCCAGCCCAGGTATTTCTTCTACCTAAATCCTCCCAAACTTATCACGTCCTGTGAAGACCTGTGTCAGACGGAAGGTGAGAACTGCGTGGCACCTCTCCAGCCACTTCTCAAAGAGAGGACTAAACACCGGACCCAAGGTAGACTTTGCCCTGGAAAAGCACATGCGATACTTTTTTACCCTTGGAGTATATTTGGTCCTAGGAACAATTTTCTATCTATTTTATATTTTTACGTGGGCGAAGCCGCTGGCAGTAACTAGTACTGAGTTGTATATTTATTCATCATTCTCATATATTATGTTTATGTGTGGAATAGTCACGCATGTTGAGTTCTTCTTGCGTGTGGGTAAGAGTAATCATAGCGAATGTGTCAACGCACTGATTTATTGTCTTTGAAAGTGTTTGATTATGCCTGCTGTATTTGATTGAGTTTACTTAAAATCTTTAGTGATTGATAGCTGTTACTTTTAACAACCAATCGCGATAGTCAGGAAAGTTGACAGCAGTCGCTGAAAGCGAATAATATGTACCTATGGAAAGATGAAATTCATGTCTACGCGACAACGACATTTAAGGCCCAAGCTACCGGAAAGTGCCTTAAAACAGTGTCTTTCTGGAGCCTACTCCTCGGTAACGGATTTATGAACAACATTATCAACATTTGATGTTTTTCGTGCTATTAGTACTTTTGTCTAAAAAGAATATTTAGCAATTTCGCAACTTTTCCCTACTCCTTTGAAACGGCTTGGATCTTTAGAAACATTTTTACACATAAAAAATAATGGTTAAATATTCTAAAAAGTGAACATCGCATATGTTAATCAATCAATATTTCGCAAAAAAAAATGGATTCAAAGGTCAGCCGCGCGCTTTCCGGGCGCTGTTGGCTGCAAATAAATGCACAGATTTGCGTACTGCCGCCTAGGCGGGTGCGAGAGGTGCGTCCACATAATTTTGGCCAGAAGGTTCAAGGGACTTTATGCCTGTATGTCGAAAATGTAAGGAAAAAAAAAACATTACAATTTTCCTTGAAAAAACCGATTTATCCTTTTGATGTGAGGGAATAGATCGCTTAGATGATTTCCGGCCACTGTACGCTCGAAGAACACTATACGCTGTCAACGACTAGAGCTCGATCCGGACGGTTACCGGACGGCAAACTACTTATTGCTCGTCGTCCACAATCCTGCGTTGTCGCTACTCCCTAGAGCAGGGAAGTCATTTGATGATTACCAAACAAAAATGTTTTAACCTCTCGAATGCCGTAATTAGAGACACAATTAAAAAGCCATTGTGTCGAGCGTAGATCTGCGTTCCGGCAGTCAACGGGTTAATCCACTTTTGCCAAATATTTCTCTTTGTGTATTTTAAATTAGCTTACTTACAATAGTTCTTACTTCAATAGTTCTTAGTAGCGAGTTCAACCAAACAGCTGCTTGCAACATCTAACTTATTATAATTTAAAAGCAACGAAAGGTTAATACTTATTTTATAATTGTTCCATGATTAAAATATAGTCTTGTAGAAGCAACACAAACTTGGATCTTGAGTCAAAGTTATCCGTAACAGTTTCTGTTAACGAGGTTTCACTTAAGTTCATAAAGTAAGACCAGCTAATGGAAAATGTTGATTTTTGTACGACGTAGGGATGAGCTACGCTCTAGCTAAGTAGAAAAACTTGACGGTTGTTTTTGTATCGTAATGGAAAAGCTTAGGAAAAATGTTATCGATATAACTACAGCTATACAGCTGTAGGTTACAGCTGGCTGGTTTCAGAATAAGATAATACATAACATGATTGAAAAAAGTGGCATGGATTTTATTGGACACTAGCTGTGCCCGCGACTTCGTTCGCGTGAATTACAGGATTTTGAATTTATTTTTACTACAATAAAAGCCTATGTTACTCCTTATTACAAAAGCTACCTGCCAAAGAAAGTCCCGTCAAAATCGGTCCAGACATTTCAGAGATTAGCCCGGACAAACAGACAGACAGACAAAAAATGTAAAGAATGTTGTTAATATATTCATATGCATGTATTAAAAAGCAGTTATTTTCATATAACAAACAGACACTCCAATTTTATTTATATGTATAGATTCTTCTCTATAGAGATCTATGCTTTGGAATATGTAATTAGGATCATTTTTGCGACTGACTAACTTGTTGACATTGCAAAAGTGCCTGTTAATGGTTTATCTACCCTAATATTTTATAAAGGTAGTTTGTTTTTGTGTTTTTTTGTTTGTAGGGGGTATTCTCTGAAAGTACTGGTTTGATTGCGAAATTTTTTTTCACTATTCGAAAGCTTTTTTATTCCTGAGTGACATAGGCTAGATTGTATGTATGCAAAACTAGTTTATTATATTTATAAATAAGGCTAAATGAGCACTTAAAAACTCAAAGATTGTGGAAATACACCAAAATATTCACAATAATTGTAATTAGAAGGCATTCATATCAAAATCATACGTAAAATGCAAAACGAAATCCGCATAGCTAATGAAATAAACAGATTCTGCAATACACTAATTGCTCACAGCACATTCTATAATAATATATAATTAAAGTAATCAAAACTTTCAACCGCTTTCTGCAACATTATTTTTATTGCATGCGAAACCTGAATATTTTTTTTTTGTTATTTTTTTTTTTATTTTTTTTTTTTTTTATTGAGACAAACACAGATACAATTACATACAAATCTTAAGAAATTACACTAGGAGTTACATTGACAGGTTATCGATGGGTCCCAAACTAGGCATAGCCTGTATCTTGGTGACCCAATAGTTATGCAAAATTAGCCAGATGATAGTATACTACAGTACCGATGATACTGATATACCCTTTGTTCAAATTCAGTAACTGAATCGATTCCAATAACTTTTAACACCTTGTTATGTTTCCCAAAAATATTTAATACGGTCATAAGTTGGACATCCATCACCAACAACACAGGTAACGGCAGGTTATAGGTGGGATTAAAACAACCAATTAGTTGCCCGGGTGGCCCGGTGATCATGTATTTGTGCGGACAACCAAGTAACATAACAAGCTTATTATATATATTATTACAGTTATGAAATTTTGTACACAGATTCTTTACATAAAAATAGACACATGTTACATCATAGGTACATTTCAACCAAAAATTCTTTTCATCTTCTAACAGTTAATCCCGACAGACATTCTTCTTTGATTTGGAAATTTTTGTAAAGCTGTAGATTTTGTTTGCTTGGATAATAATTTCAGGAGCTACTGTTTCGAATTTTTAAATTACTAGCTGTCCGCCCGCGACTTCGTCAGCGCGTACTTCGGTTTTCGCACTCTAAACGTGATTTCTCGTAGGAATATGATGTTTTTCCGGGATAAAAAGTAGCCTATATTCTTTTTTATGACAAAGGCTATATGCATGCCAAATTTCATCCAAATCCGTTCAGCCGTTTTTGCATGATTAAGTAACAAACATCCACACTTTCAAACTTATAATATTAGTTAGGGTTTTAATGCTTGATAAGTGGATAGCCCATTTATCGAGGAACGCTAGCTATATACCTACACAGATTCTTTACATAAAAATACTAGCCTCGTGTTTCGTGTTTCGTATAAACCTACTAAAACTAATGTTTTATAACAATCTAGAATCAAGATGTCATCGACACTAACAAACGGTTTCATCCCCAAAGCAGTTTTGAAGAGAAATGTTGCGAATCGATAAGAGTGATCGGAAAATCGGAGAAGCACGAGGTCCTACAATCAATTTGGACGAGCTGGAACCGAAGGGTAGAGGGATGGCGAGATATCGGCTGTGATAGCAAGTCGCACTCTTGACTCCGGCGACAAATAGAACGAATAAATCTCACTTAAACATTGAATAGAATAACAAATCAATACTACGGTGTGGGTGTGAAAATAGTCGATATAAAACTGAAAATATTGTAGTTTAAATAACATTATGAGCATCGTTACGATACAAGAGGGATCGCAGTCAAACACTAGTTTTAAAAAAGTCATTTTTAGTTTTTTTCTATTGAGTTATGTAACCCTAAAATAGACGTGAAATAGAATAGGTTAATTTAGACACTGTATTTTCATGGCTGGTGGTTCGCCGGAATCCGATAGATGCGACACGCATCGGACCGTTCGTCGCAGCGACACTTAGAGGAGGCATATGTCCAGCAGTAGACGTTTTTCCCATAAAATGGTGATGTTTTTCATGATACCAGTATTTTGAAATACAACTCTACCTACTCTAAAAAACACAACATACTATAAAATACAGCTTATCCTTTTTGAAAAACCTCGTCCATTTAACTTGGAGTTATTTGCCGGTTAGGTTGTATTTTTACTGGAAAATATTTCATTTTGTACGAGCAATGCGCTGAAGGCTTTCATAGTTGCGGTGAACCGCGGTCAGAATCTTGTGAAGGGAAATGTGTTGTAAACGGCTTTGTCCCTAGTACTGGACAGTGGTTTGTTGTACACATTGTGAATCGGATTACGTAAAAATGGCCAAGTATATCATGTGCTTGGCGAGTCGGAAATAATCACTTTTTGTTGTAGACAGAATGTAGCGTCAGGATATTTTGTAGGATGTAGGATTGTTCAAAGTCAACGTGGCCACAAAATAGATAGGTACAGAAGTCAATCTTATGTATGTACTTCACTTTTTATACCTACGCTATACGATCGTACACACGTCAGCGGATTGCTCCGAACTGTACGAGTGCGACCGGCCGATTGAGCTGAGATATCGTGTCCGTGAGCGCTGTCTTTGTGTGCGTTGCTCGAGCGTGCTTTGTATGTAGATTGTCTTCTGTACTTAACTATTTTGTGACGTGGCTTTGGGATGCAAAAAACGCAGGTGAGTTTTAGGACCCGAAGGGTGAGGCCATAACACTGCGTTCGACGTCGCACCATTGTACGACGAGACAACGCTACTTAAAAATTTCAGCGTATACGGCGTCGCATGAAATTCACTGAATTCAAAGTATGGATGCTAACTAGAAGATCGCGCGTCATCGCATCGCAGGTTTGTACGTTGCGGCAGCGCACCGATTTCCACAATGCTTTATGCGACGTAAGGTCGCCTTTTACTGCTGGATTTAGATCTGGATTGAACCCATTTATCGAATAAGGTTATAAACTATACACACGCTACAATTTACGAATCATTTTTCGTCTCCAACAAGCCTTCAAGGGCCACCAAAGGAGACGTTTCACATTAACTATCATAACTTAGCGAACAAACGTTCCAACTTGTAGCTGAGACTTGAAGTTCCCTGAATTAACCGTCGTTTACCTAAACCGAGTTTGAAGAAGGATGGACGTGATGCTTCTCAGTTACCGTGGTGGATTCAAGACGGCTTTCAATTAAAATGTTACTAGCTTCTAGCAGAGAATTCGCCTGCGTGATAGAAAATATTATGCCCATCGACATATATACATACGTACTACGCACTAGATCACGCGTGCCGAAAACTCACTTCAATCGACTCAGGTATAATGTAGTCTCTACAATTTTTTTTATGGTGGGAAAAAATCATCCAATGACAACCCCCGCTCTTGGGCGGAGCGTGAGATAGTGTCAGACTCTTACTGACTAAAAGACCCACCGTTCCTTCTAGCCTTCATAACGGGGCTCGAGCGCCCTTTAGGATAACTCTGGCCTCAGTAGGCTTCGACCCGGCTGGGTCCCTGCTGCTGCTGACAACTCCATGAGGCGCGCGGGAACAGTGCGCGCCGTCGACATCTTGGGCTTGGTCCGGACAGTTACCGTACGGCCGGACAGCGAGCTACCCATTGCTCACTGTCCGCAAGCCGCGAGTCTCTACACCTTGAACATTAAACTATGTTGAACGAAACACGTAAGTGCCACGAAATTCACAAGGTTACGAAAAAAATATCCTCTAAAATCTATCTTAGCGCTGTATGTTTTTAATAGTCTTGTTAAACTAAATAATGCCAACTGTTATTGTATTGTAGTTTTATTTGTAGCGCTGCAGCAAACTTTTGTATTAACTTTTTAGTATTTTGACAAATAATTTTCATGAACGTGCTTGTCTGTCACTAGAATAGTAGACTAAACTAGTAGATTCTTAGCCTCGGCTGTTTTCGTATGTTGGTAGTCGAGTACTTATATTTCACTGCGGACATAACGCCCAGTTTTTTATTAATTTTTATTTTGGAACTTTTTTTATTTGTATTCATCTCTTCTCCGCTCAACACATAAACTCCATAATTGTCAATAGTCTGTTAAGTGCAATTAGAATTTGTAATTTTAAAGATGTGAGCCTGGAGTTCTGTCACACAGGTCTTGTACCCAGTATAGACTCCAGCTCTCACAAAGGATAAACTGCTAAAAATTCGCATAGGTATACTAGTTATTATCACACTTACACTTGCATCCACTCTTACCCTACTCACATGCACTCACACACCCACACCTACTTCACTTCACTCACTACACCTACCGCACTACACTTCCTACACTACATTCACTACACTCTAACCAAACTTCTGTTTATATGTATAGGTTAGTTACCTAAAACTATTATTGTACTGTACCTTCCTAATATGGATTGAGAGAGACTGGACTCCACAACACAGGGAATCCTAGTGTGGGTTTCAGGGCTTGATCTATGATTGTAATGTACCTAAATGAGACAATAAATATTTTTTATTTAAAAAAAAAAAAATATTTTGATTTATTGTCAACATTTGCACCTTTATGAGAGAAACAATAAAATATTATTATTATTATATTATTATAGATAAAGTAGCAAACTGTTGGTGAAAGAATTTCTTAAATCGGTTCAGTTGTTTTTGAGTTTATTCGTTACAGACTAAAATACAAATCTTTCTTTTTTAGAATATTAGTTAGCTAATTATTTTATAATATCTCGACACAGTTTTCAGTAACGTTTTATTTGCCTGTTAATTTAATCTATTCAGAAATATTATACCTACTAGAAACTTGTGTTTCTACATTACTAGTTAAGTAAAGTTAGCTAGTATTTTCTTTTATTAACTTTAATCTCTCATGAATTTAAGATAGATAAAAGTTAAGAAAAATATAAAAAATGGGTTCTTTAAATGCATTGTACATTACGCTTCATACCACGTAGATGAATAGAGAGGGGGAGGAATTTGAAAGAAAACATAGATGGATTGAGTGAGGAGTTATATGAAAGAAAAAGGAGTAAGTGATAGCGTGACGGCTGACTGCATAAAACGGAAGAAAAACGTGTTACGCCGACCTCAAAGGCAGGATAAAAAAAATCGCATTACCTACTTCGCAATACCTACTTCATAAGCTCATAAATGAAATTTCTTCCTAACGAGATGACTCAGAAACTTACATGAAGTTCGGTGAAGTCGTGATAAATTCTCATAAAGCTCATAAACTTAGTTAGGAGTACATGCAACAACGCGTAAAGATGCATTTTACTTGACGTACTACCTCGTACAGTGCGGAATGTGTAGATGCAGTACATTATCATAAGCTTAATAGGATATTACACCAAAGGCCTTACCACGAGCTCTTAACACGATCCAATTGCCGACCTAAACCGTTTTTTTTTTTATGTTTGTTTTTTTTATGTTCCAATTGTCGATGGACCAATTGTTTGACTATATAAGTTAGGTATCTACTTTGTTAATCTATATAACCGCAACGTTGTGGGCAGGCTCTTATACCGCCAATACTTTTTGTTCTCAAAACAAAATCAACTTATACGAACATTAAATCTTATTTCCATTCAAGGCGTACCATTAATTCGATGCCAAAATTTTATTTAAATACACAAAAGTCATCGTATAAATGTATTAGCAACAACTCTCTTATACAAATGCAAACAACATCAACTTTCTTTCCATAAAGTAAAATTCGCTCGCATTGTAACGCGATTTACCTCAGTCGTTCGAGCGCTGTTTTGTTTAAAAAAACGGCTAAGTGCTATACGGACTGGCGCACAAAGGGTCCAGTACCATCGTGATTTTATTATATTTCCTGATTATAAAATATCCTATTATAAGACTAAATGACAAACTTAATTTGGAAGAATTTGGAGTTCAAAATGTATTATTTCATACAATGAAACTGCAGACGATCGATTATTATAAAGTTCACCATGGTTAATTAAAAAAAAATTTGAGTAATAAAACCACACATAATATTCGGACTTTTTCCTTTACCAGTGTTGTAAGGCCTTCTGCTTGCCAAACATGATTCTAGTTCAAGGGAAAGTACTCTATAGGTCTTCAATTCCTTGCTAGTGTGTGTACGCGAGTTTATTTCGATATAAGTACGACTTAAACGCCCGTTTCTTTTGATTGCATCGACTTTGAAGTTTATTTTTTTTTATTATTATTAATAGACTCGCGTGTGACCACTACATCACCGATGTAAGCGATGTTGTGGTCAACGATGAAGCAAGTTCACCTAGTTTTCTTCATAACTTCAAGGGATTGCAGACCTACTTTCATCTTGATTAACCTCCTTGCATTCCTGAGAAAAAAGGTCTTAACAGGCAAACAAATGGACAACGAAGTGATTCTATAAACCGTTCCGTTTTATCCTTTGCAGTCCGGATCCCTAAAAACAACATTTTTATTTGACTGTTGTTTATTCTAATTGCAGGTTTTGTTGTGTGAGTCAACGGAACGTAATTACGGATCAGTGGAGGGAGGGGGGATGATGGCGGGGTGCCAACCATTCGGAGTAAAAGCTTTTTCGTTTAAGCTCGTGGGCCCCCTTTCAAGCGGCTCGGTTTTTAGCTATTCGGTGTCGAACTTCGTAAATATCTATGGCAGCGTATAAACTACTGATATTTTGTGGTCTCCATTAATATTGTTGCTCTAATAAACAATGAAGATATCTTGGAAGTTTGTAATGGCAATGTAGTTCATCATTTTAGCGCCTTTTTTGCAAGCAGTGTAATATAAGTAGCAGTGAAATATTAAGGTATTAAGTCCGCCTCTGTACTTTTATGTGTATAAAGGATTAAATAAATAAATCTATGTTTTATTATCTACCAGCTGATCCGACAGACGTTGTTCTGTCATAGCAATTATTTTTAATTTTGCAGTTGTTTGTAATTTTCTAATTTAATATACAATTTTAAATACAATGAAAAAATAATTAGAGAAATTAGTCCAGTCGTTCACGCGTGATGACGTGACCCAAGGAAATGAGGCTTAAATTCAAAATCTTTCCGGGTTATAATATTATTATATTATATAAGTGTAGATATGATGATACTTGAACTAATTCCCAGCTACCGTGTCTAGAAAAGCGTAGAAGCTTTCCTAACAAAAAGACCGCAACTGTTCCCTCAAAGGGGGCGTTATCTAAACGCTAACACAAATTCAGCAGGAAGGTTGAATACGTGTTACACTTGTCATTTTGTGGCTTTTTCCAACTCTGTCTTGCTAGTTGTAATCAGCTTACAGAAGGAAGTTTTAGAAAACTGTTGTCAGCGGCTTCACCTGCTTGATAGTAGAAAATTGTTCCAAGGGAACACGCTTTCAGGTAGTATTTTATGCCCTATTTTAGGATACGGTCTACCCGTGTGCAAAGTTTTATCGAAATCCGTTCACCCCGTTCGAGCGTGTTCTACAGAATTCGCATGTTCACGTACATTGATCCATCATGATGATAAAAGCAAATCCAGATAAATAAGTTGGTTCATCACCAACACCGAAATCCGCAACTAACTAAAAATGAATACTGTCTCGGAGGAAATCCGAATATACTCGCAAAAATACCAGGAGAAACTGGAAAGGCACCATAATAATCACCATCATCGCTTACCATCAGGTGAGATTGTATTCAAACGCAAGCCTATCCGTTATAAAAAAAGAACTGGCGGCTGCTCTTAAAACCAAAAGTTACTCAAAAAAAAATTGAAAAGGAAAGACATAACATAATCCAATTGCAAAAAGAGACTCAGCAACTGATTGGAGAGTTGGTTCACTGGAGTCACGCCCATCCCCCCAATGAAATCACAATCTAACACACCTGCTAAAGGTAGAGAAGATAGCAGATTAAGTAAAACAAAAAAAAAAAGATAGACAAGAGCCTGTACTACCCTAGACCTATAAAGCAAATGAATATTTATAAAACCTACTCACGCCGACACGTGCAATCACAATCACGTGCCTCGTAGCCAAAGACACGTTCACAAAATGCCTTGCATGTGCAATTTTCCCGCCATGCGAACGCGACAAGTGCGATTCGTTCAGTTTTCAATTTCGAACGGTGTCTCCCACAGGGCCTGTATAACTGACAGGAAGACGCGCCTGTGACACACATACAGACAAAGGTACAGTTAACGCCAAAAATGCAGCAACAAACTAATGGTTCAAAATTATGAATTACAAAAATGTAGGTAATTCAATCACAATTCTCATGATTTCGACAGTTGATTTTTTGTTTATTTATTATTTTTTCATTATGTTTTTGAGAGAAGTGGTGGCCGAGTGGTAGCGGTTGGGCCTTACGAGTTGTAGGTCGCGGGTTTAAACCTAGTAATTTATTTCATCACTACTGCTCTCAAAACGGTTAAGGAAAACATCGTAAAGAACAAAAAATTCGGAGACATGTGACCACCAAACCGCACTGGGCCCGCGTGGTGGATTACGGCCCATTCCCTCTCCTAGGGAAGAGGCCTGAGTCCCAGCAGTGGGAACATTATACGGAATTATACCGACTAATCTATAATGCATTATGTTTTAAAGTTTTGTTTGTGGTCAAATATGCAAAAAGAAGTCCAGCAAGTGTATTTGAGTGCAAAGAACAGGTCTCTCTGGCGCAAACGTATCAGGAGACCCGACCTCATCTAAATACGAAGAAGGTTGGACAAAGAAGAGGAGGAGGACTTTTAAAATATTGCCGAAGTACACGATGTTCAAGAAACAACTGTGAGCGAGTCTGTTACACAAATATAAATAATAACTTAAAAAATTAAAGAAAATTTAATTAGCAACTGTCTTTGTAATAACTTAATAATAAAATATACTTAAAAATATTCATTTAAATGTTGAAGGTTTGTCCACATATTTCTGACGTTGACTGTACGATACTGCATCTATTTTTGTTTCTTCGATGTTTTATGGCGTTCCTTTGTCGTGACCAGTGATTTGTATTCTTTATGATACCGGTAACATCTGCTACGGATACATGTAGGTGACTAGTTTATAGAGGTCAGGCCTACTGTCCATGGACGCGTAACTTCTTAGACGCGTATTCGTCATTATACGCTTGGTGTACGCCTGCTGCAACTACACGACGGAGACGGCACGATGTTACGGCTTTGTCGACAGAGTTTCATAGTTTTGTGTGTAGTTATGAGCAAGCGTACACCAAGTTTATAATGACGAATACGCGCCTGTGAAGCTACGCGTCAGTGGACAGTAGGCCTAATCAACCTACAACCTACCTACAGTAGGTACAACGGATCTTAAGCGCTTGGCGTGTGTCAGTGGGGATCGCTTTGCGCATTCCATACATTGGCGAGCCAATCGTCTTCGTTGTTAGATACATGCAGCAACGCAGGGAACGAATGAGGAGTGACGTCTATTACGCAATGGCGCGGCGAGTCAATCACTGACACTCTCCGCCCCCGCGTCTCACTTCGCACCACTAAAGAGACCGAATATTTTACTTCTGCGCAACCGCTCAAGATCTGTTTTGGCAACTGTACATGTACTTATATCGTTTATTTTAAGCAATAGAAGCACACACAGTAGAAAAGTGTAACAATGCGGGCACCTATGTTGTTATACTAACCCAAATATTTGAACTTGTAACTAACCTAGGTCGTGTTGTAGGTACATATATTGTACCTTTGTTAAGCTAGAAATGCACTGCTCACACTTGTGCCACGTACGCCGATCAAGGCGCGTCGGTCTGCATACATTTTTTATATGGAAACTAGACTTGTAGCACTACACTTGATCCACGCCACGCGACGTCGTTTTACGTACAAATTAGGCGTGTTACACGTGTTCTTCGATCTAATTTTGTTCTAGCTTTATTGTTGTCTTTATTTCGCTAAACCAAACTAAATCCATTTATCACCAATTTATTAATGGCTTACCAAAATCCTTAAGTTAGTCCATAAGTCTGTCTCCAAGTATCAACGTTGTTCATAAGATAATATCCTGTACTTCTCAGTTCGTTGGCTCAGCCCACCCGAGCGGATTGCAGCTCAAATCTAGCGTAAATAGAATTTATCTCAATTCATCTCTTACGTCGTCAGCCACACTTAGCTTGATTGTTTCTACAACTTATTGTATTGTTTCTTTTCTAAATTTTATTGTATTTTTAGACGATTGGATTGTAATGTTTCGGTTATTAAGTTTAGAATTCTCTTCCTATTTTCATTTTCTATTAATGAAAAGTTGAAGTTGAAATTGACTATTTATTATTTATAAACTGTCACACACAGCACATTTATTTGTGACAAAATAAACTTAAAGACATCTTTTCAATATTTATCGATCGATAGCGACTTGGAGGAGTTTTCGAATCCATAATATATGTTTGCTGCAACGATACGTGCAGCGTCGTGTTTTTTGTTAGTTTTAATTAAGTAAAGATATTTTTATGTTTTAGTGTATTTATTATTTTATAGTTAGATAAGTATTTTTTTAATACGTATATTTTAAATATTATACGTTATTAAAAAAATCACACACTGACTTTTCACATTTATAGTACTTGATATGTATGTATACATTAAAGTCGTATGGATTAAAAAATAAAAGAGCTTGAATGTAACTTAGAACGAAACTGAAAGACACAATAAAAGAATAATTAATTACTTACATACATAAAGTGTTTTAAAAAAATACATACATTTTTTGGCGCGTTAAATAATTTGATGGTATATGTTATAAATATTCTTCGTGCGTATTCAAGTATTCGTTTTGACATATGTCAAAACGGGCCTTAAAATTTTTGACAACTTTAGTTGATGATTATCGAGCAATTTTTTTTGTTAAAATTACAATAAATTGTTAGGTGTGTAGTAGTAAATTGTCAAACTATTCTATCTTTACTCTAGCTTATACAACGTTATATGTTAGAATAACATAATTTGGCTGAACAAAGAAAAAAGCTACATGATTTCAATCTCGCCCAAAGGTTGAGGAAAGAAAGAAAGTCAATTTACTTTCATACAAGTAAAAGTTAATTAAACAAGTTCTTGTTATCCATTTCTTAGGAATCCTTGCTTGCGGCGCGCCGGCGTGGGAGGGATACAGTTTCTAGGAACTCCGCAAGTTGTCTTATGTCATGATATTCCGAATAATCATTTTATTTGGACTTGTATTTAGTAATATTGATATTTATTAGTTTTGTGTTCGTATTTTCGTGATGGTTGTTAATGATTTGACTTAGTGATGTCATTAAATAGGTTGACTTATATTTTTATTTTATAATTATTTGCAAGTGTCTTAGGCACACGCGCGAGACAATGGCTTTTGCGCCCCAGCCGCTGAGATTCTGATTCCGATTTCGAGCAATGGGTAGCTCGCCGTCCGGACCGAGCCGACAGCACGCGCCTCAAGGAATTGTCAGCAACCGTAGAGGCCCAGCAGGGTCAAAGCCTACTAGGGCCATAGGTGATGCGAAAAAGATACCCGGGTTTTCCTTTCAGAAGCGAACCCATCGCCCCAATAGGCTTCGACCCTGCTGGGCCCTTACGGTTTGCTGACATCTTAAGGCGCAGAAACACTACGCGTTGTCGACATCTTGAGCTCGGTCCGGACAGTTACCGGACGTTCGGATGGTGATCTACCCATTGCCCGCCGTCGGCAAGCCCGCGCCTATGGTGGCCGGAAATCGAGATCGGGATCCCGGTGGCAGAGACGTGAGGGCCATTGCCTCGCGCGTGCTGACGCCTCCTTTTTATCATATCATAGGTGAGTTTCAATCTTTATAGCACTTATGTACACATAATATTATGTAACTCTCCCATATTGTTTTAGGACTAAAATTCCACCCTTAAGCTAACATACTTTGAATATTGTATTAAAATTTTTGATAATACAATATTCAAAATCGGTATATGATTATAAGTATTATAAAAATGTTATTTGAAATTAGGAATACACACTGTGTTAGGCATTGCATATATAAAGCTTTAACATAATATTCATTGCGAACTCTAAACGGCCCTGCAAAACCAAACTTTACAGATATTTAATATCGTTGAATGCAAAAACTATTTCAATTTTAAACATCTGAATCTCAATTTATTGTAAATACTATGTACTTAATACTTTAAAAATACTCGAGCTAAGAGATTGTTTGACAGAGTCAGGCCTACTATCCACGGACGCGTAGCTTCATAGACGCGTATTCGACATTATACGCTTGGCGTACGTCTACGTGAAACTTACATACAAGACTATGAAACTCTGTCGATTAAGCGGCAACGTCGTGTCGTTGTGTCGTTGCCGCTTCGTCAACAGAGTTATAATTAGGCCTACTGACCACGGACGCGTAGCTTCATACGCGTATTCGACATTATACGCTTGGCGTACGTCTACGCGAGACTTACATACAAAACTATGAAACTCTGTCGACTAAGCGGCAACGTCGTGCCGTCGTGTCTTTGCCGTTTCGTCAACAGAGTTATAGTCAGGCCTACTGACCACGGACGTGTAGCTTCATAGACGCGTATTCGACATTATACGCTTGGCTTACGTCTACGTGAAACTTACATACAAAACTAGAATTTCTGTCGATTAAGCGGCAACGTCGTGCCGTCATGTCATTGCCGCTTCGTCGACAGAGTTATATTGAGGCCTGCTGACCACGGAAACGTAGCTTCATATACGCGTATTCGACATTATACGCTTGCGTACGTCTACGCGAAACTTACATACAAGACTATGAAACTCTGTCGACAAAGCGGCATCGTCGAGCCGTCGTTTCTTTGCCGCTTCGTCAACAGAGTTATAGTTAAGCCTACTGACCACGGACGCGTAGCTTCATAGACGCGTATTCGACATTATACGCTTGGCGTACGTCTACGTGAAACTTACATACAAGACTATGAAACTCTTTCGACAAAGCGGCATCGTCGAGCCGTCGTGTTTTTGCCGCTTCATCGACAGAGTTTCACCGTGGCAAGAACTCTAAGAACAACTAAAGAAAAACAGATAGGTTAGTCAACTGTTTCTGTGTTACTGTATTGAGCTCGTCTAAGAATCTTCACTCCATACTCTCGACTGACGTATCTTTGACAGATGCACGACAGCTGTGGGCAACAGAATGCCCAAACCCTGTCGGCTTAGTGATGTAGCCTTTTAGCAACAATGCCTGGCCTATTATTATAATAATATTATTAAAGTCTAACACACCCTCCCACTCCACCCTTAACAGGAGAAGTTATTTGATGATTTCTGACCTGAATAAAAAAGAGTACCTTAAAAATACTTTGTAAAAAAAACGTCTGTTCATCTTTTCTTCAGCAACAAATGACCCAATTATAATAAAGTTTTACCTAACATCTAGTTACGACAGTTTCAGTGGCGTAGCTAAGTCCTACTGGGGCCCCCAAATGAAATATTATTGAAGTTATTTTTTATATATACTTTAATGCACACAAGGATTATAAATTACTAAAAACTAGCTTCTGCAAGCGGCTTTGCTTGCTTGAAAATAGGTTTCTCCAGACAAACTTTAGGTCTCCCATTTCACCCTCTTAGGTAGTGCATATTGGAAAATCAGCTGTTCGTTGATATTTCTGTCAGTCAGTTTCTCCTTTTATATATGTAGGTAATAAACAAAAGAAATAATATTATTTATTTCACAAGTCTTTACAAACTAATGAAGCCCTAAAATACAGGTATTCATACTCTGGAGAGTATGAATACCTGTAATTCAGGAGTCAAACAAAAAAAAGGGAATCATATAATCAAAAAACATACAATTGGCGGCTTTATGGCACCAGGCGAATTCTTCCAGGGAACCTAGAATGGATAAAGGCATTAAGTCCACCTATGTACTTTGTGTTGCATGAAGATTAAATAAATAAATAAATCCAAACTAATATTATAAATGCGAAAGTAACTCTGTCTGTCTGTCTGTCTGTCTTTGCTTCACGCCTAAACTACTGAACCGATTTGTGTGAAATTTGGTACAGACATAGTTTGGAACTTGAGAAAGGACATAGGATAGTTTTTGTTGCAAAAAATAAAATAAAAAATAAAATAAAAAATAAAATTTATTCCGGACATACAGCGCCATCTACTGGTCAATAGTCGGCATCAATTCAGTACTGAAATTTCCGGAAGTCACTATTCCATGCGAACGAAGTCGCGGGCAAAAGCTAGTAATAAATAAATAAAGATTGCCTGGACACGTCTTGTGTGTATAAAATGCTAAAGCAAAAGGACCGTGCTAAGAACTATTTACAGAGTATCGTATAGTCATTATTCATTCACTCCTGGCCTTTTATCAAAATGAGAATTTAAGATTGTGGATAACATGTTACGAATTTAGGCATATATGTGGGGCCCCCATAGCTCGGGGGCCTGGTACATTGATATCGGGGGCCCCGTATCGTTGCTACTGAGCTACGCCCCTGGACAGTTAGGCGTGTCTTATCTTGAAGTACGAACTTTAATTAAACTTACATTATCAGAAAGTCGCTATCTAATTGTCAAAATGCCTGTTTACACAACTTCACTTTCCGTCAGTTTATTTAGTTTTCAATTCAATTATAAACTTGCTTGGCTGTGCTGATTGTCTTCGTTGCTATGACGGACATCAAGATAAAATCTAGCCTTGGAAGAACTTAGTAACCTCTGTTTAATAAATATTTATTTACGTTAAATTTTTCTTCAAATTCTGTTTTAAATCATACATTAAAGGTGCTTAGGGTTTTCGAAGGTGTTCCGAGGTGTTCAAACCTTGGCTGCAGGATACGGTAACACATGCGGCAGCTGCATGAAGCCGACTGGTTTGGAAACCAGGGAATTTCAAAATATTTTCGGTTGATACCACGTTCCATTAAAAGCGTCTCTGCCAAAAGGACCTCTGGGTTCTGAGATATTAATTTTAATATTCCATAACTAAGTATCACACAACGCTAGTCCCAAGCTAAGTAGAGCCTGTGTTATGAGTACTAGACAACTGATAAAAATACTTCTAATATACATATTTCTAAATACGCATATTATAGATTTTTTTCCAAATATTTTACAAAGCATTAACCGAGGAGGCTTCAGAAAGTCATTGTTTTATGCATTGCTGCAGTGTTTTGATTTTTCCTCCATTTTGTTCAAAACGCACAACAATATAAGATCGAAACGGTGGCTCACAATTATACACTGTTGAATGTCAAAACATGGCCAAAACCACTTAAAAGAACTTGTTCAAAAAGCTTCAGTTTAACACGCCAGTTAGTTTTTCGTAGAACTGCAAACCATAATACAACTGGGTCATATCACAGAACGTTTCAACAATCAGAACTAAAGTTACAGTACCTACAATAACTTGGATTCTAAACTGTGATTGTGAATCTAATGTAGTCCCACAACTTTCTCTACTCAATTTGCACTGCGAATGGCTATTTGTGCACTTTATGGTCTTTCATAAATAGCTATATTTGTGGACAGACTAGATAGGACGTGACTTTAAGGCAGGGCGCAAACGTTTGTGTCTTGTGTCAGAAACAAGCTACCGATGAATATTTGATTTCTATAGAACCAGTATGAAATCATCCACTCCAATCCACGGATGTGCGGCCCCGGCAGAATAAACACGAATATGTTTGTAGAATATTATCCGAAATAGGTGGTTAAAAGATAAAATAAACCGTTTTCAGGTGAAAGCCGACCATGTTCGGGTGTGAGCGTGACCATGTTCTTGCTAGAAGGCGCTGAACTCAACGTTTTTATTTTATAATGGATAGGCACGCGTTTGACCACTATCGCACCTGATGGAAAGCGATGATGTGGCCGACGATGGAGCACGCTTGCCTAGAAGCAACCTATTCAATCTTGACTTAAAAACTCCTAGGTTATAGTCATCAGGAAAGAGACTCCGGCAGGGAATTCCAATCCTACAGCTAGTACGCATAATGAATGTGTTAACTTTATTGAATTTAGTCAAATTATTGCCTCAAAATGCACCTAATCACGACTGTTCACATTGAATTTGGGAACGTCTAATGTCCTTTGCAGAGGTGTATTATTTCACTTTTCCTATATAAGCTACCAACCGCTAATATTATTCTATTCACCGATATTCAACTCAATAACTAGTAGATACAGCTCAAATCGGTAGTGCTAGTCTTGAGATAAAGGAGGTAAATCAATTTGCGGCACATTCAGAAGCTGGTAGCCGCAACATCTCCAGGGCTGCCGCAACGAAATACAGACGTTTCACGCTATCTAGACTTTACCGAGAAATAGCCGCTTCTCATCAACCTAGACTCAAGGGAATTGGCTTTGAAGTATGAATGAGATAAGCTTAGCGAACGACTCGTTCACGACCTTGCAGCTGTGAGCGGGAGCTAAGCGCGGAGCGGCGAGCGTAAGATTAAAAGTATGAAAATATTTTTTTTTTCAGTGGGTAAAAATCAGTCAATCAGTCAAGTGTCAGACTTTTATTGACTATAAAACCAGCCCCATTCCATCGTTGCCTT
This sequence comes from Mythimna albipuncta, assembly GCA_929112965.1. Taxonomy (NCBI): domain Eukaryota; kingdom Metazoa; phylum Arthropoda; class Insecta; order Lepidoptera; family Noctuidae; genus Mythimna; species Mythimna albipuncta. The sequence continues at coordinate 6,960,694 of OV815969.1, read as the reverse complement.
TCATACCGGGGCCGAGTCTCCCTTTCAGAAATAGTCTCTTGGCCCCAGTAGACTTCGACCCTGCTGGGCCCCTACGGTTGAAGTATGAAAATGTTGGAAGCACTCCACGAGACGCCGCTCATACCGTCGCACGTCCTTTTATCGTTGCTACCCCGCTCGCCGCGCCGGCGCCGTTTACCGCTAAGACCGCAGTCGTGACCAGGCCGTGTGACACACCCATTGTGACATCCCATTAATTTTAAGTTCCCTAAATAATTTTTATTTTTGGTGTACAATAAAGAATTTATCTACCTATCTTATCTATCTATGACGATGACGACACGATTGTCTTAACCACTGCGGTTGAGCGATTGGCTACTGCGCCGCGTGCCAGTTATTCGATTCCAATACGAAAGTAACATAATATTTATATGGCCTACAGATATTTGTTTCAGGTCTGGGTTGTTTGTGTATTTCAGTTTATTTACATTTTTGTGTACGCACCCACTACACCAAAGTAATGTCTAGTGTGATGCAAAATAAACTAAACGAAAAACTGCTCCCCTAGCCAAGTTACAACCATTTCTCTTGCGTCGAATGCCTTGAGTTGGCCACACAACTATTCGTCGTCGATGACGTCATTCCCGTACATTTGAAGTTTTCTGCTAGCGTTAACGATTGCAGATTATCAACTTGGCTAGGGGTACTGTCAAGCATAACTAAAATAATATGATAAAAAATCCATAACATTTAGACGAACAGAATGTTTCTCCCTAGCTATGCACCAAAGTAGCCTGATAAGGTAGACTTTTATTAACAAATCCCATAATCAAGTAAGATTTCTCATTTAGGATACTTAGTTGCCATATAAACCAAGTCTTGTCGGTCAAACCGTTGTCTCATTCATACTCTAAGCTATTTTCCCTGGAGTGTTGAGCTACATCAATTCATGATATTTGGAGCCCGTTCGTTATTCAACAGCGTGTATCATGCTGCTGGAATATTCTGATATTTCAAAATACGTAGACCACAGAGGCGGCAAATCTATATTTCTAAGAAAACGACTTAGGCTTTAGAAATGTAGGTATTACAGCTATAGGTAGACGTAATCGTCCACAATATACCACAATTGTGGACGATTACGTCTACCTCGGACAGACAGTCCAGTTGGGTAGATCTAATTTCGAAAAAGAGGTCAACCGTAGAATCTGACTCGGCTGGGAGGCGTTCGGGAAGCTACGCGGTATGTTCTCGTCCAACATACCACAGTGTCTCAAGACGAAAGTCTGTGCGTGCTGCCAGTGATAAAAGCATTAAAGTCATTAAAAGGGCAATGGTAAAGGCTATGCTCAGAGATGCCTTACGTTATTACGTCTGAAATAAAGAAATCCACAGGAGAACCAAGGTCACCGACACAGCCCGAAAAATCTCCAAACTTAAGTGACATAAGCAGGGCACATCGCTCACAGAACTGATGGTCGATAGGGACGAAAGGTTCTGAAGTCGTGTCGACCACGTACCGGAAGATACAGTGTTGGAAGGTCTCTTACAAAGAATGATGATGCATAGGATCGGTCGTTATGGCACTCAGAGGAGTGGACGTCTCTCGGCTGGAATTAAGATTTGTCTGGTATTTACAGTTCAAGTAAAGGCAGAACTAAGCTGCGCACGCGTGAGCCACGTACACTGATCTGGTCGCGTAGGTCCCCATACATTTTATATAGCACTAGACTTGTAGAGCTACACTAGATCCACGCCACGTGACGTCGTTTCTACGTACAAATCATGCGTGTTACACGTGTGCATCGGTCTAATGTAGCTAGCTGAAATCTTGCTAGTTTCTGGGAAAAGAGCCAGGAATGAACCCTCTAGCGAGTAGTATCAATTATGGTGGACACAGTATCTGGTCTACGATCTGCAACGTAAACGACTGGGTTAGGACATGATGAATATTCATATATTTTACGACGCTACGGTGTTAGGTCGTGGAGAAGTGATCGATACATTTATATGCATGGTGAATTTGGGATCGCACTGCATGCCATTGCTTTTGGGGATTTTCAGGTAGTTTAAAGCAATTCGTCAGATACAAACTGGAAATCAGTGCAATTTAGTTGAATTATAGGTAGATATTTTGGCCAATCAAAGAAAGAAAGTGTTGCGATATCTATGCAACCACATAGGAAATACAAAATCTTGCATCGCTATATTAAATTTGACGCGATTAGGACATATACAACAGTTCAAGTAAAAAAAGTGCAAAAAATACATAACTATCTTAAAAAGATCAAAAATAAAATAGTTCCTAACCTCACGTCTGCGCCAAAATAGGTCCAATTCGGCATCAATGCCAGATAAAAATTGCTGGTTTTTAAATGGATCTGAGGTAGTGTCGTGACGGACGAACAAATATATCAAAGTAGCGTAAAAAATGTATGATGGTCATATTGGTCATGCGTACTTAAATAGAATAATACATTAAAAAGATAATTAGTGAAATATTATTATTAAGGTTATCAAAGTTTATCCTGAACAGTTTTTTTTTTTCAATACACTTGCTCATAAAGTGACTCTTATTGCACTGAACTTAGGTATATGGCACTGTTACCAAACTGTGACATTTTGATTACAATTACGCACTAGTGATTACCGTTCTCGGCTCTCTTAAGACCCTCGCCACAGCTCGGGTCTAAATACCACCCGACGGTCATCACGAACATTACCCACTTATAACACAATGTACTAATATATTACGAGTACAATAATTTTATTGAACGAGACACCACGACTAGTGTTACAAAAAAAAAAATATTTCATGCTTCACAGCAGTTTGGTAAAAGCCCTTTGGTATTGCATCAGAAAGACCTTCACACGCTAATATACAATAAAAAAAAAACTAGCTAATAGACCACAAGTATGCAATAACCACTGTGTGACCATGTCCCGGCCAGCCCTGGCCAGCTCCACAGTACGAGGCCGCTTTGTCCTCAGATCATATTGTATGCGTCCACGCTCTATTGATCTAAGCATTCTGTTACCAACGGCTATTCGAATCATATGGCATTTATTCTCGGCTATAATATTTATTGAGCATATCTAGTATAGTTTATTTTATTGGTAAAACTGGGGCAGAAAATTAAGGTAGCAATATTTAGTTCATGAATATTATAACTGAGGTCAAAATCAAAGATCTTAATTTTTTTTGTGACTTACCTAATGTAGGTGCCAGACAAACGTGGAATAAAAGTCATTGACCCTCCTACATTTGTTGACATTCTTAACTTCAAAAAAGGAAGTAAAAAAAAAGCTGTCTTGAATCGACATGTATGGTGATCCTTTACATGATCTAGTAATGAAAAGCAGTTCATTGTTTGTTTTTCGAGTACCTACGCAGAGATATTAGGAAAAGGTCAACGTACTTTATAGCTAGCCTTCTATAGCTACTTTACAGTTTTCAGACTTTTTGCTATGAGACCGTGTTTCAGATCAGAATTTCAGGTTTCTAGGTCAACGGGAAGGTATCTTACAGGTTATTGTTTCCTAACGAGTGTGAAAATATAGGTACTTAAGCCTTTATGGAGCATATTATTAGATGGTTTACTTAGAACTTTGAATTCTTCACTGCTGCTTGAGCAGCCGTAAGCGTCCAGAGTGAGGAGGAGTGGCAGGCAGTCGCTGACTTCTGCGAAGCAGTAATGCTCGCAAAGGAGGAAGCCGAACGCATCAGGCAACGGCGTTATCGCCGCCGCCGCCGCCGGGATTCTGATCCCGATTTCCGGCCACCGTAGGCGCGGGTTTACGGACAGTGAGCAATGGGTAGCTCACTGTCCGGCCGTCCGGTAACTGTCCGGACCAAGCCCAAGTCGTCGACGGCGCGCACTGTTCCTGCGCGCCTCAAGGAGTTGTCAGCAACAGCAGGGACCCAGCCGGGTCGAAGCCTACTGGGGCCGGGGTTATCCGAAAGGGCGCTTGAGCCTCGGTATGAAGGCTAGAAGGAACGGGGTGGGTCTTTTAGTCAGTAAGAGTCTGACACTATCTCCCACTCCGCCTATGAGCAGGGGATGTCAATGCATGATTTTTTCCTACCATAAAAAAAGCCGTATTCGATATTAATTTCAGCTTCATATCTTTACGCGTTCTTCGCGTGCTTCCCGATCGAAATTCCATTGAATCGCCTTCCTAGAACACCTCGTCATACTTACACACTATGTGTAGGTACATAATCACAACAGAAATACAAAACATAAACGCTTATCTTAAATTCTTTTTATAGTACGCAATAAAATCAATAAAAAAAATATAAATCAAAAGCATTAAAACCACAGCGCAATCAAAAGCAAACATTATTTTATCAATAAATTAATCGTTTACTAGATTTATAACCACTATTACAGTTGACACTAAGCGTCGATTTAACGAACTGAATTGTCAACAGCTATTCAATAAAGTTTATTAAAGTGTAATAACTCATTTAATCCTTCGAATCAGCAAAGGTTATTACCCCCGTTATGCAGCTTTCAGCCCGATATTGGAGAATTTAAATGCTGTATTTTAACTTTAAAATTATTATGAAAAGTAACGCTATTCGATGCAGTTCTAATAATAAAATGCTAATGCAGAAAACGTTGTAAGAAAATCCTCTGAAGAATACTTTTCAGAGCTTATTTTTCCCGGCAATAATTATTCATTGTGAGTATTTTTATTTGACTGGCGATGTCAGTTATTTTTGTGTTGTCGAGTCGAAAAGTTTAACACAACTTAATTTATTGTAAATTAGGCAGTTCACTGAAGAGTTTTGAGAAGAAAAAGATGTCAATATAAAATTTGAATCATACTCGTAGATAAGATCGCAAAGATGATGACGATTTCAGTAGTGGGTCGGAGATAGGTAAACCTAATAGAAATAGCAGCAGGGGTCGCCAGTAGTATCTACGATCCTAGACATACAAATTGTAATTCATGGGATACCAGGAAAGCGTAACCACCGCGCTCAAAACGATGAAGGATAACATCGCAAAAATAACAATAAGAGGTTCTCCGGAATCTATTTCTTATTTACAGAGATGCACATTGCACAGTTTTTAAGAGTATTTACACTTTTTAGTCAATTTTAAGCAAAGCTGTAGAGAAACGGAGTGAGTCTTAGGTGTCCCTATTTCTACGACATTTAACGTATCTTGAATTGAATCAAATAAATGATCCCTAAATGTGTTTTATAATAACCTTTTATCTCTCTAATAATAAAGGCCAATGTTTGTGAGTGTGTGTATGTTTGTTTCTTCTTCACACTCGACCTGATTTCGATGAAACTTTTTACAAGGGACTTAGTAGAGCGTGTGCTAGAATACCACATAAGGTACTTCGTGTCCTGGGAGTATGTACCCCAGAGACAAACCTACACGCAAGCGAAGCCGCTATCCGCAGTTAGTTCTCCAGTAAATAACCTTTGCCTTTTGGTATTTTACAGGATGCACTTTGGAGAGTACGTGGGAATTGCATGACTTGACTCCGCCATCTCATTTCCACAATCGGACAACCCGAAGTACGGCGAGTCACCTTTACTTTGTTAAAACCTCTACGGTCCGGACTAAGCGTTTCGCCTCGTCGTTTATACCGCGTACATCGAAGGACAGGAACAATTCGCCTGCTGCGGTCTTTCCGTCCGATTATAATTTTGTTGTCTTAAAGGCTAGAGTAAATAGGCTCTTAATAAACGAGTGCACTTCACTATCAAACGATTGTATCACTGCGGTGAGATCGCAGTCAAGCACTAGTTTATATCAATAAAAAAAAATCGGATAGTTTCGAAATTATGTCAACATTTTTGTGTGGAATATCATAAAAACAGAGGCTTTGAAACATGATCAATCACAAATTCATTAAAAATTGTTATTTATTTAACACTTGATAAACGCAATAAATATTCAAAGGTATTATCGCGAAATTCGCACTGAACGGAATTACCTATGTGTCGCAATTCGTCATAATGGACATCACGCTTGATGGTTTGATAGCAAATGGATATAAACAAAAGTAATTGAGTAGGCATACTCAGGGCTTGCTCGTCAACTCGCTTAAGCGATTCGCGCGAGTCCGAGCGAGCTGTGTTTTATTTTAAAATCAAGTCGAATACAATTTCTAATACATTTATAGTGGGCTGGGGGGCACCTATGTTTTTGTATTTTATAAGAAGTTTTTTTGGTTGACTGTACATAATTACGTCAGATTTTTAAGTCTGAGCGAGTTGACGACAGAAAAAGTAGGTGAAATCGGAAGGTGCCAGCGCGCTCAGCCTCGCGAAGCGAGTTGACGAACAAGCCATACTCAAAGGCGTAACGTGAACTAGTTGAGACAAGGGTGAAGGAGCATCAACGACACATTTTACTTGAATAAATTCGAAAACGAAACAGCCACAGTCACAATCCAGCGTTCGACCATATCGTCGCTTATCTTGACGTGAAAAAGTGGTCAAAAGAGCCTATCTATTATAAAAAAAAACTTGGCAAGTGCGAGTCGGACTCACGCACTGAGAGTTCCGTGCAAACTACAATTCCAGAATGGAGTCTCGAAGATTTTTCCGAATGGCGAATATTTTTTTTGTGAAATTGGTAACAACAAATTTACTGTTTTCAGATTTTTTCCTAAATTTGTACTATATGACCTTGCTTTGTGCCAAATTTCAGGATTCTAGATCAACGGGAAGTACCCTATGAATTTCGATCTTTGAGAGTATCAAAAAATACGTTTTTTTGCGACATAAACAGCCGTATCTTTTTTATTCGTTTACTTAGTAGTTTGATATTTTCACTGCTTGAAGGGACCGTAGATCTGAGTACATGGTTTTATTTTCAACTCGATACCTCATCACGTTCTCGAGATAAAGGGTCTTGACAGACAGACGGATCGACGGACAACAAAGTGATCCTATAAGGGTTTTATTTTTTCTTTTGAGGTACGGAACCCTAAAAACCTTTTTTTTTTTAAAGCGAGGACTTGAACGAGGCCTCTTTTGGTGTGAGGCCGAGGGCGAGGGCCCATATTGCCCACGTCTAGCTATGCTACTGAGAATACTGCCTTTTGAGATAGAAACTCATCAGATAACTTCTCTCGTCCTCACTGTAGCAAGAGGAAGATCTAACACTCCCCTCGCTACCCTCAAGGCTTGACACTTGATCGTGTCTGACTGTCAATATGCAACGTAGACTTATAAGTTCTCTCAAGGTGGTAAATCACAAAATAACTTTACCGCTCTAGGTGGAGCGTGTGGGAGTGTTATACATTTACTGACTAAAACCCACCGAGTTTCTTCAGTTACTCTTTGCATTCCAGGGCCGTAGTAACTCTCACAAACAATCTCACAGCCCACATGGGTACACTTCCGACCATTACCCGACTATTTAACGACAATTCGTTTCCGATTGTGCGGGAAAGCATACGTTGTTGTATCGCTTGTCAACGGAGCACTGCACTTTCCCTTTGCGGATGTCATTAACAGTTATGCAGGTGATAACAAAGTGTTGTCGTTTAAAGGAAATGCACTGTTATTTACATACTTAGGCACAATGATGTATGAATGTGTGAACGAGGGGTTCAATCCAATGAACGCTTACCAGGCTATAGAAGCCGCAATAGTTCCATCATTCTGTTGCTCCAGTTTATTTTATTTAGTCCCATCTAGGCGCCTGCCCATCTTAGTATTCAATGCCTTTTTCCACTCTACGATGAAACAAACTGACTAAAACGATCACAGTTTTGTTTATAATACACAATGACGTATTATATAAACAAAACTGTGATCATTTTAGTCAGTTTGTTTCAGCGGTATAATTATTCAAACGTGTTTATTTTTAGGTTCCGTTTTATCCTTTTTAGGTACGGAACCCTTATAGGATCACTTGTTGTCCGTCCGTCTGTCCGTCTGTCTGTCTGTCTGTCTGTCGGTCAAGACCCTTTATCTCGAAAACGCGTGAAGGTATCGAGTTGAAATTAAAACCATATTCTCAATTTGGCCGTCACTTCAACCTGTGAATAAATCAAACTTCTAAATTAGATACGGCCGTTTATGTCGCAAAAAAAAACGTATATTTTGATACTCTTAAAGATTGAAATTCATAGGGTACTTCACGTTGACCCAGAACCCTGAAATTTGGCACAACGCAAGATCTTATAGTACAGGTACTGGAAAAAAATGGTAAATTTTTGTTGTTACCTACGTCACAAAAAAAATGCAATTCGGATAGATCCTCGAGACTCCATACGGGAATTGTAGTTTGCACGGAACCCTCAGTGCACGAGTCCGACTCGCACTTGCCCAGTTTTTATTATTAATGTGTTTATTATTATTAGAATCTAGTTAACTCAAACGGCTTTGGTTTTTATTCTTCTCATAGTCCTATAACTTCAAAATACCTGTTAAAAACTACCTCCATGGACAATCCAAATAACAAATAATAATTATATATTTATAAATCTCTCTTTAAAAAACCACGGGCTATTTACGAATGGTGCGACAACAATGAGCTGTATAAATAAACGAATCAAAGCAGCGCTTCATTACGATTAAATGCATTTGATTTTAGAACTCCAACTCGACTAATTGGAAGCCTAACAAATAGTCGATTTGTCAGCGAACGCTCCGCTTAAACCATAGACTAAAATTTATAGTTGGACTTTTTAACTGACTACGATTCTTTTTCCATTTTTTTTTAAATTGATAATTATACTAGCGGTTGATTGTGATTCCACCTGATGGTAAGCAGTGATGCAATCTTTGATGGCGAGGCGCACTAGTTTATTAAGAGCCTAATTAACTGTAGCCTTGAAGACACCCAAATTATAATCGGATGGTATGATATACGCGGTTTAAACGACGAGGCAAAACGCTTAGTCCGGACCGTAGAGGTTTCAACAACGTAAGAATGGATACTCACCATACATCGGATTGTCATATAAAAGAAAAGAGATGACGCAATCAAGTCATACAATTCCTGCGACCACTCTCCAAAATGCATCCTGTAAAAAAAGTCTGAAAGGATAGCGAAAGGCTGGCTACTTGGCATAATTTCGAGTTTGATATCAAATATTTATTTATTTTATTTATTTGCATAGGCACACCAACGACTTATTTACAATATAATTTAAATAATTCATTATAAATTTATGAGGTGATCCTGTGTAAATAAGTCACTTACAGGTATGCACAACATTTACAATAGGTCTAAATAATTAAATAGATTAAAAACGATGAATAATAACAATAAACATTAAAGACAGTTACGAAATAAAAGAGATTAAAAAAAACAATGTCCAAAATTAAAATAAATTAAATTAAAATTAAAAACACATTGTTATCAAATTACAATTAAATCTTAAATTAAATTACAGTATTAATAGAATACATATGTCAATCACATTATTATTAAATTAAATAACATAAGAGAGAGAAAAAAAACATTCAATCATGATTAAATTACCTAATTAAAATAATTAAAATTTTTTTGCAATGTCATTTTATGTAAACGAAAGGCACAAATAAATATAGGTAAAATTCGATGTAAGGCGGCTGATCACAAGTCAAGTTGAATGATTTTGGCTCTAAACCTTGGCAGACTATCGAAGTAAATATCAATACTACTATCGACAGAGCAGGCTTTATTGTAGAAGGTCAACATTCTATTCAGGGGAGCGTGCCGACCCAGGTTTGTGCGGCATGGTTTAGTGGCAAACGCTCTATTGATACGATTGGACCGAAGGTGGGAATGATGAGGTACGTCTATGCTGATTTTATTAAGGAAGTCTGGTGTTGATGATGCCCCGTTAACAGCTTTGTGAAGTGTCAATAGATCGTTGAGGACCCTTCGTTGCTTCAATGAGTCTAGTTTGAAGTAATTTAGTCGTTCTTCATAATTGGCTCTGTAAGGGCATTTTGGATCTCTAAATCGCAAGCACCTAGTAAACTTTTTTTGTACGCGCTCAATGCGATCTATGTAAACATTATAAGTTGGGCTCCAGACGGGAGACGCATATTCCACCAGACTGCGCACAAAAGTATTATATAATACTTTCAAAGCTGAGGTTCCCTGAAATTCTTTTCCGACTCTATTGATGAACCCCACCATTTTCATAGCTTTCCCAATGATATTATTAATGTGCGTGGTAAAAGAAAGATCGCTGCTAAGCACTACTCCTAGATCCCGTATGTTCTTAACCTTTTGCAATGGTGTTCCGTTGAGGGAGTTAGTGGATGGTATGGGGTACTTTTTCCGGGTAAATGTAATGTGATGACACTTACTGGCATTCAAAATCATTCTATTTGCGACACACCAGCTCTGCAACGAATCCAGATCGGATTGAAGCAGAGCAATGTCTTCTGGAGTTTTTATTTGACGATAGATCTTGAGATCATCGGCAAACAAGGAACATTGACTATGTTTGATGCAGTCGACTATGTCGTTAATGAAGATAATGAAGAGGATAGGTCCGGTATGAGATCCTTGGGGCACACCGGAGGTCGCAAAGTACTCTGTTGACCGATACCCATTCACCACCACTCTTTGTGTTCGTTTACATAAGTACGATCGAAACCATTCCAGAAGGGGTCCATGTATACCAAAACGATGTAGTTTCAGCAGCAAGATTTGGTGGTCGACCTTGTCGAAAGCGCTACTGAAGTCGATGTACAGAGAGTCTACCTGTTGACCGGAATCAATTTTCATGCTGATCTCATCAAAATATGTAACTAAATTTGTGACAGTGGATTTGTTGCTGCAGAAACCATGCTGCTGAAGAGAGAGCTGCGTTTTGACATGGGAGGTTAATATTGGGCAGATCATTGACTCGAAAACCTTTGAAAAAATAGACAGGATAGAGATTGGTCTGTAATTTTTAACGTCCGCACAATCACCTTTTTTGAAAATTGGCACAAAGTTAGCCTTTTTCCATTCTGTTGGAAATTTTGAAGTTTCAAGGGATTTATTAAAAATTATCGTAAGGGGATATGCCAGATTGCGAGCACATTTTTTAATGAAGAAAGGTGGCAACCCGTCCGGACCAGCACCTTTGGTAACATCCATTCTATTGAGCGTTTTCAGAACTTCCTTCTCAGTAAAGCTGATTTTATTTAATATAAATTGAGGGAACATTTGGGTTTCGGTTAATGTTCTATTTATGCCGCTAGTGTCAGAGAACGTTGACGAGAATTGAGCAGCAAAAAGCTGGCATATATCGTCTCCCGTTGTAGTGACCAAATCGTTCAATGTCATTTCGGAAGGTATAGAAATAAAAGAGTAACAAAATAAAAATGGTTCAGTATTACAAATACAATCACACTAATATTATAAAGGTGAAACTTTGTATATATGTTTGTAACTCCTTCACGCTCAAACTGATTGATATGTAAAATTTAATAAGGTATGCGGAACAGGGAGTAATGCCCCGTAAACCTCCGTCGAAAAGATCCTCCGACCAGACGGGTGTTGTGTCTGGTGGGCAACTGCCCGATAGATAATTTTGGGCTGTCGTTTATGCCACATCTAGCGGAGAACTTTTGCTTACTACTGACTTATACTTTTTATGTGGTGCCATAGGTGGCGCTTCAAAATATAGCTAAACTAGCTTAGCTATAGCGTTTCAATAAACAATTCAGAAAAACAATAGTGTGCTAACCGTAGTCGGTACTTTACTGCGTGTTACTTCTACTTGCTTCTCAAACCATAGTGCACAAAAACTTCTTTGTTACCTGGCTTAGCACTAAACTGACCTCTTATTCAGCCTGTCCGTGTAGAATATCTGCAACAAAAATGAATTCATAAATAACTTACTCCCTTTTGCATAAAATATTACTGTGCTTTCCGTTCCTACAATAAAAGTATTTTTTAACGCTTTTGAAACCAAGCAATGAGAAACTATGAAGCTTATAAGAATATTATAAACAATGCTTTTTGGTAAAATCCTAAAAAAATGCTGGCTGGTACAGAAATTAAGGGCTTGACTTTCTGAATTAGAGGTTGCACTTAGCGAAAAAAGGAAAAAAAGGGAAACGTTATGATGGCTTGCTGACTGTTACGGGCTATATTTAGGTACTATATACTTTGGTTGCGGGCGCTCTTCTTCATAGGAAACGACCAACTGGAACAAAATAAAAATTGGAACCGTGCACTAGCTTCTAACGTTTAATATGTACCCATGTAGGCTTATGTGATTTTTTTTTTATTTTGAATTTTTAAAACGTTAGTTTTAGTTAACAACTTACTCGCCAGGTAATTCACTACTCGGCTCTAGTTAAAAGCAAGTTACCTTTTCTGCGCGTTTTCAACATAATACAACGGCATACAGGATAATATCTGTTTATCTATACTTATATACTTATATAATATTATAAAGCTGAAGAGTTTGTTTGTTTGTTTGTTTGAACGCGCTAATCTCTAGAACTACTGGTCCGATTTGAATGATTCTTTCAGTGTTGGGTAGTCCATTTATCGAGGAAGAATATAGGCTATGTTTTTTTTTTCAAAATTGGGGATCCGTAATAAAATTGCTATTTTGTAACACAAGGTGTAAAATCGAAAACCTATTTTTGCATGCGCTGCAAAAACTATTGACAATAGAACAAAATGATGTACTACGGGTTTGTAGATCCCATTAAGACCTACAAAAAAGTCCGCAAGAACTCTAATCTAACGAATCGAATCTAGCTATCATGGTTTGATCACAATAACCGATTTTGTGTTCAAAATAATTATTAAATTGTCTGAAGAGAAAAAAACCACGTTAAATATGTATCGTAATATTAATCTTTATCGAAATTAAGCATTATGTTATCAAGAGTATTTATGTAGAAGTAAAATACTTTTTGTTTCATCTCAATCCGATATTTCGTTTAAAAGTTACCACGTGTGTAAGATGTTAAGAGTTGGTAACCTATTAATGAGTTATGGCCATAGAGTTTTTTATCAACATAAAATCCTGTAATAATCTTTTTCGAAATATATTTGTTGATGATTGTAAGTATAAGATCTTTGACGAGTATAATAAATACATTTATGAACGCGGTAATTTTGTGAAATACTGATCTAATATGAAAACTGTTTAAATATTCAATAGTCCATTTATTGAGGGAGGCAATTATAGGCAATATTTTATCTCGGTATTTCCACGCGAACGAGAAAAACGCGGGTGAAACCGCGGGGCACAGCTAGTTAATTTAATAATTATCATCACTGATATTATATAATACTGCACTCCAATACCAGTTTTGCGTTCGTTGCGTCACAATCACAGGTTCAGTTGAAAACCAGCGTCAGGCATTATTTGTCTGGCATTCATGATGGGCATTGGCTGCTGCGCTGCGTGGAGCTGGTTCGATTCCCGCACGGAACAAATATTTGTATAGCCCACTGATTCCGGGTCTGGGTGTCTCGTATATGTGATTTTATAGTTTTGTGAACGCATCCGCGATAAAGGAGAATTATTCCTATCGCGGATGCGTTCACCTAGTGTGTGGCAAAGTTTAAAAAAAAAATGCATTGGACCATTTTTGGATTTACAGTTGGCTACAATTTAGAACTACGTGTATATTTTAGTAAAACGAACGGTAAATGCTAAAACTGTGTGTGAACCAGTTGTTTGAAACATTTTAAAAGCTTATCGGATTTATGTGAAATTCACGTGTGGATTTTGTGAACCATGGCGTCAAGTTTTGAGTGTGTGGTAGAGATTAATTCTAGTTGACATTGTTGAACACTTGGAGAGGGTTGCTTGCGTGTTTCGACTGATAGTCAGACTTTCTAGATAGAAAGAAAACATGTTGATTCTGCCTGAATAGAAACGTCGACCAAAAATCTATTTACTAATGACAACCGGGTCCAACGACTTTCGAGCTTTCTGAGGCACACAGTATACAACATTCTTTTTTTTAAATATTAACTGTTCGTTTTATAAAAAAAGAACAGCGCGGTCAATTTAAAAACAAAACAAATTTCAAACGCATGACGGCGTTCCTCGCCTGTTCCAAGTTTAAATCATGTGGTTGGCAGTTAATTGCATGGCGCGAATATGTGCCAGACCGCGGAACAACTTCCCCGCGATAAGTTCACTCAATCATGAAGCACATCTAAATTCTGCTCATAGAGGAAAAGGTTCTGTATAATAAATACCACGACGTTAGTATGACATGTCGGGTCTTAAAAAATCTGTCAGACTAATCAAATATGACATTGCTGAGGGTGTTTTTAATATCGTGCAGATTTCATCACGCATGCGGGTTTGCCCCCCGCCTGCAGAAACTTTCAAAATGCAAAAAAATACGCGTCCCGCGTGCGTAATCCGCGCATAATAATAAATACTTGTATGGAATGGCCATTTGCGGCGCTACGCGCGCGGGGCAATCCCGCATTCGTAGGTACACGATATTAAAAACACCCTAAAAGAGACGATATTTCACAAAAGTAAATTAGAATCTGAATGTGGAAAATTAATGACCGGTATTGTTCTAAAAATGCCCAAAACCTAGACTTGTCTTCGAGGGTCTGGACAAAGTGACCTTTTATAAACGAAATGTTAATGTGAATGAGATTGACATTGACATGCGCTTTCAACATTTCTCCCTTGGTTGACATTCATTGGTTAACAACCATAATAGCTGTATAATATTTAGGCTCTTCGGACAAGAGCAGAGTTTTAGACACTTTATTAGTCAGCAAATATTTTCAATAAGTCGCAGGGGCAGACACTGAGGGCAGCGGGTGTCGACCTCAGGTCGAGTTGCTTCTCACACGGGCAACTGTACGTCGTCGCTTGCTCCCGCGCCACCAGTCCTGACTCTCTTCACATTTTGGCTCCTGGCAGTATAACTACCAACGTAGTTTATAGGGAAGTCTTGTAAGGATACTTTTAAGTCTTGTAAGTCTTGTAAGGATATTGTAAGGATATGATACCTTTGTACGTATTTTTACTCTTTTGTGTTTCCTTTAGTCACATCTTATAACTGAACTCAGTAGGATTCGCATATAACTCTCTTCACTTGCTTCGTTTGCAAAGAAAACTTATATTATAATGCTATTTTAAAAGTTGTTTATTTATAATGCTATAGCGACATTGGCACCTTAGGTATTTTTAGTGCTGTAGAGGCTTCACGCAGACGACGTCGCGGGCAGCAGCTAGTTGATATATAAAACTACACCAACTTTACAACACAATGTGCACTAGGAATCAATTTGGGAATAATTACCTTAAATTTAAATTAAAGCCACCGATTCTCACACGAAAAAACCCTACTAAAGACTGGGTTTTAGTCAAAATATATGAGATCATTAATTGAGCAAAAACAATTTTCTGATCAAGATTGGCTATAGATCTAGATATTGAGCGATCTTAAACAGAAATAAACATTGATTCCTGCCTAATAACTATACCTATGTTAATACTAGGTGAATGCATCAAAAGGCATAATCACGCAGCCACCACTTAAGATGACGGCGTGAACATCTCTGCATGAACTTCCTGCCACGAACTCGACTCAATCAAGCATCAAACTTGTCTAAGTACGTTAGCGGAAAGTTCAGGGACAACCGTTTGCTTCCTCGCAAACACAACGCTATTAGAACTTGTGTGGAACAGAACATGAGCTTTGGGTGAAGCCAAACGTGCGTAATTTTGTGAGTCGTGCGTAACAGAAGTTCGGTCGCGTAATTTCTACTGTATTCGGTTTCATACAAAAGTCCTGTTTCATTCACTCGGCGACGCAAAATGAGTTGTCTGCCACAGTAGAAATGCATGCAGTAGAAATTACGCGACCGAAATTCTACAACTCGCGACTCCCAAAATTACGCTCGTTTGGCCTCACCCGCTAGAACTCGTTAGACCGACGTACACATGTAGCACTCCTGACGTCGCGTGGCGTGTATCAAGTGTAGCTCTACAAGTCTAGTTTCCATATTAAATGTACGGAAACTGACGCGCCCAGATCGGCGTACGTGGCACACGTGTGCGAGGTGCGTTTCTACCTTTATAGCTCGTAAAAGTGTGAGACGTCGCTTTAATTGCTCGATGGTGAGATATAAAATGGAAAATGCTGAGAATTCGCTATAACTTCATTTATGCCTGTATTGCGCGAAGGGTAAGAGGAAGAGTACTCAGAGTAATCCCATATAATACAGCTGTTTTATTTAAATCCCATTAAACGAGCGCCAGTTTGTCGCCATTGCAGGTTTGTGGACGGCGAGCAATGCGTAGCTCGTCATCGCCGCGACGACGGACCGGTGCCTGCCAGGACTACGGGATTATTTTAAAAAGGTACCGTGGCTCTCGCAAAAGAATACAGGTGGTTTTAGTCGTAAAATTCTGACATTCCCTCTAACTCCACCGAGAGTGGAAGGGGAAAAGGCATTGAAGAGACAGGTAAAACCGAAGGTACATCGCCTTTTAAACTT
This sequence comes from Mythimna albipuncta, assembly GCA_929112965.1. Taxonomy (NCBI): domain Eukaryota; kingdom Metazoa; phylum Arthropoda; class Insecta; order Lepidoptera; family Noctuidae; genus Mythimna; species Mythimna albipuncta. The sequence goes on along the minus strand of OV815969.1, from coordinate 6,944,288 downwards.
ACCTAATGTAACTTCTACAAAGGTTAAAAAATTTGTATGAATGTTCATGTGTATGTATATTTGTTACTCCCTCACACTCACACTCATCATTATTATCACCTCAGTGGAAAGACGGCTACTCCTGGATGTAGGTCTCTCCCGAGTATCAGTTGAACAGATTTAGATGAAATATGGCACATGGCTAGACCAGTCCTGGTCGAAATACTTTTAAATAAAAATATGATGTACCTAACAGGAAATATTACTTTTAGAATAGAATATTATTTTGCAATTATATTAATAACTAGCTTCTGCCCGCGCTGCTTCGCTCCCACTCTTCCCTACTCCACCCAACTATAGCCTACTCTACCCAACTCTACCCTACCAAACTTCACATAAACCATCTACCAAATAGTCCGAACAAAGCCTAAATATTGAGCTTGGATAGGAGAGCCCGTTTTTGAGTTATAAAATTACAACGAAAATTGGCATTGTTTTTTATATATAGATATACAATAGATCTAATGATATATTTTAAAGCTCAGTCACATTTTACCATTCGGCATGCAAATGTTTACTAATATAATAAAAAAAAAATTATAATCAAATAAAAATTGTTTCGGGAATATGTTCTTATAAGAATTTTTTCTACTTTTATGCGAGTGAAAGAGCTGGCAGCAGCTAGAAATTAAATATTATAAAAATAATTATATTAAAAAGCAAAATCTAAATAAGTAACGGAAAATATTATGAAAGCTTACAATGGCGCGTGTTAAGTACAAAACTCGTCAGGATGTAAAAAATAATTTGATCAACTTTTTAATTTCATGTTAAAATATTTCTTAACAAAAGAACTCATTACTTCAGCAACCAAGTGCACAAAACTTATAAATACCGCGTCAAGTAAACTTGTCACAACTTGTTAAATATTCTTTCTATTCTTTCACAGAATCAATATTAGGAAGGCGTCCTACTTTTTTGTCTCATCTTTAATGGAAGCGAGTGAAAATAAAACAGTAGGTTTAGTGATGCTAAGAATAGACGAATTTTATATAGGTATTGTATCAAAAATCTGGTACAGATTTATCGAAACAGTGTATTTTCTTACACAATATTCTGCGGATAAAAATAGATCGGTAGAAAAGTCGTGTGGCTTGGCTCTTTTTAGTCCTTTCGACATTAGACCAACGACGACGACCAACGCGGCGACGATCCTATATGGTAAACCCAGGCAGGCAATATACCTGTGTTCGTTCATATATAGGGTGACTGGTAATTAGTGACCGATACTTAAACACGAGTCATTTTTACAAACCACTTTCCCTAAGAAACTTTTTTATTATACTCATTTTTTTTTTTGTCATGAAAAATGTTCGGCATGTCCTAGAATCAAAAATTCGAAGACATGTGACGTTCACCAACCCGCACTGGGCCCGCGTGGTGGCTTACGGCCATTCCTTCTCCTAGAGAGGAGGCCTCAGTTCCAGCAGTGGGAACATTAAAAGGCTGATCATGCTATGTTATTAGAAAGAATTTCCAAGAAAGAAACACACAAGTCATAGCTACGTAACAAACGAAAAACAAAACGCCATACACACACTTCAAACTACAAAGCGAAGAATATTCCACATCAAACAGCGCATAAACGTCTGTCCTGAATGCAGTTCGGAGAGGAACATCAATAAAGCATAACACACGTACATTATTCACGATCGCTATCGAATGAGATCGCCGACACGATGGAGAATAGATCGTTTACTACTGTCACGAGCATCTTCTCTTTTACACCGCACTTCAACGGGAGTAGGGTTGCCTTCTTTCTGGTTTTATGGAAAAATTAATTGCTTGTTCTAATTTTTCGGAAAAATTTACCGCTAAACTTAAGAGCCGGCTGCAGTCAGTGAGTATTTTGTATTAACTCAGGGTCAGTGTCGAATCCGCGGCCCTGTAACAGCGTTTTTATTTTCATAAAAAAAGCAATAACTATTCAAGACTTTTGGGCCTTTGCGAGGCCTTTTTAAAAAACAAGCTTTATTATTTTTTATTACTTTCAAATATTTATGTGACGTAATCTCGTAAACATACTCGTTTAAAATCGTAAGTTAGGGTCAGATTCGCGATAATTTTTTATCGAGCCAAATAATTTATATCATGTTTTGATTTTTACCCGGCGGTTGGTCATATTGTTAATTTTAATAAAATAAATTTTCATGATGTTCTCTTTTATTATACTTTTGGATTACCAGAGGTTTAAAATAGTTCAAAATGAGTAGAACCTGACCTTAAGTGTCAGTGGGCAGAGCACATTGCTCGCTACGGATAGTCGAAAAAAGAGTGAATGAGAACCTAACCTTAAGTGGCAGTGGGAAGGGCACATTACTCCCAGAAGGGATGGTCAATAGGGCCGAAAGGTTCTGGAGTGACTATCATGTACCGGAAGACGCAGCGGCGGAAGGCCTCCCAAGGTGAACCGATGACCTGTTGAGTGTCGCGGGATTTAAGCCAAAGGTTAAATGATAGAAAATGCCGTCTACTTATTTACCCACCACTACTCTACATAAAGTTGAAATAAACAAACAAAATAATGGGATCTTTTATTAAATTCGAAGTATTTTGCGACTTTCTCAGTTCATAATCGATAGTCCGACCTTGAATACCAAGCCTTTGTTTCATAACTAAAAGATTTGAAGGACTTACAAGTATCGACAAACAATACAAACTGTGTCCCGACTTTAATTGAAACATCAGTTAATTGAACATTTTAATTGATCAGGTCGTTTTCTATTAGAAGTTAATGGAATTATTAGTGCCTGCTGTGACAATTGACTTTCTATTAAAATTTATTGTGTTTTGGAAATTTGGTTGTTATCGATGAGCGGTATCGAATTCTAGTTTCGATGTATTTGAATATTTATGTAACTGAAGTATCACAGCCCACATGGGATACCGATGAGGGTAAACCCATAAATAATCATAGCTACTCAATTTTCTTCTAAATTAAATCCCGTCATCCCCCCTTTTCAAATAGGAACTCCTTTATCCCAAACCAAGTAAAATAAAAAGTAATTGTATTGTAAACAAGATTAGAAATTGTGTTGTATTTTATTTTTTATTTGTAGACTCGGTATGATTGCAATAAATCTTTATTAGATTATAATTTCCCGATATATTATGAAAAAATTGTTTTGTATACAATGAATCAAATCCAAATTCATTAGTTTCCAACATAACCATGTCTATTTAGAAAAAAATAATTTATAATTTCTCGCGTTAAGTAACAATCTTACGGCGTGCAATTTTTCGGATACATATATTTTCTTTATATTTCTCTGCATCACTCAAAAGTTGACTGGTAGAAAATACCTTAAGGACCAACTCAAATGCCCAGCAACTTGTTGTGGCATTGACAAGAACTGGCCCAGAGACAGTAACAACGGAAGGAATGGAAGCAGACCTTTACCCGGCAGTGACAGTACAGGCTAAATATAATAATGATATTAATTGCTAACCTGGTCATAAACTTCTAACGCGGTGTCATACATGAACAATTTAACACGAATGCGGTTGCAAAGCGATCCGATACGGTTTAGTCCTAGGTGCGTGCGAAGTTGCCGCTTCAGCCGCTATTTATGTAAAACAAGTCGCATCCGCTTCACTTCGTTAGTCGCTACATCGCACCAACGTACGGTTAGTCACGTGGGCTACAGCAATTGATTGATTTTGCTGGGAAATCATCCAATGACTTATCTCGCTCTTTTGTGTCGGACTTTTATTGACTAAAACTCACTTCTAATTTGTCTTTATCTTCATTCCAGGGCCCCGGGGTTCCCTTTTGTACAACCCTTGGCCCCAATAGGTTCCGACCCTGCTGGGTCCCTACGGTATTACACCACACCTGCGTCCTATAGAAAGCATCAACATCTCCACATACAGATGCATATAAGTACCAACTCCGGTACTTTGTACCACAAGCAATCTACTCTACTGTAGTAAAAAACTTCTGATATAACAAACAGTATTGTGCCACCCCTGGCGCTATAGAACGCACATCAACCTCCCCCACTGACAGCCGGACGCTCCTATTGTACAGATGCGTGCAATTATCAGCTCTGTGACTGCAGCCGCCAATAGCAGAACCTCATTGAGTTCTATGTTATGTTAGCAGTTCTGTTTGTTTAGAAATGGAAGTATGAAGGCACCTGGGGAATGAAGTGAGAAAGATAGATTATTCTTTGTTTTCATGTCGGTTAGCAGCTTAGTAAAAAGATCGCTCAGTATTGGGCTTTTGGCTCCACGACCCCATCACATACTAGGTTTTTATTAAACCTAGGTTAGTAAATCTAATATGTATACGACGGAATCGCCAAGAAGGAGATGACGGGTAGACTTAGATGACTTCCTTAAGGACAATTTCTTACCAAAATGCGAAAATTAGCTCTGAACTATTTCTCGCATTGGCGAGAGGAACAGTGAATGGAATGGAGAGAGGCATTTGCCCAGCTATGGGACAGTATAGGCTAGATATACTTAAATCCTGCTTATACTGTTCTACAGCTGCTGCGCAGCAGCTTATATTATACTTAAATATGTATAATAATAAGAGTAGGTATACGGATAAATAGATTAACTGTGCACGTTGATCATTTTTTTTATTTTCATTTATAAATCCCATCCATTTCTGCCAATGTAAACAACTAATCATACCTTTTCATCCCCCAAAACTTTAAAAACCACCGATTTTCGTTCGTCATACTGTATTATAAGGAAAATTGAGTTCTATTTCAGTGAATATGACAGTGTTATTTAACTAATGTAATATTTATAAACAAAGGCAATAACATTCGCATTTATAATACGTGAAAGGACAAAGTACGTGACATTAAGTTATCAATTACCTTGATCATGCTTCCTTGAATGACTCAACTAATCTAATTTATTCAACAGACCTCACTTATACATAACATAGCATATATAATTTTCCCACTGGGATTCAGGCTTCCTCTCGAGGAAAAAGAATGGGCCGCCGTTCTTCACTACGCGTGCCCAGTACGTATTGAAAAATGTCACATTAGTTTATAACTGTCACAGTAGATTTAAGCCTGAAGAGTAAAATAGCTATAAAGAGAATAAAAACAAATAAATAAATTACGTCATCATCATCATTATTTCAGCTGAAGGACGTCCACTGTTGGACATATAGGCCTCCCCCAAGTGTCGTCATAACGAACAGTCCTATGCGTCTCACATCCTCCGCATTTCAATAAATTACGTGTACCTAATTAATTAATGCCTGAATAAGTGGCAGTGGGCAGGGCACATAACTCGTAGAACGGGTGGTTGATGGAGCTGAAACGTTCTAGAGTGGCGACGGCGCAACGGAAAACGCAGAGTTCCCTAAGGTGGACCGACGACCTGGGCCTCAAGTCTGCTATTACAAAAGTATCAGAATGGTTTATCAATGATGTCATAATTGTCGATTTTGAAAAGTTTGGTAATCTACTAATATAATGGAGTCATTATGACTTTCCAATAGTCAACCACTGATACTCCATTGAAAGAAGTGGCATAGAATAGTAATCTCATACATATTGACAAATGAATATTTGACGTATGCGGTAATCGGCTAAAACTTTGACAGTTTATTCGATCAGTGTTCTACCATTAAAAAGTTATTGTGCACTTATTGGTTTTAATATGCTCGATATAATCATTCTATCACAACTCTGTTACAATACCATTGACCGATCAATGATCGGTCATTGTAAATTAGCAGATTACGAACTTTTAGCAAAATGGCAATGGGATCGTGTTGGAATGACAAATTTATAAAAATAGCAGACTTGGGGCCCTGGTGTGACGCGGGAATGTGGCGTCGGTTGGGGGAGGCCCATGTCCAACTGTGGACGTCTTTCAGCAGAATTGATGATGATGCATGAATAAATAAATCTTCTATAATATAAAAATGAATCGCAAAATGTGTTGGTAAGCGCATAACTCAACAACGCCTGGACCGATTTCGCTAATTTTTTTTTTTTGTTGTGTTTGTTATTATGAGGAGAAGGTTTTTATGGAAAAAAAAAATTAGGGTAGTGTAGGGTAGAGTAGGGTAGTGTAGGGTAGAGTAAGGTAGAGGAGGGTAGAGTAGGGTAGAGTAGGGTAGAGTAGGGTAGAGTAGCGTAGAGTAGGGTAGAGTAGGGTAGACTAGGGTAGAGTAGGGTAGAGTAGGGTAGAGTAGGGTAGAGTAGGGTAGAGTAGAGTAGAGTAGGGTAGAGTAGGGTAGAGTAGGGTAGAGTAGGGTAGAGTAGGGTAGAGTAGGGTAGAGTAGGGTAGAGTAGGGTAGAGTAAGGTAGAGTAGGGTAGAGTAGGGTAGAGTAGGGTAGAGTAGGGTAGAGTAGGGTAGAGTAGAATAGAGTAGGGTAGAGTATGGTAGAGTAGGGTATAGTAGGCTGAAGTAGGGAAGAGCGGGAGCGAAGCCGCGCGGGCAAAAGCTAGTAAATAAATAAAAATGACTTCGATTTTGCAAACACTTTGTACAAAATATGTCTCGACCTAAATGCCTCCTAATTTATAGGTGATAAGCACATTTTTATATAACGACCTTTAATAAAATGTTTCAAACAAAATCAAATTTTGTTAAGTCCCAATTTACACATCATCGTTTTTCCGTAATAAATTCAGGCCCAAGTTTCGAGCACTCAGGCCTAGAAATTAAAAACGGTCACGTTTACATATATACAATTACGAAACAATGTCTGCGATGCCCTCGTTATACCGTAAATAAAATTTCTATATTTATTACGATTGTTTTTGCAAATAATATAGGAAGGAATAAAAGGATCTTCGAGTACTTCAAGTTAGGTTTTTATCAAGTTTTTTATTCAATTAATTTGTAAATAAGTGTTTCGATACTCCCAAGCTTTACAATCTTTTTATGTTCGTTAGTCTCACTAAAACTTAAAATCAGCCTAAATCATTTTTATTTTGTTTTGTTCGCTTTAATATAAGAATGGGTTTAAAAGAAAATAAATGGGGAAAAGCACAGGCAACTGCCACATAGTTGTCTGACATTTTTGCTGAACTGTGCCTATTTAGTGCAACCGTTATGTCAATTTTTAAACGGTTTTTTAAACGGTTTTATTTAGCTCACCCCGTTTGTTTTATTTATTCTTGGGTCAAATTTAGTCATGATGATGGCGGCCGCTACACAATGGCGGATAACGTAGGTTTTATCGATCCCATCAATATGGGTATCAAATGAAAGTGCTCAACCAGTATAATACAATGTACTATATAAAATTAAAATCCAAGATGGCGACCTCTACAAAATGGCGGATAACTTAGGTTATCTTGGTTATCTTGGTTTGGTTGTCTTCTGTTATCTTATTTTACTATTTATTTATGCGAAATAAAAACTAAAAACTAGAAAATAAAAATAGGTAAAAAATCTTTTTAAGTTAAACGGTTTTATGTTAAACATACATTGCAATGTTTAAGATAAATGTACTAAAAACCAAAAAATAATAAAATAGATACAGTCGTGGGAATTATAAACATATGCATAGACTAGACTAAAATAAAACCGTGGGGCACGTCAATTGTCTACAAATTATCGACTTAACGATTGTAGACAATCGACGTGCCCCGTTAAAACCGTTTAACTTAAAAAGTTTTTTTACCTATTTTTCTAAATGACGTTTATAATACTTTTCTTACTTTCTCTTGTAAAATTTTAAATTGAAACTGAAAGGCGGGAAATAACAACAAAAATGGCCGGAGCTAATAATTTAATAGAAAAAGGTAAAATTTTTAGTACTAAATAATAAAAAGATAACAAGCACACTAAAGATTAAAAACCGCAATTATCTACAAACACATATTAATAAAATTTAACCGCATTATCCAACCGTAATTATAAAAGATACGCTACAGAGTCACCGCTCAAAAGAGGTTACGTTCATTATCTTCCAAGCGCACCTATCATGATTAAATACTGCCTCAGCTACGTCAGGTACCCCACTACTTCAACCTACATAAAACCATCAAACTTTGCATTTCGTCCTAATCCAACACAGGTTACGCAGGAGCTGGGATTACGGTGTTTGGCATACAAATCCTATATTTGACACTATTAGTCCATTCAAATTCGCAGTCTTAATAGGAGAGGACATGGATTATGTGGGTCCGGATTACGATAGAGAGGTAAAGTCTCATTTAGCTTAGCGTCGGTGCGGAAAACTGGAAAATTCGTTTCGGACTTGTAGTAGGTACGTTGAATATTTTATTATACGGCCATGTCTGTTTACGTATACATGGTATATGGTAATGCGTGCCTGTGCTACTGCGAGCCGTGATTTGACAATATGTAGGAGAGTATTATGTTCCTACATGTGAGCTGTCTGCTTAAAATACACTTCTTTTTTTTCGGGAATAGAAGAAAACAAAACACGTTCGGCAGAATTTTGGGATGAGACCATCAAGTCCTTTGAATAAAAGTGATTATTATGTTTAACATAATAATATATTGGAGCTAGACTACCTTTTACCCATAGTCATAGTCATAGTAGTTTATTGGTAAGGGATTCTTACAAGTCAATATATATTATGTAGCCCATATACACCGCTAAATTTTGATCGTTTTAATCCCGTGGAGGTTCGACCCGGTACATGAAACACTATCGATTTGTAAAGATAAAATTAAAAAATAAAGTACCTTTTTTTCAAAACTCTTATTAATTTACGCCTATACTATATAAAGCTATATAAAGTTTAATTTTATCTTTACAAATCGATAGTGTTTCATGTACTGGATCGACCATCCACGGGATTAAAACGATCAAAATTTAACGATGTATATTACGTAGGTACTACCTTTGTTTTTGAGGTGGGTAGTCATCAAATAACTTCTTCCATCCTGTGTGGAGCAAAAGGGAGTAACATACAATTAAAAGAGAGTGGCTTACTGATTAAAACTCACCCTCTTTCCTCAGATGTCTTTTGCGTTTCAGGGTCACCGTGGCTCCTTCGAACAATCCTTCAAACCCATACCTAATCTCTAGGAATAGGTATGAGTCAGTTCCGGATTGTTTGAAAAAGTTACTGTTGCTCTAGCAAAGGACACTGAAGACACGCTGCAAGTTTAAGTCCGTAAAAGTCTGACAATCCCTGTCGCTCTATCCAGAGCGGGAGAAGTAATTTGATAATACACCACGAACAAAAAAAAAATAGGAATTTAGTTAAGAAATTGTTTTAACCTAAGCATGTGTTTGTATTACGCTTCTAAGAACTCTGTAATATAATGACGAACACTGAATGTGCAGGATATAAGTATTTTTTTTTTTGCGCTTGCAAATCGTGATACAGCAATAACTTCGACATAATACTAAGCAAGTCAGTGTGAATCGAGTTAAGATGCTATTGTTCCGACTCGGATACGAACAGAATTGTAAGTTTTAAGTTAAAACAGTCTTGTTGTCGAGATTGGTTCTGAACTAATTACCAAGTTTCCTGCAATTATTCCCGCTGAAGGCAATTGTCGGCACTAATTTATAGTAAATCATAGTACTTGACACGTTTTCAGTTTTGAGAACACTGAGTTACAATGGCTAATTAGAATCTTGAACATAATATTGGTAAACTCTTATATAGGTGACTGGTAATTATTGTACGATACTTAAACACGTGATTGTGCTCATGATAACCAACAACTTTTACTATGGGAACAAAACCGAAATCGCGAAAAAAAATTAGCTGTTCAGTACATTTATATTTGCCAATTTTTTTTTTTTGTTATTGTGATAAACTAGTGCTTGACTGCGATCCCACCTGAACCCCCTAAATCCCTCCAAATTCCTCTAAATTCCTCCTATCCTAATGTACTGAACAGCTGATATTTTTTTCGCGATTTCGGCTTTGCAAGCAGATTGGTATCTTTGAGCAGTATATGCTTCTTCGAAAGCCTTTCGCAACTTTATACGTATATAGGCAAATAGGATAACAATCCACTTTACACAATATGAAGACCTGTGGGTAAAATGAACACCCAAAGCTCCTCAGGGATTGTTTCACCTTTTTAGCATTAGAGATTAGCATTACTTAGATATTGAAGCCGTCTCTAGTGCATTATGAAGTTTGACGACACACTAACGGTATGGATGTAATATTTCTCTAGGGGAATTACTATTTCATAACACTATTTACTACAAATTGTATTTCATAATACGACATGCATACAAATCATTACGAGGCACTCCCTAAAGCCTGAATCAGACTTATAACGTTTCAATTCAATTCATCATCATCATCATCATCATCATTTCAGCCGAAAGACGTCCACTGCTGAACAAAGACCTCCCCCAAGCGTCGCCACAACAGCCTACCCTGTACGTCTCGCATCTACAGCATTCTCGAGACTCTTACTAGGTCGTCGGTCCACGTTGTGGGGGCCTTCCAACGCTATGCCTTCCGATGCGAGGAATTAACGTCGTCAATTACTTTTTAACAAACATTTTCAGACTGCCTAGTGTAAGTTTGTTTTACGTGAACGCGATCAACATGACTATGACGTTCGGTGTTCTAATTGGCCCGCTCCAAGCTCTTAACCAATCAGAGAGCCAAACGCGGTAAACGTTTCAATCTCACACTCAGTGCACAGATCATTACAAGGGGCGTAAAACGATCTCCGAATTATTCAGCCACTGATATTAATTCATCATCATCATCATCATCATATCAGCCGAAAGACGTCCACTGTTGGACATAGGCCTCCCCCAAGCGTCGTCGCCTCGACCTGGTCAGGGTCGCGGGAACCCGATGGATGCGTGACGCACAGGACCGGTCGTTGTGGCGACGCTGATATTAATTAGTTATAGGTAAAAGCCCATCACTGATTATTGCCAAATGTTTCCAGAGTTGCCAAAGAGATTTAAACCACAGAGTTGCCAACACTCAGTACACACAATCAATACCAACACGACGCTAACAAGAAAAATGCGGTCCCGTTGAGTTCTGCGCAAGAGTCGGTCCCTAGAGTGCGCGTGCGCTTAAAAAGCCATCGACAGCTATACCGTCCGGATATGTACCGTTACGGCCTTGATCTGCGAAATGCGAGACTTAGGTACAGAACTAACATCTCACATTGTTACCGTTGGATAAAAATGACTTTGAATTTTAAAAAAAACCCTTGAATTACTTATTTTTTTCCTTTTTTGTCTTTTTCACTTTATCTATTTTTTCCTTTATATCTTTTTGAGATCATCCATTATATCTTTTTTCCACCGGTACATAATCGACCCACCCATCAACATCCATCGTTACCAAAATGTTTTGGCACATTGAATGTGTCATTATGCGTACAGCCAAGGAATGGTATTCTCTGTCATGTTTCCTGATAACTACAATCCCGACACACGAGGTCACGACCCTCAGCAATGAGGAATACGACGCAAAGAGGAGCAGAGACAACCCCTCTAGGTTGTAGATATCATCTTTAAGTCAAAGTAAATAAGTTACCTATAGGCAAGCATACTCCATTGACCATATCATCGCATTTAATCATGTGACATAGTAGTCAAGCGCGAGCCTATCAATAATAAAAAAATATAAATAACGCGATGACGTGGTCGACGATACAGCACGCTTGAAATTAAAAATTAATACAGTTAAGTTACTATGAACATAATTGGGATGTTAATAATAATATTTAGAACAACAAACTACACAACGCATTTATTCTAACAGTAACTCTACTTATGACGAGTTTACCGTTAGAGCCCTTAAGCTGCATATCATCTTTTCAAATGTATATTCTCGTAGGTTATATATAGGTTAAATACAGCTTAAAATTGAGTATGATATGACAAATTACACTCTTTGTAGCAAAAACTACACTTAATGATGCACTGATCAAGCCAAAACTCCAAAGCCTTGAGCATCAACGCCGAGTTGCTAGCCTGTCGGTTTTCTATCGTTTACATTTCGGGGAGTGTGCACTGGAATTGCACAATTTAATTCTGTCAAGACCGTTCTGTCATCGGACCACAAAACGCACGGCGTTGCGTCATCGGTACATGGTGGACATCCCACCCATACGTACAAAGCGTTTTGGGAACACATTCATTGAGCTAAGGAGTGGAATTCCCAGCCGGAATCTGTGTTCCCTGATAGCTACCTAGGGGTCTTTAAGTTAAATCTTGAATCTTGAACTGTCAAACGGTACTTCTTAGATTTGGCGGGCTTTAAAAACAATGGCATTGCATCAAGTGACATAATACAAACATGTCGTAAGATAATTGTCTGAATTGGCTGTTGCATATAAACATTTGGGCCAATTCCGAGTGAATAGTTTGCTTTTATGCAAGCGTGCTCGATTGTCGGTCACATCATCTCTTACCATCAGATGGGATGGTGGTCAAACGCTAGCCAATCCATAATAATAATAAAAAAACTACATCAACACAACGGTTTTCTCAACACTTGTCCAACATTGAGATACCAACAATTCTATTTTTGTAATTTCTAGAGCAAATAGTAAACATTTTTAAATGGGTAAGTGTAGCGGTTTCGTTTACACAATAGCGGTCATTGCCCTTACCCTTATATCTCTTCGTGGGATCGTTCTACATAAGTAAAAAATGTTGAGGATCAAGTCAAAAGATCAGCTTTATGTCTTTACTGGCTTATACCGCGTGAAAATAGAAAAACATCCAGAGAAACTTACTCCCGAGATAAAGACAATACGGTTTACTCGTATGTCCAATTGCATCAAAATCTGTTAAGCAGTTTGAACGTGAAGAAGGGACAAACGCACACTTCATACATACAAACTTTCTCCTTTGTAATATTAGCGTGTGATATCCGCTTTTTAAATTAAGAACGTCTATAAATACATGTATGTTTTTTTTTTTAAACGGGTTGCTTTGAAGTGTTATATCTTTGGATTGTCTTGAAAGTATAAGTTCAAATAAACTTTATATTAAAGGTACATTATTCTTTTTTTGAAATTTGGTATTTATTGGTTTCTTCGAATTTTGTATTTTCTGTAATATCGCAGTACTATTATAATACCTGTCCACATCATGAATTTTCACCTTTGTAATATTAGTGTGTAGAGTCTGTCTAATAAGTTAAACGACTTGGGTATGAAATCTGATGCAGTCAACACGGGTTCAATAATCAAGGTTGATTAAGAGATAGAGATCATTGTTTACTAATAGAAGAACCTTATGAAAAGTATCGAATTTAAGTATTTTTTAAATGATTAAATATTATACAAAATTCCCAAGTCGGTTGACTTATTAGACAGACTTTAATATAGGTAATATCCGTTTTTTAAATTAAGAACATCAATCAATGTATGGATTCATATCTGTCTAATCACGTACCTAATATCAAAACGTGACTACTTTAATAAAAATGTCCCAAATGGATAAAGCATTTAGTTTACATTGTAACATAAAGAAACGAACTTTTTAAAACGCTCAAGATATAGCATGAGAGAATGTCATATAAAAAGTAATTTGTCTTCCAGCCAGCATTGCAGAGCACAGTGAGCTCTGAAGACAATTCCGTCGCAATTTCCACAAATGGTTCAAATAAATAAAACATAACTTACAAACATATTACAGTTTATTGTTCGACGGTGGACCAGTGATGCTGGACCTTTGCATTTACACGTTACATATTTCATGTCTAGATATGTGTTTAGTTATTTACACAGTGGTCAATACTACTTTGGTCTATATTAAAATTTCCTTAATTTCAGTTTAGTTCTGGTTTCTCTTCTCTTAATCTCCAAATTGGACATACTAGTCTAGTTTTTTTTTCTATACAACATTACTTTTAGTAATATGTGAAACTCGAAACACGTGTCTATTATATTTATGGAAAGCATCTATGTACAAAATTTCATTTATTTATTTAAACTTCATGTACAATATTGGTACTTAAGCGGATTTAATGCAAAAGGCATTCAGTACCAGTCAACCTTTGGGTTAAAAAGACAACACCGTTGTGGTAAGTTAACTGTATCATGAAAAATCACAAAGTTATAAGCTACTATGTTACCTGGTTATCTGCACAAATACATGACCACCGGGCCATACGGGCACAAAAAAGATAGGTACAGAAGTCAATCTACATACAAAGCGCGCTCGAGCAACGCACACATACACATCGCTCACGGACACGATATCTCGGTCGCGTTTCGGACTGCTCGTCGAACAGTTCCGGCTCAAACGCTCAATAGTGTGCGTCCACCGAGCGTAGGTATAAAAAGTGAAGTACATACTTGAGATTGTCTTCTGTACCTATCTATTTTGTTTTTGCTCCCGCACCCAGCTGTGCACTATAACCTGCTGCTTCTTTAAATATTCTTCGGATAAAATATAATATGGTATAATAAGGTAATAAAATTATTTATTCCAATCATGTGTAAAATATTTGCCAAATCCCTAGTGGCAAATATTTTACAGTCGGCCGCAGAAAACGTGTTGCGCCGACCCCAAGTAATATGGGATAAGGGCAGGAAGAAGAAGAAGAAGAAGAAGAAGGTAATAAAATTATTGGTAAGTAACTGAGTCTATTACTGAGTTACTGATTCCGAACAAACTACGAGTATATTCAAGTTTTGCATATACTCAAAATAATGTTGTGTAACCTCTACAAATAGTCTAGTCATGGTTCTGCTTCAACACGCTCAGTAAATTAAATTTCAATTTCGTGTTTAATATTATATTCGATGTAACAACCGAATGAATGATTTAATAATCGTTATGAATGTTTATATCACCGGATAATTGTAAACGCCGTCAGTTTATGAAAAATCACTTATAATTTTTAACTCTTTATTTTCAATTAGGATTTGTATACATTGTTAATTATTATTGGATGGGGTTTATTAATTGAATTTTTTTTTTATATTCTCACGTTATTTATAATTATCCGGTAACGTGTATAATGTAAAAAATCGTGGCAAATAATTGTTAATTACTGAACAATTTGATTTATATCGACAAGCTTTTACGTTTAGATTATTTTCCTAGCAGTCAGTAGTTCAGTACACGGGGAATTGCTGAAAGGAAAACTGTGGTTCTAGAAAGCACAAAGAGCAAATAAAAAGCACAAATGTGATTTTAGTCAGTAAAAGTCCGACACGTCTTCCCGCACCAACCTGGAGTGGGAGAAGTCTTTGGATCATTTTTCAAACCAAAAAATAAATAAATAAACTGTCAGTACACCGCATATGGGTAGTATGCGGTGTACTGTTTTTTTTTATTTTAAGGTCTTTTAGGCCATTCAAAGGTTGTTTGGTATTATTTTTATTAGATATATTGCTCTTATTAGCGATAAGACTGCCAAGGTATTAAAAATTATGTTATTATTTTGGTTTAAGATTATTCTATTATAACGGTTTTAGTATAAATAGTTTAAGTTTTTCTATGTACATAAGTTTTATCTGATGTATATAAAATAAATATAGTACTCTTTCTATTATAAGCTCCTTCCTTATATTCAAACTAGCAGCCCGTCCCGGCTTCGCACGGGCAATAAATATAGCCTATGTTACTCAGGGTGAATGTAGCTTTCCAATGGTGTAAGAATGGTGTAATTAATCCAATGGAGCTTTCCAATGGTGTAATTAATCTATAATATGTATATATTTAGAAATATATAAGTATGTTTATCAGTTGTCTAGTACCCATAACACAAGCTCTGCTTAGCTTGGGACTAGACGGCGTTGTGTGATAATTGTGGAATATTATATATTATTATTATTATAAATTTTTGAAATCGGCACAGTAGTTTTTGAGTTTATTCGTTACATACAAAAATACAAATCTTTCCTCTTTATAATATTATTAGTATTAATATAGATAAGCAACTTAATGTATTAAAAAATCCACTTTAAAACAACAAAAAACAATTCTAATTTCAAAGCAATACCATAAGTATTTCAGAAGCTCTAAATCCCTGTTACTTAAAAGGAACGGTTCCACAATACTTCAAAACGAAGTCAACAATTTACTCCGTGTTCAACATAGAATCGTCGACGGCGGGCGATGTCAGCTTTAAAATATTCAGTGAATTTAAATATTTTACATAACGGACCCCGCTGCATAGACTTACTGATATAAAGTATACAATTAGTATTAAATGTAGACACAGAACTTGTAAATATTTAACTTTATGCAAACGAAATGTTGGTCGAACAAATTCTTAGTGAGGTAAAGAGGTTAGATGTCGACCTTTCTCTCTGCTTTAAAAGTTAAGTTATACTCCGTCTATTTAGGTAGTTAACTAAATGTAAATAATATTAACAAGTCTCTTATCGAAAAAAAAATGACAAATTAACTATTTCTCTATCTATATCTAAAAATATTTACAATTATGTTTTTTACCTAAACCGACGTGAGGTAATTAACTAAATTTAAATAATCTTTGTGTGTCTTTTATTACAATTTATCCTAACTAATTTTATAAATGTGAAAGTGTGGATGTTTGGGTGTTTGGATGTTTGTTACTTAATCACGCAAAAACGGCTGAACGGATTTGGATGAAATTTGGCATGCATATAGCCTTTGACATGGAAAAGAACATAGGCTACTTTTTATCCCGGAAAAACATCTTATTCCTACAGGAAAACACGTTGAATGCGATAACCGAAATACACGCGGACGAAGTCGTAGGCGGACAGCTAGTTTTAAATAAAAAGATATATCAAGATTGTTTACCTTTAGTTAACTACGTAAACAAAACAAAAACAACTACACCAAAAAAAAACTACAAACAAAGAACTACATTAGACGGACGCACACGTAACACGCCTGATTTGTACGTAGAACGACGTCGGGTGGCGTGGATCTACTGTAGCACAAGTCTAGTTTCCATATAAAATGTATGGAGAAGCGTCCAGATCGGTGTGCATGGCACACGTGTGCGCAATGTAATTCTAGATTTATTGAAACTACGGTTCGTGCAATACTGGTATACATATATTTGATCGTATTCGTTTTTTCAAATAATCGTCACTATTGTTTCGTCTTTTTTAGGGTTGCTTATCCAAAAGGTAAAACGGGACTGAATTACTAAGACTCCGCTGTCAGCCAGACGTTTTTTTTTACTATCATTGATTGGCTCACGTTTGACCACAATCTCACCTGATGATAAGCGATGAGGTGGTCGACGTTGAAACACTCTTGCCTAGAAGTAACCTATTCACTCTTGACTTAAAGACCCCTAAGTCACAAAGCTATCAGGAAACAAAGACTCCGGCAGGGAATCCCATTTTCTGTCGGTCACCTGGCTGTATCTTATGAACCGTAATAGTTAGACAGTTGACATTTTCACAGATGATGTATTTCTATTGCCGCTATAACAACAAATACTAAAAACAAAATAAAATAAATATTTAACGTTTTTTACTACGGACGGTACGGAACCCTACGTGCGCGAGTCCGGCTCACACTTGGCCGGTTTTTTTAAGTCTCTTTTTGTGTTGTTTTTTTCTATTTTATACCATCCTTTCCTGGTTTATGCCAATTTTATTTAGGTTTTTCCGAGAATTCCTGATTTGAAATGTCACTCATTCATTACCTGAAGCAGAGATAAATGTTCAATTATCCTTAGTTGCATTGGATTTTAACAAGTAAACCGTTTTTCACTTTAAATTCGGCAGTTAAAATCTTTATAAATAGCCAGATCAATTTGTGTTTCGTTCCGGAATTCAATAAAGTGTTTTTCATCATTCAAAGATCGATAATTGTCGTTTACATCACTTCCTGATTTTCTAGTTTTTGATGTTATCGCAAACAAACAAAAAACATAATGATGCCATCTAACCGATTTCCGACCGAATAACAAAATATTAGATTCACGAATGTAACAAACAATTAGAAAACTTTTGGTATGGGCAATTACGACATAACATCAAAATTTTAAACCAACACACTTTTTTTAATTGATATAAAGTAATGCTTGACTGCGATCCCACCTGATGGTACGCAGTGACGCAATCGTTGATGGTGAGGCGGACTAGTTTATTAAGAGCCTATTCACTCTAGCCTTGAAGGCACCTAAATTACAATCGGACGGGAATACCGCAACATGCAAATTGACATAAAACGTTACTATTAACAACATATAAAAACGTGTACGGTAAAAAATCCCAAATTACAAACAAATAAAAGTGATAAAACTCTCTATATTTAATTCAGCATTCGATCTAAATTAGCTTGACTACTAAAATTAAAATGTAGGTCGCGTAAAACTAAAATAAAATGTACGCTGAAGTCGGCTCATTCATTGAATGCAGCGAATGAAAAGTTGGTCGTTCATGTTGATTTGTCACTTTTATCTACATACCAGCTTCTGCCAGCGGCTTCGCTCACGTAAAAGTAGAAAATTATTCCAAGGGAACATGGTCTACTCGTTTGCTAAATATTATCCAAACCCGTTCAGCCGTTTAAGCGTGAAGGAGTACTAAACATAACATACACAACTCGTACTTAGGAACCTTCACCTTACAAAATATTTGTGTGATTATATTTATTAAGCTGTATTAAAAAACAAAGGGTACTTTAAAGTTGCAATTTATTTTTGTGTCAATAACATACATTAAGTCATAAGAATTTAAATTAAATTTGAGTTGGGAAACAATAGTAACCCAAAAAAAAAATATTTGACGAACATTGTCAATAATCCTCAATCACTTTTCATACTTAAACATATTGCTAAAATACCTCAGCAACGTACTTATAGTAAAAAATATACCCAAGCACATCCCTAGTCGCGTGGCACAAAGTACAATCAACACATTAAGCAATAGACTCGGTGCGCTATGTACAGTTAGACAAACAAGGGTCTCTCCGCTCTCCGGCCAGGCCCAATAGCGGTAATTGCTCAAACCAGAGACGAGTGCCACACTTGCCAATAGGGATGGCACGCAAACGAGTTATGTTCGCCATTGTACATTGCTCGCTGTTCTACTGGTACTGTTTGATTGATTAGCCTTTTGGCTTTGGTGCAAACCTGTTCTGTTACTACTGTTTTTATTAGACAAAGTAGTGATGAATGTTTGGGTTGGAAACGGAACGGTGTTGTGTTGAAACTTGACTAGTAGGTCAGTAAGATGCAGAAACGGATAGTATCTAAGCTTTTGTATTTTGATTCTTTTAAGCATGTTTTTTTTTATGTGAGAAATAATCAAGTACAGGTCGCGCGGTGAATCAAGATCGCTCGGTGAAAGTAGTGGGGGCATTCGGCGCATGTGTACAATTGCGCACAGAAATTCTTAGTATGTTAGGATTTTATTTTTAATTACGTATGTTTGAACCTTAGTAACATAACTTATAATAACACTAGTTTTTGATTGTAATTTATCTTGTAAAAAATTAAAATTAAACATAAAATTAAAATAAAAAATAAAATTAAAAAAAATAATTTCGTTAGTTTCTTTCTTTAACGTAATTATAAATTCACGTTGTAAAACATTTTTCTGGCTAGCCGTTTTAAAACTTTATTTTTAACCATTTTTTTTACGACTACGTATTACTATTACGATAACACAAGCTGTACGCAACAGTACCCAAGTACAACAGTATCCAATGAGAGGCGAGAACGCAACGCGGGAATTGAAGAGCGACTCTATCTACCAATGACATGTCGCCGACGGCGCACACCCGCCCGTACGTCGCCAAATAGACCGTAGAATTGAATACTGCGCATGCCCCTTCCACTTTTGCCGAGCGATCTTGATTCATCGCGCGACCTGTAACTTCTCCTGCTCTGGCTGAAAGGAGGGGAGTTCCGTTCAAGTGAAAGTTAAGCTAGTGTCTATGGACGCGTAACTTCATTGACGCGTATTCCTATCTATATACCGTAAATATATATCTATCTTTTATCAGTAAGGTCTATGAAGCTACGCGTCCGTGGATATTACCACGGACGCGTAGCTTCATAGACGTGTATTCGTTATTTTACGCTTGGTGTACGCCCGTCGACGAAGCGGGAACGACACGACAGCACGACATTGCCGCTTCGTCGACAAAATTTCATAGCTTTTTATGTAAGCTTCACGCAGGCGTACAGCAAGGGTATAATGACGAATACGCGTCAATGAAGCTACGCGACCGTGGACAGTAAGCCTTACTGATAAAATTATTTTTGGTGAAACCTATAACGTAACTCATAGTGTAACCCAATCACACATTTACAAACCAGTTGAAAGTAAATCAGTAAATTCATTACAGTGGATTAGTAATGGTGATTAGAAGAGAAAGACTTACGTGAAATGGAATATTCAGTGAATGACATAGATCGTGGGGGGTCGCCCATTTCTTTTTTTGTGGTGAGAAATCTTCAAATACCTTCTCCTATTCTGGTTGGAAAAAGAGGGAGTGACAAACTTTTAATGATTAAAACCCGCTTGTGTTCATTTAGGCGCGATTGGTCCAATTCGCGATTGTTTCAAAATGTCATATTCGCAATTGGTCCGATTCGCGGTTGGCCCAATTCGTAGTTGGTCCAAAATAGACCATGTTTCCGAAATTATCCAGCAGCCCTATTAAAATTTACCTTTATTATAATCTAGACAGTGATTTCACTCCATTAGGCACACTAATGTCACTTTGACAGTGACGTTTCGAAAGGTGCAAAGTAAGAAAACTATTTGTAATTTTGTGAATTTCTGATAATTACAGTACTTAACTGAAAATTGCTTTAATTTATCAGAAAATCGAAATCGCTGATAATTTTTTTCACTTTCCAGCCGTTGTTTTAGTCCTTTATCAATAATAGGGCCATGATGACAGTTTATCATCATCATCATCAGCCTTTTTAATTTTCCCACAACTGAGACTCAGGCCTCTTCTCTAGGAGAGAGGACAGGCCGTAATCCACCATGCGGACCCAGTGCAGATTGGTGAATGTCACATGTCTTCGAATTTTTAGTTCTAAGACATGCCGGTTTCCTCACGATGTTTTCCTTCAACGTTTTGAGAGCAGTGGTAATGAAATAAGTTCCACAAAGTAATGCGCCTGGCAGGGTTTGAACCCGCGACCTACAATTCGTAAGTCGGAGCCATTACCACTCGGCGACCACAGCTCTCTGATGACAGTTATAAAAAAAAAACGGAACTAGTTTATGGTCTCACCTGCCAGCCCTAGGGATGTCCTAGTTGAGCGCTGTGTTGGCTTTTACTCACAACACTTAGTAGGACATTTTGTTTTCTGTCGCTTTGTAAATATTTCGGTTCACTTGACGTTCTAATTTAAATGATTTCGCCTTCTATTTCTCTCTCGATTACTCGTAATTTAATGGATGTCAAATTGTTGACAGAAATATATTTTGAATCTACTCGGGTAAATATTCTATTTAGATTTTTGATTTTAGTCATATTTTGTACTGTAATTTTTTATTTATTATAATGTTATTAATTCAACAATTTTACTGTATACGTGCTTAGTATAATATACCTGCTTATAATGCACTAAACTAACTAATAACTTAATGTATACAACAATTTAATATACATACAAACTGAAAAAAATAGTATCAGTAAACTTATACAAAATATCATAGGACATCAAAAAAATCATACACATCGCTGTCAATGGGAACAGTTCCCAGAACGCTGGCAGCATTGCTGATTTGTTGACCAAAAAGAAGCCCAGCCATCTGGTCACGCGCAGAGTCGACTAGCTCTTGCTGATATCCCGAACAACGTGATGAGCACTCTGACCCCATACATAGGCCTAGTGTTTCAACCCCAACAGGCTCAAACATAATACTCCCGATAACGTTGTTATATGCTACCTAAAGGTATAGTAAAAAGTGGTATAACAAACTTGGTTCGTTTGTTTTTTTTTATAGTTGATAGGTTTGCGCTTGACCGCTATCTCACCTGATGGAAAGCGACGATGCAGTCGACGATGGAGCGCGCTTACCTAGAAGTAACCTATTCGCTCTTGACTTAAAGATTCCTGGGTTATAGCCATCAGGAAAGGTCCTTCATCATCATCATTTCAGTCGAAAGACGTCGACTGGTCGTACAGGCCTCCCCCATGTGTCGCAGCCTTCATATTCTCGCAACCCTCACCAGGTCATCGGTCTACCTTGTAGGAGGCCTTTCAACGCTGCGTCTTCCAGTACGCAGTCGCCACTCCAAAATCTTCCGGCCCTATCGACTGTCCGTTTGTCTTCACCTCTGACCATCACTGGCCAATCTAAGAAGAACAAGTCCAGGGGTGCTATTCTCTAAGAAAACAGCCTTGAGCACAGCGCTGGCACAGCGACGAGTCGTGAGCGCAGTACATTGAATTAACAATCCAATGTAAAGGGACATTGGGTTGTTAATCCAATGCACTTATTTGGATTTGGTTGCAACGGCCAGCGCTGCGCTCAAGGCTGTTTTCTTAGAGAATAGCACCCCAGATCGTCACTTAAGCACCGTTTTTTAGACCTGCCTCGCTGTAATCATCACCATCATCAGTATTTTTAATATTGCTGAGACTCAGGCCTCCTCTCTAGGAGAGGAAATGGGCCGTAATCACCGCGGGCCCAGTGCGGGTTGGTGAATGTCACATGTCTTCGAATTTTCGCTGTAATAAATAACTATTTTTCCATTTAAATTTCCAATTAAATACAAATTACTTTTAATAGTTGTACCAATAGAAATTGTAACAGAAAAATTTCCAGAATCTAATTTGATTCTGATAATATAACTCAATAATGTCCAGATCTGGAGTAATCTAGACAGTTATTAAATGTGTTGGACGTTTTCACGAAAATCTAAACGATCCATTATAACCTTCATTTTAGAACTATGTTATTAACGATAGAATTTACTGGAGTGATCATTTTTACACAAGAAACATTTTTCTATATACTTGTTATATTTTTTCATTATTTATACTTAGGTACTTTAATATATATGGCTGATGTTTTGTTGATTCGCACTAATCTCATCAACTATTGATTTGAATTGAAACATCGTTTAGTGTTGGATAGCCCATTTCCATAGGAAACGACTAATTCGAGCCGTTCACTAGCTTTTGATTGTTTATAAGTGCGCATGTAGGCCTACTCGTATGTGAAACTAGCTTTTGCCAGCGGCTTCGCCTGCATATAGCCGATGTCACTCAGGAATAAAGCAGCCTTCTGAGATTACCTCCTACCAAGAAACTTTATCTCTTTATTATTTTAGTGTAGAAAAAAAAAATGGAAAAACTGGAATGTAATTTTAAGAAAAAGTCATTGACCTGCAAATTTAGAAAAAACCCGGCCAAGTCCGAACCAGACTCGCGCACAAAAGGTCCCATACCGTCATTAGCAAAAAAACAGCAAAAACAAAAACACGTTTGTTGTATGGAAGACCCCATTTTTTTTTACGTAATTTATGAAAATGTCAACTTACACTTACTAACACGATTCATGAGATACAGCCTGCTGACAGACGTCAGACAGACAGACGGACAGCGGAGTCTTAGTAATAGGGTCCCGTTTAACACTAAAAAACTACAGAAAATTTAAATTTCGCGGGCCGTTCTGGAGCATCCACGTTAAAAGCTAACTGTTACAACAGGCGTTGCCTGTGGCATTGAAACTGGTCACATATGACGGAGGCCAGTCCAACCGGTTTGCCAGACCTTGCCCTGCCTCGGATGACACGGAGAGTGCCGAGTAATACTTTCGTGCTACTTACGATTCAGGTACCTACGCCATCTTGGATTTGTCACTACTTTTGCGAGATATTCTAGACAGGTGATTTGTCTTTAGAGTCTTAGTTATAGTAAGCAGTAGTCACTCACTTTTTATCATGATTTTTTTTATTGTGCTTTTGAATACACTTACATTAATATAAAATAATAATATTAATAATGTAAAATGATTTTTTTTTTTAACTGCATACTTATAGCTTTTTCGTATAGTTTTTTTTTTTATATGCTCATTATGAGGCCTATTTGAAAAAACAAAACATTTGAATTTTAGTAACCGACCGAAACACGATTAACAGTCAAAACCGAAACTGACGTGGTATTAGAAAAACCGGCAATGCCTCACTATGGGACTGTCATCATATCTTTCAGTAATAACTTTCAGGAGACTTTTGCTACAGCCAAGAAATCTTGTGAAAAGAGACGCACTTTTTTAGTTTGACAGCTGAGAAACAGTCGACTTTGACTTGACCAAACACTGCAATACGTGGCAGTCGCATCAACGCCCTGAAAGCGTTGTTATACTGGACATTTTTTCTCGAAACTGGCCAAAACCGAATTTTCGGTGGAACTCTAATTACTTAGCTATACTTAATAAAGGCTAAAATTACGCAAAAATTAAGTGTTTAATGGTTTTACATAATAATATTAAAGTTATTTACCTTTGCATAGATTATAAAAGCTAACAGCAAACCTCGCAATAACCGGCTAATGTAAACAATGACCGCAAAATCAAACACGACATACACCAAAATGAGAGGCCCGATCATGACACTCGCTTCCAATATTCAGAATAGGCGGATAAACTCCCTCAAAATATGGTCGGTGTATCCCTACGGGCCTTATTCAAGCACAATACGAGTCTAACTGTATTACACAGCTTTCGATATTTTTTCCCGGGATTTATTGCCCCAAACCCGGGATTTACAGCTTTGACCGAAATGCTTACCCACAGCATTTTGTTAGCTTTTTATTGGCAATTTGTTACCTTGTGTATCTCTTTGTGATTCGTGATTCAACCACAAATTGAACTCTTGACATTTTTGATTTATTCATAATGAAATTTTGATGTGATTGACACCAGAACAACGGAAGTTAATATCGTACGCCACCTTCATAAAAAATACATTTACTCTATGATTTTAAGGGTTCGTCTCGCTACGCAACGAGTTCCTGGAATCCCCGTACACCGGTGACGCTATATTTTCAACGATAAAAGCCGCCTTCATCTTTAATACAAAAAGATAATGGAAAAATAAATGACTCTTTATACCGTCAGATTGTATAATATAGAGTCGCGCTTCAGCATAATGATACAACGAGATCGAATCTAATTAGATTTTTACGGTAACAAGTTACTTTTACTGATAAAAGTCAGTTAAATCATAGTTATTTATATAATGGTTGCCAGCATATCTTTTTACTGCTACGTTAACACTGTACTAACCAACTTAATGACTAAAGTTATGAACGAATTAGTCTCATGAGAAATTTTAATCTATGCTATACTTAATATTATAAAGTGGAAGTGTTTTTATGTTTGTTTAAACGCAATAATCTCTGGAACTCTTAATCGTATTGGAAAAAATACTTCTGTCTGAGAAAGCTAAATTAATGGCGAATAGTATAGGCTATTTAAGCCCTACTGACCCCAAACGCGTAGCTTCAAAAACGCGTATTCGTCATTATACGCCTTATGTACGCCTGATGTACGCCTGCGTAAAGCTTACATACAAAACAATAAAACTGTCGACGAAGTGGCAACGACACGACGCCACGACGATAGTTCGCGTTCAAGCGTATAATGACGAATACGCGTTTATGAAGCTACGCGTCCGTGGACAGTAAGCCTAAAATTACGCTACGACTCACAGAAGCGAAGCAAGTAATAACTAGAGACGCAGGTGAAACAATTAGATTACACCTGTGGTGATACTACAACATGCCGTTCGTTATGATAGTATGGAAAATCGGTCGTCATTTGGCGTACTGATTTTATGCAAATAAAAACTTAGACGTCGACAGGCGTACTGTTATATCACTTTGACTATACTAGACGCCTGTGACTGTTACTGTCTGCCAACGTGTTAATACTAGCTAGTAATATGAATAAAATGGATCATTCCAATGGAAATAAAATATTTAACGTGTCTACTTCAAACACAATTATTCTATCACTCATTTTTCATCGCAAAACGACTGTCACTTAAAGAGACGTACACAAAAACGAATAAGAGAAAGTTCTATACGCCATTTAAACGAAACGAATATGAGATATCAATTCCATTTGATTGATCACTTACATCTCAATAGGTACAAGAGAACGGTGAACATAATAATCAATCTTTCACAAAAACGGTGTTAACTTTTTTGCCTGAATGCGGTGGAACAAAAAGATGGGTAATGTTTTGTTGCGACGCGAGTTCGAAATTGGCCGTATAGTATATAGTTCCGCACCAAATCCCTACGTTTCCTATGGGCATCGTAAAGAGGAACTAAGGGATTATTCCAGAGAAATGGGCTAGTTTTAGTTTCTGCCTGCTGACAAATAACTTTTACGAGCGGGAAAAGGCCGTTGTTCTGTCTCAATTTAAAAAAAGAATACAGTTTATTTAATTACGTTCTTTTTTTTTAAGTAACATGTAGGCATTTAATTACAGCTGAATATATAATATGTACATAATCACGTGTATAAGAATCGATCACTAATTACCAGTCGCCCTATATTCATTAACAATTAAACGTTTAAAGAAAAGTTCACTAAATAAACTACATTTTATTGTAAACTGTTATTTTTTTCTAAATAAGACACGATTTTGTTGAAAGTTAATGAATTTGGATCTGATATATCATAAACAAAACGATGTTTTCATAATATAGCAAAGAAATATTATTTAATAAAGATTTATTACAATCGTATAGATATAGGTAGAATCTGCAATTTACAGGTGATTTATACACTTAAAACAAAAACTCCTCACATATTTAATTAGGATTTCTTGAGTAGCAATATTAAAAGGCTAATTATGTCTATTTACCAATAAATATACAAAGTAATTTCTTAAATCTAAAACATTTCTAAGATCAACACAGTTTCTCAACACGTCACACAAAGTCCGTGCGTGACTAAACGTTTAGCGTGTCATTCGGCCATATTTGATTTATTATGAAGCAAACTTGTGGTCAACGAAATACGGTCAAGATTTTTACTGACTTACCGCAATCGTACTCTCGGAAGAATAGGCGGATTTCTATAATGTATTATACCATATTTATAAAGACAACCGACGAATAAAAATACACAATGATCGTCTTGGTAGAGGACCGGTTAGAAGTATTAAAAAAAAATCGGTATAGTTATTACGATCTTACATAATTATAAGCAAAGGTATGCGTGTATTCTGCCAAATTCCTGACTCATCTTTGACCACACCTTATTTCAATAAAGGTGGGCAGTCATCGAAAAGGTTTTATAAAATCACAAAATATTTTCGGATTGGTATTGGTACCCATATTCCAAGTCATGTCCTCGAACTCGCCTCCACATCGTATCATAAAATTGTCAGTTATAGCTTGTTATAATTCGACATACTGCGTATCCCACTCATACGAGCAATTCGTTTAGTGAACATATTTATTGTTCGTACAGCTATGGAGCGGAATTCTGTGCCAGAGACTTCAACCTATTTTCTGATAACTACAACCTCCCTCAGGTTATTCTTTTGTAAATGTTATTTCTAGGCAAGTGTACGTCGCCCACATTATCGCTTAACATCAGGTGAGATAATGATAAAACGCGAGACTATTAATAAAAATAAAACGGAGGATTAACCTGTTGTATGGCCGGAACGCGGATTTACGCGGGACACAATAACTTTTTAATTGTGTCACTAATAACGGCATACGAAAGGTTAAACGAGAACTACACTAAACCGGTGCACACGTGGACCACGCTTGATATGTACTTAGCGTGGCGTCGCGTGGTATAAATCAAATGTAGCTCTACAAGTCTAGTTTTCATGTAAAATGTATGGAGACCGACGCAACGCGCCCAGATCGTCGTACGTGGCCCACGTTCGCGCAATGTAGAACTACATTACGCTCGCCACGCGATGTCGTTCTACGTACAAATCAGGCGTGGTCCACGTGTGCAGTTGTGTAGTTCTAGCTTAATTTTTTTTTTAGCAACCGAGTCGAGAGGAGTCTATTGAAATAGACTCTGAATGGGCCTTAAGGTATTCGTTTAAGAAAGATTAAAAAGGTTTCTGTAATTATTTGAAAAAGAAAAGGTTCCCGTAACCTCGTGATGTAGGTATCATGACGAACTGCGACCGTGATTGATGACCTACTGCTAAACGTATTGTGCTCAAAGGATTTCTAAAGGCGTTTTGCGCCATTATACCTACGTCACGTGTGGGTTAAAAATCGTTTACGTCTTTTGTAACTGTCCTTTTTACGGGTTGAGGTGTTCTATCACGGGTTAGATTGCGAAGTGATTTATTTTTATTGGGAAATCAATTTTCCTAATAATGTACATGCAATTTTCTTTATTTGAAATGATAAAACAAGTCTGGAATAAAACTTGGTAAAGCAAGTTGGAAATGTAGTGTGTTTACAGTTCTTCGACTACTTTATCTATAATATAAAAATGAATCGCAAAATGTGTTGGTAAGCGCATAACTCAACAACGCCTGGACCGATTTCGCTAATTTTTTTTTGTTGTGTTCGTTATTATGAGGAGAAGGTTCTTATGGAAAAAAAATGAAAATTAGGGTAGTGTAGGGTAGTGTAGGGTAGAGTAAGGTAGAGGAGGGTAGAGTAGAGTAGGGTAGAGTAGGGTAGAGTAGGGTAGAGTAGGGTAGAGTAGGGTAGAGTAGGGTAGAGTAGGGTAGAGTAGGGTAGAGTAGGGTAGAGTAGGGTAGAGTAGGGTAGAGTAGGGTAGAGTAGGGTAGAGTAGGGTAGAGTAGGGTAGAGTAGGGTAGAGTAGAGTAGGGTAGGGTAGAGTAGGGTAGAGGAGGGTAAGGTAGAGTAGGGTAGAGTAGAGTAGAGTAGAGTAGGGTAGGGTAGAGTAGGGTAGAGTAGGGTATAGTAGGGTAGAGTAGGGTATAGTAGGCTAAAGTATGGTTTAGTAGGCTGAAGTAGGGAAGAGCGGGAGCGAAGCCGCGCGGGCAAAAGCTAGTTAGGAATAAACAACAAAGCAATAGCGATTTTTTAACGATTTCAATCAAATCGCGACATTTTGTAAAAGATTAATGCGAGACAAACTTATATCTACACTAATATAATAAAGAGGTAAAGTTTGTTTTTATGTTTTTTTGTTTGTAGAAGGTAAACTCTGGAAGTACTGGTCCAATTGCTAAAATTTTTTCACCGAGAGAAAGCTGCTTTATACATAAACGATATTTTATATTCGCGGACGAAGTCGTGAGCAAAAGCTTGTACCTAATAATTTACACATAACTAAAAATATAGGTACCTACCTACATATCAATATATTATCTAAACACCAGCAGCTTCGCTCACATGATGGGCCATTTATTTCCACTTTGGGTTATCTCATCAGAAATTTGTTAGTAGGGAACCCTATTGTTTTTAAAATAAAAAATAGCATATAATATCTCAATGATAAAGTAGCATTCTACTGATAAAAGATTTTTTTAAATCAGTATAGTTTATTCTTCTCTACATACTTACAATAAATCTGTAGAAGTTTTTATTTGTGCGCGCATCACGTATAATGTACGAAATTGATGTAGATGACTTTTATACATTAAAATTGTGTGTAAATTGACATATTACTCGGTTGATTATATCGAAAGATATACTACATTCATTGACTATTACTGTACCCGCACACGGGCTTCAAAAGAACGCCGCTTCAAACTTCATTTTGAGGCTGCCTTTTTTGTGGCTCGTGTGCAGCGATGCCGAAACAAAAAAAAACGCTTCAAGCTTCACCGCACACAGGAGGTGTCGCGCGCTTCAGCTGTTTTTTGCGGCCGCTTCTAGCTTTTTTTGTGGCCGCTTCTAGCTTTTTTTGTGGCCGCTTCTAGCTTTTTTTGTGGCCACTTCTAGTGTTTTTTTGTGGCGGCGTTTTTTTTTACGAACGTCAGCTAGTTACAAATAAAATTCAAATATTTTCAGCCAGGCAAGTATACATAAAATACGTAATATATCACAAAGGAACATTGGCATATCTCCACGAGGGACACGACACACGGGTTTACATCGGAATGCGAAGCGCTTTATAACGCATTTGAAAAATATACGCGAGACTCCGCAATAAAATGCAGAGCAAATGTCACCTAGTGTGTGAACGCCCGAATTATTGCTCTAATACAAAGATGGCGAACCCATATTAATAATAATAATATAATTTATTTCTAAAAAAAATATACAATCAGTAGTCACAATTAAAATAAATAATTAAAAACACAATGTGTACATTAAATCCAAGTAAATTAAATTAACTTATTGGAGAATGTGCCACTAAAATAATAAAAAAAATAAAGTCGTCGTGATGTGCCAACAAAGAATCTTGACTTAGAAATTTAATGGACAAACCAAACTAAATACTATTAATTTTAATTTGAAACTCGATATTCACACGTAATGTTTACAGTTATTTATTTATTTAATTAAATAAAAGATAAAAATAGTGTGATTACTATTGTTTCAAATCATCTATATGTTGTACATCTTAGACTGGCGTCACTCACTGGCGTGCCCAAATAATTTTGCCAGGTGCCACCCCTGGCACGCATGTCATAGATTCGCCACCTCTGCTCTAGTATATTCTCTATTTTATTATGCTGAGTTTTTCTAATTTTATACAGCTCTATTTTATTTATTGATGAAATTCATTGATGTTTTACAAAGCTTTATTAGAATTTATTTATAAGCCTTACTGGAATGCACAATCAAGGCAAAATATTTTGCTTTGTTATTTTTTTAATCAATGAATTCTGCATACAAATGAGTGATACAAATAATGAGATACCTGAGGAGTATCTATGACGAGATGAGAGACAAGAAAATTGTGAAATCTAATCCTAATCAAGTTTGATGAAACAATGTTGGTATTGTAATCATTGTCCTAGAAGAAATAGTTTAATTTCTTTAAGATCATAACCACCAACCGTCTGTGTTAAGACCGCCATTAATACCCATATATTAACAAGTAAATTAACGTATAAGTTGTGTTATTTTTGTAGGATACAATAAAGTTTATGCTATTCTATCATTTCCGGGACCTCTCCTCTGCTCTATATTCCTGCAGGTCTCTAAAAACTGTTGCGGGACCATTGCGCTGCTCCGTATCCCTGTAGGCGTCTCAAGTAGGCGTATTATACCTCTTTGCATGCTGTAAGCCCTCACAAACCCTGGTGGCTGCACTGGAGGGCCTGTTCATGCCCTCAGACCTCCCAGCCTTTTCGGATTTCAGTTAACTTTTTTATTTGCTCCTCTTCTTAAACTCTACCATTTATTTTTACTTGACATTGCCCTACATAGAATTAACGATTTTAGAAAATGTATTTTTTGTTGAAAGGTCAAATTCTGTCAAACAATCTACACTAACATATAATAAAAAAGGTAAAGTTTGTTTTTTTTGTTTGTACGAGGTAATCTCTGAAAGTACTGGTCCGATTGCTAAAATTGTTTTCACCGTTAGAAAGCTGCTTTATTCCTGAGTGACAGGCTCTATTTTATGTACCTACGCAGGCGAAGCAGCGGGCAAAAGCTAGTTTAGTAAGGCATTCGTTTTACGTTTGTCAATTTCGGATCAGATGTCTTTTCCGTTCAGTGGGCTAGCTGATTCAGATTCACCTCTAGACATTCGAATATAGCCACTTTTACATGTTTCGAAATCATATTTGTTATTCCCAATACGGAATCCTGTGCAAACATCGCTGTAAAGCTCAGAGAGACAGCGTCCTAATTCCGAATTTGTTCACTGCTACTTCAAATTGTGAAGCTTTTTGAAATTCACTTCCAACCAGAAATCAGTTAGGTACAACTTGTGGAATTCATAGAGGAATTCATTAGGTAAACCATGACGTTTACTACAGAATCTCCGCTCAAATGAATTTTGATTCTGGCTACTTATTTCTTTGTTTTTGTTAACACTGTCAACTAACTAAAACATTTTCGAGTTAGGACTAGGATTAAGTGAGGACTCTTTGAATGCCGTAATTAGAGACACAATAGAAAGACAATTGCTTATGTCGAACTGTGTAACATAAGACATTCAAAAGGTTAAGTTTATCAGGGTTTGTGCGGCATCTCTCCGCAGACCACGTCCCACCTTCCATCCTGCACAACGTACCCTATTTCCTGTTCACGTAGGGATCTAATGACAGCATCAGGGATGGTATCGCCGTCCGAATACTGGGCAAGGCGTGGAATTTAATTAGTTTTGCCATCGACACGCTAAGAAGAAGGACTAGGGTAAGACTAGGAGCCAAATAGGCTTTACACCCTAATTAGCTCTAACCCTTCAACAGTTCAGTTTAGGTGGTAGTAAAGCTGGAGTGATTTTAGGTACGTCAAAGCAATCAGGACTGCGGTCAATCTACCTGATAGTTCGAAAGAGCTACTGCAGCTTTGGAACGTAAAGGCCAACTCAAGAAGTACAGGTGAATCTTACTCAGTATAAGTCTGACACTCCATCTCACTCTACCTAGTGCCGCAAGAGTAATTTTATGAAACCCAGGATCTCTGTGTGTTCCATAAGGTTGCAGCAGTCTTTCTCATTATGTTGGAAAACTTTTACTTGACATTTATAAATAATATATTGGAAACACTGAACTAAAAAGAATATTCCCATTCATTTGTCCAGTTGTCTAACCACACAAACATTTAATGTAGCAAACTTTTCAATTTCCCTTTTTTGCCCGGTTCCACATTCCAGTTACCCAGCAATAACTTAAAAAGAACGGCAGCAAGAAACTTGATTATCAGTCCTGTAAGCTAAGACCTGTGTACATATCGCACCCTTACCTAGAGTAAACATGACTTAACTCAAAATTCCTATAAATTCTAATTTTGCTACAATATGTCTACGTCGCGGGACGGCATCCATTTTGTAAAATAATGAACACATACGTGAAACTTCGTGAGTGGCTTCCTTTTGTCTAGTTTGTCACACTTTAGCCCAAATTATGAATGAAAAGAAATATGGGAAGGTTCTTCTTCTTTCTGCCCTTATCCCATATTACATGGGGTCGGCACAACTTGTTTTTTTCTTCCATTCTGTCCTGTCACCCGTCAAACTATCTTTTTAACTCCCTTTTTTTTACCATAAAAAAGAACAACAATCAACAATATAAATATATGTTCTGAAGATTTTCTTGCTCATTTACAAAAATTTAAATTTCTGAGTTAGGTCATGTGCATTCTAAGTTGCGTTTTTCTCAAGACACATTGTGTTTCGATAAAAACGCCAAGTAATATCGGTTTGTTCGTCTCGACGAACGTTGGTGCTCTCTTACACTGGCTACGAGCAATTTTTAAAGTCTGAGTTGGAGGCATGTGTACTTTCAGTTGCCCATTGCATTCCAGGATCACGGTAACTCTTTCTGTCGCAGCTCCCGTCCGTTATGATAACACATCTATGCGGGACTCGTGGAACAAATTACGCGGTCGATTCTGGTTGGGTCCTTACTGAACGGCCACACGGCGAGCTACCTATTGGTCGCCGTCCACAAGCCCGTGCCTACAGTAGCCAAGAATCGCCCCGCAACTCCCTGAGAGTCTCCTAAGGCTACCGCTGAAGCGTAAGGATGTCCTCTCCTTCATGATGATGTTCTTCCTTCTGTTAGACATAGGCCTCCCCCAACTGTCGCCACAATGAACGATCCTGTACGTCTCGCATCCATCGGTTTCCCGCAAGCTTCACCAGGTCATTGGTCCGCTGCGCAACGCTGCGTC
Organism: Mythimna albipuncta; assembly: GCA_929112965.1. Taxonomy (NCBI): domain Eukaryota; kingdom Metazoa; phylum Arthropoda; class Insecta; order Lepidoptera; family Noctuidae; genus Mythimna; species Mythimna albipuncta. The sequence continues at coordinate 6,910,670 of OV815969.1, read as the reverse complement.
CTCCGGTACGCGGTCGCCACTCCAGAACCTGTCGGTTCCAACGGCTATCTGTTCTGCGAGCAATGTACCCTGCTCATTGCCACTTAAATTTGGCAATTCTTCGTCCTATGTCGGCAACTTTAGTTCTCCAGCGGAAATCTTGATTTTTGATTCGATCGACGAACCCCGAGCATAGCCCTTTCCATTGCCCTATGGGTGACTTTAAGCCTTCTGATGAGGCCCATTGTGAGCCTATCCATACTAGAAATAAACTTCTACGAGCTCAGAATACGATGGATGCGACGTACAGGAACGTTCGCTGTAGCGACGCTTGGGGGAGGCCTATGTCCAACAGTGGACGTATATCGGCTGAAATAATGATGAATGATGAGCTCAGAGTACACCATATTTTTAAAAATTTCTGCTTCACCTAGAAAGCTGTTGACCCCGACTTATGTCATTATTATGGTGACCATGACATTGATTTCAATAATAATGTTACATAAGTCGGAATAGCGCGCGTATTGCATATAAATGCCTAATTTGTTACACGTATCTTCCATACTAAATAGAAACGATTTGTATGCTTTGGTATTATGGTTGTTATGTAGAAAGCTTTTTATAAGTTGCAGGATTATATTCAAGATAAAAATGCTTCTGGTCCAGCTCCACTACCACTAGGGCGTACTAATTAGTTGATTAGTTAGAAACTAATATTATTATTTTTGGTATTTGTGAATGTGAAGCACCATGGAGCTTTTTTATTAGGTTCCAACTTATTTATTTTTTGACATTACGAGTATGGCAGTTGAGAGTTGGTCATGCTCACTCAAATGTCTCGCTGTTGGTGGCAAGTGGTATTGGGTCATTCAGTTCCCTTAAAAATGGTGGAGCTGAGTGGGGCTGATGCACGCGTCATGCTCGTGAACGGTTGCCGTCAGATGGGACTGGTCATCTCTTAGCTGCCAGTGGCTTAATTCAGTTTCTATCTTTTAATAATTTGACATTTTTATTTCATTACTACATTGTGCTCACATGATAGAAGCAACAAGTAATATGTAACCAAGCATTATATGTAACACATAATATGATTTAAAAGAGTGTCCATGCAGTTTCTTGCACGTTCTTCTCCATAGAGACCTACACTTTTCTTGGACTGACCGACATTTGACTATTCAAAAGTGCCTGCAAATGGACTATTTGAAATAAATGCTTTGACTTTAACTTTGAAAAGGTATCAAAAGAATTCGTGATGACAGAATATGGTACTGGATAAAAAATCTACTGTTGTAGCTCCTTTGAAAGAAATCTTCCATTCCAATCCACTCAACTGTCATATGACAACGAAAAAATCCCCAATTAATGCCAATAGAAACTACATAATTAACTGTCATTTCAATTTAATTAAGTCAAGAGGGCTCAATAATAAGGGGCGATAATTACAAATCATACATATTTGTGCCCCGTGTGACTACACCTCTTTCACTCAGTCAGTAGACTATTTGAAGTTACATCGGTAATCGTCATTTATATTTTTACCCAGAGTTTTTGTATAATATATGTATAGATATAAATTATCTGTTAAACAGTATACATATGTATGTATATATTTTTTCATTGTAATATTTTATACATATATAAAAGGAGAAACTGACTGACTGCCATGTCAAGGCACAGCCGAATGTACTGAGACTAGGAACATGAAATTTTAAGCTTTTTTTATAGCAAAGATGAGTACTAAGAAACGGCTTTTCAAGTCTATTTTCACGAGGGCGAAACCGCTGGTAGAGGCTAGTATTTAGATAATACCTACATATAATACATATTAGTATCACAAAATAGATAGGTACAGAAGTCAATCTCATTTATACCTACGCTAGGCGGTCGCGCTAGGGTCAACGCGTTGTGCCGAACTGTACGAGTGCGACCGAGGGATTGAGCGGAGATATCGTGTCCGTTAGCGGTGTCTATGTGTGCGTTGCTTGAGCGCGCTTCGTATGTAGATTTTTTTCTGTACCAATCTATTTTGTGTTAGTATTGTCACATCAATAACAATGCCATTTCATTTAATTACATACTTTTATAATATTATTTTATTTTTACTTTTTATTTGCAATGATCTGTTTAAAACAAATAAATAAAGACTCGAAAACGCGTTAGAGAAATCAAATCTTAATTTAAAACACAAATAATCAAATATACAAACTTATTAGAAACTCATCAAATTCGTGGAAAACTTTGGCAATCGTCGAGGGAAATGAAGTCATCAAAATTGATCAATAGCCAGCCATCTTAGTTTTGTGCGAGGTGAGTGATCGACCTTCCCCTGGGACAAATACAAGACTACTCTAACTGCTCTAAATAAATCGATATAATTTGAATCAAAGTTCGGAAAGTCATTCTGAATATTTTCTCTGTTATCCTATTATAAAATTGTGCTCGTTTATTTTGAAGTCCAAGTCTTCTTCTTGTTTGTGAATGAGGACGCTTTCAATTTATGCGTTCTTTGACAGCCTGCTGCGGTGCGGATGTGGTGCGTTAGTTGTACTGCGTACGAACGATCGCATTTTTCATATAGCTCGCTGTGCTGCAACCATGCGGCGAACGGTCAACAACATCATAAGCATGTTCAATTCGGCGTTGAATAGCGCATCACTGGTATACAAACGCACGACAGCCAGATACGTTTTCAATTTAGGCACTTGTTGTCGGACTGCTAACGTACTGTGGTGTGGGGGTATGTCTGTTACTTCTGCACGCTAGAATAGTTTTAGAAGCAGCATTTAGAAAAAATATGGCACACAGGTAGACCATGTCCTGGATTAGCACATAGGACACCTTTTTCTTAAATGAAATATGTTCCCTTGAGACAATTTTCTAGTTTTATGCGGGCGAAGTCGCTGGCAGCAGCTAGTAATGTAGAAAAGAAAGTCTCTTGTAAGCTTGTACTTATTTATTATATTGTATAGCTTCTATCTCCCTTTGTACGCATTTAATTATAATCTGATATTCAATAGAAAGTCTTGTAAACGTCCTGCGAGCTAACATCTCCTAATGCTGCAAATCTTTGAAAATTATCTTATGTTTTATTTTACAATGAAAACAAAATTATATAAATTAAAAAAATATAATAGCAAGAACTACATTAGACGACGCACACTTGGGCCTCGCCTGATTTGTACTGAGCGGCGCGTTGCGTAGCGTCACGTGACGTAAATCTAATATAGCTTTAGAAGTCTAGTTGCCATATAAAATGTATGGAGACCGACGCGGCCAGTTCGGCGCTCGTGGCACACGTGTGCGCAGTGTAGTTCTACCTTAAAACGAGAATTACATTAGACCGACGCACACGTGGCCCTCGCCTGATTTGTAAGGAGCGGCGCGTTGCGTAGCGTCGCGTGGCGTAAATCTTATATAGCTTTAGAAGTCTAGTCGCCATATAAAATGTATGGAGATCGACGCGAACAGATCAGCGTACATACTCGTAGCCTGTGTGCCCAATGTAATTCTACCTTTATTTTCTTCAATATTTTTTTATTCTTTTAGGTAAGTAGGTAACGTTATACCAAAGCTTCCTACCAAGGGAGGTTGAGCGCTTTAACAAAAGATAACAGTATAATAACCTCCACACAAACCCTTTAACAGTTAACCGTTATATTATGATGCAGCGTTTTGACGCAACTCGCGGCCCACCCATTCAATTCCGTAAAGTGCTTACGTTACTCCACGTAGGTATATCTAAATACAATTTTGCTAAATTTAAAAGGAGCTTGTTATACGCACAAACCATGGTTAGAAGTGATTGCTTGTTGTTATAAGCTTTAAAATTGGATTTTTTTTAATCTTGCCACACACTAGGACTTACTCCTTATAGGGATTGCAAATATTCGAAGTTTTGATATTCGAATAGCTCCGAAAAAATGTTCGCATATTATTCGAATATTCGAAAATCAAAATTTCGAATATTTGCAATTCCTATGACTGTACAGTGGGTGCGTTCACAAAATATACGCCAGGCACTCAGATCCTGAACAACTATCTATAGCATCATTATTATTTCTCAATAGACGTCCGCTGTTGAGCATAGGCCTCCCCCAACTGTCGCCCCAACGACCGAGCCTGTGCATCTCTCATCCATCAGATTTCCCTCGACATGGTGATCCAACCATTTGTAGGCAATACAAATATGTATATGTGCCGTGCGGAAAAAACACACCTCACGTAGCACGGCAGCCAACCACACAATCACTGAGCAAACCGTGACATTGAAATTAGAAGGATATTATTTGGATTTTGAAAACTAATCTCAATACAATAAAGAAATTCGTTATGAAATACTGTGCCCATTATTAGATAGATCTAACGTTGTAGTTATTAAACGGAAAAGCCCAGAAGTAAAATTATATAAGGTAAAGATAAGATAAGAATATTATCAACAGAAAGTAAAGGAACAATTTCTAACTTCTAGAATTGCGCGAAGTAACTTTGCCACTCAGATCTAAAATAGATATAGAATTCTAGATTCCGAATACATTGCCAGATTAAGCATCGAATAAGCCATTTACACCTACATAATTTTAGATATTCATTGATCAGTGATGGCCCTGTGGTAAAGGCCTCGGCTTAGAAGTGGTACATCATGGGTTCAAACCTAGGCAGATGCTTTATTTAGTGTAATTTATTTTATCATCCCTGCTCTCAAAACGGTAAAGGAATGGATTATAAGGAACCTGGTATTATCTATACATCTATATATACATATAAATAAAATTGGAGTATCTGTTTGTAATATTGCAATAATCGCTTTTTACTATTTGCATATGAACATAATACGGTACATACACCAAAATAACATTTTTTTTATTTTTTTCTATCTCAATGTCTGTCTGATTGTTCCGGCTAATCTCTGAAATGGCTGGACCGATTTTGACGGGACTTTTTTTGGCAGGTAGCTAAGGTAATAAGGAGTACCTTAGGCTACTTTTATTTTATAAAAAATAAATTCTAAATCCTGTAGTCTACGCGAACGAAGTCGCGGGCACAGCTAGTAAGAACTAAAAATTCAAAGTCATGTGACATCCAACCCGCACAGGGACCGCCTAGTGGATTACAGCCCAGTTCCTTTCTTAAAGAAACCTGAGTCCCAGCGGTGGGAACATTTTGACAACGTAAGGCTAATTATGTTACACTGTATTCTACGGTACGGTACTAATACAATAGTTACGCTTTGTTTTAAAGTGTCCTTTGTAGTCAAACAGTTTTCCAGTACACAATTTTCGAAAAAGGTTTTTGTCAAAAATGAAACAAAACTACTGGCAGGTAATACAAGCAACTAACTAGATTTCGGATAAAAAAAAAAACAAAAAATTTCTGTTCCACGTTTGAAAATTTGCAGTTTAAACGAAAATATGATACGGCAACAACTTTGGAAGCGACGCAAACATGCTGGAAAGTTCCCGAAAATTTCGTTTATCAGTGCAAAATACATGGTGGAAATTCATTAAAAGTTCTCGTATGCAACCAATCATCCCCCTTTAAGATGGAACACGTCGAATGTGTGCTCATATCGTACGACATTGATAGATAGGGGGCCAACGAGCCACGGACTGAAAAATCCCTTTCCGAACGTACGTTGGCTGGGGATGGAAATCGACGGGTATTTGACAAATAGATAGAATTGAAAGATGCATCTGTGTAGTGTGAAAGATGTCTGGCGATATTTTAGTAAAATATCTGGACTGTTTTGGCTTTGAAAATGGTTCGAAGGGTATTGGGATATTGACGAATGATTTCAGAGATCAATACAATATTGGCCCTGGAACGCAAAGGGTACCTGAAGGAACAAAGGTGAATTTTATTCAGTAACCGTCGTATACTCCCTCTCGCTCCAGCCAAAGCGGTAGAAGCTATTTGATGGTTTTCCATCTCAAAAAAGAGAGAGGTAAATACGAAGTTGTTTTTTATAAATGTTTTTCATTAGGTACTTATGCAAAATAGTTGCAAGCATAAAATAAATTGATAACATAACTTTGTCAACTTAGTCAATCCAAGATTGAGTTTGGCAAAGTTTAATTACGAAAACTAGTAACTTCTAAAAGTAATTCGAGCGCAAAATATGATTATTTCGCAAAAACTTTTTACATTACAAAACATAATAGTGCAATATTTTCTTCAAGACATTATAAATGGTGTTTATAGAAAATTTTAACTAATCAAAAACTTAAAACGTTTATTCTGAAATTCTTATGTGACTCCAAATTGTTTGAGTTTTTAATTCAAATTATTTTTTTTTTTTGTTATAATGAACACAAATAATTGCGTAATTAGAGAACAAATTTAAGTTAGGTTTCTTAATCATCTTCCTGCCCTTAGCCCGTTTTATTTGAGATCGGCGCAACACGTTTCTTTCTTCCACTCTGTCCTATCACCCATTTTTTGTTTGGTGGGAAAATCATCAATGACAACCCCCGCTCTTGGGCGGAGCGGGAGATAGTGTCAGACTCTTACTGGGGCTCGAGTTGTCTTTCGAAACTAACCCTGGTCCCGGTAGGCTTCCACCCATCTGGGCCCTTGCTGTTGCTGACAACTCCTTGAGGCGCGCGGGAACAGTGCGCGCCGTCGACGACTTGGGCTTGGTCCGGACAGTTACCGTATGGTCGGACAGCGAGCTACCCATTGCGCACTGTCCGCAAGCCCGCGCCTACGGTGGCTGGAAATCGGGATAGGAATCCCGGCGGCGGCGAGAGCGCTGTTGCGGTCGGCGTCCTCCTTTGCGAGTATTACTGCTTCGCAGAAGTCGGCGACTGCCTGCCGCTCCTCCTCGCTCCGGACCATGGCCTGAACCAAGGCCCGGGCCCTATCACCCATCACGCTATCACTAACTCTCTTTTCTTTCATATCACTTCTTACACAATCCATCCATCTCTCTCGCCATCCATCCAGATGAATACTCATAACTCTTTTAGTAACATGCGTTTCATCCCTCTTTTTCACAAGTTACGCTTCCTAGTCAGGCTTATTGGTACGGGACCGCGGTCCTAATTTCCACATTTATGCATGATTTTTTTTTAATTATTTCGGGACAACAAAAATTCTGTACTTATTTTATTTGTGGTTCCAAAATACTACCCAAAATAAAAATTATACAGATGGAAGAGAACTCGGTCCAGTCCAACAAGCCTCAGGACCCGTCAAGTCATTAAAACCTAAAATTAAAAAAAAATTGAACAGATTTGCAAATATCCAACCAAGTACTTAAACTCAACTACAAAATTAACAACAAAAAAAGCCAATAATCTAACAGTAAAAAGAGTAAAATAAAACATACTCATCTAAAAAGCAGTTACAAAAATAGCCTCCCCGTCGATTCCCATTGAGGCACAGTTGTATTTGCAAAGCAAAGATTGAGGCGAGGCGGCCGGGGCCGGGCGGCCCAAACGCTGTTTACAACGTAAACATCATTGCGCATAATCGTCTTTTTTTTTCTTTTTACCCGTGTTTACTTTTGCAGCACAAATGACTTTCCCTCTTTCAAATAAAGTGGTTTATCTACATATTCTACACTAGCTTTTGCCCGCGGCTTCACCTGCGCACACGATATATGTATATATATGTCAATCAGGAATAAAGTAGCTTTCTATGGGTGAAAAAATTTTAGCAATCGGACCGGTTTTTTCAGAGATTACTTCTTACAAACAAAAAAAAGAAACTTTACCTCTATATAATACTAGTGTAGATACTAACAGAGCCACGCCCTAGGTTCTGTTTTATGAAACAAGGACGCAATTCAAGTTTCTCTTGAAGAGATGGGCCGACTAGGCAGAATAGTCGCCAACTATTTTGGCTCGAAATTCGGCTTTCCCGACTCTTCCATTTTAAATAAGTATCCATATTTTTATTACTAGTATGCAAAATTGATTTCGTTCTTAAAAATATACGTCATTTATTAATCTAGCTTCTATAGGCAGCTTCGCCCGCGCGGACATCTTACGTTCTTTGTACCAAAGCTCATTAAAATTGAAACGTATCATACACAGACGGAGTTACTTTCACATTACTAATAAGTATTCATAATATAAGTATTTTATTTTTGTAACTTTATTTTTTTAACTGTTATTTTTGTAACTCATTAAGTGCCGACTAATCGCCGACTCTAAATTGTTTAGGTGGCAATCAAGGCTAGTCGGCGACTAGTAGGACCATCTCTAGTTACTAGAAAGTCTTCGATCAAAACGTGAAGTACCTACTTCATTTAACTTTGTACGAGTAATTGGGTCGTGTTTTGAGATTTGATGCTACAAATTATATTCTTAGAATAATTATGTAGGTCTACTTATTAGGAACGTATCTCTTATATTTAATTAATTTATTCAGGTCACGATATCTTCTAGAGGGCCTTAATTAGTGAGCGATTTCATGTGTAAACTTTTGTAAACTTCTTATGGATTAAACAAAATTTACGAAATCATAATATCCCTTAAAATTAAGCCCAGATTTTTCTTCAAGGGCTAATATATTCAAGAGGTTTACACGTACATAAAGAAAACTTACCCCAAAAACCCAAGAACCGTTTTCCTTTGCAAATCCAGACTAATTTCGGAGCAATCTTATTCAAGTAAAATAAAACACAAATGCTTACCTTTTTATTTAAAAAAAAAAGCTAGACACACACCCTTATAAGCCCTACCATATTTTAGCATAACGTTAGGTAACACCATTGCGAGATTTTGCGAGGATGCCTACATAAATTCGTATATGTTTACCAACGTTGAAACGTGTTTGTGTATTAATTTTAATGTAATTGTTGACATTTTACATATACAAAGGACATGTCAAGTCTTTCATGTCGTTTGTTTCTTTGACGCTGTGCCACTGTAAGAATTAAGAGGAATAATAACACTGTTGCCAACCTCTTTGAGCAAGGTGAAGATAATTAGTTTAACATTCGTGTTTAAAATGTTAGAAAATATGTGTTACTAAACGGATTTTGCCTGCTAGGGATGTTATACTAGTTATTCTTATTTTGTAGTTACTTTAAACTTTATAGTTATTTTATGGGCAGGGCACATTGTTCGCAGATCAGATTGCCGTTGGGGACGAAAGGTTCTGGAGTGGCGACCGCGTACCGGAAAACGCAGCGTCGTAAGACCTCCTACAAGATGGACCGATGACCTGGTAAAGGTAGCGGGAATCCGATGGATGCGAGACGCACAGGATCGTGCATTGTGGCGACACTTGGGCGAGGCTTATGTCCAACAGTGGACGTCTATCGGGTAAAAAGATGATGATGACGATGAGTTATTATACACAAGTGCTCTCTTTTATTTCTCTTTTGTTTTCTTTTGAGTTACTGAAGGCTTAGCCAAGATGATAATCTACAATCGTTAACGCTCATAGAAAAAAAAACGCTAGATGTAAGAGAATGACATCATCTCAACGTTAAGTCACGTGGTCAGAACAAACGAATTGGAGACGGAGACTGTAGAAAGAGATTAGAAACAAAACGATCGTAACTCTACTAGACCTGCTGGAGGTTTTTTTTTTTTTATTGTTGATAGGTTCGCACTTGACCGCTATCTCACCTGATGGAAAGCGACGATGCGGTCGACGATGGAACGCGCTTACCTAAAAGAAACCTATTCACTCTCGACTTAAAGATTCCCGGGTTGTAGCTATCAGAAAACACAGACTCCGGTAAGGAATTCCACTCCCTAGTCTTGACTAACAATTTACACCACAAGCTCTCACTAGACATGTCGCAATATCGTTTGCCATTACAGAGGACATTATTTTAGTAGTCTCACTTACAAAAGCATACAACAGTTACGCAATAATTATGTTGAAAATATGACCCACATATTTATATATGCAAGACCATGGATCAACAATAGCATAGCAATATGTTTTCTAAATTTCTATTACCTATTATACAATACAGCAATACGCACGAAAACGCAATGAAACTCCGCTCGGAATGGACAGCGTTTGTGTTAAGGCTTATAGTCCCTTGAACATCTAGGCGGAATTAAATGGACACATACGCGACCCGTGTGCTTTTAATCCCGGCCGGCTGCGCCCTTATAGAGCTTTTTTTATGGTGGGAAAATCATCAATGACAACCCCCGCTCATGGGCAGAGCGGGAGATAGTGTCAGACTCTTACTGACTAAAAACCCACCCCGTTCCTTCAAGCCTTTATACCGGGGCTCGAGCTGTCTTTCGAAACTAACCCTGGCCCCGGTAGGCTTCGACCCATCTGGGCCCCTGCTGTTACTGACAAGTCCTTGAGGCGCGCGAGAACAGTGCGCGCCGTCGACGACTTGGGCTCGATCTGGACAGTTACCGGACGGTCGGACGGCGAGCTACCCATTGCTCACTGTCAGCAAGCCCGCGCCTACGGTGGTCGGAAATCAGGATCGGAATCCCGGCGGCGGCGAGAGCGCCGTTGTTGTCGGCCTCCTCCTTTGCGATCATTACTGCTTCGCGGAAGTCGGCGACCATGGCCTGAACCAAGGCCCGGTGCGAGGGGTCTCCACCGCCGATCGCCCCCACGAGAACACGGCGATGCTCCGCCCAAGCAGGGCACACCTCGACTGTGTGCTCCACCGTGTCCGGGCGTTCCGCACAGTGGCGACACCCGGGCGTCTCTGCCCTTATAGAGCTGACCTTTAAATCCATTTTCTTTACGAAATATTGTTTGAATTACGTTATGCTATGTAAGTACACTTTGAAGAATATTTAATCACCAATTTTTGTGTGTAAAAATGTTTCTAAAGATCCAAACCGTTTCAAAGGTGTAGGAAAAGTTGCCAAATTGTTAAATATTTTTTAAGAGAAAAGTATTAATTGCACCATAAAATCATAGTTGGTAATGTTGTTCTTGAATCTATAATGAAGAAATATTTTTTTCAATCCTAGCTGTTACCGAGGAGTAAGGCATCAGAAAGTCACAGTTTTATGGCACTGCTCGGGCGCTTGGGCCTTAAAGATTGCAACAGTAGATTGAGTCCTAACGGATCGTGTGTCCAGTGACCGCTAACCACGCTATATGATTACGTACTATTTTGCTTTGTTTGGACTCGGGTCTATTGGGAAACCACTGGTTTTCGTAGAGGCACTACCATGTAGGTATTGCTTTAGAGGAAGGTAAGCACTATTTTTGTTCACTATAGCTAATTGTTTTGTAAAGACTAAATGTAGGCAGCTTACATCAAAATATAACTCGTTTTTTGACACAAGTACACATGTATGAAGGTTCTTACAGAGACATGACGAAAAAATACGACCACGCGTATTTTTATTTTTGATTTATTAGAGATGGTTGTGTCACATATAATCAGTCTTCCTGGATGCCTGATGACTCCTCCAGTTTTGACAATACGTTCTTAATCGTAGAACTGGAGATCTTATATTGTTTCAATTGGTAGCCCTGACTTTATAAGTAGGTACTTACTGAGAGTGACCACCATATCTAAGAGTTTATTCTAATCCATGAAATATTGTTTTCATCAAATTAGAAAAACCTCACACTAAAATTACGAATCCGTTTTTTTTTAAATAATAATATTGTTGTTACTAGAAAAATACTCTTGTTGCGCACCCTGTGGGTATATTTACACACATGTAAACTCACATACACGAGACACCCAGACCCGTAAAGGTAACTGTAGGTCATACAATTATTTTTTCCGTGCGGAAATCGAACCATCAACGCTGCGCAACATCGTCGCTACCAAACTCTTAACTCCATGGTTCTCCACAGTCGCAGGTAAAAAATCCTTCAACAAACTTGTACAATTTGTACATAGCAGGTGGACTACAGCAATTTTAGAATAGGATACAAACGTAAAGCTCTATAGACACACGCAAATAGGCTTTGTTTCCCTCTGTTGGCTGTGTTTGTAAATTCCACGAACAAAGAATGGGAAGAGCATTTCACACATGTTTCAAATGTATTTAACGATAATGTTGGTGGATATTTTATGACAGTTTAGTTCTCTTTTTTTAATCCGATGCGACGAGGGGTATTATACCAGCAAAATGGTAACTATATTTTTTTATAATTTTGATTTAAAATTCCAAATTCGAAATTTAAAAAAAGTGCGACTCGAACTCGCATAAGAATTTCATACTACAATATCAAAATCGAGCAAAAAAAAAATAGTTACCCGACAAAAATAAGTTTCTTGGACTGAGATTAATTTTTAAATTTATTTTAATTTTATTACTAGTTGTAGCAGCAATAGATAAACAATGCTGTGACAATTTCAACTCTCTATCTGTTACGATTTATTACAGACGGACAAAGCAGGCTTAGTAAAAGGGTCCTGTTGGCACCCTTTACTTAAGGAACCCTAAAAAACATAGAATCTGATATTTAAAACAAGATTTTTACATATTATTCACAATTAAGACATAATGTCGCACTTATAAAAACTTAATAATAATTCGGTTTTCACATAAAATAAAAATCATTTTTTTATTATTTTTATTTCCATCTCGAAAGTTTAAAGCCATACTATACGTATATCAGACGGTTGATAAATCATTTTGAAGTCAAATGAAAACCATAACTCTCCAGAAAATAAGTGGTTAGCATTAAATGCGGGTACTTCATCAAGATCCTGCGTTTGAATGAGATTGTGTTATCTCAAATTATGGATATTTGTCAGCGGCCAAAAATGTAATCGAAGGTTTTTTCTTTCAAAAAGTGAGTTACTCTGTTGTTTTTGTTTTATTATTTTGACTTTGCTTGGTGTACTTACAAACGGTGTGAATAGGATAAAATATAGTCTGTCTAATAAGTTAAACGACTTGGGTAATTTTTAGGCTAAAATGAAATCTGATGTAGTCAACGCTGGTTCAGAAATCAAGGTTGATTATGAGATCTTGGTCATTGTTTAATAATGGAACCTTATAAAAGGTATCCAATTTAAGTATTTTTTTAAATGATTTAATACTATCAGGGGACTTTTTAACATTAAAAAATGCAAAAGATTTTCATTTAAAAAATACCTATTTCAGTCTCTTTAATGATATTCATACTACAAAAGTACATTTACATTTGCAAAGACATAATAGTGTCATAAGTAATAAAATAAATCTGGAATCGTACGAAAAATCTGATTCTAAATATTCTATTCTACTTACTGATTCATCATCAGTAGCCATACTACGATAAAGATCTGTTGTAGAACTATCATCATCTTAAAAAACAAGTAGAAGACAACTAAAATTCCGGTTGTCAATATTAGATTTTAAATTTCCTTAAAAAATTCCAAGTCGTTTAACTTACTAGCAGACTATAGAAACCTTCGATTGATGCAAAACTTTAATTAGTTTTGTATCTCGCTTTGATACCTTGTTCTTCTCATAGATCTCGAACAATGCAGAGAAGCTGTAATGGAAACATAGGCCGAAACTATGAGGGAGAGGACATCCTCACGCTCCAACCGCCTCCATAGGTGTCGTCCCGAGTCACAGAGCGATTCCCGGCTACTACTGGACGGCGAGCAATGGATAGTTGGCCGTCCAGCCGATAACGACCAAGCTTGAGTCGACAGGGCGTTATGTGCCGCGAGTGCCTCAAAGGGATGTCAGCAAATCGAACTGGACCCACTAGAGCCTGCTAAGGCTGCAGGTTTATTTGAAAGGGTTTCCGTTGAGGAGCCCCGTTGGAACGCAAAAGTAAACTGAAGGAACACTGTGGGTTTTAGTCAGTAGCAGTCTGACATTCCTATCTCCTCCCACCTCTTCTTCTTCTTCTTCCTGCCCTTGTCCCATATTACTTGGGGTCAGCGCAACTCCCTTTTATCTCTCCTCCCAACTATTTTTTAAAATTAATTTAAGCACTAGCTGTGCCCGCGACTTCGTTCGCGTAGACTACAGGATTTTAAATTGTTTTTTTCTAAAATAAAAGTAGCCTAAGTTACTTCTTATTACATCAGCTAGCCAAAAAAAGTCCTGTCAAAATCGGTCCAGCCATTTCAGAGATTAGCCGGAACAAACAGACAGACAGACAAAAATTTTAAAAATGTTATTTTGATGTATGCACCGTATTTAAATTCAAATTCATGTAGTAAAAAGTGGTTCTTTCAATATTACAAACAGACATTCCAATTTTATTTATATGTATAGATTATATTGTAGAGTCTACTACAAACGCCAACAGAGTTTTCGTCCTACAGTTTATAACTGCCACGCAAATCTTTCATCCAAGCAATCATCTAAGTATAAACGAGGACTACAGCTTGAAGAAGATCATAATGGAATGTCTAGACTACTAAAATTATCGCTAATGCCCTTTTTTACATAACAGCACTTACTTTAAGTACTAAAACGTAACGTACGTACATAGATATGCATTACGACTGTCTCCATCCAGTTTTCCATTTCTATTTGTACGTCCTAATGTCTGATTGCTGCGGTAATAGAGCAGGGCTTGCTAACATATGGCACGCGTACGAGTGATGTCATAATTCGGGCACGCCAGCACAAATAAGATAGGTACAGAAGACAATCTACATACAAAGCGCGCTCGAGCAACGCACACATAGGTTTAGGTTTAGGTACCACGGGCTGTTGTCCGCAACTCCACGACTAAAGCGCGTATTTTGCGTACGGGTGGGACAAATTAGTCACTCGATCCACCCCAGCTCCTCAAGAAAGGCGAGCAGCGCCTTGGTGTCGCTAACCATTCCACGAAGGTTACCTGGGTTTCCGAAGTACTTTGCCCTATATCCAGCGACCACAGGGCAGCTTAGAAGCAGGTGAGCTGCTATCTCCTCCTCCTCCATGCAGGCTCTGCATAGCGGACTGTCTGTAACTCCTAAGACAGAAAGGTGCTTGTTAAAGGTCCCGTGACCAGTTGTAATGGCCGTTAATTTGCGTAACTGTAATTTGGTCAGTCGTAGGACCAACGCACACATAGACACCGCTCACGGACACGATATCTCGGCTCAATCGCCCGGTCACAGTCGTACAGTTCGGCGCAACGCGCTGATCCTAGCACGATCGCCTATAGCGTAGGAATAAAAGGTGAAGCACATACATGAGATTGACTTCTGTACCTGTCTATTTTGTGACGCCAGTCCAGGGCGCTGGAATTTTCCAATGAGTTACCGTGGCCCTGGAACGCATGCCCAAAGATTTAGTACAATTGCCGAAACGGATCTTGAGCGCTCGGCGTCAGAGAGGGGATCGCTTTGCGCATTCCATACATTGGCGAGCCAATCGCCTTCGTTGTTAGATACATGCAGCAAAGCAGGCAACGAATCACGAGTGACGTCTATGACACGATGGCGCGGCGAGCCAATCACTGACACCCCCCGCCCCCGCGTCTCACTTCGCACCACTAAAGAGACCGAATATTTGACTTCTGCGCAACTTGAAGACAGCGCTCAAGATCCGTGACGGTAATTGTACTATTTAGACTTTTTTGCTAGTGGTTACCTAAAAGCCATTGGTTCCGGTAGTCATTCGTAGATCTTTGACAGTAGTTACAAGTAGTCTGACGACAGAAAGTTTGACCATCAGTCTATTCAAGGAGTAGCGTGTTTGCCAGTTACTAAGTTATGGAGTAGCTTCATATAAAATGCTGATATTCTGCCGCATCCAGTTAGACTGGAAGTCAGCCCCAATTTAATTGGATAAAAACTAGGAAGGATGATAAGAATTTTTTGCTAAAGCATTAGATATGACCTTAAAAGGGGATTCTTAGGAAAAAGAAGCACCTCATTCTACTAATTAAGGATTATACACACTAAACCGTATCATACCATGACCGTGTTAGGAACGTAACAAGCGCGGTAAGAAAGACGATTAGCACCTATCAACAGCATATTATATACCCGTGCATACCGGTTTTAATGACAAAAGCATCCACGTATTATCCCCGTAATATTCGTGCGTCGTAACCGTTCTCGTTCTCTAGGTTGAAAGTACCTAATATTACACCTGTCTTTCTGCGTCAGGAAGACTAAATTAATATTTTTGTAGAGATAAAATATTGTCACATATAAATTAGAAAAAAAATGTACTATCGGGTATAACCCGTATACTAACCGTACGCAACGAGCATATTGGTACCAGCAAAACATAACATCATCAAAGAGACTTGATAGTTTCATGAGGGATCAATACAAAAATAATTATCTTGCCTGACACGTTACTAATATGGTACGGAGGGCGGACTCCTTTAATCATTCTTTTTTATTTAATATTTTAATAAACAAAAGAATTAAAACAGAAAAACAGTATAAAGACTACAGTAGTTTAAAAAATAAAATATAATGAACTGATTTACTCGCTGAAAAATGTCGCAGAAAGAGTAATTATTTTTCAAGAAAGAAAAGTTAAAACATTATTTTAACTTTGAACTTAATGAGGGCTGCTGTTTAGTGAGGTCCTTGAGCAAAGCTTTTAAAAGTTTTTTATTATGCGCACGGAAACAAAGTTTGAATTAAAATAATTACTAATGCCGTGCAAGTGCGATAAAATAATAATATCGATAGTGTCGCAGTGTTGCGCAGTCTCTTTATGATCGACAAAAAAGGAAAGACATACAAACATGTTTCCGACTGAACAAAAACTCTCTTTAGAGGTATACGAATCAGGGTGTAAAGACCCGCAAACCTCTGTTGAAAAGAGCGGATCTTCCGACCAGATCTTTGCTGTGTCAGATCCTGGCAACGACCCGATAGTTAATTTTGTGCTGTTGTACCTATATGTTCTATTCAAAAACAATTGTCTGACGAATGTATGAAATGTGTTGTTGTAATATTGTCGCATTAGAAAATATAAGTTTAAACGTATCGCACATAATCATTAAAGTAGGAGGTACTTTATTTTACAGGATGCATTTTAGAGAGTGTGCACAAGAAATGCGTAACTTGATTACGCAATCTCCTTTCTACCATCGGACAACCCGACGTGCGGTGAGTATCCACCCTTACGTTGCTGAAACTTCAACGATCCGAACTAAGCGTTTAACTTCGACGTTTATACCGCATACATTAAAGGACTGGAACAATTTGCCTGCTGGGGTCTTCCTGTACGACTATAATTTAGGTGTCTTCAAAGCTACAGTGAATAGGCTCTTGATAAACTAGTGCGCCTCACCATCAACGATTGCATCACTGCTTACCATCAGGTGGGATCGTAGACAAGCACTGGTTTATATCAATAAAAAAAAACTTCTTTAGTGCTAATATCGTATGAAAAAATTAAAGTAGCCTACAAAAATTCGTCGAATAAAACGAAGTCGATTAAAAATATAGCTTAAATTGCACACAAGTCACGACATCCGCATTGAGTCGTCAAAATTTAGCAGTGTCGTGTTTTTGCGCCGAGGCCGACCGCCGCCGCAGTGGCGCAGGCGCACCCACGGTTGTGACCATTTCAACTTGCTTGTATGGACATGGCGACAGTTGTGTCTGAGATAACGTGGTGGTTATGAGAATATCGATCGTTATTGATATTAGTGTAGATCAGTGCCAGATTTAAGTATTGGCAACATAGTCAGTTGCCTATGGGCCGCAAACACAAAAAAAAAATAATTAAATCGATAAAGGCTCAGTAGAAACAAAAAAAAAAGAGTTTTATAAACTACATAAACTTTTTTCTTACTTTGAGAGGGAAAAGATAACATTTAAAAATCTGCGAGAACACGCAGCACGAAATCTATACATCTATACATATAAATAAAATTGGAATGTCTGTTCGTAATATTGAAATAACTGTTTTTTACTACATGCAAATGAATATATATATACATATATTCATTTGCATGTAGTAAAAAACAGTTATAAAACGGTACATACCCCAAAACATCATTTTTTACAATTTTTGTCTGTCTGTCTGTTTGTCCGGGCTAATCTCTGAAATGATTGGACCGATTTTAACGGGACTTTTTTTTGGCAGGTAGCTGATGTAAGAAGGAGTAATATAGGCTACTTTTGTTTTAGAAAAAATAAATTCAAAATCCTGTAGTCCACGCGAACGAAGTCGCGGGCACAGCTAGTCTGAATATAAATGACGCCTTTCGCACAAACACAAACGATTTGAGAGACACCGGCCTCGTGTGGTGCATTACGGTCCATTCCCTCTCATAGAGACGAGACCTGAGTCCCAGCAATTGGAACATTTTAAGGCTATATTATGCTTATGCATAAGGCTTATAGTCCCTTGAACATCTAGCCGATTAAATGGACACAACACTTGTACCCGCCTAGGCGACAGTACGAGTATCTGTGCATTTAATTGCGGCCAGCTGCGCCTGGATAGAGCCCCGCTGACCTTTATATCCATTTTCTTTGTGAAATATTGATTTATTTACATTTGCTCTGTTCACTTTGAAGAATATTTAACCACTTATTTTCATATGTAAAAATGTTTCTAAAGATCCAAGCCCTTATAAAGGACTAGGGAAAAGTTACCAAATTACTTAATATTTTTTTAGACAAAAATATGTATCGCACCAAAAAAATCAATAGTTGATTACGTTGTTCACGAATCTATAATAAACAGAATTTTTTTTTCAAACTTGACCTGGCCGTTACCGAGGAGTAGGTTTCAGAAAGTCACTGTTTTATGGCACTGTTCGGGCGCTTGGATCTTAAGCCAGTGATGGGAAATCAACGTGAACACGGAAATGAAAGTAGAGGACGTACATCCACCAACAGTTTCCCTACTCGTCACTAGTGTAATCGATAAGGCACTAGATCACGTAATTATGAAAGTAGTCTGTGCCTTTTCGCATCAGTACGTTTATTTCCTGAAGCATGTGTTGACATGGTAACGAAAAAATTAACATCTTATAGCAATGAGC
Organism: Mythimna albipuncta; assembly: GCA_929112965.1. Taxonomy (NCBI): domain Eukaryota; kingdom Metazoa; phylum Arthropoda; class Insecta; order Lepidoptera; family Noctuidae; genus Mythimna; species Mythimna albipuncta. The sequence continues at coordinate 6,891,866 of OV815969.1, read as the reverse complement.
TAAATAAAGCCAAAACAAGATGGACCAGCCCGAAATTATATCAGTCCTAAAGCGCTTCTTTCTACACTAGCAACCTGGCAGGACTAAATTACTAACATCATAAGCAACAACTTTTGTTCTATGACTGTTTATAAAACAATAATAATGGATTAATTTACCAAAAACAAACCTTCAAGATTTTTTATTGTTCTATCTAACACATTTCAACTCTGTATTTTGCTATGCCTACCTACGTCTATATGAGGCGATGCCAGCACATCAAGCACCTCCACCGCCCGATCCCCGCTCCCCTCCGCTATTGTACTATCTCTGGCTTCGCATAGACTTCGTAACATTCAGAACGTTCAATTTAAATACTTTTAAAGCTTTTGTATGAAATTCTGATGAACTAAAATGTGATAAATATTTTAAAGTCATAGAACAATAGTTGTTGTTCATAAACAACAACTATTCCATTACAATTACATTGTAGCTCTCAAGACTATGTACATTATACATAACATTATAATGTTAGTAACATAGTCTTGAGAGCTTGCTAATGTTTTACGAATAACCCTGTATAGTAATAAAATATAATGTTGTATATATATAAAAAGCAAAGTTCAGACTCACTCACTCACTGACTCGACATCAACGCCTCTCCCAAATCCTTAGAACTAGAAATCTGAAATCAAAGAAAAAAGATTTTTCAAATTTTACTTCCTAAAGAAATAAAACGAGGTTACAATGTTTGTGTAGAGAAATTTACTGTAATGCAGGCGAAGCCACTGGACAGAAGCTGGTAATATTATTTAAAAACTAGCTTCCCACCACAGCTTAACACGAACGCAATTAAATTTTGCAAATATTCAAACCTTGTCCTGCCAGTTGTTTAAAAAATCGATTGTAATTACAATCGATTTTTTTAACAACTATTGTATCGTCACTATTGCCTTGATCACACGTACCGAGTTAACGGGCGTGACAGTAAAATGTTGCTCGGCCGAGAACGTAACGTAAGCGAGTTGTATAGATAAGCATTCGGCCGAGCACTCGGCGCAGTGTTCACACGTACCGAGTACTCGGCCGAGAGCACTGTCTCACCCGTTTACTCGGTACGTGTGCTCAAGGCTTATCAGCCATCATCCGCATATTCATATCCATTCTGGCCACAGCATAATTCACACAATCGTCTAACATTTGTCAGATCTTTCTCTACAGTTAAACAAGCATGCTTTCTCCGTCCCACGCCACTTATTACTTAGAGATAACTATAGATTACATATTACTATAATGGTACTCATCTGCTAAGTTTACGATAGAAACTGCTACATGCATGCAAATCGCTACTGTGTTAGTTTTAATAATAAACGTTATGTCCTTTCAATTGTGATAATTACAGACACAATTGAAAGACAATAGGTGCGCGAACGCCGGCGTTCGCTTGGGGTTTAATGAATTAATGCAATTTTATTGTGACATTGCATGCAAGAACTTATTTGTGATTTTCTCTTTGTAAGTGATGAAAATTGCTAAATCTTTTGCGTGTTTACAGTTTAATAAGTAACGTTGCATGTACCTAATACCTACTTTTTATTCAGTTGTTAATCCGTTGTAAAAGATAATTTATCTAATAATACAACTGCTGGTAAAGAGATTTTTATGTGATACAAATGATACGCCACACCGTTGGTTCCAGTTCTCATTCGTAGATCTTTGACAGTCGTAACGTGTAGTCAAAAAGTCTGACCATCAGTCTATCCGAGGAGTGTCGTGTTGCCTAATAACTGACCTACGGAGCTGGTCTGACAGGCAGTCGCTCCCGGAAACCCGTGGTTTTAGCATGCAAAGGGCAACTGAAAAACAACTGTGGATTTAGTCAGTAAAAAAGTGATACGAACTCCCGCTCTACACAGACCTGGAGATGTTTTTGATCGATTATAATAATATATTTTATTTCTCCATAATACATATGCATAAGAAATGAATATGTTGCAACTGCGCCTGAGTTAGGCCGAACCTGTATTTCAGGGTGCTCTTCTTCCCAGAAAAGAAGTTTGAAAAAAATGTATAAAGTAACACGTAAATAGTGTTATATTGTTTAACAGTATTTACGTGTTACTTTATACAATTTAACACTTAACAAAATATTAATTTGCAATCAAAATTGTATGTTGTGATTTCCCACCTTAAAAAAAGCAAGTTGGAATGGAAAGTTAGGGACGTATAATCAAGTAAGTTGTGCCAACAACAAAAAAAATTGTTTGACTTCTAAAACAATATCTTAGCAGCAAGAAAGAGCCTTTAATTGTAATTATAAACTTGAACAAGATTTCTAATGAAGCCTTAGAATCGAGAACAAGGAGGAAACAGAATTTAATATCCCTATATCAATTCCATGGCAGCGGGGCGCTACGTCTTACTTAAATTAATTGAAGCTCACCAAATGAAACCAAGATCTCAGCAGATTCCATCATTCCGTGCCATTGTCTCTCACAAAGGAGACCGTTCGGCTTTATTGTGCCACGTGCTTTTGTCATCACGACTAAAAACCTGGCCAAGAACTAGTCGGACTCGAACTCGAAGGGTCCGTACTACAATGTTAAAATTTGACAAAAAAACGTTAAGAAAATAAAGAAACACAATCGTATAGTAGTAGTTGATAGTATCATGTGTAGTAATATCGTATCGTATGGGAACCCCCTTTTAATTTTTTTTAGTCTTATTATTTTTTGTTGTAGGAGCAATAGAAATACACATTTTGTAAATATTTAAACTCTCTATCTCTTTCGTCCGTGTGTGTGGGTGTAATCTACTCGTATATACACCCGTAAATTTTGATTGTTTTAATCCCGTGGAGGGTCGATCCGGTACATAAAACACTATCGATTTGTAGAGATAAAATAAAAAAATAAAGTACCCTTTTTTCAAAACTCGTAATAGTTTACGCATATACGAAATATATTTCTTTAAGAAAACGTCAGCTGAGCGAGTACAATGACCTATACGTAGTTTGTACGCAACGCCGATTACTACCTACAGGTTATTGGACTCGCTCAGCTGTCGTTTTCTACACGTTAAAAATTTAATGGTGTATATAAAAACCAATGCCACTTTTCGTTGTAATTTTATAACTCAAGAACGGGCTCACCTATCCAAACCAAATGTTTAGGTTATTGTGTTATTAATTAAGAAAAAGTCAATCGATCAAATCAAATATCTTTTCAAGTACGCAACCCTAAAAAGGAATGATTCCTAGAAAAATAATATAAGATTTCCCACCAAAAAGACTTGATACTTAGTAAGATTGCTGTGTCGTATATTTCTTTGAAGCTCGACTCTTAATTTGATGAGGAGAATGTAAAAACGGCATTAGGTTATTTGGAGGGCGTCGGAGAGGAGTGGGAAGGGGGGGGATGGGTTGTAGGGTGTGACAACCACGATTTATATTGCTCCAGATGAGATTATGGTATGATGGAGTCGTAAAACATTAGAATTGTGAGCTAGAACTTTATTTTCTATTAAATGCTGACTACTATAATATTTCAAATTTATACGGTTAACGGTAAGGTTATATTACTGGCATTTTATTCGTTTCACTACGGCCGCATGTTTTCTGATCAGTATGGCCGTAACCTATCAAGTTATCGGCCATCTCCGTCGTGGCCGTGATTAGGTCTCAATGCCTTTTTTTTATGTGGGAAATCGTGCGGTCTGATAGAAATAGAGTGTAAGACTTTTACTGACTAAAAATGGCAGGCTCTTCTTTGCCCTTTGCGTTCAAGGACCACGGGATTCGGTCTTTCGGAAGAAAAGCCATTGCTTCAGTAGCTTTTGGCTCAGCTGGGGGCCCTACAGTTTTGCTGATATCTTTTGTGTTGATTTTTTTAATATTTTATAACCTTATTTTTTAATGCGGGGCCGAGGCAGACCACGAAGGAGATGGCGGGATGACCTGGATGGCTTCCTTAAGAACTGGAATGAGAAGGCGAGGAACCGTGATCGTTGGAAGGAGTGGAGGGAGGCCTTTGCCCAGCAGTGGGACAGTGTGGGCTAAGTAAAAAAAAAAAACCTTATTTTTAGTACCTATATGCGAAACCTGAAACACCCATGTAGTATTTTTATGTAAAGAATCTATGTACAAAAAGTAATTTCAAAACTGTTTTATGGAAAATCACAAAGTTATAAGCCAGTTATGGTACCTGGTTGGCGACACAAATACATGGTCATCGGGTCACCCGGGTGACTGAGGGGTTGTTTTGCTTCCGTACCCAGCTATACGCTGGTGTCTTTTGTGCGCTATGTCCTGCTTTGTACTTAGTGTCCGTGGTGTCCAACTTGTGACCTTTTTTAATTTTTTTTGGGAAAAAATACATTTATATAACACGTTGTAAAAATTATTGGAATCGATTCATTTACTGATTTTGAAAAAAAAAATTATTCTATCATCGCAAAAATAATGTTGTATAAACCCTCTTTTTCCTTTGTTTTTTTTTATTTGAACCTTCTTGCATCATGTAAATTAGTTAGGTAGGGACGGGATTTAAACCATAGAAGTGTAAAGGCCCAGTGAAATGGTAGCCATTTAACCCTTGGGTAATTATGAGGAGAAGGCCATAGGAAGCCATTAAATGCACAAGGTTCAGCTGTACATTATGGAAATCATTTTATGCTAAAAATATAAAGGAGAAAAATATGTCTGTCGGTTTGGTAAACTGTCATGGCAATTTGGATTTACTATTTTAGAAATCCAATTCTTAAAAGATAGATACTATTTACTGATGTACAATTATACATGTTGGATAGTCCGACCCACATGACCAAATATTTTGGGCATAGGTACCTTCACTGTGCCGATATCCCGGGAGTTAAAGCCAAAACTCATATACTGGTTCTTAAAATCATCATAAATTCAGTGTGACAAAGGAATAGGTAGTGCTAAATTACCTTCATAAATCAACAAGTGAGTTTCGTGAAAAAAATGGATTTTAAAAATAACTATTGCTGTCAACTTTGTAACATCTAAATTTTTTTTTCCCGCGGCTTCAATCACTTTAGAGGCAATTCGATGCAAAAAAAACTATTCTTTGTAAAATTTTGAGATACTGCTATTTGGCTTACAAGGGCAGTAGGTATATGGCCTGTACAACTCCGACTCTTTTTCTTTTACCAAAATTTTGATGGCACATCATGGTAGCCACGTCAGACGACTATAACCTGAAGTCAATAATCAATAAGTTACTTTTAGACTTACCACGAGCTCCATCATTGTAAGTGAGTTGGCGGTCAAACGTAATCCAACAATAATAATAAAAGAGCTAGTTTTTTTTGCGAAGCCATTACTGTATACTTAGTAAGTAGGACAAGTCAGTTCCCAAATGTAAACAATTAAAATTCCTATTTGCACAAGGAACATTTAGAGATAACTTTATGTCCAAATACGTATTTATGTCTGGTAATGGCGGCATGTATGTCGTCCGGTTGACATAACTACCCATTTGTATAAAAAAAACACAAGTCTACCTGTCTCATGATTATTCAAGACTGATGATTATGGCAATATTTTCCCACGACTGGTCGTTGGCTCATAACAGATGAGGTTTTCTAACGGTAATCTATGTCAGAATCTTGTATGTCCTTTGTTAAACAGATTTTGGGTCAATTTGCTACAATTTTGTCTTACGGTAAACCCTGTTTAAATGTAACTAGCTTCATAATATTTTGCACAACTATCACACAAACGCCATCTAGTCCCAAGCTAAGCAGAGCTTGTGTTATGGGTACTAGACAACTGATAAACATACTTATATATTTCTAAATACATACATATTATGGATAAATTACACCCAGACACAGAACAAATGATTATGCTTATCACACAAACATTTGTCCTGGGTGGGAATCGAACTCACGACCTCTGGCATAGCAGTCAGGGTCACTAACCACTAAACCAACAGGCCAGTCAAGAATATTTATGTATAGAACTAGCTGCTGCCCGCGACGTCGTCTGCGTGAAGCCTCTATAGCACTAAAAATACCTAAGGTGCCAGTGTCGCTATAGCATTATAAATAAACAACTTTTAAAATACATTATAATATAAGTTTTTTTCGCAAACGAAGCTAGTGAAGAGAGTTATATGGGAATCCTGCTGAGTTCAGTCATAAGATGTGACTGAAAGAAATAGAGGAAATAATGCAGGAATACATTCCAGGACACAAAAGAGTAAAAATACGTATAAAGGTATCATACCTTACAAGACTTCCCTATAAACTACGTTGGTACGGATACTGCCAGAAGCCAAAATGTAAAGAGAGTCAGGACTGGTGGCGCGGGTGCAAGTGACGTACAGTTGCCCGTGTGAGAAGCAACTCGTCCTGAGGTTGACACCCGCTGCCCTCAGTGTCTGCCCCTGCGACTTATTGATGGTCATCGCGAAGCAAACACACACGGGGAACTGTACGTGATTGAACTGGAACGGGAAGTTATGGGGTATGAGGGGAATGCGTGGTATAAATACTGCCTCGCTGACGCCACAACCCGTAAGAATTTCCGCCTCAATGGTGTGTCTGTGTGGAGCGAGATGACTTTGAGGCGGGTCCCGTCACAACTTCAAAGCATAATCGGGACACCGACCTTCAGCTTGATGGTATGCGCCGGAAGTCCTCTTGCTGACAGGGAGTTCAGAAATTCCACGGAATAACGTGTGGCATCATCTTGCTCGATAACAGTGTTTATCGAGGTGTAGACCACTTCATTCTTCTCAATTTCTGAGAGAATGCATTCGTTAATTGCTGCAGCCTGATCATTTTTGGGCGTCAAAATGGCCCGCTCACACACCCAAGAACGGTGCTGGTGCGGTTTACGACTGATGTCCCCGTACACACAGTGAATGAATTTTTCTAAGCTGGATACCACTCTACCGAGAGAATCTGGAAGTACCACCTGTCCACCTCTCTCTTCTGGTAGAGTGCCTTCGTCAAGACTTAGAAGGACATCGGAGAATTCTTGAGCACGTGCATTGCCGCCGAGCCGAGCTCTCATATTAATGGTCAAGCGCAGTGTACGAACTCGTGACCACAACGAAGATCGTTTCGACGAAGCATTCATCTCGTCGGCCCTCGATCCCCGCGTCACCTCGGGAAGTGTTTGCCGGAAATCGCCACTGAACGGAACTGTGACACCATCCATCAAATGTTAGTTCCTGCGGATGTCCTGCAGGGTTCTGTCCACGACCTCAATTGCCTTCCTATTGGCCATCGTACACTCATCATCAGAGAGCAGTCCTTGAGCACGTGTCCCTTATCGCTGTTACGTGACACACCACAAACAGGCAGCGCTCTCTAAATGGATGGCAATTTTTAACATGGCATGTGCTGTCTTGCCTTCCGGAAGCAGTGTGGCAGCGATTCCTGACGACGCTACAGCAATAGCAATTTTGCCTTGGCTCCTGACCTCTGCAAGTATGCCAGTGGTAACAAATGTTTTTCCTGTTCCACCAGGAGCATCCAAGAAAAACATTTTACCCTGGTTTTGCCCAACGCTTTCAAGGACGGTGTCATAAATTTGTTTTTGCTCTCAAGAGAACAATGCGACATGGTAATTTCGTATGGTGGTTATTTCGCCCGGATCGTAATTTGTTTCAGCGTTATACTCCCGATTTCCATGGTCTTGATGTGGTGATGATTGGAGAGCTGGTAATCCATATTCGATCAGTGGATTGCCGCCGATAGTAATGACCACATCTTGAAGTGAACTGAGACAGGTGTTCAGCACGTGTTCATCAGTTACTTCGACTTCGTCTCTAGTAGCACGCCTCAAAGCTCGTAGAAAATCTTCAGGCAGATGATGGCGTTACTTCTCTCACAAAGCTACCGGGTTCGCGACTCCACAAAACACCAAGATGACGGCAAGTAGATGACGCATGTGGCTGGGACTGTCACTGACGCTTGCCTCCACGAGGGTGTCATCCCACTTAGGCAAAAGGCTGCGCGGTAAGTGGGATACTCCACGCCATCAAATGTCCTCAGAAAAGCGAAAGACGTTGAGCCTGGGACAGTGTGATGTAACAACCGCAGAAAATAGCATTCGCCACTATTCGGGTGCACGGTATAAACCCTACCCAATGCGGTGTCCTTGAAAATTCCCGGAAAACCTTCCACAGCACCTCCTCTTCGATGTCGGTTGAATACACCCCTTTGCTTGTCGTACGTGTAATATGAAGGCACCTCGTCATACGTAAGGGATTTCGCAAACTGGTCGACTTCACAGAGTCTGAGAAATGCCACCATGTAATACCTAACACCGCATTTTTTTTAAATTGTCTTCCTCAACTCTGCTTAAGATTTTTAGGGTTTTGTTGGAACTTGAATTTGTCAAAACGAACTATAATATGAAGAAAATGCACATTACCATCTATGAATTTTAAAAATAACTAACTACTAACCTCGCCAACATGATCAAATTTAAATGATTAATTTCGAAAAACTGTTAACATAAACTTGATTTGATTTTGATGAAATCTCATAGATGGCGCTGCTTTAAAATTGTGTCTATACTACTAACATTCATTAAACTATGTTTCTCTGCCCAAGTTACTTTAATGGCGTAGTTTTTATAGTGTATAGCTAGATAATAGCATGACTTACTCAAAAGCAACATTTATATATGCGTCGTTAGATTACACGCAGTCACAGAATGCGTAAGAAAAATAAAGATTCACAGCTCCTCCCCCGTAGGTGATAGCGTGATAATATGTAGCCTATGTGTTGACCCGACCTCTTAGTAATATTCATGCAAAATTTGAAATAAATCCATGCAGTACTTTTTGAGTTTATCCCGGACATACATACAGACAAACAGACAAACAGACAAACAGACAAAAATTCTAAAAACTATATTTTTGGCTTCGGTATCGATTGTAGATCACGCCCCAAGTATTCTTTTTAAAAAATATTCAATGTACAGTTTTGACTTTCCTACGATTTTATTATATGTATAGATAATTATGTTGTCTTCATTGTTTGTTCGAGCAGATCCCAACGGCCATCTGTTCTGCGAGCAAGGTGCGCTCGCAGAAGGTTCTGAAGTGGCGACCGCGTACGGGAAGACGCAGCATTGGAAAGCCTCACAAGGTGGAACGATGACCTGGCGAAGGTTAAGGAAATCTGATGGATGCGAGACACACAGGATCGTTCATTGTGGTGACACTTCGGGGAGGCCTATGTGCAATAGTTGGACTTCTCTCGGCTGAAATAATGATGATGTTGTCTTAATTTGAGTTAAAAACTGCAGTTATGTAACTCCTTAGTGGTTGAAGAATTACTCGATTTAAAACCCTATGTTCGTTGACGGGGTCGAGGACGCCTAAAGTTCTCCATTGCGAACAGTGGTTAGTGATGGTCCCTTTTGTTATGGTGGATGATCAATCAAATAACTTATCCCCTCTGGGTGGACCGAGAGAGAGTATCAGATTTATGCTGAATAACACTCTGTCTCTTAGAGTGCTTTCAGTTACCTTTTTCATTTCAGGGTAACGTTGACTCTTTAGAACGGATACCCTTGATCATGCTGACTACTCTTTGAGGCGCGCGTTAAACAGGACGATGAGCTGCCCATTGCTTACGTCTACAAGCCCAAGTCTGCGGTAGCCTTAAATCCTCCCTCAATTGCAAACTATAAGCAGAACAGCTCATAGTTTTCCACCTACTCCTTATAATAACAGATACACTTAATCAAAACCTAATTCCAACTACAAACACCCGCACTATATATCCAATTACAATTCGCTCAATATATCAAGACTAAGTTCTTCCACACTAGACTGAGAGAGAACGTCTCGGGCCATTATTATTACATCAACAATAATATACCGTGAATAATAGTTTCTGTAATGTGCCAAGTTCGTGAAGAACGTAATCGTAATTTATATTATTATTCCAGTTTTGCGTCATACATATGTTATCGGGGATATGGGGCGGAAAAGTTTTACAGTTTGTCACCTTTTGCACCTGCTTTTAGGGACAGAGAAAATGGTGTAGAAACAGGAATTTGTGGAAGATATGACTGAAATTAAAGAATTGAAGAAAGATTCATTAATCTTTGCCTAATTTAAATAAATGATTATTTTTTCTTAAATTCAATATTGTACATGAAAACAAGTTCAGTGATAATAGAGTTCACGTACAATCAGGGATCAAAAGTACAGTTGCATTCGACCGATACTAAAATGTCTGGAATTCCTTTGTAGAAGAGAATCAATAGATCATGACTCATTTAATTTATAGCATAGAACCCAAAAAAAATAAAAAACTAGTTATGGGCCATTGGCTCTCTTTAACAAAGACATTTTAGACACTTTAGCATAGGTAAAGTGCTACTGCACTTTTGACCCCTGACCGTACGTACATAAGCGAATTAAAATCAAAATTGAGATTTCTCCCAGCAACAGAAACTTTAAGTGATAGAGAGATACAATAGAGGATTGGATCCTATTTTTTTCAGGTATCTGGTTCTTTCTGAGGATCTTTTGTTTCATGTCATGGAGGCCTTAAGAAGAATGGCAAACCTACTGAATAAAAGCAATCGCTAGTTTTTTTTTATCATGGATAGACTCGCGTTTAACCACTATCTCACCTGATGGAAAGCGGTGATGTAGCCAACGATGGAGCACGCTTGCTTGCTTGCTAATTATCCCCATAACGCATTATCCGCCATAATTTCAATTTTCATTGCATTTTCTTTCCTCTTTGGCATTATTTAGCCACAAGAACTATCCAATTTAGCCAGTCATCTAGTTTATCACCTTTTTACAAACGCCTATTGGACTAATTTGACGCATTACCAAAGTAATTAGTTTCCGTTATGGTTGAAGAAAAACTTTGTAATTAGATGTGCAGCTGCTCTGCTTATTAACTAACGGATATGGACTGCTAATGATAAAACGGTGGCCTGAATAATTATTTCGCTGACATTTACGCTTTAGCTGTAAGAAAACTTAATTAATGAGAAAAAAAATGTTTGACGGTAGTATCTAATGTATTTTTTTTTTCAGTGGAAAATGCATAAAATCACTCCTTTCGCTCTGGGTGGAGCGTAAGGGACTGTCAGATTTTTACTGACTAGACGCCATATGTATTCCTTGAGTACTGTTTTGCGTTACAGGGCTACGGTAACTCTTTGGAATCAATGCCGCAGAGAAGAAAAAATTTGAAAACAAAAAATACTATCCTAGAGAGGAGGCCTGAGCCCCAGCAGTGGGAACATTACAAGGCAAATGCTAATAGAAAACCTAGTGACATACATAGGCTTATCCCAAAATAAATTTCGGTTCCCAGTAAATTTAAACCACGAAAGCGAAGCTACAGAAGAAAGCTAGTGAGTAAAATTTAAATAAAAAAAATGAAAGAATTCAGTCCCTCTCAGCAATTTTAAATTCTAATTCCATCCTTGTACAGTTATACCTAATTCCGCACGTCTAAATATTTAAACCATTCAGCGAACTGGACTAGACCTCAATGGATACTCAAAGAAAAGAAGAAACGACGAATTTATTGGAAATGCCTTACTTGTTTTTTATGGCTTAAATGCTGCAGGCTAGAAATAAAGCAGGAAATGTTACGGAATGGAATCAATATTTATTTATTTACATTTACAACATTACAGTCTAAACTAATGCGTTGTAGAGAAACAAGAAATAAAAGAAGAAAGCAAAAAAAAAAGAGAAAGAATTAAACACTAATATGTATAGAGTCTATTTCTAAATTATATTTCTCAAATTTATCGAAACAGAAAAAATCTTCCTTTTTTATTTTATTTTTTATTGATGTGAACTAGTTTGCTTGACTGCGATCCCACCTGATGGTAAGCAGTAATGCAATCTCTGATGGTGAATTGAACTGTTTTCATAGGTAACTTTGTAGTGCGGTTTTTCATTGATTTGAATTTGGTCCGGCCAAAATGTAGCCACTTATGTACCTCTGTTTGTAAGACTTCGTTCCGGACATATTCCATCAAATAAATTTAACTATTTAATGAAGAAAGTTTTGTCTCCAAATTGTGATGACTGTGGTGTGGTTGATGATGTTTTCCACATATTGATGGAGTGTGTCCGGAACGAAAATACAAGAAGGAATGTTTCTGGACTCAGTAAATCTTATGATATTGGCATTTGTAATGTAATCCTCTCTTCTCCAATGTCCGATAAAGCCAAACAATTGTTTGAATTAGCCTTAAGGTAGTTTGTAAGTTTTTGTTTTCTGTACTGGGCGATGTGGTCGCTAAGCGACAAAGCCCTTTAATTAAATAAAAAATAAATAAAAAATGTACCTCTGTCGTTAGCTTCGTTTTTGGTTATTGGAGGTGCAGGTGATAGCTACGAGATGAAGCATATCCTGTGAAGGAGTTCCACACTGGCACTATTTTTATGTGGAAAAATCATCTAAATGCGGATGGCGTGTCAGACTTTTACTGGCTAGAAACCCATTCCTGTTCTTTCTTAGTCATTGTTCTAGAACCCCGTGTTTTGGATGGGACATTTTTATAAGCCTTTGGAAATTCTCAGTAGTTTTCTGGTGTTCGAGTCCGTTCACATGGAGAATTCCACAGAAAGGCGCGACGTGGCAAGGCGTAAAAAAAATTCTTTTATTTTTTTTCTGAACCATATAACATGTTCTACGAGACTACTTTGCAATTCCCTGCAGAAGTTTTAAAGCGGGAATACTACATTAAACTGACGCACTCGTGTAACACGCCCGTTTTGTACGAAGAACGACGTCGAGTGGCATGTATCAAGTGTACCTCTACAAGTCTAGTTGCCGTATAAAATGTATGGAGACCTACGCACCCAGACAATGTAGAACTTTAACGATCGCTTTTATAGGGACTAAATTGACGAGCTATCACTTCTGCTTATATATTTTAAGACTTAAAGCATGTTGGCGTAATCAGTAATATAGCGCTGTACTACAAGTTCCTATGTGTACATAGGTACTACAAGCTCTTGCAAAAACAATGGAGAGGTCGTTACAAAGATTGAGCTGTCTTTATGTCGAACGAGCCATGGCTGATGAGCTTCTTCCTATCTTTAGGGTGAACCGTTACCATAAAGATGTTATGCGTCTTAAACTTAATATGTTACTGATTAGGAGCCAGCCTCAATACAAGGGTATAAAGCAGGTTATGGTGATTACTCAATCTCTTTGTCAGCATTCTTCATTACAGCCAACTTAAATAAGAGGAGGTTTCCAATATGTGGTTCTTTTTTTATGTTTCTAACTTTGGAACTCCGTCAATTAGGAACCGGATGAAAATATCTAAATTAATCTTCTTTTTATTTAAAAGGGTTTTAGTTAAAAAATGTCTGGCAGGGTAGCGGGAAACGTCATTTGATATTTTACCACGTGAAAAACGAAGCCTTATTAGGAAGCCATGGTCCGGAGCGAGGAGGAGTGGCAGGCGGACGCCGACTTCTGCGAAGCAGTAATGCTCGCAAAGGAAGAGGCTGACCACATCAGGCAACGGCGTTCTCGCCGCCGCCGGGATTCCGATCCGATTTCCGGCCACCGTAGACGCGGGCTTGCGGACGGTGAGCTATGGGTAGCTCGCTGTCTGACCGCCCAGTAACTGTCCGGACCGAGCCCAAGTCGTCGACGGCGCTCACTGTTTCCGCGCGCCTCAAGGAGTTGTCAGCAACAGCAGGGGCCTAGCTGGGTCGAAGCCTACCGGGGCCAGGGTTAGTTTCGAAAGATAACTCGAGCCTCGGTATGAAGGCTTGAAGGAACCGGTGGATTTTTAGCCACCATAAAAAAGCCTTATTAGGAAAATGAAGACAAGTGGCCATGGCATTTTATCGATAACATCCTGAGAACATGAATCCATTTATCAAATGGAGCTAGTGATTATAGAGCTACTAGCTTCTGCCAGCGGTGTCGCCCGCTTGAATGTAGGTTTTTCCATACAAACTTTGAACCGTGGATTTGAAAATCCTCTCTTAGTGCTCGTTTACGTCATAAAAGGAAACCTTGTGCAAAATTTCACACTCCGAGTCCAAGTAGTTTCGGCTTTACGCTGATATGTCAGTCAGTCAGTTTCCCCAAAAAAGAAGATTCTCATACTAAAGACGTTATATATTATTATGAACTATCGTGCTATGCCAATTCTAGTTCAACATCATCACAGTTCAATCCTCATATACTATAACCGAACTTACCTATCACCCTTCAAGATCATCTCCTTGCGTTACAACTACAAAGAATCCCTCAACATAGTACAGTGAATCTGCAATCTATAAGTACTTCTCAATACCACACATTATTGCGTAGTGTTTGTTGCAAGTCTTATGCATTGTGTTGCCAGCAGTCTTGACTTTACATTTGAGTGTCAAGACTATGCTGCAATATGTCAAGGCCCCGCGGTTGCTGTCTTGAATATAAAGCAAAAAAGCTTGTAGACTACGAATTGGTTCATATAAGAGCTTATACACACGAACGACATGTTGCGAACTGCAGCCGTCGACCTGTAGTGACACTTGACACACACGACGGCTGCCGCTGATCTTCAACGTTAGAATGTCGACGTCCGCCGTCGATGTGTTAACAGCTGCCGCCGACGGGTCGATGGCTGCAGTTGCCTCTGCCGTTGGCAACATTCCGCTCGTGTGTATGAGCTCTATAGTGGCACTTGACACACATGACGGCTGCCGCTGATCTTCAAAGTCGGAATATCTCGGCCACCATCGACGCGTCAACAGCTGCTTTCAACGTATCGACGGCTGCAGCAGCAGTTACCTCTGCCGTTGGCAACATGCCGCTCGTGTGTATAAGCTCTATAGTGGCACTTGACACACACGACGGCTGCCGCTGATCTTCAAAGTCGGAATATCTCGGCCACCATCGACGCGTCAACAGCTGCTTTCAACGTATCGACGGCTGCAGTTGCCTCTGCCGTTGGCAACATGCCGCTCGTGTGTATGAGCTCTAATGAGAACATGAAAGCAAAACAAAGGCAGTGTTTTGTTTTTACGAGCGTATGATGACGTAAACACCCGATGTTCGACTGTTTCTTATGTGAACAGCATGACTTAAGCTCCGAAAAAATGTATTGTTGCGGTCTTCAAAACTTAATTTATATCCGCTGCGGGAATGTCCGAAACAATTACCGTGGTCCTAGAACGCAAAGGGGCAAATGAGGGAATTTTAGCCGGTAAAAGTTTTACACGCCCTCTCGCTCTACCCTAGAGCGGTAGAAGTAATTTGATGATTTTCCACCTCAAGAAAAGGCCCTAAAAATGCTTTAAAAAAATTAATCTGTTCAACTTTTCCCTAATACCTAATAGCGTGTCCTAATTTCAATAAAGAAACTAAAACATTTTTTAATTTTTATTAAATGGGAAATCATTCAATAATTTCTTCCGGGCTAGGCGGAAGAAGAAGGCGTGTTAGACTTATACTGTTTAAAACCACACCTTTGTACTACAGTTGGTTCTAGAACTACGGGTTTCCTTTTCACAAAATTCTCATGGTCCTATTTCAGAAAATCGCCGCTGTTACATATTTATACTGTGCCGCGGTCCTAAGAACATCCCTGCGATCCTAAGCATATCTTGCCTTTAAGTACGAATTTCCCAAATAAAAAAAAAGTTAAACGCATCGAAACTTCATATCCATAGCATACCTACTACACACTACACTAAGTGGATTGGCTGCTTAGTGAATTATTTGTTTTATTTCGACTATATTTAGCTAAACATTTTGTAAGATCCGTCAAACAAAAGCTAGATCATATCGAACTGAGCTTCTTTTAGGGGCCCTACCATGTGTTAAAATATCAGAAGTGTGAACGAGAAAGAAGTATGGAGCTATGTAGCCTATATAGGATTTTTGTAAAATACTAACAGCCTTGCAAGACTGTATTATTAACATCATAAACCCAGCCAAGTGCGAGTCGGACTCGCCTATGAAGGGTTCCGTAGCAGCAAGTAACATAGTATAAAAGTTCTTGTAGTTCGTTGTACTTTGATCGATATTTTAATAATAGTGTATTTTTTAGATTTATGATGTATTAAATAAAACTACTCACTAGATCTCGTTCAAACCAATTTTCATTGGCAGTTTGTATGGTAATGTACATTATATGTTTTCTTTAGTATTATCGTTCTCTTATTTTAGAAGTTAGAGGGGGGGGTACATATTTTACCACTTTGGGAGTGTCTCTCGCGCAAACTATAGTTTTGAAAATAAAAATGATAATAGAAACCTCAATATTATTTTTGAAGACCTATCGATAGATACCCCACACGTTTGGGTTTGATGAAAAAAAAAATTTTGAGTTTCAGTTCTTAGTATGGGGACCCCTAAAATTTATTGCTTTCTATTTTTGTGTGGTTAAATCTTAATGTGGCTCACAGAATACATCTACTTACAAAGTTTCATTAGCTCTTATAGTTTCGGAAAAAAGTGGCAGTGACATACGGACGGACATCAGACAAACAGACAGACAGACATGACGAATCTATAAGGGTTCCGTTTTTTGCCATTTGGCTACGGCTATTATTGCTTATTATTACTAACTATCAGAAGGTCGAAAAATTGGAGATATCTTTTTACTTTGCGCCCGTCGAAATATAGCCTATGACACTCAGGAATAAAGTAGCTTTCTATCGGTTAAAAAATTTTATTAATCGGACCAATACTTTCAGAGATTAACTCCTACAAACAAAAAAAAAACTACGTCTTTCTTATATTAGTGTAGAATAAAACAAAAGGTTTTCAAATGGATCGCGTGAAGAGTTCATAGTAGGGACTTAGTACTCAGTCTTTCATCGCTTTTGTTACTCGTAAATTCCTAGAAGATCTCTCCCTATCAGATAAAATGATTAAATCCTCGGTACCTTTGTCTCGTCTCGCCTGTTCTATGGCGCTGACAAAAATGTCCACTCCTCACCAATATTATGGAGCTTAAATTGGATTACTTAGAACAAAAGAACGGAAACCTAAGGAATACTTTTACTCAAGTATCTTAAAGGTGACTTATATTGAAGGGAAATTTGTCTAAATTGAATTGGTACGTGATTGTTCCTAAACTGGTTTAGGGTAAATTTTTTTAAAGACAGAGACAAGAGATAGAGAGAGGTCATACTTAGTACATATATATCGATGTATCTAAACTAATAGTAATTACAAGATTTTTATTTTTTATTTGTAACGAATAAATTAAAAACTACAAGACCGATTTTAAAACTCCTTTGAGCAGATTTGAATTAAACTTCATACCATACCATACATGGATAGACCATATCCGAAAATAGGACATAGAATACTTTTTATCCCGGGCTCAGGGATAAATTTCGACTTTCACACGGTGAAACTCCACTGGCAGAAGTTAGCATCTGGCAAAACTTCTGTTTCACAAAGATTCTCCCCTCACCGATTTTATGGTCGAAATGGTTAGTTGGCTAAGCAAGCGTGCTCTATCGTCGACCCCATCACCGCTTACCATCACTTGAGATAGTGATCAAACGATATACGCTAAAAATTTAATTTAAAAAAAATCAACCAGACTTATCCATAAAAACTCGCTAACTTTAATATAATTGATGAGATATTTAGACCTCTTTTTCGTAAATAGTGCCTTTTAATATGTCTCTTGAATTTAATGAAACGAGACGAACCGTGCGTCATATTTTTGCAAATGACTGTAGGTACAGCTGTCTAGTAATGTAGCCGTAATGAGCTACGTCTGTTGCATTAAGATAATTAATTAATTTAAGGACGACACAGGTGCATTTTAATGTATTATAATGTCTCATGTAACAGAGGCTCCTGCTATTTACTAAATGAAAATTCTCAAGTCTAAAATGGTTTAAAGAAAAATTCTAACTTATTTCATATTTTAGTGGCATTATTCTGGAGTAGAGTTCAAGTAGACTTTTATAAAGCAAGCGCTGGTAAAAAAAAAACATCGTTTAGCCGAAAAACAAGTACAGATTTGACAGGCCTGTTGGTGTAATGGTTAATGACTCTGACTGTTATGCCGGAGGTCGTGGGTTAGATTCCCACTCAGGACAAATGTTTGTGTGATGAGCACGATCATTTGTTCTGTGTCTGGGTGTAATTTATCTATAAAATGTATGTATTTAGAAATATATAAGTATGTTTATCAGTTGTATAGTACTCATAACACAAGCTCTGCTTAGCTTGGGACTAGACAGCGCTGTGTGATAGTTGTAGAATATTATATTATATTATATTAGATGTCTCAAAGGATACCTTAAAGAGCTACGAGCAAAATCGTCGAGACCACGTCGATGCCCGTCAGGGTTAGGGAATCTATCGAAAGAGCTACCGCAACCCTAGGGGTCTAGCCTTACACAAACCGGGCAGAGCTATTTGATGACATCCCACCCCAAAAAAAGTAGGTACCCCAAAGGATTCTTCAAAGAGATTAATTATAACAGTTACATCTAAATAATACAGTCCCTACCACTTTCTTTAAGGTGGGAAATGATTTCTCCCACTCTTCGTGTCAGACTTTTACTGACTAAAACCAGACCTACGTTCCTTCCTTGTTCTTACATTCCACGACCCTGTGTTATCTTTTGGAAGTTAACCCATGGCCCCTGTAGGCTTCGGCCCTGCTGGGTCCCTACGGTTTTGCTGATATCTATTTGAGGCACCCGGCTCCAGAATGTTACCAGACGGCCGGACGGCAAGCTACCTATTGCTCGCCATCCGCAAGCTTACGCCTACGGTATAAATACTGCCACATAACTGACATCAAGTGTAACAAATCGCCCTAGAGATACTTTTAAGCTCTTCATAGTCCTACAAGGTAGCCGTGTTAGGGCTTTTTTACACAACCACATGACGTCGCAACGACAAAATGCTGTCAAACTGTGGTTACGTGTGAATAGTGTCGCTGCAGCTTTTGGTACAGCGTTGTGTTACAGACAAAATGTCGATGTGGTTGCGTTGTCGCCAGTAATGGCGATGTGGTCACGTGGTGTGCAGACATTACGCACTGTCGTTGCGTCGACGCAACGTGTTTGCTATGTGGTCGGCCAGTAGTACGCAGTGTCGCTGGTAGTAGCGTTGTGGTTGCGATGAGGTCGGTATCACACACACGGTCGATAACGACGACAAAATGTGGTACGTGTGAATAGTCCTAATTATTTTCAATACGAAATATACGCCCGGCCACGTGGTGTAGTTGATGTGTGGTTATGATCGTGGTTTGGTTAAGGTATGGTTGCGGTCGTGGTGTTGTTTTGGTACGTGTGAAAAAGCCCTAAAACTTACTCAAACAAAAACATTAATCGAGTTCCATAAAAAAACAGAAACTTGTAAGTCGACTCATCTAAAGGAATTTCAACTTGATCCCTTTGTTTTCGCCTGACTTTAGATGTTCTGGAAATCTAGATTCGTGGAAGAATCAAACTTGATGAAACAAAGTTAGACACCGTCTGAGAGTGGGACGACTTGCTGAAATGATATATTCAAGTCCTAATTGTGTTATTCTTCGAATTTCTTAGTCTTTTTGAACTAAATCAAGTGCTACGTGAGGTTTAAAAAGACGTTTCTTTATCACCATCATATCCTCCTCCTAGAAACCTCTACGGTCCGGACTAAGCGTTTCGCCTCGTCGTTTATACCGCGTACGTCGAAGGACTGGAACAGTTTGCCTGCTGCGGTCTTCCTGTAGTTCCTGTCCGATTATAATTTGGGTATCTTCAAGGCTAGTGTGGCTCTTAATAAACTAGTGCGCCTCACCATCAGAGATTGCATCACTGCTTACCATCAGGTGGGATCGCAGTCAATCACTAGTTTACATCAATAAAAAAAAAAAATATAATTTAAGCCGAAAGACTACAGTGGCCACAGCTGCCTATATACAGCAGTGGACGTTTATCCGATGTATATGTTTTAATTCCTAGAGAGGAGGCCTGAGTCCCAGCAGTGGGAACATTAAAAAGGCTGATGATGATGATGACGATGATGAAATGTTTTAGTTTCCTTTTTCTATCAGTAATGGTGTACAGATGGTCGATGGGGACGAAAGGTTCTGGAGTGGCGACCACGTACCGGAAGACGCAGCGTTGGACGGCCTCCAACAAGGTGGACCGATGACCTGGTCAGGGTCGCGGGAAACCGACGAATGCGTGACGCACAGGACCGGTCGTTGTGGCGATGCTTGGGGAAGGCCTATGTCCAACAGTGGACGTCTTTCGGCTGATATGATGATGGTGATGAATGGTGTAAAATAAAGAATATAATAAATAGGAGTCCCTCAAGTGTCGCCATAACGACTGGTCCTGTGCATCCTTCGCCAGATGATTGGTTCACCTTATGTTATGCCTTCCAAAGCTGCATATTCCGGTACACGGTAGATATTCCACTTCAGAATATTAGGCCCTATCAACTATCTGTATTGCGAGCAATTTACCCCTACCCACTCCACTTTATATATACGATGTTTTATAAGAGTGCCCATAGAATTTCTTGCTTATTTTTCTTTGTTCAATTAGGTCTACCTTTCTGCTTGACCGACTTCTTGATAATTTAAAAGTGACTGTAAATGGTTTATCTACACTAGTGTATACTAATATTATAAAGAGGTAAAATTTGTTTTTTTGTTTGTAGCAGGTAATCTCTAAAAGTACTGGTCCGATTACTAAAATTTTTTTACCGATAGAAAGCTACTTTATTTCTGATTGACATAGGCTATATTTTATGTTCGCGGGCGAAACTGCGGGCAGAAGCTTATTTGAAATAAATGCTTTGAGTTTCAGTTTTAATATTAACACATAATACTTACTATTATGTCAAGCTTTTACTCGCGGCTTCGCTCCCGTTAACTGACTACCTACCTATCCCTTCCCACTTATCTACCTATCCCACACTACCTACCTACTTACCCCACCCTACGCTACCTATCTACCCTACCCTACCCAAACCTACCCAACCCTACTCTACCTACCTACCAATCTTACTAACTTACCCTACCCTACCCTACCTACCTATATTTTTTTCAGTTTTAATATTAAGCATTATGTTAAATGAAACTAAACGCGCTAACCACAATATCTAAATCGCATTCAAGAGGTGTCACGGTCAGCATTGTTGTGGAGTACTGACACTGACAGTAACGGAACGCGTTTTAGAAATTGTTCTGATTGGTTCAACCTCTAAACATCCTTTTCCTATCTATTCTTATTTCAACTTTCAAATAAATATCAAGGAGCAAAAGTAATTTCATAATCGATTCTTACTACTCTTTTACTTACTACTCTTTCCATTGGTAATAAATCTCTGAATAAATAAAAACAAATTGAGAAATGTTCAAATATTTACATAATGAAAAGTTCATATTAATTTATAAATCCGCTTTAATTCCATTCGCAAAATGATTACAGTAACATTGACTTAATATAAAAAAAAATGCTGGCCATAATACAATCTCTATTATTCAAACATGATTCTAATAAAAGTCACGGTCACTTGACGAATCTCACGATGTTTTGTAAGCCAGTAACATTTTTACCATTATTATGAAGAAAACGTGAATTTCACACAGCTGTAAGTATTGCAGTGAGATTGTCTAATATCTAATGAATGAAATTACTTGTGTTGATTTTTTTTTATTATTGGAAACATGAATTGAGTAATGTTAAGTACCAAGAACCTTATTGCGAAGATAATATGCAAAGACATTAAATATATCTCTTTATATCTCTTTGTTAATATGCATGTTGTACTATAGATGGATAAAATGGGAGAATCTATTTTTTTTCTATTTTATATTAACAAGTTCAGAAGGTAGGTATTTGGTATCCGACGGACAAAATATCTTCATGTAGCCACCAGTGCGGTGGTACATCACCACGACACGGCATGGATAAGCACGAATTATTTTTTTTATTTATTAAAACTTTATGCATAAGTAAGCACTATACAAAAGCGGACTTAATGCCTTAGGCATTTTCTACCAGTCGACCTTAGGGTGGTGCAGAATCATAAGATGGTTGGTGCTACTTAAAGGCAAACAAACTAACAATTATGTATTCTCACTCTTTCTAACAAGCTAATAAATCCTTATCCTTACTTATATCATAAAAGCGAAAAGTGACTTTGTTTATTTATTTGTTTGTTGCGTCTTCACGCCTAAATGGCAAAACCAATTTTGATGAATTTTGGTACAGAGATAGTTGGGACCCTGGAGACGGACATAGGCTAATAGGCATAATTTTTTCACGCGGGCGAAGCCGCGGGTGGAAGCTAGTCCTATTATAAAGTCAACTGCGGTTATTAGTCTAGTGTGTTGTGGCCACCGGTAGTACACCCCGCCAGGTCAGCAAGTACTCCCTGTTCCACCGGTGATACACTCTGAACTAAGCGTGTTAAATAATATAATATTAACAACGTCTTTTCAATAAACTATCAAATCAAATTGCGTTAAAATAAAATTAGTATTCAATGTGTGTAAGTAGCTACCTGATCTAAATTTATAGAGCGTGGCAACTACTATTTCCGCAATCGATGACTAAAAAAGAAAATACCTATTCTTTTACAAAGAAAAATATGAAAAGCTGTCAAGTTGTACAAGCGAGTGGAACAATATCAGTTCACGCACGTCGCCGTCAACCGGTGCGTGGATAATACGGAAAATCGCGGGAAAAATCGCCATCTTACTTTTATAGGCACGTAACAGAAGAACTAGTAAAGAGAGATACAAAAAGTTCAGCGTCGTCTCGATATCTTCAACAGCTTTTATGAAAGCCGTATAAAAAGCGCAAGGGAATATGAAAATAATAGTAAAAGAGAGTTTTATGCTTTCACAGCCTCTCGTGACGTTTGGAACGCTTTGTGGAAGCATGGCAGCCTGCCAGCTCCGGCCGGCTGCTTCAAAACCTCTGTGACGTCGAAATGATCCAATCCTCTTATCACGAATGAGTGCCAAGTCAATAATTTTGTGTTCAGTAGCGAATAATGTACTTTTTTCTTTGATGTATTTTTAATTAGGAAAGTGCCGGAAAATTATGTCTTAAATAACACAAAAAGATTCTTTCAGACTTCTATATTTTAATAACTTAGCTGTAGACATGGCGATATTTACAAAAGGTCTTTAGAAAGGTATTTGCACAATTACTTTTTTCACGGCCTCGTTTAAAACGAGAGCGATCGAAACAAAACATGAACTAAATAGGAACGGAAATTGGAAGAATCTAACCGGATATTTATGTTCAATGTTTCTTGTTGATATTTGTGCTGCTCCGTTGTCTTTATTCAAAGTTGTTTTCTTAATATAAAATAAAATAGGTATTTAACCTTTTTTTAGGTGAGTAATCATCTAATGACATTTGCCGCCCTTGGGTGGGACGGATGGGCGTGTCAGACTTTTACTAAGACCCACTCCTGTTCCTTCTTCTTCACAAATCCGTGAGAAATTAGAGCGGGTCGCTAGTAAGTTCTTGTGTAGGTACTTGATATAAATATATGTTTATAATACAGGATGATTATTCAATCATCATCGTCATCATTTCAGCCAAAAGACCTCCCCCAAACGTCGCCACAACGACCCTACCTGCGCGTGTCGCATCCACCGCATCTCCGCGATTCTCACCATGTCAATTAATTATTCAATAATACACTCTAATTAAGGTCAACAATCCATTCATAAATACCTCCTAACATTCAAGGTACTTACTCTAATAAGAGTCAAGTAAACAGCCATTGAGAAACTTAATTATGAAGTTTATGCAAATTCTATAAACTTTAAAGTACCTATCTAGTTACCTAATTTAAAACTATGATCGGATCTAACGTGAAAGTTTCAGTTAATCTCACACTAGTTCAGCTCTAGTTATGAACAGATGAAATTATTACACGTCTTTGTAGTAATTGTCTGTTAATCTACATATCTGCCATTAAGCACGTAACTTGTAGTGCCATCATGAATAATTTTGTAGTTATGATGTTGTTTTGTAATAATACTTTCATTATTTACGTAATTTTGCCTACATCTTGCATTACGATAAATTGCCTGTGGGTACAGTTACCAGATGAAAAATTAAAAGTCCGGAGAAAAAGTCTGATTTCCATTGAAATATCAAGATATTTTTAATAGTTTGAGAATTTTCGGATACTGCGGATCTCGCTCACGCGTTGTACATTGCACTAGGGGAAGAAAGGGTGCCGTTGCCCCTTTAAAAAATGTTTAATTTTAGTATATTTAACTTTTTATCGAGTAAGTAAGCGGTATTTTGTTATAAATTATAAAAATCCTGACATATCATGAGATTTACAAAATTCAGCCGCAATCCTGAGAAGATTTCCCTACCTTTAATCCCAAATTCTAAATTAAAAATACTAGTCTAAGTACGTGTCAAACTCAACTTAATTTACTTATAGGGTTTCATGCTAAAGTAAAAATTGATTGAACTATAAACTCTCAATTCATAAATCGAATGTTTAAACTGTTTTTAGTCATTTCATCTTTCACAAAATCCATTCATAGTTCCTTTGGTCCTCTCCGACTTCCAAGGCCAATTCATTAAAATTATTCACGTACAAAACGATGAAAACATGACATTTTTAAATACTTTGATTATGTTACTAGCTATCTCCCACGATTTCACCCGCGTCTGTGTATACTGCTGATCCGCTCCCATGGATCGTAGCGTGTTGATATACAGCCTTATAGCTTTCCTCGATAAATGGGTTGTCAAACAGTTTTCATTACGAAGTAGTTCTTTAGATAGCGCGTTCAAACAAACTCATCAATTTCAGGACCCGCCCCAATCTAGCACGGATGTTACAAATCATTTAAATTCACCTATTTTCTAGTATAATAATACTCGTAATAATAAAATTCCACAACTATCACACAGCGCTGTCTGGTCTCAAGCTAAGCAGAGCTTGTGGGTACTAGACAACTGATAAACATACCTATATATTTCTAAATACATACATATTATAGATAATTACACCCAGACACAGAACAAATGATCGTGCTCATCACACAAACATTAGTCCTGGGTGGGAATCGAACCCACGATCTCCGGCATAGCAGTCAGGGTCACTAACCACTACACCAACAGGCCAGCCAAGCCTTTGAAGTTTTGTTTCTATTTACCCCATTTTACTGAGCTTTGTTTCGGTCAACAAATGAGCATTGTTATCCACCGTGGCAATGCTGCCAGCGTTGTGGCCACTTTTCTCATTGACATCGATGTACACATAAATTTGATGCCCAATAAATTATTTTTTACCCGTTCGTCAACATGTTAATTTCAATGCAAATCTTTGTCATTTAACTGTCATGACACTAAACACGTTAATTTGGCCTGTCAAAATACTTTACACTCTTCAAGTCGTTTGGTACTTTAGTCATGCTATTTAATATGACATCGAAAATTGCGTTTAGAATTTTAACTTAGCATAATAACGTTAATGGAATCTTAAAGTCTTGTATAAAAATGTCTAGATTTATGTTATAAAGATTTTTCTTTGAGGGCAATATTGAAGGAATATTAGACCTTTTTTTTGTTCTGTTTATTTTATTAATGGTGCCTTACCTTTTATCTATAGTAGTACTACTTTAAGGGGCGAAAAACTAAACTACTTACATGCCTTTATTGAGGTTTTTTGTTTTGGTGGGTGAAAATCATCCAAATGGCATCTTGAGCGGAGCGGGAGTTAGTGTCAGACTCTTACTGACTAAAAAACCCGCCCCGTTCCTTCTAGCCTTTCACACTGAGGCTGAGCTACCTTTTGGAGCTAACCCTGGCCCCAGTAGGCTTCGACCCGGCTGGGCCCCTGCTGTTGCCGACAACTCCTTGAGGCGCGCGGGAACAGTGCGCGCCGTCGGTCGACGACTTTTTTTTGAGATGAATAATCATTAAATAACTTCTCCCGCTCTAAGTACAGCGAGAGACAGCGTCAGATTCTTACTGACCAAAACCCACCCGTGTTTCTTCAGTTACCCTTTACGTTCAAGCACCGCGGTGATTGTGGCTCTTTCGAACAACATCGCAGCCCAAACTATAGGCCCTAGATATCGATGGCACGGTTGGCGCAGTATTTGAGCGATTGGCTACTGCGCTGCGGGTTTGATTCCCACGCGAAACAAATATACAAGGCTTACAAATAGATGTTCTGGGTCCAGGTGTTATGTTTATACGAGTTTACATGTTTGTGATTGCACCCACGATACAAGAGTAATTTTTAGTGTGAGACACTTTTTTTTAAATAAATTTGTGTATAGAAGAATATTGTACTTCCTACAATACATACAAAAACAAGCACAAAGAACGATGATCGAATTTGTATGAGACCCGTCCCCCCTATCCAACAGATACCAACAGATTTGAAACAGTGCCATTCGAAGCGTCCAGTTGAATAAAGTTTTTTTTTTTTCAATTATAAAACGACATTATCTTAAAAATATGGGGTTTAGGTTTTAAAAAACACATTATGTGAACCCAACCTAACCCAAGTATTTCAGACCTTACATTTCAGACCTTACACTCACAAAACTCAGCTAGATTCAAATTTATTTGTGTTCTTAAAATTATACTCGTTACAGTACATCAGGCACACCATAAAGTCCGTAAGCAGTTTATAAAAACCATACAACACGTCGAAAATACCCGTAAACATAAAAACTTTCTAACTAGCGGCCATAAGAAACACCATGATCACGTTATAGCGTTAAAAGTTAGTAACACACAGTTATAACGCTTTCTTTCCAGCCGACTTCCAAAAAAACGAGGAGGTTATTTATTTATTGGCACACCAACAGAAATAATAATAATAATATAATAATAATAAAAACAAGGCACTAGTATGCATACCTAACACAGGTATGCACAGCTTACACCATGCTAGATATAATATTAATTATTAAAAATTACTTCAAAAAAAATTAAATACACAAGGGGGGAGAAAAAAAACACAGATACAATTATAAAAATAAAAATAGAGGTTATCAATTCTTTAAAAACTCTTCTATGCTATGAGCTCCAAAATTAAAGCCGTCAGCGACACATACGGTGATATTTATAGGATTTCATATTAAGAAAAGTACATTTTTTTTTTAAACATTCTTATACATCATCTGTAAAAATTTCAACTATTTGACTATCATGGTTCATGAGATACAGTCTGGCGACAGAAAAGATCCAAAAATCCTCTCTTAATACTCACTTGCTTCACAGGTGGAACATAAAAAATTACTTATTCATATAACTACTGATCTAATCGAATAGTTGCTACCAATGTTACGAGTATATTTTCATAAAGTCAGCCATACAATATACAGGGTTTCTTTTTTAAATGGGAAAAATCATCCAATGACAACCCTCGTTCTTGGGCGGAGCGAGAGATAGTATCAGACTCTTACTGGCTAAAAGCCCACCCCGTTCCTTCTAGCCTTCATACCGGGGCTCGAGTTCCTTTTCGGATAACCCTGGCCCCAGTAAGCTTTGACCCGGCTGAGGCCCCTGCTGTTGCTGACAACGCTTTGAGGCCCTCGGGAACGCCGTCGACAACTTGGGCTTGGTCCGGACAGTTACCGGACGGTTGGACAGCGAGCTACCCATTGCTCACTGTTCGCAAGCCCGCGCCTACGGTGGCCGGAAATAGGGATCGGAATCCCGGCGGCGGCGACGAGAGCGCCCTTGCCTGAAATATACAGGGTGTCTCTGACATCGATGCACAAACGAATACCATGGATCCAGTACATGATTCTGGTCCCCCAGTGGTGGAATTTTTCGACGGTTTTTTCCTAATTTTTGCAAATGTCAGAGACACCCAATATATGGTTGGCAACATTGTGAAATAAGTTGTAACATAACACACATATTTATAGTACCATCCGTCTTTACCATGTGTGGTGATGGCTATAATCTAAATTTCTTTAATTACGCCAGACAGACAGACGTTTATTGCTCAACCCGTTAGAAAGGTGCAATTAAATTGGTCCAAATTGGATTGGAAAAAACAATTAGTTCAATTAAGACTTTATTTATTTATTAAAACTTCATGTAATACAAAAGTAAGAAGGCTGACTTTTAATAAATTTTTAATGACTATGATATTGTTGTGTCGATCCACATTTCTGAAAGAAATTAATTTTGTAGTAATGTCACTCAATTGACTAACTATTCCTACATTCACGCAAGCGAAGCCGCTGGCATAAGCCAGTATTAAACAATTCTTAAACTTTAGCAATAAATCAGTATTAAAAGACATAATATTTACAAAACTTTTCTAGAAACTCTGCCTCAGTAAGACAAACTAAACATTACTTCAAACTTTTCAAGAATAAATTTTGTCACATAGAAGAAAAATAATTTCACTTAAGAACTGCGTTTTCATTTAAAAGAAGGATGATGTAATCTTCGTAAGTGTAGTTATAGTTATGCAGATACCTATGCAGATTAACTACTGAAGATAAACACTTTAGCTCCGTTTTCGGTAAAATAAGATCATCAACAAAATAACTAGAGCGCGACGAGATTATTCAATATTTGACGTAATGTCATGTACCCGTTTTGTTTTTGAATATTCACAATATTCGAAAAATTGTCGTATAGTCTGTCTAAAAAGTCAACCGACTTGAGAATTTTGTATAATATTTAAATACTTATATTCGATACTTTTTATAAGGTAAGGTAATCAACTTTGATTATTGAACCAGCGTTGACTACATCAGATTTCATTTTACCTTTTAATAATTACCCAAGTTGGTTGACTTATAAGACAGACTCTAAAAACCTTATTCATTTTATTTTCTTTTTAAAAACGACATATTGCTCTCTCCACTGAGAAATTCTATCTATTTCCTGTAGATAATTTATTTTACACTAAAATAGACATAGAAATGAACACGTATTTAAGAAACGAAGATACGCCATACCATACCATACAACCATAGTCGCACTAGGTAAGCAAACACATTTAAGTTGTTGTTGTTGTCAATTATTGTTGTTGTTCTTTTGGTTTTATTAGGAGCTTCAACAAAAAATTTCTCTGGCGAGATAGTCAGAAATTTTCCTATAGGTAAATTTGGAATAAAAAGTATGATCCTACATAACAACTTTATTCAAGATTCAATCTATCTTTGCATCCATATTTTTATTGAAATTGGTTCAGCTGCTTAAATCTGAAACTTAATAAGCAAACAAAAAAACAGAGATATTTAAAGCAGATCTTTGGGTATGCAGACGACAGCACTGTTGCTGAGAGATATGTATCTGACGCACGAGCTAGCGGGACACAGATCCAGTCATCCCGAGAGGCTATGGTTGAACGCTTGAACTCGTCCTTGAAGGCGGTCTCCGATTGGGGCGACGCCAATCTGGTCAAGTTCAATGCATCTAAAACCCAGGCGTGTCTTTTTTCCGCCAAACGGAGCCAATTCCACCCGGCTCCAACTTTCCGGGGTGTAACCGTGCCGATAACCGACCACCTTGAGCTTCTTGGAGTTACGTTATCATCTACTCTCAATTTCGGCTCATACATCGATGCAAAGGCTCAACTGGCTGCCAAAAAATTGGGGATCTTAGCAAAGGTGAGACGGTACTTCACGCCGGAACAGCTGCTCAATCTTTATCAAGCCCAAGTTCGATCGTGTATGGAGTACTGTTCTCATCTTTGGGATGGATCTGCCAAATACCAGCTTGATGCGCTGGAATCGATTGAGAGGCGAGCCAAGAGAATCATCGGCAATGATGCACTTGTAGAGTCGAAGCTCCAAAGCCTTGAGCATCGCCGCCGAGTTGCTAGTCTGTCGGTTTTCTATCGTTTACATTTCGGGGAGTGTGCACTGGAATTGCACAATCTAATTCCGCCAAGTCCGTTCCATCATCGGACCACACGACGTACAGCGTTGCGCCACCGGTACATGGTAGACATCCCACCCATACGCACAAAACGTTTTGCGAACACATTTATTGTGCGTACAGCCAAGGAGTGGAATTCCCTGCCGGAATCTGTGTTTCCTGATAGCTACAACTTAGGAGTCTTTAAGTCGAGAGTGAATAGGTTTCTTCTAGGCAAGCGTGCTTCATCGTCGACCACATCATCGCTTACCATCAGGTGAGATAGTGGTCAAACGCAAGCCTATCATTAATAAAAAAAAAAAAAAAGATATCTCATGCTACTATAAACAGTTTGGATTAGTAAACTTGTTAAAAGCAATGTATCAAAAACTAAATTAGAAAAAGCAACAACTCAATGTTCAGCTGACGTGCAACCAATTATGAAGCGGAACACAGTCGCCATTAATACAGTCGTAAGTAATTAAAAACATGAATTTTTATTTGTTCGAGATTCCGTTTCGTGCGTGCAAGTTGCATGCGAACAGCGCACGCGCACGTGTTGCTGTCTTTTCCAGTGTGACACAAATATTTACAACGAACGCTACTTTTGTAAATATTATTATTATCTGAATACTTGTGTTTAGATGCACTATAGAGTACTTCATGATGTAAGCAGGACTGGAGTTTTGTCATACTAATCCTAACTAATATTATAAATGTGAAAGTGTCGATGTTTGGATGTTTGGATGTTTGTTACTTAATCACGCAAAAACGGCTGAACGGATTTGCATGAAATTTGGCACGCATATAGCCTTTGACATAGAAAAGAACATAGGCTACTTTTTATCCCGGAAAAACATCTTATCGACGAAGTCGCGGGCGGACAGCTAGTAAATTATAATATTTACGATAAACAGTATATGGGAGCTTGCGAAATTAAAATTTTTCACAAGTTCCTCAACTTAAAAAATATCTCTTTTTCTTTTCTGTATTTTTGAGAAGCATCGCCTCAAACAAGGAATAACCTCCTATCGATATACAGTTACAGTTACATATAGTCAGTTAGTTTACATATTTGTGAACGCACCCACGATTGGGTGCGTTCACAAATATGTAAACTCACATACATAAGACACCCAGACCCAGAACACCTATGCCATAGTTACGCCAACCGTGCCATTAATAAATTATGTTAAGACAAGCTGACACGGCAATCGTTGTTCTGCCATATAAATTATCAAAAAAAAAAGGTGGGAGCATATAAAGTAGCCGTACAACATAATCTCAGACGAACCAAAAGTACAAAAAAAAAATATAAAAATCAGGCAAATGGCTTGACCGATATTTTTTTCGGACGAGTTCGATAACGTTAAGTGTGACAGGAGATACTTACTTGTATACTTATTCAAAATTGGAATGATTACTCTTTACTCTCTACTTACTTAAAAACTTGTAAATACCGTTACAGCAAAACGTTGTAATTATTATATTGAACTAGGAAAATTAATTAACACTTAAAACATCCAATAATTATTTACTAAAACAGTTATATTTATCAATGAACTTTATTATGACATAAACTATTTTGTAAGTTTCATAAATGCGGCAATGAATTAAATAGTAAGAGTATAGTAGCCATAACTTAGAGAGAAGCGTAAAAATATCTCCCTTTGTCATTGTTATAATACAATAAAACGGAGAGTATACTTTTTGCTGAGCTTTCACACAAACGTGGCTTATTAGATTAGATAACTTTTATTAACTGGCTGTGTAGTTTAGCTTTCATACAAAAAGTAAACGTTCAATTTACGTTCGTTTTGGGTTGACTTTTTAACATATAGGTTGACTGGTAGAGATTGCCTGGTTAAATTAAGTACGCCTATGTACCACTGTACATCATCATCGTCATCATCATTTCAGCCGACAGACGTCCACTGTTGAACTTAGGCCTCCCCCAAATGTTGCCATAATGACCGGTCCTGTGCGTCTTGCATCCATCGGATTCCCGTGACCCTTACCAGGGCATGTATATGAAATTTTAATATGGTAAGCAAAAATCAAATAAAGTCAATAAATAAAGTAAGAAAAAATGTCCACAGTTTTATTACAAGTCAGTACCTGCATTGCCCTAAATATTCGGGGAAAGAAGTGATGAAAATAACCATAGCAAAATACTGTGCATTTGGATATCATTATGTGTTCTACATTTAACCAATTTTCTCACCTACATCTACAATCTACATGTAAGTGAGAAAAGTGGTCAAATGTAGAGGCTAGGTCAACGGTACCGACATTTATCTACTCAAGTACTGTATACTCATATGTCAGTCTTGTACATGAGTACAAAGCTGACATACATCTAATTACAGCAGGTGCAATCATACTTAACGGTACTACCGGTCAAGCCGACTGGAATGCGCGTGCGCAGGCATATAATCGCTCTAATAACTGTGCCCTCTCTAACGTAATTATAACCTTTAGTAGAAAAACAAGTGATTTGGAATGGGAGTGAGATTTCTCTCCTGGTTTCTGATAATTGGTGGGCAGTGAGACCGTATTTTTTTTAATCTGTTAATAGATTGTTGTGATCACAATCATGGATTTTTTTGTTGCATGTCATCAAATAATTTCTCCCCCTCGGGGTGGAGTAAGAGGATGACAGACTTCAACTGACGAAAACTCTGTACATACAACCAACATAGATTTTTATATGATCGATGTCTAGCCCTTATAACAGTTCAGCCTCCCGAAGTCCCTTTGGGTAAAGGGGCCTCACGCAAGCCATCGCTTCTTTAAGAACGAGGGTTTTTTTTTTATTAATTTATAGGCTCTTTTCTGACCACTTTTTCACCTGATGGTAAGCGACTAGTAGTAGTCGAATTCGTAATTTATGTAAGAAAAAGGCCTTGCTGATGCGCCTACGCCCTCGTTAATAGTTCGAGCTACGCCTCTGATCGCAACGAATATAAGCCAGGAGATATTACTATGCAAACGTAAGTACTCTCTCTGTTCCTTAACTTTCGTAGTCAGATGGGACAGAAGTCCGACACAACTGGGAAGAGAACATGCACAAAATTGACGGCGCTACGTGCTTTCCGAACAACCTTCTAAATTACGAACAACTACAGAATAATCCCTTAAGGAAAAACCCCATAGCGCTATTTGCCCGATCTAAAATCAAGACCAACAATTCGAGAGTCTCCTAGTTCGAGAGATTCATTTATAAACCAGCATCACGCAACTACTATGGCTTTTAGTGGTTTGGCATTATGCTGAACTGGACCTATTTGGCGCAGCCGTGAAACACATAAAATTGATGTATTTAATTCATTAAGTTTCTATATAATTGTTACTACATTGTGTGTGCCTACTGGAGCCAGGGTTATCCGAAAGGGAACCTCGGCCCCGGTACGAACCGAACCCGCTAGTCATTAAGAATTTAACGCTATCTCCCGCTCCGCCCAAGGGCGGGGGATGACAGTTGGATGATTTTTACACACCAAAAATCCTTACTATTATAAAAGCGAAAGTGAGTTTGTTTGTTTGTTACGTCTTCACGCCTAAATGGCAAAACCGATTTTGATGAATTTTAGTACAGAGATAGTTGGGACCCTGGAGACGAACATAGGCTAATTTTTTCATGCGGGCTAAACCGCAGGTAAAGGCTAGAAAAACTGTAATTGTGTGTATCGGTGTGCCAAATAAACGTATCTTCTCTTTTCTTTCAACAATTCAATTTTATTCTAATCTATCAAGGCCAGTTCTATCAAATTAAACTTAGATTAGCTACTTATCCATTCCTAGTAGTCAATACACTACAACCACTATTTAACCAAGAAAGCGAGCCATATTGGACACGCGTCTAACTTTACAGGTACCTGTCCCCTTCGTCAAGCGTATAACATTTCATACTCTCGCCTCGGATTCTCGGACGTAGAAAAGTTATCACACAACGCTTTTACTTGCTTTCATGTGAAACTCGTGAGACAATGGCTTAACGCGCAAACGTGCGTTAACGCAGATAAACGATGTGGACTTTAAACTTAGTTTTATGGTAACTGCGCTGTACCCATGGTTTTGCTTGCGTGTGTTTTGTTTTCTGGAATGTAAAGCGTTGTCTTTGGATGTTATATGCACGTTTGTGAAAGTGGTCATTATTATCAAAATATAAAAGTGTACTAGCAGTCGCGGCAGACGTTGTCCTGCCTGAAACGTCGCATTTCTTCAGAAAAAAAAATTGTATGATTATAAAGACAAACTCGCTCACAAAATTACATCCACATCGATCAAGCTGATTAGAAAAAGTTAGGTGACAAACTCACGTTCAGAAGAATTATATATATTACGTTACCGCTAATGTGCGTAAACGCTACCAACGTTCAAAAAAATGGTGAAGGAGCATTATCTATCACTTTAGTTCTTCTTCTCCTTTCTAATTGTAAGTATATTTTATATTTATTAGTTTATTAATTGGCTTTTTATTTATGTATTATAATTTTATTTATTTTTACATTGTTTCTATAAGTTGTTGTACACTTTCAACCCGAAATCTTGTTCCTTCCGTTTCAGTCCATCCAAAGGTTGTCTGGCAGAAATTGCCCTGTGCAATAAGACCGCCTATTGTACACTTATTTTTGTTAAATATTATTCTTTAGTAAGTTAAGGTGTGCAATAAAGATGTATAATAATAATAATAATCCGTTAGAGTGCAGATTAACTCGTTAATCTAATTGAGTTCGATAAAGTGTTTTTTTTTTATGTATATAATTTACAGACATCCTAAGTAATCTGCAGACTAACGGCCAAGCATACAGTTAAGCTGTAAAACAGGTTATCCGCTTGAATAAAATTATTTAATTTTAATTTCTAATAATAATTATTATCTAAAGTTTCATTACGTTTTACGCATGAAGAATCAATACATTTTAGAACATCCTGACACGAACATGTTAGGTTAGAAGGCTAAGCCCTTAGCTTTCGTGGTTATTTTTTTATAACTACCCAAAAGCAGGAGCCCCGTATCGAGATAAAACGGGCAAAAGTATTTCGCTCACTGTTTTTCACGCTTTAACGATATAGCATCTGTTAATATGCAGATACACTTTACTTAGTGAATCTGTATATTAATAGGTATATCTGCTACTTTAAGTTTTTCGCACTTTAACTGATTGTACCAGGTAATTTGTAGATTACCTAGGTAATGCGCATATTAACGTGTTCCGTACTCTAACGGTAATATCAGGAAAACCGTAGGGAGGATTATCTGAAACTGATTTCGTCATCATGGAATGAAAAGGGCGATTATGGGATACAGGTGGGTTTTAGTCAGTAAAAGTCTGATACACCCTCTCTAAAGCAGGAAAAATGAAAGGATATTTTCCCACCTCAAAAAAAAGATATTATAGACAGTAACTAACTTAACCTCTTAATCCCCGCGAGAACGCCGGCGTTCGCGCTAATGTCACCGCGCCATTCCGTCAAACCCCAAGCGAACGCCGGCGTTCGCTCTCACCCACTTCATTATAAGCCTTATTTTCGGTAACTTACAGATTAAACAATACTTTTTGGCTTTTAACCATCACATACCTTTCTTCCTAACTAAATAATGTTAAAAAGAGCCAACTAGTGCGTCAATTTTACATAAGTACACAAGTGTGTAGATAGGTAACATAAGTGAACGTGGCTACTTAACACTGCAAAATATGAAAGAAAGTAGCCTGTCTGTATGTCCCGGTAACCTTACCTAACCTCTTGGTCTCGAAAACCACTGCGCTCGGTTCAATGGAGTTTCAGATGTCTGATCAACTTTTTCTTATATTATACGTATGTTGAAAGTGTCCTACCTACTGAAATATGCTGTGGTCAATAAAAAATACGAACTGATGAAAAAACTGGGTAAGTGCGAGTCGGAGTCACTTGAGAGTTCTGTACAAACTTGCCTGTGTAAATAGTTCAATTCCGGAATGGAGTCTCAAAGATTTATCCGAATTGCAATTTTTTTTTTGTTGTCGTTACAACAAATTTACTGCTTCCAGTATTGTTCCTATACCTGTGCTATGAGACCTTGCTTTATGCCAAATTACAAGATTCTGGGTCAATAGGTAATACCCTGGGCTATGAATTTTGATTCCCTAGTGAGTGTCGAAATATACCCTTACGTATTTTGCGACATAAAGGGCTGTATCTTTATTTTCGTCAACTTAGAAGTTTGATATTTTCACAGCTTGAAGGGACCGCAGACCTAAGTACCTATATGGTTCAAATAACTCATTTCGAGTTTTCTCTTCGCAATCACGACATAAAGTTTCTTGACAGACAAACGGACAACAAAGGATCCATTAAATGTTATGTTTTTTTTTTTCCATTACGGTACGGAACCCTGGAACTGATTATCATTATTACCGCAAATGTATTTGGTTTCTCAAGTAAACCTCAATTTCGACCATTTTTACTGTTCTAAGGCATTAACGTCTTAATGCATAAGGAAAACCGCAGCAGGAAAACAAACTAAAACCGTACTTTTCCTTTCCTCGTGATTCGATTATCTCAATCTCGACCTATTTTACTTCATAACATTACTGTAAACCCAGTCATTTGAGCGAGTCTTTGGTTGCCTTGAAATTGCCTTATTAAATCAAACTATAATTATATTGAAAAAATACATTAATTAAATTAGTTAAACCAGAACACAATTTTTCTGAAAAAAAAAAATGAAAAATACTTCACTATATTTTTCTTGCTCCTTTCGTCGACTTCATCCGAACACAGACGAGTGTTACATAGCCTAGTCAGTTTCATTCAATACCCACCACAAAATAAAATACTCGGCACGAATAAAGAAGTTTTAAATTCAAAAAACGAACCTACCAAAAAATAAAAACAAATTAATCACGATCGTTACAGGATACAATTATACAAATCTCGTAACACAACCTTTAAAACAACTGTTATACTTATTAGTGACGTAAATCTCGATGTTGGCGGTAATAAAAATACCAATCTCAACATTAGATAAAATCAAGATAATAATTTATTAAGCAAGTTCATCCAGTATTATAATATTATGTCCCAAAATTCTATATAACAGTACCTTACAGTTACATCCTGAACACGTTATTCGGAATTTAAATTAAAACTGTTATCAAAAACGAAACCAGTTTAGAAATTACGTTATATTGAGTAAAGAGTTCGTTGACTTTTGGCAATGTGGAAAACATTTGGCCAATCTGATGCCTAAGTTGGATCTTCTGCTATCACAGTCAATCAACTGTTAAAGCAAACTAGATATGGAACAAATTGTATGAGTACCGTAACTAAAATGTCCGGCTCTATTAATTGGCTTTGAAGGTTATCACTAAGAAAACGATACGCAATATCTTAAAAGTTGAAATAGCCTAACCTACGCCTTCACTCTTTCATTGTACGGACAGGTAAGTAGTAGCATTCCTTTCAGGAGTCTGTTTCCTAATTCAAAAGTTTATTTTTTATAAACTAGTGCTTGACTGGGTTCCCACCTGATGGTAAGCAGTGATGCAATCGTTGATGGTGAGGTGCACTAGTTTATTAAGAGGCTATACACTCTAGCCTTGAAGACACCCAAATTGTAATCGGACGGGAAGACCGGAGCAAGCTAATTGTTCCAGTCCTACGATATACATATATACACAGTGTAAATGACGAGGTGTAACGCTTAGTCCGGACCGTAGAGGTTTCAACAACGTAAGGATATATACTCGCCGTACGTCGGGTGGTTCGATGGTAGAAATGAGAATTTTAAGCAAACGTGCTGCATCTAAATCATCGGTCAAGCGCGAGTTTCAATATTAAAAAATCGACCAAATGCGAGTCTGATTCGCATACGAAGGGTTCTGAACCGTCGTGATTCTAAGATGAATAGTAAAGTAGGATTGAAGTACAAACTCAACTCAAACAAATTCCAAAAGTATATATCGGCGCCTAAAAGGCAAAAATTACCAAGCGACACATACCGCGAAAAATACTGCGGAATTGCTGACTTCAATCCCACAGGCGTGCGGGATTGTGATTTTGATGCGGGATTGGATTCCCTGATTACCATGATGTTAATAATATCTAAATCCGACTATTTCGTCTTTTTTAAATGTTTATAACTAAATATCTTAACTTTAAATCACCCTTCTGTAAAGATTACTCAATGTCGCTTGGTAATTTTTGCCTTTAGAGTGTCAGTATGTAAAAAATCGTTCTCCCATACACCGATAGGTATAATTATATGTCACGTTAGTTGTTTAACTCAAACGGCAAATGTGAACGCAAAAAAGCTATTAGCTGTAAAACTAAAAAAAAATGTTTTTAAACCTTTTTCTTCACTTGTACACCTTGCTTTTTGCCAAATTTCATGATTCTAGGTCAACAGGAAGTATTAATAGGTTTTGGTTCCCTTGTGTGTTAAAGTATGCGGTATAAACGATCATATCTTTTAATAGCTTTGACTTAAACGTGTGATTTTTTCATAGCTTCAAGGGAATTATAGACATAGTTATGTAATAATATTTCAACTTAATAACTTTACGAGTTTCTGAGAAAAAGGGTTTCGAGAAGTAATCTAATCAAATACTTAAACTAATTCTTGAAATCTGATGTAGTCAACACTGGTTGAATAATCAGGGTTGCAAAGAAACGTTCATTGTTTACTAATAGATTTAGATAACCTTACAAAAAACTATTGTATGTAATAACATATTTTTAAATTTCCAAGTTATTTGACTTTTTACACAGACTATAACAAACCGTGTCATGAAGTATTTTTCCATCTCGTATTAAAACAATGTACATCAGTAGACAAACTCTATGTACCATAGACAATTGTATTCTCTGTTGTGACATTGACAGAATTCTGATGACAGCTGCCACGGCTCAATAATAACACTTACAAAAAAATAACTGTTAATGATGTAGAAATAACAAATCTAGATCGCTGATTACAATCCTAATAGCAATCTGTCAAGCTTTTATTAGACTCTTACTTTGCGTCCAATTGCCTTCAGAAATGGCCGCCAATGATGCAAGCGGAGCAAATGGATACTGCAATTTATAATGCGTAGGTAGGATAAGAGAAAGAGATTGGTTTGTTGCAGTTTCTGTGATAATTTACTTAGACATTCTAGTATCTTGATGCAGGTGGCAAGTTCCTTAATACGCATCAAGACCACGTGAAAGAAAGAAAAAAATCCGGCCAAGTGCGAATCGGACTTGCGCACGAAGGGTTCCGTTCAATTATCTGTAAAAACTGGGCAAGTGTGAGTCGGACTCGTGTCCTGAGTGTTCCCTACAAACTAACCTATATAAAGAGAAGGTATTTACAAATCGCAAAAAAAAATGTTTCGTCACCTAACAACAAATCAGTTTTGAGATTTATTCCTATACTTGTCATAGAAGACCTTGCTTTAAGCTAAATTTCAGGATTTTGGGTCAACGAGAGTACCCTAGAATTTTGATTCCCTCAAGTGTCAAAATATAGGTACGTCTTTTGCGACATAAACGGTCATATCTTTTTTTCCGTTAACTTAGAAGATTACATTTTTCACAGCTTCAAGGGCCACAGATCAAAGTATATGACTTTAATTTCAACTCGATATTAAATATGCTTTGCCGAGAAAAAGCCGAGATAAAGTCTGTTCGTCAAGACAGACAGACAGACGGATAGACGGACAACAAAGTGATCCTACAAGAAAAAGGCCAGTCCTTAGAGATGACTCTCGGTCAAAAAGTATGCTTTACCTATACATTATAAAGCACTCTAGAATCCTGTGAATCTGTAGTAGAACACAATCGTAAAACTGCATTTTCTACCACAATTGACTATTCAAATTAATAAAAGGTTAACAAGCTCTTGTATTATGCCGTATTTTTATCGCCGTCCAAAATGTTATTCAAATTAGATTCTGAAACATCTTTAATAACAAGAGAGACAACACAAATTAAAGCTTTACTTACTGCTAAATAATTATTTATTCGTGTTAGAGTGGATCAAGCAGTAAGCGCCCTTGTCTCCTACACAATCCTCCCCATCATTATCAACAAAATGTATTCATTTATTCAAGTGTTCGCCGTCAAAAGTTGTTAAAGAGATCAACTTGTAATATCTTAAGAAATACTTATGTTTTCCCTGTAAACTTGAAATTATGTTCACACTCAAAACAACTTGGCTTTTAAATTGTGAACATTTTAAACTCACCTTTGATGCTTTTTCCAGCGCCTCGCACCTTAACTCCGAAAGTGTTCCTCCTTCAATAATTCACAAACTTCCACTTTACGCCTCAGGCACGATAAAAAATCACCACGTCGATATGAAAACATGAAATTTCCATAATTCGCAACATTTCACAAATCACATTGAACTCGCGGAGAGTTGAGAGCTTGTAAAAGGCTGTATTGATAAAAGTTCTGTCACTCGCTGCGTACCGTAATGTGTCACATTCAAAGTTGCCGGCGATAACTTGGTCT
This sequence comes from Mythimna albipuncta, assembly GCA_929112965.1. Lineage (NCBI taxonomy): Eukaryota > Metazoa > Arthropoda > Insecta > Lepidoptera > Noctuidae > Mythimna > Mythimna albipuncta. The sequence goes on along the minus strand of OV815969.1, from coordinate 6,851,586 downwards.
CGATGTCGAGTTCACGAGGATGGAGTACTTCGCGATCGGATTGTTCGTTATTTGTGAAAATTCGTTTAAAACTGGATAGTTTGCTGCGAGGGACCGTGCGCGGGCGCAATGACGCGTGCAAGCTGTCGGGGAGGAGGGCACAGACCTCGAGCGTGCGGCTGCGCGGGCGCCGACTGCCGAGACACGAGTACCGTTGCTCCGAGAGTGGGAGCGAGGTCGGACAAGCCGGCACTCCGGCAGGCTTTGACATTTCTAAGTTATTTGGTTACTTCATATCGATGCCATGACTCGCTTTTGTTATTGTTGCTGTTCTGGCACAGATCTGCACTGCTATTCAGCCAGAATTGTAGCAGTTGATTACCTTGATAGCTTGTTTATCGATGCAAAACATAGAGTGAGAGGGTTCATTCAGTTCTAGTTAGAGGTGCAGGAATTTCTTGCGATCTTTTTCGGAGAACAAGTTTATTTGGAGGTCAAGTTGAAGCTTAAGAGCTTTTGCAGTGAGCTTAGTTCTTACTCAACACCTATCAATGATTCTATTAGTTATTGCTAGCAAAGTTAACTTCGTTTATCTACATTTTATACGCCTGTTACTTACTCTACTTATCCAACTTGACACGCAATAAATATTTTTACAATAGGCAATCTACAAACATAAAACGCCAAATTATAATTTAGTTTATGATGGTAATAAAGTAGCTCGGGCTAACTGAAGCTGTTCACGCTATATTACGGGCTCTTGGGACTATAAATCTCGTAATCACATGTCTAATGTCGTGACAAAACTTGGGATATCGTTGGCTCGTGACGGAGTTGAGTTATCTCGTAAGTCGTAACGACACGGTTGGTGCTGTGTTTGAGCTGCTGCCCTGCGGGTCGCGGGTTTGATGCTCACCAGAACAAATATTTGTATGGCCTACACTGCCTACAGATAGGTGTTCCGGATCTTGATGTCTTGTGTATATGAGCTTACATGTTTGTGCGATACAGGACTAGTTCCTAGTATGGGGCGAGGTTAAATTAAAAAAAAACTACTAGAACACTCTTGATACTTGGCAAAATCTGCTTAAATTTTCTGCAACTTGATTCCGGTATCTCAATTCTACCATCAGCAACCCGATATACGGCGAGTATCCACCCTTACGTTGTTGAAACCTCTACGGTCCGTACTAAGCGTTTCGCCTCGTCGTTTACACCGCGTACGTCGAAGGACTGCAATAGTTTGCCTGCTACGGTCTTCCCGTCCGATTATAATTTGGATGCCTTCAAAGCTAGAGTGAATAGGCTCTTAATAAACTAATGCGCCTCACTATCAGAGATTGCATCACTGCTTACCATCAGGTGGAATCGCAGTCACGCACTAGTTTATACCAATTAAAAAAAAACATAAAATAACTTAACAGATAAACAAAAAAGAAATAATTAAGGTAGCTTACCTTAAACAAACAACTAGACAAAGTATAAAGTATCTCGTTTGACGGAATCCGTAACTTGTCCCAATTTACTTGTCTAAATTGGACTTTATTTATTTTTATTTTATTTTTTGTGGAGGATTGAAAAGATACTTATCTTCTAAGTAAGGTATATTAAGTTAAGTAGATCTTTTTGGAAGGAAAAGACTTTTCTTTAGTATTAGGAGACAGCAATTTGGAAGTCAGGGTTTTCCAAGAAATAGTAAGTATTCATAGAACCTCTACATTGACAAGTTAAAAAAAAAAAACAAATAGATAATTTTGTGGCTGTAACAAAATCTGAACTGATTCCGTCGTACATTCCCTTTGGAGAAAAGCAAAAAGCCTTTGCTATTTTCAATACACACACATAAAATAAATAAGTACGCTAAATAAAACAGGAAATTCGTTTGGCTGAAGTTAAATCTGTTTATCCGAACTGTATTGGTAGCGTTAGTAAAGATTTGCGAGGAACGCACTTTCTGATCCCACTAAAGTTAAATATTATAGGTAGGTTCTTGTTCTTACCATGAAAAATCACCATATTTCCCTTGCTATTTTCTGCTGGATAACCCCCATTAACACAAATCCTTCCAGGTATTTTTTTTTCAAACCCAGCCAGACGCATTACTTTGTGTAATTTATTTCAACACCACTACTCTCAAAACGGTGAAGAAAAACATCGTGAGGGAACCAGCATGTCCTAGAACGAAAAATTCGAAGAAATGTGATATTTCACTAACCCGCACTGGGCCCGCGTGGTGGTTTACGGCCCAATCCCTCTCCTAGAGAGGAGGCCTGAGTCCCAGCTGTGAAAACATTGAGTAAAATTTCTAGGTATTTAAGTGTTACTAACCCTTTACTAAATAAATTGTTACTAACCACTAGACCAATGTAGTCTTTAAAATATTATGACTAAGTAATTTAATTTTACCAAGATTGCCGACAGCACGAAGAATCGCCAAACTTAGGTAAGTGGCAATGGCCAGGGCACATGGCTCGCAGAACAAATGACCGTTGGGGCTGAAAGGTTCTGGAACGGCGAACGTGTAACGAAAGATGTTGGCAGGTTGAAGAAGGATGAAGGTTGCGGATACCATGGATACGGAACGCACAGGATCGTTCATTGTGGCGACACTTGGGAGAGGCATATGTTCAACAGTGGACGTCTATCGGCTGAAATGACGATGATGAATTTACTAAGAAATTGCAGCGAATTCTCGTCTTTTCCTGTTTAAACATACATTATTTGCCACACTTTTCCATCAATCCATTAATATTTTCTCCCACATTTATACTTAAAACTTTTCTTAATCTTGTTTCTCAGTTCTGATTCATTCATTGCCGGACGGACAATTGACAATCTTTACAATTTTTCTGTCAACAACGCTTCTTTCAATCCACTATCAAAGTAATATTTTTAAAATTGACCTTTTACCGTTAGAAAATCTAAAAGATAAAAAGAAAATAGTCAACATATAAATAAGACTTTCCGGATTTTTATTTCCTCGTCGAGATCTTCATTTCTTTGTACGGATGAGTAATGAATGAAGATTAAGATCTTATTGAGTGGAGAGTAAATAGGTAGTTAGATGTAAGTACAAGTATCTTACAACATTTTCCCTTATCAACTAAAAAAAAAATCTCGTACTTCTTCTTAATTTTATTTTGCTTCGGCTGTTGCTCGACACTAGAGTATATGTTATTTGGTGTTTACCAAATTTAAGCCAGGCAAATCAAAAAGTGCGCGCTTTGATTCCGATAAGTACAAGACGTACAGGTCCGGTCGTTGTAGCGAGCGACCTCGACACTAGAGGGAGGCCTAAAATATGTCCAAAAAACCGGCCAAGAGCGTGTCGGGCCACGCTCAGTGTAGGGTTCCGTAGTTTCCCGTCCATCACAATAAGTGTACCCACTTATGAGTTTAAAAAAATGCTTGCATATACGATTATACTACAAACTTAGTTCAGACATTATTTTGTAGAACCTTTTTGTCTTTTTGCTCAAAAACTGTTCTTTCCATCAAGTTCAAAATGATTTTTCTAGAAAGTCCTTATAAAGTTCTACTTTTCAGTTTTTTTTCATATTTTCTAAACATATGGTTCAAAGTTAGAGGGGGGGGGACACTATGTTTTTTATTTTTGAGCAATTATTTCCGAAATTATTGACATTATCAAAAAATGTTTTTAGTAAACCCCTATTCATTTTTAAATACCTTTCCAACGATATATCACACGTTAGGGTTGAAATTAAAAAAAAATCACTTCCCGCTTTACATATAGGGGGGCTACCCTAATAAAACATTTTTTTCCAATTTTTATTATAGCACTTTGTTGGCGTGATTGATATACATATTGGTACCAAATTTCAGCTTTCTAGTGCTAACGGTCACAGAGATTAAGCGAGGACGGACAGACGGACAGACAGACGGACAGACAGACATGGCGAAACTATAAGGGTTCCTAGTTGACTACGGAACCCTAAAAATTGAAGTTTTTTGGCTGAAATGAAAAAAAGTTAAAATAGTGTAAGACCAAATCATTGATCAAAAATTATTTAGTAACACGGAAGAGTTTTTTTTGCTTGTAACGCATCTTCTTCTTCTTCTTCCTGCCCTTGTCCCATTTTATTTGGGGTCGGCGCAACACGTTTTTTTCTTCCATTCTGTCCTGTCACTCGTCACGCTATCACTAACTCCCTTTTCTTTCATATCACTTCTCACACAATCCATCCATCTTTTCTTTGGCCTCCCTCTCCCTCTCCATCCATCCACATGTAAATTCATAACTCTTTTAGCAACATGCTTTTCATCTCTCCTCTTTACGTGACCATACCAAGACAAACGATTTCCTTTCAACCTTTCAGTCACTGGCGCCACTTTCAAACTTCCCCTAATATACTCATTTCTCACTTTATCCTTTCTCGTCACACCACACATCCATCTTAACATTCTCATCTCCGCTACATGCAATCTTTTTTCATCCGTCTTTTTCACAGCCCAACATTCTGATCCATACAGTATGACAGGCCTTATCACGGACTTGTAGATTTTACCCTTCAACTTGAGGGGCATCCGTGGGTCACAAGTTGTTCCCGTGACCTGTCGCCATTTCATCCATCCTGCGTTGATCCGATGTGTTACGTCCCGGTCCACCTCACCATCCCCTTGGACGAGGGACCCGAGGTACCGAAAGTCGGAACAGATCGGTATGGGCGTTCCGGCGAGAGCTAAGGGCACTGGATTGGAGAGACCGCCGAAATCGCAGAACAAGTACTCCGTTTTGGTTCTACTCAATTTCAGGCCAACACTCTCCAATCTGTGCCACCACACCTCCAATCTGTTCTGGACCTCTAAGCCACTCTCGGCAACCAGCACAATGTCATCGGCAAACAACATACACCAGGGAGCCTCTTCCTGAATGTCCGACGTCAAAGCGTCCATTATCATCAGGAAGAGGTAAGGGCTGAGGGCCGACCCCTGGTGTAAGCCGACAGCCACATTGAAGCTTCCAGTAGTGCCCACAGAAGAACGGACTTGGGTACTGCACCGACCGTACATCGCTCGGATCAACTTTACATACTTCCCAGGCACACCTTTCTCCTTAAGGGCCCACCACAGAACCTCACGAGGTACCCGGTCGTATGCCTTTTCGAGATCAATGAATACCATGTGCAAGTTTTTATGCGCACCTCTGTATTTCTCGCACAGCTGGCGTATAGCAAAAATGGCATCTGTAGTACCCCGACCAGGCATAAAACCGAATTGGTTCTGTGAAATTTCACTCTCTTCTCTCAGTCGCCTTTCAATAACTTTCTCCCAGGCTTTCATAGTATGCGACATTAGCTTTATTCCTCTATAATTGTTGCACTCAAGCACATCACCTTTGTTCTTAAAAATGGGCACCAAAGAACTGCTGCACCACTCATCAGGTATGGCTTCTTCCTGCAACAACTTATTGAAGAATAAAGCTAACCACGTCCATCCATCCACTCGCAATAACTTCCACACTTCAACTGGTATTCCATCTGGACCAATGGCTTTACCATTCTTCATTCCAGTTACTGCTATCCTAACTTCATCCATACTAACCATTCTCACTAACCCCACGTTCACTGGTTTATTCTCTAACACACTACTCCAATTATTTTCCTCATTCATCAGTCTTTCAAAATAGTCCTTCCACCTCTTTTTGATTTTCTCATCATCCGATATAACCATTCCTGTTTCATCTCTTATACATCTTACCTGGCAAACGTCTCTCGTCTTTCTCTCTCTTAATCTAGTAAGCCGGTATAGTTCTTTTTGGCCTGCAGGACTGTCCAGTGTGTCATATAATTTGTCCTGGGCTTTTGATTTTGCTATGGCCACGGCTTTCTTCGCTTTCTTCTTTAAAATGTCATACTCATTCTTTTTTTCAGCTTTTAAACTAGCGTTTCCTGGCTCTACACGCTGCCATTCCTTGAATTTTCTCTTCTTTTCTTTCAATACATTCTGAACTTCTGTCGACCACCACCATGTATCCCTATCTATTATGCCCTTTCCTTTCGTCTCTCCCAAAATATCTTTCGCTGCATGCCTGATACACCCAGCTATCTCATGCCAGCTTTCATTTATACTTCGATCATTCATATCTCCCATCTCTATCTTTCTGTCCACCACTCGTTCCCTGAACTTATTCGCACAATCATTCCTCTCTAACATATGCCATTTTATTTTAGGGGGAGGATGCTCTTTGTGTTTGTTAGACAGTATTTTGACTACTGATGTCATAACTAGGAGTCTGTGTTGTGAGACTAGGTCTTCTCCTGGCAGTATTTTGCAGTCTTTGACATGCTTTAAGTTGTTGCGCCGAACTAGAAAGTAGTCGATCTGGGTTTTATGACTACCACTTTTATACGTGATCATGTGTTCTTCTCTTTTCTGGAACCACGTATTGGCTACTGCCAGGTCAAATGCAGTAGCGGATTGCAGCAGCGTCTCTCCTTCACTGTTCAGACTACCGAAACCCCATCCCCCATGCACTCTTTCATAAACACCTTTCATTCTTCCCACATGTCCATTAAAATCACCTCCAACTATCAATTCTTCATGAACAGGGATGTTCATTAAAGCTCTATCAAAATCCTCCCAAAACTTCTCTTTCACTGTTTCATCACATCCTACTTGTGGTGCATACACACTTACTACATTCAACACCACATTCTCTAACATAACTTTCACAACTATAATTCTATCACAAATCCTTTGTACTTCCATCACGCATTCTTTCAATCTACTGTCTAACACTATTCCAACACCATTTCTTTTTCCATCACTTCCACAATAGTAGAACTTGTATCCCTCACCAATTTCTCTCGCTTTTGTTCCTCTCCATTTAGTCTCCTGCAAGCATGCTACATTTATCCGTCTTCTTTTCAATACATCCGCTAAATCTCTGGCCCTTCCAGTCATAGTCCCTACATTCCAATTTGCATACCTCAATCTCATTTCCCGAGCTTGCTTCTTACGTTGCACCCGCCCGGGATGGTGCAACAACCCTGGTCCATTTCCCACAGGAGCCGGGTGCTGCCCCTGCGCGTCGCCTGTGGGGTACGCCCTAGCCCTATCGCGCAATCTATTTAAACCGAACATGTTGCAAAGGGATTTGGCTAGTTTTTTAAAGTCGGCCGCCAGCCTGACACCAACCCTCCTTGGGAATGCTTTTGTTGGTGGTATACCCGCCACCACGCGGTGACCTCAGGTGCTCAACAGTACGCACGGTCTCAAAATATCCCTTAGTCGCCTCTTACGACACCCACGGGAAGAGATGGGATGGTGTTATTCTTTACGTCCGGACACCATGTAACGCATCTAATATCTAGAATTTACCAGTCGGATAGTGAAAAGGTATTTCTGTATGAGATAGCCAGGTTCATAACGAAAAATATAGGCTATATAACATCTCGCTACGACCTACGAAAGAAAAGCAGTAATCCAAGACGCGGATGGAACCATGGGGGATAGCTAACATTTCATAACCGTTCTACTACTGCGTCAAAAAATGTTACTAAGATATTTCACAAAACCGTTTAGGCGTGTCGCTTAGTTCCTTCATCTTGTTTATTGTGCCTTGGTTCGTTCTTATTTCATGATGAATCTATTGGGCACGTGCCGCCGACACCTTCGCATTTATTTTTAATAGTGTTGCTGTTGACGCCATTTTTTTCTTGCTAATAGACCTCTAAGAGATTGATGGTACTTACAGCATATTTGATTGATGAAATATAAGAAAATAATTCAATAGATTTATTTATGAATTGATAGTTCATGAATATTTAAACAAGGTACAGTAATTACCTGTCTACGTGATTTTAAGTGAAGTTGATTAACTTTTAAAAATTTAATTTCTATACTGTCAGTAAAACACGCAGCAGACTCATCGTTTATAATAATGTAAGCGCCAATCATAATTAAAACTTTTCTTATAAATTGGCAAAAAAATATAGTATATTCTAAAGTGATAACTATAAGTTTTAAGCGTTTATTAGTTCACTTATAACTTTATGAGTATACACCACGAAATAATCAGAGTGCAAACTAACAAGTTAAGTGTATAAACAGATGGTTGAGTCCGCAAACTAGTGGTATAAAAATATCTTGCGCGTATAAGTCCGTAATGGTCGAGGAGGCTACGCTTTCGCGATTTTTAATATTTCTTTCACGCCTGGGTTAGGAAGTCGGCACAGTGAGCTCGGCACGACAACAGAAAAGATTTCACGTGACAAATATTTCACGACGTTAAGCTTTTAGCGTTTTCTTTGTGCATCTTGCAAAGGTTTACGCAAATACGGAGCAGACAGAAATCGTTGAAGTTACGTAACAAAATACTGTCATTTACAAACAGTATCACAATAAAGAACAACTAAAACTAAGATGTAACATTTGTACCTAATACCAATTTATATTTGGGATGATTTTCAGCACTCTTTTTCAAGAAAATAGAGTTCTTTAAAGAGTTTTAAAATTACGAGTAGGAGTAAATCATCACCAGCATCATTTTAGCCGAAAAGCGTACACTACTGGACATTTTTGAGCACTCCAAGTGTCACCACAACACTGCACCACGGTTTCCAGCGACCCTCACCAGGTCATCGGTCCGGCCCACCTTGTGACTTGTGAGAGGCCTTCCAACTTCAGGGGTACCTACGAGAAATTATTTAGCACCCCACAGCTTATTCAGCTTATTATTACCTTTATAGTTTTAATTTTTTAACGCTCTTGCTCTTTCATAACATTTTTTTAAAGACTCATCAGTAACCACATCGTATTCTTTTTTTTTTATTAGAGGCCAGTTTGATTTTTGAATTTCTTTTTTCATGCACGTACATTTCAATTGTGTATTTCCTTTTTTCAAAATAAACAAATAAATTTTTTGGTTTTTGACGTTCCAAATTCAAATCTCATTATTCGATGGGATCGCTCATACTGCATTAAATCTTTAAGAACAGAGAATGACTTGCTTTATGCGATGGTTCTCTGATCTGACATACAAAATGGCGTTATCGAGCCTGGTGTTTAAAAAATAACTATCTAAATAAGACATAGAGAACTGAGATGTTCTATGTAAGAACCTCATTACAGTGCGAAAGAGATAGCCAATGTCGTTCATTATGGATGCAAATTCCTTCCACTACTTAATAGTCCACGGATGGACGAGAGGCGGCGTGAGAAAATGGTGGCTTGCAGTCAGCCATGCGAAAACGTGGCTGCGACTGTAGAACTAACATGTCAGTGTCAACGCCTCGCCTCTCACAGAGAAATGTATGAATCCCTAATGCAAAATGCATGTTATTCTCCTGAATAATTCTGAAAAATATATGTGACTGAAGATCTTTTTAGAGACTAATTTGCACAAGTTTGTTTTCATTTGGTACCTTTTTAGAGTTACATACACGAAGGGTGCCAATGGGACTGTCTGCGTCTGTCAGCGGGCTGTATCTCATAAACCGTTAGAGGCAAATTTTCACAGAATGTGTATTACTATTGGCCCATCAGCAACAACAAATTAATAAAATGAAAATAAAGTTAAAATTACAGGGGGTTCCCATAGAAGAATCCTTATTTTGTCGACGTTTTTTGCTCGATTTTAATCTTGTAGTACGGAACCTATTGTGAACCGTACTGGTTCAATACTCAGAAGTTAGGACTTGGAATATATAAAACACTCGTTTATAGACTTTGAAGACCACTTTTATTACAAAAGTTACGAACAGTTACAATGTAGTATCAAAAATTCAAGTCTGGCACTGAAGTCCAAAGATTCCCGCGCACATATCTTTGCACACTTCCCGCCATTTTACTTGCTTGTGATTGGTCGAGAACTGTCAAAGCCTCGACCAATCACATGAAGTCAATACAACTACATTTAATTTGAAAAGTTCATAGATACGATTATAAATAATCAATAAACATATATAATTATAGGTATAATTTATAACAGCTCGGCCATCCGACTTTCAACGAGTCCCTCGTTGTTAAGTATTACAAAAGAAAGAAAGAAAAAAATAAAAAAACATTACATACATCATATTTAAATTGTAAGTAACATATTGAACATAAATTATCTCATTCATCTTTAATTTATCATATTATTATCTTAAGTTCAATTATTTCACAATAGATTTACTCCTAAATTAATTTTAGTCTGCAAGCTTTCTTGAAACAAAGAACAATAAATTTATTTATTAATCCATGACCTTGATTAATAAAACACTTATAACCTTTAAGGGTGTCGGTTACCTGACACGCCTAGTGTAATCCATATCTTATATCGGCTGTAGGTGTGTACTGGTCCATGACCTTGACCAGTAACTATACCCACTAATGCACCAATTGCTAAAATGGGAGGTATCCTTTACCTGATACCCCTCACCAACTCATTAGTACGTGACTCTAACCAATGAATCGGTATTTACTAGTCCATGACGTTGACTAGCAAATATTTCAGCCATTAGTACATGGAATAATTTAGATGATACATGACATTAATCATCGAAACTTAAAACCATCTTAGCATTACTTTTTATTGTGACATCGACATCTCATGGTTCTTTAAATGTTAATATTAGGAATACACAGTGTAATCGATAGCAAAAGATTTCATTAAGTGTTCCTATTTACCTGCTTATTTAGTTCTATGTACAATATTCATCTTTACATTTAATCACAACCTTTCACATTCAAATTCACAACCTTTAAGCTTGGATTCACAATCGGTTGATACGGGTTCGTTAAAACAGATCCATGGAAATATTTTATCAATGCCCACAACAGCCTCGTACCTCTTACTAGTCCTGGTGAGAGGCGTGTCATCGACCACAAACCTATCGTTGGGGAGCACATTAATTTTGTAAGGGCCTTTATACTTAGGTTCGAGCTTCTTAGATTGCCATTCTATTCCCGACACAGCTCTTACTACTCTAACCAAATCACCTTCTTTGAAACACATTGCCATTTTTCTGTGCCTATCATACCGCTCCTTGTCTTTATCCTTTTGTAACCTAATAAGCTCATCAGCTGTAGCCATAATATCTTCCAAACTCTCCCCAACCTCGGACGTAACTTCGTTTATTTCGTCGTTTAACAGACCTTCAGATGGATTGGTTAGATTTCGCCCGAAAAGAAGCTCCGCTGGAGTCTTTTTGGTGGTGGCATGTACAGTGGTATTGATACCCAACTATATGTTAGGTACATGTTCGTCCCTTAAACCATTTGTTTTATCGTGGTCCATTGCCCCGAGCGCTGCAAAATGGTGCGGTTGTACCGTTGCTAGCAAATCGTCAGTAACTACAGAAAGTATGTCTAACACGTGACTGCAGCCAACAGCGAGCAATTCGTGGGTTTAAGTCGCGTTTGCTCAAAGTTGTACGCAAAGCGTTGCAGTTCATAACAAATAGTGAACTACCTGATAATAAGTCTAACTGATCCTTGATACGAGGAAGAGGATAGTGTTCTTTGTCTTACTATTTAGTGCACATTAGTCTACACATAACCTCTTTTCCCCAGACTTTTTGTTAACTAGTACTATAGGGCTTGCGTACGGACTGTGAAACTCCCTTATAATGCCGCTTTCTTAAATTTCCTTGATCATATCTTAAACTAGTTGGAGTTCAGTAAAGGACAACCGGTATGGGCGGTAAACGACAGAACCGGGATCATCTAATTGAATCACCATTTCAGTTGTCATTGTAAATCTAAGATCTTTTAAATTACTAGAAAAGCAATATTTTTACTTATGAGCGTTAGCGTTTAATGACTCCTTTTGACTCTTTGCTAAATTGCCTCCGCAACTGTTTGGCGCTTCATCTATGGATGAATGTTCACTACAACCTAATTTTTGAACGTTTAGACTCTCGGTTAAAGTATAGCTCCTAGTTATAAGACTACCCTTTTCTATAACTAGATGGTTGTCACCGATATTCTGAACGAGAATCCTTCCCGCGCTGTATGTTAATTGATACTCGCCGGGCAACAAGTAATGTTCCGTACCCTTCAATATTGCGCACGGTTCCATTCACGTAAATTTTTCCCGAGAAACAATTACACGAACTAACTGGGATCGCCTTTAATTCGCCGCGCCCTATGCGCGTTTCCTTTGTACATATATACAAGTAGAAAAGTCAAAGCGGACTGCTCACTAACCCGCTGGAAAACGACATCAGATTCTGTCTTTACTATTTTGACCGAGACTTTCGGTGAAAGTGTGGCCTAGTAGTATAGGGAAATTTATTAAATAATCATCTACTACCAATATCTCCACGTGATTTTCTACTACAATATTGCTTTTGATTTATCGTTGGTATTTTTCTTTGTCCCAAGGCACTCAGTGTCTTTATGTCCTAGTAAATTACATTTAGAGCATTGAATCCTCGGTTTTGGGCAACGAAAGAATGGGTGACCGGATTCTTTACAATTGTAACAAACCATACTAGATCCGGTTGAATTTCGGGAGTCGCGTTCTACTTTATTACTGGTAGATATATTATTTTGTAATTGCCTGTCTCTATCCTTAACCTTCTGCTGCTCGTTTGTGGACCTATCCCCTACTTTTACTGTTTTAAAAAATTTAAGAAGTATTTCCGGTTCCGTAAATTCAGCTCCTTGTGCTCCTAACCTAACACCACGATCTTCTATTCCTGCTATGATACAGTCAACTGCCCGTTTTCCTGATATTTCGCAACGATTTAGGAGATTAATTTTGGTATAATAATATAATTCCAACGACTCCCCATAACGAACCTTTTTATTCAGCATTTCCATTAGTAAGTCTGCATAATTATCCCTAGTTGGAAAAGATTCCTTCAGCTTTAGCTTCCACTCCGGCCAAGAAAATAGTAATGAAGGTAGACCTTGATACCAGGATTTAGCTACCCCTGTTAATTTCGGTAGGGCATAGTGGACTACTTGTTTATCGTTCCAACCATAGATCTGTGCACATTCGTCAACCTTATGAAGCCACGTATCAACCGTTTGTTCCTTACATAACGGGTCAAAATCAGGAATTACATTATTTAAAACAGGATACCTATCGCGATCACTTGTATTATTTATACCCTTAAGTGCGGTAATAAAGTTCTGAATGAACAGATTATTATTCAACTCACACTCACGATGCGTTTCTTCATGGGATGGTGTACGCAGGCGAGAAGTTCTATTCCTAGGTGAATGCCCGTGTTCTGCGTCACATGTCTCGTGCCGCCCTGGAGTGCGCGACCGGGTCCTGGAGTACTTAGCATGACGACTTGCCTTTCTTGAATAGTGTGGTCTTCTTTTCGATCGCCTGGACCGCGACCGACGGTTTCGGCTGCCACAATTTTTCTCAGTTGCACGCTTATGCTCTCGACCCCGGCTGCGGCTTCGAGTTGCATCACGACATCGTAGTGGCGGCGTCAGCAACATGCGAGGAGACCCTTTTGATCCATCACGTTCTCTTAGAGAATTAGAGCCATGTTCATCCATGTTCTCGAGCCTCAACATGTAATAATAAATAAAAAAAACACCTGAGTTAATAAACCATAATTATACTAAACTTGTAAATAAGATGTTTATTAATTTTCCCATACTGTATTTATAGACCATCAAACATGTTCATCTCCAGGGAGTACCCTGGCACGATAAACATGCATAGCTAACCATATAGACCTCCGGAATGTCTCCGTTACGGTAAATACAGTTCGATATCTGAAGTAATTAAAATAAAACGAGAGAAAAATACGTTACATAAATAAAATAAAAGAAAAAAAACGATAAACCTGTAGCCTATTTTTTTTTTCACATTAATGTAATTTTCAATAATATCACTAATGAGATTTGCAGCCATTTGCAACACAATTAAAATGAAATAAAAAAAAACACTTACGTTTCCTCGGTACGCCAAATACTTAAACGTGTCTCGGATGATCGGATCGTTTTGTGGGCACTAGGCTGTTAATCCCACTTCTGAGATGTGAACCGTACTGGTTCAATACTCAGAAGTTAGGACTTGGAATATATAAAACACTCGTTTATAGACTTTGAAGACCACTTTTATTACAAAAGTTACGAACAGTTACAATGTAGTATCAAAAATTCAAGTCTGGCACTGAAGTCCAAAGATTCCCGCGCACATATCTTTGCACACTTCCCGCCATTTTACTTGCTTGTGATTGGTCGAGAACTGTCAAAGCCTCGACCAATCACATGAAGTCAATACAACTACATTTAATTTTAAAAGTTCATAGATACGATTATAAATAATCAATAAACATATATAATTATAGGTATAATTTATAACACTATGGTCTGCAAGTCTAACCAGCACTTGGCCAGTTATTTATTTCTTGTACCTATAGGAAATCATCACCTAGAACGGGAGTGAATATAGTGCATTGGGGTAAGATCGGCATTGGGGTAAGAACGTACCTATAAATATAAATTATACCACTTAATTAGCTTTATTTTTAATGCTTGACAAATTGCGCGCCGCGTTATTATGTTCCACCTTGCCCAGCAATGTGGCTGGCATTAAAAATAAAACTAAATAAGTGGTATAATTGATTTATACGTCCTTACCCCAATGCCGATCTTCCCCCAACCCACCTTATCAGACTTTTACTGACTAAAACCCACAGTGTTCCTTCAAGTACCCTTTTTGCTTGGACTACAGTACCTATATCCTTCGAACAATCTGCAGCCCTGTTTGACATCACTTTGAGGAAGTCTTTGACTTTACAGAATGGCCGGACGGTGAGCTACCTATTGCTCGCTTTCCACAAACCTGCGCTAGCGGTAGCTGAGAATCGTCTTACGACTCCTAAAGCCTGAGGAAATACCTACCTATTATATGATTTCATAAATACGCGCTCTGTGTCTAGAAACTTGGACTATTTTTCATCACTGATCTAAGAATCGTCTAATTAAAATACTTACTCGTAAAGAATCGCGAATTATGTTATTTTACAAACAAGTCGTAGCCACTTAGGCGGCAGCTGCGAGCCTGTGGCATCTCTCTAATAAGCTCGCAAGTATTTTATCTGCCTACCTAATTCATTTTCGCCCACCGAGCGTATCTGAGCGTGCAAGATGGAAGGTGGGAGGATGAATGGTATTACTTACTAAATAATTACTACCTAGTATTTATAACAATCTTACTCCAATAGGAATATAAATGAGGATTAAAAAGGAGATAGATTTTTATTAGTTTGTATTGATCTGCAAACGGTTATTTACTTCAGATACTGTTATTTATTTACTTAATTTTTAATTACCTACATATTTTAATATTTTAATCATTCCTAATAGATCTCTAAATTTTTGTTTTTTTTTTTAACTACTTTGATCTGGTTTATCTTATTCAAATATGTAGCAATGTAATTGGCAACTGTTTATGCATAATGTACCTGCATTTTTTTTACTTTGTACGTCATTACAGAAGGCAAAACATGTAGGCCATTAAATTTAGTTAGGCACATAATAGTAGTTTATGTGACTAGGGGATAAAGCAATGTCTTTAAGTCGCGGGCGACATGTTGAATTCCGAACGAAACGAAGGTTGTTGATTTTAATCCCGAACGATAGTGAGGGATTTATAAAATTAACTCCCGAGCATCGCGAGGGAGTTAATAAAGAAACCTGAGTGAAGTGAGGAATTTAAGCCGCCCAAGACAAAGACAGCTTTATCCCCGTGTTGCATACTCTACTTTTTACACCATCTGTGAGATAATTAAAAGACAATTTGGTCGACCAAATCATCTATTAGAGAAATATAAGTATTATATTTACAAGTTCATCAAACAAAAAAAATTCACTACTCCAAGATTCTAACTTCAACTTCAACTTATAATTAATGGCTCCAAGATTCTATAGTTTCAATTTTCAACGCACGTTATATTTTATTTTCTTTTTTTTGTTAGTGGCCAGTTTGAATCATAGTGATTACATACTCTTTGGTTTGAATTTCGAGTCAACTTGTTCGATGCGCCTACATTTTAATTCACAATGTTGACGATTCTTGATGCTCCAAATTCAAATCTCATTATTCCCTAGGGATCGGCCATACTGCATTATCTCCCTAGGCATATAATGACTTGCTTTAAGTGAGGTTTGTATGACGTGTAAAACGACATTATCGAGCAGGTGGTGTAAAATAGTAGTTTATGTGACTAGGGGATAAAGCAGTGTCTTTAAGTCGCGGGCGACATGTTGAATTCCGAACGAAACGAAGGTTGCTGATTTTAATCCCGAACGATAGTGAGGGATTTATAAAATTAACTCCCGAGCATTGCGAGGGAGTTAATAAAGAAACCTGAGTGAAGTGAGGAATTTAAACCGCCCAAGACAAAGACAGCTTTATCCCCGTGTTGCATACTCTACTTTTTACACCATCTGTGAGATAATTAAAAGACAATTTGGTCGACCAAATCATATATTAGAGAAATATAAGTATTATATTTATAAGTTCATCAAACAATCAAAATTCACTACTCCAAGATTCTATGTTTTCAATTTTCTATAATGCTCCCATGTCGTCAGGTTATATTCTATTTTCTTTTTTTGTTAGTGGCCAGTTTGAATCATACTCTTTGGTTTGAATTTCGAGTCAACTTATTCGATGCGCCTACATTTTAATTCACAATTTTGACGATTCTAGATGCTCCAAATTCAAATCTCATTATTCCCTAGGGATCGGCCATACTGCATTATCTCCCTAGGTATATAATGACTTGCTTTAAGTGAGGTTTGTATGACGTGTAAAACGACATTATCGAGCAGGTGGTGTAAAAAATATATTTTTACTTGCGTGTAAACTTAGTGATTGGTTAATTAAATAATTAGGTATAAAATAGATAGGTTATGACTGTATTAATGAGTATTTAAGTATTTATGTAGGTAGTACCTACTTAGGTTAGATATTTTTGTTTGATCTAATACACCGCTTATTGAAAGATTGAGAATCGTAGATGGCTAGAATACTAGATCTATGTGGCGCAATTAATGCAAAACTATTATAAAAATGGTTTCAAGATTAGTCCCTAAAATCTGGAATGATCTGCCTCCACCTCTTCATGCAGAGCATCTTTCATCCAGCATTTAAGGCGAGAAGATCTATAGCCCATAATGTTTAGTAACTGGGCAAAGATAAATACAGACTCTCTTTACTTGCGCCACCTCGAACAAGCCTAAGCCGTTGTACTGTTCTTGACGATTTTTTTTGTTGTTTTGGATTAAGTAATAACTCTGTATTACTGAAAAAACTCTTCTTAGAGCGGGAGAAGTCATTTAATGGTTTCCCACTGTGTTTGAACTGTTTATGTCTTATTATGTTTGTTCAGTGTTGGCAATCAATATTTTTTTGTTGCTTGTTGTTACTTTTTTAACATGAATGATCAGAAGTTTTTTAATAAAATCAAAACTTTTCTAAATCTACAACATTCATTTCTGAACGGATATTGTAATTTCAATGTCACTGTCAGACAGTGGTGCGTTCCAGTGCACAAAAAAAAAACACAAAATGAGTACTGAAGCACAGCATTACTGCAAGTGGAGATGACATTATTAGAATTTTATCTAGAGGAAGGGAGAAGGACTTTTCATGACTTGTTTGAATCTTTAACAATAAACATCCAATTTCTCTGGAACTCGTTAGAAAAACTGATTCATGTAGTTATTTTCCAAAATAAATAATATTGTTTTGTTGCATTACTTTAACTTTACAGATATTCAGATAATTAGAATAAATCAATGTGTTAGCCAGGGAGTTAATGTGCGATCTTAGATTAATTAAATACGAAAGTGTAACTAAACGGTTATCCATAGTATGTGGCGAAAATAAAACAGGAAAAACACAATCATATAAATCTCTTATCAACAGTGTTCTCTAATATTGTTTTAGTGTAATTAATATCACAAAATGTCGGCGTTACTAACTGCAGACTGGTTTCAGTTGGACTCCTATTACAGGTATGATAGTAATTTAAAGTTAAAAGTTGTTTCCTTGTAACAAAGGTGTTATAACCATTTTATAAGAAAAATTACATATTGTAAAGATTCCAGTATTCAAGTCCTTTTATATAAGAAAACAAAAACTCAATAATCTACCTGGAAAAAATATTATTTAATTATTTTAATTAAAACTGAAACAAATAGCATTTTTTCTCCCTTCTTCCCACCTTTGTCAGGACAATCTTTCCTTTGGAATCTCGACCTAAACTATAAAAAAGTAAATAATAAACCAAAAAATATGTTTAAAAACATTATTCATCAACTTGCAGGAAGTTCGACTTGTATACCATGAACTGGACTATGGATGAAGGGCTAGAAAACATGATAGTCAGTGGAGCTCAATATGGAGGACCAATTGCCGTTGTGAGGGACCGCAAACAGTTTGTTCGTATCATGGGCACGGCTAAACCTGTGATCACTGTGTACAATGGTGTTGGAACTATTATCTCAAAGATTTTGGTAAGTTTATTGTGTTCCTGAAAATAATTGTTAAGAACCAAATGAATGAAATAATTATATTTGTTGTCATTTCAAATGCAACTTTCTAGTCACCTTGTCTATGGCGCGGACCCGCACTAGCTCCCTATAAAAATATCCATCTGCGGGAAGATTGCTGCGGTCCCCTAAGTCTTACGACATTAGGTCAAAAAACTGAGAATGAAGATCCTCCCACAGACTACGAACAGAGCGGGGGCAGCAAGCGCCACAGTTGAGTTATTACAGAAAGAGAAACCCACACAATATTTGTCAGTTAATTCACTCCAATCTTTCTATTGTGTCTGCAATTTCCATGATTGAAAGGTTAAATAAAAAAAAAGTTATTAATCCTTATGCAAGATCATCTTTATCTATTATATTGTGCAGTAAAACAAAACATTACAAACAAATAGTAAGTTGTTATCAAATTTCACCAAAATTTTTGACTTTGCAATTTTTTTACTCATCAAAAAATTATTCAATTCAATTAATTTATTTCAGGCATCTAGGCCCATATAAGTTTTACACACTTTAATACACTTTTAAGACAATAATAATACAATAAAATAACAACACAATACTGCAAATTATTTTATTACTATTAGTGTAATGATAGTTTTAGTAGTGGTAATATTGCTATATTCTATAACATTCTCTGGGTCATGTTTCAGTGGAACAGCGGTGAACTCGTGCACATGGGCTGGTCTGATGGTGAGCAACTGCTGTGCGTTCAGGAGAGTGGCGATGTTCTAGTCTATGACATGTTTGGAGCCTACCAGAGAACCTTCAATATGGGCCAGGAAGTCAGAGATACGAAGGTTAGTGTTAGTTTTATACATGAATATATCATTATCTATAAACAATTTTAAAATCTTCAAAGATAACTATCCTGATCCTGAGTTGCTAAAATAAGAGTTTCTTCCTCAAAAAACCCCTAAAGGATGGTGAACTACACTGAACTGTTTGATCAATACATTTTATGTTGTAAGTTTTCATTATGCTCATTATTCTAACTAATATTATAAATGTGAAAGTGTGGATGTTTGGCTGTTTGTTACTTAATCACGCAAAAACGGCTGAACGGATTTGGTTGAAATTTGGCATGCATATAGCCTTTGACATGGAAAAGAACATAGGCTACCTTTTATCCCGATTCCTTAAGTACCTAATGCCACGCGGGCGAAACCGCGGGCAAAAGCTAGTAAGAAATATTATGGAATTAGAAAAATCTTTCATATTTCCCATCATCAATCATAAATCACAAATCAGAATCATATGATGCTCTGACTTAAATTGTTACTAAATTACTGTGAACACAAAATATAATTATAGCTATGTGACTCAGTGATAAAGTAGCATTTTACGAGTTAACATTTTTTTTTCTTTATTTGAGTCCAATAATTTCTAGTTTATTCATAACTAGCGTCCCGTCCCGGCTTTGCACGGGCAATAAATATAGCCTATGTTGCTCTGTGTGAATGTAGCTTTCCAAAAAATTTTCCTGTAATTTTTGAAATTCGAAGTAGTTTTTGAGTTTATTAATTATATTATTAACACAAAAATACATTTTATTTTTTCTTTATATATTTATTGTTTATTTTCCAGGTGTGCAAAGCCCAGCTGTTTCCTAGCCCCCATGGTATAGGTTTAGCTGTCATCACCACCACCAACCGCATGTTTCTTCTTAGTAATGTTTCAGAACCAAAAGTGAGATCTGTCCCAGATTTACCTAGTAAGTATTTATTGTAATTTTTTTTTGTATTGGAAAACAAAAAAATAGATGAATAAAAAACATACGGATATAAAAAAGTAAAAAGCCAACGTCACGCGGTGTTCCCAGGCGGTCACCCATCCAAGTACTGACCGCGCCCGATGTTGCTTAACTTCGGTGATCGGACGAGAACCGGTGTATTCAACGTAGTATGGACGTTGGAGAATGTGTGACTCAATTTATGGCCTAGTATGTAGAACACTGACGTCATTAGTTACTTTGATAGTAAGTGCATTTCGTTTCTTCTTAGCAGCTTTCAAAGCGCTGGTGGTGTAGGAAATACCAGGAACGTTGCGTAGTTTCTCGCAGGCAGCACTTTCGTGGTCTATATGGGGTCCCGTCACCTGAAAATAGAGACAGTAAAATCTTTACAAATGTGCAGTACACTATCTGATTTGTAAATAAGGATTTCATACATTTTTTCCTGGTGTGAAAGAGATATGGAATACACCACCTACCAACTTACTACCAACCTACTTACGTAGTAAAGTCTACCGGCTTTGGAGTACCTAATCAAAGATATCAAACTAACTTAACATTGAATAATTCGACTTTTAGTGACCTATCCACAATTTAAAATATGTATTTCATTTATCTAAATACAAAATTATGTATGACCTTCTAAAGTCAGAAAGTCAACGGAAAATTCGAAGTGGATAGGTAATATTGAGCATCGAGTTGTGATCAACTTTTTGACGAAAGAGGGTGAAGACGCTGGCCGAAATCAAACAACGTTTGGATGCTGTATACCGACAATCTTCGCCGTCATATTCCACCCTAAAAGAATGAGCGAAACAATTTCGTTTAGGTAGACAATCAATTGAAGATGTACCCTGCCCAGGTCGCCTGTCTGAGCCATTACTGATAAAAACATTCAATTTATCAATAATATAAGACAATAGAATTAGCAACTATGACGGGACTTTCGAAATCAACAGTGCGTATAATCCTATGTGAGCATTTGGGTATGAATAAGGGCAGTGCAAGATGGGTCCCAAAACTTGTTTCCACTGTTGCAAGAATGTGTTCAATTATTATCCCTTTGTAAAGACCGATAAGAACGACTATTGGATTCAATTGTAACAAGGAATGAAATTATGGGTGTTTATTATGCATTACCTAAAAAGAATCGATGGAGGGGCGTAGTCCCAGATCACCGCGGCCGAAAACAGCCAAGGTATCTCAAAAAGAGCATGACACAATATTTTGAGATTCCGAAGGAATTTTACTGGTGGATTTTAAAGTAACACAACTGTAATGGGCGAGTACTACGCTTCCTTTTTACAACAAGTGCGAGATGCTATTACAGAAAAACGTCGAGAGAAACTGTCGGAGGAGTGTTGCTGCTTTATGATAATGCGCCGGTCCACACATCGAGTGTTTTCAAGGCTGCTATCAAAGAATGCGGTTTCGCTGAGCTCAATTATCCACCCTATAGTCCCGACTTAGCCCCAAACGATTATTATTTATTTTCAAAATTGAAATCTGACTTGCGTAGAAAAAAAATTAACGCAGATAAAGAGATGAAGTCCGCAGTTTTATCACGTTTAAAAGATTTTTTTTTTAAGGAAATTAAAATGTTAAAATAGCGACGCGAAAAGTGTATTGAAGTAAATGTTGTTTGAGATTTATCTTTCATTTTATAGTTCAGGCACATTTTGTGTATATGCACTAAGGAACTCAACTATCTGTTTGAATTTCAGGAGCAAATGAGGCGATATCATGTTGGTGTGTCATCAGTTCTGGTTTCCTCGTGTGCCGGGACAAGGAAATATACAAGTGTCAGCTAGGCGAGTCCAGAGCTGTGCTTATGGTAAATATTGGCAATATTACAAGCTTTTATTAACTTTTTTATTTTGTTAGATTTCTTTCTTTAGTTAGACGATACATCTTCATAGTCGCGAAGGGTCTTAGAGAATCTTTCGCGACTTGTTGTTTGGGGAAAATATTAATTAATTCTATCTGTAACATTATCAATGTGACGTCATTGTTCATGCATTATGATTGATAATTTCACAACTAACTTCGCCAACGTCCATACTACGTTGAATACACCGGTTCTCGTCCGATCACCGAAGTTAAGCAACATCGGGCGCGGTCAGTACTTGGATGGGTGACCGCCTGGGAACACCGCGTGACGTTGGCTTTTTGCTTTTTTATGTTAAAATAGTTTTTTATTTTATTTTAAACCTAGTTTTAAAATACTTATCTTTTTTTTATATATATAAGGCATTGCTTGTTTAATTATATATTGAACCAACCAATTTACTTGTTTTCGAAAAATTTTGTAATCGCATTCATGGCTACAGCTACAGTTCGTTATTGTCGTTCTTGCTTCTCGTTGGTTCACCGAACTTAAGTTGTAAGTTACTCTAAGTATTAGGTTGTTAGTAAAAGAATGTTGTAAATATTGTTCCTTAAGTGCAATGGATTTCATACATGTCCTACAAGGAACAATAAAAAGAATAAAAAGCCTAAACAAAAATAAAAACCAAAACAAAATCAAGCAACATCGGTCATGGTCGGTACTTCGATGGGTTGACCGCCTTTTTCTTATGTAGCCATGGCCAAAAATAGTTTTACAGTAAATATAAATATTGATTACAGGTTACCTACACAAAGGTTTAAAAAACAAATCCTAACCAACATGACATTGTTTACTGTTTTATTTTATCCACTCGAGCGCCGATTGTACACACGTTTGTACGAAATTTATTTGACCGAAAATTGTGGTTTCTTAAAAAAAATCCAGATAATTTTTTATTTTATTTTTTTGGCGATTCACGTAAAAACGCGCAATTACGTAATAATAATACCCCGGGACGGCCGAGCCCTAGGAGTTAAAGGTGCCATCATCATAATCAATTTTTTTTTCAACTTTTGTATATTTTTTTTTTTCAGCCGATCGATATAAAGAGTCCGTATACACAGATTCTGTCCATAGTCTCGTCACAAAATGGCATGCATGTGGCATTGTTTACTGACTCTGGAATGCTGTGGATTGGCTCGAGTGATTTCAAGACTGCTTATTCTGAGATTGACACCGGTTTCATCAAACAGCCTAAGGAGTTGATGTGGTTAGTTTACTTATATTGTATTTATTTTCAAAATAATTACTTTTTTTTTAATACTTTACAGCCTAACTCGCGTTGAACAAGCGTGCTAAGGCCCGGCGCACATTAGTTCCCTCGCCCACGACAACTTTTTGTACTAACGCACATTAGTCGCATTTGCAAGCGCTATATAAAAAACCGGCCAAGTGCGAGACGGACTCGCCCATGTAGGGTTCCGTAGCAGCAAGTAACATAATATAAAGGTTCTTGTAATGTGTTGTAACTTTGATCGATGTTTTAATAATAGTGTTTTTTTCGATTTATGACGCATTAAAAAAAAATTACTTACTAGATTTCGTTCAAACCAATTTTCGTTGGTAGTTTTTATAGTAATATACATCATATATTTTTTTTAGTTTTATCATTCTCTTATTTTAGAAGTTAGAGGGGGGGGGGACACACATTTTACCACTTTGGAAGTGTCTCTTGCGCAAACTGTTCAGTTTAGAAAAAAATGATATTAGAAACCTCAGTATCATTTTTGAAGACCTATCCATAGATACCCCACACGCATGGGTTTGACGAAAAAAAATTTTTTGTGTTTCAGTTCTAAGTATGGGAACCCCCAAAATTTATTGCTTTTTTTCTATTTTTGTGTGAAAATCTTAATGCGGTTCACAGAATACATCTACTTACAAAGTTTCAACAGTATAGCTCTTATAGTTTCGGAATAAAGTGGCTGTGACATACGGACGGACAGACAGACAGACAGACAGACAGACAGACAGACAGACAGACAGACAGACAGACAGACAGACATGACGAATCTATAAGGGTTCCGTTTTTTGCCATTTGGCTACGGAACCCTAAAAATCCAACACGCTACCAACGCACTATAGCATCGCGACTGTATCAAGCGAGAGGCTTTATCGGCATTAGCAAGGAAAAGAAAGCCAAGGCATCGTTTCCAACAGTGTGCGCTTGCATGGAAGGATGCCGAAGGTTTCTTTTCCTTGCCGATGACCAGAAGCGTAGCATGGCCTAATTTAGAGATGGGTGAAGGCACATCGCGAGGCCTTTTTCTTTAACATATTCGATAACGAGACAGGTACTGTCGCAATCCAGTGTTCGAACACATCGTCGCTTACCATGAGGTAAAATTATAGTAGTTAAACGAGCCTATTTATTAAACAAAAACCTTTTTGGTTTTTTATAAGGATCTTGGCATTAATTAATTTTTTTTTTTATTCTGGGTGTATTGCCTTGAGACAATTTGATTGGCCTGTTGGTCTAGTGGTTAGTGCCCCTGACTTCCGAAGGTTGTGGGTTCGATCCCCACCCAGGACAAATGTTTATGTAATGAGCATGATCATTTGTTCTGTGTCTGGGTGTAATTTATCTATTTATGTATGTATTAAGCAATATATGTAAGTATGTTTATCAGCTGTCTAGTACTCATAACACGAGCTCTGCTTAGCTTGGGTCTAGACAGCGTTGTGTGATAGTTGTGGAAATTATTAATTTTCTACTCTCAAGCAGGCAAAAAATTAAAACTGGTATCAAATATTCACCTATGATTTCCAGGTGCGGTTCACAAGCCATAGTAGGCCATTGGGACGACACAATGTGCATCTTCGGCTACAAAGGCCAGTCAGAACAGTACCCCTACGATGGCCCGTTCCACCTCATACAAGACATCGATTGCATTCGGGTGGTCTCGGAAATGACTCACGAACTCATACAGAAAGTGCCGTTCGTAGTCGAGAAAATATTCAGGATCAATAGTACGGCGCCTGGGTCGTACTTGCTGGAAGCTTCGAGGCAATTTCAAGTGAGTTAGCGGTTTTTTCACTTGCAATATTTTTATACACCGTTAAATTTTAATCGTTTTAATCCCATGGAGTGTGACAGTGACCTGTAGTTAATAATCGGCGTTGCGTACAAACTACCTACAGGTCATTGAACTCGCTCAGCTGACGTTTTCTCAAAGAAATTAATTTCCTACATGCGTAAATTAATACGAGTTTTGAGAAAAAGATACTTGATTTTTTATTTTATCTTTACAAATCGATAGTGTTTCAAGTACCGGATCGACCTTCCACGGGATTAAAACGATTAAAATTTAGCGGTGTATACAGACTTATTTATAAAACACTGGCTACTTCCCAAGACTATGTTACTAACATCAAATATAACAACTTTTGTTCCATAACTTTTAAAAAATTCATATTTTAGCTCATCAGATTTTTGTACAAAAATAAAAATATTTAAATTGAATGTTCTAAATATTACGAATCTATGCGAAGCAAGCGATAGTACAATAGCGGAGGATAACGGGGATCGAGCGTCGGGGGTGCTTGATGCGCTTGCGTCGTGTCATACAGACTAAAGTAGGTATTGCAAAATACAGAGTTGAAATGTGTTAGATAGAACAACGAAACCTTGAAGGTATCTTTTTGGTAAACGAATTCTGTTTTGTAAAACAGTCGTAGAACAAAAGTTATTGTTTATGATGTTAGTAATACAGTCCTGGAGGTTGTTATTATTTTACAAATGACCCTGTGTAATGTTTAATTAGGACAAATCTTGCAAATGGATTTCAAAACGGCTACCCCTAGCCAATTGAGCTGTTTGGTATACCTATGTAACTTGGATGACAAAGCTTTAATATGACAACCTCATCGTGTTTGAGCTTTTTGGCATGGTCTGAGTGCTATACCACACGATTTAAAAGCATTGTTTTTAATTAAAAACTCATCATTGTCATACCTAAAAAAAAAAACGTAAAAATAAAATGGATATCATACGACACAGACCGACAGGAATGAATGAAAGTCTTGATACATTAAAAAAATATATAATTATGTTAGTATAGCTTACGGCCGATACAAAACACTAGTGGCTATATGACGTCACTGATTATTCATGGATACAGTTCGACAATTTCGATCTGTAAATCGCCAACGTCCATACTACGTTGAATACACCGGTTCTCGTCCGATCACCGAAGTTAAGCAACATCGGGCGCGGTCAGTACTTGGATGGGTGACCGCCTGGGAACACCGCGTGACGTTGGCTTTTTGCTTTTTTAATGCTAAAATAGTTATTTTACTATTTTTATGCGATTGATTTATTATAATTACTCTAGTATATTAATTTAAAACAAATGTTTCCAGAATCACAGTCACAGAGCCGACGAATACATTCGTTTGGTGAAGCCTGACCTTTCAATAGCTGTCCAAGATTGCATAGAGGCAGCTGCCTTTGAGTTCAACCCTGACGTTCAGAAGATGCTGATCAGGGCTGCGCAGTTCGGCAAGTGTTTCATCATGGACCCTGAGTTGACGGACCTTTATGTGAAGACCTGTAGATGGCTCAGGGTTTTGAATGCTGTTAGGGATCCCAAAGTAGCTATACCGCTTACTTCTGTGCAGTATCCTTTTTAAAGAATATTTTGATTTTCTTCAAAAACGCTGCTTTACACTAAGGATTACACCTGACTGGGTGCGTTCACAAACATATAAATAAATACATAGTCACTAGTTACAGTGAAAACTCTAACTTCTTAATAAGCATTTATTTGGATTTCCTTACAACTTATAAAACAAAATTCTCCACCGCATCTATCTGTCTGTTTGTTCGCAATAAAGTCAAAAACTACTAAACAGATTTTATTGCGGTTTTCACCAATAGACAGCACACAGGCATGCATTATAGTGGAGAAAAACCGAGAATTTTGAAGATTTATGACACCCTTACATAGCTAGGGCGGGTCGCTAAGGTCTTTTTCACATAGCATGGGTGTGACTGTTTTGGGTGACAGCAGGACGAAAATATGCATCTTAAAGCTATGAGAGAAAAGTATAGGTAGCTACTAGGGAATCCAATCCCGCATTTACAATCCCGCACCTTTTCTGCGGGATTCTAAATGCGGGATCTTGCACGTCTGCGGGACTGAAGTTTTTTACAAGAAAAGTGGATTCCCACAACCTCACGCCGTTTTGATTATTTATTAGACCTAGCTCATCCCCATTAAAGAGTGATGAAACAACTTTACATGAAACTCGTGATATTTTTTATAGAATTTGCCTGGAAAATAATTATTTTGTTTTCGATTTTACCTTGCAATTAAATCATTTTGGAAGTTCTATTTTATGTTGTGTGAGTCCTGTATCCCAACTGGAACGGAACATAATCAATCACTCAGTTTAGGTACTCTATGATCAGGGGATTTCCCAAAGCACGTGAAAAATAAATTTTCTAAAAGAGTAAGGTCCGTTAAATATATAAAAATCGTAAAGTATTACATTACAGTTTTTTTTTTGCGATTCGGAAAATTATCGAAGCTCGATTTGGGAATCGACCCATTTACATAGATAAGTAACATAAGAAACTCGGTGTGAAATCCGAGTCACACTTGACCGGTTTTCATGTTTGTTACCACTTAAAACTAAAAAGAAATTAAAAATACCAATCCCGTAAATTCCGCGGGATTGGTATCCCGCAGGCATGCGGGATCGGGATTTTGATGCGGGATTGGATTCCCTAGTAGCTACATTGTATGTATCCCACAGCTGTCGCATGTCGCCCGCAACATCCTATAAAAATTGTAGTGTAGTTGAATTACAATAGTGAGCTCTAATAATAACGCAATATGCACAATTTTTTACCACAATTCCTTAACCAGACATCAGAATGACTAACCTAGGCGAGCGGGTTCTCCTGGACCGTCTAATATGGCGTCGGCTGCACTGCCTCGCTGGTCACATCGCCTCCTATCTCCAGCTGAAGGATGGCAGGACCAGGGTACTCTCGCATTGGGCCTGTTATAAGGTACGCTACTGTTTTGTCCATAGATTCTAACTTTTACCTGTTTTACAGCGGCAAAAACGCTGTGGCCCAAAATAGATAATTATAGAAATCAATCTCATGTATATACTTCACTTTCAATACCTACGCTCGACGGTCGCGCTTGGGTCGGCGCCAATCTGTCCGAGCGCGCCTGGGTGCCGCGATAAATACCTACCGAACCTAGGTGTGCGTGCCCTACTAGACCGTCTAATATGGCGTCAACTGCACTGCCTCGTTGGATACATCGCCTCCATCTCCAACTGAAGGATGGCAGGATCAGGGTAGCTCTCACATTGGGCCTGTTATAAGGTATCCTACTAATCATCATCTTCCTGCCCTTGTCCCGATTTATTTTGGGGTCGGCATAACACGTTTTTTTCTTCCTTCCTGTCCTATCACTCGTCACGCTATCACTAACTCCCTTTTCTTTCATAATTATCACTTCTCACACAATTCATCCACTTTATCTTTGCCCTACATCTCCCTCTCCATCCATCCACACCACATGTAAACTCATAATTTTTTGGACAACATGTGTTTCAACCCTCCTTTTCACATGACCATAAGGTATGCTACTGTTTTATAAAATAATAATAAGTACACAATTTTCGAAATAAGCTGCCAAAAAAAAAATAAGGTGATAATAAATAAAAATATATATATAATATACTTTTAAGAAATAAATTCATACTCGTAAAAAATGGACTATATTGTGCCCTATTTTTTTTTATGCAGTCTCTCCCTGTTTTTTGAAATGGACAGGCTCGCGTTTGACCACTATCTCACCTGATGGTAGGAGATGGTTATGTAAAATTCACCTGGCTATTTTCAGGTTACGCAACCTCACTTGGACAACGAAAGCGCTGCCCGTGAGATTGGCGAGAAACTTCGCAACGTTCCTGGTATTTCCTACACCACCATTGCCATGAAAGCTGCTGAGAAAGGACGGAAAGCGCTTGCTATCAAAGTAAGTGACGTCAATAACTATCTAGTAGCCCATAAATTGAACTCAGAGTTCGCCAACGTCCATACTACGTTGAATACACCGGTTCTCGTCCGATCACCGAAGTTAAGCAACATCGGGCGCGGTCAGTACTTGGATGGGTGACCGCCTGGGAACACCGCGTGACGTTGGCTTTTGCATTTTTTCATGCTTCTAATTATTTTTATGATTTTTTTCCAGATATTGGAGTATGAAACTCATAGCAAACTGCAAGTTCCTCTACTTTTGTCTTTGGGGGAGGGACCAACCGCTTTATTGAAAGCAACGGCCAGTGGTGATACGGATTTAATATACATAGTACTGTTCCATCTCAAAGAAAAAATGGGCAAACGTGATTTCGAAGTAAGTAGTCAAATGTCTTTACATAACATCTTATTCAATATCTTAATTTGTTTTAAATAAATAAGATTGTGAACGCTTTTTTTTGCATAATAAAATTGACCTCTGAATGGATTGCATAATAAAATATCCTTGTCGCCAATTAATTCTGTATATTAAATTGAAAAATAGAGACGCCGCGCCGAACGAATTAGAAAAAAAGAAAAAAAATACGTTTATTCGTGCCTCACACAATTGTTTAAAGTAAAAAGAAAGTTGTAACCAGTGCGAGGCCAAAAAGAATAGAATAGAAATATATTACAAAAATATTTTATTCGGTACAGACACAGCACAACGGTTAAATACACAAAGTAAATTAGAATAAAAGACGCCTCACTCAGCATTATGCTACGCAAAATAGGTAGGTACAGAAAACTTCTTCTTCTTCTCTTTTTATACCTACGCTAGGTGGACGCACACTAATGAGCGTTTGAGCCGGAACTGTTCGACGAGTGGTCCGAGACGCGACCGAGACATCGTGTTCGCTCACGAACACTATGTGTGTGTCTATGTGTGCGTTGCTCGAGCGCGCTTTGTATAAAGATTGACTTCTGTACCTATCTATTTTGTGCTTTTACTGACTAAAACCACAGCCACACAGGCACACTTCTGTGCAATGCGTTCTAGGACCCCTTATTTTCTTTTTAGAAGTCAACCCATGATTACAGTAAGTTTCGGCTCTGCTGTCCCCCTAGCCAAGTTACAACCGTTTCGCTTGCACCGACTTTGTTCTGACCACCTGACTGAGCGTTAAGATGACGTCGTTCCCGTACATTTGAAGCTTTCTACAAGCGTTAACTATTGCAGATTAGCAACTTGGCTAGGGGTACTGGACCCCTACAGTTTTGCTGACATCTGTTTGAGGCGCTGGAACAGTACGCACCGTCGACGACTCGGGCTCAATCTGGCTTGCTATGCTCTAAGAAAACAGCCTCTATACGCCGCCCGCCGGGTTTACGCTGGCCCTAGCGACGAAACGCAAGTAAATTGGATTTGATTTGGATTGCTAATTCAATATACTGCGCTCTCGACTCGTCGCTGGGGCCAGTGCTGCGCTCAAGGCTGTTTTCTTAGAAAATAGCACCGCTGGATGGTTACCAGATGGCACGACGTGAACTATAAATCCTAATATTATACCGTATATTTGTTCCTTAGCTCAAAATCGTATTGTATGTTTGTTCCCCAGCTAACAATCCGCAGCTTCTCGCTGGCGCACGCGCTGTACATAAAGTTCTGCGCGCGCAACAACCGCGAGGCGCTGCGGCAGGTGTACGTGCAGGAGGACGACTTCCCCGGCCAGGCCGCCACGCACATCCGCGACGCCATCGAGCAGACCAACCCGGGCAGCATCGAGGCCTCGCTCATATCCGCCAGGGAGTGCTACAAGAAGGGCAAGAATGATTTGGGTGAGTCTACTAGTTGCAAACTTCTGTATACTACACACTTTCAAGAGTGCCAATTCGACAAAAATATTGCTGCTTCCCTAAAGAAATCACTTTATCTTTACATCATCGTATCAGCCGAAAGACATCCACTGTTGGACATAGGCTTCTCCCAAGCGTCGCCACAACGACCAGTCCTGTGTTAAGACTCGGCGCGAGAGGTCTCCGCCGTCGATCGCCCCCACGAGGACACGGCGATGCTCAGCCCAAGCGTCTCTTATGTCAATGTCATCTAGCTCCTTAGCATAGGGACGTGTCCCTTACATTTATCGTCTTACCATCATCTTCCAGGCGTCTCAATCTGCGAGGACGCGCGCAAGCTCTGCAAGCAGCAATCGAGCCTGCAGGAGACGTATGGCAGCAGCTTTGTAGGCCTGTCCCTACAGGACACCGTGAGGAAGCTGCTCGACCAGGGAGAAGTCAAGCTGGCAGACAAACTGCGTTCTGAATATCGAATGCCAGATAGAAGGTCAGTATAAAGAATATTAGTATGCAGATTATGGATTCTTCTTCTTCCTCGCAAGGGACAGACTTCACGCCAGAATAAACTTTATCAAGCACAAGTTCGGTCGTGTACGGAGTACTGCTCTTCTTTGGGATGCATTTGACAAATATCGGCTTGATGCACTTGAGTCAATTGAGAAGCGAGTCAAGAGGATCATTGATCACACTGGTTGGGTTTTTGAACCCACTTTTTTACTACCGTTTGTATTTTGGGAAATGTGCAAATGGTCGGATAGCCACATCTTATATGACATTCCTAAGGGTAAAACCATTCTTAGGGCCCTATAATAAACTATCATATTGTCACCTTTTAGATACTGGTGGCTACGGATCATGACATTAGCTGACGCAGACGACTGGGCAGAACTGGACAGGTTCTCGAAATCTAAGAAGTCTCCCGTGGGATATGAACCGTTCGTGGACGCGTGCCTCAAGTACTGCAAGCAGGACGAGGCGCTGAAGTACCTGCCCAGGTGCAGCGACGATATCAAAGTCAAGTATTATGTTAAAGCTGGGTAAGTGATATAAATACATAGTACACACCGCTGTTTATTTTACTTCATGTTAGCTTAACGCTCTGAAGAAGACCCGCTAGTCAGTTTAGAAACTAAAACAACAGATTTTTTTTTTTAATATCGCAGCCTAATTCTAAGGTCTTTTTAGCCTCCTATAAGTCTTTCTTTCTTTTTAACCTTATTTATTTATTTATATATACTTTATTGCACATCAAGATTATAAATTTACAAAAAGAAAACCATATAATAAAAAACACACAATTGGCGGCCTTATTGTTGTATTTTTATTTTAAGTTACTCGTCGTCCTGTGCTGGTCTCAAATAAAGGTTTTTGCTTCTTCAGCGTACCATTCTATACAGTAGCCGGCAACTGCAAAATTACCTGATACAATATATTTTAATAATTAGCAAGGGTTGCTATAGCGGCAGCTGCTACCACCGTATCAACCGTATCTTTGATACTCGGCCCCCGGACTATACCACAGGGCCCCGCCGAGGTGAACAAACGTGTTACGAATGTTTGTAAAAATAAGAAAATTAAAGATAACTTCTGAATTAGTTTGTCTCTGTGTCAGGACAGAGTTTGTCTCTGTGGACAGTCCTATACTCCAGTCGCGTTAAGAAAATAGTGATTCATCATTGCAACTGTAAAGGAAAGGCGTTTTCATACTGGGGTAAAAATTACACCATTCATGTTAAAGCGAACTTTTCACAACACAGTATTTTCAAAGTAGTTCAGTATTATTTATAGTCGGTTATCAGAATAGTCAAAATCACTTTCATTTTTACGAACAGGTGAGGTATTCATTTTTTAAATTTACTAAAGTGCGTCCGTACTATCTGGGCTTACCTCAAATTTCTATTTTATTACGATCGAATTGATCAAGGGGTGCGACTGAGTGATAACGATGAGTCACTATTTTCTTAACGCAAATACAGTGTAGTAATAATTTTTAATGTTTTTTTTTGGGACTAGCTCCGTCGCTAATAATTAATCTGGATAAGTTTAGTAAAAAAGAAAAGTGTTTTGGACGGTTCCTTCCACATTAACTGTTTCTGTCGCCATATGATAAATACAAATATCCAATTATAAGCAAGAGGTTTATTTTTTCTTAACCATAGACGGATTTTAAGCCCGAAACTGCGTAAAGCGGACGCTCGCTGCAGGCACCCGTTGCGTGACATCGCGCGTTCACGTGGACGGTTCCTGTAGCGGAAACGGGAAACCAGATTATTTAGTATCTACGCAGTGTTTCAATTTTAACGGTGTGCATGTAGTAATGTCCATAAAACTCTTAATATATTATTAGCTAGCAAACAGGCCTCGTGGCCCGGCTAACTGCGACGGATGCCCGCGCGGCGAGCGGCAATGGAACACTTTTATATGGGACTACACGGTCGTCCGCTTTATGCAGTTTAGGCCCTATAGTTCTGGGACTAGCTGAATATTTTTTTTTTAATAATATAATACTTATAGCAATTCGTTATCGCGTCATTAAAATATTATATTTTAAAATTATGTTATGCTTTTTACAGTTTCTACGAAGAAGCGGCAGAAGTGGCATTCGAACAGAAAGACGAGAGCGCACTCCTCTTCGTGCTGAACAAATGTCCCCAGAACGAGTCGATGAAACGCGCCAAGATCACTTCACTGCTCGAAAAGTTACCGACCAAAAAGTGAACGTCATAGGTATAATAGACTGAAATATAATATATTTTTTTGTAAATGTATTTTCAAGCCTGTATTCCCCGAGGAAAAAGCAGATGTTAAATGCGCCCTCATATCGTCAGTTATGTTTTAAAATACCTCATAATGAAGCGCTGGCCTCTTTATTTATACTAGCTTTTGCCAGCGAATTTGCCCGTGTGAATGTAGAAAATATATGCCATGTCACTCAGTGATAAAGTAGCATTCTACTGGTGAAAGAATTTTTTAAATCGGTCCAGTAGTTTTTGAGTTTATTCATGACAAACAACAAACCTGTTCCTCTTTATATTAGTATAGGTTGAAACTCGAATTATATTACACTGGCCGCATTCCAGTGTGCTCTAGGGCAGAGCGAGAGGGTGTGTCAGACTTTTACTGACTAAAAAAATTAGGTCTTGAAAATTGTGTAGAACTATGTAAATTATGTAAATGTTAACCCATCAACTATAAGAATACTTACGAAAAATATATCTACGTAAATGGACTGTATTTATTTATAATTTATTCTAATTGTTTATTTTAAAAAATATATAGAAATTATGGATATCAAACCATTCTCAATAAGCTTGTAAATGTAGGTACTACTATTTTATAATCAAGTAAAAATAAAACAAGTTATAAATGGTTGCTGTTTGCTTTTATTATCAAGACAAGATGGAAACGATAATCACATGTATGCAGGTATTACACGAGTCCTTACATTGACACAATTGTTACATAGTAAGCGTGTAGAGTACTTGATAATAACAGGCTTACGATTTCCAAATCGATACAAAATACTATAAAGACAACACTTATATTGATATCAGAATGATATTCGACCCTTTGACTGCACTTATCTCGCATAAAACAGAACTGCTTCTATGACATAGATTATTTCAAGATTACAGATACTTAGGGCCTGTGCACACAACGTTTTTAAACGCGCCGTTGACTCAGTTTTAGAAACGTGCGTCGACGGCGCGCTTTTATCTTCTTAAGTCTTTGAGCTACGTCGACTCGTCTGCTTATCGCGTCTGTATCGCACGTTTAAAAAACGCGGTGAGTACAGGCCCTTATAATCCATTCGCAATAACCTTTTGTTACTGTCCGTTCAACCGATTATGACTTTTATTGCGTTGGTGACAAGACAAATGGCGGCTGCAGTAACCAGTTTGTTATTGTAACCATTTCTTTGCTTTTAATGTCATCCTTGTGTCTACGGAATAGAAGTCGAAATCGGTTGAACGGACAGTAAAAATGTTATTACGAATGTTCGTATGAATTTGGGAATTTTTATTCAACAAACAGCATTCACTGGCCAGTCAAAGGGTTTTTCAAATCTTGAATTACAAGTTGAATTGAGAAATACAAATAGTAGACGCCTGATAAATTTCCAATAAAGTGCATTGACCCTTCCCAATATCTTTTCGTGGGTGCGCTAAAAATGAAATATGATCTGCTTTTTATTTTTTAAATTTTTGTATTTATTTCCGTTTTAGAAATGAAGAATGTCAATAAAATGTTCAGTACGGCCGAAATAATTGATCGGTTTGAACTTCGAACAATTGCTTGCGCACTAACTTTTTAAGAATCATAAAATGGCGAATGCCGTACTGAACTACGCGTTCCAAATGAGAATAGGACCGATTCCTATGTTTTGACGTCTCGTCGTACTGTCAAATCGAAGAAATTTTGGCAAAATTGAAGAACCTAAACATGAGTAAAATTGAAGAACTGGATACTGGTTATACTTTTTTCGTTCAGTTCATAAATAAATTAATTTTTCGTAAATTAATTAATGTTTAAAAATTTCTTTCCTCGATTTGACAGTAAATCGTGACGTCACAACATGGCGGGCGATCCTATTCTCATTTGGAACGCATTGTAGATGGTTTAACCTCTCAGGCCCCAGTGTATCGAAAACGGTACACATCGGTACTAGCTAACTTAAACCTTATTTTTACGTAATAAGGTCTAAGTTAGCTGGTCGATACACTGGGGCCTGAGAGATTAATGACCGTTATTAGAAATATATCTGGCGCCTACCATAGAAAAGGTTACATAACATCAATGTTTATTTATATTATAAAATTTATTAAATCGGTGATAGTCGGTGAGCTATGTCAGTTTATGACATGCTTATTTTATAAGTAAGCAACACTGATTCAGCCATATAGAGCTGTAACATCGACGTGAAGAGACACCGCACAAGTCTTAAGTGATTATCAATAATTTTAACTGCAATGTCCTATCAACTATTTAAGCTTATCAGAAGCAGAAATAATTTAATCATGCATGTCATTAATAAGGCCAATTGTCATCACTGTGTTTATAATAATAAGATACTTTGTCTGACGGTGCCGCTCCAACGAGCAACTGAGAAGGCGGCTACACCGACCATATTTGCTTACGAAGCCAAAAAACAGTAACTCAATGAAAGTGAGTTTCGAGACAAAAAGGATTTTTGGAATTGCAGTATATTTAAGGCAGATACTAAGTAAGCTTCTTCACCTGCTTGGTAATCGATAAAAAAGTATCTTAAATTCTTTTTCATGTTTTAGGTTATGTCCCACGGATCGGTTTACTGGTTTAGGCGTAAAGATGTAACAGAGTTTACTTTCGCATTTTGTAATATGAATAAATACCTACGATTTGTTTTTTTTTTTTTCAATATATCAATTAAGATACGGGTTTTTCGAGAATCCCTCAAGATGCGGAGGGTTCTAGGAATTACGATGCAAAAAAAAAATGAGATACCGCTTTTTGGCTTTGTAAGACAGCATACAAGGTTATAAGTTATTCACAACCATTAACGGATAAATACAATCGTTGAACAAAATCAAATGTTTAGACACATAATAAAAATGAATGGAAAACTTCTTGAGCTGTTAAAATAATAATAACTTAGAGGAAATCATCAACACGCGTTTTACTCTGTGTACAAATATCAGTTTTACACAACCTTCAAATTTTTTATCCATCCTATTCAACAACTTTTAAAATTGGTCATTTCTTTAATTGACACACACAGATCTCAATCTCTGATAATTAATTTTCAACTTTCAGTTACTCTTTGAGACTAGACAACAAATTGTTGTTTATAAATAAATTTCAAAACTTACTTAAGAGGCATCGCATGCCTCTTAGTTACATCTGTAGAAGTGTGCCGACTGTTCGCAGTCTTATTAGTATTATTTAACTTTTAGTTACAATAAATTCCTAATCCCACATATTCAATACCACAAAATAGATAGGTACAGAAGACAATCTCGTGTAAGTATGTACTTCACTATTTATACCTACGCTCGGTGGACGCATACTAATGAGCGTTTGAGCCGGAACTGTTCGACGAGTGAGCCGAGGCGCTCCGAGACATCGTGTCCGTGAGCGGTGTCTATGTGTGCGTTGCTCGAGCGCGCTTAGTATGTAGATTGACTTCTGTACCCATATATTTTGTGACCATACTTTCTCCCAGCGGCTTTGCTCGCGTGAAACATTCTCCATGCAAATTTTGGACCTCCGTTTTATCCACTTAAAGAGTGAATTTTGATAAATCCTTTCCTAGCACAGGCTTACATCATAATTACTATCTGCGGACTAAAATCAGCTCAATCTGTTTAGTGTTGAGCTGTGTGTTCATTCAGACAGTAACGGTTGCCTTGTATATTTTTTGGATATACATATGTGTTAACATAAAGTGTTTATATCTGTGTTATGTGGCCACTTGACCATTATTATTCGACAAACAGTCGGCACAGTTCTGTATCAAAATTTTTAAATTGATTATCTGTTATGTTTTTCATTTACACTGATATCCTCCTCACAATACAAAATGTCTTTCTACGTATGCACACAAAATAAATTAAGGAGACAATATTCTATAATCCAACTATCAGTCTTAAATTAAACATGACTAACAATGTTCATTGAAACTATACCAAAGGTATTATAATATAATAAAATGAGCATATATCATACGACGGTAAAAAAATCCACATAAACATACATAAAGTTATAGCGTTCATCATACGCTAGATCTACCAAACAGTGCGATAACTAATTAGTTACATAAACCCAACACAATGCCACATCCAGTGTTCTACACAAAGCTTATGTTACGAAGCCGGCGCATTAGCTTCCAAGCAAATCGACGATAAATATAACCGGGACACTTCCAGTCCGTTTACATACGATTAAATACGTTTACATTAAAACTACGCACATTCAATGGAAAGAATAATGTCGAAAACTAAAGGGCACTTCGTAAACAATTGAACAGGCTGAAAAATTAACAGAAAGGGAATTTTAGTGAGGACGGATCGTAATGATTTAAATAAAATTAGATACTCAATATAATGAGTAATAATTCGGGTAGGGTCAATTTTTTTTACATTAAATCTGGATTGACATAAATATATTTTTGGGTGAAACCAATGAGATACTTGCTCCCTCTCCGCACATCGTCACTAATATTAACATGCCTCATACAATGGCACGTGGCACAACACATACTATACCTAACTTAGCGGATAGCGATACAATAACTTGGATGTACTAATTCACCAAGAAAACTAGACAATATTCAAACATAAAAAAAAATACCAATGGCAACTAATTGGCACATCATTACAGGTAAAACAAAAAAGTTTATTTTGAATTTTATAATTTCTATCTAATACACAAACGCTAATAACCCTGCAAGTAGTGAAATATCTATTAGTACGCCATGACAGTTAAACCGACTCGAATGCCGTGAGTATGGCCTGATGCCCCCCACTCCTCTACTTCACCGCTCTCGACTTCCTAATATACTATATGCGCGCGCATATACTAGCATAGACGTTTCACGTCATTTAGGCGTCTCGTGACGGCCAAGGTTTTGTTTTTCATGAGTAAAGTCGTCTAGCTTTCTTAGTGGCACAAAAAATTTGGATGTAACCGGCGCGATAGTTCCCCATTCTCCCACAACATGGCAGGTTGGCAGACGCGTATAATTTACAATCTAATCGTTACGCAAAAACCTTCTAATTTACAGCCTTCTAATCCCCAGTCATATTATCATTATAATCACATTCATGGGTGCAGCTAACATCTAATTTAGGGAAATGGTAGGGTTGTAGTATAATTTTTTAAGTTTTTTTTGCCACATGTTTTGGATTCGGTGTTCACCCATAATTCCCCATTCACCCAATTCAAAAACGACATTTTTTTTTAAATAGTAACACACATAATACGGGGTTACTGTAGACGCTAAAAATAAATAGAAGTTTTCTTAATATTTTGGAAAAGATTCCAGTTTGAACATGCCAGTTGATTTAAATGTGTCTTTCATAAGAGAGGGATTGTCGTTTTGTGAAACTGAGTATAATAAATACTTATTGTAGTTTGAAATGTCGTTTCTTTGGTAGTCACACTATAACATACTTTTTTTTAATCCAAAT
Source organism: Mythimna albipuncta (assembly GCA_929112965.1). NCBI lineage: Eukaryota > Metazoa > Arthropoda > Insecta > Lepidoptera > Noctuidae > Mythimna > Mythimna albipuncta. Next base: position 6,812,491 of record OV815969.1, on the reverse strand, counting down.
ATCACACTTTTTACCCGTTAAGCACCGTGACCGTACAACTATCTTTAGATATAATTTCGCTTTGGAACTGACATTATACATACATATACTTATTTTACATCATTCGTATAGTAGACTACGCGCCAAATCACTATTTTTGGTAGCACCTCAACCGTTTTTCTCCTATTTTACCAGAGAAACATTTTTTTTTTAATCGAATAAATACTTTGAGAGGATATTATAGTTCTTATCTAACTAAATGTCTTATAAACATTTGTTACGACTACGTACCTTTTCACTAAAAAACTTTCATAATCCTGAAAACAGCTTTTAGGTTTATATTTTTAGTTGTAGTATTTCTAAACAAAGCATTTTATTAGGAACATGTTAAAGCAGTTATTTATTCTATTATTATATATTATGTATATAAATCTTTTTGAAGCGTTGTGGCAAGTAAAAAAAACTAGCATTTATGCGAATGTAGGTACGTAATCGTAGCAAATTAACTCTACAATAAGCTCCTGTTTGTGAACCGACCGTTCAATAGTGGGAGGTACTAAATAATAAACAACTATAACTTTCGTGGAGTACGTACACGTTATCAGACACGAACTGGCTCCGCCGTGGGAATCTACATTAACCTAGTGTTTCGAACAAAACAAAACTATCAGTACTTACACCGCGAAACAAAACAATCGTAAAAAAAAAACAAAAAGGCACCAAAACCTCGACACATCAAAACACACATTTTATCGAACAGATAACAAACATAGCCAGCCTTAACAACTAGGTATTTTTTAAATACGTGTACGCTTATAAGCATTTTTTTTTTTTTACCTTTTTTTCTATATACCATTATCACATTTACGAGTATGACCTTTACTCTAGCTTAGAAAGATACTTAGGTGAACGCTATTTTTTCTTTGTTTTATTTTTTCTCTTAATTTACAAAATCTAACATAGTGAAATCTTATGAGAACCCATAATGAACGTAAGCGTTTCGCGTGAATTATACGTTTAAGTACACATGTTAAAAATAATGGCACAAAGAGATACGAAGGGTCATACATGTATGACTTACGCGTAGAAGTATTTAGAGTACACAGTCATCAGAGTACCCCGCATAGAGATCACAGAAATTTTAACATAATAATCGAGCGGGGAAGACACTTATCAAAATAAAATTGATCGTTATACACTTGACGATTACGTTTCATATAATATTTGTACGACCTGTCACGCACGTTACGTATACATGAGTCGAACGTAAACAAGTCACACAGCCGTCGCGGTATGCGAGACACAGCGGACACCAATAACAATGGTCACACATTACCATACAATTTTAGATTTATTAATTAATATTATAATATAGTATACTAATAGGGCATATTCTGCATCAATGCAAAAACAATTAATATATTTTTTAAAGATCAAATAATTAAAAAAAAACATACATATATTTAATCCAAACTAAATTAACTATTGGCTACACCGCATCTCCTTGTAATAAATAAAAATATACTTAAAAAAAATTGCGTTCCAATAACTTACACATACGCACTAATCAACATAACAAAATTCTCAAACAAACAAAAACAAATAAATAACTCTCCTATCTCTTTGAGAAATAATAATCTTACCTCTTTAGATAAAGGTGCGATGGGAATAAATTTGTGCAACAAATGATAAATATAAAAGCATGCACAAGCTCAACCAACGGACATACAGAATCACCTTCATATAATGAGAGTTAATAAATTAATAGAATCATTTGATGAAAATGAACTTTTTTTTTCACATTTTTATATAGGAACTGCATGTGTAAACTATACTAGTGACTTAAATTCGTTTGGTTGTCGTCGCGACGTGTTTAGTCGGTCGCTTCGGTGTAGATAGAGGTGAGCTGTGGCAGGTGCGCGGACTGCACCGTCACCTTGGGCGAGCGCTCGAACTTGAGCTTGTCGACGGGGCTGGAGCCCGGCGTCGACGCCGGCGTCAGCAGCCCGGAGCTCACCACGCTCAGGCTGTGCTTAGGGATGGTGAAGGCCGGCAGGTCCTTGGTCTTAATGGTGTCGTAGATACGGACTAGCTTGTTACCATCGACGGCATCGAGCAGGTTGAGCGTGCGCGAGTGCGCCGGCGAGCTGGTGACCACGAGGCCGGGCATCTTGGGCGCGTGCAGCTTGTGCGGCCCCTCTGCAGCAGCCGCGATGTGCTGCGATATTGAGTGGCTCTTAAGCCCTTGTGCCGTTTTGTAGCTTTTGCCGCACTGGCATCGGTACGCCTTTTTTACCCTGGAAAAAATCACCCGACCCATATAATACTGTTTATCTATACAAATTATGCTCCAATTACATTCATCACTGTCCGATAACGACCACAAATGACTAAACGATTGAGAATAAATTTACATTTATCAATACAAATACATTATCGAGTTCGAATATATGTTACATCATCATCTCTGTTGTATATCTAATAATATATATTAAATAACAATGGTAACTAAAAGCTTGATGGAGAGGGAGAGGAAGACCGAAGAAGATGGATGAATTGTGTGAGGAGTGATATGAAAGAAAAGGGAGTTAGTGATAGTTTGACGGGTGACAGGACAGAATGGAAGAAAAAAACATGTTGCGCCGACCCCAAGTAATATGGGATAAGGGCAGGAAGAAGAAGGAGGTAACTTAAAGCGTGATAAATTTTCTTTACTATAATAATTATTTCAGCATGACAATAGTGTTCATTACGCTTTTCTTAGAGGCGTATTTGTATGAACCCGTCCAATAAACTATGCAGGTATCGTTTTTCGTTGCAAGTAATGTGAGAATTACGACAACTGTCGAGTCAGGATGTTAAAATAAAACGAAACGTGTTAAATGTATCAATGACCACTATTGCCATTGTAAAACGCAAGAGCTCAACAATTACATACACCAACAGACAATTAACATAAGTTTAAGTCCGCAATACATATGCCTCTATCTGGTAGAAAAGTATGCAAGTAGATAGCATACATGCCATATTGCCATCCACCAATTAGAATTTGTTCGGTTCAATGGTATGTAAGCAAAGACCTTACAGCCATTACAGGTCTAATATCAGGCGACGCATGTCTGTCAAGACATTATGTCTTATAGATCTGATGTCTCGACCAATCAGGATGCAGTACCCTGGTCTCCGTTCCAATCAGAACGTAGTACCCCGCTCCCCGTACCTCGGCTAAGGAGCCCGTAGCTTTTGGTTATTTACAAAATTTTGTGCCAGTTACAGGCATGTGTATTGCGGCCATAAAACTGTTTATTCTTTACATAAAATAACTACTGAATAATAATAATACATAATAAGTTGTACCCATTTCTTCCAGAAATATTCCTGGGCAGAAAGGCGTTTCTTTGGGCCTGATATAATCTTTTTATTGTACTGTTCTGTGTTCGACAAGGCCGGGTATTTTCTAACGAAATGAAAGCGTTGAATTAATAATCAATACATACAATACTTTTTTTGAGGTGGAAAATCATCAAACAACTTCTCACTCAGGGGGGAGCGTAAGAGAGGGTCAGAGTTATACTGAGTGAAACCCACCCGTACTCCATCGGTTACCCTTAGCGTATCACTGCGGGTTTGTTCGAAATGGTCAGCACAGCCCTTCTTTTTTTTCTCGAATCAATGGCTTTCTTTTTCCTCAAAGTTTTTGTGCTCAGAAGGTTGCAAACTTGCAACGTTTACAGCGGCATCAGTTGCGTTTTAGGTCCTCCAAAGTGCAGGTATAGAGACACTTTGAGCACCCTAATAAAGGACCATCATCTGGTCAGGAGCACCGCACTCGCACTGGATGTCGGGGGTCTATAATCCCCCACTTTGCCAGGTCGTGTTTACAACGGCCTACTTGCGTGCGTAATCTATTGATCGCTTTTTCCTTAAAGGTCATTGCAGATCGCGTCCGAGGGGCAGATGTTCTTAAGGTTGAACGAAGCCGGTGGTGGGTGGTGTTCCTCCTACCTCACTTATATCTCACCGTGGAAGATCGGACCCGAATGACATAGACGTGGCTACGGCCCTAAACTTGGTGACCATTTCGAACAATCCCGATACATACTCAATACAAATTTGTTAAACCGCAAATTGAAATCGAAGCAAGCTGGTGTTATGAGGGGTAATAAGTAATATGCTGTTCTAATAATATAAGTACATAATTATTATCATCTATGATTAGGTCAGATTCTTGATAGCGTGTATGATTCCGCCAGCATTAATAAGTGTTGCATGCCATTAAGTGCAGACCAACTAAGGAGGTCACATCGTAAAAAAACACAAATTGTTATGGGTGCTTTAATAAGAATGCACATTTTATAATTTATTGATGAACAATTTGACCTAATCACTTTGTTCCTGAGATACTCTAATATAGCCTTAATGTAGCTGTTGTTGAAAGGGAAAGTATGCCTATATTTTTTTTCTTATCACGGCTAACGCACGAAGTAATAACCTAACGAAGCATGTTTTCCAAGCACAGGATATGATCAATAATTTAATATGGATTAAATAATACCATTGCAATAATTCTGAATTTGTAGAATTGTAATTCGACATTCAGCATTGCTTCACTGGTATCGCAGTACCAATCTTTGGTTAACGCAGGGAAACAGTTGAACTTCTCTGGCAATTAAATGCTATCCAGGATTTTAAAACTTTCAATGTGTCCATTTGCTGATCAAGCCAGCATGGGACATGGGACCTGTCGCAAATTCTATCAAAGGCTCCTTTAAATCTTTAGAAATTATAACAAATGAAACTTCTATAATTTATTTTCAAACAGATAGAAATATTTATTCAGGCTCTTTGGTAATGAGGAGTCCATAGACAACTACCTACATTGTCTGTATGAAAAATCCGAAAGTCGTTAGAATTCATGTGGCAGAATGATTTATCTCCGCTTGTTTTTTACGTTCAAGCGTGAAGCAAGGCCTGTAGTATTTGCTACTCTTGCTACGTAGCTAATCTTTTTTTAGGTGGGAAAATCATCTAATGACATCACCCGCTCTTAGGCGGAGCGAAGAAATATTAGACTTTTACTGACTTCCTTTCAGAAGCAAATCCTTGGGCCTCAGTTGGCTTCGACCCTGCTGGGCCCCTCCGGTTTGCTGACATCTTGAGGCGCGCGTGGAACACTACGCGCAGTCGATGACTTGGAGCAATGAACTGTCTGGAAGTTTTTGCTAAACCTCTAATCATAGCGTCCGTGAAACAACATCAATAAGCGTACTCACTTTCCGTCCTTCTTGTGTCCATTCTTCGAGTGATATTTGATGCCATTGACATTTTTGTATCGCTTCTTACAGCCGGGCACTGGACAGGCAAACGGTTTCTCCTGTGCAGCCGGACCGAGAGCCCCGGATGAAGCGCTAGCGTTCATTCTGAACGAGAAAATAAAGTATTAAAACTACGATCCTTGTCTTTCATTAATAGATACTTAACTATACTCCATTCGCGTTAACATTAGACATTTACGAAAACCTTTTTTACTGTCCTTTCAACCGATTTTGGGTTTTATTGCGTTGGTAGCATGATAAATGGCGGCTGCAGTAAATAGTCGGTATTGTAACCGCTTTTTTGCGTTTAATGCCATCTTTATGCATACGGAATAGAAGTCAAAATCGGTTGAACGAACTGTAAAAAAGGTTTGTTTAAATGTCTAATCTTGAAGCGAATGGAATATACTGTTTGTCAAACTTGCTCGAAACGTTGCAACTAACAGTGTCATACAAGGTAATGATAGTATGAAATGATGACTGAAAAGTTGTTTGAGGATCGATTCACTGCCTGAAGTTTCTCATAGCCCGCTGGGTGTCACGTCGCCTATCAGTCATAGAAATAAAAAAGGAAGATTCAATCTTAGATTGACCACAGTTATCGTTATCCCTCACCAATCCAGAAATAAAAAGCAGCAGAGGAAATGCAAAAACTTTCACACACAGACTATGTAAAACGCGTACTTGGTCCAACGCGTCTATTAAAATGAAAAAATAGTGGATTATTTTTTGCTATGGTCACCAATTCAGGAATCAAATAGGATATTCGTTTTTATATAATTTGTTTTGTTATTGTTTGTTTTTTTTTTGTGTGTTTTGTGATTGTTTTTTTTTTTAAGTGACATTCATATAACTGCTCCCACTCGAGCACTTTAGGTGGGGCAAGAGAGTGTAGCAGAATTTTACTGACTCGCCTCTAAACTGTGTTCATCACGACTCCCGGAAATATTTTAATTTCTAAAATGTCTAAATGATTGTATGATGTTGGCTGCACTTACTTGACGCCATATCGCAGAATGAACTCGGAGCTATACTCTTCAGCTGTGGTCCACGAGTCGTTGCTATCTTCAGATGGGCTGACTAGCTCGTCTTCATCCATCTCGCTCCCTGGAACAAAAACCAACACTCATCATCATTTGCTTAGCATTCTTCTATAGGACGCTGTTGAGGCGCAAGCTATAAAGGACGCTGTTGAGTACCAATATTCTAGAAGCGAGACGAGGCGTTCGTGCCTTTTAATTATCCCCTATTGATGGCTTTTACATGATAGTCTAGTCTTGTGTCTAATTTAATACAACATGACTATGCTAACATAAAAGTAATACACTTTCTGTGTAGCGAACTGGCTCAAGTAACTTTCAATGCTGCGCGCCAAAACTAAGATAAAAGAAGTAACACGAAAATCTGCTACTCTAAAGTGGGATTGAGGCGGACATGTCTGCCGCATGTCGAATGAGCTATGGGCTAAAAGAGTCACTTATTGGGTCCCATTAAACGCTAGGCGGATGAGCGAGCAAGAAGAGATGTACTGGATGACTACAGAAGGGAATGGCCCGCAATGGACGAGGGCAGACGTATGTAGAAAAGGGAAGCCTTCGCTCAGCAGTGGAACATGAATGTGCTAACTTTCTTTAATATTTGTACATACATTGCAAAAGTTTTGCTTTGGGGCTTATCAGAGAGCTATGAAGAGCAACATTTTGAAAAAGAACAAGGGACTTTACCCAATCCAAAGAACGATAGCGCTATACCTACAATTACCGGCACGGATCGCTGGTTTCCAGTTGCGCAGATATCAAATATTCGGTCTCTTTAGTGGTGCGAAGTGAGACGCGGGGGCGGGGAGTGTCAGTGATTGGCTCGCCGCGCCATCGTGTCTTAGACGTCACTCTTGATTCATTCCCTGCGATGCTGCATGTATCTAACAACGAAGACGATTGGGTCGCCAATGTATGGAATGTGCAAAGCGATCCCCACTCTGACGCCGAGCGCTCAAGATCCGTGCCGGTAATTGTACACCCTATAATAGCTCCATCCCTTTGATAGTAACAGGATTGCGTTAAGAGCTCGGTAGAATCAAATAAGTCGCAGCGCTCCAAATAGGGCATAAGTGATAGGGGCAAAAAGGCTGGCTCTTATGGGATTGGGAAGATCATGTCAGCCACATCCATAGTGACCGATGGGCATGTGTCGCCACGCAGTAGCTCCTGCAGGAAGTGCCGTCGACGCTGGCCCAGAAAGAGGAGGCGAGATAATCTAAGCGCGTTTTAAGAGGGCTGGTTAGAGATGGCGCGGAAAACTGTCTGGATGGACTTGGGGGAGGTTTTTGTCTAGCAGGAGGACTTAACGGCTAGGGGACAAAATCATTTATTGACGGTATTGCAAATACACAACCGGGAAGGTGGTGGTCACTGGCACCGGGTTGCAGGCGGGCTGCAACCAGCAACCTTCTACGACTAGATGGCAGGGACCATCGCCGGACATTGCTCCCTGAATAAACACTTTTTCACAATGAATATCACAGATAGCCCTCTGTTTAGAGGATGTATGGAATCAGAAGAAACTATCGCGCATGTGCTTCTCGAGTGTACAGCCATCAGCGAAATAAGATCACAAACCTTGGGAGCACCGAATTCACTGATGGAAGCCCTTAGCAAACTGAAGAGTCATCTGTTTCTGGAATGAGGTGGGCTGGTTGGAGTAAAGGCCGCTATGGCGCAATGAAAAAAATATAAAAATATACGCACAATGTTCCGATAAGGACTAAGTGTGGAAACCAGACCACGAAGAAAAAGAAGAAGAGACGGTATTGTCTTTGAGCAGAGGCGGTCCAGATCGTTAGTTCCCTTTCTACACTCGTCTATGTTGCTCCTGCCACCATTTTATTGTCGTCTGCCCGTCTAGGACGCTATCTATTTTGTCTGCTTTTGTTTTCCTGTTTTTGATTATCCAGTTAGTAAGTAAAACGAAAGAGGAAGAGGTGGCGAGGCATCTAGTGCCTACCGCAAGTACTGGTTCGAGGTGGCTCAAGAAAAGAATACCTGGAAGAAGTTGGGGGAGGCTTTTGCCCAGCAGTGGGATAGTATAGGCTATTAAAAAAAATAACACGACAACCATAGACAAGATTACGTTGTCAAACTTTCGAACTTCTAAACGTGCTGACAAAAATCTACGATTTAATAAGCCATGTTTTCTCTTCATCACCCTTGATTGACTGGTAGAGAATGCCGCATGGGCCACCCCCATATGAATGCCTATGCGGGTGGCTTAATACCAGTCATGATGTCATTGTGCTAATGATATTGGTAAGGCGATTATCACACTGCTACACACCACGCAGCGTAGCGCGTGAATGCGTGTTTTAACATTGTATCTTCGTTTGTATAGAAAATACGCAGTCCCACACACAGGAATGCATCCATGCGCGTTCATGCAGATCACGCGCCGTGATGCGTGGCGTGTGTGTCTGTGTGATAGTGTGATAATCGCCTAAATATCGTTATGTATCTATTTACGTACTGCCTGTTGTAGGTAGGCAATTAGGCATCTCTTGACAAATGAAAAGAGACACCTGAGCTAGGAGGCCCCGGGCACGCCCCCACCCCCCCTGACTAGCCCTTTGGTATCTACGCCAGTGGTCCTTTTTTAGGTGGGAATTCATCAAATAACTCCTCCCGCTCTAGCAGTGGTTGAGCGATTAGCTGCTACATTAAAGGTCGTTGGTTCAGAGTCCCCGTACGGAACAAATATTTGTATGACCCCCAGATAGGTGTTCCGGAACTGGGTGTTTTGTGCATGTGAGTTTACATGTTTTTGAGCGCACCCATGATACAGGAGTGATTCCTAGTGAGAGACATTTCTTTAAAAAATAAAGTTATCACGAAAAGTTTTAAATTAACAAGAGAATATACTCGAAGGAGTCGAAAAAATACTGTCTAGTCCAGTGCTGGATTGTACGTGCTGAAAAAACCAGGCGTGCGGCATTGCTTACATAAAAAAGACTTACAAACCTTTATCCTTTAGGTTGCTAAGTCATCATGACCCCACGAAAATACGAAATTAATTATTTTATTTTCTACTTTTAAGAAAATCGCCCTAGGTCTATTAGTTTCATAGAGGATAAGATAATGTTATTATGTCTTGTGATGCAAAAACAAAAATAATCTCGGTGAAGTCTGAAATATAAAATCAATATTATCAATCAGTTCGTAATTATAATACCGGTAGGCGTGCTGCTACGGACTGAAGGTGTTTTGGGCGCGGACAGGAGACGCCGACGGACATCGGGTGCGGGGGCTGTGTTCTGGTTTTCCCGCCTCGAAGCCTCGGAGAAAAATTTTAGGACATAACTTAACGGTATACATGCTGGTTGTGATGCTTCCTTTTGTTCTACTACAGCTGGATCGTAATCTGAAAAAGAATTTTTCATTTTTAATTTCACAACATTGTATCAGGCGCTCCCCGCTCCCAATCAGCTGTTCAATTCGACAGAACTATTTCCGTCGTCCTTGCTGCGCTAAAGAGGAAATAGGCGTGAAAATAGCAACGCGTCTATGTATACAGCAGGCTATAAAGAAGTTAAACAAACCATTAATTAAAATATTAATAGTAAAGCTGTGTAGACCATCTCATTATTTTTATAATTGACGCAAAAATACCCTCCAATGGTGACAACATTGGCACATTGATAAGGCGTAAATTGGGAGGGTCATGGATTACATTACATGCTTAAAATAAGAACAATTACTCGTAATAGATATGAATATTTTATATTTACCGATATGAACATCTTCGATGTGTTCAATTAAGTCTGCTAATCTTGGAAATGTTATGCCACAGCCATTAAATTTACAGATGTTTATCATGAAGACGGCCATGTCGTACAATGGTAATGCACTAGTCAATGACAACACTGTATTCATTCAGGTAGCAATCATTATCATGTCTCTAATTTAAATACTAGTTAGTACTTGGCTAAATAGTTATTCAATAAAAAACAATTCTTAATTTACTGTGCTAATAATATCGTTTACCATTTATTTTGTCACAAGTTTATAATAATAAGTTCTGAGAGTATCTGTCACTCGCGCATATTGATCCGACAGTTGGCAGCTCTGAACGGAACTGCCTGCTATATCGACCAATAGCAATGCGGCATTTGTACTCTGTTTCACTTCACCACTCAAAAATTGAACATTCCAAAGGCCGGTCTCCTCCCTCTCGGTGTTCTTTGGTAAGTGCGGCAGAATTTTGTGAATAAACTAATCGTGAAAAAGTGTAACAATTTGAAGCCATCAGTCCGCAAAAAGTGATTATAATCGCGCATACGAGCATATAGTGTGTGATAGTGGAAATATTTATTTGTGAACTCGTAAGTTATCATAGAAGAACCAAAAGTCAGTTCAGCTGAAGCTCGCCGATTCAGCCATTTTCGCTCTACATTCAATTATATCTTGTAGAGGTAACATACAGTAGCTCTGCTCATCAAAGCGCATCCACGGTGCTACCAAAATTGATTTAAGTTGAAGATAGTCTAGGTTGTCCGATCTCAGTCTCCGTTACGTAGCACCGTAAATTACGTAACATTCTGCGGTCGTCGGTCAAACTGTCAAGTGACTTCACATAAACTTATTCCTATCAGTAGGCATATAGTCTCACTAGTCTCGAGTAGCTAACTCATCTAGTCGTACGGTTTCTTTCAGTTGTCGCTCGCCGCACCTAAATTAAACACAAAATGCTGTCCGCCGCCAGATTGATCGCCCCTGCAGCCAGGTCTGCCGTAAGTACAGTGTCCTTACTGGATTTTTAATTATTTTCCGCAATTAAACCGTTTTTTTCGTCCCTTCAGAACTTGTAATTCTTTACATTGGAATATAGATTATTTGACCTTGTAAGTTCCTTCAGCAATGTAAGCTTTACTTGCCGGTAATAAAGGTTAATGAGAGCTAATTTCTCATCGTTTATTTCCTTTTTATCACTAGACATAATATCAAAAAATAATGATGGAAGTCTGAAATCATTACATAATCCAACTTCTGTTCCAGTATTAGGTAACAATATTGATCACAATTTTAAATGAAATGGATAAGCGCCGCGGAACCGTCGTTATCTAAATTATAAATTAACATTATTTTTAGTTTGATGCAGTATTGATTTTTAGGGTGTAGCCCTTCAAAGAGATTACTATCTTATAGTTATTATTTTATATGTTATAGATTTTCAGCAACACAGCCCTCGTGCGACCACTTGCTGCACTCCCGCAGACACAGATGGTCCCCGCTGCACCTGCTCAGCTGTCCGCAGTGCGGTCCTTCCAGACCACCGCTGTCACCAAGGACATCGACTCAGCAGCCAAATTCATTGGTGCTGGTGCAGCGACAGTAGGAGTAGCTGGTTCTGGTAAGTTGTCTACCATTTTCTAAATTACTGAGCATGTAATCATATTTTTATTTGCCTTGTGGTGTCCTAACATTTTTGTGGTGTTTTTATTTAAAAAATTACTAGTAAAGCATGAATTGATTTAACTTTTAACTACAAAATGATTCAAAGAAATATATTGAACTGGTTTTTCTTAGTTTCACCCTGCTGCATTCAATTAAATGATATAAATTAAATTGAATAGATTGACAGGGTTGACATCACTTTATTCTCTTTAAATATTAGGTTTATGCAATTAATTACTATAAAAATGATTTTTTGTGAAAATGGTGTGATTGCATAACACAAGCTGTGTGTTATTGATTTTGTTCTGAACAGGGCTATCCCTGCTTACATAAGGAGTTAAAAGTTTAAATCAAGTGTATTGAGGAATTGTGAAGTATCCCTATTGTTTGCACTACTGTCTTATTTGAAGAAATGATTATTGGATCACTTTAATTTAACCTTTCAATCGTGGAAATTACAGACACAATAGAAAGACAATAAGTGTGCGAACGCCGGCATTCGCTTGAGGTTTAATTAATTAAAGCCCATTTAAATCTAATTACTTCTTCTAAGAAAGATGCGAGATTTTAGTTCTCACCTAGATATTTCTTTATAGCAGTATAAATCAATTTAAACTCTTAGTTCTGGTCTTAAAGTGATTGTTCTCTTCCACAATTCCTTAATTCAATGTGTTCTATAACCTAAATGCATATGCTCTGCTTGAATGCTTGCACTGCACTTTTAACTAACAGAAACATTTGTGTCCTCTACAGGAATTGGTATTGGTGTGGTCTTTGGATGCTTGATCATTGGTTATGCACGTAATCCTTCATTAAAACAACAGATCTTCTCATATGCAATCCTAGGTTTTGCGTTAACTGAAGCTATGGGCCTTTTTTGTTTAATGATTGCATTTCTCATGCTGTTTGCTTTTTAGTTACTTTTTAAGAAATAGTTTTTCATACGGTGATTTAAGGCAATTATGATGATGGATAGTATTGTGAATATAGAATTTAAATGTCTTATACATATTAAAAATAAATGCATGTTTTCAACGGGGGCTGTATGTTTTCAAAATTAGTCAATCTCAATTTACTGACAATCGGAATAAAAGGTGAGATTCTTTCTGTTGCACTTAGTAGTTAGCTGTAGAACTTGCATAGGTAGATAGACATATTATTATTATGTAAAATGTTGAAGGTAGTTAAGCCTAATTTAATCATTTTTAATATGTGACAGTCATACATTATTTGTATATTACAGGTGCTGGAATCGGAACGGTGTTCGGCTCCCTCATCATCGGTTACGCCAGGAACCCCTCCCTCAAGCAACAGCTGTTCTCCTACGCCATCTTGGGTTTCGCCCTGTCTGAGGCTATGGGTCTCTTCTGTCTTATGATGGCGTTCTTGCTGTTGTTCGCTTTCTAAGCTACTTATTTTTAAGAACACTACTACTGCCATCCCACATGACGAGGTTTCAGTGAATACTATCTGGAGTGGACGGCCATGGAATCGAATGTGTGGAAACCTCACCCTCATAGTGATGCATGGACTGATGTGTATAAGTGTTACACTTACCAGTGCGCGTCATCAGGAATGCAATTTATTTAATTATGTAGTATAAAAAAAAGCAAATAAAATGTTGTACGTAAAACATAACATTGATGCTACAGTTATTTCTATTCCTGATTTTTGTAGACTGTTCTGAATCATGTTATACAATAACTACCCTCATATCAAAAGTCGGCGACAATGTTATAGTTGAGCCAGTGACTGCGTATATTTGCGTGAGTATTGTCATCGATTTTTGAAGTGCGAGTTTATCTTGTTGAAGAATGTCGGCATCTGTATTGTACATTTTTAGGGCGATTAAATGATACAAAACCAAAAACACGAGCGTTTCTTGTTGATGACCTAAATAACACCCTGGTCTTGTTTAGCTCTTGGAATTTAAAAAATAATTCAATCAATTCTAGAGCTACTCGAATTCGTACGTCGAATTATAATTATGGAATTTATTTATTTACTATCTGCTATTCGGTGACCATCTAGGTGCACACACAACTTTCGAAAAACAATTCCATATATATGCTCGTTTCTTGTCAGTAAATTATAATGCTTCCTGAAATTCGATAGTAATGACCAATTTCTGAAACAACTGTGGTGATCGTGGAGCGCACTTAGTAAATTTCAATCGCATTCTTGAGAGAGAAAAAAATGCATCGTAATCAAGCTATCCGCCTAATGAGATAGTGCTAAGTGCACATCAACCAGAAAACCCGACATCCCACACGACTAGCCTGAATTTTTGCACTGATACGCAAAAACCAAGAGCCACAACATAATAATAACCTAACAATATGTACACTTTCTAATTATAGTACCACCACTAGAAAGTACCCTTCAGCCAAACACATCGTAGCCAGAGTCTGACAATTCCAATAACCACAAACGCAGTTAGATGATAATAATTTAGTACAGACTTCCGGTGCCTAACTTCCGGCTTCATCATCGGATCAGTTTGATATATTCCCTCCCCGTCTTCTTGCAGTAGATAAATTACGAGAGTTCTGCTGTGATCCTATGAGTTCTGTTCCATCGAATATCTATGTGATTGACCATGAACTTCGAAGATAGTTTATGATCAATCATAACAATATTTCTATGGGGCCAACTTGGAAGCACTTGCAATCAAAAAAATATTTTTCTGTTCAGAAATCGGCGAACATAGGTACACAAAAAAAACAATCAGCTGAACATGGAATCTCCTTCTTTTTGAAGTCTGCGGGTTTTATCTGAACCGCAGGCGAGTGTGTTATGGGTCTGAGTGCTGCAGTGACAGATTTCCAGGTGTTTCGACTAATTAGCCAAAGTCAAAAAACATTTATTTCAAATAGACCATATGCAGGCTCTTTTGAATATTCAAATGTCGATCAGTCCAAGAAAGGTGAAGCTAAATTGTGTGTGTGTGTGTGTGTGTGTACTGAGTGAACAGTAACACGTGCCACCATCAGCAAGATATTTGAGTGAGCATGACTAATTCTCAACTGCCATGCTCGTAATGTCAAACAAGTTCCAAGTTCAAGTGTGTGTAACCTAATAAAGATGCTCCATGGTGCCTCACATCCACAAAACTTGAAAAAAATAGTGGTTCTACATTATACAATGCTATTTTGTTAGCAATTTTTTTTTATGGCTAAAATTACAATTCCTATTGGCCATGCCTGTGTCAGTTACACCAGACACTTGCGTTGCACTAATAAGATGAATGCAGGTACCTACTGATAGCAGTACCTGCTATCAGCGCTGGACGCAGTTGAATGTGCAAAATATGAGGACCGCGATCTACAAACGGATTTGTCATAAGAATAGGCCAAACATAGAAGATTCGATGTTGGCGGCCCAACTTTTGCTGCATTCGAGACGAAAATCTAACCAACGCGGAGTCCAAATTGGTATTTTGAGAAACCTGCGCATTTACGATGTTACATAATCGGAACTGCAGATCAATACCTACATGATGTTTTCAATGCACATACTCGAAAATTGGCCCATGTTCCTATCGCTTTTAAGCACGCAAATTACTGTTTTCTGCACTATTGCAGAAAAGTACGAGCTCGTCCCATCGCTAAGCAACCCATACGACTCGTCGTTCGAGACTCCGTTTATTTATTTCTTCGTAAGTGTATTTACTCCTTTTTTTTCTAAGTCGGTTAAAAACGTCGTTTGATACACGTGATTTGTCACTGCAGCACTCGGTTCCAATACCCACGCCTGCGGATCGGGCGAATGCTGCTTCGGTCACAAAGACAATCCCCACTTGTATCAACTATTTCCGTATCGTCTGCTATCCCAGCCAGATAATGTTGAAAATTATCATCTATCTATAATATAAAACCGGCCAAGAGCGTGTCGGGCCACGCTCAGTGTAGGGTTTCGTAGTTTCCCGTCCGTCAAAATAAGTGTACCCACCCACAGAGTTTAAAAAAATGCTTGCATATACGATTATACTACAAACTTAGTCCAGAAATTATTTTGTACAATATGTCTTTTTTGTACAAAAACTGTTCTTTCCATCAAGCTCAAAATAATTTTCCTAGAAAGTTCTTATAAAGTTCTACTTTTCAGAATTTTTTATCATAAATTCATAAATTTTTCTTTTTTTTTTTTTTCATAATTTTTTCAGAATTTTTTAAATATAATAACGCTTCAGTAAATCCCAAGACTGAATTCGAGCTGAGTCTGTTTGTTCCGGCTAATCTCTGAAATAGCTGGACCAATTTTGACGCACTTTTCACTGATAGATAGCTGATATTATAAGGAGTAACCGAGGCTAATTTTATTGTATCAAAAGAATTAGCGTACCGCGCAAAACAAAACAGTTTAAAATTGTGACCTAATACGAATCTAATGCAGACGAAGTCGCGGACACTATCTAGTTTAAACTGCAAAAGGTAGGCCCAATATTGATCTGGCCTACCATCTTTACCATCGCAAATGCGCAGGTTCTTAGCACAATCGATAGTGACGACGTGCAACGAGTGTGTAGGGAGGGATATCTATAAGTTTAGTAGGTAATGCAAGTGCCAGAATGTCTAGACTTAGGGCGCTTGTATGCGCTAAAAAATTTCACCGACGGATGGGACCAACTCATCATGTAATTTAGCTGTTCTAGCCACGAACATTCGATACACTACTCCAGACAAGATATATACATGATGAGCGACATAAACGATGAGATGGTTTTCAGCCAATCGAGCGTAGGGTATGTTGCAATCATAGAAATATGTCCAAGTTTGTATTGGATAGAATCATGCATAGCATAGCATAGTCTGCCTCATAACGTTGCCACTTTTGGGACTCCGGGTCTCCTCTCTAGGAGAGAGAATGAGACGTAATCCACCACGAGGGCCCAGTACCTACGGGTTAGTGAATGTCGCATGTCTTCGAATTTTTTGTACTAGGATATGCCGGTTTCCTCACGATGTTTTCCTTCACCGTTTTCAGAGCAGTGGTCATTCAGAAATAAATTACACAAAGTAATGTGCCTGGCTGGGTATGAACCCGCCCATACAGCCATATGAAGTAGCGGTTACGACTTAAGTCGACATTTATTGTGTCGTAACGGAATTTATTTGTAACATTGTTCCGTAGCGTAACGTCGCCGTGTCGACTTGT
The DNA here is from genome assembly GCA_929112965.1 of Mythimna albipuncta. Classification (NCBI taxonomy): domain Eukaryota; kingdom Metazoa; phylum Arthropoda; class Insecta; order Lepidoptera; family Noctuidae; genus Mythimna; species Mythimna albipuncta. Next base: position 6,795,597 of record OV815969.1, on the reverse strand, counting down.
GAGTCGACACCGTTTCGAAAAGTGGGGAATAATCGTAACAGAATAACAGTAACTTTCAGTCACATTGTGACGTCGCCGTGTCGACACGTCGCGACTGGTCGCGACTTTTATGCCCTCACTTGCATCGTACATTCAATCATTCATTTTTTCGTTGCAATTATTCTATACTTGTCAATTTTTATTGTAATTCGTTCGTTTTTGTGAATGTCATCATAGACATAAATCTTCGCCGCCATCAGAAAAAAATGAAAGTATTTATTTACGTATTTCTGTGATAAATGCATCATAGTCGATCGAAAATCCTCTGCGAAATTAAATGTATCGTGTAGTTTGATGTCACTATAATAAATTAACCGATGCGCCCTTCTGATTTAATAAAATACTTAAAATATTTTTTGTTAATGTGGTTGTTTTCAATTAAAAAATTACAAAGAATCGTATTTCCAAGCATTGCAGAAGATTTTATTGATACGGCCTATATAAATTTAACCAAAATATATTCTAGAATACTATAATAATAATATAAATTGTGTAAAATGATGTGGATAATTTTGTATCTACTTGAAAGATGAAACCCAACACAATGTTTCGTAACTGTGTTTACATGTTTCGACATTACGTTACAGTGTGACTGTTTTAACAAAATGGAGTTTTATTATTTTATGTTTGCAGTGGTTCTCAACATGCTGTAAAGTTAGTTTTATCAAAAAAATTAACTAGTGAGGAAGTAACTGCCGTGCCTGAAGGATGGGTCGTAGGAACATACCTATACTGGCCTCGTGCACTTAAAATAAACTTTCAAAAATCGTAGCTTATGACGTGGGAAATATGGTCCTACGAGTGTTTCTCAAATAATCTTGTATGTTATAATATTTTTTCAATAAAACTTGCTTTGGTGCTTTGGTTGCTTATGACTCATAGTTAAAAAATAAGTAAATAAATCAGGTAGTAAGACTGATCCCTCTAATTAGAGCTCTGCTATAATTATAGAGCAATATTTGTGCTTCCAGCATTGAGTAAAATCTATGAAAAAAAACATGCTCGACCAGATGTTATCCCACTTTAATTAGAATAGGATTTTGCATAGTTATCAGTTTGGCTACACGAAAGGAATGTCAACGACGGATGCAGGACTGAAACTTATCAGTCACATTTTAGAATCCTGGAAGAAGTCCCAGGATGATATTAGCATATTCTGTGACCTCTCAAAAGCATTTTACTGTGTTGACTCTACTATACTCTGATCTGTAAATTACATCATTAAGGAATTCGTAGACGAGCTGCTGATCTTGTTTTTTTCAATTTATCCTACAGGTAGCAAAAAGTATCCATAAATGGGGTGACGTCGTCGGGGTCTTTAATAAGGATAGGCGTGCCTCAGGGTTCAATTCTTGGCCCTTTCCTTTTTCTAGTAGTTTATATTAATGACCTTCCTTACATGATGGCTAATTTATCAGATATAATTCTATCTGATGACACTTCTCTTATTTCTAAAGTGGATAGAAAAGATACGGATGTCTTGCGTGTCAACGAAAGTCTGGCTGTTCTTTCGAAATGGTTCGCAGCTATTAATCTCTTACTAAATGCAAATAAAACTAAATGTATAAAGTTTTTATTACCGAATGAAGAAAAATAAGGCAGTTGACAGATGTCGCCACAGCTAGATTAGTTTACTATGCCTGTTTCCACAGTTTTATGTCTTATGGCATTTTATTGTGGGGATCTGCAGCTGATGTAGACTCAATTTTCATATTGCAAAAGAGAGCAATCAGGGCTATTTATAAAATGGGTACTCGCAAGTCCCTCAGAAATAAATTCAAAGAAATCGATATATTGTCACTGCCTTCTCTTTATATCTTAGAAAGTGTTTTGTATGTCCGTAAAACCTAGAACTTTTCAAAATTAGAAGCGATTTTCATAACATAAATACTCGTTGTAAACACGAAATTACAGTCTGTCAAGAAAGTCATGAAAAGAATGTTTTGGGAACTACTGTTTTTGCTAATACTGGCAACACTGAATAATTGTTAAGCTGAGTACTTGAACTGTCACGTCGTATCTGTGTGGTTGATTTTTTTAAATATTTCGGTGCTATTTCGAGTTTTTTTAATCGTGTAAGCGAAATGAATCGAAATGTTTTTAAGAGCGGTGCGAGACAAATTATATTTAAAGTTTTTCAAGGGTGTATGGCCGAAATTAAAGGTGGGAGTGCTGGGACGAACAAAGACGATGTTTATGGTCGAACAGCAAAGTTAACCGGTACGTAAATATATTCTAAAGTTTAGCACACTAACGGAAATATAATGTTTTAACAATCTTCTGTTTTCAAGTACAATGTATCTATCTTTAACATTGTTTATGTCTTGTTAAGGTTATGAAATTTACCTACGATTTATTATACTACCACTTAACGGTTTTGATATTTTGGTGTTTTTTATTTAGGTATGATAAATGTATTTGTATATTTAACATAATTATCTTTATTGACTTCAGGTGTTTCCGAAAGTACAGTTCGGCGCATTGTGGACTAAGGCATGAAGAATGGAGATAAATTTTCAACGCTTGGAAAACACAGGAAAGGCCGACCTACGAAACAAACTACGAGTCAGATGTTGGCCGGTTTCATTTTGAAGAAGTTTCAGGCAACATTTCTGGAGTCGAATACCTCGACTCTGATTATTTGGATTCGGATTAATAAAGATTTATTTCATAAACTTTTTATTTTTGCAATGAGCTCATACCTATCGATACTCAGCGCCATGCTGACAGCAATGCAGAGAGGCAAAACATCGTGATTTGCACTTTGTTACACAGCTACACAGTTTACACAGCTGAAAGGACGAAAACAAGGGTTGATCAAACCAGACATTCTTAAGAATATAAAACCAGATATTCAGAAGAATGTCTGTTTTGATAAACTCTTACGTGTAGGTACGTAGGATAAACATATAATTATCCTAATAAGCAAATAGAGAAGTATGGTTTCGTCGCAATGTTTATAAAACAAAATTCAGACTGGTAGAGAATGCCTAAGGCATTAACTCCGCCTTTGTACTTTTGTGTTGTATGAAGTTTTAATAAATAAATGAGAACTACTATAGCTATTATGTATCAGTTAAAATTAAACGTCACTTGAATGAAAATTAGTTTTAATAAAAATGTTGTTCGCCACTACGACAGAGTTAGTACTTTTATTTATAGGGAGCCACTACCAATGAAAATCAAAACTCGTTTGCAAGCATGTAATAAATAGATAGACGAGTGTCAGTTAGATCGGTAAAATAATGTACCTACACGGCAGTAAAGGGACCGCAAATCGGTATTTATTATTTTATAAATAAAAGTATCAATATCTTTTAGTCGAAATTTATTGGGATACCATGTTTAATGATGGTGGCGCCCTCCCTTCTTTTCATGACTTTCTTGACAGACTGTATATTACTCCAATGTAGATTAGTCAAGACCAATAAGTCATTTTTAGTAAATGGCTTACGCTTTTATAACAAGCTACCAAAAGCGGTGACTGAACTCAGCGAAGGAAAGTTCAAAACACATATTAAGCGTGTCTTAACCAAAAAAGCATATTACAAGGTTACAGACTATGTCGAAGACACGCTTGTTTGGCAATGACTGCCTCTGCATTTGTGGCCCCCCTTTTTTTTTTTTTTTTTTTTTTTTTTATGGTGGGAAAAAATCATGCTTTGACATCCCCCGCTCTTGGGCGGAGCGGGAGATAGTGTCAGACTCTTACTGACTAAAAGACCCACCCCGTTCCTTCTAGCCTTCACACCGGGGCTTGAGCGCCCTTTCGGATAACCCTGGCCCCAGTAGGCTTCGACCCGGCTGGGTCCCTGCTGTTGCTGACAACTCCTTGAGGCGCGCGGGAACAGTGCGCGCCGTCGACGACTTGGGCTTGGTCCGGAAAGTTACCGGACGGCCGGACAGTGAGCTACCCATTGCTCACTGTCCGCAAGCCCGCGCCTACGGTGGCCGGAAATCGGGATCAGAATCCCGGTTGCGGCGGCGGCGGCGATAACGCCGTTGCCTGATGCGTTCGGCCTCCTCCTTTGCGAGCATTACTGCTTCGCAGAAGTCGGCGACCGCCTGCCACTCCTCCTCGCTCCGGACCATGGCCTCAACCAAGGCCCGGCGCGAGAGGTCTCCGCCGCCGATCGCCCCCACGAGGGCACGGCGATGCTCCGCCCAAGCAGGGCACACCTCGACCGTGTGCTCCACCGTGTCCTCCGGGCGTTCCGCACAGTGGCGACACCCGGGCGTCACTTCCGCATGAATCCGGTGCAGGAAACTCCCGAACGAACCATGTCCGGTGAGGACCTGCGTCATGCGAAAGGTAAGGACGCCGTGAGGTCTTTCCAGCCACGCCTCAAAGAGGGGACTTACCGCCATGATTGTGGCGTGCCCAGCACTGGGTTGCGATAGTCGTTGACGCCATTTCACCATGAGATCCCGCCGGAGCTCTGTCCGCCATGCCGCAACCTGTCGCGGCAGTGGACTTTCACCCCGGCGTTGCATCTCCACGCGCATATCGTGCATGTGTGCAAGGACTGTTGCCTCCAGATCCCACGGTGGTAGGCCAGCCAGAAGGCTCGCCGCTTCGCGGGAGACCGTGCAGTATCCCCGCACCATCCTTATTGCCATGACCCTCTGGCAGGCGTTCAGTATGGCCGCCGGTTGCTTTTTCAGCGACGGCGCCCACACCGGCGCCCCGTAGAGGGCCATGGACCGAACGATCCCCGCGTAGAGCCTCCGGCAGGAGGCGTCTGGACCCCCAAGGTTGGGCAGGAGCCGCTTGAGAGCGGCCCCAGTCCGGTTGAGTTTGGGAGCCAGACGTCGGAAATGCTCCACGAAATTCCACCGGCTGTCGAGGACGAGTCCCAGGTACTTCATCGTTGACCCGACACCGATGTGAACTCCTCCTACCGTTAGTTGGGAACTCAATGGCGGCGCGTTCCGAGGGCGGCGACCGTGGAAACACATAGCCTCGGATTTGTGAAGCGCCACCTCGAGTCCCAACTCCTGGATCCTATCAACGACCATCGCAACCCCGCGTGTCGCTAGAGCGACCGCCGCCTGGTACGACTCTCCCTGCGCTAGAACCAGCGTGTCGTCTGCGTAGCAAACCACGCTGACCCCGTCAGGGAAGTCGCCGCGCAGCACGTAGTCGTACCCGATGTTCCACAAGGGTGGCCCTAGTACCGACCCCTGCGGAACACCGCACGACATCTCTCGACGTTTCCAGTCTCCCTGGTGACCGGGGTAGACTATAAATCTATCCGACAGATAGGCCTCGACCACTTGACAGAGGTATTCGGGCACCCGGTGGTACCGGAGTGCCCTCCGGATCGTACTCCAGGGCAGGGAGTTGAAGGCGTTGGCAATGTCCAAGGACACTGCCACGACACACCTGCCCCGGGACACCGCAGCCCCCGTCGTGAGGGCTCGCACGCGCATGATGGCGTCCACCGTAGAGCGCATCCTGCGAAAGCCGAATTGTCCGTCCGAAAGGTCCGGCCCCACCCGTGTTAGGCGCCCGACGAGGCGGTTTGCAATGACTCTCTCAAAGAGCTTGCCCACCTCGTCGAGCAGCACAATGGGCCGGTACGCGGACGGAGAGTCCGCAGGGCGCCCTGGCTTCGCTATGAGGACCAGTTTCCCCGTCTTCCAGCAAAGTGGGAACTGGCCCCTCTCCATGCATGCGCTGAAGAGCCCTCTCAGTCGAGGCCCGAGAGCCTCCATGGCCAGGACCCACGCCTTCCCAGGCACGCCGTCGGGTCCTGGGGCGGTGTTCTTGGCACTCAGCCTTCGCACCGCCACTCTCATCTCTACCTCGGTCACCTCTGGAGCATCGTCGTCGTCGTCGCTATTGCGGTCCGCGTCAGACACCACTGGTGAGGGCGGAGCCATGGGCGGGGGGCAGTGTTGCCCCCGCGCAGGGAACAAAGCGTTCACCGCACCCTCTACGATCTGGGGCCGGAGACTCTGAGTCAGCGGGGGAGCCCAGGGGCGGAGCTTTTCCCGTACTGTTTTGTACGGGCGCCCCCACGGGTCCGCGTTCAGAGACCCCAGCCACACGTTGCGGGCCTCCAGTTTGGCCCGCTTGATCTCCGCTCGGAGGGTGCGTTTTGCCGCTCTGTATCCCTCATACAGCTCCGCCTCTCTGGCCTCCGCATCCGCCGGGCGGATGCGGCGCCTGCAGTGTCTAGCGTACCGGCGTCGCGCGTGACTGCATGCGTTGCGCAGTGCAGCGATCTCCGGCGACCACCAGCACACCTGGCGCTTAGCTCGCCCTGGATGGACTCGGGGCATTGCCGCGTCGCAGATTTGCGACATGGCCTCCCGGAACCACTCCGCCTCGACGTCGATGTCGACAGGCCTGCCCGGTGCTTGCACCCAGGCCTGTACCGTCGTGGCTTCCAGGAGGAGCTCCCGGTCCATCTGCTTAAGCGCCCACCGCTGACCGCAAGGGCTCTGTCGGACCGGCGCGGCCGAGGTTTCGGCGGAGACGTCAAACCGGATGTACCGGTGATCGGAGTACGTCTCCACCTCCTCCATAACGCGCCAGTCGACGACACGCGGCGACAGAGCAGGGCTGGCAAACGAGATGTCCACCACTGATTCACCCCGCATCCGCACCAACGTGGGGACAGAACCCCGGTTCAGGACGACCAGGCCTAGCTCCAAAGCCCAGTCCTCCACCATCTGACCCCGTGGATTCGTGTACCGGGAACCCCAAGCCGTGTTCCAGGCGTTGAAGTCCCCGCAAACGACCACGGGGAGGGTACCAAACCCAGCGACGACGACATTTAGCTCCATAAGGGAGACTTGGAGTTCGTCGAGAGATCTGTTCGGGGACAGGTAGACGCCTACCACTGCAATGTCCCCGAACCGTGCTGCCACGCAGCCCCGTCCCCTCGCAACAGCCTCGAGGGGCGGGGTACCAGCGGCGGCCGACGAGATTAACGTCACCGAGCCGTCTAGGTCCTGAACCCAGTCTCCACGAGGATGGACGTAGTACGGCTCGGAGACGACGGCGACATTTATCGACCACTGCGCCATGCTCTGGAGCAACAGATCCTGAGCGGGGGCGCAGTGGTTGATATTCGCCTGGAGGAGACGGAATAGGGCCATTATTGGCAGTCCATCGTCTCCTCCCGAGCCCTTCTAGGGGGCACTGCCACGGCGGGTGCGGCGGCGACTGCGGCGGGTGCGGCGGTGAGAGCGGCGGGTGCGGCGGCGGGGATGGGCCTACGGGCTTTGCCCTTGGCCTTGGCGGGGGGGTCGCAGGACCTGCCCCCAGCCCGGTGATTGGCCGGCTTGCCTGCCGCCGCACATGCGTAGCAGTGCGGCGGACCACGGCATTCTGCGGCCTTGTGACCGGGCTGGCCACACTGGTGGCAGCGGTCGCTGCGGTCCTCCTCTGCGGCGCAGTGGGCGCCAACGTGGTGCCCCACTTGGCACCGGAAGCACCGCAGAGGTCTGGGCTCCAGCAGTTTAACCTGCGCGGAGACCCAGCCCACCAGGAGCCGTCGGCCCTCCCCTGTGATGGTCCTGGCCGCCGACACGGGACAGCTAACCGTGACGGCTCGCATGCCCGTGCTGTCAGCGCGGATGGCGCCCGCCCGGACCTGTTCGGTCGTGCACCCGCCCGCCCTGACAATGGCGGCCACCACCTCGTCCACCTTGACGGAGTCGTCCAGGCCCATAATGCGCATGTCTATGCACTTGGTGGGCCTGGACACTCGGGCCTCCTCCGCATTGAGGGACGCTCTAATTCTTGCGGCTAGGGCATCCGCTGCAGGGCCGCTGGCCGCACCGGGGACCTCAAGGATTCGGGCCCCCGTGACCGTACGCCTCATGCGGAAGCCCCCAGCAGCTCCGAGCTCGCCAAGGTGGGGCAACACCGCCTGCTTCGCTTTCGCCATGACGTCGTCGTACGTCACGCCCTTCTTTTCCGCCTCAGGCTGCAGCGTAATTACTACAGCCTCGGAATTCGGGGCGCGAAGTCTCGCCGCCATGGCTCGCTTCCTCCTTTCCTTCCGCCTTGCGCGCTTTTTGGCTGCTCTGGCCGCCTTGCCTGCCTTCTTCGCGGCGCCAACAACCGTCCACGCGCCGCCGGGTTCCTCAGGTGGAGGAGGCGGTGGGCGGGGCCTAGTTGCCGCCGCGGCAGGAGGTCCCGCCGGTTTAGCGGCAGGCACCGCCACACCCTTTTGCCGCCGTTGCTGCTTGGCCGTCGGGGGTGGTCTCGCGGGCTCCGATGCCACGGCCCCGCGCCCTGCTTGCCCCAATTGACCCGCCTTGGCAGAAGCCGCAGCCGCGGCGGCAGCGTAAGACTCCGCCCTTCGCTGCTGGCCAGAGGCCGCTAGCGGAGGGCGCAGCACGATGCCCTCCAGCAGGGACAGCTGCTGCTGAATGCGCAGCTGGAACTGCTGTTGCTGCTGTTGCAGCTGCTGCTGGAAAGCAGCCAGTTCCTGCCGCACCAGCGTCAGCAACTGATTTTCCGGCTCGGACTGGGCCTGGGGCCGGCTTTGCCCCTGCCCTTGCTTGCGCGCCCCCTCCGACGGCTCCTGACAGCCATCGCCATTTGGCACCCTTCCGAGCTCAGCCCGGACTTCAGCCCGGAGCTCGGCCCGAAGCTCAGCCTGGAGCTCGCTCCGGATTCTGGCCACCCTCTTCTCGAGAGAGGCGTCAAAAGCCTCCCGGAGGGACGCCGCGTGACGTTGGGCCGTCCTCTCCTTTGACGTCCTCTCTCTTTTGCGGCTCATATCCCGCAACAAGGTGACTGCCAGCCTCTGGAGGGACTCCATGTCGGAGTCCGCCTCAGCACGCCTCTCGTTGCCAGATGGCTCCGAGAGGTCCCTTCCCGAGCTGGCCGCCCCGGGGTGACGCCCCTCCGCGGCAAGCCTGGCGGCTCGCTGAGCGGAGTCCTGGGCCGTTAGACCCCTCCCCCTTCCGCGGGACCGGCCCGCGCCACGGCTGCTGGTGGGGATTTTGCTCTGAGGAGAGGACTCCTCAGAGGACGACCCGTCCTCCCTCCTGGCAGACGCAGGGCGTTTCAGGGGGACACTTGAGTTTCTCCCGGGATCGACCACCACTTCCTTCGCCTCCGAGCGCCCTTCTTCCCTCCTGACGAACTCGGAGCGTTTCTGGGAGGAACTTGTGTTTCTCCCAGAATCAACCGCCATCTCTTCCACCTCCGAGCCCTCCGAGCTCCCTCTGGATGCTGCGTCGGACTCCGACCGCGCATCACTCTCCGGTTTTTTTAAATATTTTAATTTACCTTTTTCCATTTTGTTCCCACGAGTATTATACTTTGGGTACTTGCTCAAAACACGTGGTTCGCACTAGAGACTAATTTAGCTACCCATTAGTCAAGCTAACAACCTCCCTCACGGTGCGCCGCCGCTTGGAGGTTTGGGGTAATTTTTTATAGAGGTTGTCTTCCTCGCGGCCCGGGCGGTTAAGCCAAGACCCTCGTCCCCCATCAAAAGTCAGAAACATGACCTTGGACAATCTCTGGGGCTACGAGACTAACGGTGGCAGAAGGAGGAGCAAGCCTTCCTCCTGCCTGCCCGGCGGCAGTGTGAGTGCACGCCGAGCCCGCTCTTACTTCGCCACTGTGCCCTCTGCTATAGCAGAGGGACACGCGTTGAAGCGTTCCGACAGACAGAACATTCGCAGACGACCATCGAGGCCCCTTAGGCAGCAATACCCAAGGGGGTCACTGGCCGCCTCCCAGGGTGCACCGTCCCGCAGACTGGCCTTCGCTCCGGACGTATCCGCAAGGGAACTACAGCCTGCGGGCACTCGTGGAGGTTTTCTGTCGTGGCACCCCATTTGTGGCCCCCTGGTAACTCATAATATTGTGTAAATGTATCTATTAACTGCTCCATCTTTTTTGTAACCTATTTTTTTTTTCTAACATTTTGCAATAACAATGCAAAATTTTTATATTATCTGACTCCAACCACCTTAAACTCGTTAGGTAGTTATTTTGTTAACATCTCATTTATTGACAGTTGTAATTATTTTAAAAAATTCTAGCTTTTTTTATATAGCCTCTTTTTATAATGTAAATGGAAAAACACTGTAGACTCCACGAATTCTTAGATTACTTCATATTTGACTCACTTTTTTAAAACGATTATTTTTATTGTGCTTTTGAATACAATATAGACCGGTTTACACTGTTCTTAAATAATATCCATTAATACGGTAATATGAAAATATCGTAAGAACAACCACTTTTTTTAAAAGAGTAACCATGGAGTTTCTTGCCGGTTCTTCTCCATGGGAAACGACCAATTTGGAACCGCGCACTAGCTTTTGATGTTTTATAAGTGCCCATGTAGGCAGTGAAATAAAAAACTTTTGAATTTGAATTTTGAAAATATCAATAATTTTATTAAATACAATAGCACACTTTGAGAACCCCGGTTGTTTTCTGTTTGGTCAAATCCAACACTACAGTATCGTAACTGTTACTACACTTGTGTAACTCCAAAAAATACTGTAGTTTAGTTTCGACATTGTGTCGACAATTTAACTTTAATATTTACACAGGAATTCAAAGTAAACACAATGTGTCGTAATAATTTAAGAAAAAAATTGTCGTAACTTGTTGACACAGATACAACACTTATTTACTGTAACATTTTTCAGTACAAAGTGTTGATATCGTTCCTACACGCTGTAACCAAAATCCGCATCGTTATTAAGTTTAGTAACAGTTACGACATTGTTACCTTGTCTTGCTAATCTGTGACTATTTGAAAATTTTGCGACCGAAAATGGTTGTATGGGCGCGGCCTACAACTCCGTAAGTTGGGGCCGTTACCACTCGGCAACCACTGCTAATCATGGCAAAAAAATAAAATAATTAGGACATAATTGTTCCATTATACATTAATTAGAAGAAAATTGTTGGTAAGATCTTAAAACACCATGTTAGTAATTAGATTTTAGTCTAGGTGTCTTCAAATCTAAAGTGATAAATTAGTGCGCCTCATCATCAACGATTGCATCTCTATTTACCATCAGGTGGGATCGCAATCAAGCACTAGTTTATATCAATACAAAAAAAAATTAGAAGCGACTTGGTCGAAGCATCTGGCCTACTCCGCCCCTCTCTTCGTCTCAAGAATACGGAGCTGGTCGTGTCTAGTGCAAACAAGATGTTTTTCTTTGTCAGCGCCCGCACCGGAGCATTCTACTCTGCCCCCCTAGCAAAGTTACAACCGTTTCTCTTGCGTCGAAGGCCTCGAGTTAACGCCCCCGATTCTTTTGTTCTGACCACGTGACTGAGCATTAAGATGATGTCATTCCCATAGGTACCTACAGTTGCCATCACGGATCTTGAACACTTGCGCAGAAGTCAAATATTTGACTTCTGCTCAAGTCGTGTCTCTTTAGTAGTCCGAAGTGCGACGTCGAGCGTTCAAGATCCGTGATGGCAACTGTACATTTGAAGTTTTCTACTAGCGTTAACGATTGCAGATTATCAACTTGGCTAAGGTAGGGTACAGTTCGTGTAGGTACGTGTAGAAAAGACATGAATTTTTGCATAGACTACAATTTTGGATACATATCTTCGCGGTCGCAGCGGTCTCATCGCTTTTAGCGATATGATCGCCCTTTGCGACACCCTATTAATTTTAAGTTTCTAATGAAATTTTTATTTTTGGTGTACAATAAAGAATCAATCTGTCTATCTACATAGCATGTACAAGCGCCGTTCTTCTGTTTACACAAAGACGGAAGCGTGACCAAACTCCGCTTGATGCAACTATTACCAGAATAATAAAACTGTCTAGATTACTATATACCTACGTGTCCAGACAGTGTTATTATTTTTATACCGGACTGCCAGCTTAAAACTAACGCGGAAATCAAAACTGAGAATCGAGCTTGTTTGTGAGAAAAGCTGCTCCGTTATTGATCTTAAACATGGAGCCAACTATGTTACATAAGAGCGCCGTTGTATGTAGGTACTATTACATTAGAGTTGGGACCTACATGAGAAACGTAACTTCTTAGTATGTAGGAAGCTGATTGGGCAAATATACTTTGAAAGGGCTATTATTAGATTTTCAAGTTACTGCTCTTCTCGTGGGTCGTAGTGTGATATTTTATTTATAATCTTCTGTGATGAATGGGCTATTCAATAAATTGTGTAGTAATAAGGATTTTATATAAGACATGTATTGAGCTATTATATTATTGGAGTATTATTAAACATATCGTTGAAGCGATTACATCTTTCATTTTTGCTTGTCCCCGTCCTTACATGGCGACCCTGCCATTTAAGGACCAAATTGAGTATGTTTTAATTCGGACCAGTAGTTCCGGAGATTAACATTTTATGTAGATTGTAAGTCCCGTAAGCCTAAAGCACCCTGAGCACAACTATATGGCGCACACGTGTGACACACACGCCGATCTAATCGCGTCGGTCTCCATACATTTTCAATGGAAATTAGACTTGTAAGTTGTAGAGCTACACTTGATCCACGCTACGCGACGTTCTACGTACAAATCAGTCGTGTTACACGTGTGCGTCGGTCTAATGTAGTTCTAGCTTTATTATATTGCAGCCCTCACAGTACCTTTACGGAATTATAATAGGCGTAGGCATATTGACATGAAAGGGAATGGCTAGTCCGCTTCCAAACATAATAAATATGTTTTTGTACAGAAATACAACGACAATTTCCATGTAAAACACATCCACCTCCTTTGACGGTTAAAAAAGGCAAGTAAACATTTTTTAGAACTAATGGGTTAGCCCATGGCTGCATGGGTAGAATTAAATCGTAGGTGTAGGCTTGCGGACGGCGAGCAATTTCACGCCGTCCGAACCGAACCCAAGTCGTCAACAGCGCGTAGTGCTCCCCGTTTGCCTCAAGGTGTCAGTTAATCATAGGGACCCAGCAGGGTCGAAGCCAGGGTCATGGGTTAAGTGAAAGTGAACTCCGGGGCCTAGAACGCAAGGCAAAGACGGAACACAGAGAGGATTTTAGTCAGAAAAATCGGCGGGAGGTCATTGGATGATTTCCCACATAAAAAAATGGGTAATTGTAACTTCTAGCGAGACACTCTTATTTGTATTTTATACTCCCGTCGACTACTTTTCCCAATTTAAATGTATAGTACAATTCACGAATGATGGCGGCCGTGAAGTTTGCGCAGAAGGCTGCGCAGTAACGTGTTTTAGGAATCAATGACGTCGCGCGTGTGCGAGAAGAGTGTGGTATGCGCGAAAGTTCGCAAAGGCTAACTTCACGCCCGCCATCATTCGTGAATTGTACTTTAACCTATCCGATTCCACCCAACTCTAATTAGCCACTCTGTCCAACTGCACCCTACTCTACCCTAGCTAAGTTACCTATCTAACGTTGCCTACCTACCCGCTCTACGCTACCTACAGGTCGAGCGGTGAATGAAGATCGCTGGTGAAAGTAGTGGGGGCAATCGGCGCATGTGTACAATTGCACACAGAAATTCTTAGTACGTTAGGATTTTATTTTTAATTTCTTATGTTTGAACCTTAGTAACATAACTTATAATAACACAAGTTTATGCTTGTAATTTATCTTGTAAGTAGGTAAATTCAAAAAATTAAAAATTACAAAATAAAACATAAAATTATATAAAATAATTTCGTTAATTCACGTCGTAAACCATTTTTGTGGCTAGCCGTTTTAAAACTTTATTTTTAACCATTTTTTTTTTACGACTATGTTTTACAATTACGATAATACAAGCTGTACGCAACAGTATCCAATGAGAGGCGAGAACGCAACGCGGGAATTGAAGAGCGACTCTATCTACCAATGACGTGTCGCCGACGGCGCACACCCGCCCGTACGTCGCCAAATAGACCGTAGAATTGAATACTGCGCATGTCCCTTCCACTTTTGCCGAGCGATCTTGATTCATCGCGCGACCTGTACCTATACCTAACCTTCCCTGTAAACTGATGATAAAAAAAAAATAAAATAAAATTGGTTCAGCCGTTCTTAAGTTACCTATAGCGTGACAAGCAGAAATAGGGGTTTATTTTTATTTATTACAGATTTTAAAAATTGGTCCCAATCACAATCCTTTTTTTCAAAGGAGATTGGATTAAACTACACACATTATAAACTTACTACTATTATGAAAAATGAAATTTTCGTTAGAAAAATACTCTCTTCTGCCAGCGACTTCGCCTGCGTCAATGTTGGTCATTGCGGACTAGAAATCGAAGATGGATAAAAATTAGCCTATGTCCATGCTTGGAGTTCCAAGATTCCTCCATACCATCAAAATCGGTTCAGTAATTTAAACGTAAAAGCGTAATAGAGTTACTTTCACATTTTACAATATTAATATGGATTACAAAATTATTTCTGAAATCGATGTATTTTTCAACGGGTTCGGCTTATAGTCAATGGAAAATTCTTACACATGTGACCGAGCTCGAGTTACACCAATCGGAAAAAAAAAACTTTGTTGCGAGCCGACGGTTTTCTGTTCAATGGCGATAATGTTGTGGTTCTGTAAATGTTACAGGGTTATGACTTTAAACTACTAGATTTTTGTGAGATGACGATATGAGAAATATTTTGACGAGACAATAAAAAAAACTGGATTTTATCAACAAATTTATTGCAAATATGTTTGTTTTTTTTTATGAAAAAATATCTAAGTGGATACCTCTGAACATAATGGGAAAACAAAAATTGACAAATTTAAGTCATAGCAGAGGTAAACTCTTAAATCTTTAGAAGTAATGTCCAAATAACATACACAATAGTCACATAATTGTTTGAGGCATTCATAATGCTTTCATTTAAATTGAGAAATTTTACAAAAAGAAAAGAATGAAAGTATCAAAATGAATCCAAACCAAAAGCTTATCACGTATTTGGTATGCATTCAATTTGCATTACAATAACACAGTACATAATCATAATAAATATCTCAAAGAAATGTAAAAACCAAATTCATACTAACACACAAAAGGACAACATAGCTTAACACTTTATTTGGTGTTGAGGATATCACTCTGTTTCTTCTACATAATTTGTCTCAATCACTCCAGTCGGCTACTAAAATATGTTACATCATTTGTCAATAAACACAGTCACTAAAATCTCTTAATCCCAATAGAAGGACAACAAGCTATATTATAAACAAAATTCAATGTCTACACTTCCTTGAGAGGTACATACAATTTCAAATGAATGTTCAAGGCATAACATAATCTTTGTGGCTGCAGCATCAGTATAAATGCATGCATAATTAGGGAGTCAGGGGTTAACAATACAGCAAATAGGTACTATTTCTTTCTATGATTGACTATTCAATTTAAACATTCTTTGTAAAACATCTTTACAATAATTTTACTTAACCTATAGCAAAACAAAATAAGGCATTTTCCTACACATTTCTATCAAACATAATTTATCCAAATAGAAACTTGCTCATCACAAGTAAATTGAATTCATGAGAACAACTACTGTTTCACATTATCAAAACGCATTGCAATTAGATTTTTTGTGAGATCAACACTCGTAATATTATTTGGTCCAATATTTAAAAAATAAAATGTTTTCATGAATTCGAGTTACAAGATCAAACTTACACATTATTTTTGGCTCAACGCGTTTCCCGTGAAGTCCATAACTTTACAACTAGACATCATCTCTTCACCTCCATAAAAATCTTTTTTATGAACTAGTCTTGATATTTTCTTTATATTACATTCTATTATAAATAATGTATTAGTAAAGTATTAAATCGCTTCAGTTTCAAACTGATTACCCTTGCTTATGGTGATAGGTCCGTATGTCACATGCTGTTCTAATTTCAACACTTGATGTTTTTTGAGAACAAGTAAACTGTAGAATTTTTGTGCGACCTGTAACAGAGCAAAATGTTATGTAAGTAATATAATCTGTATGACGCATGGCATGGCACACAGTGTAATACTAATGTAGAAAGTAAACAAAGATAGTAGTATATCAATGTTTGTGCGGCGTATCTCCGCAGACCATGTCCCACCTTCCGTCCTGCATCACGTGCCCTATGACCTGCTCACGTAGGGACCTAATGACAGCATCAGCGGACGGCATTGCCGTGGCCGAATTCTGGACCAGGCAAGGAATTTAACTAATTTTGCCATCGATACGATAAGAAGAAGAAGTATATGTTTATAGACAAAACATACCTGTTTTTTGTTATTATGTCTAGGCGCAAGATCTGTGAAGGTGAGTTGTAGTCCGGCGGACAATTTAGGCTTCATGACGGCGAACAATTGCGCGGCACGCCGGTTCAACACTCGCTCCTCGAACTGTTCATCAGTTTCGCCCGCTTCACGTTCACCCTCTTCCGCCTGGAAACACAATGTTTGTATTTATTTAATAACAATTTAGCTTAGTCTAATATAAGATCTAAGCATGGGTGTAGCAATGTGTTTAACGACTTACACGACTACCGGTCTAAGCCTTTGGGCAAGAAGAACGGTATTCAAATTCAATACACATTGAATGGAGAAATTTCATGATATAAACGTTAATGTTATATTTAACAAATTGGAATTAAAATATAGATCATCACTATGCAATGTTTAAATCCATCAATAAATGACTGAGAAATTAATTATTTAATTTCACGAAAAACTATTGCAGTGTCCTCATTTGACCTAAATGAGATCATTGCACCATAAATAATTTAAATTCAAAAGGGTCTCTAAATCTTACATACAAGTGGCTTGTTTTTTGTTAATTATGTGGCATGCTTTGTGTATTTTATTTATTCTACCGCAGTGGTAAAGGGTCGTGTAACGTCACACACTGGAGTACGTGAAATGAAATTATTCTTGCAAACACAAATCGTCAAGTACCATAACTTTATGATTTGTGATATTTTAATTATTTTTGTTATAATAGTAGGTCAACATAGTACTTACATTGTCTGGCGTTAAAGGTAAATCGTAGTCGTGCTGTGGACTGTGATGGCCATGCTGGTCGTCGTACCCCAAGTTCGTCATTTGCATTCCATTCTGGAAAAACAAAATAATATGTTAGTAAGAAAGAAACATTATATTTAAGGCTGATTAAATGAGATACTAGCAGTATAGCTTTCTTTCGTAATGAATCAAAGTCGTGCTAACCTGGAGATTATTAATTTATAATTTCCAGCTGTTGGTAACCTACAATCAGTACACAATCCACAATAAAGTATATAATATAATAAATAAATAATCAGAGTACTTGTGCGGGCAGCGAGCTGCGCAGCAGTGACGTCACGTGCTCGCCGCCCGGCTGCGGCATCATGGCAGCTTCAAGTTAGAACATTACCTGATAGTCCCCGTGGTCGTCCAAGCCGTGCAGCAGCGGCTCCATGGGCACGGTGTGCGGCAGGTCGTGCGAGGCGCGCTCGCTGGGCGGCGCGGGCAGCGAGCTGCGCAGCAGTGACGTCACGTGCTCGCCGCCCAGCTGCGGCATCATGGCAGCTTCAAGTTAGAACATTACCTGATAGTCCCCGTGGTCGTCCAAGCCGTGCAGCAGCGGCTCCATGGGCACGGTGTGCGGCAGGTCGTGCGAGGCGCGCTCGCTGGGCGGCGCGGGCAGCGAGCTGCGCAGCAGTGACGTCACGTGCTCGCCGCCCAGCTGCGGCATCATGGCAGCTTCAAGTTAGAACATTACCTGATAGTCCCCGTGGTCGTCCAAGCCGTGCAGCAGCGGCTCCATGGGCACGGTGTGCGGCAGGTCGTGCGAGGCGCGCTCGCTGGGCGGCGCGGGCAGCGAGCTGCGCAGCAGTGACGTCACGTGCTCGCCGCCCGGCTGCGGCATCATGGCAGCTTCAAGTTAGAACATTACCTGATAGTCCCCGTGGTCGTCCAAGCCGTGCAGCAGCGGCTCCATGGGCACGGTGTGCGGCAGGTCGTGCGAGGCGCGCTCGCTGGGCGGCGCGGGCAGCGAGCTGCGCAGCAGTGACGTCACGTGCTCGCCGCCCAGCTGCGGCATCATGGCAGCTTCAAGTTAGAACATTACCTGATAGTCCCCGTGGTCGTCCAAGCCGTGCAGCAGCGGCTCCATGGGCACGGTGTGCGGCAGGTCGTGCGAGGCGCGCTCGCTGGGCGGCGCGGGCAGCGAGCTGCGCAGCAGTGACGTCACGTGCTCGCCGCCCAGCTGCGGCATCATGGCAGCTTCAAGTTAGAACATTACCTGATAGTCCCCGTGGTCGTCCAAGCCGTGCAGCAGCGGCTCCATGGGCACGGTGTGCGGCAGGTCGTGCGAGGCGCGCTCGCTGGGCGGCGCGGGCAGCGAGCTGCGCAGCAGTGACGTCACGTGCTCGCCGCCCAGCTGCGGCATCATGGCAGCTTCAAGTTAGAACATTACCTGATAGTCCCCGTGGTCGTCCAAGCCGTGCAGCAGCGGCTCCATGGGCACGGTGTGCGGCAGGTCGTGCGAGGCGCGCTCGCTGGGCGGCGCGGGCAGCGAGCTGCGCAGCAGTGACGTCACGTGCTCGCCGCCCAGCTGCGGCATCATGGCAGCTTCAAGTTAGAACATTACCTGATAGTCCCCGTGGTCGTCCAAGCCGTGCAGCAGCGGCTCCATGGGCACGGTGTGCGGCAGGTCGTGCGAGGCGCGCTCGCTGGGCGGCGCGGGCAGCGAGCTGCGCAGCAGTGACGTCACGTGCTCGCCGCCCAGCTGCGGCATCATGGCAGCTTCAAGTTAGAACATTACCTGATAGTCCCCGTGGTCGTCCAAGCCGTGCAGCAGCGGCTCCATGGGCACGGTGTGCGGCAGGTCGTGCGAGGCGCGCTCGCTGGGCGGCGCGGGCAGCGAGCTGCGCAGCAGTGACGTCACGTGCTCGCCGCCCAGCTGCGGCATCATGGCAGCTTCAAGTTAGAACATTACCTGATAGTCCCCGTGGTCGTCCAAGCCGTGCAGCAGCGGCTCCATGGGCACGGTGTGCGGCAGGTCGTGCGAGGCGCGCTCGCTGGGCGGCGCGGGCAGCGAGCTGCGCAGCAGTGACGTCACGTGCTCGCCGCCCAGCTGCGGCATCATGGCAGCTTCAAGTTAGAACATTACCTGATAGTCCCCGTGGTCGTCCAAGCCGTGCAGCAGCGGCTCCATGGGCACGGTGTGCGGCAGGTCGTGCGAGGCGCGCTCGCTGGGCGGCGCGGGCAGCGAGCTGCGCAGCAGTGACGTCACGTGCTCGCCGCCCAGCTGCGGCATCATGGCAGCTTCAAGTTAGAACATTACCTGATAGTCCCCGTGGTCGTCCAAGCCGTGCAGCAGCGGCTCCATGGGCACGGTGTGCGGCAGGTCGTGCGAGGCGCGCTCGCTGGGCGGCGCGGGCAGCGAGCTGCGCAGCAGTGACGTCACGTGCTCGCCGCCCAGCTGCGGCATCATGGGTAACTGCTCCATACCGTGCGCTAGCAGCGCGCCGTGCGCAACGCCTGGAATGTAAACTAAATTGTGACATATTGTATTTATCAATTGTTTATGAACTTTCTGACATTTGAAACATACTGGAACGCCAGGAGAGAGACCAAAAATGGGCATTTATCAAGAACAAATTTGAACACTAATGTGATATACAGTACGGCCGATGTATCTTAGCGAGCCCGAACTTTGCGCAGAAGACTGCGCGCGTAAATTCTTAAACTAAATTGTGACATATTGTATTTATCAATTGTTTATGAACATTCTGACATTTGAACCCTACTGGAAAGCCAGGAGAGAGACCAAAAATGGGCATTTATCAAGAACAAATTTGAACACTAATGTGATGTACAGTACGGCCGATGTATCTAAGCGAGCCCGAACTTTGCGCAGAAGACTGCGCGCGAACATTCTTAGGAACGCGCTCTAGGCGAGACAAGACTGTGTTATACACCCTTAAATTTTGATCATTTTAATCCCGTGGAGGGTCGATCCGGTACATGAAACACTATCGAATTGTAAAGATAATATTAAAAAAATTAGGTACCTTTTTTTAAAAACTCGTATTAATTTACGCATGTACGAAATTAATTTCTTTAAGAAAACGTCAGCTGAGACAGTTCAATGACTTGTAGATAGTAGTCTGCATTGCGTACAAAAATAACAAAAACCGGACTATAGGTTTCCTTAGCTTGTAGTCAGTATAGTAGTAGAGTTTAACTTCAAGTGTTTAAATCAGAAATCGGGTGTTAACACCGGAAAAATCACTTGATTGAGCCCCATAAATACAAAAATAGTGATGTATTCTTACCACCAGGCGTCATGCCACCGTGCTGTAGCCCCGCAGGCGTCATGCCGCCGTGGCCCAGCGCGCCGGGCGTCATGCCGCCGTGCTGCAGCCCACCCGGAGTCATGCCGCCGTGTTGCAGCCCACCGGGAGTCATGCCGCCGTGCTGCAGCCCGCCCGGCGTCATGCCACCGTGGTCTAACCCACCTACAACGGTATACAATTTTTTTAAGGATTTTCTTCGGGAAGTGGTACGACTATTTATGCCGCTAAATACAAGAATTTTACATGGGGTAACTGCCTATCTGATCTTCAAAACTCAGTAACTGGGAAACACAATACTCCTAGGTATGACTGGTTGTTAGTTTCAGGCGTAATGTTATATGAATAGATAAACTATAACAGTAAATTCAATCTTTTTTTCACATAAATAAAGCTTTGTTTCGTAATTATAGGCTTTTTGTTATCAATTGGGTCTCTTTTTATCGAAGAATTTGAAGTAACAACTACATAGTACTTTCTAGCTTATTCACTGATTGATCTTATGAATAAAATAACTAAAAAAGCGTATTTTTTTTTAACACGAGTCAAACTTTATTATACTTGTGCTAAGGTTGCACAAACTTTGGTCAGAGACAAAATAACTAAACGGCCTGTACATACAATTGAAACTTAGCATCAAAAGTTAGATAGGACGTGATATGAAAGCAGGAAGATGATAAGGAGCCTCAACATCATCTTTTTGCTTTCATATCAATGAATGAGGAGGGAGCGCAACATGTGCCGCTCAGTACTGTATACCTGCCTATGTGTGTGTGTTCGATAGTACTCACCCGGCGTCATCCCTCCGTGATGTAACCCGGCCGGCGTAAGCCCACCGTGCGCTAGCCCCGCCGGCGTCATGCCGCTGGACAGCAGCCCTGGCGTCATGCCTGCAAATATAACACGTGTTACCTTCCAATTAACCCTCTTCATTCATTTCTATCCCCAAATAAAAGGGTCACAGATTAATTAACACACTTCCATTGATAAAGAATGTTCCTATTCTTCATGCTGAACATATTGCATCTAGTTTTCTAAAAGAAACTATGCTAACCATCCAAAATGCTCTTTATTTTTCAGTCATGTTTATGGCGACGTATCATTACCGTTGTATCACTAATATTACTATGGCACGTATCTTCATCATGAATAGTGGAACAGGCTGCACGTAAATGGTAAAAAAAAACGGACGGGTTGCTTGCAGTTTTCACGCACGTACTTAGTCGTCAGTTGAGAGCTTCATTTCAGTTATGTCAACTGAACAAAATCTGCACCCCAAAACTGCATTTTTGCAGCTGGCATGCACTTCATACTACTCAGCCCCCCTAGCCAAGTTACAACCGTTTCGCTTGCGTCGAACGCCTCGAGTTGGCCTCGCCCTCGGAATCTTTTGTTCTGACCACAGGACTGAGCGTTGAGATGACGTCATTTCCATCTAAGTCCATTTTAAGCTCTCTAACTTGGCTATGGGTACTGTTTAGAGCGTTAGGCCGGAAGCTGGTCGAAATGTGAAATGACAGAATAACAACTAACCTCCATGGTGTAATCCTGCCGGGGTCATACCGCCCGCTGAGAGTCCTAGGTCGATTTGTTGACTGTCTCCGTGGTGCAAACCCGCAGGCGTCATACCACCGTGTTGTAGACCAACTGTACAAATATGATCACTGTTAAAATTGTGTGTATCCCTTATTGTGCTTCTATTTTTTCCATTCTTATGAAATAACAACTCCTATGACTGCTACTCATTCCATCTCGTTTTAACACAGAGTTTATCCACAGTGCCTACCAGGTTATGCAAGAACTAAATAATCAACATAGCACAGGTTTAATAATTATTATTTTCCACATAGATTCTAGAAGAGAAGTGGAGCCTGAATATTGTTTTATTGTTTATTGAACTTTATCAAATTATTGCCTCAAAATACATCTTAGTCTAACTGATCATGTTAGATTCATGGCTCTTTATATATCGCGCTGTACACACAAACAATGTCTTTGTACATCTCTACATCAATCAAATCAAATAAAACCTTAGCTGTAACAGATTTCACATGAAAATCAGTTGAAAACTGTAAATATACCTTCTATAAAAATATCTGTTCAATTCTTCTTATCTCCACATTTCTAAGTAAGTCTTTCCTAATTGCTGAAATTACTGCTTCAGTGTAAGCTGTGTGTTGGAAGCTGATCAAACTACGCTTACCACTCCTGGTGTTAGTGATACATGGATTCGTGTAACTTACCGGGTGTCATAGATCCATGCTGCAACCCCTGTGGCGTGAGTCCACCTTGCAGTAAGGTTCCTGGAGTGAGCGCACCGAGCGCTCCCGGCGTCATGCCCCCCGGGGTCATCGGCCCGCCCAGCGCGCTCAGCATGCCTGTCGATACATGGGTATTACTTGTGTGCTGGTAACAGTGTTTTTATACTAGGCATTGGAATAGTAAATCATTTATATAAACAAAGAAATGTCATGAAAAGTGCCAAAGTGATTCTTGTATTAATTCCGACGGTATGTTGCAGCCATCAGAGTCGTTGCTTAGATTATAATTATCTATAAGGTACAAGTAAACCGATGCCAATGTACACACCATAGTCTAGTCACGTTAAGAAAATAGTGACTCATCAGTACAACTGCAAAGTAAAGGAGTATGAATATTATATTAAAAAAATTGGTTGCCTGTAAAGTCGGTATACGGGCGAAAGTTTTACGTGACAACGACTTTGAGTGGTAAAATAATTTTAATGTGAATATTCATTCGTATAGTAGGAAGAAGGATGAAATAATAGTAACAATTTAAAACTCTCGCTCTTAGGCGGGCTAACCATGCCCGAGTGGAAGGGACGCGTGCCTCTCACTCGCTCTCATTGTGAGCGCATAACGTGAGCGGAGCGTAACGCAGTTTCTTGAAGTGTCACCCGGCAAACCAATCTATAAGACGTTGTCACGTCAAAATTAAACCATTAATGTTTAGGCACACTTTTTCTACACAATATTTTCAAATATGATTATTAAGTAATATTTTAAAATTTAATCATAATCGTTAATATTTTTACTCTTATTTTTACAAATAGGGTTTTAAATTTTTTACAAAAACGTAATATAATAATATTCCACAACTACCACACAACGCCGTCTAATCCCAAGCTAAGCAGAGCTTGTGTTATGGGTACTAGACAACTGATAAACACATATATTTCTAAATACATACATATTATAGATAAATTACACCCAGACACAGAACAAATGGTTTCCTTTTTGTTAATTCATAATCTTGATGTGCAATAAAGTATATATAAATAAATAAATAAATGATCATGATCATCACATAAACATTTGTCCTGGGTGGGAATCGAACCCACAACCTCTGGCATAGCAGTCAGGGCCACTAACCACTAGACCAACAGGCCAAACGTGTCTGTACTGTTTGAAGGGCTTACTTGGACTGGTCAACACGGTTTTCTAATTTACTATGATTTAATAGGCGAAGGGGTGTGGCTAAGCTAAATGGTGAGTCACTATTTTCATAACGCGAATACAATATAGTGAAAATCATTTTGTCATTAAATTGAAATGATTTTATTCTGTTGCGAACTACTATTGGTCATGCAGACGATATTGATTGTTAATTCAAATAAATATTGGTAGAGTAAGAGCAAAAGCTTGATTTATGATCAACGCACATTATTTACAGCTACTTCTCTTGTATCAAAAGTACTCACTACTGAACATAGGCCTCTATCCTATTATTGGCTACACAGTTTCTTCACCTTAGTATGAAGTATAACTTTGCAATTCCTAGGAGTTTCCTCGAAATTCGCTAGACTCAATCTTTAAATTAGTAAAGTAATTATATCTCAATAAGTTGTTGCATCGGGCACTGTTGGTAGTAGATCACGGTGCGTGGAGAATAGTAAAGTGGTAGTGTACCTGGCGTGGCGGGCAGCTCCACGTCGGGGTCTGGGCGCGGCGCGGGCGTGCGCGGCGCCGGGGGCTCTAGCCGTGCACCAACATCCACGTTAATTGTGCAAGTGCTCATTATGTACACCACCAAGGAAATGTTCACTACACTCTATTACTTGCCAAATACTCATTGTTGTGAAAAAAGGTGCTTTAACCCTTTAACCTTATTTTCACTTCATCGGATAGATCCAACAAAAGTTTCCATGTACCATTCACCAGGCTCGTGTGTTTGCGATTAGATACTTCTTCTCGTTTAGCTCTTGAGTCCTCATAGGTGACAGATGAGCAGACGAGTTGGAGTATTTGATCGTGCGACTCTGGCGAAATATACGCAAGTGTTTGTCGGATATATCCGACCTAGGCGGTAAAAAGGTTAAGCACATTGTGGAAAAACGTTAATAGTAGTTGATTGTGAATTTCATAGTGAACATTTCCCTTAAAGTTAATAAAATGAAATATTAGATGACTTTCATTATGATTTTTTCTACTGCAATCAGCAATTTGATTTTAAGCATTCAATCATCATGATGATAATGGTATTTCAAAATCCATTTCGGATCCAAATTTCTATCAGTTTTAGTCATATTATTTATAATGGTTATAAATTATGATAGAGCATAACAGAGTATTATTTCAAAAATTGTCAACGGTTATTTTGCGATATGATCTAGTGACTTCGTTTTATCCAAATTCACGGCAAATAAAAAGTTGCGCTTGAGTTTCACGCAGCTTTTCTTGTCCATAAATACTAGGTTAAAGGTAACCAAACCAAAATATGGTAGTACAGATATCATGCTGAAGTATTTAATGTAATATTGGCATTGCACACCATATCCCAGTGAGATGAAGCAGTGAGTAGCAACGGGTGGACACTTACCGACTGAAGGTTCGTATTCCTGAGGTACTGGAGTAGGAGGTTCTAGTTCGGCTGTGGGGAGAGGTGCTGGAGTTTCTGGTGGTAGCATTGTCTGTAAGAAAGCGTTTGTGAGATTATAGTTTCGTGTTAACGCCGAATGCACAATTCGTCTCGCTAGCCAAACAAAATGCATGGTCCTCGCACTTATATCAATGACAGCGTGGCGCTTCATCATTATCATTTCAGCCCAAAGACGTTTACAGTTAGGCCAAGCGTCGCCACAACCAACTAGTCCTGAGCACCTTGCATCCGTCAGTTAAGCGGAACCCGATTATATTATTGGTAATTATTTTTTGTTGTGTATAAATAAAATTGCACTCAGGCAAAGCCGAGGTGCTACGTTTGTTGTTTTAAAATTGGAACAACAATATGCCTCTAACTACGACGAATAGTGGGTCTGGATAAGAGGAACCGATAACATAATAACAGCAACCACATAATAGCTGTTAAAGTACTTTATGTAGAATAAAATGGTAGTGGTTCCCGTGCGGCGTACCTCCTCGTGCCTCCTCTTGCGCGCGCCGCGCCGGGCGGGCTCGGCGGGAGACGGCGAGCGCGCCGCGTCGCCTGCCGCCTCCTCCGCCTCACTGCGCAGCGTCATGTTGCGCTGGTATTTCTGGAACAAGTGTTATACCGTTTACAGATATTGTACAAACACCGCTTTCATTTGTATGGTTTAAGAATTGCGTCACAGCAGGAGATTGGCACTAATTAACAGTTGTAGCGACATCTTATGTCGCCACACAGAAATCATAAAATCGCGAATGAATAGAGTCACGCCAGTAGTAGTAGCCAGTAATCGTGCGTAGTTCTCCGCGCCTGACAGCATGATTGACCCAATAGTTGAGCAATTGACTGCTACGCCGCATGTCGGGGATTCGATTCTCGAAAAAAAGTATTTGTATGACCTACATATAGTTGTTCCGGGTCCAGGTGTCTTGAAACATATTCGTAAAAAATTCCTAGTGTGGGGCAACATTTTAGCCAAACACAACACGATGAAAAGGGAGGATCCTCAGACCACGCGTCGTAAGATCCTCCCTTTTCAACATAAGTCATAAGATTTGCGAAACCTTACACCCTGTTTCGTCGTGTTTTGTCATGTAGCTACACCATAAACTCTTCAAGTATGGAAAGTTTGGAGTTATTGACCCTTTGATCCCTTTGACTTGTCTTAGTAGTTGCGCTATTGCTTTGGTTGCTGTGTTTCGTTTCGCCGGCTCGACTCCTGTACGGAACTTATATTTATTAGAGATCTGTTGCTCTGGATATAGGTGCCGTGTGAGCGCACCGGCGACACAATAGTGATTCCTAGTGTGGGCAATGTTTTAAACACAAAATACTTATTATGGATATCATACCTTAAACAGTACTCTAGAAGGTATCGGCCTGGCGGGCAAGGTGAACAGTTTCTCGACGCCTCCGGTCTCCTTCCAGTGCATCAGTCGTCTGGTCGGCGGCGCCAGGTCTAACGTCGTCACGATGTCCGATGTGTTGCTCAGCTGATTCTTCATCTCTTCTCCGGATATGTTCTTCACTTCGTCGACGATTAGCTTACGTTTGCGTTTCGTTTTAGTTATTCCTGAGAAGTAAGGATTCGTTATAGTTCTGGCTCTTACAATTTTTATCAATATTAAAAGTGGAAATATTATAGTGGGAAATAAAAATGTGCCAAAGTTTTTTGCATCACAAATACAATATTATACCCAAAGGTTTCATCATCATTTCAGCTGAAAGATGTTGAAGCATCATTTCACTGTTGGACATAGGCCTCCCCCAAGTGTCGTCACAATGAACGCCTCCTAGAAGGTGGACCGATGATCTGGTAAGGGTTGCGGGAATCATATGGATGCGAGACGCACAGGACCTAAAGGTCGTCACGCAGCTTATATCGAGCAGTGGAGTAGCATAGGTTCAGTTGATCACTTGACCAATTTCAGAACCAACTCTACGGTCATCACAGATTGTCAATCATCTTAACAATAATACCAGCATATAGTACTACTAAAATCCTTTGATGCGTGGCTCAATTCAGATTTCAATACAAGTTCCCATGGTAATTTCATGGTATAAATCTATGTCCTCCATTATACAGAACCTGGCTAACAGTTAATGTTACCTTTAAGCACCGTGGCGTCGACGGGCGCGAGCGCGAAGGACTCCTCATCGTTGTGCAGCAGCGTGGTGTTGTCGGCCACGCGCTCCGACGCGCCGCCTGCGGGCTCCGCCGTGGGGGCTCGCGGGAGTGGGGACGGCGGCACGTCCACGTCCTGTTAAGGGAGGACAACACTTTTATATGTGGCAATTTTTGAAGTGAAAACTTCTTTAGCGGCGTTGAGCACTTTTTCTGTAATGGGTATAAAATCGTAAACTCGCGTCAGGACACGTGACCCTGATCGAAAAAGCGTAAGACGGCGACGTCATCGATATCTAAGTACTAGATAGGGCGTGCTGAACACTCACTTCAACGAATCCTTTGCACTGAATTCTAGGCAAATTGACATTGATGACTTTAGTGCAATTTTGACGTTCATACAGTTGAGAGCGGAGCTTATAAATTCAAAAGAAAGTGAATTTGGGACGTAAATAATAATTCAGTAGTCATGAAAATAAAATAATTGATTATTCAAGCAATTTAATTGCTTCAAATTTCGTAATAGTATGTTAGAAATTATATTATTTTATTTAAAAGATTTTCCATTTTACAATCATAGACTATAACATGCAGATGTTCCATCCCACAAAAACCGGGTTTTTTACCTACAACTGATTTAGTGAACACGAATTTGCATGATGTTTTATTCCGTTTGTTTTTTTTTTTTAAAATATTCTGTTTAATATTTTTTTCTTTTTTGTATAAATAATAGGTACCAATGAATTCCGTCAAATTCAATAAATATGAATACGTCTGTTTTGCGATACTGTAAAAACTCAGGTTCAGTTGAATTTGTAGTCATATGTGTAATATAAGTGATACATCACTAAGTGATCATTACTGTTATTGAGATTTCGTCTTTCATAAACTATAATTATAATTATTTCAAGTTTGTTAACTCTGGTCAGCCGAAAAGAGAAAAATTGATAAAATATCTTAAGAGGATAGACGTGACAACACGTGGCTTCCTACAAAATATCCTTTTATCTGCTCTTCACACTTTTAAACTGATGATACTAAAGCTGGAAAACGTTTTCTAATGAGTCGGTTATTCCTTGCAGTAATGCTATTCCTTCAGAATGTGCCTTTAAAACATTTATAGCTTTCCCCTACATCATTAAACCAAGTGCAAATTTCTGACTCCGAATCAATTTTTGATTCGCCCCGAAAAATAAAGTTGAAAATAGATTTAAAAAAAGTTTTAGTTTTTTATGTAATTTAATTCATCCCCATTGCTCTCAAAAAGGTGAAGGAAAACATCATAAGAAAACCAGCATATTTCAAAGACATGCGACATTCACCAACCTGCACTTTACCTTCACTTTTCTTGGACTGACCGACATTTGACTATTCAAAAGTGCCTGTAAATGGTCTATTTGAAATAAATGCTTTGATTTTGATTTTGCACTGGGCCAGCGTGGTGGTTTACGGCCCATTCCCTCTCCTAGAGAGAAGGCTTGAGTCCCAGCAGTGGGAACATTAAAAAGCTGATTACGCTATAGTTATAGTTGTTGTTTGTTTTGTTACTAAATATTAGCAGCGCAGTCCTGACCATCATTTTCTGGTGGTTCAATGGTTTCATTATTTTACACGATTTTGAATTCACTAATTATTAGACGTATTTTTCTGAATTTACACTAACGTGGACTATTGGTAAAATTTTTAAATAGAGTTTTATTGTAATGTGAAGTATTGTAGGCAAAAACTATGTCACTTCTGCGGTATAAACATCTATATGGATAACATGTCATTACACTATGTTGAACTAAACGCGTAAGTACTTCGAAATTCATGGCGCTTAAGACGTTTTGGTCGTGAAAAAATTATCCTCTAAAAGCTATCAGCGCTTTATATTTTAATAGTTCTGTTAGACGACATAATGCCAAGGTAGCGCTGCAGCAGATTTTCGTTTTAACTTTTGAATATTTTGACAAATCTTTTCTATGAAAGGACCTGTCTATCACTAGAATATAAGTCAATGGGCGACGTTGATTTTTCGGAGAGATAAACTTTTTAATGTAAAATAATTGTAATAGTTTTAAAGTGTTAAATTTTTAATGTAATATAAATTGTCATGTTTGTGTACGATAGCGCAATAAATGAATATTGTATTCTACCACATAAATGATAGTACTTTTATACTGATAAAGCAATTGGTGCAAAATTATTCCCTAACCATTCCAAAATATCAAACATGCTCAACGTTAATAATCAAGTTTTCACTTCTGCCGGCACTCCCGGAGTGCAACCCGTCTTTTTTTTTTTTTTATATGTGGCTCGTCAGAAAAAAAAACAAGATGTCTTTTAGAACTACCTAGTATTAGAAGTGAATGTAAGACTTGACGCCGCGTCACACAAAGTTGCGATGTGAATTGCTATGATGAAAATCATCGATTCAGATGAGCATAAACTGAGTGATGAGAATCAATTCGTAAGTTTGACGTGCGACTTGTGATACGTCTTGCGAGCACGTAGATTTTTACGATGCGACGTCGCAATTTTGTGTTTGGGCCTGCATAGTAAAACCCAAATTGCTCTATGACTTAAAAAATTTACATATTTTTTATTCATCAAATTTTATAATAAAAATTAAAATATTTAAATTGAATGTTCTAGATATTCCGAAGCTTATGCGAAGCAATCGTTAGTACAATAGCGGAGGGGAGCAGGATCGGTCGGCAGGGATGCTTGATGCGCTTGCGTCGCTTCATACAGCCATACGCAGGTATAGCAAGATACAGAGTTGAAATGTGTTAGATAGACCATCGAAATCTTGAAAGTTGTTTTTGATAAATTAATTAAGTTAGATAGTTAGATTGATTCTTTATTGTACACCAAAAATAAAAATTACATGAGAAACTTAAAATTAATAGGGTGTTACACTGGGCGGTCTTATCGCTAAAAGCGATTTTTTACAGACAACCTTCGTAAAGAAGTTTTGTTAAGAGTCATCATCACAAAAGTGGTGGTTCATATGATATTAGTACAGTCCTGAAAGACTGTTAGTGTTTTACAAATAACCCAGTGTAAGGTGTTTGTGTCCGAATGCGATGCTGCAGCAGAGATGAGGAATCGTCAAATCATTTACGACTCAAACTTTACACCAAACTCAGATATGCGAGCAAATTGGTGATGGTAAATTCGAACACTATATCTGGTTAGATTTGATCGAATTTGAGAAGGACTGAGATGAATTGAGGAGGACAAAACACGAGAGTATTAACGAATTTAACAACAACATGAAAATAATGTAAAATGATAACAATGTCTCACCATAGGTATATGTGGGCTCGGTGAAGGCGGCACTTGCACGGGCGGCGGAGGCACGCTATCAGGCACTGGAGATCCGCCCCAACTGGAACAAAATACATCGTTAAATATTATCACCAATCTAGCATAAGATTCAAGTTCTCTCTATATCGGTACCAAAATTCAATATTTTTATTATTTCTTTCTATAATAAT
The DNA here is from genome assembly GCA_929112965.1 of Mythimna albipuncta. Classification (NCBI taxonomy): domain Eukaryota; kingdom Metazoa; phylum Arthropoda; class Insecta; order Lepidoptera; family Noctuidae; genus Mythimna; species Mythimna albipuncta. The sequence continues at coordinate 6,764,811 of OV815969.1, read as the reverse complement.
TATGTTAAAAAGCAGCTTTTGGATTTGTGTTCTGTCTCTGGAAAGACAGCAGATTTATTTTCCGTAATCACAGCACATCTGCTTAACATCAAACTTCCAAAACTCGACGACGACCACAGAGTAGTAATCAATGAAGTGCTCACTCTTTTATTCATAATATGATATTTCCTGTCACAAAAATGTAATGCTATAAAAATAGCACCATAAAAATATAGGTCAAGTTATCTTGAAGTGAGCTGTTAGATTAGTATTAGGTTGAATTACTGTTTTTTCTAAAAGTTCAGTTCACAAATTTTTCAGTTAGCAATTTTCAAATATGTATGTATTGGATATTCTTTATGTTGATGATAACTTTGATATAATATGCGATATCTACATTTTCTTCTACGTATTTTAGTATGGAATTGTGGAGTAACTAAAAACTAAGTATAAACTGACCTGTGCTGTGGAGAGTTGCCAGCATCATAGTGGTCTCCCATATCATCGTCAGAATCGGGAGCGTCGGCAGCTGCCACATCGCCACCGGTGTCGCCTCCACCGACACCAGCAGCGTCAATCTCAGCCTGTTTTAAAACATTATTATGTCATCAACTTATCAAGAACAGCTGTTATTGCATAATGTTTTTTTTATTTTATTTTATTTAAAAATTAGATAAAATGAGTTATACCTGTAGCGATTGTGGCTGTGCTGAGGTGCCGGGCATACCAGAAGCAGCCGCAGCAGAGCTACTGCCCCCAGTCACCTCACCGAACAAGTCACCCTCGAACAGGCCGCCGGCGTCTAAACACATACCAGTAATGTAAGTACAAGTTAGAATAAAAAGAAATTACATGCACAGAAGTAAAATTCGTCATCGTCATCTTATGTCAAAAATAAATATTATGGTTAAAAGAATCTGTGCGTAGAGTTAACGCGATCGAAAAGTTTATCCTGTTTGACTATCTGATTAGTTTTTTTTTTTTTTTAAGGATGGATATCATCCAGACTAAAGTCACATCTGTGTTGCCCTTTGTGTTCTAGAACTACGGGTTTCCATTTCAGAAATTCCCAGCAGTTCTAGCTAGCGGGCATCGGCCCTGCTGGGCCCCGACGATTTGCTAACATCTCTTTGAAGAGCGCGTGAATTATTGAGCTCGGAATGGGTCCATCAGAGCGCCGAACATCAAATAATACAAACTCGCATTAGGCACTGGCTGTCAACTCTTTTTAGTTGGGTAAGACCACTAAGCGTATAGTAATACTTTTAATAATATTTATGGATAGCCTAAAATATGCTTTTTAAAACATTACAAATTAAAATTGAAGTTTACTTAAAATTGAATCTTTCAAGGCAATCCTTGAATCTTATCAAGGTTTTTAAGGGTTAAGTTTTTTAACAACTTTTAGATCTGGTTCTGGTCATGGCATGGCTCAAGGTTTGAGAGAATGATACAGAGGTAGATAATAATAATATCTATGAAAGAACATTCACTCACGTCCAAAATCCGGGACATCTCCAATAGTCCCTCCAAAACCATCATCCATGGGCGCATGGGGAGCAGCCTCCATGCGACGCGGGTGCTCTGGTTCAAGAGTGGGAACTCCGCCTGTTAGACCGCCCACTCCTCCATCTTTACCCGCCAGCTCTAAAGATGACCCATCAGCAAACAATAAGTTACTCTGAAAGTAAAAAATAATGGTGAAAAATCAAAAGTGGTACTGATACTGAGCTTGGCAAAAAAATAATAAATGCATAAGTTTTGGCTTGGTTGTCTTTCTTTTTTTTTAAATGAAGAAATGCAAAAGTTTAATTAAATGTCGCAATGTCATTGTTAGCACTCCATTTGTCTGCTACTCTGTGTCAATAATCGAATTTATTTAGTCAAAAAAAAAATTGAAAGGTTTTTGATTTGAGATTTATTTGTCATACCTGTTCTAATCCACCTTCATTGCCAATGGCTTCACGCATGATATCAGGGTTGTCTGTATCAAACCCCATGTCTCCAAAACCATCATCATGTGTGACAAGGTTTAGGGAGCCATAGTCTTCACGCATGGTGATCTCTTCAGCTCTTGACTGGTTCAGAGAGAACTGGGCTTCAATATCAACCTCACTGAAATAGACAATTATGTAAGGTGCTGTTTTTACTACAAAGTTTGATATGACACCACACAGTAATTGAAATTATGCTTTTAACGGTTCCATACCCAAAGGGTCAAAACGGGACACTATTGCTAAGACTCCTTACTGTCTGTAGGTCTGTAAATAGGCAGAATCTCATGAACCTTGATAACTACACTGTTGTAATTTTCACAAATGATATTTTGTTGCCAAAACAGGGTCTTCAATACAACATACGTGATTTTTTTGCTGGTTCGTGCGCGAGTCCGACTCGCACTTTGCCGGTTTTTTACAAAATTGCTGAGATCACAAGGGCACATTCTATAAATCCTGTTTGATGATAGAATATCTGCTACTAATGTGATACTACTACCTTTAAAAACCTATCTAATAATATACATATTACATATACATACATAATATTGGTCTATTTGAAATAAATGTTTCTGATTTTAACTCAGCTTTTTTATTTAATTGGCAGGCAGTTTTATTTTTTGTGAGACTATTTATTTTTTGAAGTACATTCAGTTCTTGTAAAAAAAAGATAAGTTTGTGATAGATAACTAAAAACTGTGTGTCATCATTGTGGTTTCTTTCCCAAGTCAGCCAGCACCCCAGAGACGAGATTTATCACTTGGTAATGGCAATTGATTTGTGTTTATCACAAGGGACTGGGTCGAAATGAGCTCAATATGGTTACATTATACACTTGTTGTCAACCCTGTTCAGGGGAACACATACTTGAATATATATAAATTAGACTACAAAAATAATAAGTTTGTGTAATTTCAAAGTTAAGTGAGTGTGTAGTTCACTCTGACTCATGTTGTCAAATGAATTTGCAACCATTTGCTAGTAACTCCCAAAGTGTTCCAATGTGCCAATATGTCTGATTCTATTGGTATCAATGAATTAGCATTATGGTCTTAGGTTTTATTTGTATTTTTTTTTTTAGCATCCAAATATTATGTTATTGAAATTTCTATTAAATTAGCGTTATGGTCTTAGGTATTAATTTTATTTTTTTAGCATCCAAAAATTATGTTGTTATTGAAATTTCTTTTTCAACTATTCTTTATAAACACTGTCTTTGATATTTACTAATATTGAAGTAATTTATTAAGTTTCTTTTGGGCTTGTTTAAAGCTTAGGTTAATCTAGATTTTTAGCCTTTTTTAACTGAGTAATGTAAAACTATAGTCATTCCATTTTATTAGGTCAAGTTGTGAGATTCAGCTCTCAAACAAATCTGGACAAGCTTTTCATCATATTACATTAAATTTTGTAGCAAATTAAAACTGTGTCAGAAGTCAGTAATAGAAACCTGAAGTGTGTTTTAATCAGAACTAAAAGAGCCTGAATGAAAATCATATTTTTGAAAATAAATTATTTTGGCTTTCCATATAACAACATTGTGCTACAAAAGCAGATTAAGACAATCCAAATTAATAATATAATACAATATATATTACATTCCACAACTTTCCCTAAAATAAAAGTAGCCTATGTTACTCCTTATTACATCAGCTACCTGCCAAAAAAGGTCCCATCAAAATCGGTCCAGCTATTTCAGAGATTAGCCTGGACAAACAGACAGACAGACAAAATTTTTAAAAAATGTTATTTTGGTGTATGTACTGTGTATATTCATATGCATATTACAGTGTATATTACAAACAGACACTCCAATTTTATTTATATGTATAAATAAGTTACACCCAGACACAGAACAATGATCATGATATTCACACAACCATGCTTGTGTGGGAATCAAACCCACAACCTTGGGTATAACAGTCAGGGCCAATGATCGCTAGACCAACGGGCCCATCAAATTATGTGGTCTATATAGTAACACTGAAGTATTTTTTCCGAATGTAGTTTATTACATTATAAAACAAAAAAAAAGTGAACTATGTTATTAAATACTGTTGTTATTATGTTAATTAGAATAAGACACCATTTGTTTTTTTTTAAATAGTAAAATGATAATAGTGTCAATAGTGGCAATTAGGTTACAATTTGTTGTTGACAAAATGTTTTTTATACTTACTAAAAATCCTATGGTTTTTAAAACAGATGATATATTTTAATTTTTAAACATCTTTCAAAGATATTAAAAGCTATATTGACTAAAAAAAGACATGTGTATGAAAGTAAAGGACTTACTTCAACTCGGGCATAGCAGTGTCAAAATCATGGAAGACTTCGGGCAGGGTGATAGCATTCATGGCGGCTTCCCTGTGCTCCTCAGGCAAATCCACCATGCCAGGCCGAAAGGCCATCTACAAGAAACACCACACACAATTAATTTCTTTTCTGTCAGATATAACAAATATTCGTACATTGTATATTATGTGCTAATTTGTATAGTTTAGAATTTTAGGTTGTTACAGGTCACAAGACTAGTCATAGAAATTATTTAGTACTTTCAAATCACACATAAAAAAAAAAAAAAACTATAACTGTGACAGTGAGTACTGGAGTTTACAAACAAACTATAATAATAACACACCTTGATCTTGACAAAGGCTTCATTACAGTCCTGGAGTAAGTACTTGGCCTTTCTGGAGTAAATCCTCACGACTCCCAGCAACAGATGGCCAGATGTACGCAAAGCCATCTTCACTTTGGGCTTCAGGATACCATCAACTGACTTTTCGATATTAGTCTCAAAAACATGGGCCTTCGTCAGCTTCTTGTCCCAATGAGCCGCCAGCCAAATCTTGGCCAATGGGCCTTTCTTGGCCAGCACGAAATGTGCGTAAAACATTGTGATGGCTTACTGCTTCCGGCTTGTACTTACATCAACCTTGTTCTGAAATGAAAACTATGAATTAAGTACCCCCAATAACGCCCACAGTAAACCAAATTAGTGCAGGTTCACGAAGTAGCTCCATAGGGGTGTTTATTACAATAATTGGTAACGACTGTGAGCAATTTGGCGCCTAATCTTCAAGCACAATTTTCTTAGACGCCTATCTTTTTTAATTGCACAATAACAATTTTCACTTAATAATAACTCTATAAGCTTGTGTTTACAACTAAATTCATTGAGTTTTACCAGATAATATATCAAATATCATAAATTTCACCTTTCACACACAACGTAAACATGACAACAATTACGCTTTCAAGATGGCGGCGTAACATACGAACGAAGTTTACGAACCACAAAATCCGAACCGTTGTTTTCGTTCAGAAATTGACGACTAGACAGAGGATTATTCTAAACGCTCAATAAACATGAAATGAGTTTTGATTTGAAATAAAACATATTGTATTCATTTACGTAAATAGTATCATCAGAGATCTTTCCATCTAATTTTGTAAATCGAAAAGTCTGACTCAGTTTTGACAATAAAGGTTTTATTTGCAAATCTCCGTTCATAAAAACATCTCTTGCTTAATTTTGACAATGTACTTTTTAGGGTTCCGTAGCCAAATGGCAAAAAAAGGAACCCTTATAGATTCGTCATGTCTGTCTGTCTGACCGTCCGTATGTCACAGCCACTTTTTTATTTTTTGCTTATTTTAGCCTACATTTTTCACAGCTGGGCAAAGGATTTCCCTTTCTTTTTTTCAGCTTTCTTTATGTTTTGTCTTCTGCGACTAGCCCGTAAAGACTGAACACAGAACGCTCGTCAGTCTACATTTTCACAAATAAATTTTAAGAAAAGTCTTGATTTAGACTAAATTGTTTAATTCGTTACGACTAAGTGCCTAGTCGTAATGAATTAAACAATTTTTCCCGTTTATATATCTGATGCTGAAAGTTTTGTGATCATGTCACATTTGAAGTGGGACAAGGGCAGGAAGATGATGATGATGATGATGACCTTGAAGTGGTTAAGGTGGTTGACAGTGCATTAATCTAATTTTTGGTCTGGTATCTAAGGTTTGATGGGTTGTTAAATCGACATTAAAAAAAGTCGGTATACGGGCGAAAGTTTTACGTGACAACGACTTTCGAGTGGAAGGGACGCGTGCCTTTCACTTTTTATGTCTGTCTCTCTCGCTCTTAAGGGGGCTAACCAACCCCGAGTGGAAGGGACGCGTGCCTCTCACTCGCTCTCATTGTGAGCGCATAACGTGAGCGGAGCGTAACGCAGTTTCTTGAAGTGTCACCCGGCAAACCAATTTATAAGACGTTGTCACGTCAAAATAAAACACAGAGAATTGATTCATTTTATGGTTTCTTTTGTCCGCACTTGTTAAAATTTGCGCTGCATTGAGAATTGGATTAAAGTATATATTTTATTTACACAGTTTAAACAGTTTATGTAATTTTAAAGTACATAGATCATTAACACTATTTATCGATTCAATCTTGTTGGCCATACAAATATTGTTTACAAACTGATTTGAAGGTGCATTTACACTTTCGCGGGAATGGGAGGCGAATAGCGATCATGTGTGACGCGGATTCAGTGCGCTCGCGTTTACCAAATAAAAAAGAATAAAACAACAATGTGTTGTTTATAATAATTTAAAATAAATAAAATAGGCTGCTCAATAAACCGGTGCTTAAGGAGCTAGACACGGTTTATGACATCTTAATTTTTTTGTAGTAAGAATAGGGCCATTATTTTGAAGTAGCTTAGGAGCTTAATAACTTAGTAGCTTAATAAACTAGCTAAATCCATAAAATCTTTAGAAAACTAATGATTTTATGGATGGAAATATTAAATAAACTACCTAAGTAGTTTATTTAATATTTTTGAGGTAATTCATAAGAAACTACGTTATCGTTCTAACTTTTGTGAAGGTTAGTAATTACTAACTCCATGAAAGAAAAATGGTGAATAAAAAATGTTCAGTATAGACCATGCATAGACACAAATGTTTTTTTTTTGTCTTTGACAGGCGACCATTGCTCCAAAACTTGCTGTCAGTTTTCTTTTCCGGTTTACCTGTGGAGTACGCGAGACGTACGTTGAATTTATATCTTAAAATATTTAAGTTATCATTCGCTATTTTCAATTTTGGTTCATTAAAAGAGTGAAGTTAAAGTTCATAGTAGTTGTTCATCAGTGTATTTATTATCTGATTCGATTATTTCAGTGGTTTCGTGATGGCATACATGAAGGGTGTAGAATCGCTCTATTTGTGGCCAGACCGATGATGTGACTTCTGATCAATATGTATTGATTTTGTTGCTAGGTCTGCCACAGGCACCTGTCCAAGATGGGAGCGTACAGATATATCCAAGAGTTGTACAGAAAAAAGTTGAGCGATGTGATGCGATTCCTCTTGCGTGTCAGAGTATGGCAGTACCGTCAGTTGACTCGTATGCATCGCGCCCCTAGGCCTACCAGGCCTGATAAGGCAAGGAGACTGGGATACCGCGCCAAGCAAGGTAAGGATGTTAACGCTTTGACCGGCTTGATTGTTGATACACGTGTTGAAATAACTTGTTAAACCAACGTGATTTTTGCTTGCAGGATTCGTTATCTTCAGAATCCGTGTTCGCCGTGGTGGCCGCAAGCGCCCTGTGCCTAAGGGAGCCACCTATGGTAAGCCCAAGAGCCAGGGTGTGAACCAGCTGAAGCCTACTCGCAACCTACAGTCCATTGCTGAGGTTAGTATCATGTGTTAACTTATAGGTTAGGTGAAAGTGGACTTGTTTTCAATGTTCAATCTAGAATTATAGTGCTGTATGCACATACACAGTGGACTCTTCAAATAGCACTCCTTTTCTATTTCTGCTATTACCTACTTAACATTCCAATATTTTAAGTTAGTGGTATTCAAGTTTACAAACGCCTAACTTTGTATGCCTTCTAAAATACCACATTTGTTTCATTCGCAGGAGCGTGTCGGTCGTCGTTGTGGAGGTCTGCGTGTGCTTAACTCCTACTGGGTGGCTCAGGACTCTTCATACAAATACTTCGAAGTCATCCTGGTTGATCCCTCACACAAGGTAATTATCAGAATTAATGTTACCTATTTCTACAAGAAACAAAATTCTAATGATGAACAATTTGTCATGCACCAATCTGAAAGGTTTTGCTGAATCTTCACCTACCATTTTAATCTGATACACTTGTCTTACACTAAATTAAAAAAAAAGACTGGTAGCAATATACTTATGTGTGATCTGTTTTCATCAGGCTATCCGCAGAGATCCCAAGATCAACTGGATAGTAAACGCTGTCCACAAGCATCGCGAGATGCGTGGTCTCACCTCTGCTGGCCGCAGTTCCCGTGGTCTTGGCAAGGGTCACCGCTTCTCACAGACCAAGGGAGGTTCCCGACGTGCATCCTGGATCCGCCGCAACACACTGCAGCTCCACCGCAAGCGATAAATGTTGCATCGGACAAGCCATTGACTTTCTATTTGATTTTTTCTATCATTCTCAGATGGAAAGCCAGTGTCAAATAAAATTTTACTTTGTAATTTATATTTTTTAATTTCATATTTCCATAAAGCTTTAAATGCCAGATTACAAGATGTAAGTATTGGTTTCATTGATTTTTTGTTATTTATTTTTTCTGAGCCGATGTACTCATAAAGTTTTATTGTTATAGTTGAGCTGTTGCGGAACTTCCCATAACTACAAATCAAATAGGTAAATATCTAACTTTAAAATATATAAAATTTCAAGTTCACTTGTTCATGTTTCTGCAGACAATGCACCTCATACCAATCTTATCTATGAAAAAATACTTCTATGATGAACTTTTTGTCATGCACCAATCTGAAAGGTTTTGCTGAATCTTCACCTACCATTTTTGTCTGATCCATATATGGCATACAATTGACACACTCTTTATTCCAAACAAGAAAACTAACTGTGATCTGTCTATTTTTCAGACAGTACAGAGCTCTCAAGATAAGCAAGCTGATAGGCAACATCCACCAAACAATGAAGATATCTTTTTGAAAGGTAAATATCACCAAAGCTTTTGAAAATATTGCCTGATTAGATTGACCCCTATAATTTGCATTATAATTTGACAGATCACATCTTAAATGATATACTCCAAACCAGAGTTGGATTTGTGCTTGTTTTTTGAATGAAGCCAGACATCTGGCACCCTTATTCTCCTAAGAATTATTTATTAGGGTGAATATAATAGTGTTTTTTGTTACGTTTTACGTAAACAATGCAGTTCAAAGTTGTACACTTAACTCCACATATTTTTATAAAATAATTTAAAAAAATATTGCTGGAAATATTTGTTTATTATTTCAATAGGTTTTTTTTTAACTAATAGAAAACTATTACAAACAAAAAAAAAAGAAAATATGGCTCGCCCTAATATTTATTTCTTAATAAAAAACCCCGATTTGACCCTGTAATCAAATAACATTTAGAAACAGTATGTCCAATACTAAATGTATGCATATAAGTATGTCTCCAGTTATGCTGACTTGAACTATTATGTTTATTGATTGGTAAAAAACAAAATGTCGAAATTTGAATGATGATACAATGCTTTATGAATGCGCAACCCTGATTACCACGCATTTTAAACTTCCTTGGATGGCTGAACGATGAACACGAACATTTTTTAGGAAAATAATAATTGAAGTCGTATTTCAAAATGATTCTTATTTTCACAGGTGGGGACGTACACTGTGCTGCCAACATTATTTCCAAGGTGATTATAATTCTCATCTATATTTCGCTACCCAAAGTCGTATAAGATTGCTTGTTAAAGTAACTAGTGTTAACGAGAAAACGAATTTGGAAAGATTAAAATCTTGTCTAGGTGAGGTTACTGTTATTTACATTTTCGGTAAACCTCAATCCGGCGAGAAACAAACGTTAATTACCTTCTGAAACATCATTACAATCTTAATTCTAAATTGTATTTAACGCATACTTTCAATTACAGGTAGTGAAACTAGAAAGAAACAAAGCAGTGTCATTGACTCTCCTCTGGAACTCACCATGTGCAGAATAATGCACTATTTACGAAATTCAGCCTAAAACTCTCTATGCTTATGAAATACATAAACAGTCATTGAAATAAACGTGTTTATTAAATAACAAATATTTTGTTTCTTTTTGTCTTTTATTAAAAGTTAGTCAAGCCCAAAATTACAGATCCAGTCTGATGTTAGATTGGAATAACATTTTTGCACAGCTGCAGTATAAACAGAGCTATATTGACACAATAATAGGTTGTCTGGTAGAAATTGCCTTGCGCGATAAGACCGCCTATTGTACACATAATCTTTTGTAAATGTTTATCCTGTATTAAGCTAAGGTGTGCAATGAAGTTATAAATAAATAATAATATTAGCTCTGCTTCAAGAGTGCATTACTAGTAAAATAAAATGTCTAGTTACTAGAATCCATCGTCCACCCTTTTAGAGAGGCGGCTGGAAGAAGAGACTATCCTCCGCCTTCCTCTGACGTTTGGGAACACCCGATGTAGGACGGGAGAGTAGGTAGGTACTTCTCATTTTCCTTTCCGCAACATCTTTCCACGATGACATTCTTGCATGTCACCGTAACCCAACACTGCAGCTCCGATCATGAAACTAACCACGATCGGTGATAGTAGATCGCTTCCGACTAAAAGGGCGTCCAGCAGACTCCATCTACCTGTTTAGGTACCTACCTACTGCGTGTTATTAGATGACCCGAACAAACTCTGAGATTATTGCAGCACAGCACATGACGAGAGAGGCCGGATCTGATAGATTACATTAGGGACGCGATCATGAACTGGTCTGGTGTGAGGTCGTCTTAGCGGTTACACTGAACATCGTGCATCGACCGGACCACATTAACCGAAATGACCGCTGCGCAAGTTTCAACCATCTTAGAAATCATAATTCCTTGACACAGTGACACATTACATCTCGCGAAATGCAATGGCTCGCCCCGGCATGCCACATTATGCCGCGAGACGCCACGGCATCGGCGTATCGAAATAAAGTAATATGAATTCTAAAAGAATTGAAATAAGATTCAAAATTTAAACTTTATTAGTAGTAAAATCCTTTGCCGTGCCATGCCGGCTGTAGCCCTTAGTCATCTCACCATCTCCTTGGTCTGCCGCGACTTTGTCCCAACTTTGTGTTTACTGGCTCACCGCTCCATCGGCATGCGGCAGGGCAGACATATCCAGCCGAGTCGCACTTAAGCTGGGCAGCCTTCTGAGCCCTGAGTCACGTCAATGGTTTGCATTTTGGAGCCAGCTCAGTATATCGCTTAACACCTAGAACAGGTCGCGCTGTGGTTTAAGATCGCTCGGCAAAAGTGGAAGGGGCATGCGCAATATTCAATTCTAAGGTCTATTTGGTGACGGGAGGGGGCGGGTGTGTGCCGACGGCGACACGTCATTGGTATATCAGTCGCTCTTCAATTCCCGCGTTGCGTTCACGCGTCTCGATGATTAATTTTCCTACAATTTTATGTATTAAATATAGTACTTAACTATCTACTTTTATTTTTAATTTTTCTGAATTTTCCTACTTACAAGATAAATTACAAGCAAAAACTAGTGTTATTATATGTTAAGTTACTAAGGTTCAAACGTACGAAATAAAAAAAAATCCCTTAATAACACACTAAGAATTTCTGTGCGTGATTGTACACACGCCGATTTCCCCCACTACTTTCATCGAGCGATCTTAAGCCACCGCGCGACCTTTTTTTGTATGCGTCGTATCGGGACCTATTTGATTGACAAAGCTGTCGTTTTCTACTGTCGAAAAGGAAGAAGTCGGTGAGACGTATCGTGCGGTGTTCCACAAGGTTCGGTTCTGGGACCGCTCCTGTGACAACGACTAGGTGTTGCGCGTTGCTGTCCTCCTTGATGTTGGAGTCGTCTGTTATGACTAGTAATTATAATAAATTCTTTGCTGTATCCGCCCTTATTATTTATTAGCATCGATTGAAAGAAAGATCAAGAAGTTATACTCAAAAATCAAGATTTGGAAATCGTGGACAAAAAAAAAGACACTATAGATTTCAATTAAAATTTACTTTATATAATCTATGTCCTTAAAAGTAAATAACAATAAAACGTTTATTAGCGTAGAAAACGATTAGGTACCCGAATAATAACTAGAATTTTATAAGCTTTATTGATTACTAAAATATTTAGACAATGATAGACAATATACGCTAGAAAAATATTAATTTAACATCCGACATGAGATGTAATTGATGAAGATGATAAAGTGAATCAAAGAAAAGTCCAAACTTACGTCTAAATAAATATAAAACAGATGTTTATACCTGTTACGATTATTTACAATTTTTTGAGACCAGTACACCTAATGTTTACATTAACACAGGATACTTTTGACTGAGACACATAATTAAACAAGTATAACAGAACTAAATAAGGTTTATTTTGTCACCAACACAGAAATCGTTGAATCTATTAAGATTGGGCACGTGTAGGTCACGTACGCCGATCTCCATACCTTTTATATGGCAACTAGACATGTAGAGCTACATCACATCCATACTACACGACGCGACTTTACGTACAAGTCAGGTGTGACCCGGGAGTGCGTCGGACTAATGTAGTTCCCGCTAAAAGATTTCGTGTGAATATGCAAGCGTCCAAGTAATTCAACTAAATCTGTCATTCAAATTACCGAATATTACGTTTTGACTTTTTCGATTACGTACACAATTTCTGATTTTGGACGGTTTTTAAACGGTAACAAGGAAAGATTAGGCTCTTGTATTGTTTTTTTTTTGTGCTATGTATAATGAAGATGATTATTATTGGTTATGTATTTAGCTAGTAATAGTGTACACCATTACGGAATCGTATTTAGTTCCAGCTATATGTACAGCGTAAAATAACAAAATTTCAAGTTTAAACACTCCTTACTCCCGCATATCCAACTAATATAAAAAATTGGTTTCCTTGAAATTATACTTTTGGTATGAATTTTAATATTTGAACTATTATTATAAAATAATAATTGCAAATGATTTGGTGTTCATTGAAAAATTAGTTTTTACTTTATTACACTATGTTTATGAAACATTTATATTATATTATATACATGACTGTTTAGCTAAGCCAATTACAATGAAGATTTACATTTGAACTAAAAGTATAAGCGCTTGGTACTAATTTCAAAGGATAATACAGCAATATGACCTGCATATAGAGCTCTAACTTATCTGCGACTAGCATGGCGGATTGACCCTCAAAAGTTGTGTAAGCCATTGACACTGTACCTGTTTAAAAAACACTATTTTGGTATAAAATCTTGGCTTGATAAGGACGAAGACTTATTCTATTTCTACGATAAATGCTTATCGTGAATTCAAACACTGTCACGAGTAGACCAAGTATTAAGACGTCAACTTATATTTAAAAATAAATAACCATCGCGCGAAAAGAGGTTTTATTATCCATAGACAATCTATGTCCGCCAAGCTATTCGCGGACGCAAAAATCCAAACGCTACCTTTAAACACAGTAGAAAAGGCGGCATATCCATAATTTACAAAACTTGGGCAAGTTGTCGAAGTGGTCGGGGCTGGTCTAGTTGTCGGGCACGGCTTGCGCGGGCCGGCGGTCGAACTGGAATGTGTCGGACAGGTACAGCCCGAAGATCGCCACGCTGTAGAACACGGTCAGCCCGAACAGGGCCAGGCTCGCGCTCGCCGTGAACAGATTTGAATATTCGCATCTAGAAAAGACATTAAGATATGAGATATTATTACAAACTGACAGCATATAGCACAATCACAAAAATAATGTATGAAAAAAAGAAGAACAAATAATATATGTTATGGAAATCAAGTCTTTGCATCAAACGGTCAGATACTAAAGAATTCGCGCTGTAAGATTGTTGGAAAGAGTCACTGCGACCATGGAAATGATGGAAAGCAAAGGGGAACTGAAGAAACACCGGGTGGGTTTTACATAGTAAAAATCTGACACTACGTCTTGCTCTTCCCACAAAAACGGGTATAGTAAATAACCACAGGTGGTGATGACCGGTAGACACTAGAAGAGCTTTATATTACTCGCCTTTCAATATAAAAGAAGTAAGAAAGAAGGGAAGAAAAGCATTTTATTTGCGGGAAATGACGCAATTGTAGGACTAACTTACAAATTATAAACTTTGTATAGAAAAAAAAAAACGTGCCACGTCCGCGCAAAACGGGCGAACGCTCAGCACAATGTCGTCAGCCGTGACCACACATCAGTAGCGTAGCTAGGCGTGGGCGAAGTGGGCCCTCGCCATCGGCCTCGCATCTGCGAAGGCCCTTTAAAAACGAGGGTTTTTTATAATTGATAGGCTCGCGTTTGACCACTATTTCACCTGATGGTAAGCGACGATGTGATCGAACTTGCGACAGTCGCTATCTCGTTTTCGAATGTATGCAAGAAAAAGGCTTCGCTGACGTGCCTTCGCCCACCTCTATAGCCAGCAATACATGTTGGCTGAGAGTTGCCGAGTGAAGACCAATAGCAACATCTGGCCAGTATATTTGCCATGTCTTGCTATCGCTCGGTGTCGCTCGCCTAGTTAGTTGAGCAAAGACATGCGCCAACGTCAGCCAACATGTATAGACCTCATTTGGCGTAGCTTGTCACAACTCGCAGCCGCTCGCGATCACTTGCCTCACTTCGGAGCGGTGTCGGTTTTTCTGCACAAAGCAAAGGCTCGCGTGCGCTCGCCCCATATGTGGGTCTCCTCAAAACTCGTCTATGTTGGCCATTTGCATTGGTTTCCTTCAAGCTTACCGAACGTGTAGAGAGAAGCGCTTGCCTTGTGTTAATTTGCCTAAGCTCGCATTGGTTTAAGCTCGACCAACATGTATTGAAGGCTTTAAATTTGTTCACGCTATGCCTCTGCCATACACAAAATGCGTCGTTTTCAGCGTGGGCCGGTGCCGGTTATCATGTTGGGTACACGCACCTGAAGAACCAGACGACGGTGAGCGCGACGGACACGAGCGTCATGAGAATGTTCTCGAGGTCCCACGCGCGCTCCGGCTGCGCCCTGTCCGTGATCAGCTCGTGCGTCGCGTTCATGGAGCCTTCGTCTTGCATGCCGTGTTGCTGGAATATAACGTACACGTTTGAACAGACGAAGAAAAAATATATCACTAGTTTACTTTACATTTTTCTGCTTCTTTAAATTTACTGTCGAATCATTTTATACTCTGTTCAAAATAACGTTAGAAATTTATGAAAACCTTTTATTACTGTCCACCGATTTTAACATATATTACTTTGGTGGCATGACAAATGGCAGCTGCAGTAAATAGTTCGTATCGTAACTACTTTTTTGTTTTTAATGCCATCCTACTACGAAATAGAAGTTAAAATCGGTTGCACAAACAGTTAAAAAGGTTTCTTTAAATTTCTATTCTTAACACGAATAAGGTATAGAGGGAAGGAATTCGCGCGATAATTTAACCACAGCACTACAAGATTTAAAATGTTAATCTCTTATTTTATAAGAATATTTCCATGGCGATAGTGTAATTTTACGAGCCTCACAGTTTTTCCTTCTACACTGTCTAACTGTAAAATAAATCATCTGGGCTAAGAAGTTATTTCTGCTCAGTATATATTCTGTACACATTTTGATTCAGTTAACATACTGTAGGTATAAACAATGCCAAAACCAAATAATACATTGCAAAGTTGTGTTTTCCCCACTTTGTTCACACACATTTAGTTTTTTTTTTGTGATATGATGATTGTCTAACCTTTTTGTTAACCAAATCGTTTAGCAACATACTAATGGTATTGCGCAACGCACCACTCATAGTTACATCTAATGACTTTGGACTTAACCATACCTAATTTTACGCAAAATCATCATACAAAATGGTTGTAGTGTGGAAATAAACGCCTCGTAAAAAAAAACTATTGTGTTGTGGTGACTCACTAGTATTGTAACTACATAATTAGAAGCTATCGTCAGTAAAATATTAACCAACCAAGCCTGTCTGCATGTCGACAGTAAACATTGAGAAGTCCGTTCAGCGAAGATAGGAGGCTCCAAGTTCGTCTGCCGTGCCCTGGGAAATCACGCCTGTTACCATACCTACTGATTGGACTATCTAATCTACTTTTCTTGTATAACTTATTTATATAAAGATACCTAGGGACGAGCAGACGTGCAGGAATCAATCGATCATCTGATTATTATGATGATCTACCTTCATCACCACTGCTCTCAAAACGGTGAAGGAAAACATTGTGAAGAAACCGGCATGTCCTAGAACCAATATTCGAAAACATGTGATATTCACCAACCCGCACTGGACCCGCGTGGTGGATTACGGCCCATTCCCTCTCCTAGAGAGGAGGTTTGAGTCCCAGCAGTGGGACATTATAAGACTGACTATGCTATGCTATATCATACTTATCCCACGACTATTTTTTGCCAGCGACTTCGCCCGCGTAAATGTTGGTTTCCCCATACAAACTTTGAAACTACGCTTCACCCCTTTAGGGGATGAATTTGGAAAATCCTCTCTTAGTGCTCGTCTATGACATAAAAAGAAGCCTTGAGCCTAATTTCACGCTCCTAGTCCCAGTAGTTTTGACTGTGCGTTAATATGTCAGTTTCACTTTTTATGTATATAGATTAAACCCCACTTGGATGATATGGTTGAACGATTGGTTGCAGCACCGCGTATCGCGAATTCGGTTCCCGCACAAAACCAATACATATTAACAAGACGGCATAGTCTACGGATCGTTGTTCCGGGTCTGGGTGTCTTGTGTATGAGAGTTTACATGTTTGTGAGCGCTACCCACGATACAGGAGCAATTCCTAGCGCGTGCCTTTGTAGTCTGATGCCTACCAAACCAAGGCTGTGGATTGTTCATAAGAGTTACCTTCGTTACAAAGGGCAACACTGTATGTTTCGGTCAGTAAAAGTCTGAAACTCTCTTTCGTTCCAACCAGAGCGGGAAAAGAAAAAAAAGGGACCAACTGTTTATCGTATTTGCCGAAGTTTTTCGTTGCGTCTGTTATTCGTCGATTCCTACACGTCCCTATGCCCGTTTCCGTCTTAGTGGGATATCTTGGTCCGCATCTTGCACTGACCTGGTTGACAGTACGCTTGGGGTGTACGAGGCAGTGTACGACGGCCCTGTCGTGCAGGCCGCAAGCTCGCAGCGTGGCCGCGTCGTCCAACAACACTCGCCCGTTGAAGATCAAACGCACGCGGCATTCTGCTGTCAGCTCCGTTGAGAAGTGACGCCTAGAAAGACAAGATATATTTTTAAAGCATTCTGGAATGATAAGGATTTGCACACAGTATCATATTTTACCCTTAAAGACTCACATTTTGATGTTTTTATTGGAAAAGTAGAGATATAAGATAAAGCCTCATAAGCCTTTGAGGCAGAAAAAGACAATAACACATTAGTGTTCATCTCTTTCTTTTGTTAAATGTTAGAGTGAGATCGGAGATATTGCGCTCAGAGCGGCAACATTGCATAATGCATGTCATAGGTATCGTATCTTGCGAATGAATTTAAATTTCGGTTTGAATACGAAGTGGCAACTTAGCGTAACCGCGTAGGCGCGCGAAGTTTAAAGTTTAGATTTTTGTTTTATTTAATTGATTTGTTGTGTTCTATGATTTAGGTGCGAGGTATAAATTTTATTAGCAAGCCTGGCTTTTTGACTTGTATTGCTCGCACGTCCCTGCCTAGAGCATTGATAAAAAAACCCCTTGACTCTTGAGCTTTCCTGTATTTCCCTGATCGTCCAGAACGTCGACACCCTAGTAAAATACACTAACTATAACTACGAAAACTCAGTACTAACCATTTAAAATCCTTTAACAACTCATCGAGACTCCCTTCAACCTCTTTCAAGGTGTCGTTCAAATACTTCAACTTGATCAATATCCTCCTCCTGTCCGCTTGTACGTTCGTGGTCGCGTCGCCAGCGCCCTCTGCGGTCACTTCTGGTTGCTTCTCTACGTTGGCTGTTGAAGGAGCGTTCGTTTCTTTTTTGTCCTCTTTTTTAGCTACAGCCGGTGTTGTCGAGGGGTTTGATTCTGTAACAATATTTAAGCAATTAAAATTAATCAGTTTTATGTACGTAAACCGCTTCCTGACAGAGTATGTGATTCTTTAGAGAAATGCGGAACAGGGTGTAGTCACGCAAATCTCAGAAGGGACGACCGCCCAGACGAGTGTTATGTTTGGTCAGGGGTAACTGCCTTATCTCTTCTCCATCTCGTTTAGCTATTTAATCCCCATAGGTGACGGAAGAGTTGACGAGATGCAGTATTTGGTCGTGGATGTTCGACCTAGGCGGAAAAGTGATGCCTCACTGGAAATTTCACTCCGATGTACACTTTTCAAATCACGACACGATCTCTGCTGAACTGTCGCGCAGCCACGGAACTATAGCTTAAAACTAAAGGGACAACCTATGACATTTCTCTTGAGTGTTGCTACAGCAGTAAGAACACCTACCATTGTTTCGTGTGAAGAAATCGCAGCCTGCAGTGACGTCAGCCTCCATAGCGCTAACGATGCTGTCCATCTCCCTGATCTGAGCGTTGCTGGCAGGTTCGGCTTCCTCGTGGACTTCGCTCTCGTCGCTTGTAGACTCCGAGGTGCTTTGTGCGTTGTTTGAAGCTGGCAAAATAGAATAATGTTTGAAATAAGAATTAAGAGTCAATTTATGTTGAAAATCTATAAAATCAACAACAACAGATAATCTATACATCAATAGAAATAAATAAATTTGAAGGGTCTGTCCGAAATATAGAAATAACATTTTACTAAATGCTTATGATTATTTACCTATACCAAATAAGTAAGATTGATATGGTTAATGTTCTGGTAGTTTCACTGGCGGCTTGTGTAGATAATGTTATAAGGATCAACTTTAATTTCAGGAAAAAGATTAAAGTTCCGCACAAAAATATGTTTGAATTTGTAATCGCGAACAACCGCTAATAGAGCTATAGAAAGGGAACACAAAATCTCTTACTCATTTCTCAAAAACAGTAAACGCTTTTATAACAAGTTTTCCAGACAGTAACAGAACTTAGCGGGTGGAACTTCAAAACTCGCATCAAACATATCATTATACAAAAGCATATGACAAGATTAAAGACTACGTTGAAGACACACTTGTTTAGCAATGACTGCATCTGCGAATGTGTCTTCCCTGGAAGTTCATTAAATGCATTATCGTGTAAACGTCTTTTAAATGCTTTATTTTTGTTTTGTTTATGACATTGGGTTTACTTTATATACACCGCAGACTAACTTTATCAATGATTTATTATTGTTATGTAATCATGTCATTGATTAATCGGTTTATTTTTGACATTTTTATGTGAGACACTGTTGACCCTGATAGATTATTTTCTATTGAAATGCACTTTTTCACTGTACTTTTTGGTACTGTGTTGCAGATAACATAATAAATAAGTACAATAAAAAAAAATACAAATACATTAAAGTGCATCGAAATAGAATTAGTCCAATCTATTAATATTGTAATTTGGAAATATTGTGAAAAAAAAAAAATTATATATTAATTAAAACGAGCAACCATAATGTTTCTTGCTGGTTTTTCTCTATAGGAAACGACCAATTGGTACCGTGAACTAGTTTTAGATGTATTATGTTATGTATTATAAATAAGTGTCCTTGTAGGCTTGTGTGAAATAAAATATTTTGAATTGTAATTCTAGCGCATTCACAGTAACCGTGTCTTTTGTCTGAATTAAAAGTAGTATCGTAGTTTTACAACTGAGTAACGACTTTTAAAAATAGACTCTAGATATTAGTAAAGATCATCCCAGTAAGGATATCTCGAGCATTGGACATGATCGTTCACAATGGATGTCATCAGAATGCTTAAAGTCACCAAAAAGGCACTAGACAGGAGTATGCCCGGAGTTTCCTTCCATGATCGAAACGGGGGTACGAAGATAATGACAGGAGAACCAAGGTCACTAATTTAACTCAAAGAATTTCCACACTAAGTGGCAGTAAGCAGGGCACATTACTCGCAGAACGAGTCGATGGAGCCGAAAGGTTCTAAAGTGGCGACCGCGTACCAGGAGACACAGCGTTGGTAGGCCTCTCAAAAGGTGTACCGATGACGTTGTGACTGTGGTGAGGGCCACCGGAGTCCGACGGATGCGAGACGCACAGGACCATTCGTTGTCCCGACACTTGAGGGAGGGTTATGCCTTGCAGTGGACGTCTTTCGGCTGAAATGATGATGATGAACAATAATTTAACCTCGTTATTTTACATTTCTGTCAACTAGTTATTGTAATGTTTAGTAGTACGCGGTATATTGTAATTGTGCATGGTCACATTAATCACATTTTTATTAGTTTTATAAACGCAAAACTTAGGAATTTTCCTATTTACGACTTTAGCAGACAAAAACTATTTTTAGCTTCTAAATAAGTTATAAGCAACTTTGGTACTAGGTTTTCCTTATAAGTCCTACCTATACAAACTAAATTGCACACCTATATATTATAAGGTAATTATAATTTTACGTGCATTTAAGTAAAAACACCTGCAATTAGGGTTGTCAGCCATACTCTAATATAGAGAGTATTGTACTCTATTTTGCGAAGGAGTATTTTATAATCTACGAACGCAATAGAGTATTACTGTACCGTAAAATGGGGTGAATAGAGACAAAACTTAAAAGCAGGTACTTTTTTTTCGATATTTGAATATTTTTTTTTTTTGGATTTAATAATGAATTGTTATTCTAAAAAATCAATGCTTTGTTAGAGGTCGATATTATGGTATCAAAGTGAAAAACCAAACCAAAGTTTTGTCTCTATTCACCCCTAAGTTTCTATTGACCCCATTTTACCCGGTACTTATTTGAATGAATTTGTGAATGAAATACTATCAATTCAATATTTTACTGATTTTTTTCTTCTCAAGAACCATGATTTCATTGAAACTGTTCTGTTGTCGTACAATTATGAATGAAATGTTTGTTCCGTAAACCTTACAAGGGTTCTATTTTTTCCTAAGAATGTACTCTTCATTTCTTTCTTCTAAAATGAGATAATAAAAACTAAGGTGACAGCCCTACCTGTTTTTAATGCAACATGTTTGCTTTAAATAGTAACTTCTATTTTTATATGATATTCTGAACTTATGTTGGTTGTTGTGTTCGCAACAGTAGAATAATTTCATAAAATTTGAATGCCTATTTCTGGCTAGAGAATTCATCAACAATCTTTTAATTATATACTATATATAAAAAAAAACTCTTAATTTAAAAACAAAAGACATATCATCAAAATTAGAATGATACGAGTTTGATATTAATTTATTTAAATTTTCAAGCAACACAACAACTTTTTAGGGAATAATGGATGGAGATTACCCACTAATTAAATCATAAATTATTTAAAATACTTTTTTTTACTATAACTCATTTATACCACATTTACACATTGGTGCTCGCGATTCGCCTCGTCGTTCGACAAAACATTCTCGTACTAAGTGCGCGTGTTCGCCTCGCCACTCGCGCGAATGTATAAATACAGCTATAAAATTTTAATTAATGTAGGTGGGAATACGTTAAAACCTGCTTTTCTCTAAACATCAAAATTCAAAAAATAGACTTAGGTAAATGCAATGTTTAATGCTAATTTATTTAAATGATCACTTTGTAAGGAAATATAAAAATTTAAGAAGAGTGCTGCTTCATCGGTGATGCAGATTATAGTTTGAATATTAATCTATAAATATAAAAGGAGAAACTGACTGACATAACAACACACAGCTGACGCTACTGGGACTAGGAGCGTGGAATATTGCACAAGGGTTAGGTTAGGCTTCCCAAAGGACGTTTTTTTAAGTGGGAAAATCATCCAATGACATCTCCTGCTCTTGGGCGGAGTGGGAGGGTGTGTCAGACTTTTATTGATTAAAAACCCACCCCTTTTCCTCCGTTGCCTTTCACACCAGGGCCAAGATTACCTTTCAGACGCAAACCCTTGGCCCCAGTAGGCTTCGACCTTGCTGGGCCCCTACGTTTTGCTGATGACTTGGGTCCTTTTATGACGTAGGCGAGAACTGAGAAAGGATTTTCTAAAATTCAGCCCCTGAGGGGATGAAGCAGCAGTCTAAAGCTTGATGAAAAAAGACGTACTTCCACGCGAGCAGAGCCCCTGGCAGAAGCTAGTTTATTTATATTAGAGAAAATATTTAAATGTAGCTCACAATCAACTCTCCTATAGAAATGCAGCCGGTTATTGTCCAGCATGGCCATATCCGCGTCCACTATACTGTCCATCTCTTGCAGGGGAATCACCCTCGCGTTGTTTTCTTCAGTCGTCTCCGTGGTACTGGCACCTGCACAATAAAACATGGCGTTATATCACGATTATATTGGGATTGTAGCCTATAGACTAGGTTTGTTTGGGAGAAATATAGTAATTTTATATCACTAACTTTTGACCGCGACTTCGCCCGCGTACATGAAATATAGCCTGTATCACTATATCGCTTTCTATCGTTAAAAAAAAAATTTGCAATCAGACCAGTACTTTAAGAGTTTTCCTCCTACAAACAAAAAAAAAAAAAACAAACTACTCCTTTATAACATTAGTGTCGCTGTAGATTGCAAGAAACACAGTACTTTTGGAAACTTCAGTAAAAAGATAGTTACACACTTTTTTTTATAGAGTTCTTATTTTTTTTTTTGGCAGTGAAAGTTTTTATTTAATATTCAGCATCACATTCCATATTTTAATGGCACACGCTAAAATTTTACCTGTCGTGGGTTATTTGGTTTTGCAGCCCAGAAAAAGATAAATGCTGAAGCAGAGCAATGCAGAGCTTACATTTTTCAGACTTTCAAACCGAAAAATAGGAATCAATTTATTGACCCGTGTAAAAAAGATTGAGAAATATGAAAGATTAGGACAGTTTTGGCACCTCTCCAAACTACGTTATTTTAACCTTGTCAAAATAAGAATTATCGTTGAAAATATAGTACAATGCGCACTATATTGCTTTTCTATAACACACGGTTCAAATGAGTAAGATATAGTAGGATACATATACTTTAGTACGAGTGACAACTATGCCTATTTTTTTAGGTAAAAATTGATCAATGACTTCTCTCGCTCTAGAACGAAAGGGCGGGGCGGAAGGGCGTATCAGACATTTACTACTAAAACCCACTTCTGTGTTCATTTTCTGCCTTGCGTACCAGGATCCCAGGATTCCCTTCCCGACAACCGTAACAACGATAGTTCAGCTATCTATTGGTGAAAGAAATTGCACACTTCTACGACTATAGATTAAGTTTTACCACCAATTTTATCTGTACCTTCTGATGTGCCTTGAGAAAAGAATACTTGGAATCTTGAAGGCCCAGGTCAGTATGGGCAAAATAAAATCTACACTTCTTCACTAACATAATAAAGAGGTAAAGTTTGTTTTTGTTTGTAGGAGGTAATCTCTGGAAGTAATGGACTGATTGCTAAAATTTTTTCACCGATAGAAAGCTGCTTTATTCCCGTGTGACATAAGCTATAAAAACCGCGGGCTAGCTAGTAAAAAATATTCGTTCAGATTTAGATGATAGTGTCACGGTTGATAGGGAATAGAGGAGAACGAAAGATGCAAACGTGTTGCCGACCCCAAGTAACATTGTGCAAGGGAAGGAAGATGATGATTATTTGGTTTACTGTCGAATATTTTTCTGGTTATAAGTACTATAATGTAATTTGCTTACAAGTACCTAATAAGGACCCATTGCTGTCTGCGGGGTTTAAAGAAAGGCTCCCATTTCCGGGTAGATACAAAAAAAATAACTACGAAGGCTAAGGCGGTCCTCAACTCTGCTTCCCTCCCGCCTTAGTCTTCTTATCTAACCTGTCCGTTTCGGGGTACCCTAAAACTACGTCACCACCTTCCCTGCTCTCGTCTTTTACGCACATTACCGGCTGCGCATTTGGTATTGCATAGAAAACTTAGGTAAAGTACAAAATAAATAATCACATTTTAGATATTCTATACATTGCCTAGGAATTCTCCTTCTTCTTCCTGCCCTTATCCCATATTACTTGGGGTCTACGCAACACGTTTTTTTCTTTCATTCATTTTTTTTTCTTCTATACATTGCCTAGTTATTGTATAGAATACCGGATTATACAGATTACATGTAACAGATGCACATGATCACTCACAGTGAGTTCAAGGTAGCAGACTGATAATAAAAAGTAATTAATCTAGACAGACCGCATAACTTCAATATTCTTCGTTTGTCCGGTTTTTTTTCTACAGGTATTGCGGATGCGTGTGTAATGGACTCGACCTTTTTAGAGGACAATACCAAAGTGGTCAACGTATTTCCTCCACTACGTATTTACTTATCTACCTGTGTATTTACTTCTTTTAGATTTTTTGAAGAGAAATTATTATACACGTTAGTCACTAATTCTGTCACTAAAACTCTGGGCGTTAGCTGAATTGTTCGACTTACAGGATTATTCTAAAGTTGCCGAAGATCTTGGAACGCAAAGGCCAACTGAAGGAAAATAAGTGGGTTTTTAGCAAGTAAAATTCTGACATTCGCCTCAAATTCTTTTCACTATCAACGATTGCATCATTACTTACCATCAGTTGGGACCAATATATATCAATAAAAAAAATCCCTGGCTCCACCTAGAGCGGGAAAGTTATTTGGTGATGTACCAGCCTGAAAGTACCTACGGTTTATTTCTTATGCATAATAGTAGCCCGACAATATCAAGTTTACAGGACGCTGCTTGAAGCTCGCTGCAAACTTGACGGTAAACTAGAACGTGTTGTGCTTTTAATGTACCCACTGCTGGGACTCAGACCTCTTTTCTTGGAGAGGGAATGGACGACAATACACCACGCGGGCCCAGTGCGGGTTGGTGGATGTGACATGTCTTCAAATTTTTGGCTCTAGGCCGGCTTCCTCGCGATGTTTTCCTTCACCGTTTTGAGAGCAGTGGTGATAAAATAAATTAGACAAAGTAATGCGGCTGGCTGGGTTGGATTCTGTGATCTTCGACTCGTAAGACCGCTTTTACTCAGCCGCCACTGCTCTTCCAAGACCCTCATACCTCCTTCGAAAAGGGGGGATCCTCCGACCAGACGGGTGTTAAGTCTGATTTGAGCAACTCGCCAAGCCCCATGTGCTGATTATGAAGAAAAATTTTAACCAGTAACAATGTTTAAATTATTAAGTAAACTTACTTGCAGTATCATTTGCGGGAACTTGTATTGAATTGCTTGTCGGAGCAGCTGTTATCATCAAATTCGATCCTGCAAAAAATGAACATTTTTTAGAACAAGCTTTATAAATTAGTTAATTATATTTTAACGTAACTGGTTTATAAATTGACGTCAGAGAACTGAGAATACCACTGTAATAAAAAATATCACATAAATGTGTTATTTATAACCTATCAATAAATATAAAAAAATAAGTTTGAAAAGAGAAAGCGAGGAACCATGATCGTTGGAAGGAGTGGAGGGAGGCCTTTGCCCAGCAGTGGGACAGTGTGGGCTAAGTAATAATAATAAGTTTCTACCTGAATGTCAGCATGTAAAGTGATCTTTTAAGACGTTTCCAAGATTCTTTACGTATTAAATTATGTAGCTATCACGTATTTAGCTCAACTTGCATTAAGCATCAGGAAAACCTGCTTTTTTTGTTTACGGATTTCTACAGTCAAGGCCAACATTATTGACATTTACCTACATATTATATTATTATATCTATCTATTTATATAATACTAGCTTTTGCCCGTGCGGCTTCGCTCCCGCTCTTCCCTACTTCAGCCTACTATACCCTACCCTACTCTACTCTACCCTCCTCAACCTTACTCTACCCTACACTACCCTAATTTTCATTTTTTTTTATAAGAACCTTCTCCTCATTATAAGAACCTTCTCCTCATAATAAGAACCTTCTCCTCATAATAACGAACACAACAAAAAAAAAAATTAGCGAAATCGGTCCAGGCGTTGTTGAGTTATGCGCTTACCAACACATTTTGCGATTCATTTTTATATTATAGATGTTCAGCAAATGTCTAGTTATTAGGGTTGGATTAGGGGCGTCAACTTAAGGTGTTGGGGGGAGGGGTCGAGTCAAACCATATACAATCTGACGAAATCAATCAATCATGTTGTACACGCACATATCATCTATACATATAAATAAAATTGGAGTCTCTATTTGTAATATTGAAATAAAAGCTTTTTATTACATGAATAAATACGGTTCATACACCAAAATGTTTTTTTTTAAATATTTTTTTTCTTTCTGTCTGTTTGTCCTGGCTAATCTCTAAAATGGCTGGACCGATTTTGATAAGACTTTTTTTGGCAGGTAGCTGATGTAATAAGGAGCAACATAGGCTACTTTTATTTTAGAAAAAATAAATTCAAAATCTTGTAGTCCACGCGAACATAATCGCGGGCACAGCCAGTTAAATAATAAAAGCGCAAAGAAGCGAACAAGTTAAAAAACCAGCTGCTTACTGGTCCGAATGCTGACAGTGACAGGGTGTAGTGATCTGGAGCGCATCACCAGTACAGTTCGATACCGGTCCGGGCGTGCGTTTGTAGACCACCAAGCAAGCGCCCCCACAGCCACCACCAGCACCACGGCCACGAAGTGCACGACCTCGTCGCCGACACCGTCAATCATTGTCATCCTCGGACACCTGGACAAGAATGAACTTGCTTTTTATTGAAGAAACTACTACTGGGCTATTGTAAATATTATCTTTTTCCTTAGACTAAGTGACGTGTCTGTATTGACGTAATTTAAACATGACTAATATGTACTTTGTTACATGCATCTTTTGACTTGTTGAATGCTATTAAATTTGCATGGAGCTGCACTCCTCAATGAATATTCAATGTACTTTATTATGCTAAGTCAGGTGGCTTTTAATTGCCAATTTATGGAAAATTCAAGCGACATCGATAGAACAATAAATCCTGTATCGCACAACTACAGTTCTCCACGCGATTTGAACATACATACGAATATACAACAGCCCGAAATCATCTAACAGACATTGGCAACTGTCTTCCGACAATCAGTAGGAGGATCCTCTCTTTTCAACTGACTTATGGGATACTTTACATCCTGTTCCATGTTCCTCCAAATATCAGATAAACCAATAACTTTCCTATCCTAGACTGTACTGTCACAATAACAAGGGAATGTTATAGCAATTAAAAAAAAAAAAAACAAATTGTAACATATGATCCTTATTTTGAAGACACATGGTAAAATAAACCATTGTTAAAACTAATGTAACTAAAGCTCATTTTAAGTAGGTTAATATAAATTTAATGAATGATAGTCTTAAAAATTCTTTAATTGTTATAATAAGACTAATATCAAAGCAAAAAGTGAGTATGTAAGGATTGTAGCAGGTAGCATTCTGTGAATTCTGAATGCCCCCATGGGAAATAGGTATGAGTTGATGTTTGTATTATTATGGGTTTTTAAATAATATTTTGTCAGGTTAGTACCTGGTTTTCATGAAAACCAGGTACTACACTTGTGAGGTTCATGAACCTCACAAGTGTGAACCAAGGTATGATCTTTTAATCCATCTGTTTAGGTAGTTAACTAGCTGTAAACAATCTTAACATGTCTTTTATTTAAAAAATTGTCTAAAAATTTTATCTAAAAATGATTAAAATTAGGTATAGCTAAAAGAATGTTAAGTAATTATCTAAATTTAAATAATCTTTGTATGTCTTTTGTATGATTTATCTATACTAATATTATAAAGAGGAAAGATTTGTATTTTTATATATGTGTGTCACGAATAAACTCAAAAACTACTGTGCCAATTTCAAAAATTCTTACACTATTGGAAAGCTACATTCACCCTGAGTAACCTAGGCTATATTTATTGCCCGTGTTATTACTATTGACTGGCTTGTTGGTCGATTCTCAAGAGAAGTGTTTGTGTAATAAGCACAATCATTTGTCCTGTGTCTTGGTGTAATTTATTTACGGACCGCTAGTTATGAATAAAAAGACATCTCAAGATTGTTTGTGTTTAGTTAACTACCTGAATAGATGGGAGTTATAGTTAATTATATAACCCCTCAAATTTTGCATGAAATGTTCAGGTTCATAAGATACAATACTTGAAATATCAGTTGCCCTGTTATTTTTTTTATGTTTATTAATAAGGTATATCTTAGGATATATAAGGAGAAAAATGGTCTTTCTCTCTATGTTATAATACAATTCTTTTAGGTTCATGAACATAGCTTAAGTACAACTTGGGAAATATGTACCAATTTTTATGATTATTCTGTTCGATATCTTGAAATATGGAGTAATTTGTATAGAGGGAAAATACAAAATCTATACATATAAATAAAATTGGAGTGTCTGTTTGTTATACTGAAATAACTGCTTTTTACTACATGCATATGAATGTATATACGGCGCATACACCAAAATAACATTTTTTGTGTCTGTCCCAGCTAATCTCTGAAATGGCTGGACCGATTTTGACGGGACTTTTATCGGCAGGTAGCTGATTTATTAAGGTGTAACATAGGCTACTTTAATTTTAGAAAAAATAAATTCAAAATCCTGTAGTCCACGCGAACGAAGTCGCGGGCACAGCTAGTTATGAATAAAATTAATGTTTATCAGCAAAAGCTTAACCCTAATTAAAATTAGACTGCTAGAAACCAAACCAGGTCACTATAAAAGTATTTTAATTAATTGTTTTAAATGATTCCATCAAATTCTGACTGAGCAACATATTCATTAAATATAATATTATATTTTATTGATAAAACTAATTTATTAGACTCAAAAACTAATAATTAATATATTCATGATACTTTTTTCTCACTCAAAGATCTCTGAAATATGTATACAGGTACATTTGTTGGTGAATCTTAAATAAATTAGGATAAGGACTGGAAGATGGTCAAAAGATATAAGACAAACAGTTATTTAGCTTTTATCGTGCCAGTGATTATCAACAGGCATCTTAAAGATTAGTTTTAAATGAATTTTTTGGGTATGTTATTTACGATTACATTTTATTGAATGAAAAAAAAAAGCCTTAATCCATTGTGTTTGAATAGTACCTATACCACTACTGTACTTTATAATTAATTGCATGCAGAACCACCTGAATATAAATTGCACTAATGAGAAGCCAACGCAGGTTACTAGTAAACAATAAAATAAAGATCTGAAAAATAATAAGCATAGCCAAGACTGCAAATGAATTGACAATTAATAATAACAGCAATTAATAATAACAGCAATTAATAATATATACATTTACTGTTTTCAGATTTTTTTCTATAACCTATGAATTTCGATCTTTGAGAGTATCAAAATAGACGTTTTTTGTGCCATAAACCGCAATATAATATTATATTGCACTTTTATTAGAAGTCAACTAGAGTATGTGTCTCAGATATAGAATCCACATTATCATAAATACATAGACCGCATTGAAAACATCCAGAGGCGTTTTATTAAATATCTTTGCTTCCATCAAAAGATTCCATATCAGTCAACTGATTATCTTGAACTGTGTAAGAAGTATTGTCTGTTACCATTGGTAGATCGTCGTAGAATTGCTGACTGTCTGTTTTTGCTCAAAATCCTTCATAACAATATTGATAGTCCTGACCTTTTATCCAAGTTTTATTTTAATGTACCAAATAAAACATTTCGTTTTAATCCACCCATTCATGTTCCTCACACATCTTCAAATTATAGATGGAACAGTTATATTGTGCGGGCAAGCAGTAACTTCAATGACATATGGTCCATTCACTATTAGTGTGAACTTGGCCAGAACTTAAGTCTCAAATTTTTCAAGTAGCATTAGGTTTAATAGTTTATTAATTAGTTTTTTAAGTGCAAGCTAAGGGTTTTTGCTGTATCCTACTTAACTTAGATGTGCAGCTTTTTGTTTTTGTGCTCCCACCCATATTTAATGTACACTATAATGTCTACATGTGAGGACTTGTAATTGGCTTTCTAGATATTATGGATTCCCTTTTTCTATCTAGTTTTATTAGCTGTAAGACCTCCATGTACTAAATAAATAAATATCTTTTTTATTTGTTAATTTAGAAGTTTGATTTTTTCACAGTTTGAAGGGACCTCAGATCTGAATATATGGTTTTAATTTCAACTTGATACCTTCTCGAGATAAAGGGTCTTGTCAGACAGACAGACGGACGGACACCAAAGTGATCCTATAAGGATTCCATCTTTTGCTTGGAACCCTTAAAAGTGTAAAAAAGTGTGATTGAGCCACATTTTAACCAGGTTGTTTCAATTGAAAAAAGGATAAAATATTGTCCAATTTATTTCACTAAAAACCTTAAAAGAGGATTAGGACTAAATAGAATACTACAGGGGGACTAGCAAATGTTAGTTAAAAAGATAAACACCATGAATAAATATGTATTTAGTATGCACCACAGCATAAATAATATGAAAACCATGAATATAACTTGTTGTACATATCAAAGGATAATAATTGTAACTCAGATCATAATAAATCACTCATTACATATAACTGAACAAATTACCTGAAAAATAAACCACAGTAATCACACGAGGCACATTATTAATAATTATACGATTGATACTCTAAAAATCAATAATCAAAATATTCTCTGCTTCATGCTGTGTAGCATGCCAGCTGGGTTATGAATTGTTACTCGCAAACAATTCATGTTTAGCAAAACATTGTTTACCAATATGATAGTTTACATGCCTTGGATTAATGTACAAACAATCTTTATATTTGCTTTTCAAAACTGGCTAGTGTATGACCAAAAACACATAAACAATATGTTACATTCTCACCACATTTTAGCTTGTAACAAGTTGTTATCAAATCTAATTAAGCTATAAAAGCAAACATAACAGATTAATAGCCTGTAGGTATATAATACACCTACAATATATTGAATGTTATGTACAATAGGTAGACCGTGCGTCAGACGATACACGGCCAACTTTTACAGGCAGCGCTCATAATTATGTCTCGCCTTTCTAGATCCGACCAGATTCAAGGTCAGATGGCTGTTTTAAAAACAACAGTCCTTACCTCGCACTACTTCGGTATTAGCTCCAAACACGGCAAACAGCAGCTATGGCAAATATTTACAATTATTGCGACTCAATGTCTCCGTGGTAATAAAACATCTCGAAAATAGCTAAAGCCACACAGAAACTTAAAGCACAAACCACTAGTAATATTTAATTACAATTACACTTGTAATCTTGAACACTGTGACGACAATAATGTATGTTTTACGTGTAAAAATTTGTTTTATTTTTTATTCTCCGACATTTGGACGACTCTTGCTCGAGATCACAAAATTCAAGAAAATGCAACTGATTAAAAATGAAAATGATAGATTTCAATTTCAAAGATTTTCCACGTACAGTGCGCTCGGTATATTAACAACCCGAATTTCGAATTTGCGAATTCGGTTCCGAATTTCGTCAAAAGCGATTATATCGCGAATCCTACCAACGCGCAACGTCACAAATAGTATCAACAGTTCTTATTTTTTGTGACTATTAAATTTGGTCAGATTCGAATTCAAATATCAATTGTTTTAAACAAAGCAGAGCCTACAGTTTCTCTTCAGTCTTCAATTAATTTTCTTATCCAGATTCGTTTCTTTTTATATATCTCTTTTTCCATCTCCTTCAACTTATTTAACAGTAGAATAGAATGGAAAGATTTTTCAACAAATAATTAAATCGTTAGAATTAATATTTACAGTCTGTCAAGAAAGTCATGAAAAGAAGGGAGGGCGCCACCGTCATTAAACATGGTATCCCAATAAATTTCGACTAAAAGATATTGATACTTTTATTTATAAAATAATAATTACCGATTTTCGGTCCCTTTACTGCCGTATAGGTACATTATTTTACCGATCTATCTGACACTCGTCTATCTATTTAATACGTGCTTGCAAACGAGTTTTGACTTTCATTGGTAGTGGGCTCACTATAAATAAAAGTACTTACTCTGTCGTAGTGGCGAACAACATTTTTCTCTATTAGAACTAATTTTCATTCAAGTGACGTTTAATTTTAACTGATACATAATAGTTATAGTAGTTCTCATTTATTTATTAAAATTTCATCCAACACAAAAGTACAAAGGCGGAGTTAATGCCTTAGGCATTCTCTACCAGTCTGAATTTTGTTTTATAAACATTGCGACGAAACCATACTTCTCTATTTGCTTATTAGGATAATTATATGTTTATCATAAGTACCTACACGTAAGAGTTTATCAAAACAGACATTCTTCTGAATATCTGGTTTTATATTCGTAAGAATATCTGGTTTGATCAACCCTTGTTTTCGTCTTTTCAGCTACTAGCATTTATGTACTTACTACAAAGTGCAAATCACGATGTTTTGCCTCTCTGCACTGCCGTCAGCATGGCGCTAAGTACCGATAGGTATAAGCTCATTGCAAAAATAAAAAGTTTATGAAATAAATCTTTATTAATCCGAATCCAAATAATCAGAGTCGAGGTATTCGACTCCAGAAATGTTGCCTGAAACTTCTTCAAAATGAAACCGGCCAACATCTGACTCGTAGTTTGTTTCGTAGGTCGGCCTTTCCTGTTTTGAAAATTAAAGTCCACAATGCGCCGAACTGTACTTTCAGAAACACCTGAAGTCAATGAAGATAATTATGTTAAATATACATTTATTATAACTAAATAAAAAACACCAAAATATCAAAACCGTTAAGTGGTAGTATAATAAATCGTAGGTAAATTTCATAACCTTAGCAAGACATAAACAATGTTAAAGATAGATAAATTGTACTTAAAAACAGAAGATTGTCAAAACATTATATTTCCGTTAGTGTGTTAAACTTTAGAATATATTTACATATCGGTTAACTTTGTTATTCGACCATAAACATCGTCTTTGTTCGTCCCAGCACTCCCACCTTGAATTTCGGCCATACACCCTTGAAAAACTTTAAATATAATTTGTCTCGCACCGCTCTTATAAACATTTCGATTCATTTTTTGTATCTTAACGCTTACACGATTAAAAAAACTCGAAATAGCACCGAAATATCATAAAAAATCAACCACCCAGATACGACGTGACAGTTCAGGTACTCAGCTTAACAATTATTCAGTGTTGCCAGTATTAGCAAAAACAGTAGTTCCCAAAACATTCTTTTCATGACTTTCTTGACAGACTGTAGTCTGCTTTTTTCGCTTATTCATTTTCTCTACTGACCACACTAACGTGTGTGCACTGTGATGAAATCACCACGAGTACTGACTATTGACTGCACGTAAACAGCGTAGTCAGTTCTCGGTGCCAGCGCTGACTCCGACTCCTGTTATTGACCCTGTCTAAATCAGGCTTTAGAGTATATAGTCCATCCAACGTCCATCCGATACCTTTTGACACAGACTGCGCGATCGATAGATTCTGTTTATACAATAACAATATTGACATGGCGAACACAATCAAAACACAATGTAAAAGCGTTCGTTACAAAATTTATGAAATTACCGTGAAACTACCAGTCCCACCCACTCACGACAGCGCATCGTCTCTATGGTTATTTGCCTTTGTGAAAACGGCCGGTCGCGCGACTAGCGAGAAGAATGGCAAGGCGAAAGAGTGAGAAGCAAGCATTATGTTTCATCGAACTATGAGATGAATGGCGAGGCGAGTGGCAGTAAAGTTTACAATATTGTCTGTGCGATAAAAGAACCGTCGTGGCGTAAAGTGAAAACAACATTAAAGATTTTAAGTAGCAACACAACCCAGCCATCCGTCAAATGGCAAACGTCATATCAGGTTTGTTTATTGTGTTATTTTATTGTGATTTTTAATTGAAATCTTCAGAAATGTGATAAAAAATTTCACTGAGCTGTAAGGGAAATAATATTTAATATATTACAGTTTTGCCAAAGATAACAAATGGCAAATGACACCATAATTGATCAAAACAAAGTCACGAACTTGGGAAACATTGGTATGCTGTGTTTTTGGTACGTAACACTTTTATTTTAATGTTTTTAGACTTCCTAGGTGAACTCCTGTCCCTGTTATCCCCAAATATATATAAATTAAACGGAAGTTCATTAAAACATGACGATATTTGTTTATTTTATTTTTGTCATTATTTTCGATGGCTAGTATAAAGAGTATTGATACTTTAAATTTATAATGCATTTCGACTAACTTAAAATATTTCTTTTCAGGCTTGAGTGAGGATACAGTAACTAAAATAAAAAAGGGCAAGTGCGAGTCGAACTCGCGCACTGAAGAGTCTGTACAAATTTACCGAAATCAATTCCCGAATTGAGTTACAAAAATTTTTCCGAATTGCAAACAATTTTTTTTTTGTAGTGATCTGATCTACAAATTTACAGTTTTCTGATTTTTCCCTGTACTTGTTCTATGAGACCTTGTTTTATGCCAAATTTCAGGTTTCTAGGTCAACGAGATTCACCCTATGAACTTTGATTCCCTTGAGTATCGAAATATATGTTTTTTGCGACATAAACGGCCGTATCTTTTTTTTTTTCGTTAACTCAGAAGTTTGATTTTTTCACAACTTCAAAAGACCGCAGACTTGTGTGTATGGTTTTAATTTTAACTCGATACCTCCAAGCGTTCTCGAGTTAAAGGGTCTTAACAGATAAACAGACGGACAACCAAGTGATCCCAAGGTTCTTATATGCGAGATGGTCCCTTACAGGCTAAATAGATTTTTTACGAAGCAACATTACAAATTGTGAAGAGTACTTTATTTTTATAGTCATTAAGTTCATATTTTTCATTGATTAGCTAAAGGCAAAAGTGTACTAAGAAAGATAACGAGTAAGTGGTACTGTGTCCCATTTTTACTTTTATATTTAACAAACGTATACTTGCTGCTAGCTACAATATTCCAGTCAGTGATAATAGACCAATCCCAGTCAAAGTGATGGAACCATTTTCGTTGGAACTTGGTAAGTGGTCGTTGGTGGAACCTACCTCGATAGTCGATAGGCAGTACAGAATTTCCTTCACGCTATGTCCACTGTTCGACATAGGCTTCCCCCAGGTGTCGCCACAACGGCATTACGCAAAAACTTATAAACGGATGAATTTAATGATAAACGTTGCTATAATGTAGCTTATAACCTATATTTTTGCTAAGTTTCATCACGTGAGCAAGTTCAATAAATGGGCTACTAATATTATAAATGCGAAAGTTTGTGAAGGTAGATCTATGTACTCGTATGTATGGATGTGTCGCGCAAAAACTACTAGACAAATGAACTTAATTATAAACATTTCAATAATATAGCACATAAGCTATAACTTTGCAGTTTCATTAGGTGAGCAAATTCAGAATAGGATAATTTTTATTATAGAGTGAAGCCGCTGGAAGAAGCTAGTCTAACATAGTTTAAAAATATCAAGATTTAACAGTCGCTCTATAATGACGTCACAATGTTGCTTACATAACGAAAACGATATTTATCTACAGCAGCGCCCTCAAATCCCACGACGGTTTACTTTCCGCATAGACTTTACCACAAGCCAGAAAGAGGTAAAGGACCTATTACACTGCCCTGAACATCGCGTGCGATCTTACTATTTTTCTTTCATTGAAAGACAGTCTAGTCTATGGTTCGACGTATCGCGTAGTGTAATAAAGGACTTATTACACTGTGCTGAATATCGCGTGCGATCTTACTATTTTTCATTCATAGAGATAGTAGGATCGCACGCGATATTTAGCGCAGTGTATTAGGTCCTTTAGTTTTATCCATGAGACTGTTGGGAAGTGCGGAAGTGAAAAGCATACTAGAAATTTACACTAGCAGGCTAAAGCTAGTACACAAAATAAGTAAAAAAATTGAAACAAAGTATAATATGCTTTGTCTCATTCGGCGTGCCGGTTTTTTGCATGGATAGGACTTTTACCTTCGGGCCTTCAACGGGACTCAGGACGTTTACCTTCGAGCCTTCGACTTCTAGTGAAATGTCTAGTAAATCATCGTATTCATCATTCATCTTGCTGTCCTATCTTTGAGATGTGGCTGGAGATGCGCTACCGCATGCTCATATTCTGCCTGATGCAGGTCCTCAAAGGCCATGGCCAATTCGGAAGGTTCTTCATAAGCATTCTGGTTGAAGAAACGCCCGTGTCAACATGGTTCGACCGCGCCGGCTTATAGGATACAATGAAGCATACAGTGCACCGCTTGGGCGACGCATAACTGCGTCCTCGTGGAGGCGATCAATAGTCAGTAAAAATCTGACATACCCTCTCGCTCGATCCTAGAGCGGGAGAAGTCATTCGATGATTTCCCATCTCAAAAGATAATCAAATTAATAAAATTTTGGTGGCTCTCGCTTTTACCTTATGTTCGATTTCATTTAGCACGCTGAATACGCCCATGTGACTAGGCGTAACACGCCATGATAGTTGTTCTGATTAAATACGTACGAGATGGTACGCCACTAAAGGACCTATTACATTGCGTTGAATATCGCGTGCGATTTTACTATTTTTCATTCATAGACGTTGAATCATGGACTAGATTTTCTTCGCTGAATATCAGCGCAGTGTATTAGGTCCTTTACGCCACGCATCGACGCGCGACCACGCGACGCGCTACTTCTAGCAGAGAACACGTCACTAATGTATCTATAGTGTGTAGAGTCTGTGCGGAAAGTAAACCATCGTGGGATTTGAGGGCGCTGCTGTAGATAAATATCGTTTTTGTTGTGTAAGCAACATTGTGACGTCATTACAGTGCGACTGTTAAATCTTGATATTTTGAAACTCAGTTAGACTAGCTTCTTCCAGCGGCTTCACCCTATAATAAAAATTATCCTATTGGCTGAATTTGCTGACCTAACGAAACTGCAAAGTTATTGCTTATGTGCTATATTATTACAATGTTTATGATTAAGTTCATCTGTCTAGTAGTTTTTGCACGACACATCCATACATACGAGTACCTTCATCCATCTTCACAAACTTTCGCATTTATAATATTAGTAGCCTTTTTATTAAACTTGCTCACGTGATGAAACTTATAAAAAAAAATAGGTTATAAGCTATATTATTGCAACGTTTATCATTAAACTCATCCGTTTATAAGTTTTTGCCTTATGAGTAACAAACCGTTAATTGTAGCGACACCTGGGGGAGGACTATGTAGAACAGTGGACGTCTTTCGATTGTAATGATGATGGACATTTAAATGCTAACAGGAATCGGTAAAGGAAATTAGCGTGAAGAAACTGCTGTACTGCCTATCTAGGTAGGTTCCACCAACGACCACTTACCCAGTTCCAACGAAAATGGTTCTATCACTTTGACTGGGATCGGTCTATTATCACTGACTAGAATATTGTAGCTAACAGCATGTTTATGTACTCCCTAGTTAAATATTAAGGTAAAAACGGGACACACTACCACTTTCTCGTTGTCTTCCTCAGTACATTTTTCCCTTTTGCTAATCAATGAAAAATATGAACTTAATGACTATGAAAATAAAATACACTTCAGAATTTGTAATGTTGCTTCGTAAAAAATCTATTTAGCCTATAAGGGATCATCTCGTATATAAGATCCTTGGGATCACTTGGTTGTCCGTTTATCTGTTAACCCTTTAACTCGAGAACGCTTGGAGGTATCGATTTAAAATTAAAACCATACACTCAAGTCTGCGGTCTTTTGAAGTTGTGAAAAAATCAGACTTCTGAGTTAACGAAAAAAAATACGGCCGTTTATGTCGGAAAAAATACGTATATTTCGATACTCAAGAAAATCAAAGAAACCCGAATCCCGTTGACCTAGAATCCTGAAAGGCATAAATCAAGGTCTCATAGAACAAGTACAGGGAAAAATCTTAAAAATTTAATTTGCAATTCGGAAAAATCTTCGTAACACAATTCGGGAATTGATTTCATAGGTAAATTTGTACAGAATCCTCAGTGTGCGAGTCCGACTCGGACTTGCCCTTTTTATTTTAGTTACTTCCTTCCTTACTCAAGCCTGAAAAAAATATTCTTAGTTAGTCGAACCGCATTATAAATTTAAAGTATCAATACTCTTTATACTAGCCATCGAAAATATTGACCAAAACAAAATAAAGAAATATCGTCATGTGTAAATGAATTTCCGTTTAATTTATATATATTTGGAGATAACTGGGACAGGAGTTTACCTAGGAAGTCTAAAAAGATTAAAATAAAAGTGTTACGTACCAAAAAAACAGCATACCAATGTTTCCCAAGTTCGTGACTTTGTTTTGATCAATTATGGTGTGATTTGCCATTTGTTATCTTTGGCAAAACTGTAATATATTAAATATTATTTTCCTTGCAGCTCGGTGAAATTTTTTATCACATTTCTGAAGATTTCAATTGAAAATTATAACAAAATAACATAATCAACAAACCGGTGTCAACATTTTATGACGTTTTGCATTTGACGGATGGCTGGGTTGGGTTGCTACTTAAAATCTTTAATGTTGTTTTCACTTTACGCCACGACGGTTCTTTTATCGCACAGACAATACGTAAAGGAAGATGGATAATGAGTACGGTGCTTAAAAAAATATACCGGTGTTTATGCTCAATATGATCTATGGTTTTTGTTAAGGTTTTGCCGCCATATTACAAATTTGTCAGAAAACGAGAAAATGAACAATTTTTTAGTTTCAAAGTAATTTATTTTTCAATAAAAAAATCTAAACAGCCTTATATAATATTGTAGTTAGAATTGCTTGACCTGCATTTGGTGTTTTGATGTGCTTATAGCTGTTTTAATGTTAGATAAAGTAAATCTAGTACTTTCGTTATTTTATGAGTCACCCTTTTGTGGATGGGTTTGTTTATATCTTGTTTTTCGTGAGTATGCATGCATATAGATCTCACCAACTAATACGTGGATTAGTAACAGAAGGTCTTCCGGCGCGGCGGCCGTTTTAAAAACAACACGATTGAACCTGTTCTTCATTACTCAGTAAACAAGTGATGACACCAGAACTGCACTGAATTAAAGGAAATGTAAGTAAGTACTTCTAAAGTTATTATATACATAACTTTTGTTTCCCTACCTACCTATAATTATTACATTTAATTAGTAATTACTCAACTTATACATTGTATCATAATAAGATAAAGGGTAGGTAACCAAAATGGTACGTGCAATACCAGGTTTTAGATAATTAGCCACAATGTACCCCTCATCCCAAATATGTTTTTTGCACATGTGTTTTTTAATTAGATACCAAGGTACTATTTTGTGGTTTTTGTAGTAGGTACTATCATTGTGAACCCAATTCCACTAAATAAGTACTAATAACTTATTGAATTCTGAAATAAAAATAAATTTAAAAGCTGTTTGTGTTAGATACTGAGGTTTTATTAAATATAATTGTTTTTGGTTTGTTTTTAACACTTGACTTTGTAAGAAACTATATAATAATTTATATTAATTTAAAAAAACTATATAA
The DNA here is from genome assembly GCA_929112965.1 of Mythimna albipuncta. NCBI lineage: Eukaryota > Metazoa > Arthropoda > Insecta > Lepidoptera > Noctuidae > Mythimna > Mythimna albipuncta. Next base: position 6,725,205 of record OV815969.1, on the reverse strand, counting down.
TCATTTAATTGAACTTTCTCATAATTATAAATTATTTATTTAAACTTAATTGACCCTGAGTTGGTTTCAGTATTTCTTCTCAGGATAGTCAGCTAGGAAACACTGGTCTCATCTAGTTTAAACCAACAAAAAAAAACTGATGTGTGTTTTTTTAAAAACCTATTTGCAAAATAAATATCATTTATCAATTATACAACATTCATAAAATGCACATTATTGCATAGTAACAAATAATTTATGAAGCTTTGCTATAGCCAAATCATAATGAAAGACGGTGTGCCTATAAATAACTACAATGGTAAAATAGTAATAATGCTTTCATAGATAATAAATAGAAAACAACACTAAAGCTACCAAAAATGCTAGCATTATGCATTGAAAATGGAATTGCTTTACTCTAAAATATCATGATGATATTATTACCCACCCACCCACCACAAAATAGTCATATCTTCGACCTTTAAATTCTACTACATAATAATTAATTAATCAAAGCTTTAAAAATTCTTAAGTTGGTTCAACAAATATTTTTTATGGTTATGGTAAACTAGTATCTACAATTTTGAGGACAATCCATAACTTTACTATTATAAGAAGAAGAAAATCGGATTCTTGGTAAAATTCACTCTTATCCCCATCCCTTCGCGATCTCGCTTCATCTCCAATAGAATTGCATCATACAAATCTGTATGTAATCGCAATTGTAAGGTAAATATATATTGCATCAGATGTCATCAAAAGTGATTTTTTCGCAAAACTTAAATAGTCTTAATAGATAAGTAAAATTTATTAATAAAACTGAAAATGAAATGTAAACAAAGAGAAAACAATGTTTTTTTAGGACGATAGAGAAAGATATATTTTGCCATGGATGTGACAGAGATAGTAGAACTTAAGCGAAGTCATGACGACAAAAATGTACGTTTGTGTTCGTTTCATGCAGAATCTTTAAGACATTGACGTGGTAATCTTGCATTGAAAGAATTGTTTTTAATTGAAAGGCTCCTAAAAATTGCATCAATGATAAAAATATCGATTGGTAAGTTAAATTCTTCAAATAAAGTGACAGACTAGAAACACTAAAAATTTAAACTGTAACACAATGTTGACGTAGTCATTTTGTCGATGAAACGGAACGTATTTATTGCGTCAGACAATTTGAATAAGCTCAAGCAAGTGCGGAGATGTTCTGTTGGCGCCAGGTGATCTCATACCTACTTTAAACTCTCAGAGAATTACACGTATCACAAGTTATATGTTACTAAAAAATTCTTAGTTTACTATCGACGTCGGAAAGTTTGTTTACCGTGTCTATTACAGTGTAAATTGTAGAAGCACTATCGTGGCTGTAATACCTTTACTTTTTAGGTTTTATTTTGGTCTTTAAGTTAAGACCGCTGTCCGTATTTTTTTTTCTTTTGAATCATTTATAGCATATATAAAGCTATAAGGGCGAAGAAAAGTATTATTTAAGTAACATGATCTACGCGGACTGCCCACAATTAAACAATCTGTTGAACACAATTTCTTACGGGACAGTAAATAGCGTCAATAATAAGCAGGTCGCTTTTGGCCACAATATTTATTGTTGTCAGAGAAAAGACAAGATTAAGAAGTTGAGAACATTGCATTTTAGAAGCCATACAATGATGTAAGTACCTAGTTTAAGTTCACTTATTTATTTTTGCATTGCTCTTAAATACATACAGTTTATAACAAATGCGCTTTCCACTTAGGTATATCTGTTTGTTGGCTTTTTTCTAAGACACGCAATGGATTTTTATAATAGAAAAAGTAAAAAACAACTAAAGTTTGTTTATGTACATGATTTGCACCCGTGCAAAACTGGGAGGGGACGCTAGTTTTGATACTTAGACTGATTGCTTATTGTTATCAGTAGATAGAAATGTTATTTAGTTTCCTTCTGTATTTTTTTTTTGTGACAATGATCATTATTTGAGTAGCTACAGACTCGCACTTATAAATTTGTTGAATGAATATTTTTTGTCATACTCGTATTGTCGAGGAGTTTTCTATATTTTTCAAATGAATTCGATAATAACTTGTAGTATCATTTATGTATATAAATTCATATGACCATGTTTTTATTCTAGCACAGAGCATATAACACATACATAGTTCAATGAATAACTGTGCATCCGGCATGTCCTCAATTTTAAAACGATGACGATATGACGTGTTTTGTTGTGTTTTTTTTTGTTAGTCATGTGGAACTACATTTTAATGGAGAATGGACGGCTGAGTAACTTTTCTTACACGATTCTTCAGCCAAAATACCGGCAATATTAGTCTCACTTTTTGGCTACAATCTGTCTACATATTCACCTTTCACATTTTTAGTGGTTCCACCGATGTAAACGAGCCTTAAATATGGGATTCCCCCGACTGTCTTTTGTAAATGTGTTCTGTTTTCACTTCCGAGGACTAAAAGTCGAGGATGCTCTGTACTGAATTTGTTGTCTGTTTTTCATTGGAATGAACTGCGCAGTAGATAACATTGATAACAGTAACAATCCATTTTATTACAAGAGAAATTAGGCAGAAGTTCAATGAACAGGTAATAAATTCCCGTGCACCAAAAGCATCTGATTTTCACCTGATGACAACAAGCTTATTGAAATCTGATGTAAACTAAATGACGATAATCTGCTTTTCGTGCACGAGCATCTAGTTTGCAATTTAGGTTACGGCGTTGGTTCCAAAATAGATCTTAGCTTGTAACGTGTTTTTTTCCAACAAATCAAATTCCCCACAATACTTACACACTGTCACGTGTCTGTATAAACATCTCTACCAACGAATTCTCTGAATTCTGTTGTGACGTAAGCCTAGGACAAGTAAACAGTTTCTTAAAACTTTCTAGATGATACAACTCGTTCTAAATACAAACGATTGCCAAGTAGGTGGGTAAATTCGTTCGCGCGATCCATAGTCCTTGTGTTAGCGATAAACTGATTGGTTCTTCGTAGTCTTCTTCAGCTCCATGAATTTTTTTTCATCGCTTTACTTTCAGTTGGACTTTATCTTATAATTTGAATATACACATAGAGTAATAAAATATACAGATATCTATTAATTATCATCAATTGAAGTAAAAGTAATGATTTCATGCCTCCAACTAAACGAACTCAATTTTCAATAACGCGCTATAGGTATATCTGTTTTGATGTTTCGCGTAAATATACCTAAATGTGCTAATATCAAACGCATGTGGTTTATCGTTTAAGGCTTGAGGAAAAACGTGCTGAAAACACTCGACTCTCCTATAAACCTGTGTGTGTGTTCATCAACATGCATTTATTGTAAACCTAAGCAGGATTGAAATAGAAAAATTGTTTTATTCATCTTAGCGTCTGTTTTCGTAAAAGATATTAGCTCATGTGCTGTTTGTTTCTCTAAAAGAAAATATGTACTAAAAAGTTGGAAAATATTCAACACAGTCATCCGTAGCATATTTTCGGGGAAAGTAGAAGTGAATGGTGTTATCAAAAAGAGAATGTTGACATTAGTAATACCACGAAACAAGAATTAATTAGCGAAGTTTCGGAACAGGAAAACGCATTAGTCTGAAGCAAGAAGAATTGTAAAGAATATAATAAAATAACTTTAATCACAAAGTAAATGTTACTGACAGACAGCGTTTCTGCACTATACATACTTATAAATATAATAATTGTGTACTTTCGTCACTTAATGTCATATCAACCGGTTTTTATACTTTTAAACCAATAAAATGTGTTGATGTTGCTTCAAAGACACATTTACGTAGTTAGAAAATAATTATAATAAATACTGAAATCCCAGTACATAGATTCAATCCGTGTAGATACATAAAAACTGCACAAAAAATTGCAAATCATTCTTATCATGTTTATCTAAACCATTCTTGATGACGTAGATAGAGCGCGCCTCGGAGGCCCAAACGGGAGGACACTGTCTACGGCGATATTCAATGTAGTCATATATTCATGTTGATTTCTACAGGTCTGTATGCAAAACAGTTTTGACCGCCAGTTTTCCTTGTAAAGGTCGTTTTGTCTGCATAGGTACTTTGTACATTCTTTTTCATATTATGGAATCGCAAACATTCATTTTTCTATTGTCTTTATAGATCACTGAAGAGAACAAAGTGATTGGTTTGAAAATCAGCGTCGAAAAAGAAACGATTGTCGGTTATTATAATAACAATAGGGGTAAAATCTTTTTTGTACCAAGGTACTAATAAATCATTATAAAGAGTGACAGGCAAAAGATTTGACTATTTTAAGTACTAAATTTCAACGCAATAATGGCCCAGCCTTAGCAAAAAAAGAGGTTATTCAACCTAGTTCAATGCCAGGAGTGAATGAATCATTCCTCAACCTGCGAAAATAACGTAATGTACTTTTATGTGCTTGAGCGTCTGAACCGGACATGTATCGACTTGTATACTTGAAAATTCTTTGATACCTACAAGCTTTTCTTGGAAACAGGAAAATATTTACTTACCGTTATGATTTTGCTGCGATAATCGTAAAATTTTGTAATAATATTATACTTAGTAATTCATTCCGTAATGTTTGTTAGTAGTACATAAGTATCTGTTTTTATCAGTTCGATTCATGTAGGAGTCCATATTTGCTCCTGTGTTAGCACTAATTAATTCTTTTGATTGATTGATTTGTATTGGATGCAATGCAATAGTTGTTCCTTCTCATCTTTTACGACACATTGTCTACAAATGGGGTAACAATGAGGCTTAATTCGAGCAGGTATTGGATTGGTACGCACTCAAATAAAGAGCAAGACTAGCCAAGCAAGGACCTGTTGTCGACAGCTCAATGAAAATTCTATATCTCTTTTAAGCTCTTTTCAAAGATTTGTGCACCAGAAATATTCTGTGATTTTAAAGCACTAATTTTATTTAGCTTTAAGTATCAATCTTAAATGCTTGCAGCATTTAAAACCATCTTGTGCTAGTATGCTTGCTCCTTTATCTATGGGTTTATGTTTAACAGGATACGCTAAATAACAGTTATTTTTTCGTGCCTTATGAATGTACATTCATAAAAAAGCGTCTGCATTCGTTAATGTCTTCCTAGAGCAGTGCGATGAAATCTTGATCTACAGTCTAGGTACGCGTGGTTCAATATTGTTTTTTTTTTAAATTCTTCTTATCCCATATTACTTGGGGTCGGCACAACATGTTTTGTTACATTCTGTCCTTTCACCCGTTAAACTATCACTAACTTCCCTTTCTTTCATATCACTCCTCACACAATCCATCAATATTTTCTTCGGCCTTTCTCTCGCTCTCTATCTATCTACATGTAGGTATACTCAGAACCCTTTTATTAATATGCGCTTCATCTCTCCTCTTCACATGACTATACTAAGACAACCGATTACCTTTCAACTTTACAGTCACTGGCGCCACTTTCAAACTTCCTCTATAATACTCATTTTTCACTTAATCCACTCTCGTCACACCACAAATTATAGGTACTTTGCTATCAAAATCATAATAATGATTGCATACGTTACCATGTTCATGTGAATGACTGCACAAGACTAATAAATCGATATGTTGAGAACTCATGACAGCAATATTAAATGATGGCATAAACCCATTTATTTAATACAAGAGTCCCTGTTACCAACCCGATTTTTTAATTTTATACATGAGTTATATGCATTCGTATTTTACCATGTTTTCATATTATAGCGGTCATGAAGTCATGATCACCCTTTTACTATTGATCAATGCTAGATAAGTTACGTACCTACTTTGATAAATGTTATTGTGTTCCAATAATGATATAAAATGGTACTTGTTTTTCATTCGCGTAATGCTTATGATGACTCATGTTGAAAAAACAGTATCCCTCTTGTTTTGTGCGGTGTGATTCCCCAACTCTACATACATACAACAAAGTATAAGTTCAATATTTCTACAGTACAATAACGTGTAGCGCTACGGTCTCGTGACCGTGGTAATCGAGCGATCCTATTGGCTCTCTGACTTGACGTCATTTGAGGCTGCCAATAGCGTGAAAGGAAAGATATTTTTAGAACGCAAATGTTGAGTAGTGGGGATTTAGGAAAACTGTATGGGTCGCCACCGCTGTGAACATTGCACAACATTTTCTGTGTTCGCACGCAGTGCACGTATCGCTGCTGGCGGTTATCGGTTTATTTAAGCCATTGAAGTTAATCAACAACACTGTAGAAGTTGACGTGTTAAAAAGCATTCGTCTATTATCCTCTTCATTTGTTGTGAGGATAGCGAATACTATCAATTAATAACTGGAGGCGTTACAGTATTTGTTCGTAACAAGGTGAGTTTTAAAAACTTATTCTTTACTCTAGATAACAATTTAGTTCTTCACAATTGTTTCATATGGATTCAATGAAAATGATTGAAAAAGAATCTACAGGAAATAATTTTATTGCTGGCGTAGTTTGGGTTAGAATTGTAGACTATTAAATGTCCAAATGCGTATATCGTCATAAAATTAAATCTTGTGCAATAATTTTGTGCGTAGAACTTTTTTGTTGTTGTGTGCTTCTAAAGTTTTAATGGTTGCCTAAAAAAGTTTTAAAGCCGTGCGTTTAAGCATAGAGCTGTGTTTTTAGACTGTATTAATATTCCACGTTGTTTAGTGAATTGTTGCACCATGATTATTTCCGCGCAAAGTTTAGAGACATGTTCCAACCTGTCGGAAAGTTCCGCGGTCACGTTGCTTCGTCCATCGGCTCACATGCCGTACCATCGTTCTAGAAAATGCGCGACAATTTAATCTATTGATATCTACGTTATAGTGCCTTCTTCTAATGAATTTTTAATGACATTATAAACTTCAATACCTACTTGTCCTTGTCATATTTGTAATAACTTTGGGACTTCTTTTGTAACCCTGAAATTTTCACATTGTGCTCTTATCTGTAATAATTTATTAGCTTTTAACTTTTAGATTATTACCACCTTACTTAGGTACTTTCCCAAAAAGTTAACCTTTTTTGTTGCGTGGTAGTGACCTAGCACGTATCGTGTTAGTTTGATAGGTCTTATTTCATGGTATTTGATGGTAGTGATTTGAGTCTAGTTATTACTTAGGTATTTAGTTTTGCGGTTTTGCAAGTCCTAACAAATAGGAATGACTCATTTAGAGAGCAAAGATCAAAATATCGTACATTGTTATTGGTCTGATTCAATACCTGTCATCACTTGGGTTTTCGGATCCGTTTTCCTTATCAACAAGTTTTTGTATTGCTATGACACTTGGGGATTTCTCGATTCATTACAGTAAATGCGTTTAAAACTAATTATGTCCTAAGCCTGTACCTACTTTAAACGGCTGTGTTTGGTGCGTATAGCTAGATTGGTAAGAGAACCTACATGATTATAGTTAGTAATACGCTAGGTCTTCTCCGACCTATTTCAAATGTTTTCTTTGGTTAGTTTCATTCTAAAATAAGTTGGAAATATGCCAAGCCTCGGCATTTAGACGTATTTAGTGGAGACAAACAAGTTTTTCTATCATATATTTATAACAATGTCCAAATACAAGGTGACGAATTTGAATAGTAGTAGGTTGGTAATTATCTACGCTACTTGATGGTTTTAGTCAAACAAAAGAACCTAAAGTTTCGGTTATAATTTATCAATGTTTTCCGTAGGCGTCCACCTACGATAATAATGATACCATTAAAGGTCGTACATCGATAACTAGGTACCTACTCGTACCTACGTCAATCCAGTTTTTTACCAATTATTGTTAGCTTTGTCTGTTATCTTAGGACATGGGCACATAGCTTGTTTTCCTTATTGATAGTCACGATAAAAAGAGATAGTGTCACTTAAGGACGAGATTATTGGTACGCAAGAAGCTATAATAAAAAGTTACTCATTTAATGAATGATTTCTGTTTGTTCCAGGCCTACAGTCGGCACCATTAGTTGGTGGGGAGCCTAGAAAGTTACAATTTCTATAGGAGCTCAAGAAGAGTTCAAACAAGTAAGTAATTGCGTTCACCCTATTTCCCGAATTAAAGTTTTTGTTCACAGGGAACCATCCATCGAAAACAACCATCAGAAAATTCCAGACCCTGAAGACTTACAACATTAAATTCAATTGAATCGGTGGATTTGGAAAACTAAATTTTCTCGAATTTTTTATCTACTTTTATAATTGCACTAAAGTGATAAAGTTCAGACTATTATCATTATCAACTTCTGTATTTAATAAAAATAAGAAGTTTATAATTTTAAATTATAAAAATTACTGATCTTGGTTTCTTGATCAATGGTTTATATAATGTGCATAATCATGTTGGTTAAAAACTTTCTTACACCGTAATATTCCAGTCTTCATACTATTACCATCTGTTCATTTCTTTTGTTGGCCTTTTTTTACAATGACTTGCTCGTTTGCCTGCTCTTAAATATTCTACAACGGTTGAAACAAATCACAGATTCACTAATATCCAACATCAACTTATCTATTCAAAAAGATTAAAGTAAACACGTAAGTAGGTACGTTCATGAGTAGCTGATAATTGAGATAGCCCGTTGTGTTCCAAGGACATTGAGATTACAATGTTCGAATTGATATTTAATTCATCTTGGAACGTATGCTAAGTACCAATTTTAGTTTTTTTTTTCTTAATAAATTTTAAGTCATTTTTAGTTAATTACGATAGATATAAGAAATATTTGGTTAATTATTATAAAATAGCTATAGATAGTTCTTAATTTACTTAGTATAAAATAGGTTCAAAGATAAGTAATGACTTTGTCATTACAATAAAGCATTTAACCGCAGTTTCCAGTCATTATCATTAAGATAACGCTTCAATTAACTTTTAATGTAGATAAGTTGTACATAATTATAGTTTTTTCTAACAGGAATCTTACAGGGATTATATTTTCGGTTAGACGCTAAAAGATAGCAACCGAAATAATAAAAAAAAGACTCTTTTCTTGACACAGCGTCGAACGCTAGTTATTCATTCTGAAAAGCGATAAAATTTTAAGGGCAGGTGACATTATGTTGATTGCATAACGACGGCAGATGAAAAAAAAATGTTGTTCTTTATTCATTGACTTTCTAATTTATAATCGTATTTATTGTATTTAAATATGTATGCAATCATCATTCCTTCAATGCTGATATACAACCCCACTATATTCCTAACACACGTATGCTATGTACTTATTTTTCAACCCATCTTCATTGGTATGTCGATTTCAAGGTCTCAACCTTACAGTCAGACGTCACGGTAGTCGTTGAACACGTCACATGTGTAGGCAAGGAGTCCTTGATCGTGTCTAAATTATTTTTGTCTCATTATGCAAATTAAAACAACTCTAATTGGCTTACTGATTATGGAGCATAACATTCGTGTGATGTTTCAAACATTGGCAAAAGATATACTTAACAGCGGAATCATTTTTATTTTTCATTTGCAATTCCCCTCACAACCCTTGTATGTTGTCCTTCCATCTCCCATCCCGCTTCATATGAGTATGCACACATTATGTTACGTCGTATCATTTCTGTTTGTAGTTCTATTCAAAATGGTTGCTCAAAAGATCACCTGTCCGAGTCGGAGCGACGATATCGGAAATCAGTACGATACAAACACCAAAAGACATGGTTTTTTCGCAAACGAGTCTCAATACTCAAACTGTTTTGAAAGTGGTAGAGCTAGATCGTTTAAAGACCGAGAAGAAGAATTACGTAAACGGTCTAACCGGAGTGATTACCGACGGATATTCAAGCAACGCAGCACCGTCTTCGCCACTGGCTACAACCAGCAGCTTTGCCGAGGTAAGAATGGCACGTGCAACCGTGAGTACTAATAGATATAATGCATTACTATTATTAATAAGATTATTGGTAGTTTCTCCTCACAATCTGAAATACATGCTAACATAAGATAACTCTGATTTCAGGTTTACTTGAAACCGGAGCCCCTGTTCGAGAGCGCAATGTTGGACTACGAGTTCTTCCAAGAACTGGCTCCGTTGTCCTCCGATCCCGCAAAGGAAGAAGTAGTACAGACCATTGGTAAGAATATCTCTTTTGTATCCATTTCTTCTATGAATTTTAACTTAATGTAAACCTGGCTTTATTTTTGAGATTTGTCTTTATGAAAAAAAAAAAAACCTTAAAGTTGACTGCATCTCAAGAAAATAGCTCTTGTTGACATAAACTAATGAATGTTTATTTCTCTCCTTAAACAGATTCATCTAAGAAAACTGAAGAAAGGGCACTTAAGATCGACACACCATACACACCATTCTCACCGCAAGGTTGGGAAAACCTCGACGTTAACTCCCAGTTTCCACAGGCGGCAGGCTTAGGCAACATCTCGTCGCACGAACCGCTGTCACCGATCGACAAGTTCTTGCAGTACGACACCACCATGCCTACCCTCCCAGAGTGGGACACAGATAACACCACGCAATTCAAGGAAACATTCTTAGATATCAGCAAACTGCCAGTGGTTATTGGAGATTTAGCGTCAGAGATGGTCGCAGATACTAATTCTTGGCAAGTCCAGGATCCAGTGGAGTTGACCAACACATATGACAATCAATACTATCACATGTACACCAATCCACCACAAAACACAGCGCCCTTCATCGACACAGAAGATTCACTTGATCTTAAATTTGGATCCGTCATCCCACGGGAAGTGGAAAGCAATAATGTAGTTATTTCGGAGTTCATCATTAACGAAGAGCCTAATCTAATGGGGATGATGGCAACGCCGGTGATGCCGAGAAGGGTTGAGGGGCTGTCCGTGGACGTGACGGCGCGGGCTCCCGCCTGGCCCTACGACAACACCATCAGCACTCCGGAAGTGCTCAGCTACGTCGAGCAGTTGGAGAAAGAGAAAAGCTCACAGCTATTGGTGAGTGTAGCAAATTTATTCAAGATTTATTATTGTTTTAATAGTTTTTTTTTAATATTTTCCCCACTCTGTGAAGGTCTCTGGCGACGTGGATGCGTTCACAAACATATTAACTCACTTACATAAAACACCCAGACCCAGAACGACTACCTGTAGGCCATCCAAACGCTCCGCAAACTTCGTTTGTCAGGTGTATTAATTTTTATTTTCCATTGTTTCAGAAACCACCGGAGCACTGGCCAGCACAAGACGTCTCCCTATCCACATCAAGAGAGACGTTCACAGACATTTCCTTCTCCACATCAAAAGAAACATTCACGGAGGTGGACACACCGCCACCACCGCCGGTCGACTACGAGCCCATCACCCCTAAAAGCGAATCTCACTTGGAATCGGACAACGATGACGTCAAATCAACAGCAAGCAAGAGGCGGCGTCCGGACAGCGATGAATCCGATACAACTTACACACCCTACTCCAAACCACCATCAAGAAAGTATAGCAAAAGGAAACCAAGTGTTCCCATCAAAGATATGATTCTGGCACTAGAAGGTCAACCCAAGGCGCGAAGAGGACGGCCTCCTAAGAGAAGGGAGAGCACAGTGTCCTCGGTGTGTAGTGTAGATGACAACTCGTCAAATATTTCTACACAAGAATTTAAATATAGGGAATTAAGAGATAAGAATAATGAAGCATCTAAAAGGTCTAGAATGAACAGGAAACTCAAGGAGCTACAAATGGAGCAATTGGCTGATGAATTAGAAGAAAAGAATAAGAAGCTGAGAGTTAGAGCTGATATTCTGGAAGAAATGACGAAGAGGCTGAAGAATGAATTGATGTCTGCTATTCTGAAGAGCAAGTGAAACGACATCGTGAATTTTTCGGTGACCTAAGTCTTGAGCAACTTGAGTTTCATGCCTCTATGTCAAATCTATTCTCATAGATGTGCTTAAGTACAAATTGTAACTTTAATGAGCACAGGGTTAGTTTCTATGATTGTAGATAAAATGATCTTGCCATGCATAAAGATGCGGTTAGTACACATTAAAGTAAGAGCGTTTAGTTTTAAAATTCTTCAGTTGAATTAGTTTTAATCTATGGTCTATAAAACATTTGAATGTTAAAAAAAATACAAAAAAAAATACATTTATAATTACTTAAAAATAATATAATTGTAATTAATTTACAATCCATTAGGTAAATGCATGGTTTAAAGTTTATTTTTTCATTAAAAATTGTCTTGTATGTTATAAATTGTAATTGAAATAAACTGTTGTATTAAAATGCGTTTTTTTATTCCTTAAAAACTTTGAACATTTTGCCCCGATACCTACACTATTTTGTCACACACACAAGAGTCTATTGAAAAAATATTTCTGGTGCCTTGTCAATAAAATTGATCTGAAAGAGTTGAACTTATCCTGATTTGTCTAAAATATATTTTTTATTTCTTTCAAGTTCACTTTTATTTTAGTTTTGTTACTTAACTTTGTATTTCAAAGTTTCAAAATGGCCGATGTCAATTTATTTAAAAATACTTCGTATTTTCATTTCTCAAAATGGCCGTTGTTTATTAATTTCAAAAAACTATGTATAAATTCCTAAAATGGCCGAGGTTTACTTTTTTTAAATGTTTATTCATTTCAATAAGGACGATGTCTAATCATTTCAAAATGGCCGATGTATAGTCATTTCAAAATGGCCGAAACCATACAACAGCAAAAATAGTTCACAAAAATTCAATGGTCTTGGAGAGACTTCTACTATTGTATAACAAATTGTTAAATACGCAGGCTTACACTTCAAACCCGTTTTGCACCCTTACTGGAGCAAGTCGCGGAACAAAAGAACCCTTGGAATAAAAGAACAAAGTCCTCTTTAACGTGGCAAAATGAAAATGTAAGTATCCTTTACGCGAGCCGGACGTCACGAACATGGCAAAGGCGGCTTGGGGACACTTTCTCCGTTTCGAACTCGTGTCATGCTAGTGTGTAAAAAAAGCCTCCAAGAACCTTGGTGAAACACGTGAATTTACTAACATGACAGGCAACAGCTGTGAAATCGCTACACATAGGATAATATACTATAAATTTTTTGCACAATGCATTGTACGACGTAACCTAGAAACGTACTAGGTATCTTCTGGAATATTTATGAAAGTACCTAAACATTCTAAGATGGTAAAAAAGAAGCAGAATTTCACTCGGTAGGTATTTATACATGTATGTTTCCAATCCTCTTTGTTTCAGGGATGTTTGGTTACTACAAGTTGGAAGTTTAGGTGCAGGAATATCGCTCTTGCAAAATATGTGTATTTTGTTTTACGGGGTACTATGCTAAATAATCTAAAATTTTAGATTCTAGCTAGACTAATGACCTGAACTATTCATACGAAAATAGCTTAAAAGACTTAGTATCCAAGCCAAAATAATAACAAAAAATAAACTGTGGCAACACCACTAAAAGTAGAGGTTAGTGGGAAACATTCACTGTTATGTACCTACTATATTTTTGCGGGATTTCTTTGATTGAAGTTCGTATAGCTGTTTTAATTATTCGTAAATTCATTCCTGGTGGATAATTTCATGTTAAATTAATATATAAAAAAAAATACTTTATTTCAGACCGTGGTCTATATTATGTTAGTAATCAAACACCTTAAAAACTATGTCTGTGCGATAAAAGAACCGTCGTGGCGTAAAGTGAAAACAACATTAAAGATTTTAAGTAGCAACACAACCCAGCCATCCGTCAAATGGCAAACGTCATATCAGGTTTGTTTATTGTGTTATTTTATTGTGATTTTTAATTGAAATCTTCAGAAATGTGATAAAAAATTTCACTGAGCTGTAAGGGAAATAATATTTAATATATTACAGTTTTGCCAAAGATAACAAATGGCAAATGACACCATTATTGATCAAAACAAAGTCACGAACTTGGGAAACATTGGTATGCTGTGTTTTTGGTACGTAACACTTTTATTTTAATGTTTTTAGACTTCCTAGGTGAACTCCTGTCCCTGTTATCTCCAAATATATATAAATTAAACGGAAATTCATTAAAACATGACGATATTTGTTTATTTTATTTTTGACAATATTTTCGATGGCTAGTATAAAGAGTATTGATACTTTAAATTTATAATGCATTTCGACTAACTTAAAATATTTCTTTTCAGGCTTGAGTGAGGATACAGTAACTGAAATAAAAAAGGGCAAGTGCGAGTCGGACTCGCGCACTGAAGAGTCTGTACAAATTTACCGAAATTAATTCCCGAATTGAGTTACAAAAATTTTTCCGAATTGCAAACAATTTTTTTTTGTAGTGATCCGATCTACAAATTTACAGTTTTCTGATTTTTCCCTGTACTTGTTCTATGAGACCTTGTTTTATGCCAAATTTCAGGTTTCTAGGTCAACGAGATTCACTCTATGAACTTTGATTCCCTTGAGTATCGAAATATATGTTTTTTGCGACATAAACGGCCGTATCTTTTTTTTTTCGTTAACTCAGAAGTTTGATTTTTTCACAACTTCAAAAGACCGCAGACTTGTGTGTATGGTTTTAATTTTAACTCGATACCTCCAAGCGTTCTCGAGTTAAAGAGTCTTAACAGATAAACAGACGGACATTTCGTTAACTCAGAAGTTTGACTTTTTCACAACTTCAAAAGACCGCAGACTTGTGTGTATGGTTTTAATTTTAACTCGATACCTCCAAGCGTTCTCGAGTTAAAGGGTCTTAACAGATAAACAGACGGACAACCAAGTGATCCCAAGGTTCTTATATGCGAGATGGTCCCTTACAGGCTAAATAGATTTTTTACGAAGCAACATTACAAATTGTGAAGTGTACTTTATTTTTATAGTCATTAAGTTCATATTTTTCATTGATTAGCTAAAGGGAAAAGTGTACTAAGAAAGATAACGAGTAAGTGGTAGTGTGTCCCATTTTTACCTTTATATTTAACAAACATAAACTTGCTGCTAGCTACAATATTCCAGTCAGTGATAATAGACCAATCCCAGTCAAAGTGATGGAACCATTTTCGTTGGAACTTGGTAAGTGGTCGTTGGTGGAACCTACCTCGATAGGCAGTACAGCATTTCCTTCACGCTATTTTCCTTTACCGGTTCGTGTTTGCATTTAAATGTTCATCATCATTGCAATCGAAAGATGTCCACTGTTCGACATAGGCTTCCCCCAGGTGTCGCCACAACGGCATTACGCAAAAACTTATAAACGGATGAATTTAATGATAAACGTTGCTATAATGTAGCTTATGACCTATATTTTTGCTAAGTTTCATCACGTGAGCAAGTTCAATAAATGGGCTACTAATATTATAAATGCGAAAGTTTGTGAAGGTAGATCTAGGTACTCGTATGTATGGATGTGTCGCGCAAAAACTACTAGACAAATGAACTTAATTATAAACATTTCAATAATATAGCACATAAGCTATAACTTTGCAGTTTCATTAGTTGAGCAAATTCAGAATAAGATAATTTTTATTATAGAGTGAAGCCGCTGGAAGAAGCTAGTCTAACATAGTTTAACCTGTCAATCGTGATAATGACAGACACAATTGAAAGACAATAGGTGCGCGAACGCCGGCGTTCGCTTGGGGTTTAATGAATTAAAAATATCAAGATTTAACAGTCGCTCTATAATGACGTCACAATGTTGCTTACATAACGAAAACGATATTTATCTACAGCAGCGCCCTCAAATCCCACGATGGTTTACTTTCCGCACAGACTTCTAGTAAAAGATAGAAAAAAGGAAAAAAAAACAGAGCTTAATTTTGATACCTTTTGCGTACACCTGACACACCGGGTACATGTATGTGTACATGCACCCAGTGCGCCAAAGTGGCGCAACACGGCTTATCACTAATGACCCTCATAATGCTGTTGGCGCTCCCACGCACCCTGCGCATCATAGACGCTACCCGCTTTCTTATGATGGCTTTAAAACCATCAATATGTGCCTCGGCAAACATTCCTGATGCACTGCAGTAACGTGGTAGCCCCAACAACATCCTGAAGGCGTTATTATACTGAAATGTAGTTGTGTATTTCAAGTGTCTGCGCAACAAGACAATATTTAGAATTATTGAAATAGGCGTGATCTCGGTAAAATGTAGCTGAGAATTTTATTGTAGTGTTGACTATGTCAGCAAAGTTTGCTTGACTTCATATATTTGCTACGAAATACTACAAAACCATAATCTAATGGTAAACAAGTGAACTATTCATACGAAGACATTTTTTAAAGTACTTAATATCCAAGCTAGCCAAAGATTTTAACAAAAAAAAAAAAAACATTTCGTTTCCTCTATGATCGGGGGCTTTACCATGAAAATGCTAAAAATGCGAGCGAGAAAGCGGGATGGAACGAGCTACATAGTTCTATAACAGCTCCGCTCCAGCAACAGTTCAGTTTGGGACTGGGTTTCAGAATGTTACAAAGTTCTCTGTGGTTTGGGTCGTCAAATGGGCTCGTAGTAGAGCCTCTGGAATAAAACACAGTACCAAAAAGCCGCAGAATGATTTTAAAAAGGTCAATTTCTAATTATAACAAACATTTACTTGGGTAAAGCAACAATAACCCCAACGCTATGTTGTCCTTTTTTTTAGGTAGGAAAATCATCCAATGACATCCCCCGCCCTTGGGCGGAGCGAGAGATAGTGTCAGACAACTGACTAAAAACTCGCTCCTGTTCCTTCTTTGCCATTGTTCCAGGGCCCCGGGGATCTCTTTCACATCACCTAAAGCCCCAGTAGGCTTCGACCCTGCTGGGCTCCTTTGGATGCTGACAACTTTTTGTGGCGCGCGTGGAACACTACGCGCTGTCGACGACTTGAGCTCGGTCCGGACGGTTACCGTATGTTCGGACGACGAGCTACCCATTACTCACCGACCTCAAGGCTAGCATTACTGCTTCGCAGGAGGCCTGGGCCTGTACCAAGGCTCGGCGCGGTCTTCTATATAACTTGAGGGGGTCTTCAAGGCGTTGTTTATGAGGATTCAAGGTGTTTTCAGAGTGACCATTGATAATGTAAATATGTATGTTGCCTGCACTAATAGGTAGGTATGTGATCAGTTCGTGAGTGATGTCTCTGATTTCGGTTATTTTGCGATTACATTTTTGATACAATGGGACTATATCCGTAAAAAAAATTGTAGGTATGTAAGTATCAAACTAATTTTATAAAGAGGTAGTTTGTTTTTTTGTTTGTAGGAGGTAATCTCTAAAAGTAGGTACCTACTGGTCCAATTGCGAAAAGCTGCTTTATTCCGGGCGAAGCCGCGGGCAAAAGCTAGTTTGTTAATAAAATAAATGAACATGCCATGTTATAATTTGGCGCGCAGGATTGAAAAACGTCTCTGCAATGTACAATGCACGATCAGATGAATTGGCGTGGCGATATTCTATAAAGCAGCGTCCAACGAGCTCTATGTACTGTAAGTGTAGGGTGACTATAAATTACGAAGAACCGATACAAAAGACTTGCGGGGTTACCATGACGTTCAAAGTAAGATTGTTTTAATCTTGTTTCAGTGTGGGTAAGAGATGACGCTAGACAACTTGTATAGCTGTGTCTAATTCACACTAAAACAAGATTATTTTGAACGTCATGGTCGACGGAGACCTCCTATTTCTGCCTGCTGGATTTTAAGTAATCCAACACGAAGAGAATAATAACGGCGGTGTGAGGATTGATTGAGGGCTCAAATATCGACCTTCTTTTCGGAGGTGGGAAATCATCAATCGAATAGTCCTTTCCGCTCTAGATTGAGAAAGAGGGAATGTTAGTCTACTGACTAAAACCCATTCGTGTTTCAGTTGACTTTTATCGTTCCAGTACGACTCGTGCGTATTGACACGAGTCGAGATATTATACTAGAGATAGACGACTTGTTGCGCACTTCAAAACCAACGCGATCGCGAAAGCTTCGTTCAATTCGATTAGATTCAATTTCATTCCCAAATGCTCATTATGTTCATAGCGCGGGCCACACCGCCAGCTAGCGGGCGGGCGGGCTAGGCGGGTGGGCGAAGCGAACGAAGGAAACTATACAAACTACGCGAAATATTGGCGAACTAAACTATGGGGTTCACACCGAAAACTACGGAAAGACGAGCGACGAGCGGAGCGGGCTAAGCGGGGGTAGTATTTGTAGTTAAGTCATCATCAGAACTTTCGTCGATATATGACATATTCATCGTTCCCAAACTAAACACTACACTGCTATTCGAAAGACGAGCGTCGACTAGTCTACTCGAAACGGGGAGGACGGGCGAACGAACCGGGCGAGCGGGCTGGCGGGCGAGCTAAGCTAGCGAAGCGCGGGCGCGCCAACGAGGTGAACGAGTAGCTTCGCTGGAATCGTCGGTAATTTCGTTAGCTTAGCTCGTAAAGCGCAGGCCACACCGGCAGCTAGCGGGCGGGCGGGCTAGGCGGGCGAACATCGTTTCACCTCTTTACATACTTCGGTTCATACCGCGAGCTACCGACGAACCTAACGAAATATCCGACGATTCCAGCGAAGCTACTCGTTCACCTCGTTGGCGCGCCCGCGCTTCGCTAGCTTAGCTCGCCCGCCAGCCCGCTCGCCCGGTTCGTTCGCCCGTCCTCCCCGTTTCGAGTAGACTAGTTGACGCTCGTCTTTCGAATAGCAGTGTAGTGTTTAGTTTGGGAACGATGAATATGTCATATATCGACGAAAGTTCTGATGATGACTTAACTACAAATACTACCCCCGCTTAGCCCGCTCCGCTCGTCGCTCGTCTTTCCGTAGTTTTCGGTGTGAACCCCATAATTTAGTTCGCCAATATTTCGCGTAGTTTGTATAGTTTCCTTCGTTCGCTTCGCCCACCCGCCTAGCCCGCCCGCCCGCTAGCTGCCGGTGTGGCCTGCGCTTTAGGGTCAACTCACACCGAAAGAGCGGCGAAGGGCAGCGAAGCGGAGCACAGTTTCAGTTTCATATGTATTTTAACTTTATCATTACCATAATACTTATTATCGCATGAGAAATTCGAACGAGTCGCGCGGATGCCCGCGGCGCCGCAGGAATTCCGGGGAATTCTCTCGTTCGTGTTTCTCATGCGATAATAAGTATTATAGACATGAAATAAAGTTAAAATTCATATGACACTGAAACTGCGCTGTCCTTCGCCGCTCTTTCGGTGTGAGTTGACCCTTACAGGATGCAATGGTCGGGCGTGATATGCGCGAGAAAATCGCTGTGAATTCGCCCCTTTCGGACAAGCTTTATGTTTTATACTATTCCAGCTGGCGCCAGCGTCACTTGGTGGATGCTGTGGTTATTTTGATCTAATTTAAAATAAAAGTAGATTTACTGTAAAAAGGGTAATTATTTATTTATAATTCACAAATTACATAGTGTACCAAACAAAAATTCTTCAATATTACAAATAAAACGTCTGTAACGTTCTGACCAATTATTATTTATTGTGACCAAACCCTAATCAGATTTATTAGGTACCTTTAGCATCATAATAACTATATTCATCACGACCAAGGCAGGCACATCTGTATGCATACTTGCAAAATATGTAGGAATACGAATTAACCTCTTATCACTTGATTATTTAAATGAATTTTGAGTGTAAAGATAAATAATACAATTAACGTTCTAATAACTAAATCGACTAAATATTTAACATAAAGACATATTCTAAAATATAGAAATAAGATTCCCTATGGTGGCATTGCAATCAACTGCAGTAAACTTCCTTCAAAAAGGACAATATTGCAATAATATAAAATTATGAAATATTAGTTATTCACAAAAACAAAAACATGAAAGTGCAGCACCTGACCTAAACCAGTTCATATCAGAATTAAATGGAATATCTGCAGTTCTCAAAACCTGGCTATGTTTAGAGCCATTCACATTAACATTATAATTGTAACAAACCCATAGAAAAATTTACACAAATCAGTACAACATGGTCACATATACGAGCCCCAGTTTTTACTGTGGCGCCTTACTTAGCATAAGCATAATGTGGGTGTATATCAAACCCGTCAAGTGAAGTAAAAGTTACGAGCATTACAACAGAAGCCACAACAAAAACTGGGGCCAGCATCGAAGCAGTGTGAGCATATAGCAACCCTATTAATATACACGTATATCCACACCGCACTAGTGACTATCAATCGAGTTCTATAACATAGCACAATTTTAGATTGTCTCAGTGCTTATTGAGTCCGTTCTACACGTTACGACACTTTGATACTCGTAAATTTACACTTTACACTCGAGTCAACTGTAAAATGGACACTAATATGTAGCGCACACACA
Organism: Mythimna albipuncta; assembly: GCA_929112965.1. NCBI lineage: Eukaryota > Metazoa > Arthropoda > Insecta > Lepidoptera > Noctuidae > Mythimna > Mythimna albipuncta. Next base: position 6,704,941 of record OV815969.1, on the reverse strand, counting down.
AACTTTACGTTCGTGCTAATCGGATGCGCCGTCGTTGGCGTCCTCTAAAAAGCTGAATTTATTCGATGCAACGAAATTCTGCAACAAAAGAAAAAAACCATTAGCCAACTCATTATACAACTATTAAAAATACGATATCATGAAGATGTTATATTTCAAAGAACTAAAGGATTGAATGAAGGGTACATACGGGTTTTTCCTGTTCTTTCATCTTAGGCATGGTTTTGTCGTCTATTTCATCGTGCCTGTCTCGCGAGCGGCTGGGTCGCGCGCGGCCGTTGCGCTCGTCGCGCGCGACGTCTTCGTGTGCGTCGCGCTCCTTGTGATTATCTCTGTCCTTGGGCGTATCTCTGTCCTTGGGTGTATCTCTGTCCTTGGGTGTGTCTCTGTCCTTGTCTCTCTCGCGAGAGTCTGGGCGACGGTCGCGCTCGCCGTCCCTGTAGTCCCTGTCGTCTCGCCGGTCGCCGGAATAGTCGCGTCGCCTGTCACCGGAGTAGTCGCGGCGCCTATCGCCGGAGTAGTCGCGGCGCCTATCGCCGGAGTAGTCGCGGCGGACGCGCCTGTCGCCGGAGTAGTCGCGGCGCTCGGGCTCGCGCTTGTCGCGGTCGTCGCGCTCGCGCCGCTCTCGGTCGTCGCGGTAGTCGCGCCGGTCTCGGTCGTCTTTATAGTCGCGCCTGTCTTTGTCGTCCTTGGAATAGTCGCGTCTGTCTCGGTTATAGCTGCGGGAATCTCTGGGACGGTCGTCTGCAGATAAAAATGTGAATTTAATAAGATACTTAATTTTATTTTTCAATAGTTACAGTGTTAAGATTCGAATTCATAGTGTTTTACTTACCACGTTTTGGAGGAGCACGGCGTTCGCCAGAGTGATCGTTCTGTAAAGATAGAACGATAATTAAATTATTATTGTCTTCATATAAAAATCGTATGGAACAATTTATTTCAATTATTAGGGATAAAAAATGCAAGTAGATGGTTTAACTGACCCTCCTTCCCCAACGTTCCTTATCTTCACCTCCGCGTCGAGCTTCCTCTTCTTGTTTACGAAGACGTTCTTCTATTTCCCGTTCTCTGAGAAAGTATAATACAATTAATTAGTTGGCTAGCCAATGCTTGTAATGTGCATTACAAGCTTGTGGTTTTAAATAAATGTAGGTATAGAGCGACCGAGTCTAGCACAGAGCATGAACCGGTGTCTAGTTAACCGATTCAATCTAGCACATGTTGCGACAACAACCTAATAAAAATCGAGGCATAAATATCTCGATATTTATAGTATGTGCTTTGGGATGATTCACTACACTTCGGTACCTGAACCTAACCAGTACGTTTTCTAAATGGGTCTATATCTTGAGTTGGCTGATTGAGGCTCTGTTGTTGTCGATTGCCTGTTTTGGGGTTAGACTTTTAGTGTGACCAGGCTTTCAGACGCAGCTAAACTTCACAAATCAATTAGTGGTTAATAAAATAAGATTACTGAGATTTTTTTTCCTAAGGGCTAAGTATCGGGTAGTGGATTCTGTTATTAATTATGCATCTAATTAATGCCACAGTATGTTAAGTGCACTGATTGAGTGAATACAGGATGACTTACAGATTACAGAGAGTTGTCTTGTTTATGTGAGTTTACATGTTTGTAAACACACCCACAGTGAAGCAACTATTGTTAAATAAAAATAAATCATACTTGGCTGCAGTGTCGACAGGTTTGGCGGCCCCGAACACCTTCTCAGCGGACACAGGTTTGGGCGCCACCTTGTCGGGCAGCTTGTCGTCTGGTGCGGCGCCGTCGGCGGGGCGCGCGCCCGCTTCCGGCTCGCGCGGGACGGTGCGCGGCAGCAGGTTCAGCTTCGGCCGCTCGCGGGGCTTCGCATCTAGGGACAGAACAGAAATGGTACCAATAAGATCAAGGGCCACATCGTGACATGTTAAAATGTCAGACGTGCTAGCGAGAAAGAAGGATGGAGGTAATACAGCCTATCTATATAGCTCCAAACCTTTAATAGTTCAATTTAGGTCGTAAAATAGATCGCGTTAAAAGCTCGTGGTAGGGCCTTTAAATAAAAAACGGACAAGAATGTTCACGTGGGAGTGATCTTAGTCCAGATTACATTTGGTATAAGCTGATTATTTGATCAATGTCTACGGAGAGGCAATTTTTTCGAAGGCTTGTTACATTGAATTCGTAGAGAAAATACGCGTAATTGCTAAATGAAACAATATTTTCATTATGCCTTCATTCTTTGAAGTATTGAGTACCCACTATACCAGAAGTGCGTAGCTTACACTAGACTAATTGAAAACCACATGATACAAGAAGTAGACTTGAGTAGATCGGTAAGATTTCAAACAAGAGGCACATGGAAACTTGACATGAATCACATTATGGAATGATATAACACATAAACGAAAACGATTAAGTTATATTTAAGGTAATCTATTATATGAATCTTGTTGTGAACAGACTGTAATAAAATATGTTTATAATAAGCATTTGTTTGGGCAAAATAAATAAAATGATAATTTACCTTCTCTGGGAGGTGGATCGCGTTCACGATCACGATCTCCAAAGTTTCTGCCACCGAAGCCGCGGCTCTCTCGACTTCTAAACAAACAATGAGACTATTTAAAAGGGTGATCTTTCAATACATATATAGTTTAGCCAGTTTTTGATTTAGTTTAGTATGTCTGGTACTTTTAGCTTATGTGAGAGTTATAGTAAAACATTTCTTGAAAATATAATGTTAGAAACTGCTAAACTTAGTTAGACGAGTGCTGAACGAGCAAGGCGGAACAAATAAAAGCGGTTTTGAGTTAGGAAATCGTATTGTTCAAACAATTGATAACACAAATATAAAACAAGCCGACAAGCCCGAGACGAGGCGGCGCAAGTCTCAAAACATACAAGTTTGCATAAATTGACATGTGTGTGTCAAATTATTCAGTGTGATGCGAAAAGAACAGTTTTCCCCCACAATAACCATCCGATGTGGGGATGCTTGCAGGAATCATATTTTAAGCTGTGGATATGTATTGACCTAGATGTTGATGCGAAGTTCCACTCACCCAAAGCCGCCCCCGTCTCGCTCGGCGGTGCGGAAGCCGTCGCGGCCGCCGTAGCCGCTGCGCTCGGGACGCTCCTCACGCTCGCGCCCTCCGAACCCACCACCACCGCGATCTCTACCTCTGTAAACATAAAACAATATTAAAATATTGTGATAGAAGTCTTGAGGAAAAGTACTGGCTAAAATTGGATATTCCACTTTATTTTACTTAGTCAGTTAATCATTACTTCAAAATAAATCTAATTCTGAATGTTAATGACTATAGTGTTGTATCTAAAATCAAATACTGGTGATGTTGCAAGGTAGCCCACAACTACTTTTATTTTGATTAAAATATTGACGGCCATAAAAGGTGTTTATTTACAGAATTGTAATCTTATAACTCATAAATAAAACCCTTTTAATTTGTGGTGTGAAGTCACGTTCATCAGCACATCACGTATAGCACATAGTTTAGATTAAGATATTATATAGATAAGCTGTGTTCGTAGCTTTATTAGCATAGTGTAACATTGAACTATGTTTAAATATATTACCAATTAAAGGAGGAACATCAGTTGACTTTTGAGAAGTACACATCACATTATTTACTTAACCCCTACATCGTATCTAACGCTATTGAATGGCTATTTTATGAAAAAGCTACCCAGGAGCATAGATCTTCACAAGGAATAATCATAGCCTGAATACGCGATCGTCGCGGGCATTCCTTTAGTTAACCCGAACTCGTCGATCGCGTGTTCGAGCTATAATCGCTTTCTATCAGGTCAACACCTAATAAAACTCGATGTACCATTTAAAGTTCGATATAAATGTAGGTATAGAGCGACCGAGTCTAGCACAGAGCATGAGCCGGTGTCTAGTTAACCAATTCAATCTAGCACCTTGTTACATAACGATTTATATAACCACATAAATATCGAGGCATAAATATCTCGCTATTTTTGTAATGTGCTTGGACTAGTTATTATTTCATAGCCACCTGAGTGTGAAAATATTAACTTACTGGCTCGCACGTGTTGTGGAAATTAAAATTAAAAATATTACCTTTTGAATCAATTGTAAATTGAGAAATTGGGACTCTCAAGTTAAGGCCAGAATGACGAATTCATAATCATAGCGTATCTATACAACTTACTCAAAGCGATCCCGTCCGAACGAGTCCCTTCCGCCATACGGTGTCCGTGCAGGCTCGGGGGCCGCGGCGCGGTCTCCATCGCGCCAGCCACCCGGCCGGTTGTCGGCACTCGCTATATACACAAACAAATACTATAGCGTTACATAGACACAGATGATTAAACGCTTTGATAAATAATATCACTCAGATTTAAGTACCTAATGGTAGGAGCAAACCAAAGACTAGTCTGAATTGAGTTATAGCTATGCTATGTCACATATTGAACTAAAACAGCCGGTCAGAGGATATTCCAGGGGCTAAGAGGGTCAATCTCGTCCATACGGAGTCCTCAACGAAACCCTCGAAGCCCGAGTTTCTGGTTACCTCCTACTGCTATAAGCAGTACCCCTTGCTGAAGGGTTCAGTGCCAACTCGCACGCGTGACCTTTACTCAGACCTTCCCGAGGCGGGTTGAGTAACCCAGATCGCCGATTTTATTGTCACAAGATAGTATTGTAAGTATCAGTGCACACAAACGCATCGTAAAGCAAACGAGGTTGCAAACGGCAGTGCAACACAAATAACAATGACGACTCGACTAGAGGTAATAAATCGGCAATCATGTACTCTGTGAGTGCGCCCCAAGTGTGACATTACAGTTAGCTCCACGCATCAAGTTACTTATCATCATTGTGAATTAGTCTAAAGGAAAATATAGAAATAAACGATTTTTTTTTTTCGTATATAGGTATCTTTTAAATATAAATTCGTTTTGTCATGAACAATTTATGAAGTTTCCAACTGGAACGAAGCAACATAATTCGCACTAAAATTACTTGCGCAGTACGTTATACTGCCGAGTCAAGCAATTTTAAAGACCGCTATGAAGGTAATAAAGTCGCATAACAACTAAAGCCCACGAAAAGGCTTTTTGTGGGAAATTGGAATTTTTTAGTAGGCCCGCAAAATTATACGTGTATTACGTCATCCAGACTAAGTCATGTTACGCAAGGGCGCGTCGCTGTCGTTTTAATTATGTATGTTGCATGATAAATAATTAAATATTTTATTTGTCTGACATTCTAGAGGTGCTGAAAAAAAAAAAGATGTTGGAGTCATATAGTTATCCTATTACCAGTCATGTTCACCACCCCGCTTACAGGCCAGCATTTTATTACAGTATTTAGTTCCTTATTGATTCAGGGGAAGAGGTATAACAAGGGCACTGGTTGGTACATTGATGGTGAACATAACAAGAGTACCTATATTTTTACCATTTATTTTCGCTTCCAGTGAATTAAAAAAATTACACCCTATATGAAACCATGTCCTGACAATTAGAAATACAGCAAAAAAAACATGTCGACTGAGTTAATTAAGACTAAGAACTAAGTTAATTAAGATTTTTATCTATATGAAAGACAGATGTAATACTCACAGTCCCGCTCGCGGTCCCTGTCGCGGCTCATGCCGCCGCCCATGTCGCTGCGGTCCATGGGCCCGCGCTCGGGCCGCGGCCGCTCGTCGCGCCCCGAGCGCCCCGACGTGTCGGGCATGGCGCGGGGGCCGGAGCGCCAGTCGCCCATTGTGCGTTCCGGGTCATATTCCCTACACAACACATAACTACATTTTAAGTCTGTAGGTACACATTTTAGGTATAAAACTCAAGTTTATTAGAGTCGTGTCGCGTCGCTTTGATTGTTCTACAACAGCAATCAATTCAAGACAAGCAATTTGATAACATTGTAAAAAAATAGGAGTGCTGTTTTCTGCCGTGGCAGTGAGAGTTTCTGCCAGAGAGTGTTAAGTCAGAAAAGGCAATTTCGAGATTCTTAAATCTATATCTCCCTATATTTATTGTTTGTGAGAAAACTATACTTGATCCTCTGAAAATCGAATAAGTAGGTATATAAGTCGATTTTACTTAAAAGTACAAAAGTAAGAAATTGAAAAGCCTTATTTTTTCAAAACCGCATTTTCTAACTTACTGCTCTCTCGCTTACCACGGCATTTTTCATTCCGCGAGGAATATTGTGACAATTTTATTTATGAATAGTTTATAATATTTATGACAGCATACAAAGTAATTCCTAAACAACCAGTTTAACTCCTTGGATTAAATAACAATAGTTTTCAATACATTCAAAAGGAAACAAAGAGTGTTTTTACCTGTCCCGGTCGGATCTGCCGCCCCTACCCATTCGACGGTCGTTGTCTTGGGTAGAAACCTCTATTCTTATGCGTCTCCCGCCTATTGTCTATAAACAAACGAAACTAGCTTACAATCGGTAGTAGACACAATACGAACCTTTTTTCAATGGCTCACAAAGTTACATTTGCAAAATTAAAATGAAATTGTAAGGGAATAATAGAGACATTCTTGTCTGCATGTTCCACAGTTGGGCTTTCTTGTAAAATTGTGTAGATAATATTATTGCTTGGTATACTACTAGTATACTTATGGTAATGAAAAATACACTACCTGGTTTTTGGCACTTTAACAACTGGTACTTACAAATCACAATAAAATATTCTGTTATTGATTTTAAAGGGATTAAGGAAATTTGAATTTGCTACATAAATGTAAGGTAATAATTATGGCACATATTCTTACCAGGTCTGCAATGTTCATAGCATTTATGAGACTCTCTCGATCTTCAAAGTCAATACATCCATAGCCTTTGAGACGGTCACCCTCGCGTGGGACTCTCAAGTTGATAATCTGTTTTAAAAGAAAATAAATACATTATTGTGGGATAAAATTGGAATGATACTATGAATGCTAGCAGGGATGAACTTGTTTAAATATTGAAGTATTAAATTCCATTTTGTATCTCAATGTGTGTGCATCATTTCAACATTATGTTTGCAAGCATATTTTAATAAATAACTGATTAGAAATAATAATTATTTTAATTTAACTAGTATCTTGCCACATTTTGGCTTCTGGCATGCTTAAATTATGTAACAGTATCAGATACAAGATCTATATTCAAATGACATGTAAGTGATAAACTTGTATTGTAAGAAACTGGTTTTATTCAGTCTTCAAGGCTGTTTGCACAGAATTACTTTCTATTTATTACAGATATTCTTAAGTGATTAATTATTTTATTATTCTACATTATCTTAAACTCATGCACATATAAGGTTTCTGGACAAAAGTACGGTAATAAAACAACATTAAACAATTAGCATGAATTAACAATAAATTATCCACTGTTGACTTAATTATATACTAGCTTTTGCCCACGGCTTCGCATGTGGACATAAAATATAGCTCTCATAAAATATAACTCAGGAATAAAGTAGTTTTCTATTGGTGAAAAAATTTTTGCAATCATACAAGTAGTTCCGGAGATTCTCCTACAAAAAAAAAAAAAAAGACACAACTACCTCTTAACCAAAAAATAGCCAAAATTATAGTGTTACTATTAAAAATGAATGTCATACAGAGTAGTGAACACAATCTAGATTAAATTATATTGCAGAGCTTGACTGACTACTGATTAAAAATTTTTATGAAACTATGCTCCAAGTGCCTGTTTTAAAAACGCAAAATACTATAAATTAGACAGAATGACGCAATTGGATGGTGTACATGTCTAGCTGTGACCTCCCATGATCAATAATTTGGGTAAAGCAACTATTTTACTTGTTGCCCTTGGTTACCAAACCTCTGATCGGTAACACTTCTGTAAAATTTCATGCATGTCTTTTGTTTTTACTTTTCTACAATAATATTATAAAGAAGTAGTTTTTTTTTGTATGAGGTAATCTCTCTGATCGCAAAAATTTTTTTCACCAATATAAAGTTGCTTTATTCTTGAGTGATATAGACTATATTTTATTAATGCGGGTGAAGCCGTGGGCCAAAGCTAGTCTATAATAATTGGGCTTCATAGTCTGCCCAATAGGCCAAATAATGAGATGCTCTGAAAAGGAAATATGGAGTTATAATAATGTTACCTTAAGTCCATCAAAGAGCTCAGTAATAGCACTTTCGTCAACATCGTAGGGCAGGTTAGAGATGTGTGCAGTGAAGGGCGGGCGACGAGGGATGGACTCGTCATCCACCGCCAGGCCGCCGCGCGCCGCCCGCGACGCCGACGGGAGCACCACCGGCGCCCGCTGGCGCGAGGAGTACCCGCCTCCTCCATATGAATTTTCAGCTAAGACCATATTGATGTTGTTACTTTACACAATCAGTTAATTTTTTTAATAATTTACTTCTGAGAAGATCCTTTTTAGATAGGTTTCTTGTTTTTTAAGATTTAGCACTTGGGTTATCATATTTTTGTATGTCATGGTTCATTTGGTCAGATGTCCAGTTCATTGGAATAAGTGAGCAGTGGTGCTGTGTTTAATACCTTAGGATTAATTCATTAAACCCCAAGCGAACACCGGCGTTCGTGCACCTATTGTCTTCCTATTGTGTCTGTAATTTCCACGATTTGAAAGGTTAATCATTAAGAAATGATAACCTTTTCTGGTGACAGAGTAACAGGATGTATCTTATTCTTCTCATAATTATGGTTCAAAGAGAATTTATGCAGAAATCAAAACCATTATTTTAAATAGACCAATTAAACTGCACACACACATACACACTTTTAAATTGTCAAAATGTTGATCAGTCCCAAAAAGTGTTATGATTTCTGTTTTCAGCATTGAACATGTTAGGAGTGTTTTGTTTAGAGAAATATTATTTGCTGCATTTTATATCTTAAGCAAATAAATTTGAGGTTGCTCAAGCAATTATAATAGAAAATAGTTTAGCTACATCTCACATTTACTTAATGCATTGCTTCATTGCTTCTTTGTTATAGCTTTGAAGAGGTTATGTATCATTGATTTTACAAGCTCAATGGTCTTCAGACATATACTGTATCTAGACCTAAGCATTTTAGGCTTATACAAAAATATAACAAGTATACTCTATATTGTATTTTTGAAACTGCAAGTTTTAACAAAGAATAATGAAAAATGAATGCATTTTACTATGTAACCTATTATTGTTATCAAACAAATAGTAATCAACACATGAATAATGCCTGCACAAGCAGTTGTTATCTAAAGTGGAAATATTTACAAGAAACTAATGATGCTTCAATAATATTGTTCGAGTTAAAATACCAGTTATGCTCAGTGCAGGGAGAATACAACTTAGTATGGAAACAACCAATAAAAATTAACAGTTCAATAATGAATATGATTATAAAAACATACTATGACCCTCAGAAAAATCAGGGAGCAAGCCAATGAAAGACTAGTCTGAATTGAGTTATGACCGGAGTCATCTCGTAGATTAGGCTAAAAGTGCTGGTCACAGGGGTTTCCAACAGTGAGCGACATTCACACCTCCACCTTGCCCCACAGGCTGGGCCTCATAGGCTAAACATCACACTGTACTTTCTGGTTCCCCCGCCTTCCCTTTGAGAGAAGCATCCGGCTAGAATGTTTAGAAACACAAAGACCTTTCCTCAGACCTTCCCGGGGCGGAAAGAGTGACAAGCACTCAGTAAGTGCGCCCCAAGTACGAGATTAACATTGGCTAGCCATTACCCTTTACATCATCATTGGGTCAACTCTTAAACGACAGCATTTTATTAATTACAGGAGAGTCGTGACAAAGAGAACATTATTATCACTTACGTTCTTCATCTACAGCGTCCGCCCAGTTGTGTGTTGCAGGGATTGTCGTCGGTTCTGCAATAATGTCTGTGATGCTGGCTGGAATCCATTTTGCCTTCTTTGATTTCTTGCCTGTAAAAATGTGACATGAAAGTCTGGTGATACTGGTGAAATATTTGTGACAGCTGGATGAAGTCTTAAAAAATAGAGGACAAGTTAATGAATAATGATGACGCATAGTAAGTGAACGACCTACTCCGATTTTGGAAAGCGGTTATTCGCGGACACATGAAAGGACAATTAATAAGCACTGGATTGATATACACCTGCAACTCAATTTTCTCACCTTCTCAGAATTAAATTAAGCCAATAAATGAAATAAAAAATTGGGTTATACGAGTAATAAATTGATTGGGAGTATTGAGAAATGTGGCCACGCGGTAAATCCAAACGTCCGCAGAGGTGAAATGATGACACGTTAGCATTATTAGATAACATTGTATAGCTTCCAGAAGGGATGCATTGGATAACTGATTCACATGCAAGCTAATTTAGGTATGAAAATACTATAATAAACTATAAAATGTAGTCAAATCTAAGTTTTTTTTCACGTGACAAAATTACTAGAACTAACCTGATGCGGCCATTGCACAAGGCTGGGGTCAGTGTTGCCAATAACGTAAAGACGTTTACATCCAAAAAAGTTTTTTTTTCTTTGCTCTATTTAGACAGGCTAAGGTCATTCACCAAACTGCCTAATAGTCAGCCTATAATTTGGTTTGGTAGAGTCTGTCTAATAAGTTAAACGACTTGGGTAATTATTAGGATTTAATGAAATCTGATGTAATCAACACGGGTTCAATAATCAAGGTTGATTAAGAGATAGAGATCATTGTTTACTAATAGAAGAAGCTTATAAAAAGTGCCGAATATAAGTATTTTTTAAATGATTAAATATTATACAAAATTCCCAAGTCGGTTGACTTATTAGACAGACTTATAGACGACTATATAGGCACACACGACGACGTCATGCTTATGGTCATAGTAGTTCACTGATGTGAAGGCTCATTTACACATTCGCGTGAGTGACGACTTTGCGAAGCGTAAACAGCGCGCTCGCTGTTTTTCATTAATGTATTTACTTCTGTTTGGGGTTTGCCTTGGCTGGTTCAGCGATTATATATTGTACGTAGGTACTACTACATACATAAAGAACAAACAAATTACTACGTAAAATCCGCGAGTGGGGACTTGTGTCAAGGCGTATAATAACTAAGCAGCCTTTCGTTAGAGAGTATTACATATTTTCTTTGCTGAAAGGCGTGCGATGCGGGGCTCGGGATAGGCCGGGATTTCGTCGTCGGCCAGCTGATTCCCCGCTGTCCCCGTACCCCTCGTTCCGTTCGTCCTCTCACTTGGCTATGTTGTAGGCAGTGATCTCAACAACTTCCATGAATTATATATGAAAGTTAAAAAAAAATAGATTTTGCCTTTGCAGCATCGACCGTGTACATAATAATTATACTTACTTAGCAATAAAGTAGCTAGCTTTATACAGATAAAAAAAAAAATAGCAATCTGACCAATACTATCATTACACTAACAAAAAAATAAAAAAATAAATAAAAGTAACGTCTTTATTTTATGTAGAACACAATGCTTTGCGTACTCTGCTGCTTACTCGTGTTTGACAAATAAACTAATTTTATCTTTCTCTTTTTCGTTCTTCGCCTCGTATAATTTATCTACACGAATATTTCGTCGATGTTATAAGTTTGTGGTTTCATCAAAGATAAGTTGGCGCGTGGCCGAAATTAAATTCTAATCGTTTGACGTTTATGTCAAGTGTCAGGAGAATGTGTTGTGTTCTGTGTTTTTTATCGTTTCTAAAGTAAATAGTCGTCATTATTATACCAAAAGTGATTGAAAGTGCTAGCAGGGATATTATCTTGAAAGTCAAACGTGTTTGAAAAGAGAAATGAGAAAATATTGGGTCTACAGTACCATTTTCCAAAATTAATCCCATTTGTCAAATATTTTTTCGGGTGACCATCACAATAAATTTTTCCTAAATATGCGTACCCGAGCGGTAACTAGCAAGTCAACAAAGTTTGTTGAAAATGGACTGCTACTATGTGCTTAAATCGCATTCAAGTGACTACCATGATGATATGAATTCTGAAAACTTCATCCACAAAAGAATACATAGTGCCAAATTTAAAATACAATGGTATTGTAATAATGGATAATTTGCATCATGCCACAGCACATAAATAAACAAAGCCCCTACAAGAGACAATACAAAGACTAGCGTGGAATTCTGGTGCTAAAAGTGCTAATTAATTTATTAAGATATTCAATTTTAAAGATTTACAAAGTTCTCACGATTTTTTAAAATAATAAAGGTAAAAATTAAATGAATAAATTCTACGCGCCAAGTTATCTTGCTTGCGTTCTACAAGACGAATGTGGTTATGGACGATAGATAAAGTACAATGCGTTCCAAATGAGAATAGGATCGCCCGCCACATGGCGGTACTACATAGTGACGTCACGATTTACTGTCAAATCGAGGAAATAATTTTTTTAAACATTAATAAATTTACGAAAAATTTAATTTATTTATGAACGAAAAAAGTTTAAACAGAATCCAGTTTTTCAATTTTACTTATCTCTAAGTTCTTTTTTGCCAAATTTTCTTCGATTTGACAGTACGACGAGACTTCATAACATAGGAATCGGTCCTATTCTCAATTGGAACGCGTAGTAACTTTGTTTACCATTAGAATGCGGATGTAACAAATATTCAGCGGCTATTTTAATTATTCTCAAACTGATACCTAGATGTATAAAATAGTTTTGTTTCGTAATGTATCTTCAAAACTTGACAGTAATAATATATGTGGAGTCATTGAACCAGTTGCCGAAAAAGCCGACTTGACACATTTGCTGCTAAACAAATACTGTAAAACTTAAGATTGTGCTATATCCACATTCTGACGGCACTAAACGTACGATGCCAGTCGACGCAGACGCATTTGTTATGTCAATGCGAGGACGTAACTTAAAAGACTTGGTATCTAAGCCGAAATTATTAAAAGGAAGAAATGCTGAAGCCCGCGTAATTGAAACTTGTTCATTTCTCTGTTGTATTTTTTTTTTTGTTACCAATTTGTTTTGATGGATGACATGATCATGGACAGTCCCTTTGATTATATTTAATGTCGGACAATTCATGATTTTTACTAGTCTGTATAAATGTCTCGTACATGCCATCTTCTGAGCACGGCGGGCGGGTTGTACCAGTGCTGAAAACCAGAGTTTCAAACATGTGCACAGGTTTTATTTTTCCTTTGTAATTTGAAAATAAGCGGTTTACGTATAAAATTACGATTAATTTAAACCCTGTTGTTATTTTCTTTGACTAAACAAAAACAAATCGTTAATATAGCACCTAAAAAGTATCAAACAAACAAAGTGTATGTATTGTGTTAACCACAATTAAATGGCATGGTATCCACTCGTGGTATATTAATTTATTAGAATATCATTGGGGTAACATGTACAATTGTATTTAGTACCTACATAAATATAGTATATAAGTAATCATCTGCTAATGTCTACCTAGGAAATGTTGATTAAGTCTTCAGGGTGTCGTTTAACGGCAATAGTAGATGGGTAGAATTTCTCTCACCGAAATTATTGATAACTTGTGATCTACTTTATAGCAGTATGCTGTAATTCAGCATTATATAAGTTCACTTACAACATTATGGGTGAACATAAGGGATTTATAAGAGCTATTACATATATGATTGCGTGTAACAAGCTGAATAGCATTACAAAAGTTCCACTATGTGCAGCAAAATGCATTATGTCATTTTTAATTAAAGCCACAGAATATTTATTGATTACTTTAAACACCTAGTTGCTCACGTGTTCTTTCTTATAATGACAGCGGTCTAAAAGCCCGCAAAAATCCTTAATTTACATTACTATTAATTGCTTTATGCTGAATAATAACTGTTAACGAACTGTTTAACTATATTAACGCTTGCAACATTACAGTGTGGTCTCCGGTGAAAACGTACTCTTGAGCTATTGCAGATATGAAGAATTATTACAGTATACTCGATACTGTAATATCTCTTCATAAATGCTAAAGTTACTGATGTTACTTTTTGTGACATCTTATAATGCAGTTTTGTGATCTAATAATAGCTACACCGATAAAGTCATGTGAGGCGACAACCTTGAAAAGAGAACATTCATCTTAATTTTATCAAAGAAGCTTTCGATATAGTCAACTGATTTGGATGAAACAAAGTCTAAATAATATATCAAGTTACATACAAGTTTAATAATGTAGTATGAAAGTTATCTACATCGATTTCGTACATTTATGTGATGCGTTCACAACTAAAGACTTTTTTACAGATTTTATGTATGGATGGATGGATTAAAATAGCCCAGGAATTTAGCATTTTTTTTTATGACAGGTCACTTTGCACTTAGATATTTTTGGATTGACTGGAATAAAAAAAAATGGTATAAAACTTTTTTCGAAATTAGTTATCAAAACACAAAGTACCTAATCAATAAAATAATAAATAGTCACAAAGAAAGAGTTTACTGGTTAGAACTTTTAATTGTAGGTAGGTACTACAAATCGAGGATATCATAGTTCAAAGTAAGTATCTCGTTAAAAAAGGGCAATATTGTAAAAATTGTAAGTCTACTATTAACTAGAGTAAATAGGTTTTCTTTTTGGCAAATAATTTAGCCAGGGGTAATGAGTCCCCTCATTTTTACTGGAATTTAGAATTTCAGTTTCAAGATTTTTTAACAGTTTTTTTTTATTAGCGAAATGTTAGTACAAAAAAGTCTGCTTACCCATCACGAATTCTCCTTTTAACACACACTAGAGACACACACAAGAATACACGAAATGAGTACTAGTATCAGTAGCCAATATTTAACTAATTTTAAGACTTAACCCGACTTTCTTTTATACTTAACGTCCGTCACCACAAATTTTTGGCTCATTTATGTCAAAACAGTACTTAACTAACAACACCTCTCTTTATTAATTAACTAATTCTCTAACTACCCTCATTAACTATTCACAGAATCGTTGATATAGTTAATGTTCAGCAAATTTCTTAATTATGTATTATACTCTTTGTGACAGAGTGCACATAGGCAAGCGGCGTGTGCGCGCTTGCCATGGACCACGGACTGTTATGCCACCCCAACTTTGTGTCCGCCATTACGGGCAACTACCTGAAATCGCGGAATAAAGGCTCTGCCCATCTGCCAACAACCCTACACCCCGCCTGCCGCACCCCCTTGCGGGGACGTAGCTACTTCCCGAAGCAGCACAATGGGGGTTTGAAACACTAGGGCCGTGGAGTCCGAGTCTTAGAGCATTCAATAATCTAACGGTACTAGTGCTCATAGAAAAGTTGGAGATAATTAGCAAACAGGTAGTCGACCTTTTTCACTTGAGAGAGCTGAGCATCTCTTTGGCCAACGAATCAGTATAGCTAACCAACGTGGTAATTTGATGCCAGCGTTCTGTGCGCTACTTCCGACTTCCATTGATACGGTGATTTTTATGATGCCCAATGAATTCTTTTGATATGTCTTTGTACGAATTTTCAGTTTGTACACATAGGTACCAAAGTAGTAAACAACTTAATAAATAGTTACCTACCTACTATCAGCAAATTCTAAAACAAAATTTCTTGCAAAACTAAATAAAATAAGTAATCATACCTATTAAATTGTTGTTTACTTTAGTATATTATATTTAGTTAAGTTTATACAAGTAGTTATACTCTAACATTTATTTATAATAAAAAAATACTTAAATATATAGCTGAAGAACTGTTATGCTAAGTTAGAATTAAAAAATCGTAGGGTAGAGTAGTGTAGAGTAGTGTAAAATAGTGTAAAGTAGTGTAGAGTAGGCTACAATAGGATAGGGTAGGTTAGAGTAGGGTAGAGTAAGGTAGAGTAGGGTATAGTAGGGTGGAGTACGGAAGAGCAGGGGGCCAATTCTCGATTTTAGAGATGGTGTCGAAATCGACAAAAATTTCTAATGACGTCATTTTTTCGACAAATTTTAAAAGTTGCTATTCTGGAGATTTCGAATTCGACATTTGTCGAAGGATAACGTTAGAGTTCATGTCGATTGTAGAGATAATGTCATTTGGGGTCCATTCTCGATTTTAGAGATGGTGTCGAACTCGACAAAAATTTCTAATGACGTCATTTTTTCGACAAATTTTTACAGTTGCTATTCTGGGTTGTCGAATTCGAAATTTGTCGCAGGATAACGTTAGAGTTCATGACGAGTGCTTCTGAGCAGTAGAGATGTTATGTCGATCGTAGAGATATGTCATTTCTGAGTTAATTCGTTGAATTTTGCTAGATTGTTAGTGCGTTATATCGTGTTTTCTTTGGTTTTTAAATAAAATACGGCTTGGCTTATATCGAATTGACGATTACGACCGTTCTCGGCGAAAATAATTACTTACAAACACAGTTTTACTGCCTTACAGCCTTCATAGGACATCTCAAAAAGTTCCAAATAGGTAAATCTTTTTTGGCGCAAGGAGTTCACCTAAACCTACAACTTTCACTGTCACAGTTCTTAAACACTAATTTACAGAAGTTATACTT
Source organism: Mythimna albipuncta (assembly GCA_929112965.1). Classification (NCBI taxonomy): domain Eukaryota; kingdom Metazoa; phylum Arthropoda; class Insecta; order Lepidoptera; family Noctuidae; genus Mythimna; species Mythimna albipuncta. Next base: position 6,688,435 of record OV815969.1, on the reverse strand, counting down.
TACAACAACAGTAGGTATTAGGTATCAATCACAATCACCACATTCGCAGTAATAAAACATTCATAAACGTTCGAAAATACTCAAAACGATCGCGGTTCGCGACAACACCGTGCGAATTCGCAATGTTTACAAACAACTAACAAACCCCGCGTTCCGAATTATATCGCGAATCCGACTAATACGCAATGTCACAAACAGTACTCAATAGTCCTTATATTTTGTGATTATTAAATTCGGTCGGATAATCGCTTTTGACGTAATTCGGAACTAAGGGAACGTAATATCAATACGACTGAATTAACTAGACAACTCGTTGTAACAAGATTCGTATTGCGCTATGTGCCTACTTAACTCATACGAGTTCACACGATGCGCGCCGGTATTGCCAACTGCTATGCTCAGTAGCTAGATAATTTGCAAAACGTTGCTAGATTGTTAGCTTTTTTTTGCCAAAAAGAAACTAGATTTGCTAAATTTTTCTGTAGGTAATTTAGGTTTTAATAAAATAACAATGGGAGCGCGTGACGTTCATACCCAAACCTATAATTGCTGCCAAAATTTAGTTTAAGCAGCGTATGTTTTGTGACCGCGGTAGCGCCGCACGCACTCTCCACTGGCTGGTATGCTCCATGAATAAAACCCAACAACACACGATAAAATACGAGTAACGTGTACTCTTTTGGTTTAGAACTATAATATTCTTCTGTCATGTCTTGACGCAGTAGGAAACAAGGAATTCTGGGCTAACGCAGACCTATGGCTGTACCTGCAATAGCATCTTTGATCATAGATTCTCTTTGAGTTTTTATTTATAAGAAACTAAAAAAAAAAAAATAGCTATAGAATAAGAATAGAATAAGAATAGCTGTAGAATAAGAATAGAATAAGAATAGCTGTAGAATAAGTATAGCTTCACGTCTCATGATGAAATGAAAAAGTACTAGAAAAGTAGCTAAAAAGTTTAGCTACAAGTTTAATTAAATTGCAGCTGTCTGCCACCAAATAATAGCTGTAAAATTTTAAGTTGGCATTACTGGGCGCGCGGCTCGGCACTCGGCGCTGTCTGCCACCAAAAGATCTAGCTATAAAGTTGCTAAGTTGGTATCACTGGGCGCGCGGCTCGGCGCTTTCGCGCTATATTGCTTTCCCGTTTTGACCACGCTGTTGTCGTTGTCATTATCTTCACTCGACTCGACATTTACGTGACATTTATTTCGATTTTGACTGAGAATACGGAATTCTGCTCGATTCGACATTTTTTGGTAGAGATAGAGATATTTTTGACAGACATAAACTTGCAATGTCGAACCCGAGATAAATTGGCCCCCTGAGTGAATTCGTTAAATTTGGTTATATAGTTAATTGTTAGTGCGTTACATTGTGTTTTCTTTGGTTTTTAAATAAAATACTACTTGGATTCTCATATTGGATATTCGATTTGCTCTGTGATTTGTTCATTGTGTATTTTCTTGAAACGACGACCTTCGCGCACAATAACGGACTCAGTAATTTGTGTATCCACGATTGTACTTACTTTTCGCCAACTATCCCAAGACTTTTTGTATTTTTTCCCTCCATGTTGTTTAAAATATTATATGAAACGTAAAAGTTTGGACAGCACAGCCCACCAAAGAAGTAAACAAATGAAAAGTTTTGAAGGAACCACAAATTCTACAACTATCATAACTATCAGCTGATTATTTTTAGACTAAACGAATCGTTTTATATTTAGTCAGCATTTTAAAACCAAATCATTCATTCACTCATAACTACATAAAACGGAAAGTGTATTCTTCCTAATGGGAACATTATCTTCACTTGACATTGTTGTGATATTTATTTCTATTTTGACTGAGAAGTGACTGAGAATACGGAATTCAGCTCAATTCGACATTTTTTGGTAGAGATAGAGATATTTTTGATAGACATAGAGATAGACTTGCCATCTCGAAATGGCGAAAATCGAGAATTGGCCCCCTGGAGCGAAGCCGCGCAGGCAAAGCTAGTATTTTATATACTCTGGTTGAAAGAGAAACAAAGGTATCAAATCGATTAGGCCTAATTTTAAAAATAAAAAATACAAATATTTTTGAATTTAGAACACAGAAAATTAGTAATTTGTTGGTAATAACAAATTATTGTGAAAAATAGGCATAGCCTATGTCACTAACGCATAAAGCAGTATTCTATCGGTGAAAAAAAATTAGTAGGTAGTACTTACAGAGATTACCTACAAACAATATATATAAAAAAAAAAAACTTTATCTCTTTATTATATTAGTGTAAGTACATATTTAATTTTCGTTGGTAGTTTTTATAGTAATGTACATCATATATTTTTTTTAGTTTTATCATTCTCTTATCTTGGAAGTTAGAGGGGGGGGGGGGGGACACACATTTTACCACTTTGGAAGTGTCTCTCGCGCAAACTATTCAGTTTAGAAAAAAAATGATATTAGAAACCTCAGTATAATTTTTGAAGACCTATCCATAGATACCCCACACGCATGGGTTTGATGAAAAAAAAATTTTTGAGTTTCAGTTCTATGTATGGGGACCCCCAAAATTTATTGCTTTTTTTCTATTTTTGTGTGAAAATCTTAATGCAGTTCACAGAATACATCTACTTACAAAGTTTCAACAGTATAGCTCTTATAGTTTCGGAAAAAAGTGGCTGTGACATACGGACGGACAGACAGACAGACAGACAGACAGACATGACGAATCTATAAGGGTTCCGTTTTTTGCCATTTGGCTACGGAACCCTAAAAAGCATATGTGGAGCTAAAAAAAAAACACAAGGGTGATATACATAGCATGTTGAACCTAATCGTAGTACGATAAGGGCCAGTTTTCGAGAAACTGTATTAAAAAAAAATCACCGTTGTTTATTGTTAAGCCTGTGATGAAATCAGAAATAAATAAAACCCTTGTTGTGATAAATGAAAATATAACACGAGTGTGTAAGACATTGCATGTTGAAATTAAGTGTATTGAAATAGTACATGATTTTGATTTGATGCAAGTGCAGAAAGTTTGCCTTTGCAATTGAGGCGAAATTCACCCGAGCCGTATTTATAGGCGAGGGTGTTACCAGTGTTATGGAGCCGATTGCTGCATTGACAAATCTCAACGTGTATATCAAGCGACGTTTTTCAATACACTTACGAAGAACTACTTTCTCTTAAAAATTACGACGCATTTTTGTTAATTTTGTTCTGAAGATAATTTTCCAAAGTTGTCATATATTTTAGTATTGATTTAGATGGCAGCAGCGCTATCGCAAGTATTTTTTTAAATAAAATCGTATTCCTTGTTGATAAATGAAAAAAATAACACGAGGGTGATATAAGTTCATTGCATGTTGAACCTAATCGTAGTGCGACAAGAGTCAGTTATGCCTCATTTTACCATTTTGCACACAACACAGCACGTCCTATCTGGGAGCACTGGAATGTTAATTATGTAGATAATTTTAAAGTAAGGATATTATTATGGCTTATGTTTATTGTTGTTGTGAGGATCGTAGCAGGTAGAGTTGTGTAGTTATCTGAACACACTTTTAAAAATATTTAAACCTCAGGTCAGCAGCTTTATTCATGCTTCCCCGTGATGCTTCCCAAGGCTTTATTTCCACGCGCGCCTCAAAGACTGTCTTTTAATATCTAGCCATTATATTCAGGTTTGAAAATATTTATCATCTTCACAGTTGCAATGTTCCAAAGACTAGCAATGTAATTCGCCCGTCGGAACTGTTGCCAAAGCTCACTTTTGCAAGATGGTAAGTTGCTAGCAACAAAGTTTATTAACATCAGAAATCATATAATTGTTGATAAACAGTTGAAGTCTGGCAGCATCTACAACAATTATTCCAGGAACGTTGTTTAAATCACAAGATATTTTTTTGTATTATTTTAAATATTGAGTTTAGGGGATGATTGGCCCCTTGGTTCGGTCTGTCTTCTTGTAAAAGGTTTTAAAATAGTTGTTGGTGAACATAAATAAAAATCAAGCATGAGCATTTACGTGAAGTTATGTCATTATTTTGGGAGCTTTAAAGAGTCTGTAAAGCAATACGGCCCACGGAATATGTCTGGGAGTTTTAAAGATATTGCCTTTTTTTATGGTGCGATAAATCATCCAATTACAACCCCTGCTCTTGGGCGGAGCGGGAGATAGTGTCAGACTCTTACTGACTAAAAGACCCACCTCGTTACTTCTAGCCTTCATACCGGGGCTCGAGTTCCCTTTCGGATAACCCTGGCCCCAGTAGGCTTCGACCAACAAACAATAACTCCTTGAAGCGCGCGGGAACAGTGCACGCCTTCGACGACTTGGGCTTAGTCTGGACAGTTACCGGACGGCCGGACAGCGAGCTAACCATTGCTCACTATCCACAAGCCCGCGCCTATAGTGTGCTACTAGCATCTCACCGAACTTTCAGTTTTAGTTTTGACCTAGTTCAGAAAGCAGAAAGAAACAGGTTTCAGCCTAGTTCCGAAAAAAAATTAGGTAGTTTCGGCCCAGTTTTGGTTGCCATCCAACCGTAATATGGCTGGTACGGAAACTGAATTGATTGGACTCGTTATATTGAACTTTATTTACCTACTAGGTTAAAAGGTAGTATACTTTTGAAAGTACCTCAAATATCAGAGACTATTATATGAATGTATACCTACTATAAAAAGTGAAAAATATCGTCTGATTAAGAGCGTGCAAACCCGTGATACATTTTCATTATTTTTCATAAAACCGCTCTTACGTGATTATGACGTTATTACATATCTTTCTATAAATATTTTGGAAAGAGATATCTTAATTGTAGATATTATCTAGTTTCTATTGAAATCACATCATAAATTTGTCTAAAGCTAATCCAATGAAGATCTCTGAAAATCTGCTATTTTCTGTGAAATATGGCCCTTCATAATGTGCTCATAAATTAACAATAATATAGCCTTTTATTCAGATTCTTAATACAAGTATAAGAAAAACTAATAATACATAGAAAACTTGAATAATGTAAATTAAAAAAAAAAGTTTTTTTCTTATTTTCTGTAGATCTGTTTGCCAGTTGGCAAAAGCCTCCTCCAATCTTTTAAACTCATATCTTTCTTGAGCCACTCTGTTCCATGTGACGCCTGCCACTTGTCTTATATCATCATCCCATCTTTTTTGTGGTCTACCACTTTTCTTTTTACCTTCTCTAGGATACCATCGTGTCACAATTTTGCTCCATTTGTCTTTTCTTTTTATCATATCTCTAATTGGGAAAACCTCGGTATCAATGTAGACGGTGCCTCACTAACACATTTAAGTATTATTCGCTAAATCCCCGGAAGACTTAGAAAAAATGATACATGAACAGGCAATGGAAAACGAAAAGGTAGGAACCCGGAGAAAACAAGAGTAATGGCAAACGGAGAGAAAATCAATATATTTATCAAACAACAAAATTGATTAAACAGACATGATGAAATTGATTATAATTATATATTTACGAGTACTTGGGACAACTAATTGCACATAATAATCCAATGCACAAAGAAGTTGAAAGAAGAATAACTAATGTCTGGAGGAGGTACTGGGGTTTGAAAGCGATCATGAAAGATACAAACCTTATGAAAATAAAATGCAAACTTAAATACACCTGCATACTACCAGTTCTCACAAATGGTAGTCTAACATAGACCTTATCACAAAACTATGACTACCAAACTTGTAACCTGCCAATACGCAATAAAAAGGAGCTTGATCAATGCGAAAAAGTCAAACCGACTAAGAAACCGAGTGGAAAAAAAGCAAAACAAATACAAAGACATAACGTGCAAAATTAGAAGGCTTTCGTATGCCGTAATTAGAGACACAATTAAAAATATTGGTTATGGCGATGAACCGGGCATATTATGATAAGAGCTCATAAATAAAAAAAAAAATGTTTTTTTATTCCGAAATCTTTAAAAGTTTTTAAAATAAACCCGTATTTTCGTAGGAGTGGTTTTAGTCAGTAAGAGCAGGAGAATTCATTCGATGATTTACCATTCAAAACAAACCCCTTACTAACAAACAACATTGCATTTTTACTTATATAATTATATACTTTTATTGATTTGCATAGTTAGAGTATGAATAGGTATACCATACATGTGGAGAGGGAGAGGACGGTTACAGAAAAGATGGATGGGTTGCGTGAGAAGTGATATTAAAGAAAACGGAGTCAGTGATGATAGCGTGACGGATGAAAGCATAGAACGGAAGAATAAACGTATTATGCTGACCCCAAGTATCATGGGACAAAGGGAGGAAGGAAGATAATGATGACACATAAGATTTGAATAAGATTAGCATAGGGTAAGAGTAAATTACGAAACTGGTTAAATTTCGTAATTGACTTTTAAGATTTGAATAAGATAAAAGTCAATTTCGAAATTTCCATCTTTTTTTTGTTTTACCATTTTCAATATTTAATACCGATCGGTACTCGTCTGTGTATTTTAGCTGCCTAAACAAAAAGTTTTTAAATTCGCGTTCAACGTGTAATTTAATTCGTTCGTAAAGGTTTCCTCAAGGCACTATTATGAGCCCCTTTTTATTTTCGACCTAAAAAATCTTATAAATCTATTGAATTTGTTTGGTTCTTTTCTATCATGCCATGGTCACAAACGTTCGTTGAATAGGTAATAAAATAAATGATTATTAGTTTTAAAAAAATCTGATTAGGTTATAAGATAGTCTGCAGTATTGTCTGGTACGTATATATACGTATATTAATACGAAACTAATTCTATTGTTTCAGTTGACGTAAAATGCTTTCTGCACCTGCATTTGTAGACAAAGCAAGGTTAATTGGCCTTATTTCATGTCGCGATGCCTTCATTTCTTTGCAGCCTTGCCAAGATGACTTTTTAAGCTCAAATTGCGTCATACTCAAGCATTGTCTTTTGATTTCTTCGGTGTAGATATTGTTTTTAATTCTAATAAGTCACGATATCTGAGGGATCTAATCTGTATCGGAAAACTAGCCTGCATTGTTCGTGAAACTGCGCGCCTTTTGTCACTATGCGCTCTTCGTTTCTAGGAACAGCTTCACCTAAATACATATTTAAAGTGTTGTTAAATCAGCGTTCACAACCGGAATACTTCATATCGAAATATTACATGTCTTCGTATAAGATTTGATCATCGATTAGATAAAATAATACTTATTAACTGAAACGAAATAAACATTTTTTACAACTTCTAGACAATAGAAAACGACCATAATCGAAAGCTTTCATTTCCTCTAGACCAGAAAAACAAAGTCGCGTTTTGTGGCGATGTCTCATGAACATTCGTAATATACCGTCTGGATCTTATATCATGTCGTTCTCAAGCGATGGCTCGCCGGCGGACGACGGCTCCACCAGCAGCGGCCGTCGCACGGCCACACCAGACGTAATGTGCTCGCGATAGATGGCATTCAGGTCGGGCGACGATACGGTGCGGACGCGCGGACTCATATTTCGAGCGCGCACATCTCGATCGTTAAAAATTTCTATCGAAAGTTTTTTGTTATAAAGTTTTTTTAGTCTCAACGGTTAGCCTTCCTAGCGGGTGCTAGTACTAAGATAAAAATAAAAAGTAAAAATTTTAAAAGCTCTGTCGCGGTCTCCTTTCTCTGTTGTGCTTGCCAATACATTGAATTTTGTTACGAGGTGACGTTAGACGTATAAACACTGTGCCGGTGATAACGGAGAATGATGTGAATAGTGCTGTGTTTATGTTTGTGATGTGTTGTTTAGTGTAGACGTGGGTTGTTTACAATGGGGTACGCATCGAGTGGGTCCGGGCGCGCGGCGCACGAGGCGCTGCTGGCGCGCCAGGATGCCGAGCTGCGGCTCATGGAGACCATGAAGCGGAGTCTACAGGCCAAGATGAAGAGCGATAGGGAGTACGCCCTGGCGCTGTCTGCCGCCGCCGCCACAGGCCAGAAGATGGACAAGTGTGAAGAACTTAACGGTAAAAAACAGCGCCACTTAAAGAAAATTAACCCTATTAGCACCGCTGAACTTGCTTGCATCAAAGCTTCTTTTTACTGTTATTCTATAGTACTGGCGTAGAGTTTAACGTGCTGAGGCGAAGGTAGTCCAGAAGTTCCGCACATCCTTGATTAAAAACCCGTTGCATTTAAATGTGATGAGTTAAACATGAATCCGCTTAGGCTTAACTAGCAACCAGTTTGCATAAGCAATCATTAGGATAGATAATTAATTGAAATTACTGCAACTCGTGTCAAGAGAAATTGTGTATCTTTCTTGAATCTACCTGAGGTTGAGAGTTCAAAAAACTTTGTTGTCATGTGGGTAGGTATTTGGCAGATTTGGTGAATTTGACAAACCTGTAACTGTAGCTGGGAAACAATTATTTTTAATTTCAAATTTACTGAATTTCATATTAAGTAAGTCAGAGATTACTGATTTGGATGATGCCGAATTGCCGATATAAATAAAATTTAATTATTTATTTCATTAAAATTTAAAAAAATATATTTTATTTATATTTTTTAACAACAATATGGTAAATTAATAAATGGGATTATTAGGAAATTAGAGCACTACCTGCTTTAGGTAAGAAATGTAAATCAATTTAGGTTCCTACGGATAAAAACCTAGACATTTTAAGAAATTTAACGTGACGTCACAGTATTAGGGAATATTGTAAAACTGTGGTGACGTGCTGTTAATTTCCGTCAAAATAACACAGACAGATCTATATTTCCTGATTGCAACGGATTATTTAAAACTGACAAATAAGAAGAAGGAAGCGTTATTAATTACGTGTCTACGATAATTAAGATGAATAATTCAACGTTGGCAGTAGTGATTTTATATTGACCCTCACAATATTATTCAGACAATGCTAATAACCAAGTAGCAGACACAAATCTTATGACAGATAATTTCGATAGAACTATTGAAACTATATATTATTAAAGAAATAAACATTCGAATTGCGACTCTTGCAACTCTAAAATGATAATATTTGAGCGATTATTTGAATTCATTAGTGGATAATTTACCTGAATATATAAAATTAAATATATTTCAAATTTAAGTCTAGCAAAACAACTTCGTAGTCTGGCAGTAATCTCGGATATTTAATTTACAGTATGAAAGTATTGTTAAAACTGACGTATCCTTGTGAATAAAAACCCCTAAACTAATAATAAGAATTAAAAAAGAATCCTAAAATGAGGATATTTAAAAAATTAAAGAAGGGCTAGCTATATATTTAATTAGGGTAGCCGACCAGACTGAAAAGGCAAAAATATGTTATCAAAACAAGGACATAAGGCTGCTGCGGCAGACGTTTATGACGAATCAAAACATTTCGGAATACAATCGGACTGTTAAATTATTTTTGTGTCAACATTTACCGTCCTTAAAGGGCAAGTGAATACTGATGAAAAGTAAACATCGTCTCCTCCCTATATTTATTATAATTAGATCAGTAACCTTACATAACAATTATATAAATTTTCATCAATATTCCAAATAGTAGGTGTGACTGTGGGTGCTGTCATTGTTCTCGCCATAACTGTTCCATGGTGGGCTGGCTTTGCCATATGGTAACACTATTGTTTTTGGGGATCATGAATAAAACTGTTTTGTTTGAAGGGTTTTTACAGGTAGCTCTACCTTTGGACCTTAACGCCCGTAAAGCGAGAGCTATCGGTTTCAAATTCTTCCCTTCATCGTTCGAAAGCTTGTTATACTGTGTAATTGTGATAGATTTCGAGAGATTTTTTTTATAAAACCAGCTTTGATTAAATTTGTTTTGAATTCACTTGATGAAGTCATTAAAAATAATCATGATCTTGAAATTGAAATCATCGACCACCAAAACAGGTAATTACGAACCTATATATATAATTTTAACTTCTGTGAATATGGCATTATTTTGAAAATTGATGATAAGTTAGAAGTTAAACCAAATAATTACGATTTGATGTGCGAGATACTGTTGATAACATTACAAATTACCTAGTAGTCTTGTCTATCAGCAAGACTTTATCAGAAATCACTTCGAATTTCGATAAAGATATATTGGTCTTCAAAATATAAGACGAATAATAATTATAGATAATAGTAGGTAACTACATATTAAAGTTAAGTTGCAGAATATTAAATTAAAAATTGCTATTTTGATGATGTGCTGAATATGGAATTTGTAGGAGTAAAATATAGAGTATTAGATTTCGGTTAGAATTCATAACTTACGTCAGCAAGGAGGAGTATTGAAGCTAAATTTTTAAGAATTTGAATGCATTAGTAATTTCAGAATGCCATCGAAATTACTTAAAGCATTTCAAATTTTAAAAATAAGTGCTATGCGAAGTGGGTTTCAGTCACATATTGTGCCAGAAATCATTCAGCAGGTTCGACATGCGTCAAGTCTAGACCGTGTAGACATAACGTAGGGTGATCTCCAATATTACAGAGGTATGCACGGGCGTTCTGGAGTAGATATGTAATATGGATCATTTGGGCTTTCTATGAAATATTGTGACCTCGTTTTCCTCTTCGAAAATATGCTTCAATGCTTATAATGGTTTTGAGGTTAAAGTTTTTTGCCTAATAATTTGTGTTTTCTAGTCCAAATATCATCTTTCCTGAAAAAAATCCGCCATGGTTATGCCAGCCAAAATGATGAATTGGTCACAGAAGAAAACATGAAGCATTCCGTAGTAATTTTTCATTCTTAGATATGCAACATACAAGATGCATTTTAATAACGTTAAGAACCTATTATTGTATGTCAGATGCTTAAAATATGTAAATTTAAAATACGAGTAAATATTTTATTTCACATAAACATATTTACGTGGGCAGTTATTAAAAATTATCAGAAATGCGGTAAAAGTTGGTCTTTTCATATGGAGACGAACCGGCAAGAACTTATTACTATTGTATGTATGTGCTTTTGTTCCAGGTTCTGTGATAGCATCGGCTTGGCGAGCTATGACTGAAGAGTGGGAGAATATCAGCCGGCTTATCAGGGCCAACGCTGAGGCTCTAGAATCTAAAGCGCTGGACAGACTGACAGCCCTCATGACTGAGCGACGGAAATCACGGAAAGTGTACCAGGAGGATCATACGAAAATCAATTCACAGTTCACACAGGTATGTTTTTGAATTTTAGTTCTATTTTTAACATTGTTGATATTGTACAGGAGAAATCGGAGTTAAGATTTGTTTATTTTAAAGTTTGTATCATGTATTTGCCAATTGTCGAATTCTATAAAATCTATTTGTTAACAGTCTTTGAAATTATTTATTAACAAATAATTTAAACAATAATTACAATTTAGATATCTATATCTGATGGTCGAAATAAAGTCCCTGTTACTGCTCGTTTTATGACCGTGTTCTTCCTGTAAAAAATGCATTTACTCGATGGCCAACAATATCATTTACGATAAGTTGTTCGAAAACTTGACGGTCATTTAAAACAGGCTCTTTACCTGAGCCATAGGTGGTAGCTTTCTTATCACGACTGGTATCACCGTATCCGATCACGTCTGACGTCGATAACGCTCTGACTCACGCACTGTTTGGCTATTTCTGAAGTTTTCAACTCAATCACGTACGTTTTGTTTGCGTTGATAACTTGCCACAAAGTTATCGCTCTAGTTTCTTTATAAAAAAACGTTTTTGGTTGTTGGGTCCAGTAAGTACCGTTAACAAATATATCGTGTTAATATCACATATTTATTCTCTAAATAGCCATGTCTTGGACCAAACAGTCGACACAGGCGGCCCGTTACTGACCGGTTCGGTTAGCCTCTCAGTTCCTCGTCCGCTTCCTATCGCCGATCTACTCCCAGTACCTGATCCACGTAATTAGGTCTTAGCGAACGGTGCAAACGAAAGAACCGTGTCGAGGCCACTTTACAACCAGATGCTAACGTTACCAATACGACTGTGCTTCGATGTGGGCTAATAGATCTCATCCGACAACCAATGACTTGTACCAATGGTTGCTGATGAATGACACGCCACCATCATCTTCTATAACAAATTGCACGAAGGAATATGTGACTATATCGACTTATTTCCAGAGATGCAATAACATAAATCGATTTCTTATTCGATACATACTAACGTTTTACCGGATCGAATCTCGTGGAGGGACCAGTTTCGTGAAGTGTATTTTTGCAGATTAAACTTCTTGTTAAATCATAAACCTGTTTATCGAGATTAGGATTTCGAAATACCCAGTTATCATTATGGACGCCATCTCGTTTAGGATTTGGACTAACGCCAATTTTTTGCCTGAGATGTAAATAAAACAAGCAATATTGGCGCCGTTGTGCCGTGCGTCGCACCCAGTCGACCGTATATACCCATGCCACCACCAGTATACACGTATCTATTAACATTTTATCTGGAACTTAAAATTAGGTTGCGTTCTATTTGCCAATGCTTACTAGTTATAAATGATTTATGTTTTTGCGCAATCTGTAGATTTCTTTCTGTGCAGATTGACGACTTGAGCGCAAGGCAGTGTGACTAAATGTTAGAAAGTTAGTTACCCGAGCAGTGTCATGGCTCGAAGCTACAAGCGGCAGGAAGGACATTTGTATGCCAGGGAATGCACCCGCTTTAATGAATGACTGACATTAGACCGCACAGTAACGACCTCCTGGAATGCGTGGGACGATACCCGGAGCATTACAATTCTGTTCACAGATCACTGTCTACTTGAACTTTTTAGCTAACAAAGGATTACGCAAGCATTTGGATCAAAGCTTAAAACGATGACTTTGAACTTTTGGAAGAACTAATTATTTGGTTGGATGGTAGAGCAACAAAAAGGAATAAAAAGGAAATTTAATCATGTCTGAATAAGTTAAGCAATCTTAAAATTGATCGGTAAACAAAGCCTGTGCAAAAGCAAGCCAGGTAAGGTGAGAGGTCCTTCGCCCTCCGCGTCTCTCTTTCACACGTTATTATTTGAATGCACCAGAGAAGGATGTAGACATAATTTCGTGATTTGAACCAAGTCGCGTAAAGTGAGATTCTGTATCGGGATTGGTCGCGCGGCACCTGTCAACGTTCATTGGCCCTGTGCCTGTGCTGCGGCGCGTGCACGACTGATTTCTTTTTAGTTTCACCTTCTTGACCATTATTTTTGCATTAGGTAGATAAATTGGAATTTGTATCAGAATACACCGGTTGCCATCTTGAACTTTTAACTAAAACTTATGGAACGTTTATTCTCTGTAATTAAAAGACTAGGAAAGGCGAAATAGGTAGAAGGACCCCATGTTCAATGCCTAACATAAACGTTTTACCTTATTCCCATTATGAATGTTAATTCAATTTGCGGTTATAGGCCGGACATTAGTCATGCAATGCATTGGAAGTCAAAATCCGGCATCGTGAATGATATCGTAATCACGAACTCTTCAAATTCTGCGCGTTTGTGCCGGATGTAGTTTTACTAGGTCTTAAATCGCATTCGAAATCTAGGGTCTTGTCGTGTCTGCGTTACAAAACAAATAAATCGTGGTTAACTGGGGCAAAAGAACCGCGACGTGTTTCTTTTGCAAGTTTCCCGAGTGACCGCTGATAATTCTCAATTTCACCCAATTTTGACGACAGCGTTGATAATTGGTGATAGACAAAAACTGTTTTTCGTAAAATTGGTGCTCGTTGACATTGCTGAAGACTATTATCAGTTTCATATACCAGTAGTTCTAGCCTACTATTTAAGACACATGTATTTATTCTATTAATTTGTCGTTAGCTTGATTGTGATTGAATTCGGATGCGTAAATGTCAGTAAGTAGGATTGTACAGTTGTACTTACGTGTACAGTCGAGTCGGATATGATAATGAAGATGCCTACCTTGATGACTTCATAAATATCGTTTGTTATTATGTATTAAGAAAAGTTTCTCACGTTAAAGCAATAAGAAATCCTGGGAGCCAGGAGCTGAATGTCATAATGTATATGATACTGCAGATTAACTCATCATTGCATTACTGTCGGTCCACTGCTCCATTAGGTCATTTTGCAGATATGCTATAATTGCAAGGTTTGCCGTCAACTGTATCAAATTATCATTTTATTGCAGGGTGTTGTATATGTCAAGTATGACTATATGTCAACTTCGAGAATTGTGTTGTATTTGTAACTCAGGATGTAGACAATGTAATAAAAACGTACATGTACCTACTATACTTTACTGACCCAGCAGAGGTCACAAAATACATATTTAATTAACAATGAAATAACAAATATTCTACGGTAGTACCATTTTCCGTTATGTGGGTCATGTACAGAATACGCGGAATAATTACGAAGTATTTCTAGACTACGTGTAACCTACAATTAGCCGTGTGAACATCAGAATATGACATTTTATTTCTTATACGTCTGTAAATACTCGTAGTTATCTGGTTCGTATTGCAAAATACCCGTTCCACCAGTAAGCCTACGGAAATAACTCATTTTGTAATATTTATCTTAGGCGTTATTTTTTTGTTTTTGTCGTAGATGTTTGAATATGTGCCAATATTTTACGCTGTTACAAACGTATTGATGTAAAACAGATGGTATAGCCGTTCCCTTTACACAATACTGGATTGGATTCAGTAATATAGTAAAATTGTGTCATAGATATATTTAGATGCGTCTATAATTAAAATAATTGTACTAGGCAAAAAATGAAACGAGCAAATACATTTTTTCTCAAATACTTAATAGCCGTTTGTTAGCCCAAAGCAATTTATAACAGTTTGTATAAACGGCCATGAAACCATTTGAGTAAATTGTAATATAAATTGAATGGGCAATTGCTAACCGTTGGGTATCACAAGCTTTAGATGAAGACATTGTTGGAACTTGATTGTCTTGGAAGTATTGTACAAGATAGATGTAATTACTAGCAAAAAAATTATATTTTTTTTCCATAAATTGGAGCAGTAAGAGACACATATTTTAGAGGGAAATGTTTGATTTTTTTTTGTCGTTTGCCTGCCGGTTTTTAGGGTAGGTATAAGTACAGAAAAAGTTTTAGCCTGGTAAAACGAATCGCTATATATTTGAATTTTATGTGACGATTTTTTAGTTAACATGAAAATATTGCGATGCCTAACCCTCAATTTCTGGTATGGATTTTCAGAAAAGGTTACAGAGTTCACATTTGTCCTATGCAAAATAGAATAGATTTAGATGACATAATTCCAGATGGTGGTAATGTTAATCAAATGGTCAGACAGTCGATGACATGACCGGTTCGACTTCGACCCGATGGGAGCCTGCGCCTGCAACGCCCATTGTTGCGCAAGAATCGAATCGTCTCATTAGTGGGCCGAGCGAGAAAGTGAAATCAACCGACGATCAGTGAAAGTCTCAATGACAGTTATCTAATTTTGATAGCAGGTTGGTGATTATGACGCGTTTAGCCGTGGGTGATCTCGGACCAGTTTAGGGAAGATCAATTAGGGACAGGTTATGATAGCCACCATTCCACTGCGCTAGATTGAAGTTGATTTCCAATTAGTCTGTTCCGTTCGTGAGTAACTTCTTCCGCACTGACTTACTTTACGGGTATTCTCTAATCGAGGCTGAAGTAGATCAAGGTTTTATGTTCATAGAAACTGTTCCTTCTCTCAAGTTCTGGTCGTCCAGTAAAGGCTGTCGAATAACAAACATCTTGAAACAGCTGTTCATACTGTAGTTTGACGTCAGTCATCGTTCTTATCAAACACAAGTGTGGTATTATCAGGTGGTATGCGAGTTGAATATGTCGAGTCAGCTTTCAAGATGGCATTTGGAACCGAAGAACTGGGTACTTTCTTGTATTTATTAATCGACTAAAACAAAAAAGGAGGAGATTTTCAATTCGGTGGTATTTTTTTTGTACAAAACTTTATGTTAAACTACAAAGAACACTTAAAGAAATCTTTTTCTAAGAGCTCCAAATTCGGTTATTTAATTAACCAGCTATTTGTATTTTAAATGTTGGTTTGAGCAAAAGTGGGGGCGTGGTGGGAATATTTCGCTATCTCTTTTGTAACCAAATGGTGGAGTCAACATATTTAAGTTTATAGATAATTTTTCTATTGATAGACAGTTTCTCCTTGTACATAATCTGAAAAGTTTAACTTACTAAATTTTGAACGGTTTAGGAAAATTGCTTGTATTTTCGATTTTTGTTAAAGTAAGTTTTTGATACAGCATAAGTTTTTAAAATGAGTCAACTATTCAATTTGCTGTCGATAACAAAAAATACCTGAAAAAGACATAAATGGGAAGATGAACGGTACAGCATTAACACTCGACAATGAGGTTTTATCTAAGAAATTGCATTCCAACGCTGAGTCAATGGGCAGTCTTTGTTATCTTTAACGAGTTCCTACAGATACCGAACAACTGTATCGTTATTGAGTGGAATTTCCTTTTACCGCAGATAACATTATCTGCTGACATTACTGTGCAAATATCAAGGTCACTGCCTCTCAGTATACGTGATGATAATATTAATATTATTAGGTTTTCTATGAGTATTATTAAAAATAAACTTGTTTTGGTGCTTAGTGATTTATTGTCTAGCTAGATCGCACAAAAATGTTAATGCAAACATTATTTTTTAAAACAAGGGATTTACTGGATTATATTTTGTGTTTTACATAGATACTCGTATATAGAAAAGTCACCGCTATGGCTGTGCTGATTGTTAATCCAAAGTTTATTGCTATTTTTACTGCTAATAACAAATTAAGGTGATGACAAAAAAAAATTGGTGAAGAATCAGCACTTCATGAAAGTAAAAAATAACGAATGACTGACCCCAAAACGTGAGCGTTTATTTAGCAGTGAGAAGTGGCGCAACGAACGAACACTTCGGCAACCCATATTTGTCGGATATGGTAAAAGCTGATGACAACTTTATTTTTAATATTAACTATACAGATCTTTCTATAGTTTTATGGCAATTGCTTTACTTAGCCTTTTACAAAATGGTTTAGCCTGTGAATAATGATGAAGGTGAAAAGTTCGAAGACGTTACTTAACTTAGTTAAAGCTTTAAAGTGAATAAAGTATGTATGAGCTCATATGAATGAGCCATGAGTTTGGTGCAGAATATATACATATGAGCTCATGTTGTCAAAATTAGCAGTTAACGCGTAATGTAAATATGTCGTGACAAAAACATGGCATATTTCCAATAAGTTGAATGAAGTCGATGACAAAAACGTTGAATGTAGCTTCTAGTTGCCCTATAACCAATAACCTATTTGTTAGTTGTGTGTGGATACGAGTGTCAACAAATTAGAAATAATGAATTATATAATAAACTGTCGGATATTTATTTTTTAGCTGTTATGATCTGCTCTGTAATCCCACCTCATGGTAAGCAATGATGTAATCATAATGGGATATTTTTTTCTAATAGCTTCCCAAATCATAGCATCTTTGTTTCCTATATCTTGTAATAGTTTTCCACCGACCGGGGGTTGTCTTTGGGTGTACTTACATAGCCTCTACAGGGACAATTGTCGATTGGTACCTTATTTCATAAAAAGCGTCTAAGTCATACCCTACGACTTCAGGTCGGCCCTTAATATACACCTTCTAAAGCTTCGGAACCCCAGGCACATGATTAAATATAAGGTCTATTTACTCATGTGCCCCAGGGTCCCGAGAATTTGGTAAGGTATGTGTTAAATATCAATGGAAATGCTATTGCTCCTATGAAGATTGATTCTCATCACTTTTTAGATCGATTGGAAAGGTTAATGCACGATAAGATAAATGCTGCTGAGTTTAATCAGTAAAATCCAACTTTACGTCCATTGATGAATGAAAAGTTTTAGGTGAATTCCTAGATACGGCACAGTATCGAAAAATTTATACACATGTCTTTCATTGTAATAGCGTGGAATTACAGAAACCCCAAATTTTTAAGCTCTGCTCTGTTTTAATGTGATATTTCGTTATATTACCAGAGGTTTATGTATGTGTCACAGTACTCGTATTTAAATTTTGGAAAATATAAACCCTGAATTTAGGTTAATTTCTAATTAGTAAGTATTGTATGTTCAGCCAAATGAATTCCGCTACGATTTTTGCTTCAAACAATGTATGTCCACTTCTAAATACATTTACATAAGCACTAATTTTAACCGCATACCTGTAAGTATTTAGTCATTGTAATGGAGTCGCAAGTAATAAATTAAAGCGTCATGGTGGCATGGCCGACTGCCAGAACCGTCGTACTAACAACACCACATTAGATCGTTTAGAAGTTTTCTCTGAAATCGTTTGTTCTTGTTCATAGCGAACTCTTTATGTGTTACGAAAGACATGTTTGTCTTGATCGTTAATTAGACTAACAAGAATCTAATCTGGGTTTCGCTGGCAATGGTTGAAAGTAAGCTTTTCTTAACCAATATTCGGTTCTTCATTTTTGTCGTCATTATTTTTACCTAAAAAGTCCTGTGTTCAAATCTAACATGAAGTGAGCAATTTGACCTCTTTAATTCAAAGACTTAAGTCGAATTCTAATAAACCCGATTTCAAACATTTTATGAGGTCAAAAGTCAATTCCTCAACCATGGTCGAAGTCAACATATTATTATGCCATTTAAGCATTGTAACCTTCAGATTCCGACGAAATTTGATTCCAGGTCTTGTAGGCATTAAACACAATAATAACTATGTATAATAATAACTTTTGACCGGTAGCATAGTTTAGATCAAATCTATTAAAGACAAAGTTCTCTCAGTGGCTTCTTCCGCGTGAAAGTTGAAGATTTATACATAGACTATAGCACTTCAGGATAGCCCATAATGTTCAGAATCGGTTCCGTAGAACATACGTAATTACAAATTATAGGTACCTCTTTATATTATTAGTATAAAGATAGTGAACCATGTGGCTTATATATTTCTCACTATATAGAAGTATAGAATTAAAATCAAGTATGATAACTGATAAGATATAAGATGTATAGAAAGGGTTTATCGATAACGACAAAAGTTTTATTTATTTTTATTTATTAGGTATACCGAAAACAGCTCATGCAAATTGCAATTTCGAATAAGTGATAGTGCTGGTATATCTCCCTATTACAGTTTATGCACAGCTTATACCGTCATAAGGAATAATAGCGTTAGTTTTGTCAGATAAGAAAATAAAAAAAACTTAAAATCGTATAAAATTAAATATATACTTACAGTCTAAAATAAATACAATTGTACACGTTTTGTTATGCAATAATATTTTTAATATCACAGATTCAGTTTACAAACTTAGTGAAGATTCGCTTGATAGTGAGAAGGGAGGGCCCACATAAGAATAAACAATAATTTACAACTAAATTATACGAATAATGTGTACATAGTAGTGAAAAAAGTACCCATTAATGACTAATATAAATAAATAATGATAAAGTTTATAGGAAGTTGGCCTCTCAGAAAAGGACACACGTTCATACGTCACAGATAGTTACGTGGCGGTCATCATGGGCAAGTGGTTCCCCGTACACGTATGAACAAAACTTATACATAACGAGAAACCATTTAATTTTCCTCGTCCTATACAACTTGAAAGTCAGATCCAAAACATTTTCACAACGCTTTTTATATCCTTAGCTCGTTTGCTTTGCAACTTTCAGCATCCAAATTATCACATAGCTTATTTAGCTACAAAAATATTTCTATTTCTTCGGTCGAAATGTTTTCTTTACACAAAAACTAATGAACTTTTCGAAAATAGTTTTGATAGACTTTTTGTGCTTAAATTTCTTCTTCGAATCCATGGTATTTTCGAACACTTCTCTACGCTTTTCAACTTTTCTATCACTGTTCACACATTCACTATTGCACACATTTATTTTCACTGTACTACTGGCACTGATCATCTCCACACTTCCGCAGTTATCGAAAACGTCGATACTGCACTCGTTACCAATGATCATAACACTTCCCACGTTCCTGCATATCGCAATGTAGTTATTGTTGCCGATAATTTTCAAATGATTATTGTTCTCCTCCATTTCCATCTTTAAATTGTTACCGATCAGTGTGTATTTCTTCATATTTCTAATGTTGTCACATGTGTTCGTCACCACATAAACTAACAAATGAACTATCAATTGAGTTGTATTCCTTTTATATTGGAGTTTGAGCGGTCGGTTACGTCGGGGCATATTCGTGGTAAATCCCCGAAGGGGGGCGCCGCGGTCGGCCGATATGAAATCATCGCGGTGTGTTTTAATAATATTAGCATTTGTAATTTAATGATTTTATACCTCCATATTACTTAATCATATTTGTAGCAAACAAATTACCGATTCGACCTCTGACAATTGGTATATATTTCCCATAATCTCATTGTTAGATACTTGTGCGTAGCATTCTCGTAGCTAATATTTTAATATAGGCAATTTGCATGGTGTTTATATTAAAATATAAGTGATTAAATCTTGTCAGTGCCATATAACTAAGGTTCACCGTGTCGTTAATCGTTTCAATGGATTGTCAACCTGCGTGAGCGTCGGAGGCCGGATGACCTCAGGTACCGCGCTATAACACCCATCTTGAGATCATTATGATCTATTGTGGCCGACGAGACGTATTGATTGCATCGGCATAGATTTAGCAAATCAATAAAACAGTTGTTAACATGGATTGACATTGACTGTAGTAGTACACCAAAACGAAATGTAATGTTTCCGATTACAAAAGATAAGAGCAACGTCCGCATTACGCGTTACACGCTGTCATCGTGTTGTTTATAATTACGTCTGATTAAAAACTAGAAGTCTTGTGTAAAATCATAACAGCAGCGTGGTAGCAATTTGCAATCGTTATCGTGTTAATGTATTCCGTTTCGTCTGGTGCAGCGATATGCGCAAATTACTCACTATACTCGCCTTTGTTGACGACGCCGCCATTTTAATTTGGTCGAGAATAACCGTCTCGGTTCGGTTTTAGTTTCGCGAGGAGGCGGCTGCTCGTTAGACGATCACCGGGACCTGTTATTTGCCTCGCCGACAATCGCATCCAACTATTGGTAACTCTAGAACGCTTCTTTCATCTTGCGTGAAATTACCTTTTGATCGTTGCTTTTAACTTGTTTTGTGTCCGGATGAATATATTATTTGGGCAAAAAGTTGATAGGTTTAGTCGGAAGATCGAGGCGGATTTGATACATTGGGAGTGGGATTAGAATTGATTTCACCATTCCAAATAACAATACCTATAGAACTAAAGGAGTCAATACTCCCTGAGAAGTCAATAAAGGCTAGATTCTAAGAAAAGGCTTGAGGGCATGACTTATGCTAATTGTATATAGCAGTCCTTGTGCTGTTATTGATTATATTCGAGCTCATTAGGCTCAAGTCAATAATAAGCGCGTTGTTGTTGGCTGCGCGTCTGCCCCATCATTTATTATCTGGCTGCAGTATACATCAATTACGGATATTAATTCGAGACGCAGAACAGAAATAGATCAAACTCATGCGCATCCGATGCGTGCAATCCATTCACGGCCGCAACTGTTCAGGTCCTTTAATTACATTCTGATTTTGTTTTGGCAGTTGTTATTATATTATTTGTCCATGTTTTGTTTAGCCCACACCTTATTTAATCAATTGGTATGATGATTTTAAGGATTATGAATTTCTCTAACACGTTTGTTAGCTTTGAGCTTTTATTTATAACTTTTCTGCTTCTAATGTAAAGGTATATTTTTAGAAGAGTTACTAATGATGATGTGGGATACTTTACTAAAGAGGACGAAAGACCTCATTATCAAGCCAAAAAGCGTAAAAACTATAATTTATGTTATAATAGGTATTACTGTTATATTTTTAAAGGCCTCTGCTTCTGTAATGCAAGCTAAGAATGCTGATGACGACGGAAACAAATGACAATAGATCATTAGAGTTGTGGTACTGGGAATATTTTGGCGTTGCTCTCGAACTACATACTATGCACATTAATCCACTTACAGAATCATAAAGGCTATAATAATACGTTACGTTATCGCAAACAAAGTCGTTACGTTTGGTATTGCGTCACCTTTGCTAAAACATGTCCGGTCGCTTTGATCATGCGTAGCGAAATCAATAGGCGAAATATTGTAAAAATCTTGATTTATTTGCATGGAGTTTGTGTTCGGAGTCAAGCCAACACGTTTGTGTACAGAACTAGGCATGAATGCAATAAACATTTGCCTAGCAAATTGTTGGCTGTTGTCACTACTGTTCGTGTAACGCAAATCAAATCTATAGCTGTTCAAAACAACAGTTGCGACTTACGCTAATAACTGCAAGTGCAATAAAATGGCGATGGCGATTTAGCGTGTGGGTAACAAAGTCCGTGCTTTCAATCGACATTCGGCTGGCTCTCGGCCGAGTCGCCGACTCGCGCTTCTTGGAATTAAATGTCGCACCGCTCCAAATAGTTCGTTGCACTGTCCTCGCCTCCTCGCTCCCAGCCATACTGACCTCACTCGAGAAGTCGAGACAAGACCACGTGCCTCGTTTATATCATCTGTATACAGAGGTCTAGTAACGGAAATACGTGGTCATGTTTTAAATACTGTTTCTGCTAATAGAAATTAACTGTCTTCACGAAAGTCATGGTCAACTCTGAAAAATAAATTTGAGCTCCCATAACAAAGCATCTGGTAATATTTTTGTATGAAAAGTGCACTTTTTTGGGAATGACTTCCTTGAACAAAGATAAAAGTACAGCCTAAGTAGCTGGTCGTAGGAGATCGCATTTCTTAGATAATGGAAAAGTAGCTTGTTCTGTCTGTGTATCCTCTTCAAGTCTCAAGTCTTCCTACGAGCCCTTAGTTTAGCCGTTAACTGAACTAAGGTAACTGAGCTCATAGGTGGACAATATCTTGGAATAGGACATGGGAAACTTTTTATCCAAGAATATGTTCATTGGGATAAATTTCGACTTTCACGCAGACGATGGCGCTAGTCGACATAGTAAAACGTACACTTATAACTTTATAAGTTATATCCCCGTTCGACTTTGCCTTCATTTCCGTGTTCTGTATATAATGTTCTGCTATTCTCTCTATTGAGCTATTGCAGACATTAATTTCATATTGTATCCACTGCAAATTATTACAGTTGATTGCATTATTTATAATCATATCAATTACAATTTAGTTGTCAGTGCAACTTGGAAGTCTATATTTGTAGCGTGCAGTTACTGATGCAAGTAATTCAATTTTACTCGCTTCAGCGAAACTTTAATTCAAAGTTGCAATTAGGCATTGGTCCAAAATTATTCTTTGTTACTTGGTTTCTTAAAGTTGAAGTAATACCTTCTGTTACCCAATTTGACTTTTAGATTGCTTTAAATAGAGTGACTTGATACTCTTGATAGCATCTTAATTGCAAATTTTTTAAGCGATTGATTGATTTACCGAGAAAAACTCACGTGAGTGATGAAATGGAAAACGATCGTATATTTCTTTAAAACAAAAATAATATCTCGTATATTTCACTAGCGGATATCCGGTGTGTGTACTACGCAAAAAAATAAATATATTTCGATTATTCGTTGGAAAAAAAGGAAACTTGCATTTTTTTAAATTTTTGATTTAATCCATTTGCACTGCAACTTCGATTTCAAAGTCTATAATGGACATAGGTAGAAAAAATTTTTGTGTGTTGAATGCTAGATATTATTTTATGCTAAGCAATGAATTTCATATATAACATATCTAAGCGCAGAATCTGAAATAAAGGAAAATTTTCATCAAGCTTGCTAGGCAAAGAAGGATTTTTATTTGAACAAAAAATAAAGAATGCATCTCAAGTGTAATACACAGTTGAGTTTTACTGTAAATTGTAATTATAAATATAAATACCACGTTCACCTTTGTTAGCTCGTAATTACTTAATAGACATTGTGCAACCTGACCCGGGCGCATGTTGGTGGCGATGCTGACACAGACACATAGCAAAGTCGTGATCATGTCACAGACGACTGACGGCCTTTTTGAATTCAATACCTAATGATTAGTGTCATTTGTGACATCGAGTAAAAGTAGCCCAAAGAATAAGGATTGAAGAATGTATGTCATTGTGATGGACTAAGCAAAACGCCAGATAAACTAAAAATAAAGTACATTGACCTTTTCCTAACATTTACCTATTATATCGAAGATAACCGAAAACCCATCAAGGAATTGTTTTTCAGAAAAGGAAAAGGATCATGATAGATGTCGATTTAAGACAGCTTTATGTATTTAATTCCGTTTTCGAAATTAAGAATGTCAATAAATGTAGGAGGTTCAATGACCGTTATACCATGTTTAATTGGCGCCTACCTTAGCTTGTTATCATTACAACTGATGAATCCGTTTGGGTAGTTCATACATGCATTTTCCTGTTATCGATTGCTATATATTGCTAAAGAGTCATCTATCTGGATTATTTACTTTAAATTTTTCTATCGTCGTTTTCGATTTTCTAATATGTAGCTATCCAGATTCTATCCTCCTCTTGGTTAGTATTCCTACTAGTTGTTTGAAAAACCTATTATAACTATGTCCGTTTAATTCTTAAATTGTGCGTACTATGTCAGAATTTAGCTATATATATTTGTACATTTTCTTTTTATGTACTCGACAGCAATAATTTATAATTAAATATAAAAAAAAAACATTGTTGATACGAGTACTTCTCACAAGTCAAAATTCATAAAATGAACTTCAACTAAACCTTTAGAATGAGCGATACCTAGTTTGATAACGCATAATTAGGTAAGTGGTTACAACTGTAACGGTTGACGTAACATAACAAAGCTGTTGTGAATTTTTGATTTCGTTGAGAGTTGTGTGATATAATAAAAGTTATAGTAAGTGGGTTGCGCTAAAGTGCCGTGTGAATATGAATTTCAATTAGTTTACGCATTTTCAGAAGTATCTTTATAAGTAACTTGTTATACAATTTTATAATGGGCACCACCTCGTTTCTTATAATGGAGGAAATAGTTACTTTATCTAGGTTTTCAGATTTCAATATTGGTCTATTTCCTTTTTCGTAACGTTTGGTTTCTGTTAAATAAACCCGTTTGATTTGCATAATTTATTATATTTAAATAGTCTGACTAAATATCACATTTTTGATTTTAGAAAGTAACAATACTAACAATCCTCTATGAAAATGTGCTATATTCCAGTGATTACTGCATTTAATAAATACCAGTCTGCCGTCAATTTAAAGTTCAAGTAAAAGGTCAATTGCCAATTTCCTTTGAGATTGTCAGTGGCTAATTGCTTATTGAGGAGATCTATGCTCTGTTCCAGAACCGTAATAGAAGATACATTTGTACCTAGTTATGTTTCTGGATTTACAATTGTAGCTATATGTTTATGGGATCTGTAGTTAGTTCTGTATCGTATTAATACGAGTATATTATCCTAAAACCGTCCGTTGTGCTTCGTGTTTTATTTTTAGATTCAGTAAAAGTTAATTTGCTTCGTAGAACCGGCGGTTTTTATAAATCTTTGTGCTCGTGTAGCGTTTCTCTTATTATCAAACATTTATTATTAAATTGATGTTATGTTTTTAAGCAATTAATTGTTACTATTTTGAATAATTGGAGCTCAAAAATGCTTTACCTTTTGATAATGAAGTCAGCTATGATTGTTTTCCACTGCAGTACTTAGATTTGAATTGTCTTTGTATTCCAAATTCATTATTTACAAATTGAATAACCGTCCTGCAGTGAAAGGTTTGACACTGAACCATTCCTGTTGTTAACTTAAAATTAGTTATTAATCCTGGGCGTTTAACAATTTATTTATATTTTATGGGATTTCACACGACGGCACCGACACCACAATAAGCTCCCACCGTAAAATGGTAGACATCACTCCGTTCAGGTACCTAACTCGAATTTAACTAAAAAACAAAATTGACAGCCAGCGTCCAACGTAATATATTAATGAAAAGATGGGATAGGAAAAAAGATATTAGAATTCGAATTTTAAAAGGCGGCGCGTTCAAGCAACTGTGCTAGAGTTTATTTTGTTTGAGTGTTCGAAAAAGAAAACAAAAGTGTAGACGTTCTTTTTCTCCTATTTGCCTCTGACCTCGGTTCTTATTGACAATGGCTGCCAGAATGAAATATGGCGCGCCTCTAACGAAAAAGAGATTAGGTGGACGATATTATTTCTCGTCTATTGTGGTCTATCGGTGCGGAGCGGCACTGTTTGCCGTTTCGAATGCATTTTACCGTGTTATTTTTTTTAATCACCTGTTAAGCTGTGACGAAGGTTAGATGTTTTCTTAGGATATCATGGTATCCATCATATATCATTAACATAACAAATAACGATTTGATTTATAAGCCTAAATTAGGTGTTTTGTAACTTATTCTTTCATATATTAAATGTGTGTCACGCGTGTCTGTTTCATTTGATTTTACAAATTTATGGAAGTTTTTCATACTATCTGAACTTTCAGGAAAATTACGATCGAATAATTTAATTCTGTAAAAATTAAAAGCATTCGACTTCAATTGTTACACGATATAAAATCACGCTTATCATTAATGAAATAGTAGCAAGTGATCCAAATCAGCGCATAAATATCACGAAGCGTTGGCGCCTGGGTTAGTTGACCACTAACACATGTGCGGAGGAGGGCGGGAGGGGAGGTCTGGAGGGCCGGTAATGAAGCGGCGCGTGTGGCAGAGGGCAGACACAATAGCCGCCGCCGCCGCCGACGCGCCGAGCCTTCTCGGAACCGGTCCCGAGGGCAGCGCTCTGCCGAATTTTGCGTCGACCACCCATCGCCGCTCCGTCCTGGGCGATACTTATCGCGCCTGTATTTATGACTAGAAACACCATTACAGATACAG
The DNA here is from genome assembly GCA_929112965.1 of Mythimna albipuncta. Classification (NCBI taxonomy): domain Eukaryota; kingdom Metazoa; phylum Arthropoda; class Insecta; order Lepidoptera; family Noctuidae; genus Mythimna; species Mythimna albipuncta. Next base: position 6,661,534 of record OV815969.1, on the reverse strand, counting down.
TCCCCAGGCGAAGAAATCGCAACTCAAGACCACCCGTTGTAGTTTCTGTTGCCAGTGAAATAAATCGCCCTGCGGTTTCTGCCCGCGCCTGCCATTTGACTTATGCTTGGTACCAGCCACGTTATAGTCATAAATTCCCTGATTGAAGGACACCCGTCTCATTCTTTAGCGGCCTGTTAACACATCGATTTACAAATTTTTTGAATCACTTTCAATAAGCAACCCTGGAGCCTTGCTTTAGTGTGCGAAGGAGAGGTAAAACTGCACCGCTAGATTTGGTAGTTGAGTGCGACTGAGACGGAAGACTGCACCGCTAGTCAGTGCAACGATCTCGCCTACTTAACGTCTACTCTACTCAACGATAGTGTTGTTGTTACTGTCTATCTCAAATTCATCGATGTTCAGCCAGAGTAGTTCAAAGTCAGCTTTCTTTCTTCTCTCAAGTCAGGAAACTAGAGATACAGTAGGCACAACGGATCTTGAGCGCTCGGCGTCAGAGTGGGTATCGCTTTGCGCATTCCATACATTGTCTTCGTTGTTAGATACATGCAGCAACGCAGGGAACGAATGAGGAGTGACGTCTATGACGCGATGGCGCGGCGAGCCAATCACTGTCATTCCCCGCCCCCGTGTTTCACTTCGCACCACTAAAGAGACCGAATATTTGACTTCTGCGCAACCGCTCAAGATCCGTTGTGCCTACTGTAACTTGACCAATATTAGATCAGGTAGGCTCTATTTGCCCCACGTGGCAAATTAACCTTTTGGAATATTTGTATGAAAATAAATAAGATTGACTTATTGCCTTCTAGTTATACAAATCATTTTCTCATTGGAAAAGTCGTTGCTGACAAACTTCACAAATTATTCTTATAGTATATTTCAGTCGGTGACGCATTAGACCGATAAATAAAAAAAGTGAGTGACATTAGAGCGATCGTAAACGAACTTGTCTCTTGCCTTGTCGTGGTCACATTATAAATAGATGACGCATCTACCGAAATACTTATATTGGCAGACAACGTTACATTAAATAACATTGATGACTTCTTCTCGTATATGTCGATAGAATAAGTTAATGATAATAATATTGTTACTAATGAAGTGGCCTTGTTTAAAGGTAGTCAGGGTCAACTAGACAAGATTTTAGATCCCTTAGATGAAGTTGAAATGATGAAAGTTAATAATATCGCAATCGATAAATAAGGATCGTGTTCTCCCATCCCTGAGGCGTACAGTTCATTGAGTAAACCTGTGTCCCAGGCTGCGCAGGCGCTCGCCGCGGGCGCGCACGACCTGCCTGTGTTCGTGTGTGCGTCTGTGTCAGCCACTTATTTGTTGTGAGCACTCGTAAGTTTAGAAGCTCACCGGCGCCCGCGCCGCTCTCCAACGTGTTTCGCTTAGCTTTAACAGTTGTTATTGTATATTTATTATTGTTGTTCGTTTCTCTGGGAATTATGGGTCGGTCTTTTATAATATTACTGGTTCTCAAATGAGTTTTTCGATGACTTATTTATAACCTCTCTACATTCACATGACCGAGAGTTTGGGCATTTTCTACTACTTCATCTGCTATCAATCAAGCGAAGTTTGCCACTTCATTATCAATGATTGTATAAATCTAAACGAAAGCTTGTTTAATAAACATAGATTTCCGTGTTGACTCCGCCACCAGCAGCACGAGCGAGGGAAAGTTAAACTTTCTGAATACTGATCGATTAAAAGTAAAAGTGCCTTCTATGTTGTATTTGAGGAGTTTAATTTGCGTAATAATATGTTATACGAATTACGTATGAATTCTAAGGTGTGAACTGAATCCAAAGTATAATTAAACCATTTTTGAAGGCGAAAAGAATATAAAATAGATCTATTAAACCATGTCTTATTGCTCAATATAGGTATTATAACAAAGGCAGTCAAGAATGTGTATAGGAACATATGTACGTGAATACCACACTACAAAATTAAAAGTTACGTAAGGAGGAAAAACTTGAGACGAATCGTAGACGTTAATATGGTGCGGAAACACACTTCCGGATATTGAAATTATGATAATCTATTGAGAATTTAGTAAATGCTACTAAATACTTTTAATGTGGAACGGAATAAATTAAGCATACGCAATTTTGACACAGTAACAGAGCGTTTTTGTGCATTAAAATTAAATTGCTTATCTAAATTCAAATTAAAGTTTGGAGGAATCTAATGAAAAGAAGTAGTACCTATGGACCCACCGCAAGCACAGTGTGAGAGTATAATATTCTTTAATCTGTAGTGTGAGTGTAGAGTCTTGTCACAAGATATGCCGCATTTATGTTCACCTGCCGTGACTCCTGAACAACCTGCAGACTCCAAGACTTGAATGTGACTTATGAAAGAGCCTTTCAGATTACGAAAAGAAGAAGAAGAAATTTTTGTCAATAGCAAAGAGTTTTTGCCAACCAATAGAGCCTTAATGATTTCACTATAGACTTCAGTTTAAATCTTTAAAACGAATTTCTTCTTCTATAAACTCGTATATTTAATGCTGCCATATTTAATGTGCGAATTAATTTATACAAGAAGTTTCATTTGAACGTACAATGTTTGCAAATGTCAAGAATCTCAAGAATCACTAAAGTCTGTGGAATTTCCGACACCTCGGGCCCTTTTAAGGCGCGTCTCTGCGACATTAGCCATGTATTGCACTAACGCATAGGTAAGTAGTGGAAAGTTGTTGGCCCATCGTCTGTGTAACAACTGTCGTTAAGGTTTATTTGATGAGGAAAATAATGTCTGGAATCTAAAAAATGTTTGACGGACCTTCAATAAATTTCTAGATTCCATAGATATTTGCTGGTTTCAAACCTAAATGTGAATTGACTGAAGAATACATTAAGAAAATAAAGCTTGTAAGTATCATAGCGCAGAAAGAGATATAACTGCCCTGGCTTCGTAGCACTGTTGTTCAATTTTCGAAAAGAGTTTGATCAAACAGATGGCATTAACGTTAGCACAAGTGTACCGGAATACAACAAACAATGTCCCTGTTCGCGCGGCGTTCTCTACAAGAACTAGGTGGTTTAGCCGGCACAACATCGTCATCATACTTTAATACAATTACGCCATCTTACTCAGAACCGTCGTAATATTCTAAATTACCATTTATTGCTTCGTTATTGCCCTCGAGAGGGAAGCGAGGAGGGTCTGCTTGCTTTGGATACCGATAACAACACGCAGTTTGTATAGCTGTGCAAATAGAGTCGGTTTGGTAGCAACACGCGCGATACCGAGAACTTTCTCGTTTACTTACCGTTGTACTTAAATTATATTTATCTTTGTTATTTCTATTAAGTCACCTACGGATGTGAACTCTGATAATGTTGTTTGCTTACACCTTTTCGTTGAAGTAATATTTTTCGTTTATACTTTGATTGTCAAACATGATGTTGTAACTGAGGTGACTAATTTTGAAATATCTCTATTAGATGTAGTTCTAAAATCATTGTGATTCGTGAAGTGTTTGCATTTCAAAAAATGGCCGTCAAGTGGGCGATATATATTTGGATATAACATGCTAAAATACTGCGTAGTAATGTCGGCCCACCCATGACAAAAACAAAGGGTTCAGTGGCATAGCATTATTAGTTATCACGGACGTGCAAGCACGTATGTACAGTCAACGTCCTCACTATATTGTTTACAGTATATGACAAAGATAAATCGCTACTATACAGGGAAATATTCATGTCAGGTATCTTTATTGGGGTGTTTACTATGAACTTAGAATGGCGGTCGTTGTCGAATATATTTTTTGCTTGTTTTTCTTTTTTCCTCTATTGAATCTTTTTATAGCATACCTATTTGGGCTATACGTATGTAGGTATATGTGCTTGAACATACTAAACTGCGCTTTACTTGAGAAAATCAACTCTTATATCGCTCATAAGTATAGCTATTTGCAATTTTTAAAGGTCTACAGAAATGACTCGAGCTGTAATGGTGGCACATTTTTAAAATATATATGATCTTAGACCATTTCTACCATCTATGGCATTGATTAATTTCTAAAGGTTAAAGATATATTCAACACCCAAAGAAATGTAACAGGTTATGTCTAGGATTTTTTGTGAAATTATATTATTCTTCGTTTTATTCGTAGCCTTGTTTTGCGTAACATTTTAATTACGTTTATAAATACCACGACAGTTGACGTAAATCATAAAAGAGCACCATGACATATTTACTAAGTAATGGCAAGAATGTAATAAATAGAATTTAAAATATTCATACCTGCTGCGAAATAAATAACTGTAGGTGTCATATTATGTATACAGATTATTATACAACATTATTTTTAGTAAGAATATGCGAAATCAAAATATAGTTTGTTAAAAAGAAGAAAAAAGATTCCAATAATTTTTACATCATGTTATATTTTTTCCCTAAAATATTAAAATATTTTTTTTCATAAGTTGGACACCATTGTCACCAAGTACAAAACAGGACAAGGCAGGTCATAGCGGCCATTAGGGGCCAGCGCACAGCTGAGTGCGAAAGCAAAACAACCCTCCAGTCACCCGGGTGGCCCGATGACCATGTATTTATATCACCAACCAGGTACTGGCTTATAACTTAGTGATTTTTCATAATACAGTTTTGAAATTTTGTACACAGATTCTTTACATAAAAATACTAGACATGTTTCAGGTTTCGCATATACTTACTAAAAGTGAGTTTGTGTACAGTCAAAATGAAATGTCGTTTATTCAAACTAAGCTCATTGCTATCACTTTTTGAGCGTAAAATTTCTGCATATAGTCCCATTCTGCATTAGACAGGCCTGTTGGTCTAGTGGTTAGTGACCCTGACTGCTATGCCGGAGGTTGTGGTCTCGATTCCCACCCAGGACAAATGTTTGTGTGATGAGCACGATCATTTGTTCTGTGTCTGGGTGTAATTTATCTATAATATGTATGTATTTAGAAATATATAAGTATGTTTATCAGTTGTCTAGTGCCCAACACAAGCTCTGCTTAGCTTGGAACTAGACGGCGCTGTGTGATAGTTGTGGAATATTATATATTATATTATTATTATCTCGCTAAAACTCCAACTGGCACCAAATTTTAGCACTTAAGAAAACGAAGTGGCGCAACAAACTCTGCAGTAACATCTTGTATTTATACGAGTATAACCATATATAAAGTAATTAATATTACGTTAAGCATAACATAGAAAAGTAATATACATATATAGGTTCAAAAGAGTAATGACAAAGTCCCGAACAAAATTTTGATGCTTCATTTTTCCAACGTCTAGTGATGATAAATATACAGATTAAACTAAACAGTTTTGTCTTAGACGTAACTATTAATAGAATTCTCGTATTCAATATATTCCAGTTTAATGTTAGTGAGATTTCGTATATTATGTCAATAATACATGCATACCTACTTATAAATTTTTAAAATCTGTACTTAAACGCAAAAAGAACGACAAGATCACAAGATGTTATGCCATAATGTAGTGTTTTTTTTTTTAAATCAGTAGGCTGGATGACGTCTGAAATATCTAAATGCTATGCTTTTTTTCTGGTTATTTTGCTATACTCAAATTGTACTACGATGTCATTATGTATCATTATAACACAAATAATTATTTTTGTTATGTATTTATTATCTATTGCAATAATGTATTTTCTAAGTATATTAATGCACTACAGAAAGAAAATCATATTAGGTAACTTGACTAAGATCTATATTAGTGGTAATATTAAAAATTCAGTTTAGCCAAAAGTTATTAAGTCAAGCCAGCAAAAAAAACTAAGCTATGATTATTTATTATCGTAAAAAATCTAGTCAATTCAGTTTCCAATTATATCTATTTTTTTTTTGGAAAACTTGGTCTAGCCTGATTTGATAAAATTTAGTAAATTATTTGTCCGGCATTGTATATCATAGTGACATTTGTGGACACTTAATAATGTCATCAACAATTTTCTTCGCCGTAGTTCTTTGATTTATTATTTGTCATTTGTTCACTAGTACACTCATGCCATCAGAAAACAGTCAAATTCAAGCATAGAACTATATCAAACTAAACAAATTTCCAGGAATAATGATGTGTCCGCATACTCGTGCAACTATAGAATTTAACGATAGGACTGTGATTCGAAGCCACAAGAGCTAAACTAGGGGCATCATAGTAAAATCAATAAACAGTGATCGTCTATGTGAACATTACATACATGCGTACCTACATATTAAGTTTGGTCAGACAAACAAAACACAATAGTATGAAAATGAATGAGAACCTCGTAAATTAATATATTATATCTTACGTAATATATTTTTTTTAATAAAGGAAATAAATAATAATTTGTATTCCAAAACAATTCGAATTATCCTTAGGAGGATTGAATTGAATAATGGACAATGGTTTTTGATATCGTTCCTACCTCTTCAGGTTAGCTGAGAATATTTTCAATGATGTTATTGAAAAAGCTGGAACTGTAGAAATATAGGTATGACCGACAAGTTTTTCTATTGTACTTGCTGAAGAGAATAAGCCTTAAGGCCCAAGCGCCCGAAAAGTGCCATAAACAGTGACTTTCTGAAGCCTACTTCTCGGTAACGGCCAGGTTAATAGGTTTGAAAAAAAAAATGTTTATTATAGATTCATGAACAACATTATCAATATTTGATTTTTTCGTGCTATTAATACTTTTGTCTAAAAAAAATATTTAGAAATTTCGCAACTTTTCCCTACTCCTTTGAAACGTCTTGGATCTTTACAAACATTTTTACACATAAAAATTGGTGGTTAAATATTCTTCAAAGTAAACATTGCATATGTAAATCAATCAATATAGCGCAAAGAAAATGGATTTAAAGGTCAGCCGCGGCCGCAAATAAATGCACAGATTTGCGTACTGCCGCCTAGGCGGATGCGAAAGGTGCGTCCACATAATTTTGGCCAGATGGTTCAAGGGACTATAAGCCGTAACATAATCGTAGAAAATCGAATAAACACTGCGTTTGCTGGCTGGAATACCAAATTATGCATGAAAGCACAAATTAAAAACAATTCCTTTTTTAAATAAAGCTAAACATTACTTGCAAACACATACCCCAAAAGGTTTTTTTTTATCAATAAATTGGCACCTAAGTATAGCTTAGCGTAGGCCTGGTGTATCTAATTGGTGCGAAGGAGTGGAGTCGTGGGAACCTGCCCGCGGCAGCCAGGGTGCTTCAATGAACCTGAGCATGGCCGTGAATAAAGCTTTTGTTGCCATGCAATTTACCTTATTAACGACCAATTTGAAAAGTCGATGTTCATTAAGAAAGAGTTTTAAGTTTGCACTCATTCATTGGATGGTGTACACGTTTAGGAAATATTTGTTTTCATTTTATTTTCGGGATGTGGTACCTATATTTTGCAATTATTTCTATTTTTTGATGATGACCAATTGGAGGAAAATTATTGATGGGAATATTGGCTATGACAATAGAATCTGTTGTCAATGCACGTAATGTGCCTATTTTAGTATCTATAAGGAAAACTAAATACCTATTTAGTTGATATTCAGCTTGTTTTCCTCTTTACCTAAAGATCTCATGTGGTGATGTAACTGCTTAGCTTTCACACGTGATTAGGGTTTGAATCTTGTGATCGTACCCATTTAAGGAGTTTGCAATCGATTTTCTTCAAAATGGCAATGTTGTTTAAACAGATGACAAAGTTAACGGAAAGACAAAAAGACTAACGACAACAAATAAAAAACGCTGGTAATAATTAACAAAAATCAAACATCAACAAATGAGAACAGTAAGATGCAAAACGATTCTTTAACAATTTTGATGCCAATAAGCAAATGACACGTTTGAAGTACTTAATATCTGCAATTCCTAATAATGTAGAAAACATTATAGAACCAATATTTTATTTGAGCACTAGTTGAGATCTCTCTACGAGTTGATGACATGACATAGATTACAGTAGTTACGGTAAAGATCTTGTTTAAATATAAATAAGATGAAAGCAGGATTTCCTAGAAAAGTAATCGTGATTATAATCAGTGGTCGTATGTAACTTTTCTACCACTTTATCGATGTCACGTATCTAATGATTGGAAGGCAAATAAATAGAACTAGTCTAATCTTATCAAGCAAATTGTAGATCAGATACACATTAAGTCAACGATGTCATGATTTCTATCTACATTTACATTAGGAAATCACTACCGAGTTTCCAATTTCTGTCTGGAGTTTAGTAGAAAAGTTTTTTTTTCTTTGCAGGGACCAGATAATCCCTAAGTTGCCACTCAGGTAGTATAAAAGTGCAGAGTGTCTAGTATTGTTACGTTAGTCGGCGACTACAAAACGATTACAAAGGATAAGGAAGCGATTACAATAGACCCGAGAAACAATATAGATACAAGATATTTTATGTCATCACCTTGCCAAGTCAAAGGTATAACCGTGTTCAAAATGTTTTTATCGGCCGAAATTACAAAATAGAGTCTGTCATTATAAATCAACATGTGGTAACCTTGGTATTGACAAGGTTTGGTCTAATGTGGAGCATAGCACACACTTGTCAACGTCGTCGCCGCTGCTCATGGACACCGCACGTGCGGCGTGCAAGGCACTCGATCAGCTGAATAGAGAAAGCAACCTCGCTGGCCACACCTAACTGCAAGTTTTCCGGCTGTTTTATAAAAACATCGTTTTTGTGCATTGTGCAACGGAATGGCTAATTTACTTGCTTTTTTTGTCCTGACAGTCGAATTACAAGCAGAAATATCAACCAATCAGTTTTAGTTATTGGTTCAAAAATGCAACTCAGAAACAATAAAGAAGAAACAGTGCCTAGGGACACGAATACCTCATTATTATTCAGTAATTGATCGTAATGGCTGTTCATTTGTTTTATAGACTAGTAAACACCCAAGTCTCCAGAGTCCTGTTCGCATATAGAACGAGCTTGGAATTTTAAATGCGGTGTCGTCATCAGCCCTGAGGTCATTCCCGGGCGTATCCCTTCGCTTACTATGTGCAAGAGCAACGTGTCCAACGACTGCATTCGAAATTACCCGGAGATCAGCGATGACTCATAGTTAATGTCCAATTAAAAAATTGTAGACAGACGTGTTTCAGAACATATGATCGACATTCTTGTTTGCAGTGTCATTCCCTTTCTGAATATTCATAAACCAATCATCAGATACCGAGATCAAAATTAAACTGGACTCTGAAAATACTGAAAGATATACATGACATAATTCTCTAATAGTTGCCTCTAGCTAGCTAGGTCATCGGTCATCAAGAATTAAATTATTGTTGCACCCAAATATTATAAGGTCCAAAGTCCAAGTAAAAGGTAGCTAGCTGACTCAATCCGTCTTCAAGGAATGGTTTGTCGATAGATACGATGATCATAGTGACTCAGAGACTCAACAAATTTGTTTTCGAATTTCGAAATTAAAGTTTATGTGCAGTAAAATAGCACTTAGTAAGCCCTTTGCATGTGTCACGATTAAATAAAAAGTTTTGTCGGATATGATTGAAGTGAACAATGGTTTAACATGGTCGATGGGAGCTATGTACAGAATACCCGTCGCACGGTGTGCAGAAGACAATATAATGTGAAATGAATTGTTTCCCTTCCATACGTTGACCGCAAACATTTATCGTTCAGTGGTCAAAGCCAGTTTTATTGTTAACTTGGTCCTTTTGGATTTTTTCGTCTCCTGCGATCGACTTTTTCGCTTTTATTTCAAGAATGATAATAAACTGGTGTCTGGTAAATATTATGTAGTGCTTTATTATTGAGTCATCCTATTTGGCATAATGTCTGAAGACGGCATTATTAACTACATAAAGACGCCTACAGGTTGCAATTTTTGTGACTGGGCTGCATCTATTATAGGTATATTATAAATGCGAAGGTAGCTCTGTGTGTCTGTTACCTCTACACGTCGTAACGGCTGCGCCAGAACGAAAGGAATAAAACCTGGACCAGGCACACGAGTAGATCATGTCCTGTAATAAGACATAATTATAAAACTTTTTATCTGGGAGTTCGCTTGGGATCATGTTGACTTTCACGCGCAAAAATTCGCTAGCAGACATTTGATTATATGTATAAATAAAGCACTTGTACACAAAATATCTCTGTCGTGTTTAAAAAATCTAGTATAAAGTGGCGTCCACAATATTTTACATATAAATCTATAGTTATAAACGAATTAGCTTCTTTGTCGGTATAACTGGATGTATACGATTAACATTTTTCTTCCTAACAATAATAATTTACACTTCAAAGTATTGTTTATAAAGAATGAATATTTTATGCGACCTACCACCGACCTCACATTTGTTTAGAAAAGAAGTGATATTGGTTATAACATTTATAAAATCCAAGCATTTGAATATAAATGGTGTTATTCAGTTTATTTGTTTAGACAAAGTCTGATTGTCTTGAAGCTGGCGTCGGTAATAGGCACTCCTATTTTCCCAGGAGTGTCGTTTGAGGCCACTTGAAGATTATATCATGTAGATGGGCTACATTTTACTAAAGATATTTCTAGTCTCCTTAGGTATAACATTTCGAGCTGATCCGAATAAGATTGCTAACTAAATGATGCCATGCACAGGGAAAGTGAGTTCTTGGCACATATTTAATGAAATGTAGAAGGAAACTGCTATTTGGATTTGGTCCAGAATTGCATTAGAAATGACCCAAAGGAAATATTAAATTGAAGAAGATTTTTTGAATAAATTATTCTTTTATTCATCAACAACTTCGTTGTTTGTGAGGTATTTAAGTCTGGTTCCTCAAACATCGACGTAAAAAGTGCATCATGTTTTATCGTTTCTACGAAAAACGCTTTCTCTACCGTCAGCGGTATTGCTCAAAGAATCTTGGTTAATGTCATTACAGCTTGGTATTGGTACAGTGGATTTTGTCACACCGTTTTAATTTTTAACTTTTCTCTTCGGATTCTGAACAATCTTCGGAGGTTTACGAAATACTTGTAGCCTGGGTTTACCTCCGCAGTAAGTTTGCTTATCAGTATGCTTGGAGTTGTAGTTTATTACCGTTTGCCCTACTTAGATATCTTGCTTATAATTATGTATTTTACCATTTATGACGTTAAGTTTGTTTAATGTAAACTTTGTTTTGTTGTTTAGGTAATTTGATTATATTACCTACATGGTATACTTCAGGACCATTTAAATTGATGTGTGAACTGTGAAATTAAGAAGCTTTTAGCAACTTGTGACTTACCTTGTTTGCTTTCTAGCACATTAGTAGTGACAACGTCTTTCTTCAATTTAACAAGAAAAAGCTTTTCCAACACAAGCCAAGGTGTGGTTGGCAGCAAATATGTCGAGTTTTACCTTATTGGTTTACAAAAAATCATTAATACTGGCAGTTAATCGGCACGTCTCACTTTATGCACATATTTTCTCACGGGACCAGCTTTTGCTGACGCTTCTCGGAAATCAAATATGTAAAGGCAGCCTTTGGTCTAATGCGCCGGTGTTACCTACATCGTTAATACCACAATTTGTCAATATTTATTTTGAGTCGAGGTTAATGTTTTATTTTCTTACCGATAAACGTAACTACGGTCCACGTGTGGACTTAAAGCATTTTATTTATAGGAATAAAATTATATTTAAAGTCAGAACTAAAAGAGATGTCTGAAAAGAAATTAACTCTTATCAGAGTACAAAAGCGTATAAAGCTACAAATGATTTGATTATTTAACGTAATATAATTAAGTATGTATGGATAATATTGTCTACAATCACAAGATTTTTTGTTAGCCTTGGATTCCATTAACGTATGACGTCAATTTGCTATTCAGTCGTTTAGAGTCGATGACGTGTGTCGATGGAAGACCATACAAATTAAGATATCTTCATGTGGAGTCAAAGGCAAATGGCATGCGTGTGAGTCGCCGCATCTGATGAATGTGGGTCACAGACAATGGAGTTGCGTGTTTATGTTTATAAATATCTAGCACACATTCTTGCTAATGCCTCTTAGTAACAGGAGTGGAACACGGTTTTAGCGATTCACTGGAAGCTACTTTTATCCTGACCTGATTTGATACTCCTGTACTGTACCATTAGCAAATTGTAGTGATTAATATATATGTTAATTACAAGATTCGTCGCAATATAGGAAATGCGAGTGATCTAGAACGCAACAGATCTCTCTAGCTGCAATAACCTTGTTGCCTTCTGAGCTAACTATAATTGTATTAACTTTCTTATCGAGAAAACGCGTTTATGTGGTACTTACTATACACTTAGAACAATTGAGTGTAACCTTACAAGAACAGTTAGGTAGCCTATTTACAAATGTACACTTGTAGATTTATTTCTATCGTAAAAGTAAAAATATAGGCTGCTTATCTAACTGACGCTCACATAAAATGAAGGTTTAACGTCGTCAGACACCGTTCTTGGAAACCGTTACTTTGTCTCCTTCCGTGCATGCGACATTGTTACTTTCTGCTTTTGTTCACGACACCTACTAACCGTACCACTTGTGTTACTTATAATGGTTCTCAAGTCCCTGACAGGTTTTTGTTTGCACAATACTATTGCAATTTATTGCACTGCTACTTTCTCTATGGGCAGGTTCGTCAATTCTATTGGCAGTTATTAACATCACTACGAATATTTTTGCGATTTCACTTTTAATCTTACATACCATCTTGTGTACATAAAACATTATGGCTATTAAGTAACTAAAAATGGTGCTGTTTTATTGTGTTCTATGACTCAAGATAATGGTATTCGATACACTTCGTACTTTGGTATTAGTCTTTACGCAGTGATTATTTTGTATTGTGTACAAAGATATGCAGAACATGCTTTATTCAGGGTTTTAACCGCTTTTTGTGTGTGTTTAAAATTAAACTGTCTAGCATTTTTCTAACTATATTCGGGGTCGGCTTTCAGCCCAATCGGATTCTACTGACAACCAGTATTTTACGTGGACCGACTATCTGACCTCCAAAATACAGTTACTAGGTAACACGATACTCCTTCGCGAAACTGGTTTCAAAATGTATGTATTTTGACTACTGAAACGACTTTCAAAGATCTTCAAATGATTGTCAGGACTAACGGCTTAACAACCATTCCGAAGTACTTACATACTTTTAACTCGGCATGTTAAGGTCACCCATCCGTAGACAGACCTCGGCAAGCTTGGAGATCGATCCGTGCGCTTATTATTATTTTAGCCACGAGCTAGAGTCTATATAAAATTAAGGCTTTTAACACGGTTGAAACATAAGTATCTTAAATATGAGTTGGACCATCTTTTTCCACGCAGGTAATCACTACTTACCTACCGATGAAAATAGTGAATCCTTGCTAATTTACTAAAAGTGAGAGTGTTTGGGTTAGCGAACTGCGTGTGATTTTATTTATTTATTTATTTATTTATTTCTTCATCTTACATCTATCTTTACAGGTTTTTTTTTTTATCCCCAATGCGATAAATGCGCTTATCCTAACTTAATTATACTAACATCTATAGCTAATTATAAATAATGCATTCCTTGTGAATTCACCCAGAGTACAACAAAATAAGTCCGTCTCATTAGCTATCAGGTTGAGCGTGTGAAGCGCGCGCGATAGCGGCGCCTCCCTTAAAAGGTTGGTCCGGCCTCGCGGCTCCACCAGCAGGCGCGGTCGCCGTCGTCGCCACACGTACCTGTCTGGAACACACAGGCTCAACTGTCCCAAAACAATTGGATTGTGCACCTTTCCTCTCAATATTTTAAATATATATGAGGTAAGTGCTAGATCCCTCCTAACCCTTAATTCGTTGTATCCTACCATACCCAAGATAAATAGAGTAGGATACATCAACGGATACATTGGATAAACACCGTAATATCTCATATACAAATATCTTATAAATTTATTTTGTACCTTCTCCAGCATGAGACTATATTTAGCTTCATGCGGAGACCAGATGACTGCGTTACACTCTAGCTGACTCCTCACCAGTGCGTTATACAATGCTATAACAGCTTTCAGATTCGTGAACCCTCGTACTGTACGAAGCATGAAGCCCAGGTTCCTAAAGGCTCTTTTACAGCATCGCGTGACGTGATCACGAAAACTCAAGCTGGTGTTAAAACTTACCCCCAAGTCCTTGACTTCTGTGACCCGTACCATAGGCACCCCGTCAATATGATAGCTGCACAAGATGGGATTGTGTGCACGAGAAAAAGTGATTGTCACACACTTCGAGCTATTGAATTGCAAGAGATTTTCTTTGCTCCAGCTCACGACCCTGTCAATGTCCCCCTGTAGCCTCTCACAATCCTCCTTGCTCCTTATTGCGAGAGATAATTTGAGGTCATCGGCAAACAACAGGCAGTTAGCGTCCTGGACTACTTCTGGTAGGTCGTTTACTACTAAAAGGAACCCTAAAGGTCCAAGGTTACTGCCCTGACTCACTCCTGACCTCGTGAAATATGGATCTGACACGTGTCCCGCATATTCCACATATTGCCGCCTATCTCTCAAATAACTGGCAAAAAATTGGAGCGAATGTGGGGTGAAACCAACACCAGCTAACTTTGTAAGCAACACGTCATTATCGACTAAGTCAAATGCTTTTCGGAAATCAAAGTAAGCAGCATCCGTTTGCCCCCCACTATCCACTGTCGGCACCAAATGAGTCATGTGACAGAGAAGATTACTGGTGGTACTTCTTCCCGGTCGAAAGCCATGCTGAGCGTCTGAGAGCTGTGCGCTTACCTGTTTATATATGCTCGTGTAAATAGCCGTTTCCAGTACTTTAGCCGCTGTTGATAACACTGCAACCGGCCTAAACCCATCTACAGATTCAGCTAATTTCCCCTTCGGAACCGGAACTACGCGAGTAACTTTCCATCTCTCCGGGAACCTGGCAGCTTGTAGACACTGGTTATAAATATGAAGCAGCGGCTGCGCTAGCACCGACCGACAATTCTTAAAAATGTAGGGTGGAATGCCGTCCGGGCCTGCGGACCGCTTTGGCTTTAGGTCTTGAAGTGCTTGACATACGTCCACTAGCTTTAACTGGCCCAAGTGCACTCGCGCTGCTCCGTTTCCACTACCAGCTCTCGATATGGCCGCGTCCACATCCAGCACAGGTGGCTCTGCCCTATAAACCGAGTAAAAATACTGCGCAAACTCTTCAACACACTGTTGACCAGACAATACCTCCCCATCTTTCAAAATCACCTGCGGACTTCTCCTACCCCTCTTGGATTTAGTATAATTCCAAAACGATTTAGGGTCACTCAGCATTTGATTTTGGACGCGGTTAAGGTATTGTTCCTGTGCGACTGTAATCATCTCTTTAACGCGCTTCCTACAGCAAGCGAACGCTTTGTAGTCGACTCTCGACCCACTGGCCTTGTACTTTTTATGTAGCAAAGCCTTTAATTTTATGTCGCGAATTATTTCACTAGTGTACGAATCAGGATAAATATATCTTGACTTTACACTACTTCGCTTTTTTTTCGGAACACAGTCATCTATAATAGAATTAATAATAGTATAAAAATAATCCAAACCTGCTTCTAAGTCCATGTCATATAAAGGGGTCCAATCAACGGCTGCCATTAAAGAATATAACTTCACAAAATCAGCTTTGTTGAAGTTCCAACCTCTAAATTCAAAACTATTTACGTCGGGAGCAGCCGAGCCCGCTGAGCCCGCTGAGCGGGGTGCAGCCGAGCCCGCTGAGCGGAGTGCAGGCGAGCCCGCTGAGCGGGTTACAGCCGAGCCCACCGAGCTGGGTGCAGCCGAGCCCGCCGAGCGGGGTGCAGCCGAGCCCACTGAGCGGGGTGCAGCCGAGCCCGCTGAGCGAGGTGCAGCCGAGCCCGCTGAGCGGGCTACAGCCGAGCCCACCGAGCAGGGTGCAGCCGAGCCCGCCGAGCGAGGTGCAGCTGAACCCGCCGAGCGGGCTGCAGCCGAACCCGCCGAACCAGGGTTCCGATGCTGACGCAAGCGTGTACCGACCGAGATCTCGAGCGGCGGGTGGTACGCGTCTACCGGGACGAGTGGCGCCTCCGACGCGCGCACACTCACAGACCCACCCCCAGCCAATGTACTCAACACTAAATCCAAATACCGTCCATTACGATTTTCCACCTTGTTACTCTGAGTGAATCCACAAAATGTAAGAAAGTATTCGTAATAATTACTTACAGCTAAAGAACATGAATACAAGTTAAAATCCGCTATCACTATAACATCATCGTACTTACTACAGCACTGTTCAATAATGTGAAATAATAACATGTACTCATTATCACTGCTATTAGGCGGTATATAAACAACACAAATTAAAAACATAAATCTGTGATGTTAGTGGTTTATCGCAGGATACTGTACTGCGCGACAGCTGGGGTCACTCAATTCGTAGATAGGATCTCCAGGTGACATTGTACAAATCAGAAGCCGTTTGTTTCTCCGGGTGTCAATTCGATGACGAGATTTCGAATTCGTTCTCGCCAGCCAGTGACACTTCAGGACGCATTTTCAGCGATTGACTCCCCTATTGATAGGTGCTGTCAATGCACTCTCAAACCTGCTGCCTAATCAAGGGAGGTTCTCTAATCTCTATGTAGGTATCCTACGGTCCATGGCAATCTATAGAGCGCCTATGTAACGGACCACCTGATGACACGCAACTTTACAATACTGAGAAGACCTCAGATAGCAATGGTAGTTAGGAAGACAAGAGGATACGGGCTCCCTAGAGGCGGTGAGCCTCTTGGCAGAATCTTGACTAGATATTGACGCCAATATCTTAGCGTCATTAAGCTCGCTTTCGGATGTACGAGTAATATAGCCCATGGTTGTAAGCGAGAGCGCATGAGATGTCGTCGTCGCCAAATTTTGCTAGGAAATGACTGTTGCAAATGAGGTGGTGGACAAGGAGAGGGAGAATACAACCTCCTTCTCGATCTGTAGTAGACACACTGGGTGCCGTTGGGCGTGAAACGATCTGAGGCTGCCATAGGATGTGGCAGATAGCATACCCGGGGGGTGTCGATACGAAATATGTAAGTACTCCAGCGCCTCGACCAATACGAGTAGCTGCAGAAAATCGAATAGCTATAGTCAATAAAAGTCTGATCAATCTCTTTACCCACCCCGGCTGGAGGACATCCAGTACTATATCATCCACATGCTCCAAAAGAGAAAAAAAGAAACGTAAGTTTTTTATTTTTCTTTTTGTTATATTTTTATTATCCTGTCTGGACTTACTAGATAATTATAGGTTTTTGATATGTTCCGAGACTATTCAAAAAATATCTATTTAAGCATGTATAAATTTATCAAATTGCACGAATATTTAAATGTGGTATAAAATTAAAACCATTGTCTTCACCTGCTACTCCAGTCCAGACAATAAAACTTCCAAGAATATTGCCAATTCGATTTGCATTAACGTATATGATATCAAACGGTACCTACCTGTCTCATAATGACAGCCTCCTTCAAGATTTATTTTAGTGAAGAGAGCATTTGCATGACAAACATGTTGTGCGAATTACCGTATTCATTGTCCAATTTTAACGGTAATGCAAGTCACATACTTTGAATTCTTGTAATTATTTACGGCTTTCCGAAGATGTTCTAATATGAAGTGTTTGTAATATTTATTCGATTTCACTTTCCTTTCACGACATTTGTTATGATGTGAGGAAAAGAGAACATCGTAGCGTATAGCGTATTCACTCAATCATGGTCAATCATCTCTAAATCTCTCAATCATCGAGAAATAAGATAGAATGAAAATATTTGAAAATTCTGTTCGAATCGTAACTGGACAAACTTGATTTGTAGGTATTGAATATCTCATAATATAATATTATAACGTTTTTTTTTTATTTGTTTGTAGGAGGTAATCTCTGAAAGTACTGGTCCAATGGATAAAAATTTTTTACTTATAGAAAGCTGCTTTATCCCTGAGAGATATAGGCTATATTTTATATACGCAGGTAAAGCCGCGAGTAAAAGCTTATAACTTATATTTTTACTTTTAATAATATATCACCTCTACTATGTAATATTTGCTGATCCTGGGATTACAGTAAAAATATGATTTTATCGGTACAGGAAGAGAATTAAGAACAAAACTGCCAGCATTTTTCTGGACCAAACCCGTCTATTTAATATAGTTTTTAGTTGATATGAGAGGCCAGCTACAAAATATTGCCGTTAGCTCTCGCTGACAACCGAATACTGTTATTTTGATTTATTTTTCTTACGCCAAACTGGAGTTTTTGCATTAGCTCCTTGAATACCAATCTCGTGGAGTACTAAGGTCTTCAATAACCAGTGATGTCGATAGCATATATCGAGCTGACGGACCTACCGAAGAAAAACCGAATATAATACATATAAAACATTATTTTTATATGCGATACCTGAATATAGTTTGTTCAGAATCAGTAACTGAATTGATTCCAACAATTTTACACCATGTTAAAAATTTTCCCAAAAAAAATTAAAAAGGACACAAGTTGGACACCAAAGACACTAAGTACAAAACAGGTCACGTCAGGTCATAGGTACCAGCGCACAGCTGGGTGCGGAAGCAAAACAATCCCTAAGTCACCCGGGTGACCCGGTGACCATGTATTTGTGTCGCCAACGAGGTACCATAACTGGGTCTCCCGCGAAGCGGCGAGCCTTCTGGCTGGCCTACCACCGTGGGATCTGGAGGCAACAGTCCTTGCACACATGCACGATATGCGCGTGGAGATGCAACGCCGGGGTGAAAGTCCACTGCCGCGACAGGTCACGGCATGGCGGACAGAGCTCCGGCGGGATCTCATGGTGAAATGGCGTCAACGACTGTCGCAACCCAGTGCTGGGCACGCCACAATCATGGCGGTAAGTCCCCTCTTTGAGGCGTGGCTGGAAAGGCCTCACGGCGTCCTTACCTTCCGCATGACGCAGGTCCTCACCGGACATGGTTCGTTCGGGAGTTTCCTGCACCGGATTCATGCGGAAGTGACGCCCGGGTGTCGCCACTGTGCGGAACGCCCGGAGGACACGGTGGAGCACACAGTCGAGGTGTGCCCTGCTTGGGCGGAGCATCGCCGTGCCCTCGTGGGGGCGATCGGCGGCGGAGAGCTCTCGCGCCGGGCCTTGGTTGAGGCCATGGTCCGGAGCGAGGAGGAGTGGCAGGCGGTCGCCGACTTCTGCGAAGCAGTAATGCTTGCAAAGGAGGAGGCCGAACGCATCAGGCAACGGCGTTATCGCCGCCGCCGCCGTCGCCGGGATTCTGATCCCGTTTTCCGGCCAACGTAGACGCGGGCTTGCGGACAGTGAGCAATGGGTAGCTCGCTGTCCGGCCGTCCGGTAACTGTCCGGATCAAGCCCAAGTCGTCGACGGCGCGCACTGTTCCCGCGCGCCTCAAGGAGTTGTCAGCAACAGCAGGGACCCAGCCGGGTCGAAGCCTACTGGGGCCGGGGTTATCCGAAGGGGCGCTCGAGCCCCGGTATGAAGGCTGGAAGGAACGGGGTGGGTCTTTTGGTCAGTAGGAGTCTGACACTATCTCCCGCTCCGCCCGGGGGCGGGGGATGTCAATGCATGATTATTCCCACCATAAAAAAAAAAAAAAAAAAGGTACCATAACTGGTTTATAACTTTGTGATTTTTCATAATACAGTTTTGGAATTTTTTACACAAATTGTTTACATAAAAATACTAGACAGGTGTTTTAGGGCTCGCATATACTAAAAATAAGGTTGTGTACGATACGGTATACAAGAGAGTTTTCTTTGGTTAGTGTGGAAATTGCAAAACTGACAAGCTTCTGACACTTAAGTTATGGGTATGTGAGTGACTAAGGGCTTCAAATTATGTTCATCATAGCTTGAATAAGATTAATATCATAATTTTAAATTTTCGCACGGTTTTAGCTACAACGCCTGTTCTTTAACATTTGTAATTTAAACCTAAATTAATTTTGATGCGTTTTCCTCGAGGCGGTAATGGCTCATCTGATTCATCTAATGATGATTTAATGTGTTACGATTTCTTACATTAATTTTTTGTTCTGTTAGGTAGAATACAGTTAATTTTCTATATAGGTATTATATTGCTTTATTTTAAGTATTTCATTTGTAAGATACAAACGAAATACTTAGATTTTTTTTACTGTTGTGCAGTAATATTTTTGGTACCATTAATCGGTGTTTTACTATAATTATAAAACTAAAATTTTTAATGTAATCTCATAGTCATAGTCAAATTAACTTTCGAGTTCAAAAATAGATTTTCGTGTAACTACAATTAATTGAATCGTTTTAAAACAAAAACAAAACAAAGTGTGTAAACATGAGTTGGAACAAACCCGGTGATGGTATGCCAAATATTTCCGGACGACCGAACCGATGACGGGCGCGGGCGCTAACCGTAACCTAAACATATATTTATAAATTATCAATACGATGTTTATTATCGGTTTGACAAAAGCAAACGACAATGTTTTGTTTGTTAAACTGATTAGCTAATATACGTTTAAGGGCCACTCATTGCCTCTCAAGGAGTTTCAAGTCTATAGAGACTGTTATAATTTATACCGATGATGAATTACGACTCATATCCTACATCAGAATCCAAATTCTCAATGTTAGCGATTTAATTTAATTCGGGGTTCCTCAAGGATCAATCGTTCGCTTCATCTTGTGTAAAATTAATACTAATAATTTCTCCTATGATAAGCGTAGTTGTATGACAGACTACGGGAGTAAAGTCTCATAGCTTTCGAAGAACCTGTTTCAAAAGTGCAGCTTTTAACAGAGTATTAGACTGTTCAAATTCAATTTTAATTTGAAAATGCAAATATTTATTTACAAGCATATGTTCTTTGTTTCGGTTCATATCATTTAGATATCCATTAGCGATGACTGTAACACATTGATCTATATATGTATCATACGTATCTAATGCGATATATAGGAAGCATTATCATAATTTTTCTGTAATCCATGTGTCTACGATTTATCAAAGCATTTATTGATACACCGATTGATTGAAAGCATTTTTATTTTCTTTTCTGTAATATGACTTGGCAACTGATATTGTTGGCATTTTTATAGCGCTATTAATTTTAACTTCCTTTATTATTTTATTTGATAGACAACATATGTTTTCTCTGCTGTTTATGCTTGTAAGTTTAGTCATGTGAGATTAATGTGGTTTTTCATTATTATTTTACATCTTCGAAGTGTCTAGTTTGCCTTCCTATTATGTCCTTCCAGGGAGCGGTTATATTTTGCTAAATTATTTCAAAAAGCAAGTCGATTGAATATATTTGACAGACTTGCTTTAAGACTACGACCCATCTGAACTGAACTTTGTTTTATTTCCTAACACTCTCAGTCTCCCAAGTTCTAAAATCAGATGTATGACAAATCTCCAACCAAACAACATTCATTTCAGCTGCAATAAGCAACGCATTGCATAATATATGGCATCATAATGCTCATAATGCAAAAAAATAACATTTACATATTTGAATATGTAGATACAAATCATGTAGTAGTAGGAAGACATTTTTTACCTACTTCATAATAAAGAAGCAATTTGAGATTAGCATTTAATTGTTAATAGCTGTTATAAAAATGTGTTGAAACCTACATGTTACGGTCTAATAGTGTAGCAAAACAATTTCAGTGTCATTAACTCTATTATTTAATTAAAGCATATACACAGCGATATATTCGTTGAAAATGTGTCGTGAGAAAACTTTCATATTGCAACCATTACTAGCGTTTTCTTTTCTTCTCGATTAAATACGTTTATGGAAGCTTTAGTTCGGTAACGATTTTTAATGAGGCCATGTGTATACGCGAAAGCGTTTCCTCGGGAAATCACTGACTGATAAGGGTACTGATAATTATGGTTGATTGGATTGTTTGATTTAATGCCTTAGTACATATGTCTAAATTTTCTGCAAGCATTATTGTCATAAAGGAAGTTTAGCGAACGCAATAATGGCTTCAGATGTATTATGACAAGCTTTTTTTAAAGTGCTGTTATAACATTTGAACAAATGGCGTGGTGATGAATGTTGTTACCAACTAAAGAACCAGACGTTAACTTGAGGGCGCGATGAGAGAATAAATCTCGTTGTTAGCATGATTTGTTCGTCCCACACCTGCGCGCGCGCTGCTCTCGCTTCACTCATTTATTATTCAAGCGCATCTGTTTTCATTGGCAATTTATCGCTTTATTTAATAGTTCGATATAGATGTACAGATAAATAATTCCACGTGGGAATTTATTGACGCGTTTTAACAAACTTAAGAACTTGAATTGCAAAAAAACTGGTTCGCTTTTGGAAAACACAAATGGTTTCCTACGTAGTTTTCCTGCTCGACAGGTTAGGCTTTTGTCTGCGTGTACGCATGTCCTTTTAGAGATATCCAGACTGACTGGTTTATCAACGCTCAGTTTAAACACCTGGGCCTTGATTGTGAAATCCTGGGATATTTATTTTTGGTTCGATGTTCAAATGTACCATTTAGAAATTCTGCCATATTTCTAAATGATACAGTTTCAATCTCTTTGTATTTCTGTCCTTTTGGTTCTAATGGTTTCGGTACCTTTTATGTAACAAATTGAACCAGTATTTAAGATAAAATTTACTGAAATGAAAAAGGTTTTAATGATGTTATGTTATTGTTCACAGCTGTCCGAGGAGGTGCAGAGGAAACAGAGCGAGTACCAAAAGTGCCTCGAGTCCTACAAGCAGATGAGGGCCAAATTCGAGGAAAACTACCTCAAATGTAAGGCCTGTTTATTAAAATCTTCGAGTAGATTGAGAAATATATTCGTAAGTTCTATAAACAAGGTTTGCAGCTTCAATTATAGCAGCAAATTCTCTGTGGGTGGTCTCAGACGGATCTCAATTTGGAGCATTGGCTAAATTTATTTTTCTTGCTAATTTAACGTGATTGCGATTATTTTCTTCAGCTAAGAACCAATTTAATAAGATTTTTGATTTGATAGATTCATTCTGACCCGCTGCAGACAGGAATTGTGTATTATAATGGTTGTTTGTAAATATCGAATAGAAGAATAAACAATAATGTCTGTTTATAACTGCTTCAACTTCTGTTATGGTTTATTTATCTTTTCCTAGCTATTCATTTTCATCAATATTATCATCCTCAGAACTCTAAACAATATTTTTCTTAAATACCTTCCAGGTCCAACAAGTCGAGGGGGTCGCAAGTTGGACGAGACTAGAGACAAATACGGCAAGGCTTGCAGACGGTTACATAGGGCACATAATGAATATGTACTGCTACTGGCTGAGGCTACGGAGTGCGAGAGGGCGTTGAGGACTGCCGCGTTACCGACGCTCATGGACCAGCAGCGGAGGCAAGGGGAGGCTACAGCGACGTCTTGGTGAGTTAGAAGATTTAACTGCTTACTAATCTACTGATCAAAACCTAAGTAATAAAATGTAGGTATTCAGTACACGACCTTCCCTGCCTTGCTTGCAATGAAGGACGTTAGAAAAATAGTGTTAGCACGTTTAGATAAATAGCTTATTGCATTAATATATACTTTTGTGATGCCCAATGCCATTGAATCATCAGTAGCCAAAAAAAAGTCTTTTAAGTGGCTACTTCGTCACAGATATTTATATATATATAAGCGAAATACCACTCACTGATTAAACACGAAATCTCAGAAATTATAACACCAATAAACCTAAAATTTGTCGTGTAGGTTTCTTATAGGGTTTCTAGATCCGCTAAGAAACGATTTGCCCACCGCCCAAGGGGATGAAACGGGGGTCCAAAGTTTGTATGGAGAAACCGACTTTGACGCGGGCGATGCCTTTTGGCAGAAGCTAGTATTTATTATTTATACTTTTGACAGAATTGTGGAAACACAGAATGGGAAGTAACAAAGAAAGAAGTAATAATTCAATAAGTGGTCACTCAACCTGTAGACTGCAATAAACAAGATCAAGTAATTGTACAATCGGTGCACAGTGCACCTGAAACAGACGTTGACGCCAAACTTAATAGGAACTTAATCAAATAATTACCGTTTAAGATAAATATGATTGATAAAGAATTTAACAATAAGGAATTAGGTCGATAGCGATAAAAAGTATTTAAATATGGAAACCGATGTCGCAGTTAATAACATTAATCGACTATTCAGGTGTTTTAACTTCAACGAACTATTAATGTTATTTGAATTATATTGATCGATTGATAATGTAATATGCACATCGATTAAGATAAGTAATCAACTAGTAAACAACGAGAATGATGTAATGCCATGTAATTTGATAGCTGTATCGTTTTAATAGGTTATTACCTTTTTATCCATTTTATTATTATGTCCACAGATTTAAGGTAACTCTACCTTGCCGCCCTAAATCAATTTTTTTCTTTGCTAACCTTACAATTAAGAAAAGTTATCAGTGTAAAACAGAATAGCACAAAGGATGCTTTTTTAGAAAATAGTTATTGATAATTTACTATAACTTTGATCTGAATGGCACAAATACCTTTACTTGAGATAATTTCCATCCATTGCTACCAAGAAGTATTGAGTTTAGCTATGTGCTAAATTTTGAATAAGTGATAATTTTTATTAAGAAGGCCCCAAAAATTGGTCTGATATATCTCTGTTGTTGCAAAATTTTATCAATATAGTACAAAGCAATACTCGAACATAAAAAAGGACTAAAAGGGCATATGCAGTAGCCTATATAGAAAGCGATCAATACACCTCTCCGATACCCATTGTGAGTGCAGTGTTCCTGACAAGTCGATGGCCCACATATTAGGGTGCCAAAAATGTCCCTATATTTGCACTTTGAAGGACCTACAAAACACCAATGACACCGCTGTAAACGTGGGAATTTACTGGGCCCAAAAACTTCAAAGGAAGAAAAAAACCGATTCGATAAGAAGAAGAAGAAGAAAGGACTTTTAAAATAAATATGTGTATGAAGACAATTTCGTTGAACATGAGCTGAATACAAACATGGGATACCTATTGCTTCTGAAATAACCTCAGTTGCATTTTGCAGTACCTTGAAACTGTACCTACTAATGACGATCTAGTTAATAAATTACTCTGTATTCTACAGGAAAGGCGTTCTCCTTGAGGTTGTGCAGAGGTCAGACTTCAGCACGGACAAGTTCAGAGAGATCCAGACCAAAATAGAGACCACCATACAGAACCTGAGGCCACAGGACGAATACAAGGAGTTTATTGAAAAGTACAAGTGAGTCAATTTGATAATGGTTAGCTTTTTCATTCACCAACTCATACTAGGCTCGCATGGTGAATAACAGAGAGAAAGATTATTTCAGTTCAGTGGCGTAGCTACTAAGGGACTAGGCGGCGGGGCAGTGCCCCAAGCGTGCGGCTACTTATGAAGATTCGGTAATTAACATGTGAAAGATATCGTTGCCTATCAACCATGTCTCCATATCATTGTGTGTGTATGTTAATGATAAATCTTATAATTTGAGATTTATGTATATAAAAGCTAAAGTAGCGTTGCATTTTTAACCCGTTATGAGTCTAAACGTGGATCCACGCGAGACGCAATGGCTTCTTAATTGTGTCTCTAATTACGGCACACGAGAGGTTAAAATAAGTATGTATATAAATATTATTAAAATATATTGATAAAGTCTAAACAATTTAGGGGCCCCAGTTCGTTTTTGCCCCTGGGCCCTTGGTCACCTAGCTACGCCACTGTTTCGGTTGCTTCATTATTTCAACCGAAGATGTTCTTAATTGAACCTAGGCTTTTCCCAAGCGTGTTTCAGCCGAATATATGGCTAATAATATAGTAGGTACATAGTTAGTTTTAGAGGCACACATTTCTGATATCAGGAATGTTTTTACATTATTGGGTTTGGGAGGTTCACAAAACTAAAATGGTCCTAAAAGCAGAAACCTTTCGTATAGACTGGGAATAAATAGCATAATTGAAAGCCAAGACTGTTATTAACGAAGTATTTATTGTAGAATTATCTACAACCTGTGATTTAAATTGGAATGTGGAATGAAAAACTAAAAACTCGCCAGTCGTAAAGAAATTAATGGTCACGATTTATCAATAAAAAAGACGAATAGGTATAAATAACTTCGCGAATGACTTATTAATATTTCACAATTACATATTCATAATAGGTTTTCTTTTATAAAACGAATCGTTCTCAAATTTCAATCATGTAAATGTGCAACATCATGAGTATTATCGAAACAGCTTTTTGCG
Organism: Mythimna albipuncta; assembly: GCA_929112965.1. NCBI lineage: Eukaryota > Metazoa > Arthropoda > Insecta > Lepidoptera > Noctuidae > Mythimna > Mythimna albipuncta. Next base: position 6,635,220 of record OV815969.1, on the reverse strand, counting down.
AAGAATGAAAGTAAAATGATACCGAAGACTTTCGACTTGGAATTTATTTAGATAGGTACCTAGGTACTTACTTCTGTATATTGTCTGAAACAGCGTTTATTGTAGAAATGTAAAAACGGTTGGCTTATTAAAATCTTCAAGTTAGTACGAGAGGTAGTCTGTAATTTGGTCAAAATTACTTATTTTATATAATATAATAAACTAGTGCATGACTGCGATCCTGCCTCATAGTAATTTAAGGAACCTACATAAGTTTATTATAAAATTAAATATTTATGTAACAATAATTGCCACATACTATTTACATAAATATTTAGTAAAACACATAGCTTATTATAATTTTAAATATACTAATAAAATCTTTTAACTATTAATATAAAAACATCTAAATTATGGCGTCGATAAACTATTAACAGTATAGGGGCCAGTTTTTTTTTGGCCCAGGGCCCTTGGTCACCTCGCTACGTCTCTGCACACATCTGGGCGCGTCGGTTTCTATACATTTTATATGGAAACTAGACTTGTAGAGCTACACTTGATCCACACCACGCGACGTCGTGAAAGAGTTACCACGGCCTTGGAATACTAGCAACTAATCGAACACTGATGGGGTTTAGAAGACAGTACAAGACTACGGACATTTCTTTTCGCTCCACCTAGAGAATAAGGAGTTATTACATTTTGATGATTGCCCAAATTTAAACAAGGATCCCAAGATCCGAAAATTAAATTATTTGTTTGTAAAGGTTAATCTCTGAAGGTTATGAATTTATGATCTGTTGATAGGCTCTTTCACTGATATAGAACGTCACTTATGTATATCACTGTGTGGCATATTCTACTTTGTATCTCAAAAAATGCACGGTCCGTGAAATAGGACATGGGAGTGAACACACAGACAAATAAGTTAGTTTCAACAAATATTAAAAGAATAACTTCAGACTTCAAATAATAATTTAAAAAGTGGTCGTAGCGACAATGAGCGATGAGTAGTCGAAGCCGTGAAGGTAAGATATGAATCAAAGGCATTCAGGAACTGACGGTTACTTTCAAAGGCTACGTTTGAGGCCATTCAAGCAAATTATGATATTTGTTTGTCTTTTATTATTGAGCTTCTTGCTAATATATTTATTTGTTATGATGATAATTTATTTATTAAAACTATGCACTAGTAAGAAACACTGTACAAAGGCGGACTTAATGTCCTAAGCGTTGCCTAGATCAGTCTATTTTATACGTTTTACTATGTATTTTAAAGTTAGTATATTTTTTATTTTTATTTTTGAGATAGGAACTCATCAAATGACGTCTCCCGCATTAGGGTAGAGTGAGTGCCAGATTTTTACTGACTAAAATCTATCTGTATTCCTTCAGTAGCCTTTTGGGTTCCAGGTCGAGGGACGGTAACTCTTTCCTACTGTACGATCATGAAATTTGGCGTTTCAAACTATTCTTCAGTTAAAAGTTACTCGAAAAAATACGCAATTTAGGTACTTTCGCCCTTTGTTTCCAGGGCTCGAAGTTCAGTGCGGTCAAGATATTTCGGTCGTACTATATATTTTTGCAGCCTTAGCAGGCATCGGCCCTAGTAGGACGTGATCATGAAGCAAATGACGTGATTCTCTCAAAATTTAAGGTGTTTTTAATATCGTGCGAATTTTATTACGCGTGCGGGATTGTCCCGCATGCGGATTCTTAACGTAACAAAACCGCGTCCATATTCCAAGTATACAATACACGTATGAAATGGACGTTTGTATACGCGTGCGGGGCAACCCCGCATGCGTAGTCGATCAAAACTGCACGATATTAAAAACACCCTTAGACTACTTCAATTTTAGATTTGAATTTTACCTTAAAATTAATTATAGTTTGTATCTAATCTATACATACATATAAATAATATTGGAGTGTCTATTTGTAATATTGATATAACTGCTTTTTACTACATGAATATATATACGGTACATACACTAAAATAACTTTTTTTGGCAGGTAGCTGATATAATAAGGAGTAACATAGGCTACTTTTATTTTAGAAAAAATAAATTCAAAATCCTGTATTACACGCGGACGAAGTCGCGGGCACAGCTAGTCATCAAGAAATAAGAATAATTCAATTGTAAATCAATAGGTGTACCTACTTACTTCTTGTAAAAAGACAATAAACGAAAATATGTAAATTAGAAACCACAAAACGCGGTCACTGGAATAATGTACAAAACTATACATGCGTGATGTCATTTTGCTGATTGTGTCGCATCGAGTTGGTGTTTATTTATTAGGTAGGTAGGTATTTGTTTAGGTATTCTACCTATTATCACTTTGAACACGTTTCGAGTTGTATTGTGCGGACAACTCGATTGCATACGGTGGAAGTGTGCGACGGTTGGATGAAGCACCGCCGCCGGATCCTCGTGGTGGCGACGTCTCTTGCAGCCCGAGCTATGGCCCGGAGAGAGGGAGAATGGGCGGCGGTCACCTCCTTCGGCGAAGCAGTAATGCTAACGAAGGAGACGGCCGCACGCTCGAGGGAATGGACATCCTCACGCTCCAGCCACCGGGACTCTTACCCGGACTATCAGCCACCGTAGGGGCGCGGGCATGCGGACGACCGACGAGCCGTCCGGTAACCATACGGACCGAGCTCGAGTCATCGACGGCGCGTAGAGTTCCACATGTACCTCAAAAAGAGTCGGCAAAACTGTAGAGCCTAGCAGGGTTGAAGCCTATAATTAGGGCCATGTGTCTACTTCTGTAAAGGTTTCCTATGGTCCAAAGAGCACTGAAGGAACATAGGTGTCTCGCTCCGTCCGAGAGCAGAAGAAGACATAAAATGATTTTCCATTTAAAAAAAAAAACACTTTTCGAGTAAGGTTATTTTCATCGTCAGTCATATTGTCGTTTAAACTGCGGTTTTCCCAATGTTTTTTGAGGATCTAGTAATTTACATATTGGTATAAATACTGAGTCATTTACTACATATCTACCTAACTTTCGATTTATAGCTGTTTTGTTTGTAGGTCTCATAATCTTCTTTTAATGTCTGTACCTAATGGGAATAAGGGTTTCCAAACCACAAAACGATAAAACGGTACAAGGTTAGTCAATCTTTATGGCTTCTTTAGTAAGAACCCAGATTACATCGCGTAGGTTTGGATTGGCTAAATAAACAAGCTGTTAATTTGAAAACACGATCGTAATTAAGTGATCACACCATATTATATAGGCGAAAGTTAATGAGTTGTGTTTGTTAGTTCTTCACGCTCGAACTTACACGGGTAGAGCATTGTTCTGGAATAGCATAATCCTACCCTTATTGCAAAAACTAATTATCTACACCCCTAGCCAAGTTGATAAATCTGCAATCGTTAACGCTAGATTGAATGTATGGAAATGACATCTCAACGTTAAGACACGTGGTCAGAACAAACAAATAGAAAATTCATAGCTAAGTTCACATCTTTCAAAATGATAGAATGGATTGTTATAGTTTCTACAATGTTCAACACTACGCGTTTAAATGCAATCTTAAAATAAATAATTTGTTCTAGATCGCCGCCTTCGACCCCAGTCACATTTAACTTCGACGAGAGCCTCGTTGAAGACACGAGCGGGAAACTGCAGCCAAATCAGTTGACAGTGGACAATCTCACTGTGGAATGGTTGAAGGAGAAGCTGACTGAGCTGGAGAACACGCTTCAAGACAACCGGGAGAAACAATCAGCGCTGCAGGGGCCAGAGATCATAGGGAACGGAGTCTGCAAGAACAATAACACGGGGCTGAGTAATGGAATCAATGGGATTGATAGGTGAGTTTTAAAAACTAGTAAAATTTTACAATAGAATTTGTATAACAGAATCGCAAGTTCTTTTAGACGTCAAAATTAATAAATGATTGCCCCTACTATGTAAGGTCCTAGGAAGAAGTGATGTCATTAACTTTCCAGAAACTTTTTAGTAATTATCGGTGTAACACACAAGTGCATTATAATGGACTATGAATGACCATTAAAGTCTAGTACTTTCTCTTTTCTCGACAATTGTTAAGCTTTTGACGACACAACTATGCACTACAATTTTTGAACTCTTGTCATCCCTAATATACAATTTTTATTTATTTATTTAAACTTCATGTACAGTAGTGGCACATAGGCTGACTTAATGCAACAAGGCATTCTCTGCCAGTCATCGTTTCAAGTGTTTGTAATTATTTTTTCCAATTTCTTAGGCATTCACCGCCGCCACTACCAGTGACGACATCGGAGCCCATAAAACTACTGGAGCTTCGTGTGGCTGAACGCAAATGTGCCAAACAAGCGGAGATGATCAGGTCCGCCCTGGCCGAACTGGGTTGTGAGGAGGCGCCCAGTGGATGCCCTGATCTGTCTGCCGAGACTGTGGGCGTTGATAGTTTGGATGGCAGCTCTCCTGATCACCAGGTAGGGTTGTTGCATGTTTTATAGTCATTTAAGGCTTGTTTAAGGGTTTAAGGGAAATAATTTTGTATTTAAACCAAAGACGAAAGGTGAAAGAAATTAACTAACATATCGAGGTATTTCTGGTGTAGATTCTTCCACGGATCTAGCGGCCTTGCTAAAGATGACATTCGATTATCAGGATCGCTCCTCACTCGGATCTAAAGCGTCGACGGATGTATTGCGATTGCATCTCCACTCGATAATACCGCCGAGACCATTCTTCAAACTATTCACGCGGCCGTTCCGCCGCAAGTCTGCGCCGTCGAGTCCAGCGCTGCCCCCGAAGACTTTCAGAAGCAGCAGCGAAGGCCCTTCTGAATCGGTAATCGTACCACATCGCAGACGGATTAGAGTCCTGAGGCGACGCTTGCGCAAACGTGTGGATATCTATGTGCATTGCCGACTTCACAACAAAACGCTCTTCAAAAAGAGAAGACAGAGCCGCGTTGTACTCGATAGTTGTTCTAACAGTGTGGTGAGTGCCACTAACCGAGACATCCCTCACTCACGCATGGCATGGAATCTGTTCGATGCATGAAGCTTGCGTCTTCCACGACGCCACTGGAAGCGGCACGATTTATCCACTCTCAACGAGTGTTACTCAACGTGTCAGTGCTAATATTAGCACAAACACTTCACGTCACCGTGCACCGCACGAACTTCTGTCGGGAATGAGATTTCAAATAAAATGAAAATAGCACAGGCTCTCCTTAAAACTCAGTTTCAAAATCAAGGTGAAGCCGCTTGCGACGTTCCAGAAATGTATCGGTTTATACGCGTCGACTGTGTACGTTTCAGTCGTGGGGTTTACGTCAAGTTCATCCTGTTTGTAGGAACGGTCGCTTCATGTGGTGAAATAAAAGAGATAATAAAGTAGTGTTGGTTTGTTTTGCGGTGTTGTGAGCTGGTGAGGTTGGTGAATGGATCCGTTTGATCCGTTCTCGATGTATATCACGCGCAGCGAGCTGCCTCCGCCGGTGGTCGTGCCTCGCAGGAAGAAGCGCCTCAAGCAACTGCAACTTGAACTTGAGCAAGAGTTAGAGAACGTATGTTATTGCTTTCGTTGTTACGTTTTGTCGTAGTTTTTAATCATTATGTAATTAAATCGGTGAGTGCATGTGCATCGCGTGGAATTATGTTTTTTGTGTGTGTTCGTGTTACTAATGAAGTAATGATATCTTCTGTACCAGCATTTTGTTTTGGTGACATTGTTTTAATAACGGGACTACGTGAGACTATTAGATACACAAATAACAAGTCATCTCGAAAAAATTTCATATAGGTATCTACCTAAAGAATACTTTTATATAATACTCGTATATTTTAAATTTGCTAATTACTGGGTCAAAGTAATTGAAAACTATTTCTGACTGTCCCAATTTTCTTGTTTTTTAATCAACATTGATATCGTCACCTCATCAAGTGCACGTGGAGTGTCATGCCAACTACCTGTCTTATTTATACTCTTGTCTCTGCAGGTGAGTGTGAGCGAGACAGAGCGAACCCTGGTGGAACAGGAGTGGTTCCATGGAGTGCTTCCTCGTGAGGAAGTAGTGCGGCTACTGAGGGCTGATGGCGACTATCTGGTGCGAGAGACGACGAGGAACCATGCGAGGCAATTGGTGCTGTCCGTCTGTTGGGGACAGCACAAACATTTCATTGTACAGACGACTCCTGAGGTTCGTAAACTTCGTATATAATGTTCCACCAAGGAATTTGTTAAGTGAATGACCCATAATTTACGAGATTAGATGATTGCATTAGGACTCGTAAATTATGTGTCGTTTACATGATATAAAATATCCTGCTGTCAATGTTAAACGCGCAGATTTTTTATATTATTTTTCTCTAAATTCTTTTTGAAAAAAGTTTCTGAGTAACTTTTTAAATCTAAATATCTTGCATATTATGCGTATGAGGTAAGCTTTATTGAAATCGGTTTGTTCATTTCCATGAAAGTGAGTTAGCGAGATAGAAGACTTGTATGAAATACCATGTGGAACAAACGCTTTTAATTCTGCAAACATAGTGCAGTACAGTGCTGTGTAAATGCCATTTTAAACCTAAATATATTTAAGAGCTTTACTGGTAAACAACATGAGTTACAGGTAGTAAGTCTCAGGTGCTCCGAATACCTAGGCCCCTGACCTTTCTAGACTCGTGTAGCAATTCAGGCTTCAAAAGTAGGGTTACAAAAAGATTACTGGTAACACCTGTTTGGAATGTTTTTTTTTTTTGTGTGTATATGGATCAAGAATCGTTCATAACCGGTTTGAATGCAAATCTCCGACTAACATTTGGCATTTAGATGCTTTGAATTTTGAACACAAGTTCTTTAATATTCTGCAGTACTTATCTATTTACTTATTACATAGACCGTGATGTCTTCTTGGATTCGTTTATGCTTTAAATGTGTGATTCATAAATGACTTTGCAGCATCGTGTCAATTAATGAATCTCACGCACGATTACTCACAAGTTTGAAAAGCTTTTTAGAAAACGATTTACGATTTTAAATATAGGTATTACCTATGTGGTCAACTGCAAGAAAAGTTATTTTGCTTTGTATTCTATTTGTCTATTTTATGTTTTGAATATTTTGGGTGTTGAATCTGAAATGAAAAAGGGTTGAAGAGCAATTAAATTACTTTTCAACCCCGTAACTGTGTCCTAGAGGGTTTCTCAAAGTTAAGGTCCCACGTAGGTCCCCATAAAGTTTCTAAACGGCTCCAAACCTCTAACCCCGAAAATAAACCAATAAAAATGTAGCTGTATAGGAAAATAAAGATTTTTATCTTTATAAAATCAATCAATTATTAATGTCAAGTAGATTTCTGTTTTAAGTTTTGTCATGATCAGGTGTGAAATAAATTCTTACAAAAGCGCTATTGCTCCACATACCTAATTAATTCGCTTATTAGCCATCCAGCCTTTATGGAAATCTTGTCGCAAACCCGCTATTATAGAAATCGAATCCCGAGCCTAAAGGTAGAACTACACTGCTCACACGTGTGCCACACACACACACGCCGATCTGGGCGCGTCGTCGTCCATACATTTTATATGGAAATTATACACGTCACGCAACGTCGTTCTACGTACGAACCAAACGTGTTACATGTGTGCGTCGGACTAATTTAGTTCTAGCTTAAGAGTTCCTGTACCTCACTTTGAGAACGCCTTGTGTAAGTAATACTATATTCCATGAGAAGAATATTTTTCAGACTTCGGGGTTAAGTATATATAAAAATCGGGCTGTAAATCAGAAGACCTGTGACCATTGGAAATCAAATAATTCCAGTTACTACAAAACCCCTTCACCTTTCAGGGTCACTACCGTTTCGAAGGCGCGGCGTTCCCCTCAGTAGCAGAATTGATAGCCTGGCAAAGGACGAGCGGGGTCCCCGTCACCGCCAGATCAGGAGCCCTGTTGCGGCGAGCAGTTCCCAGGGAGAACTGGGAGCTGAACAACGATGATGTGCAGCTATTGGACAAGATTGGCAGGGTGAGTAGCCAATACTGGTTTGAAAAGCATGATAATTTTATTTTTCTGAAACCTCTACGGTCCGGACTAAGCGTTTACACTGGTAGCCAGTCTTCATCATTCCTGTAGGTACGGTTTTAGGTGTCAAAAAGGCTTTTCGTCTTTGATACCGAAAGAAAAGCTAGAATTAGACACCGATTACACCACAAAGTAGATCGAGTGGGTTTGGGAAGTTTTTGGGGTCAATTGGCAAGGCCGCTGGGGTGGGTATTCGTGTCAGCAATTTCGGTAGTACTCCAACAATCTATTTCTACCTTCACGATGTCTGTACAATAGATCGATACTGTGAATTATTCATTGTTAAGAGGACTACGGCACCAACCGGCGCGGTCACTCTCAGATTGCTTACAAAAGAAATAGATGCGCGAAGATAATGCTTGCAAATACAAAGCATATTACCGATTTAATAAAAATCTACAGATTTGATTATAAAAATTAAGACACTGTAACAGTAAAATGTTGGTTGTAGAATAATTTGACCAACAATAAGAATGATTGCATGTTTATTAGTATGATTTTTAATCCATAAAATTAATTTTAGAGGCTGCTTTTAATAACTAATATCTAACCATCATTTATCCTGAATTCCTGAAGAAAATATTGTTTACTGCAGTGGATTATACCCCGCTAAATTTTGATCGTTTTAATCCCGTGGAGGGTCGATCCGGTAGGTACATGAAACACCATCGATTGATAAAGATAAAATTAAAAGTTTTTAGTTTTTACGCAACGCCGACTATTTCCTATAGGTCATTGGACTCGCTCAGCTCGCTCGCTCTCCTGTAGTCCTCTTAAATGGACTTCGAAGGTCATACGGCTACCGTGAGCCTCTTGTTCGACTTGATAAAGAAATTAGTTTATCTGGCGCCTACCATAGTTTACGTTGTGATAAGAATTTTATAACATGTGTTTTTTTAGACGATAACGCTATTTCTAGTAGTGAGTATAGTATTTGATTGTGACCTTTAGAATCAAGTAGGTACTTTACTAGAATTTAGCACTTGTCCAGATATTCTTTTTTATTTGTGGGGTTAGAAAATCAAATCAAATAACTCTTCCTGTTCTCATCATCATCATCTCAGCCGACAGACGTCCACTGTTGGACATAGGCCTCTCCCAAGGGTCGCCACAATGCACGATCCTTTGCGTCCCGCATCCATCGGATTTCCGCAACCTTCACCAGGTCATCGGACCACATTGTAGGAGGACTTCCAACGCTGCGTTTTCCGGTGCGCGGTCGCCACTCCAGAACTTTTCGGCCCCAATGGCCATCTGTTCTATGAGCAATGTGCCATGCCCATTGCCACTTAAGATTGGCGATTCTTCGTGCTATGTCGGCAACCTTGTTTCTCCTGCGGCTATCTTCATTTCTGACTCGATCACGCAAAGAAACTCCGAGCATAGCCCTTTCCATCGCTCTTTGGGTGACTAGCCTTCTGACGAGGCCCATTGTGAGCGAACACGTTTCGAATCCATATGTCATCACTGGCAACACACACTGGTCATAGACTTTCGTATTGAGACACTGTTGTATGTTGGATGAGAAGATACCGCTTTCCGTTCTGGGTAGAGCGAAAGGGAGTGTCAGACTTTTTCTTTTTGTTTCTCGCAGCCCTTGCAGTACACAATTACAGATGTATCTAGTTATTGTAGCATTTTACACTCGCAGGGACGACTAGTTTTCGATGCTTCCTGAAATCCTGTCTTTTTGTGTGGTTTGCACTATTTTCTTGATTTTTTTTGTAGTTTTTCATTATGAATAGGGTCGCGTTAGACTACTATCACACTTGATGGAAAGTGATGATGTGGCCGACGATGTAGCACGCTTGCCTAGAAGCAACCTGTTCACTTGCTTGACTTGTCGACCCCCAGGTTATAACTATCAAGGAATTATCAGACTCCGGCAGGGAATTCCACTCCTTAGCTGTACGTATAGTGAATGTGTTACCGAAAAGTTTGTAAGTAGGTAAGGGAGGGATTTCCACCATGTACAGGTGGCGCAACGTCGTACGTCTTGTGGTCCGATGATGGAAAGAATTTGGCGAAATGAAACTGTGCAATTTCAACGCTCACTCCCCGTATTTTAAACGATAGAAATCCGACAGGCTAGCAACTCGGCGTCGATGGTAAGGACTATGGAGTTTTGACTTGATAAGTGCATCATTGCCGATGATCTTCATGTGATTTTGTATTCAAAGATACTCTTAAGCAAAATTGGGTCCACATCGCACCAGTGCTGTAACCAGCCTTTTATATGCCGGGTGCGATCTTCTATAACTGCGTCCCTAGAAAAAGTACAATGGGTACAAACAAAAAGGACTAGACTATAAAAATTTTGCGCCCCTCCGGGGAGTGCGCCTTGTTCACTGCATCACATATGTATATATCTCAAAATTCCACAAATTAATTATCCATCTCACTTCCCCAGGGTAACTTCGGCGACGTGTACAAGGCTCGTCTGAAGAGTACGAACCAGGAAGTGGCGGTGAAGACCTGCCGGGTGGCGCTGCCCGACGAGCAGAAGCGCACCTTCCTGCAGGAAGGCCGGATTCTGAAGCAGTACCAGCACCCCAACATCGTGCGGCTTATAGGCATAGCGGTGCAGAAGCAGCCTATCATGATCGTCATGGAACTTGTGCCTGGTAAGATTGTTACTTATATCTATTTTTTTGGGATTTTGAAATTTTCTTTATTGAATTTTGCGGCGCGCTTTACTGTCACCATAAATATAAAAGAAACATTTACGTCCATCAAAAACGTCCGCATATTAACGACCGCATAGCGGATTCTCTTCAGGGTTCGGGGTCCACTCTGTACTAATATAATTACGTCTAAGTTAATATTATAAATATATGTATAAGTTCTGGACCTCATGGGCCCCACCACGAGGTATTAACGCAATCCATTTTACGACCTAAACTGAACTATTAAAGGGATGGAGCTCTATAAGGTGTATAGCTCTATCCCTTTTTGTCACTCGTACGTTTGACATTTTAACACGTCATGGTAAGGTCCCAGTATCGACGTAAACGAAGAAGGGCAGAATGCTTTACGAGCAAAGTTATACATACAAAGTAGTGGTGGCCAAGTGGTATCAACTAGTGGAAAAGCAAATTACAGTGATTTCTATCACCTAAAACCTTGCAAGAAAGAGCGTCAGACTTTTACTGACTAAAATCCACCCGTGTTCGTTCAGTTGCCACGGTAACTCTTACGAATAATCCCGCAGCCCTAGCAGGCAGGATGTTGAACCAGAAAGAATGATCACGAGAAACATCTCGGTTCATTGTCCGCGTTCACGTCTTCCATTTAATACTCATGTCAGTAGTTAAAGATAAACAGAGCTCCTGAACATCTGGGAAATTTCTCTAGCTGATCGTTGAGTCAATAAGGAATGTATCTAGATTAGATTCAGCGTAGGCGACCTGCGTTTAACGCTAGAAACGCAGACAATACATTTCAATTTTGGCCATTTTATTTTTGCTACAGTAATATGGAGAGACTAGGTTCTGCCAGCGGCTTCGCCCGCGTGAATGTAACTTTAGACCCTGTTTCATGCCATTAGGGGCTGAATTTTGTTAAATCTTTTCTTAGTGATCGCTTACGTCATAAAAGGAAGCCTTGAGCAAAATTTTACGCTCCTAGGACCAGCAGCCGTATTATGACATCTTAAAACCATCATGTTTTCTGTGTGAGAAAAGGATAGTGCTATTCGTCCTGTATAGCTCCGTCTCTTTTTCACACCGAAAACATGATGGTTTTAAGAGGTCATAATACGGCCCCAGCAGTTTCAGCTGTCAGTCGAAGTTTCTCTTTTTATACATATAGATGAAAAATAAATGAAACTGGTCACTGATAATACAAATCTTTTTTATGTACCATCGCGGTAATTTCTGCGTGATGACTTAAAATAAATTTTGCTTGAATCCTGCGGCGCGGCGCCAAACTGATCCCTTGAAGTTTTCGTTTCGAGTGCAAGCAAAAATGAACTTACCGGTGATCAGGCGGAAGTGTCTTTGATGGTACTCATATTTTGATGTAGTTTAAGATTCTACGCTTAACAGAACTAGTGCAGTAAGAACATAGGAATGGCTCAAACATGAGGAACGCCCGCGCGCTTCTAGTGTTAGGGCTTTATTTCAACGAGACATCATGACCAGTCGCCGCTACAAACAAAAAGTCAGCTCTATAGAGAGTTGGTACTCGCTTCGTGTCCGTTTGGTTGCGCAACAAATTTGGTGGCGTGACCAGCTCGGACGTGTGGCGACACTAGTGTCTTGTTTGGTAGCTTAGAGCTATATTTCAGCGGGACACTGGCGGCCCAACTGGTCACGCCGCCATGATGACGCGGTGAAATATAGCCCTTAAACTAAGCTAAACATAGCAATGCTCTTTTTCATTGAAACTGAAGACAAAAATAATACGGCAGCTCTTCTTAGTTATAAAAATATGCATTTATTTTTACAATTACTTGCGTCATTATGATGGAAAATAAAAAAAGTATGACGCGATACATGCCGTGGACAGATTCATTTCCACTTGACCCATATCCTTAACTATCATTTTCTTTATTTATTGTATTACTAGCTTTTGCCCGCAGCTTCGCGTCCGTAGGTACATAAAATATATAAATAAAACAGCTTTGTATTGGTGAAAAAATTTTTGCAATCGGACCAGTAGGTACTTTCAGAGATTACCTCCTACAAACAAAAAAACATATATATAATTACTACTTAGGTAGCAGCGGCTTCGATAGCCCGTCTTTGATCCGAAAAGACCAATATGACTAGGTTGCCCTTACAATAAACTCGTTCTTGAGTATGACTTATTTTATTCTGTAGTTCCCCTAACAGAAAAGTCAAGCGAATCAAAGACATTACAGAGCATTTTTTTCAAAGAGATGTGTGAATGACCAGAGGCCCCTCCGCGAGCTCTTAACGCGATCCATTTTACGGCCTAAACTGAAGTGTAAATGCGATGGAGCTGTATAGGGTTTAAAGCTCCATCCCTTTCTCTCACACGTCTGAAATTTAAATTGGTTTTAATATGCTCAAAATTATCATTCTACCAGAATTCTATTACAAGACTATTGACCGATCAATGATTGATCAATAAGAATTAGCAGATTACAAACTTTTAACAAAATGACAATGGGATCGTGTTGGAATGGCGAATTTATAAAAATAGCAGACTTGGGGCCCTGAGCCCGCGTAGTGGATTACGGCCCATTCCCTCTCCTGCAGAGGAGGCCTGAGTCCCAGCAGTGGGTACATTAAAAGGCTGATTATGCTATGCTAAAGTTATATAAACAGGTGTATTAGCGAATGCAACGTTATTTCGGAATGTATTTACGAAACTGCACTCGCATAAGCGTAGCTTACCGTGTGATGTGTCACTACATGTTTATAAACGCCACCGTGTGGGAGTCTAGACCGATTTCATGCTGGGCGGGTGAAACATGCGTTTAAAATTAAGCTACGGTAGCTTTATCTGTAAATAACTGCACACTTTGCTATTAAAAGTGTCACGGTGTTATGGTTTATAGTCGTTTTAAATTGATTGGTCTAACTGGATTTAGGACATGGAGGAAATAAGTTTCAATGACTTCAAAGTAGAGAATATGGTAGTAGTACTGTACATACTCGTATTGTCACGTTTTTATTACAGGAAGCCAACGGCTTGTGTTCTTACACACTCCTTTTGTTTCGCTTCATCAAATCCGTGTGATATTTTTTATGGCATTTAGTACCTACCTGGGTTTATCATCTTCGTTGTGTATGATTATTCACTTTTATAAATTTTGTATTATTTGATTTCACCTGCCTACCATAATATTCAGGTTTGTTTCATAAAAGTTTTCAAAAAGGACAAAGCCTCGCTAAGATCTACCGCCTAGGTTCTTTGATTAAGTCCACTACTGCACAAAAATGAACCTAGATAGAACTACCAACGCACGATTTGTTCGTAGAACGACGTTGCGTGGCGTGTATCAAGTGTAGCTCTACAAGTCTAGTTTCCATATAAAATGTATAGACCGACGCGCCTTGATCGGCGTTAAGTGGCACACGTGTGCGCAGTGTAGATATACCTTTGTGCCTGAAGCTGGATAGTTCCATCATTCACTCGCCCATCAAGAGTTGTTTGTGAACGCTACAATCTACCTTAACTCACCATTTTACTTAGTTACTCATTGTTCTTTCCAGGTGGTTCCCTTCTAACATTCCTCCGGACGCGCGCAGCGACCCTCAGCGCTCGCTCCCTCCTCGCGATGTGCCGAGACGCAGCCGGCGGCATGCGCTACTTGGAGTCCAAGAACTGCATCCACCGCGACTTAGCAGCCAGGAACTGCCTCGTCGGAGACGACAACATCGTCAAGATATCGGACTTTGGAATGTCGAGAGAGGAAGAAGAGTATATCGTGTCGGGAGGAATGAAGCAGATCCCTATCAAGTGGACGGCGCCTGAGGCACTTAATTTTGGTGAGTTGTTTAGACTCTAATGCCCGCCATACACGCTAGTGTACTGACAGGTTTGCCCGTAAAGGTAAACCGGTGTATGTTGCACAACTGTGCTGGTTTCCATACAAGCTTACATTACAGTTATAATTGTGCAGGCAAGCCTGTCACTGTACTCTAGCTTGTATGCTACCTTTAGAGACTGTTGTGCAGTCAACTGTTTGACTGGTAATAGCAGATTCTTTTGCCTCTACACTTCCAGATATCGAAACCCTGGTTACTGAGTATCAGGGCCTTACTTTGTCGTGCGAACGCCATCATGATTCCGTTGTGAAATGGGGGTAGTGCTATGCATCTTATATCGTTTAGGAATGGCGATTCGTCTTAAAGATCTTTTTTTAATCGGTTCGAATCGAAGTCTAAAGAATCGATTCAGTAATAAATGGAATTTTAAAAGATCGATTTCCTAAAGATCGACCTGTTGGTTACCTACGATAAAGGTATTGATTGAGTCTTACCTAAATACGGTTTATGTGATCCTATCATGTATTTGTTTCATGACTGGTGAATAATAGGCGTACGTAGATGTACATCATTCAAAAATAACTTGAAGAAAATAAGTGCTTTGATCGTTTTTAAATTATAAAACAAATAGTACCTAATTTAGTTGCCTTCCACAAGAAAAAGTCGAATTTCGATATCAAATTTGTAAGATCGATTCACGGAATCGAGCCATTGCCTGTTATCAATTTAAAAAATAGTTTTTTTTTCTAATCGATCTTAGATCGCCATCTCTAGTATCGTTTTGTCTCTCTTTCGATACAGTCCCTGGGGTTCCCAACGCACCAAGAACCTTGGTACCACAGGGCAAACTGCCCATGAGGTACCAAGGTATCAGCAGTCTTCAACAGATGTTCCTTATGCTATTGTTAGCATAGCCCCACTTAGGTTGGATAATATCGAGTTTCTTATATAACTTCAGGTAAATACACATCTTTATGCGATGTGTGGAGCTACGGCGTGCTGATGTGGGAGATATTCTCCAAAGGCGACACTCCCTACGCGGGGATGAGCAACTCACGCGCAAGGGAGAAAATCGATACAGGTGTGTACCATCTAGTAATTGCTGACAATGAGGTGATAGTGTGATACTTACCTACTTATATTTGTACTAGGGCTGTGTACTGCACCGTTCCTCACCTTTGCCGTTTCCTGGTGCATGTAGATTAATTTTATTGAAGAAATTGTGTCCGTCCTATTGAACGCCTCGAGTTGGCCACGCCTCCGATTCCTTTGTTCTGACCTCGTGACTGAGCGTTGAGATGACGTCAAAACAGAATATCGGAGGCGTGGCCTTGGAGCTTGGCTAGGGGGCTGTTTACAATTTCAGTAGCTTTATGATTAAGATATTCTAGTTGAATCATAAAGTTTTTGATCTAATCCACTGATCTTGCATAGATCCCTCTCTTATTTTTTTTATTTTTACTATTCTAGGATGGGTTACTTTCTAAGAGTATGAAATACATCAAAAGAATATCCAAATTCATGCTATCGATCTTCAGGTTACAGGATGCCAGCCCCCGACGGTTGTGCAGAAGACGTGTACGCGCTGATGCTGCGCTGCTGGGAGTACGAAGCGGAGAAGAGACCTCACTTCCACCAGATATACACCATTATCGACAATATTTACAATAGGTAACACTACGATACGACTTCTGCGTGGATCAGGTTTGAGTCGTCATCATAGTATTGTTTTGTAAGCCTTAGGTTTTTAATGTCAATGTAAAATTGATGACCTTACCTTGACCTTTGGAATTTACAAAGGCTATCCACTTTTATAAATTCCAGAGGTGAAGGTCAGCTATTTTAGAAATGTATCGAATAAGCTAGAAAATTCGATACGTTTGAACAAAGAGCTTAGGCTTTATGAACTTTTTTTTAGGTTTTTGAAGTGAAAATTTACATCTACCCACATTTTAAACAGCTAACATTTCAACCAGGGTTAAGATAATAATAATTTTGTAAACATTAAATAATGTAAAATATATAATGTTAAGTGCGTATTTACTCATTTTCCATTATGCAATAGGCAACTGATTACTGTATTAATTAAGTTTTTTTTTAAATTAAACATTTTAATAATTTGTACTCTATTTTATGTAATGATTATGGAAGTGTGCAGATATCCAGAAAAGGCAACGGGGGTTTTAAAAAGAGGTCTATAAGTGTGATCGTCTCTTTGAAAAAATATTAACGTCAAAAGGAGATTGGGTAAATGAGTCATCAGTTCTGGCCTAGGTGAGAGTAAAGAGGCATGTGGAACAGGGAGGAAAGTCGCGTGACCCTCGTTAAAAAGTGAGGATCCTCCAACTAAATGGTTGTCATGTTTGGTGGACGACTGCCCGATGATTGTCGTTTACGTTCGTGGAGGATTTTGATTGCGCGATGTAGGTTTTAAAGATTTTTCCGTAGACAAATGTCGATGGGCAAATCTTTTTGTACCTAGTTTGTATGTGATGGTTCCATACCGCCACATACGAACCAGGTGCCGCCACAAGGGTATTCAGAACTTTTCTTAATTACCAACCGTAGTCGTAGAAATGTAGGGCACGAATGAGGCAGCTATTATAGCAAATATTTTAGACATGAAGTGGTGACGAGGCTAGTGTATTTAAACCAAATAAATGGCTGAATCAAATTATGTTGGGTAGGTACAGCAAACTTTGGATCCCCTGTTGTTTCTTCTGGTATACTTATAAAAGCACTATTAGCACTCGGTTTCAGAATTGAGAATTTGGAGTTAAAAAGCTTGTCAAACCTTACTACAAAGCACACAGAACAGATGAAAGAGGTTAATCGCCTTGTGGGCGGGGCAGGCGTGCCACAAAGTAGGGCAATGCTCATAGTTCAACTACCAATAGCAAACTTGCGATCTCAGTGTGCGTGGTTTGTAAGTTGCGTAATGCGCGTTCGTATTAGTTTATTGCCTGTTGTGGAGTTAAAGTTCGGAGACACTCGTTGTAGTACAAATCGGAAAGTATTTCCTTTTTAACCTCCTTCATCTTTTCTGTGATAATGCCCAAGTTTGACAGATTTCCAGGTTGATATACCTTCAAATGTTTAATTCAGAAACCCGGATATAGTGTCTTTTTAAGTAGTGTTGAAGCGTTGATCTCTTACGAATGGTACTGTAGCGATAGATGGAAATAATAGTGTCTAAGTACAATATAATATCAGTTCTGACTGAATATCTACGTATGTTTTATTTCAAGTACAATTTAAGAATTAGTTTATGTATGTACTGTGTTAAAATTAATTTCAACTTGTATAGAAACAAAATATGTAAGATTTAATTTAGGTATTCTAGCTTTTGTAATGTTAAGAGATTTTGGTACGTAAAAGGCATCATTTAAGGTTCTTTTTAGGACTTTCATACCGTACGCATACCTTCCTAAGAATATGGTCTTCCTAACTACATTAAAATTCAAACGGTAACAAATAAAATTGTATACTAAGATCTATGTAATATTTAGTAAATGTAAATGTATAGTAAGAAAATGTGTTAATTGTTTTAGAAATATATAAATCGAAATTATATGTTATTGTTGAGAATAAAAAATTGTTTTTCAAAGATATTAATAATACAAGGAAATGTAAGTGTTTCCTAAATTGAACTGTGCTTCCATATTTTTTGATATTTTGTAATAATTATGTCGTTATTAATTACGATAATTTAATTAATTCTGGCAATAAAGGACATGTTTGTGATATGTTTAATGCTTCCACAGAATAGTGTTACAATAAGATACTTTAAGTTATATGTTTATTTCTTGCCTAGTGTAAGTGCATGATATAATTAATTGATATTTTAACACAAAGTGAGATATAAATGTATAGGGAGCCTAGTATTTTAATTGAACATTTTTATTAAAACTATGTAAATATATTTCGTACAATATTAAAGTGCCAGACATTTTTGATTGAAGTGTTTTTTTTCCTTAACTCAATCGTTATTACAATGGTTTTATGCACGTTTTGTTTGCATATAATCAGCATGGAGTAGATAATGAATGGAGTGTCTCAATTGATATAGCTAGCAACAAGCAATCAAGATGAAGATTTATAAAAGGCAAAGTCCTTAATTGACTTACTGAGTCATAAACGCCCAGCCCAAACCACTATAATAATATAATATTCTACAGCTTTCATACCACGTCATCTAATCACAAACTTAGTAGAGTTTATGGTATGAGTAACTTATAAACATATATAGTTTTCTAAATACATACATTTGTACATTACACACAGACACAGAACAAATAATAGCGCTCAACAGTTCATCACACAAACATTTATTTTGGGTGGGAATGGAATCAACGACCTCCGGGACAGCAGTCAGGGTCTCTGACCATTAGACCAACAAACTTGTCAATAGACCTAGATCACTAAAATTCTGCACAGATTTTCCTTTTAAGATATAAACAAATAATAAGAAAGAATTTTCCAAAATTTACCTCCTAAGGGGATGAAACGGACATCCAAAGTTTGTATGGAGAAACTAACTGGCAGAAGGTAGTCGCTAATGAGAACAAATCAATGGATTGTATAAATATTTTATTTTACATTTACAAATACAACTTAATAAGTTCGTCACTAACTGCCGACGGAGTTAATATTCCTAGATCAGTAAATAACAAAGTTATATATGCGGGCGGCGTGTAGTCCACTAGAGGATGTTCCTTGGACAGATCTTTGCTAGATTTAATAACGCTTGATAAGTACTTGAACTCATTCGGTAAGTCTCTCTGGTTCAAGGGATATATCCGAGAGAATTTGAAACTTTCTGTCAGTACAAACACTGGCTTTTTAAGTTCTAGAGCTGCGACAGCTAGTGAGAAAGTCCCAATCTGTAAACAAAAGCATACATTGATACAAGACAAAGCATATGAATGAAAACATTGCAATTAAAAACAGAACATTGTCCCAACAAAAGGATAAATCCCATATCGTGAGTGCGTTCACAAACATGTAAATTCACATACACAAGACACCCAGACCCGAAACAAAAATCTTTGATCCGTGCGGGAATCGAACCCGCGACACGCAGTGTAGCAGCCAATCGCTCAACCGCTGCGCCAACCGTGTCATAATTTTAAAAGCTCCCAGACCGTTTTGCGTGGTCGAGGAATAATGGACGCCACAAGTACAGACCAGCACACAAGAACTTCTTTAGAGATCTACAGAAAGCATATTATGTACTATGAGTATGACAAGCTGTGTTGAACCGTAAGGGAACTATGTGAAGATAACCAATTAGAAACAAACCAGCAATCTAATATTGTAAAGACAAAATAAACAATTTTACTAATCTGAAAGTATTGATCCATTTATGTAAACTATTCATCGTTATACTTGGTGTATGCCTGCGTGAAATTTACATACCAAACTATAACTCAGTCAACGAAGCGGCAACGACTGGACGGCACCACGTTGCCACTCCGTAAGCGATGTAGACCAAGCCCATAAAGACGAATGAATACGCGTCTATAAAGCTACGCGTCCGTAGACCTAACAGAACTAGGTACATCACAATAACACACTAAGCGAGTGCCAAACGCTAATTTTTATTATGGAAAAAACACGGTACCTATACGTAAGGCCTTGATAGATTAACCGCAGAAAAAAATCTAGCTCAATTATTTGATAACTTTTGTCAAAAAATAAACATTCCCCGCCCCCGCGTCTCACGTCGCACCACTAAAGAGACCGAATATTTGTCTTCTGCGCAACTTGAAGACAGCGCTCAAGATCCGTGCCGATAACTATAATGTAGCTACTACTATACCAGACCCCTAATTATTATTTTATTTTTTCTTTCAGTTTCGTTCCAAGTTATATTCTAGGGCATTCTCAAATGTCAGATCAGGCCATTTTTTTAACGAGTTTAACGACTGCATAGGTTATAGAACCTAAAAAAAAACACAACTGCATTTCTATAAAATTTATATTTACAAATACAGTTTTATAAGTTCATCACTGACAGCTGAAGGTGTCAATATTCCTATATCAGTAAATAAGCCAGTTATATAAGCGGGCGGCGTGTAGTCCACTAGGGGATGTTCCTTCGACAGATCTTTGCTGCTTTTGATAACACTGGATAAATACTTAAATTCGTTCGGTAAGTCTCTCTGGTTTAAGGGATATATCCGAGAGAATTTGAAACTTTCTGTCAGTACAAACACTGGCTTTTTAAGTTCTAGAGCTGCGACTGCTAGAGAGAAAGTTCCAATCTGTAACAAAATCATAGACTGATACAACATGAAAATTATTTAAGTATGTGCAATTTGAAAAACTCTCAAATGCAAGAGAAAATTACATTAAAACAAAAATGAAATACGTAATAGAAATAAGAATGAATCATAAAAAAAAAAACTCAAAGATCAAGCAAGTAGCAAAAATAATTTGGTTACCCGCGGCACTCCAGTGTGTGAGAAAAATAACACCGTACCAATAAATAAATAAGAAACCATGGTGCATGTCAAGTAACTAGGAATAAATAGCACAAGAGTTCAGGTGAAACTTAGATCAAATGATGACTCTCCTGTGAGACTGCAATCGTTGTGCGTAAACTTAAAATAATGACTCAGTAATTTATTAATGGATTTCAAAAATGTTTTCATTGATTTATTACTGTTGATCTATTTTCGAAGAACAATACACGACACTTTAAATAGACGGGCACATAGTGTGTATATATTAGCTGTTGCCAGCGACTTTATCCACATGTTAGTCGGGAATTACCTCCAGAGAATCTACAACCTGGATACAAAGCATCCTATGTTCTACTCTGACTTAGACTAGAACATTAAGGCCATGGTCAAGCGTTCAAACTCGTTCACCTAGGCATGATTTAGTATTTACAAATACGACTTTCTCATTTATTATTATTCTGGTCTAGTAAACGTGTGCTTCGACATGTATTGTGATAGACCATTAAAGGGAACAGTAAGTCTGGATAGTCTTTGTAGTATGTGCGGTCGCAGCATAATAATTTCAGCCGAGCCGCTAAGACCCAAATCGTGAACGGGCCGTAAACCTTCTGAAGAGGACCATTGTGAGTGACCACGTTTCGGAGCCCTATGTCATCACTGGCAACACGCTCTGGTTATAGACTATAATACTTACTTTATTAATAATTCCACCACTCTCGGTGACGCCCTCCGCGCCGATCATGACGAGATCGACTTGCTCCATGATGTAGCCGATGGCCGCGTCCAAGATGAGCGTCGCGTCGATACCACCCTCAACCAGCTGCTTGTGCATTAGTACACTGGAAATAAAGACTTCTTAAGTTGCAGTAAAGTATATTTTGGCACTTGATAGTTCCACAATTCAGAATTGATTGGCTTAAAACTAACGCCTACTGTCCGCGGACGCGTAGCTTACGTGCAAAACTATGGAACTGTGTCGATGAAGCGGCAACGTCGTGTTTCACGCAGGCGTACAGAAGAGTAAAATGACGAATACGCGTCTATGAAGCTATGCGCCCGTGGACAGTAGGCCTAACTCAAAACATTTATATTAATTGATCCATATACACAACTAGTTCTTGCCCGCGACTTTGCCCGCGTACATTAAATGTAGCCTATGTCACTCTTTCTATTGGTGAAAAAATTTTAGCAATCGGACCAGTACTTCCAGAAATTGCCTCCTACAAACAAAAAAAAACAAACTTTCTCTATTAATAAACCTCTTTATTATATTTGTGTAGATTGGTAAGTCAGTAAAAATACTGATTCTTAGTTGATTATATCTTTTGTTTTGGCTGTTTCAAAAGCCAATGTTCAAAGTAAAGAAGTAGAACCATATTTTTTCAGCTTTATTGTGAGGAAAAACATAACAAGATTATTTATGAGAATGTGACTATATAGCGCTCTACAGGTAGCATGTACTAAGAGTTTTTTATAATACAAGTGTGTACACTTTTCAGTAGGTAAATACAGTAAATTTCTTACCCACTATTGTCTGGACTAGACATTGTGACATAAACTTTGAACCTTTTGTTAGATTTAGCTGCTTCTAACATGGCTTGCAGGACGACTCTCGACCTGGAGTGGGTCAATATTTTCTGAAATAAAGAAATGAAATTACATCAAAGTAGCAGGCACAGGCAGCCAAAGTATGATCAACATGTAGTCGGGAAAAAGGAAAAATGTATGATAGACTGTTGCAGAAAACGTACCACACCGATGTCATGTATTCATATGACAGAAAATGATGACATGATGGCGATATGGATGAATATCACTTGCATGTCTTTAAACAAGATCTGAGCATTATTTTTACATGGGAAGTAACTCCCATGTACGAACAATCCGCAGCCCTAGCAGGCGTCAGCTCTATAAATTTTGCTGAAATCTATTTGATGCACCGTCAACTGGGGTTTGATCCTTATCAGACAGCGAGCTTCTCATTGCTCAATGTCCACAGAAATCTGACGCTTTATTTCAAATAGACCATTAACAGGCACTTTTGAATTGTTAGTGTTGGTTAGTCAAAAAAAGAGAAAAAGTGAAGTTGTTGCACGACAAGCCTGCGCCTACGCGGCCGGAAATCGTCTTGCGACTCCCGACGTCTTGTGCGTCTCTTACGGGAGATCAGGTGTGAGGTTTGTCTCCACCTCACGGATTCGGCCACTTTTTTTGCTTACATAACTATAATATAATAATAATATTCCACAACTATCACACAACGCCGTCTAGTCCCAAGCTAAGCAGAGCTTGTGTTATGGGTACTAGACAACTAATAAACATACTTATATATTTCTAAATACATACATATTATAGATAAATTACACCCAGACACAGAACAAATGATTATGCTCATCACATAAACATCTGTCCTGGGTGGGAATCGAACCCACGACCTCCGGCATAGCAGTCAGGGTCACTAACCACTAGACCAACAGGCCAGTCAAACTGCTTCGCAGAAGGAACAAGGTTTGCCTCTTGGGATCACCAAATTCGTTCATCAAGGGCCTGAATAAACTGTGTGGCACAATTTGCTATGGACAACGGTAGGCTGATTGGAATAAAGGGTGCTATGGCGTACATACAAAAATCTATCACAGACTGAGTAGAGAAACTAAAAATCAAAGATGATCTTAATGGCCTTTACGACAGGTTCACAAAAGTGGTAAACAATGCATTCGTCTTAATTTTACTTTCTTCAAAAGTCAGGAATCACATTTAGTTGGTAGGAATGTAAGTTGTTTTTTACAAAACATAGTTAACAGATAGTAATACTTACACATCCATCAGATATAGGCATCATGGCTTGTTTGGCAACCTTCCCTCTTGCTTCTAGTAAGGTGTTAAGGAATATGTGACCTCTTTGTAACATAATTTGTTCACACTCCTCAAAAGACTGTAATGAAAATTACAAGTTGATTCTTGGGAGTTGCGTCATAAGACTTGTGAAGGGTGGACGTGCTGCCAAAATTAATTCTGCTCCTCATATTCTAACGAAATAGTCACACGTAATTCTGACCCGTATCTCAATCAATAAAGTGTCAAAGTTCAGTGCATAAAAACAATAACATTCAACAAAAAAGCTCGCGTGCGACATCGCTGTGTGCTGAGGTACCCCCCGCCTCACCTCGAGTAAACGAGACGGGCTGCGCCGAAAAAATAATTCATCTCTTTCACACCGGGAGGTACTTACTACCACCGACGCAGGTGCAGCCGCAGGTGCGCTCGGATTCCAGGAATTTTATAACGATTTGTTTTGATTCATAACTATAAATAGCCAAGTTCACCGATTATAAATAATAATGGCAAATAATTGCACATCGTGTCAAAAACCTTTAAAATCGACTAACATGAAGTGTTCAAAATGCGACCAACTATTTCACATCGCATGTGCCGGCGCTGGAAGTCAGACGAAATTATCGAGTGAAATGAAAACTAGCTGGGTTTGCCCTGCATGTAAGGCAACAAAGAAAAATACTCCCGTGCATACTTTAGCACTCGAGGGGCCGGCGGATGGTGCGCGCGCGCATAATTTAGCAGATTGTTTTCATTCAGCATCACCACTTGACTCGTCGTCAACTGCGCAGTCGGCTGACTCGGAGATATTACTGAATTTGACCTCTGAAATAAAACTACTTCGAGGCGATGTTGGAGACTTGAAGTCACATATTAATTATGTGTCCGAACACCTGACCAAATGTTATTCTCGCCTTGACGAATACGATACACGAATTAAATCGCTTGAAAAGCGGGAAGAGGAAATCTTATCTCTGAACACCACTATACTTAATCTTCGTGAACAGCTGAATGCACAGGCTCAAACGTCGTTAAAGAATGAGTTGGAGATCACTGGGATTAATGAGACAAAAAACGAAAATCCCCTCCACATTGTCCGTGTCATAGCCCATAAAATAGGAGTGCCCATCGATGATCAAGACCTAGACTACGTGACTAGAGCGGGCCCTCGTCGGCAGCAAACCAAGGAGACAACTGAAACCTCACCCCGTAAAATCATAGTGCGTTTTGTACGCAGATATAAACGCGACGATTTCTTGAAAGCAGCCAAAACTAGGAGAACCATTAATTCGAACGACCTGGAGATATCTGGTGTGACGAGGAATGTATATATTAATGAGCGCCTTACTCCGGGAAATCGTCAGTTATTTCGCGAGACTAAACTCTCTGCAAAAGAACATGGATATAAGTTCTGCTGGTGCAAGAATGGTGCAATTCTCATCCGTAAGCAGGAAGGGAACCCTTCCATTCACATACGGAACGCTGAAGACCTGGAACGCTATCTGGGGCCAACGATCGCGGCATCAGTGTGAAGCCACGCGCCGGCAGCATCTACAGATTTCCAACGAAACTGTAAACCGGATTGATCTCAAACAGTACAAATTTTATATTATTTTAAATTTTCTTATTTTTGACTATTTTGTTATTTTACTTTTATATTTTATTAACATACTGTGTATTTCAAAAAACGCACAAAGAAACAAGACCATTTACACTCTACCATCTACACTCACAATAACACCGCCATACAAAAACAGATTTTCAGGCTGTTTTGAACTTTACTGCTGTAATAATAACAGATACATAAAAACAAAAACCCACGCAAACCGACATTGCAATTTCATAGTTTTCCTACATTTAAACACGCAACCGATAACAGTGACAAGAACAAAGATATTAAATAACCATAAAAATAAATTTATTATTATTTTCAATGGCTTTACTTGAAGTAATACAGGATATTGACGATAACGTAAATATAAATTGTCACTCATGCGAAAACTTGGAAGATTGTAGGAAACTAATACCTGAAAATTATAATTGCAAAGTACTCACACTTAATATAAGAAGCTACCAACGCAATTTTGATGACTTTTGTATAGCTTTTAAACGGCTCGATATCGACTTCGATGCTGTTGTATTGACAGAATGTTGGTTAAGCGAAGGGTTAATAATGGAGCCGCTGCCAGGATACTCTGTGAATCGCTCTAATTATCAATCTAATAAAAATGGAGGTGTTATAATTTACACGAAAACTAGTAGGAACGTTAAGATAATAGAAACGGGTGTGGCAGAAGCTGATAGTCTTTTACTTGTTTTAGATAATGAAATAGCCATTCTGGGAATATATCGATCGCCATCTTTCACGAATCTTGATAATTTTATTATATCACTAGATTCCTCCTTAACACAAATAAAGAAATACCCCACGATAGTAGTAACCGGAGACTTAAACATCGACATAATTAACACCGCTATCCCAAATCACGCTGAATACCTGTGCCTGATGGCCTCCCATAGTCTTCTACCTGCTATCACTGAACCAACACGAGTGCACACTTGTTTGGATCATATTTTTATAAAATCAAGCCAAGAGTCCGTGGGAATAATCGGAAAATGTTCGTTAACAGATCACGAAATGGCTATGGCTGCCACAGCTCAAAAAAACAGTGCTACAAAGTCCCAAACTAGATCCAGATGGACCAACAAAACTGACGACGATGCAATCGCTCAAGAACTACTAAACACTGATTGGTCGGACATCCTTAACTCTAACTGTGTCAACAGCGCTACAGACATGTTTGTAAGCATTCTCATTAACCTAATAAATAAACACACAAAAAATGTTAAAATTAGCAGAAGTAGATTCACTATCAAACCTTGGATCACTCCAGGCCTAGTGAGATGCATGAAACATCGCGATAAGCTTCATCAATCTGCAACTTCTCACCCTAACGATAAAATGAAAAACTTGGTTTACGTTAGATACAGAAACTTCTGTAATAACCTTTTACACAACTTGAAAACAGAGTACAATGGCCAACGTATAAATAAAAACCAAAAGAACCCTAGAAAGCTGTGGAACACACTTAAATCAATATACAGCCCAAATAATCAAAGAAGTGATTCAACACAATTAATATCTAATGCAGAAGATCCTGTTGATGCACTTAACAGCTGTAACGCGTACTTTACTTCGTTGGGGAAAAATCTATCGGACCGAATATTAGACCGAATTTCTGAGACTCAGTCATCCCTGGTCAGCAAATATAGACCGCATGTAAATTTTCCACACTCTTTCTTTCTTTACCCAACAGACGAAATCGAAATAACTAAATTTATCTATCACCTTAAAATCGACAGCGCTCCCGGACTTGATGGTATCACCACAAGACTAATTCAGAAAATAAAAAATGCTATCCTTACACCGCTCACTCATATTTTTAATTTGAGCTTAGAGTCTGGACAATTTCCTGAGTGTTGGAAGGTTGCATCTGTTAGACCCATACACAAAAGTGGCCCTAGAGAATTACCGGAAAATTATCGTCCGATCGCCCTTTTGTCTATCTTATCCAAAATATTGGAGAAAATAGTTAATAGCCGACTAATAAACTTTTTTGAGAAACACAAGCTTATGTCAGACAGGCAGTTTGGTTTCCGGCGAGGAAAATCAACTGAAGACGCAGCTACATTACTTACCAACTTGGTGGGTACCTACATTCAAAATAGAGAGCAAGCTATGGCAGTTTTCTTAGATCTGGCCAAGGCATTCGATACAATTTCGATTGACCTTCTCTTGAAAAAGCTAGAATGCTCGGGAATTCGAGGGACCTCACTTGACTGGTTCAGGAGTTATCTATCTAATAGAAAACAACTAGTTAAACTAGGTGACTTCTCCAGTAACCTGCTTCCCATTGATTTCGGAATCCCGCAGGGCAGTACTCTTGGTCCGACACTGTTCAGTTTTTATATGAATGACATATTAAATGTACAATTAAAAGATGCAGAAATACTATCATATGCCGACGACACTGCTATAGTATTTCATGCTAAAACGTGGGATCAAGTGTACCGTCTTGCAGAGAATGGTCTACTAACTATTTCCAAAGCTCTTGACTCAAATCTTTTAACTCTCAACATTAAAAAAACTACATACGTCACTTTCTTTAAAACTATAGCGTCGAGACCCCCACAACAACTAGTACTGAAATACCATACCTGCAGCAGAGACCAGACTATTCTTGTAAACTGCTCCTGCACAATCATAGACCACGCTCCCTCTATCAAATACCTGGGCATCACAATGGACGAAAACCTTTCATTTAAACCACACATACACCGGCTCTCTAGTCGAGTTAGGAAACTAATATATGTTATGAAAAAACTACGAGACTGCACACCCATTGCAATTTTACGCACAATCTATCTCGGTTTGTGTCAGTCAATTCTTCAGTATGGTATCTCTATATGGGGTGCAGCTGGGAAAAGTACATTTATAGAAGTAGAAAGAGCTCAAAGAGCTGTAATTAAAGTAACCTTAAGAAAACCTTTCCGCTTCCCTACAAATCTAATTTATAGTGAGCTTGCGTTCCTAAGAGTACGGCAACTATATATTTTAAGTGCTACACTGAACGTCCACAAA
The DNA here is from genome assembly GCA_929112965.1 of Mythimna albipuncta. Lineage (NCBI taxonomy): Eukaryota > Metazoa > Arthropoda > Insecta > Lepidoptera > Noctuidae > Mythimna > Mythimna albipuncta. The sequence goes on along the minus strand of OV815969.1, from coordinate 6,606,772 downwards.
ACCCTTAAATACAGATCCGATTACAATAAATTAATGTCTAAACGCATCCTCCATATTCCTCTTCCCGAAGCAGACAGTCTGTTGGTCAGGAGATGCCCTTTCTACTCTCACGTTCAAATTTACAATAAAATCAGCAAGAGCTGTGATATCAAAAACTTAAAGAATTTTACGTGTAAAAAGACCTTAATTAACTGGCTTGCTCTTTTATCGTACGAACAGACAGAGGCAATTTTAAAGCAATAAACAACAACAATACGGCAATAGTATTTGGCATACACAAGTGCACACATACACTACACACACCACACACATTCACTACACTTGTACACTACACACATACACTAGGCGCAAAAACCTTGATTTTAAGCAAGCTTGCTTTCTTTTTATCCTATTTTTACTTATTTTTCATTTTTTGTTCCATTGTTACAACAAACTCGTTGCTTAGTATAAAAAACCGAATTTCTACATGTCCGCCCGCTACAATGTTATTATTATAAAGTTATCTCAACTCAGGTCCCCAAGATACAGGTTCTACCTAGTTTGGGGACCACCATATAAATATATGTTAAACCCCTAATAAGTTACAGACAATATTAATGATTATGTAATAGTTTTAAGGTATTCTTCATATTATGTAACAATGAACAATAAACAATAAACATTATAAACATTATTCTAAAGAGATAGAATGATTTCTTCATACAGAAAGAAACATTTTATTTATAAGACAATTGCATTACTATTTTATTAGATTGATAGGATACAATGTGTTACGTAAATAAAATACTGCATAACCACAAGCATGATTGACCGACAAAGTTTCCACTGCTGGGAGTCAGGCCCCAGATAATGGTAATTCACTATACAAGGCCAGTTCGGATTGTTGGATGTCACATGCCTTAAATTTTTTTGTTCTAGGACATACCAGTTTACTCACAATATTTTCCTTCACCATTTTAAGAGCATTAGTGACTAAATAGATTATGCAAATTATGTGCCTAGCCAGGTTTGTACCCACAACATACAACTTGTGAGTTGGGGAAGTTATAATTAATAGAATACTGGTTATTACTTAAATGTAGTATTGTGAGAGTCAGACTGTTGGCTAGACAAACATTAAATACTTATAGCATTAAGTTGGCTTGCTTTGAAAATTTCAGAAAGTCAATTATGTAATAATATTCACACGTTCCAATACTAGAAACACTTGTATACTCATACCTTAACATCAAGCTTAGCAAATGTAATGAACCTCATGAAAAGTTCACACCCTGAGGAGATGGCGGTGACCGGCTGGTCACAGTGCTTCATCGCGTCCACGGCCAGCTGCAGATTCAGATCCAGCTCTCTCACTGTCGCCACTGGCAAGACAATGATTAAAAGTTACCTAAATAACTGGACATTCAACTGTGTCATGCATACTCATGCTAATGTCCACAAGAGGAGTACAAAGTAAGAATAAGTTAGTGTGTGTAAAAAAGGAAGTTAGAATGAGTGCATGTGAAAGTATTTGTATGTGATATGCTGTTTCTGATTGAACTGGAAGCCAATCCCAACATGCTTATTAAAAAGCTAGGCTGATGATAATGAAATTTTAATAAGCTCTCATGTTAATTTATTAAACCCCAAGCGAACGCCGGTGTTCGCGCACCTATTGTCTTTCTATTGTGTCTGTAATTTTCACGATTGAAAGGTTAAAGAATGATACATTTTGTTGATAATTTGATTGTCCTTGAAACTAGTTTCTTTTTTAAATGTTATAAACCAGTGCTTGACTGCGATCTCACCTAATGGTAAGCAGTAGCAATAGTTATCATATTAAATAATTAGCTCAATGCATTTCTCTCGATTTCTCAGAGTCACCATGTTGTAGTTCAAAAAAGCACATCATTTAATAGCAAAAGCTACATAAGACTTGTTAAGTTTTAAGTGACACAGCATCAATGGCAAGTGATGCAAGAATGGGTTCTTAGCAAGATATGAAAATACCAACCTTTGTAGTTTTCTATTACAGATAAAAGCGTTCTTATGGCAGCCACACCTGCTGATACATCTTCCTCTTCTCTCAAAATCTTTAGAAAGATCTCTTGAACTTCTGTGAACGTTAAAAAGTAAAATATTGTGAAAGTTTGTTTATCAAAGATCTAGTAAATTCTACTTATAATTTGTATATTATACCTTCTTTTTTCATTTTTTTTGCCTGAAATTTATTGATTATTTAATTTAAATTAATAAAAAGCTACTTTTGTTTACGTATCCCACACAACATAACCTAAAAAATGACTTAAGCTGTCAGATATATGTCAATGCTAATTGTTTTTTTTTATTTCCCTTATGGGAAGGCTATAGTATTTCTACCATATTACTTAATTCATCTTTTCATGCTCGATGTTTTCTTAGAAGTCTTTCGTGCCATTTGAATATTGATGCACATGACACAAACATTAGATTAAATACTGCAATATTGAACAGTAATTTTATCGAGTCAGTTTTCTTGGCAAGCTTCGCTGAGGTATTCGTATAAAAAACTTAATTCCATTTTACCGAGATCACCTGTTTTAATGATTCCATATATTGTCCAGCTGTGAAGACACTTGAGATATAAAACAATTTTGCATCAAATATCCTCTAAAAATCAATCTGCGAATTACTTAGGCAGTCACTGAACTTCCCGCGAAAAAATCCCGCCAAAAACCGTCGATTCACTTCGAAACGTTTTGAAAATGGTTTTTGTTATCGTTCTAAAACATTTCTAAATAATTAGGAACATTACAAAAACAATCGATAATTTATAAAGAATCAAATTGCTGAAAGCTGCTTAATTTTTTAAACATCCAATGACTTTTACCGCTCTTGGGCGGAGCGTCAGGGCATTTCTAAAACCCACTTCTGTTCCTTCTTTGAAGTCGTTTCAGAGCCTCAGGTTTTCCTTTCAGAAGCGAACCCATGGCCGCTCTTGCTAGGCAGCTACAATTTGCTGACATCTCGTTGAGGCGCGCGTGGAACATGCTGTCGACGACTTGGGCTCGGTCTGGGTGGTTACGGCACGATCCGTCGCAAGACGCAAATGGCGGCTACAGTGGCTGGAAATTGGCTGGAAAATGGTGAGGGCCATTCACCCTCACGTACAGCCGCCTCCTTTGCTAGCATTGAAGGAGCCGACCCCCTGCCATGCCTCCTCGTTCCGGACCATGGCTTGTACCAGAGCCCGGCGCGAGAGATCGCTACCACCGATCGTCCCCATGAGGACACGGTGATGCTCTGCCCAAGCAGGGCCTACATCTACCGTGTGCTCTGCCTTGTCCTTCGGGCGGTCAACACAATGGTGACACCTGGGTGTTTCTTCCACACGAATCGAGTGCAGGATCAGGTGCATGTTAACCTACATCGTGCTACTTACAATATATTGTTAACCTACGTCGTCCGCGTGTGCTAAAGGCTGCTGAATGCATTCTTGGTAACGTAACGTTAGGTACTTCGAGAGTCTTAATGTCGACGGAACGGTTAACGGAATAAGTCGAATGAACGACTGATCGAACAGAATTTAGGTATTGTGAAACAATTTTTTATCACCAAACGTTACTTCGACTAACCTTTCAGTCAATCCTTCGATTCATAAATTAATAAGTTAGTACATTGATGTGATTGATGATACACCTAATTCCTCCTCCTATTTTTTTATGGTAAACCCTAATTTTATTTCAACAGTACCCAGGTATTTACGATGTGGAGTGGATGATTTATTAAATATAAATAGCAATGATCGGGAACTTTTGAATGAAGGTACACAATGGGGGTTTTTGAAATAACGTATACCTAATAATATTACCGTGCTGAGACACAATAGAAAGACCGTCGGCATCGCTTGGGGTTCAATGAATTATTTTAACTTCAATCACGAAGGAGATGGCGGGACGACCTGAATGTCTTCAGTTCTTCGGTTAAGTATTGGAAAGAGAGCGAGGAGCCGTGATCATTGGAAAGAATACAAGAAGGCCTATGCCCAGCCGTGGGACAATACAGGCTAACTATAATAATAAAACATCAGAGGAGCCTCTATGACCTATGTGTGGGTGGCGTATGCTATGGTCATGATTGTGTGCTAAAAACTAACTATACTTATTGAACAGGGAATCGAACGTAGCACCTTACCTCACGCTCAGCATTGCATGCAAGCACTGGTGATGCGTAGGTGTTAAATTGTGCCTATTATAAAAAATCCAGATTCTTTTTGAAACAGAGAATCTTTTAATCACAAATACTCCTACAGATATTTTTTTTTCTGTATTTTGGCTACACCAACCGGGCCAGGGTTATCCAAAAGGGCGCCCCCGGTATGAAGGCTTGAAGAAACGGTATGGGATTTTTTGTCAGTAAGAGTCTGACACTATCTCCCGCTCCGCCCAAGAGCGGGGGTTGTCATTGGATGATTTTTCCCATTGAAAAAAAAAAAAGCTACACCAACCATTATTATTTTGTAAAACTACTAACCAGATACGTACAGATTTTTAAATTTTCGATTAAGAACCAGCCAGCAGTGTTTACTCTTATGGTCTAATGGTTATTTAAAAAAAATCTTTTAATGTTTAAATCCCATTGCACTAAATAAACTATGTTTTTTGTGTACATAGATAGTTAAGTAACGTAAAGGCAAAATAGTAGATATTAGACTATACATACATATTATACGTACAATATATTGTTCACTTTGTTAGTTTAATTAATGATATATCCATAATCGATAAAGATAATCAAAATAACAACGACGCTGTTGCTAAAACGGCTTATCTTAACCCTTACCCATTAGCGCCATCTATTATCGAATAGACGGAACTAAATTAAGCGGGAACACTTCACATTCCCGATTTTTCTTATATGTTGTAAGATTTTCTCAAACAATTAAAGGAAATGACGCTGTGTTCATACTTATTAGTTAGCGAGGGAAAGTCACGGCCACCGCTCTAAACTTGTCGTTGAGTAAAGCAAAGTGTTGTTGGTAGTTGTGTGGGTTAGACGCGTTCGTAGACGTTCCAATATTGTTTACTAATACACCGGTCGTATTCAGTGTTGAACTATTGTTATAATTGAAACAGGAACATGGGAAACTCGGCATCTGTCAAGTTGAACGACAAACGGCGGTGGCAGTAAGTTATATTTTAATATTTAATCTATGAAATAGTTGGTAGTTTGATACCTTTTACTTGTAAATAACAAAAGACTTGGCTATTATTATATCCATTGTGGTTTTTTTTTGTAATTCTGAGTAGTTTAGGGTAACGTTTAGGTACTTTAAAGATTGAAAAAAGAAAGTAATAAACAAATTACCCTTCTATGTTATTGAGATACCGACCTACATAATATAATTTTATTTAATTTAGTGTTTTATTTACGTCACGTTATATAATTGGTACCTGTTTTGCTTATTTAAGATGAAGTTATATGAGAGATAATGTTTGTTTATACATAGCCTATAAGCACAGGTATGTTATATCTCATTGCGGTTAGTACCTACGTATATAATATAGGTTCTCATTACCCACCTAAGTGACTGACTTACCTACCTGACAATAGTGGGAATACTTTTATTAAAAGTAAATAACCGAAGAGATTATGTACCTACATAAAAATCTTGGGCCACATGCCACAACCTCAAACGCCACCACGAAAAGCTAGAAGCGGCCACAAAGGAAGCTGAAGCGCGCGATAGCCACTTGTAGCTAGTGGCTGCTGCTTTTTTTTATTTTAAACCATGCGCGCAATGTCATAACGGACTCTGTCAAAGAAGGTTTATATGCGCGAATGGATGGCATACGGTGGCGTTTAGTGGCTGGTTCGGGCCACTAGAAGCAAGCAGCTTCGATTTGTAGCGTGTGGCGGCCGCCGGCGTCGACCGTGTGCGGCGAATCCATATAAAATGTAAGACACTACAGGAAATATGCTGGTGGCGGCGTTTTTTGGTTGTGGCTATTGGCCCGTGTGCGTTGGCCCTAAGGGCAGCTCACCGTCCCCTCGTCCTCTATGGAGCCCGAGTCGTTGACGGAGCGTAGTGTTCCACGCGCGCCTCAAAGAGATGTCGGCAAACCGTAGGGGCCCAGGAGGGTCGATGCCCGCTAGATCCATGGAGAAAAATAGGAAAGGAACACTCGTGTCTTAAACGCAAAAGGTAGGTAACTGAAGGAACATGGGTGTGGTTTTAGTCAATATAAATCATACACATTCTGGAGCAGGAGAAGTCATTAGATGATTTACCACCTCAGAAAAATCTATTGATACTAAAACATAGTTAGGTACCTAAATAGGTATATAATAACCAAATATACTTTTGAATAGTATTCCTCCACATCGCTGTCATCCAGAAATGTGCCCAGAACACTGGCAGCATTGCCCCTACCTAAAACTAAATTAAAATAATATTTGGCTGTTTGAATTACTAGTATGTACTTGACGACGAGCAATAGGTAACTCGCCGTCCGGCCGCCTGGTAAGGACTGTGCCCGAGTCATCACAGCGCGTAATTAATAGTATCGTGTTCCACGTGAGGCTCAATGAGATAATATGACAGTAAATCCGAGGGGCCTTGTGGGGTCGATGCCAGTTAGGATTCCTTGCAAGAGTTACCGTGACCTTGGAAGACAAAGGGCAACTAAAGGACCCAGGTGGGTTCTATTCAGTTAAACTCTGACGCGTCCTCTCGCCACCCTAGAGCAGATTTTTTCTTGTAATAAAAAGCCATAATTAAACTCGGTTTCTGTAGGATAGGCCACAGGTTGAATCTACAGGGAAAACGGAACAAGGTAAATAGGTACTTTTTATTTCCTGCCAGAGTCTGTATTTCCTGATGGCTTACATCCTAGATATCTTTAACTCAAGAGTGAATGGGTTACTTCTATGTAGCCGCGCTCCATCGTCGACCCCATCGTCGTTTTCCAGCAGGTGAGCTAGCGGTCATGTAAAAACATAACTATATCAAAAAAAAATTACACACACGCCAGTCACTGAAAAATTGTCGTCCAATCGGTATGATGCTACATGTTTGATCAAACAGATTTGACCGTGTGTAGGAGTGGATTGGTATGGCCAACATGTTTAACGGCACAATCGAATTTCAATTCTTTTTGTTTGATCATACCGATTGGATCATACCGGTCCAATCGGTACGGTATGAATGTCTGGCATATAGCTGATAACAAAATACATAAAATGCGTTTGACAATAGGTATGTAGTAAGGAGTATTACTAAAAGTATTGTAAACCCTTGTAAGATTTTTTTTTTATATTATGTGAGTATAGATCTATTCCTATGGTCGGAAGGTTGAATATGTCCAAAGTTCAATTCCCAGGCAGCCCGTGTCGGGCTGCGAGAACATAAGAAAGAAAGAGATTGAAAATATTTGACTTCAGACTAAGCACACAGTTATGTTAAAAGTCCCTATTATGATAGAAGGTTAATAAAGTCTGAAAAAATCGTTTGATTATTTCCTATTTAAAAAAAAAAAGATTAAGCAGTGTTAATACAATTTTTTATCAGGTTTTTCTTAGTCCAGTCTGAATTTAGCGTGATTTTGAACTTAAATGTACATTCCTAAGTATAAAAACAGTACAGCAGTGATCAATTCTTTTAACATTTTAAATAAGCTTTTGCTAATGCAACAGTTTACCTAGCCATCTACATCAATGTTATCAAATACAAAAACATTTATATTTAAGTATTCAATAAAACTATTAAAATTCATCGTAAAAGCAGTGATTGCGGTAATTTAATATCAATACTTTATAGCAATAAAAACTAACAACTAAATTATGGACGTTTTGCAAATTAAAATAGTAAAATTACGATGAAATTGCGTTGCATTGTATGTTCAATGAACATTAGGTAAAATAGCTATCGTGAGTGCTTAGTGACGTCACAAGTAAAAGTGCTAGAATGAGGTAATGACTAGGTAGGTACATAATCGTCGCGTAGGAGCCAGCTGACTGACGCATACAACATAATAAATTCATCTTATTAAAAAATTCTATAAATATATTCGCACGGTGAATAAGCAGCAGTCTTCTCGTACGGTAGGAAATCTTATATATTCTTCATTCATTATTCTATTTATATATTATATATCTTTCGTATAATTAATACCCCGTTTACTCTTGGGCTCATCCTCGGCCAATCGCCATTGTGTAAACGGAGTTTCCTCGTTTACACAATGACAGAGATGGCGATTGGCCGAGACTGGGCAAACTTATAAACGGGACATAACGCGACGTTTTCTTTGTGCTTATCTTTCAGTTTATTTTGTCAGTTTTGTGTGAACTCGTGATTTTTTTAGCATTTGCTACATACATTTACATATTTAAAAAAACTTAACAATAATTATGCTACACTAAAATTAAATAAAACCCAAGTAATTAAAACTAATTAATAACAATTTAAAATTTGGCGTCGAAAAACTTCTTCGCATCGCTGTCGATTTAGTTATAATGTCGGTAGCTAAAAGACTGGCGGCATTGCCACGCTTTCTTACCCTCTGTCCAAGGCGAAAGACAGAGTTTGGCAGATCTTTAAATAATTTGTGAGGACTCGAACCCTACAATACACCAGTTTCAATTAAAGTCCAAACTGTTCAATCCGCCAGTTTCAAGCATTGGGCTCGAAAATATAACTACTTCAGAAAACTAGACGTTTGCAGTGTTTTAATTAACGATGCATTGTGCTGAACAGTTTGTTATGTTGAGTATTCATATTTACAAAGGTTACAAAGATAGAATCTCAGTGAAACGACAGGCTTGAGGGTCTAAACCATTAGCCACACGGATGTAGCGCAACATCCAAACAGAGATCCCCTTGGTGGAAACTTGCGAATTGTAAACCAAGCCAAACATTTTATTAAATTTATTTAATGCTTTATGCACACAAAAGTACAGAGGCGGACTTAATGCATTAAGCATTTTCTGCCAGTCAACCTTTGGTTGATGCAAAGAAAAATAGTGGTAGGTGCAATAAATGAGAGAGAAGACGAATACAAAAATAGACAAAAGTACTAGTAAACCATATATACATATATAATACAATCCTAACTAATATTATAAATGTGAAAGTGTGAATGTTTGGATGTTTGTTACTTAATCACGCAAAAACGGCTGAACGGATTGGGATGAAATTTTGCATGCATATAGCCTTTGACATGGAAAAGAACATAGGCTACTTCTTATCCCGCAAAAACATCTTATTTCTACGGGGAAACACGTTTAGGGTGCGATAACCGAAGAACACGCGGACGAAGTCGCGGGCGGACAGCTAGTTGTACAATATATACTCAAATTAATCAACTACATACCTAAATAATATAGTCAAACAATTGGTCCAGATTGACAATTGGAAAACATTAACGTTGTGATGATACTACTGCCAACTTCTTACGAATTAGCTCTCCATTTAACCATTGTATTGATTGTCGGATTATCGGATCGTTCCCCTCAGTTGGGACGCTTGATCCCAACCGTGTGGCCCTCTCTTAATACATAGGTAAAGCTTAGTTCTTATAAACTGTTAAGTTAGAACTACACTGATCGATCTCTAATACATTTTTTAGAGAAACCTATGACTTGCAGAGCTGCACTTGATACAAGCCACACGACGTCATTCTACGTACCTGTAAATCAGGCGTGTTATACGTGTGGGTTGGCTTTATTCTTTCGTGTAAAACGTAAGGCCAAGTGAAACATTGAGCATACGAACTGGGAATCTTTAGCGTCACATTAGGTAAGTAGATAATCAGACCGAGACAATTCCTTGGCCTCGTAATACGATTTTTAGGGCATTGTTTGTTTGTGTGTGTTGCGAAATTTTAATTTACTTCTATGACTAGCGAATTATTTATAACTAGCTTCTGCCAGTTACTTCACCTGCGTATGAAAGAAAGTATACGCATATGTCACTCAGTAATAAAGTGGCATTTTAGTGGTGAAAGAATATTTAGAATCGGTTCAGTAGTTTCAGAGATTACCTGATATATGCAAACTTACAAATTTGATTATTAAGAATAAGTAGAAATTTATGTAAAAAAAACAAACAAAGTGCTATGATACATTTAAGCTCAGATATAGGTAACTTGCAAAGTAATAAAGTCTAACATACAAAGTAGTAATATACCGATCGTATGTTAACACAGAATAAATAATTAATCAATTAACGTTACTAAATTACGGGTAAGTTGGCCTGTGTGTATCGATCAATGCTAATTTTAGAGGTCTAATAAATAATTCAACTGGGTAATTACATAGAAATTAAGGTAAATAACCCCGACGTATGTAAACCAGTCATTTTAAATAGGACCAGCCTTATTACTCTAAAATTATGGAGACGAAAGATTTTTTTTACTGATGTAAACTAGTACATGACTGTGATCCCACCTGATAGTAAGCTGTGATGCAATCGTTGACGATGAGTGTTAACAACTTAAGGGTGGACACAAGTTTGTGGGTGTGTGTATAGTTGTATAAATGCATGTTCTAGTGGAGAAAAGCAGAGAATTTAAAAGATTTGTACCACCAGCGCCAAACTGGGGCGGGTTGCTAATTGTTGTACAATAATTTGAAGATACCACTGCAAATGCTTTTTCTTCCTTCAATCCTTCTTTCCGATCCTTGAAGACTTTTTCTTGTTGACATGGGAAATCATCTAGACTTCTTCCGCTTTAGGGCGGGACGGGAAAGTTTTTTACTGACTAAAACCACTTTTATGTTCCGTTTTTTTTTCGTTGGGAAAATCATCAAATGACAAACCCCGCTCTTGGGCGGAGCGGGAGATAGTGTCAGACTCTTACTGACTAAAAAACCCACCCCGTTCCTTCTAGCCTTCATAACGGGGCTCGAGTTCCCTTTCGGATAACCCTGGCCACAGTAGGCTTCGACTTAGCTGGGCTCCTGCTGTTGCTGACAACTCCTTGAGGCGCGCGGGATCAGTGCGCGCCGTCGACGACTTAGGCTTGGTCCGGACAGGTCCGGACGGTACCGGACGGCCGGACAGCGAGCTATCCATTTGTTACTGTCCGCAAGCCCGCGCCCTTCGTTGCCCTTTGCGTTCTTAGACTACTGGTTTCCCTTTCTGAAGTTTACCCATGGCTCCAGCAGGCTTTGGCTCAGCAGAGCCGAATTCGTAGAAACGAATCCTTGATGACTGGAATACAGACACCCAAACTATTATATATATATATTGCTTTTAACCCGTCTAGTCATACAGATTAGTCATCAGCTTTGTGTAACAGTGCGTTCTTATCGCAAGGTTATTGTTTATTCAAAGTTTTATTGATTTTGCTACTAGACTTTACGGAGTTTTCAGGTATCGGACGGACATCAGCAATAATGTATTGGTGTGACATCATTCATACGTCACTGTTTTGTAACGCTAGAATTTCTGATTATTTATATTCCTGAAAGATTTTTACGACCTGATAGGCATACCATTTGTAATGGAGAAAACTCAAGCTAGAAGTACATTAGACCGACGCACAAGTGGACCACGCCAGATTTGTACGTAGAACGACGTCGTATGGCGTGGATACAGTGTAGCTCTACAAGTTTCGTTTCCATACATAAAATATGGAGCGACGCGACAAATCGGTGTGTGTGGCACACGTGTGCGCAGTGTAGTCCTAGCATCAACGGTAGTTTTCTCCGACAAACTAAGAAAATGATCTTGATAATTCTTTATGAGATGTGTCTTTGTCTATTATATTTTTGTACCTACAGTATTATTACTCGTATAAAACAACCTTATAATGTTTCCACGGTTTGGGCCTTCTCTCTAGTGCGGGTTGGTGAATGTTGCATATCTTCTTTTTGGTTCTAGGACATGATGCTGTTTTCCTTCAAATTCACATAAATAATTAAAATTAATATATACTCTAAAGGCCTAGCTAAATATGACGTCATAAAATTCCTCCGCATCGCTGTCGACTGGTAGTGTGCTCAAAAGGCTGGCGGCATTGCCACGTATGGCAATGCTTAATCTCTGACTGAGGTAGAAGCCAGTCCTTGGGTCACGAGAAAAGTAAACTAAGCGTTTGGATAATTCTTTAAAAAATATTTGAGCACTCGGACACCATGGCCCAAGAGTTTAAACCCCAAACGGCTCAAAAATATAACTGCCGACGAGGCTGTTATATATTAATATAGTTTTCTTCAATATTTTATATCAAACAACAAATAAAACTGAAAACATCTTTTTCTGAAAACAGCATCCAAATTGGTTACATATGAAACAGTAATTATCATTTCAAAATATAAGTATGAAGAAGAGTGGGAGCGTGGTGGGATATATCCTATCTCTTTTGTATATACATGTAATCTAGTAGTGGTGACATAACATTTTAATATGTGCATCCATTTTATGTTACTTGATAGTTTCCCCTGTCACTAGATTTAAAAGGTATCTCATAATATTGAAATTTGAAAAAAAAAATCTACGTGTTTACGATTTTGTATTATTGTATTAGACATAACAATGATAAAAAAAATATGTCAGCTACCCAATTCTTAACTGGTCTGTTAGTCTAGTGGTTAGTGGCCCTGATTGCTATGCTGGAGGTCGTGGGTTTGATTCTAGACGGTATATTACAAAAAAAAATGTGTCGTCTCTCAACGCACTCTGTCTTTTAAGCTAACCTTGTTATAACTTAAGATTCTCCTTCATGATTCTTCGCCAGACTTACACCTCCCACCTTCCTGCACCATCATAAATACCGATAGTCGTTTACCAAAGAGAATTAAACCACGTATAGACATTGTCGTTTATCAAAGCCAGACATATTGCAACTATTGCGTGACCTATTAATGGCAGGATATATTGAATGCATTGCTCTATTCAAAGAACTTTTGGTCAAGGTATTGGTACCAGGAACTCATAACTACTCTAGGCACTCAACCGGTATAATACCAGCCAGTAATTACTCTATAGAAACACTCAGTAGCGTGCGAGGCCCCTTTTCGCGGGCTCTTTAAGTACGAAGGTTTTTTTTTTATAATTGACTTGCTTTTGAGCGCGACTTCGCCTGCGTACATAAAATATAGACTATGCCACTCAGTTATAAAGCACCTTTCTATCGGTGAAAAAAATTTAGCTATCGGACTAGTACTTCCAGAGATTACCTCCTACAAACAAAAAAAAAAACTTTACTTCTTTATTATATTAGTGTAAATAGAGATTCACGTTTGACCACTATTTCACCTGATGGTAAGCGACGATGTAGTCGAACACTGGGTTGCGACAGTCGCTGTCTTATTTTCAAATTCAAAGAAAAAGAAAAAGGCCTCACTGATGTGCCTTCGCCCACGTTTAAATTAATCCACACTACGCTTCTAGAAACAATCTACAATGTCTGAATTCGGCCTCGAATTATCTCCGTCAGATAGAACGACGGCCATTGCGCCAGATATCGACTTAAATATCAAGATTTATGTTCCAAACGCACATTACAAAGTAAATAAATAGTTGTGCAAAACGTTTCATTTCTTTATTCACATTTACCTCGATTCGGTAATGGAGTTACCGTTTTGAAATTCCCATGTTCAGCATGATTTCATAAGGTGAATTCCCTGCCGGAGTCTGTGTTTCCTGATAGCATACATCTTATGGGTATTTAAGTCAAGAGTGAAAAGGTTACTTCTAGGCAAGCGTGCTCCATCGTCGCCCACATCATCGCTTACCATCAGTAGCCCGAGTCTCGTAATCAAAACCGTAACGATATCGTAGCGATTTAGTCGTTTAGACCATTTCCGTATTCACATCCATCAATTGAGTTTGAACTACACCGATTTTTAATTTGTTTGGTCGAAGAGTCGATTTGAAAAAAAAAAGAATCTGTATTACATTATCCTGGTAGAATACTTATTAATGTACTGGAAATAAGTCGTCGATGGATCGTTTACTTTCGAGCCAGCACGCTTAGCCAAGTTGTTATTCTGCAATCGTTAACGTTGTCGAAAAGTGATGAAACGTATGGGAATGACGTCATCTCAACGTAAAGTCGCGTGGTCAGAACAAACAAAACAAAAAGTTCACATCATTCAAAATCGTTTCTACAATGTTTAACGCTACATCCTTTGTTATACAAACGCTACATTGTAGAACGAGCGGCCGACTCAGGCGCGTCAACATGGCTACCAACTTATCGTTTTCTACAATTGCTGTCACCGAGGCGTTACCGACTAAAGAAAGAAATTCGATTGTAACTTGGCTAGGGGGGCAGTTGAGTTTTCGTTCTATCCAATACCAATTAAGGAACACGTGATAACCGCTTTTGGATAGGACTTCGATCGGACGACTGTAAAACTTCAACGATATTTGGCTTGTTTGATTTACGTGAATCAGGCTAGAGGTGTGATGGTGACAAACGCAAGCCAAAAAAAACATAGAACATTTATCTAGAACTAGCTTTTGCCAGTGATTTGCTTTCGCGTAAAAGTCGGTTTCTCCATACAAAATTTGGACCCCCGTCTCATCCCCTTAGGGGGTGAGTTTTGAAAAATCCTCTCTTAGTGCTCACCCACGTCATAAATGGAAACTTTGTGAAAAAATTCACACCACTAGTCCCTGTAGTTTCGATATTCGAAATGTCAGTCAGTCAATACTTTTATACCTATATAAAGATGAAAAATACAAAAAAAATGTCTTCCACCAACACACATTCACGTAAAGTGGAAGATGAGGTCTGTGTATGTTCCAAATGTCAGCAAGGATAGATCTAGGATACTTTATAGATTGATCAGAATAGATAGCCATATAGTGTAACGATATGCTAATATCATTTCAAATAGCCATCGAATTGAACTGAAATTGTCTTAACCCGGTAACTACCGGCAACAATTCACAGAATTTGTGCACAGCCCTAAACCCACAGCCATCTAAGGCCCCCTGCAGCTTTATAGTGTGCACCTAGCCACTGTTGGCTATGCAGCTATTCCGTAATTTTTTTTGGCATCTTGACCTGGCTACGCTGTCATGGCGTCTTAGTAAAGCACGGCCCTTAATCCTAAACCTAAGGATAATGAAGATACACCATTTTAAAACATGAGGCCTAACAAAAAGTAACCAGTAACATCTCAAAGGGTACCTACCTATATACTCGTAGTTGATTAGTTAAGAATTCTTTTTCTCATGAGTTAATCTGACAGCGTGACAACCCTGACATACAACTCTCGTTGTTCAATACTTAATGCAATCATTATAAACATATCATTACTGTAACCAAAGTATAACCACAGATTAGTTGCACTGTACTTGAGAAAATAACCAACAAATGCGTCCACAATTTTCCAAACATGTGTGGAAAAGTCATATAAGTATAATGTATGTATATTTTCACTTTCTAACTGGTATATAGAACTCTCTCTTGCGTTACCTACACGAGTATGACTATGCGTAGCTACGCAGGAATTTGCGTAATTTCGTCACAAGTGCAGTTGCAAGTCAGCCGTCTACCATTACTGTTACCACACAGTCATTTGAGTAACTGTTATGGTTAAGTGGAGTTTTAGTGTAGACTGCGTTCGTGAAATAGGTGTTTATATTTTCTGGTGTAATCTTTAATGAGTGTATTGCATTTAAACCATGAAACTGTGTATAAAACATAGCTTAATAATAATTGATTTATTTACTTGCTGTTCCTTGAGGTTTCACTCGCGTCTTTAGTTACTGCTCCACTTCCGTGGGTCGTAGTGCGATGTTGTATAGCCTATATTAAGCCTACTATTCATCATTAGAAGCCATTCATTTAACACGTAAGACGACTTTTACTAGATTTTGACTCCTTCCCCCCTAATTAAGAAAAAAATTGCCGAAATATGGCCAATTCTAAGATCTGGCCACGACAGATACACAGCGAACAGGACCGGTGTTAATAGCGACTTTTGGGGGACTCGCGTTGGCCATGTTCTCGCTAGATAGCCCTACACTCATCATTTTTACTTTATTTTGTTTTTAGTGTGTCTGCATTATTAAGTCAAGGTATACGGGCATTCCATTTTTATTAACTAAGTCAAAATGTTGCCAAGTTATCCTACGTAGTACATAATATATCGATGTCCACCTAACTCTGACTGTTTCTGTAGTATAGGGCTATATTTTAATTCAGCGCTATAGTTTTCTTTTGATCCTATAATTCTGAATCACAACTTCAATCTAAACCTATACTTAAATCTGTCTCAAAACTCAAATCTACAAAGCCTCAATACAAATCGTATACTTATATAGTCTATTAATCATGATTCGGGTCGGGTCGCGGGAATCCGTAATTTGTTTTTAGTGTAGGGCAGCAAATGGTATAAATTTGCTAAAATTGGGCATTCTACTTTTTTACCACGTCAGATTATTGCCAAATTATCCATCTAATTCGAACTGTTCTTGAAGTAGCTGTATGGTGCTTAATTACAGGGATGTATTTTATTTCAACGCTATATTTAGTACAGCTATTAATCCTATAATTCTGTCTCAAAACTCAATCTACAAAGCCTCAGCGTATATAATTGAAGCTAAGATTGTCGGTGTCATCACCGCTACATCAGTAGAGACTGTAGTCATTATGGCGATACTTTTTGTGTAATGTCTGACTTGCAAAACTCATGTGATGTCCGGTTACATCAAACCGTGATTAATATATAGTATCCTCTTACTTTACTCGATACTACAGATTTAGCAGACGTCTGAAGTAACTTAATTTCATTTTTATTGAACTTCTTTTCGTGTCGATGCTCTCAAACTATATTTTTTCTGACCATGTTATGGCAACCTGTATGTATAGATCTATTGTTGGCCTCGTATAGATCCTGAAAACTGCGGGTGGTGGTGCAGGATGGGCAGCATAGCAGCTGACGCATGTCCTGTGCAGAGACTGTGTTAGAAATTGGTTGAGGAAGACCCCATTTGACCAGATTGTTTTTACAGCGGCCAACCTGGGTTCGCAGTTGGTTTAGAGATTTCCAATTGGGGCTACTTTGTAGTTCGCGTCCAGAGGGAAGATGAGTTGGATATTTCTTCCTGCACAGCGCGCACTTCGAAAGACAGTGCAGAGGACGAGAGCCTCTGCACTGTCTTTCGAAGAGGTCATAAATAGATGTTACCGTCGTAGATGAAAATCGAGTGCCATGTTTTCGGTATGTCATTTCAAGCCAGATTTATGTACTATCAAAGACACTTCTGCCTGACCACCGCTAAGTTCATTTTTGCTTGTACTCGAAACAAAAATTTCAATGGATTTGGTTTGGCGCCGCGCCGCAGGAATTAAGCGATTTTTTTTTTAATGGGTCAGGCAGGATCAACAATCTCGATGTTACTTTACCTTGCTAAACATGGTGGTTCACAACTTAATTCTATTTTTTTAATTTTTTACGTTCTTCCAGCACATCATATTATTATGTTACTATTTAGTGGTCTGCTAGATACGTGCCGGCTTCTATGCGTAGACAACAATAGGTTAAAAACAATACCAATTTAAAAAATAGCTGAGATTGATTCAGTTTCCGATTCTGTACTACTTTCAGAATGTGCATTTATTTTAATGTTTCGAATACCGTGGTTAGAGAGTAGAGACACAATAAAAAGAGAATGAGAGAGCGAACGCGCGAAATGTTTGCTTGGGGTCTAATGAATTAAATAATATGTTGTATATAAAAAAAAAAATGCTAGTTGGGTTATTCCTAACAATCTACCTCGAAGTTCGGTTATATTAGATTTTCCAATAGATATTACCTATATCTCAGCAGTTTACTTGCAAGATAACAAACTAACGCAAATTACGTGTGCAGAATGTCAAACGTGCTTAAGTGAGTAGTATTCTGATTCTGCCACACTTGGATATGCATAACACGGGTAAATATCCCAATGGATCGGAGAACGAGAAGTCACGTCGATCGATAGTTTGATTCCCATCCGTTGCGCGTAAACCCAGCACTAGCAAGGACGTCTAAATTCTGACTGACTCACTAACTAATAATATCTTAATATATATAAATCTCGTGTCACAATGTTTGTCCTCAATGGACTCCTAAACCACTTAACCGATTATAATAAAATTCGCACACCATGTGCAGTTCGATCCAACTTGAGAGATAGGATAGTTTAAATCTCAAATTATAGTCACAATTTTAATTTATTGCTAATTATTTGTCTGTTATTATTTGACAACAAAAACTTTAGCCACAGCAACGCGTGGCCGTGTCAGCTAGTTGTATATTATATTTTTAAATATTTTTAAAAGAAATATTGAAAAATGTAAATTGTGTGTACATATCTATATAAAAATAAATATATGAAATAATAATAAGTAATAATAATAATATTCATTTCCAAAATAAAAATGGTGTGAAAAAAACAAGTATCTACATAATTCTTGGTACATAAACGAAGTCATAGTAAATAAATACTGGGTCCCAAACTAGGTTTATAGCCTATGACATAGAGTCAGTTGACTCATGACTTTGTAGAAGTAATTTGATTTACATAGTAGCTTGATTGTTGCTTTTTCACCAGGAATGATTCCAATTTTCCTAATGCTTACAACTGCAACAGGAACCAATATAGTCTTTGCTCTTTTTAATGAAAATGAAAAATCGAAGCGAACTTCGGCGATGGACGTATCTACTTGGGAACTATTGGTCTCTGTATCACCTAAATGTTGACTGGTAGAAAATACTGAAGGCATTAAGTCCACCTCTCTACTTTTGTGTGCATTTAATAGAGTATTTACTATATTTTTTATCTCAAAATTCATGAATTAAGTATAGACTGATAAAGTAAGTTAAAATCGTTGAAATAAGTTTAGATTGTTCACAACGGCCGACCTTGGACCAACTGTCTCGAGAGTGTATTTATAATTCTTGCTTTAGTGTTGTTAACAAAATAACCCTAAAATGCTAGTTTAGTTTGTCTACACTATATCTACATCTACCTACATCTACACTATTATAAAGAGATAAAGTTTGTTTTTTTGTCATCACTGAAAATATTGTCTCTTCACCACCCTAGGTTGACTGGTAGAGAATGCCTAAGGCATTAAGTCCGCCTATGTACTTTTTGTTGCATAAAGACTAAATAAATAAAATAGTACTGGTCCGATTGCGAATTTTTTTTCACCGATAAATAGCTGTTTTATTCCCGAATGACTTTGGCTATATTTTATGTACGCGGGTGACGCCGCGGGCAAAAGCTAGTAAATAACATTTAAAGAATATCAATACTACAGTAGGTATTTTGACCCCTGACCTCACATAGAGTGATAAGCCTTGTATAGGTCAAACATATACCTAGGTAATATTGCACTAGACAGTAAGATACTCGTTATCAACAGCATTACAGTACTCATTTATTTCACCACGTCCTTGTTTTACGACTTAAGCGATTCGATAAGATTTCCGTACGAGTGCCTATAATGTGCTCATTATGGATTAGAGACTCATGATTTCTTACCTTGTTAATATTGTATTTTTTTAGGTCTTCGCTTACGATTGTAGTCTTCATTATCATGCTGAATTCCCGTTTTAGATTCCTAATGAGCCCACTCTTGACCACGATCTTGTCTGTTGATTAGCAATGAATGAGATAGATTATGTAAGTATACACCACAAATTTTTAATTAATACAAATACTTAAAGGGCTTAATTAGAAAAGGTCTTGTTATTATAACTATAAATAAAGTCTCAATAAATAATATTCATAAACAGCAAAGTTATTAGCGTTTGCGTCTAAATGCTATTGATTATGAATGAATAAATGACGATCGAAATGGAAAAACACTTTGCGTCCGCGTAGTATTTATTAGTAGAATGATGATTGCTATGAATGATAAATTCATAATCGAAAACTTTGTACTATTTTTTCTGTTTCCTTCTTCTTTTCTTTTATTTTCATGTGTGTAATAGTTGAATAAATAAAAATGAAAAAAAAACATGACAAATTTTCGCGGACAATTTTGAGATTCGTTTTTTTTTTTACGTTTTACTAAAATATGATCAGTATCGGGTACGGATAGAGAACCATTTTTTGTACTAATTAAAAAAATAGGGGTGTATAAAAGAGGGAGTAAGCTCAGTATATTATGTGGCTTTGAAGACCGACGGGTTATGGGTCCTTTTTTTTCTTTTTTTTGTGGTGGGAAAAATCATCTAATGACAACCCCCGCTCTTGGGCGGAGCAGGAGATAGAGTCAGACTCTTACTGACTAAAAGACCACCCCGTTCCTTCGTGCCTTTCGTACGAGGACCGAGCTTCCCTTTCGAATAACCCTGGCCCCAGTAGGCTTCGACCCGGCTGGGCCCCTGCTGTTGCTGACAGCTCCTTGAGGCGCGCGGGAACAGTGCGCGCCGTCGACAACTTGGGCTCGGTCCGGACGGTTACCGGACGGTCGGACAGCAAACTACCCATTGCTTGTTATGGGTCCTTCTTCTGTACCTAAGTGGAAAACCACGAGTTAGTCTTCATATAGAAAAGCCTCAAGTATAGACTCAACCTTACACCACGAATAGAAACCTGTGAAGATTTTTTTATTCCGTTTATCTTTTCGCGCCAATGGCAAGCAGATAAAGTACTTACTTAGGTGTTATTGGTATTGAACTGAGTAACGGCAATTTGACACATAAATAGAGCAACCTAAGCGAGATTATTTTTAGACAAGTTCGAACTTGTGTCGAACCTATATTCTTTATTTTTGTTCAACATTCTCATTGGTACTCCGATCTGTGGCAACATTGTCAAACCCAAGAAGATACTTTACTTTGTGTAATTTATTTCATCACTACTGCTCTAAAAATGGTGAAGAAATATATTGTAAGGAAACCGGCATATCCTTGAGCTAAACATTCTAAGACGAGTGACATACTAGACCACACCGCACTGTGCTCGCGTGGTGGATTCCGTTTCAATGCTGACACTTACTGAACCATATGTTTACTTATCAACAAGACAGATAGAACCATATAATTTCTGATTAATTATAAATCATAAGATTATTATTTATGTCACATAAACATCTAAGTATCAATTATATAACCTGCCTCTAGGTGTTGCCCTATCACGCTGTAGAACATGCTTGTCCTGCCCTTGGCCTGACCTTGACAGCTGCGCATACGCAGGTCATGTGAACGTCATGACATGCCCGCCATGACAGTTATCGCTCATTTTATAAACTTCTCTGTGACATCCGTTCTCTATTACAGTGACATTGTAACTAATCTTGGTTTTAACCTTTTCTTTATAGGCTGGAAGTGATAGCAGTATGAATGACGACCTCTCATAGCCATTACCTGACTTTCAAGAATCAGGAAAAAATAATATTTCGGATTAATTCCAAAGTTTTATTTAAAAACTGATCTACCAGACGGTCGCGGGTTCAAACCCAGCCAGGCGCGTTACTTTGTGCAATTTATTTCAACACCAATTCTCTCGAGACGGTGAAGGAAAACAGCGTGAGGAAATCGGCATGTCCAAGAAGTAAGAACCAAAAATGCGAAGACATGACGTGCCATAAACCAACTCGCACTGGGCCCACGTGATGGATTACGCCTCATTCCCTCTCTCAGAGTGGAGGCCTTAGTCCCAGCAGTGGGAAAATTAAAAGGCAGATTATGCTACTTCATTACTTACTCACCTGCCAATCGCTATTCACTTCTCATTTGCAGTATGTATAAAAATATTTTTTCCGTGCAGGAATCGAACCCGTGATACGTCACGCCATTTCTTTTTGAGCCTACCGCGTCGTTGGCTCCTGCCGATCGGAATCCAGTCACTGGTTACCTTCGCCCAATTTCATTACGATTTACGGCAGATGTGGCCTGCCTAGTTCCATAAAATTTTAGTTTGACGGCTGAGCTGCCTACGTATGCGATTTGTGTTAAGGAACGAAGTATAAGGAACTACAGTTCTTTATACTGTCTGTTCTTTTGACATCGGTTCCATTGATCAATGGCAAACCCCGAGTGTTTTTTGTTACAAACCTACTTAAAAAAACCTATCTACCAATCTTGACAATATGCAAATATTGTCGAAACGTCTTTTGATAAACGTTAAAAAAAAAAAAACACGTAACAAATGATTGAATAATAAAGACTCAACGTAAACACAAAGGTTACTGACACCTCGCCTGCTACAGGCTGTTGTTATATACACCGCTACAATAATTATAATAGTAAGTAATTTATTTCCAAAACATCAAGATACATTACATCAGTGTGGTCTCAATCCATGAACTAGGACCAACTGTATGACAGGAGTTCAGGAATGTATCCCCGATTACAACGATACAATGTGTAGAAACTGAGCTGCAAAACTAAATTAAATTACAAAAAAAAAAGAAACAAAGGAATAAAACTCACAGTAAAATAAAAGGAATATAAAATAATGTTCATAAGGGAATAGAGGTAGCGTGTGTGTGGTGAGATGTGTTGCTGTTGGTATTAAATTATATATTACTAGCTTTTGCCCGCGGCTTCGCCCGCGTGGCATTAGATACTTAAGGAATCGGGATAAAAGGTAGCCTATGTTCTTTTCTATGTCAAATGCTATATGCATGCTAAATTTCATCCAAATCCGTTCAGCCGTTTTTGCGTGATTAAGTAACAAACAACCACATTTTCACATTTATAATATTAGTTAGGATTATATTTTTTTTTCGCTGATTTTAAACCTAAGTATAAAGAAACTTGCCATGATCTATCCATATCAATACTTACCGGTTAGTTTCCGTTAACCTATTGATAAAACACATGTCATTTTAATACAGTTACTGATCTGATATATCTAAAGATATATTTTGCTTTAATGACTAATACTATCACGCGATTTTGTGTGCCCATTCACTAAGTGATGAAAAAATTTCAAGTATTGCGTCATTTTGCACTGTCTGAGCAATCGCTCTGACAGGGTAATTTAAGTCTTTTAAAGTTACTTATTATCCATAGATACATGCTATATTGTGCTGCTTGCATTGCCTAGAATATTTTATTTTATTTTTTTACTATTTATGTACACACAAATATAACAGAAAAAGATAATACATAAGAGACGTTAGTACAAAGTTATTGCAATTTCTTGTTATATCAAACCTTTATTTTACTTTCGACCAGTTTTGTAAATATTATTAATCGGGTTACCTTTAATTTCGGCAAACCATGTGATGCGTTCATTGACCCACTGACTGTATGATTCCTTTGTTCTGTGCATTGACCGATGAAAATTCATTCAATCAATCCCAAGAGCATCGCGCTTGGCAATATGTCGCAATAATATATTTGTTCGTTTATTTTCTGGGATGAAAATGTGATTAAGCCTTAGCCGCAAAAAATTAATAGAAATAGAAAAATCCATATCAATATTATAAATGTGAAAATAACTCTGTTTGTTGAAATTTGGTACGGTTACTCCGTACCAAATTTCATCAAAATCGGTTTGAGCCACAAGGAAGGATATAAGTTACTTTTTATCTGGCTATGACTTTGTGTCTGCAGTAACCGACGCCGACGTTCACTCGAACCAAGTCACAGGCAAAAAATATGAGTATTAGTGACATATACAGTCCCGCGTGCTTGCCACTTTGGGTGGAGGGAGACGGAGTATCAGACTTTTGCTGACTAAAACCCACCCGTCCTCCTTCAGTTACCTTTTGCTGTTCTAGGCCGCGGTAATTCTTTTGAACAAACCCGCTGTCCTCGCAGGCATCGACCCTATTATTCCCTGCTAATTCTGTTACTGAGCCTAAAAGATTCTAAATATAAAAGTGCAGTAATACAACTGATAGCGTTGTTTTACAATACTAACTCCCAATCCACTCATCAATTGCATCGGCGATAACAAATATAGATCAACTGTTTATCACACCACCAGAACTATCATTCTAAGCTCGAATGGAGATGTCTAATGAATTATCTAGAACTGATCTCTGTTGGCTTATAAACACTAGTCATCACTAAGTTAGTACTTTATTGCTGATGTGACTCCGTTCAGTGCGTACTGTCCCACTGCACTATCAATAATCCCGATAGGGACATAACAGTTCAGTGAGAAAACAGGTGAGTAAAAAAAATATACATACCTATTTTATTAAGCATACAGTAATACGAAAATGGCTTTTATCAAAGTTACTTTAACGCTCATTTTCATAAATCTGTAAGCAATCAGCTATCACGCGCGTTCAGTTTATTTATTTTCGCGCCGCGTGATGTCTACAGGTTCACAGTGGTCCAGTATTATCTTTTGATTTGATAACTCATTTATGTTCCGTAGCATCACTCTCCAACCTTTAGTTGTCATTTAGAGTTCGTATGAGCTCCCGACAATCGGTTAATTTATTATTTATTTAAATCTTAATTTAATTTTAATTTCTGTGACTTCGATTATTTTCTCAATTGATAAAACCTATTTTCTGAATTGATAAAACCTGTTTTCTGAATTGTTAACACTATATTTAAAAAAAAAAGTTATAATTCAAAAATGGAATTCTTGTCACGCAAAGTTAAGTCACATAGTCAATTTGACGCACGTCAACTGAATGGGGCGTCTGACACTAACAAAAATAAACGGTAAGCATTGTTTTTGTAAGTTTTAAGCGAAACGTTGTTTAAATTGTCTGTTACATCTTAAAAATTCCAACAAAATTATAAAATGAGAGCCAACAAGGAATTATTGTCAAGTTAGTATGGTTTTTTGTTTTATATTATTTTGGAAAATTAGATCTTAATTTTCAATAAGCATTTTTTTGAAGTAAGAAATCATTGAATAATTTTTGCCGCTCTCAGTGGACTGAGAGTTAGTGTCAGACATTTACTGACTAAAATACACCCATGTTCCTTTAGATACTCTTTGCGTTTTCTTGAAAATATTCCACCCACAACAGCCCACCTGAAATACCTTTTCTGAAAGGTGGTCTGTCAAATAATTTTGCGTATAAGATACGAGTAGGCAGTTATTTATTTTTATTTTATTTTCCGTTTTTTTTTAGTAGTTGCCCAGTTAGTGAGATCTACAGACCAGTACCTCAGCACGACGCAGAGTTTGAAGTTATTGAATAGTTATTATACTATCGAAAGGTTTATTTAAAAGGATTTTTTATGCAAAAGTACTTTAGTACTATATCTATAACGTTGTAAGTTAGAATTTATTAGTTTTTTAATTTGAATGAGAATAGAGTGCGTCTACTGAAAGCGTAACCTGGAGTTTTTTTTTTAAATTAAATTGGCAACATTGTTTTGCCGAAAAAAATCACGTCAAAGTCTATGGTCGCAATTGTCAGTTTTGTAAACAGATATTTATTTTTCAAGAATAATTGCTTAATTATGGGAAAAACAATAAACAGTACCGTGCGAAAACTGCTACACACTATGGTTAATAAGTTCAAACAAAAACAAGAAGAGAAAGAAGGTGTTTTCAATGAAAACCAACAATGTTTACATACGATTTCAGAATTTTTAAGTTAGTATGACGTTATAATCTTGATCCTTGTCGACTAATATTATTAGATAGTTATATTTAGGATATAATGATAATTTGTTTTTCTTATATTTTTAGATAATTTGACATATTGCGAATTTCATAATGGACAAAAACATCAAACAAAGAAGGCTTTTGGTGAATCGATTTAATCAAAAACACATGCTAGTGAGTGGTAGAATGCGTTCAAAAGCAGTTGAGATGTAATGAAATATTTGCCTCATTTTGTCTGTTATAGCATCAAAATCTTCAACTGAATTTAAAATTGCGAAAGTGAAAGAAATAGTGAATTAAATCCTAGTTCAAGTTTGAGAGCTGTTGAACTTTTTGTGTCTCACGAGTCAATTCGTATCATTTGAAACAATCATTGAGTATAAAACATGTTCTCACTTGACTATTCCCAAAAGATCTGAATTTTCTCTATGCTAAAACGAATCGATTCCAACCCAACAACCATGAAACACATAAGTGTTGGCGAGACGTGATGAAGTTGAAATCATGTTGACCATTTTATTTGACTATCGCGGTGTTGTGCACTTGGTATTCTTGCCAGAAGGCCAAATGTTAAATAAAAAAATTGCACTCCGGGAGTGCCGGCAGAAGTGAAAACTTGATTATTAACGTTGAGCATGTTTGATATTTTGGAATGGTTAGGGAATAATTTTGCACCAATTGCTTTATCAGTATAAAAGTACTATCATTTATGTGGTAGAATACAATATTCATTTATTGCGCTATCGTACACAAACATGACAATTTATATTACATTAAAAATTTAACACTTTAAAACTATTACAATTATTTTACATTAAAAAGTTTACCATCTGTCTTACGCTTTTTCGATCAGGTCACGTGTCCTGACGCGAGTTTAAGATTTTATACCCATTACAGAAAAAGTGCTCAACGCCGCTAAAGAAGTTTTCACTTCAAAAATATTATTTGAATATTATATAGCGCCATTTTTTTTCCAATTTGCAAAATCAACCTATGACAACCCCCGCTCTTGGGCGGAGCGGGAGATAGTGTCAGACTCTTACTGACTAAAAAATCCATCCCGTTCCTTCAAGCCTTCATACCGGAGCTCGAGCGTCCTTTCAGATAACCCTGGCCCCAGTAGGCTTCGACCCGGCTGGGCCACTGCTGTTGCTGACGACTCCTTGAGGCGCGCGGGAACAGTGCGCGCCGTTGACGATCTGGTCTTGGTCCGGACAGTTACCGGACGGTCGGACAGCGAGCTACCCATTGCTCACTGTCCGCAAGCCCGTGCCTACGATGGCCGGAAATCGGGATCAGTATCCCGACGCTGGCGGCGGCGGCGATAACGTCGTTGCCTGATGCTCGGAGCGAGAGGTCTCCGCCGCCGATCGCCACCACGAGGGCACGGCAATGATCCGCCCAAGCGGAGCACACCTCGACTGTATGCTCCACCGTGTCCTCTGGGCATTCCGCACAGTGGCGACACCCGGGCGTCACTTCCGCATGAATCCAGTGTAGGTACCTCCCGAACGAACCATGTCCGGTGAGGACCTGCGTCATGCGGAAGGTAAGAACGCCATGAGGTCTTTCCAGACACGCCATATAGCGACATTTGTGAGATCAGATAAAATAAAATAATTTGGGATAATAACTAACATTTTGTGTGTTATTGACCTTTACCATACACCCACCAAATAATTAAGTCTACACACATGTTTTTGACTAGGATTAACTATTATACAATTGTTATAAATACAAAAAATACTCTAGTATCAAAACTTTTTTCTCCTACTATTTCAATAATACCACATTCAAAATTTTTGGTTGTAACCTCCTTTTCTCAGGTCACGCTTTCATTAGACGGACTCTATATAATTTAGAATACTTATTTATTTTTTTATTAAGTTGATGCAATGTGTAGACTTAGGCCCTGCACAAACGGATACACCTTTTGTTCCAGTTACCGACACCGAACACTTTTTGATCGTCATGAGCAGGGCCGGTTTATGCCTGTCGGGGCCCCTAGGCAATGCACGTCTCGGGCCCCACCTACCCTCTTCTAACTTCTTAAAACATTTTATTTCTAACACAAATTTATTTATAATTACGTTGTTTGTAGGGTCCTGTAGTCAACTACATAGTTTCACCAAATCTGTCGGTCTGTCCGTCCGTCCGAGGATAATCTCAGTGATTGTTAGCTAGAAAGCTTGCTAATGAAAGATTGTGTTTTATTAAACTCCATCTGTTGACAGCTTTTCGCATAATCCAATGCTAGGATTGCTAGTTAAATGGCATGTCATCGAAAGTTCAATTTTTTTTACTGTTTAAGAAACATAGTCTATTTTTTTTCCTGAAGCGCAGGGCCCTAGAACCTGGCGGGGCCCCTAGGCAGTTGCCTACATTGCCTAATGGATAAAACGGCCCTGGTCATGAGTATGTGTTAAGTGGAAGCAACTGGACACAAATAATCTCGTTTCTAACACAAGACACACGTTTGCGCCCTGCCTTAAGATGTAAAAACCACTGCTAGATAAATAATGTTATTGATATTTAATAAAAAGGGAATTACGACGCGAATTAATATTACGCGCGACGAATGAGAAATGCATCATAGTCGACACTGTCTGTAAATAAATCAAGGTTTATATATTTACTATAGTTTAAAAAATGTTGCTTCTGTTTTAATTATACATAATAATGTTAATTTAAAAAAAATACATAATACTTTTTTTAGTTCGCCCGTATTCAGTGAATAAAAAAATAAATTGTTTCAGATAGTGTTTTCTTATGAGCTGTCCTTGCGAGAGAGACTGTCACTCCTGTCTCGCGCGCCGTAGGTAGGCCGTAGAGCTTCGTAGCGATGTAGTGTCGTAGCGTAGCCTCGTAGCAACTAGCGTAGCACCCTTACCTTTGACCTGGCACCCTCAAAAGCAAACTGTTGTTGGATTTTCAGCGTTCGGCTTGTTGCCGAGAGTTAAAAACACAACGGAGCTGTATCATTGACTTCAAACGTAGAAATGGTTTCAAGTCAAATACGTATCCAGTGTAGGGTATGTTGGTGAAAACGATCAATATTTAAGTTTTTATTTATTCTACGTAATCAAATGAGTTGTTAACATTTATAAGACGGTAATTTATAGTATAAAAGTCCTACCGCGTCTGTACCTATGTCTGTTCGCGCTACTGAACGGATATTCATGCAAATTACCCCAATAGTTAGGGTTAGCGAAAAGCTAAGAATTTAGACACTTAAGAAAGAAAAACATTCGTGACCCACACAGGACAAACGACAATAAAACATGTTAACAATTCCATAAATATCTTTAAATAAAAATTACAACAAAAAAAAAAAATGCTAGGCCGAAAAGATCCCTACCCTCCTGCGATAATTATATACACCGTGTCTTTGATATTGACGAACAAACAAATACCATGGATTAAGTAGTAGGTACTTGATTCTGGATCCCCAGTGGTGGAATATTTCGTCAGATTTTTCACATTAAAAAAACCTACTTTTTTATATTTAACTAAGTATATAAAATCGGTATTATTACTTTAAAAAAAAACGTTAATTAATTAAAAATCATAGGGTTTGATATAATCGTTATTCTAATCAACCCCGACATTTTTAATTTTAAAAGTCCTTAATTCAAATTTTTTTCACTAAAAATGTCACGATTTTATACAGTTTAAATTTAAAAACGAAAACGTTAAAAAAAGACAAAAAAATCCACCATTAGGGTGTTCAGAATCATGTACTGGGACTATTATTACTATATATACTAAATGGTATTCGTTTGTGCGTCGATGACAGACACTGTGCATAACATAATGACCTTATTTCTTGGTAATATGGTGGAAGTTTACTCTAAATTTCTTTTGTGTATCAAATGAACACACATTGCATTATTTTACTCACTGCGTACAGAGACAGGTCGTCAGTTTTTATGTTCTTCATATCTCTAGCTGGTAAGGTAGGAACCAGGACTTTTTTACTTCTTGTATTTATAATATTGTCCTTAACTTCTGAAGATACTGTTTTATCAAAATGTAATAAGTACGTTATATTTGATAAGTTAAGTTAGTTTATTAGTCATATTTCAGTATGTTTGTTTAAAAAAAAAGTAAACAAAAAAAATAAAAGAAACGTATCGTAACTGTTTTGCGTGTAACTCACCGCACCGCTGAAATTAAACTAATTTATTTATTACCGATATCTATCTCACTCAAATGATAACAAACGCAATTATTATTTTATACAAATGTAGTACTCAAACCGCAGTTTCCGCACAGGCAGATAGCTGCAAAATAATGTCAATGACCCCAATAATGATAGTCATATTTTCAATGCGGTTTGGCTATCATTAAATAATTTTTTACCTATTATTTCAGATACCTACTTATATCAAAGAACTCTTTGATATAAGTAGGAACTCTGAAGTTTAGTTTACATACACATTAATTTTCTATTAGTTGAATAACTCAAAAAATTAAACTCCTTAAGTTCCTGTAATAATGAAAAAACATAAAAAATAGGCTCTTAATAAATTATTGCGCCTCATCGTTAACGATTGCATCACTGCTTACCATCAGCTGGTTTGTATTAATAAAAAAAAAGTTGACTGACCTGTATTAGAAATGTTTTTACCTACGACACAATTCCCACACTACGGCACAGGTCAGCGCCATCTCTTATCGAACGGAAGAGACCGCAATGCGGTGAGCACGTTATCGCTGAAACATTTTCCTGTTTTCCCAGGAGCGAAACCGCGATGAGTCCAGCGCCCCCCGCCCAACGAGACAAAACCAGCGCCACAGTCGGTGTCGGCAAGCAGTCGTACGCGGCCAGCGCAGGGAAGTGTACGCACGATATGGAACGCGATCGCATCGGAATGTGGGGCTCCGGGGACACCACGGCTTCCAGCCAAGTCTCCGGCCTCGACCGTCTACGACACCCAGGACTCAACAAGGTACGTCCCAAACAACTTTTATTTTTATTCATACAGAGATCGATGGCCGCGTATTTTCGGTTAGGTCATGGTTCCGACTTGGCGGAAGTGTTCAGTTCTTACGGCAAAACGCATTATCATGTGTGCATCGGACTAGTTTTCATAGAGAATCCAGTGACAGAGGTGTCAATGTCGGTGTCAGCGAGGTCTTTACTCACATCCGCCGTGCAATTGTCATGTAAATGTTTGTTTTGAACTTTACACCCGGCGTCAAAGTTCACGTGGCTCGTTATGTCAACAAACTTGCGGGAACTAAACAAGGTTTCCGGTACTTTGTTTTTATTTTTGGGAAAGTGTTGAAAAACTAACTTTTATTTTTATGGCATGATACTTTATGAAGAGTGATGAAATTGATGCGTAACATTGAACATTGAAGTCTTATGACGATGACGAATAACCATGACTTTGTTGTATTGAATAAATATATTATTCTCAAGGTGCTAATTAACTCTTTAGCCACTTGCGTTGGATTGGTTCATCGAGTGTTTTCGTGCCTCTTCTCTCTCTCTCGTTTCTCTTAATCTCGTTTTGGTCTTCAATCCCCATAAGTGACAAATGCGGAATAAATGTTAGTCGGATATTATCCGACATAGGTGGCTAAAAGGTTAACTAACAAATAAATCACAGACTCAATAATGTTTACATAAGGAAGTGCACTTGTTAGATAATTCCTTGTTATGACAGCAGAATGGCGAGCGGATTTCAATGAGGAAATATTTTCGCCCTGACATTGGCACACTTCCGGCCCACAGTGTTACTCATTTGAAGTACTATTATAATATTTTGATTGCCTTGATATAATTATCAATATTTAATAGAACTTTACGAATTTATAACAATTTTTAGTTTCTACAGAAGGGGGATATTCGAGATATAAAATTTACGAACAATTCATTCAAATTGGCAAGATTGGAAGTAATGCTTCACAAAGCGAGTTTCTGTTTTGCATTTTGTATCTTTAGATATAAATCAAAGATAAACGTTACATGTTATCTTTACAGAAATGTAAACATTTTCTTATTCTGTACTTTCAAAACATAGTTTTAAAAAAAGATTCATAGATTCAGATTCAAACCAGATTATAAAATATTGGGGATCGTTTTAGGTCAGAAATTAAATTGTATTTTTTAAGACTGCTAGGTTTGCCTATCAACTCAAATTAATGCTGTCCCATATTGAATGCATCGTGGTTTTCAATCACGCGTACCTAAGCAATCGGATTCATAATTATTCTCCAAGCTACCCTACTCTTAAAGGGAATAGAGCTCCCTAGGCATAAATGAACCCGTCCTGAAAGGGGTCAGCGATTCGTCTAGAGGGGTGATAGGGTGTCGCTTCAAATCTGAATTAAGTCAGGCATACTTATGTTAGTCAACGGTAAATATAGAATATTATATTCATGATTTTGTTTTCAACGAATGACTTAGCGAAATATTAGTTGAGTCATGAGTTGCCATGGTTACCTACCTCGTGTTCGTGTATTGATTAGAACTGTTTCTACTCATTTTTAAATAAGGAGAAAGTATTCAATTTAGTTGTTTTTGTGTTTCTTACTTCATAATTCTGTCATTTATCATACAAATTGTTGTTAGTTTTGGTCCCATTTTTACTAAAATCCTGTTCTGGCCTATCAAATCCAGTCAACTCTGCATACTTGAGAAGTTGCCTTAATTCAACGAAACACTAAATTGATTTATGTATGCCTATCATTATTGGGATTTACATCAACAAATCCAACATTTCTTTCAAATAAATGTCTCTTGATGATGCGAAGCTGATGAAGAAGACCAGTGATGGTCATCAGAAATGCGTAATGATAAGTAGGTACTTCACGGGTGGCAATAAGATATCTCGATTCAGATAGTTAATCGACTACCTACTAGCTACCTATCGATGACTTTTATATAAGTGGCTCTGATGAAAATAGTACACTTAAACCTTCTTTGTGAATCACTCTGTCTATAGGTGAAAACTGTATGAAAATTTGATCAGTAGTTTTTGAGTTTATCGCGTTCATACAGACAGACATTTTTGGTGGAATAGTTTGTTTTATAATATCAAAATGGCTGATGAATATCTTATCAAGAATCTGCCAGTAGTTTTCTGTTCAAGATAATGGTGATGTTTATTTTCAAGTCATGATTTATTCTTTACGTTAACTTGTTTTCGATGCATTACCTTCACAGTTTATTTGCGACAATATATATCTCATAGTCTTAAAATAG
The DNA here is from genome assembly GCA_929112965.1 of Mythimna albipuncta. NCBI lineage: Eukaryota > Metazoa > Arthropoda > Insecta > Lepidoptera > Noctuidae > Mythimna > Mythimna albipuncta. The sequence continues at coordinate 6,574,100 of OV815969.1, read as the reverse complement.
GACTTTTGTTGTTAATATGCAAATGTTTTGGTAGACCAGAACTTTCGTAGAATATACCGTTTCAAAATCAATAGTGTTTATAAGAACCGAGTGAGGAAATCTGAAATTAAATATACATTTTTAACAAAAAATCTTTTTTTTTTGCACGATATTTAAGCATTAAATTACTGTTAATTGGTCAACACACAAGGTTACAAACAAAATGCCGTAACTCTTGTAGCAATATAATATCATTATTAAAAAAATAAATAAATAAAGATTAAAAAAAAAAAATAATATCATTAACACGCTAACACTTTGGTCGTGTCTATGAGTCAGTGTGTCACCTTATCATAGGTACGTACCTATTTTTTTCATTATCGGGAGTTAGCCTTCAAAGGGCGCCATGATTTTTGGGATAAAGAGCGCAAAGTTCGTTCCTTTGTTGGTCTTCCCAGACTAGGGAGTGTAGGATTTTTACTTACTAAACCCGCCCCGACCACGGATCACCATCAGCATATAGAATTCTTATAACCTCTTTTCGAACACTAATACGGCGATGTCAATCCGATTGTGTCTTACGCTTTAATCACAAAAAAATAATCTACTTAAATGTATAAAAGAATGTAAAACTTTTGCTTCACTACAGTTAGGTAACCTCTGAAAAGATCACGTTGGAACCCTCTCTGTACAACGCCTATTAGCGCCCGTCCCTAGAGAGATTGGAAAGAGGTGTTTCCTAAGCTTTGCTGTGCACAGCAGTACGTGGTCACTTTGTCACCGTCCGTCTTGGCGTCACTCGATGGGCGGACTGAGTCCCCAATCTGAGCACTAACGACCCTGAGGACCTTTATTTAACATTAGCTTTTTCCCGCAGCTTCGCACGCCTACAGAAAATAAAAAATAATTTTAAAAAAGTCGGTAAAAAAATTTTAGCGTTCGGACCAGTACTTCCAGAGATTACCTCCTACAAACAAAAAAAAACAAACTACCTCTTTATAATATTAGTATAGATGTCAGCTTCACTTTAGGCTGTAACTCCTCTGTTTAACGAACGAAGAATAAATAGAAAAGGTGTTAATTTTGTTACATACAATGTAATAAAATTAACACAAACGTTGAGCCCACTTTTTTAAAATAATAGCCGACTGTTAAAATACGAGCTGTGTGCGTTGTAATTAAGTGTCTAATTATTGTGCTAAATACTGCATTTTCTCTACCAATTACGATTTAATTTCTAAATTCATTGTTACGTCTAGGTTTTGGAGTAATTCTGTTAAAACTAAAATATTTTAGTGAAATGCTTAAATGTACTTATAAAATGTGAGATATGTAACACTGAATAATTTTACTTTTTTTTCTTTATACCACATAAAGATGCAAAAGGCTGTGAAATAATCCAATTATGAAAATAATAAAATCTCATAAAGTAAATACGGTTTCCAATAATGACGGATTACGTAATCCTTAACTACCCTAAAGAAAATTGTTTACAAAAGATAGCTACGAGTAGATGTAATCTCTATTGTCTCTTTGTTGTCTCTTTGTGTATTCAGAGGCCTTTGAAAGCCATTAATTAATTAACAACACACACACAATCAATATATTCAGTCTATTATAGTAAGCAAAGAAAATATTCGTCAGATATGAAGGCAATTTGCTATTGATTTTCTGTATCACGATATGAATGAATGTCGACTCTACTACTTTTGTATACCTTACCATACGCATCGTGACACAAACAATACGTCTTTCAATTCTTCGGAAAATTGTACCTCTAATGACATTTTTTTCATATTTCTCGTTAGTTTAGTCTCGTTAGTTAGTTTTCACTGTTGTCTCATTCTCCAAACTATTATAGTTTTCAGTATATATACTTTCTTTTCAGTAAGTTAGATAATCTAGATATTATATGCCCCAGTCGGTAACATGCCCATGCCCCACTTGCAAAAGTAAGTGACGTATTTAAAATTTGGTGGTTTTTTTGGTACATAAGACGCCGATGTAAACTATAGAACGCAAGTTTAACTTTCGTTGTATAGTTTGTGTAATTTTAAATGCGTATCTTAGTTTTGTAAGTCGGGCACGTTACCGACTGGGGCACATATGTTTTATCCCGTATTTAACTGCAATTTAATAGTTTTTTAAAGAAATTCGTCGACCATACCTGTTTAAATGAATAAAATGCTTGAGAGTCAGAAGTCCGTAATTCTTAAGAGTAGAAAAAATAAATTCTATTGTTCGACAGGGACGGACAGGACAGGACGCTTCCTGAAGGAAAAATCGAGTAAGCTGCTTACAAGAGCTTGTAAAAAGATCTTAGTGAAATGATGGCGTTCTATTTTCTCAGCACTTTTCATTGCTTTTTTCAAGATTATTCTGCTGTTGTATTTTTCATAAAATAAGATCGTATCGTAGAGCTCTCGTGGGCTTTAGTCAGTAAGAGTCTGACACTATCTACTGCTCCGCCCAAGAGCGGGGGTTGTCATTGGATGATTTTTCCAACAATAAAAAAAAAACTCTCAAAGATTGCTAGGAACAGTTTTACGCACGCAATACCATATGTAAACATATTCATGTGTAGATATATATTTCAGTCATAAAATGATAAAACGCGTTATATTTTACAGTACGATTTACGATTGGCCGAATGCAGTCATTTCGTAGTGCGTGAACCTGTAGAAAGTTCAATGACCAGTTAACTACTGAATTATTATTGCAACTGTAACATTTCATGAATTTCATACGTTATGTTGATATTAAAATGATGAAATAGAGAGATATTACATTGAAAACGATCTAGTAATTTATAATTGTTTTTCATATATTTTACATTTTATTTTACCTAAATTGTCCATGGAATTGCTAGCACGCTCATAGAAATCTAACGCTTTAAAATATGCAACTATCCGATTATAAATAGGTACATATAATGATAACTGATTGACCGACTCCTAAACCTTAAAATGTAAGAGTAATGAGTTTAAGTTTTCCCTGGGGCATATTTCATATAACCGACTATAATGCATTTTTTTTTTTATACATTTTCTGCTGTACTAAACAGTCGCGAAAATGTAACACTTACTTACATCATTTTTTTTTTAAATACATTGCAAAGTCACAGTAAACAGGGCCCAGTAGGTAAATTGTTTACTTCTGTGAATTTCCACTTACCTGCACTATCACTGTCCAGTCAGGCTGTCAGTCACGTCCCGCCATCGCCACACGTCGGTGGGTGTGTCGTGACGTCAGCTCACAAGGTCGCGCCGCTATTTGCTTGGTCATGATCAAAACCTTGCCGACAGTCCGCTGCCGGTAGTTAAACCGCTACTGAGCCCTGATTTACTAGTTAACTTTTATTAAGCGTTATTAACGTTTACAGCCTCTTATGTTTAACGTTATTTTTCTATTATGGGAACTAATTGTGGTCGTACTGTGTCTTGACCTAATTGTATTAATTGCATCTACTAGAAAGACTTGTCGGTAATTATAGCAATCAACTCAAATCTCCTGTCATCACGGCTAGTGTCTTGAACTTTTAAATAACGCTAAATTTTTTACTTTAAAAATGTAGTCTCATTAGTTTTAAACTTATGAGTCATCTAGCGCTTCATGCGTAGATTTACGTACAATTATGATATGATCTAAATATGTTGTTCCTATATTCTGCGTTTTAAAATAATGTATATATTTCTAGGAGTCCTACATTTGTTTATCACAAACTAGCTTTTGCCCACAGTTTCGCCAGCCTATATATTTATGTATAATAAGTAAAAGTAAAGCCCATGTCACTCAGGAGTAAAGCAATTTTCTATAGGTAATAAAAATTACTAATCCATTACTTTCAGAGATTACCTCCTACAAATAAACAAACTTTATCTCTATTAGTGTAGATAAAAATTTTAGCATGTTATTGACACCATTCCTATATTGGCATAGTGATATATCCCTCTTCCAATTAAAAAATAAGTGACACTCGTAAATCACTCTAATGCAAGTTTAAAATTAAAATAAATGAATCAGTTGGCTTTAAGCGGTTGACTGGCTCTGACCCTGGCCTTGCGGAGTTACGAATGTCAGTCACGATCGAATAGGAAATTAATCACTGTACACCTGTGCAGTCATTTTAAGTAATTAGTATTTAAAAATCAAGCCACACCCAGCACAAATTCCAGTAAATTTTACAAGTATACAAATTGGTCAGATTTCCTTTAGGTGAAAGGGCTCAGCAGCACCAATGCCTGCTTGGGCTGCGGGAATGTTCTAAAGAGTTAACGTGACCCTGAAACACAAAGGGCTTTCCACCAGTTACTGATGAAAAACATATGGTTAAGAATTAAAAGCCTGACACTCTCTCCATCAAAACCGCTCCATGAAAATATTCGCAGAAAAACCAAGGTCACCGACATACCCCGAAGAATTACCAAACTAAAGTGGCATTGGGCAGGGCACATTGCTCGTAGAACGGATGGTCGATGGGGACGAAAGGTTCTACAGTGACGACTGCGCACCGGAAAACGTAGCGTTGGAAGGTCTCCCACAAGGTGGACCGATGACCTGGTGACAGTCGCGGGAATGTGGTGGATGCGAGACGCACAGGACCGTTCCTTGTGGCGGCACTTGGGGGGCCTATGTCCAACAGTGGACGTCTTTCGGTTGAAATGATGATGACTCGCTCCATCCAGAGCGGGTTTTTGATGTTTTTCCACTCCAAAGAAAAAAATGTTTGAGTATTAGTAGGTATCTGAAGGTCTCAATAAAGTTTTAGCACTAGGACTGCAAGGTAATTAGTAAGAATAAACTAGGTACAACAATTTTATCAGATTGTATGTCATATCTAGTTTTGATCTTTAACTGTGATATAAATTGATAACGTTATCAAGGCATAAGACCTTGTTGCACGCGCCTTAGTGGAAAGTTTATAATCTTTGAGGTCATCCGAATTTGCATGCAGAATCACTTCCTTGCCTGGAGGGTGAGGACCTTGCTTTGCTTATTTTGATAACACGAGGGGACGAGACTAAACATTAATTACATTAGCAAGATTAGTTTTATTTCCTTTTCTGAAATTCTTTTTATCTCTACTTGGTGACTACTGAATGTAGATCTTTGACGATAAAATTGCCGTTTTTTGAAACGGGTTGCTTTGAAGTATAATATCTTTGGATTGACTTGGAATATTAAGTTCAAATAAATTTTATATTAAGAGAGCTTCATTCTTTTTTCAAAATTAGGTATTTATTGGTTTCTTTGTGCCTTGTACTTTCTGTAATATCGCAGTGCTGTTCATAGGTAAAGACGTATTATGAATGTTTGTGGAATCATAGGAGCTTTTTTTTCTTTTGCTGTCGAGGGTGGTAGGGGGGCAAATTACTAAAATTATGCTTATATGATACTTAAATGGATACCCGATGAATGATTTAGGAACAATGGCCAGTTATAGTTTCATAAGTGGTCAAGATTGACTTAAACCCTTTATCAAAAGTTAGGTGTTAACTTTTAATTAATTCATCCGTCAGCGAAATTCCCTTAAGTAAAACATAGTCTGCAGCGGTGGAACGCTAAACTAAGTTTGGCTAACATTAGCAATGTTAAATAAGTTATTCTAATGTGTCTACTTAACATTTCCAGTATTGGAATTACCAGTAAAAGAATTCATAATGTTGTATCATCACCGAATGATGAAAATTATGAATTGTCATAACATAACTAAATTATGTTTATCTTACTTTATCGATTGTGTAAGTTGTATGACAGTGCCATTAGCGCATTCAGGGTTAATTTCAGAGAGGGCTCTTGAAATGCCTGATGTTTATGTAAAGTTATCAGAATTTAGGTGTCCAACATAGAGTGGCCCAACATTCTGGGATGGGTGCTAGACCATACTGGAGTGGACACGACCCACTTGGCCTCCACATTTAGCGACTATGAATGGAGCAATTTTTTATTTGCTTTATGACGGCTTTAGAAATGTGTAGACGTATAAGGATACGTATCAAGATACGACATAAAGCGTCCAGGGTTAGAGCGTGACGTCATTCCATCCCTTTATAGCTTTCTGGCGCCTTACGGATTAGCATTCTTCCTTTGTAGACTACATACCTACATACATAGCGCTTAAAATGCGAAACATTTCACTTTGGATATGATGGCTCGAAGAAATAGTTTCCTTTGAGCTCTTTGACCCAAAAAAATACTTGTTTAATGTGGAAAAGGGTTAGAGTATGCCTACCCAGTGGCGTAACTACCAAAGGGCTTTGTGGGACGGTGCCCTGGGGCCCCCAATCTCGGTGGGCCCCAAACCTGATTAACAAACCTCTTATTGAACTAACAAAAAAATCTTCCTTTAAAATCCAAGTAGAATAGATTGCAATATTAATTATGGCAAATCGTTTTAGCCAGTAAAATTCTGACACTCCCACTCTACCCAGAGCAAAAGAATTAGTTGAATTCCCGCGTAAAAAAGGGCCCCAGGTTTTCTTTGCCCCAGGGCCGTTGTGTCGTCTAGCTACGCCACTGTGTCTATCTAATATTAAAGTCGGCTTTTTATATTTGATTCCCCTCGATTGTTCACGGAATTGGCCCTGTGTTTCGTTTTATCTATGGCTCGTCTTCGTTGTTTCGTATCAAAAGATATTGCGGCTCCCGCTGAGACCTCGGGGGATTTTCAGTGACGCGCAAAGTCGACAGTCAATTTTTATTAAGGAGATGGATTTATTGCTCTTTGAAGTTTTATGTTTTCAATCTGCTATATTGACAAATTCTTACGTGTATATTGCAGGTGGTGAGAAAGATGATCAACCTGAAAAGTAAATCTTTCATAATATACAAATTAGACAATCTGTATACATATAATAAATCTGTAGAAGTTTTTACTTGTGCGTACATCACGTAAAACGTACGCAATCGATATCTATATCTTCGACTTTTGTACATTTAAATTGTGTGTAACTTGATATATAAATATATAAAGTCTAAGTAAGACTTTCTTTTATCACTATTGACTATATCGAAATACATAATACATTCATTGACTGTTAGATATTTAATATAGGTGTTTCGAAATATCACTGAATATTACATTTGAACTAGCGAAACAGAGAGTAGTGTTTGTCCAGTGGTAACGACCCTGACTTACGAATTGTAGGTCATGGGTTCAAAACCCATCCAGGTAACTACATTAGTTTTTGTAATTTATTTCATCAGCACTGCTCTTAGAACGGTGATCGAAAACATCTTGTAGAAACCGGCATACCCTAGAATCATTATTCAAAGGTATATGTCATCCACCAACCTATGTCTCCTAGAAAGAAGGCCTGAGTCCCAGCAGTGGGAACATTACTGACTATGCTTGCAATTAACGAATCCTGAATATTAAAAAAAAATACGTCTCAGTACCTAATGGAAAAACTCTATCGTACAGAAAAACTAAGCCCAATTTATCTAAGGATTAAGCCAAGGGAAAATAAAATAAAACGTTAACTTGGCTTGTCTTGTCACGAGATAATCGGCACCGATAAATTTACGAGATCCCAAGCTCTCTTGAGTAGTTGTGTTCTCTCAAGTGACTTGTAAGATGTTCGGTTTTTCTTGCCATGTTAGACTGAAAAGGTCAAAAGTTACATTACTCTTTGCTAAGGAGTACATATACACATGTATACAAACGTATCCTACACATATTTTTTTTATTATTCTTAGGGTCACGTTTCAGGGAATTAGTGATAGAGTGACCGATGACAGGACAGAATGTAAAAAAACATACCGACCCCAAATAACTCGGGGCAAGGACAGAAAGATAATGATGGTATCATCTCACCTGATGGTAAGCGATGATGTGGTCAATGGTGACGCATACTTGTCTAGAAGCCTATTCATTCTCGATTGAAAAAACCCTAGGTTGTGGCCAGGTTTCATGGAACACAGACTCGGGCAAGGAGTTCCACTCCTTATCTGTGCGCTCAATAAATGTGAAAAACATGTTGGTGCACTCCTTGAAAATGAAGCTTTTTTTCAAATTCTTACCAAAAATATTTGGCTAAAGAAAGGAAGTAACTAAGACTATATCAAATTAAAGGAGTTCACCTATTTCTACTTGAAAATTTGAAATAACCACAAATGCTACGACGTCGAGAAGCGTTGGTACTTTAGTTACTTTGGGATCAAATGGACTCTTCGTCTGGATACGTTTGGATGACAATATTATCGCACAATTACAAGTAGTTGTTAGGAATCACGGAATTAGCTATTAACCGTAGACTTTGTTACAGATGCGCCATATTTTTTTCACGAATCTACCCTCGCACTAGGCTAGCATGATTTATTGAAATGCTTGCGTTGCGTATAAGTATTTTTTTCATCCTTAATGACAGCAAGATAATAATTTTAATGGCTCAACAAGCTATTATTATTCCGGTGGGTCAGAAGTAGTTCACAGTCTGTAATAAAACTTACAAATAATCAAGAAGACTACCCCTGAACAACAAAGTCTAGAGTTAAAAGAAGTTACATATTCACTTAACGACCTAGACTTTCAGGCGCCTATCGAAGTACTTCAGAGCAACACCGACTACACGATGAGCTGATAAAAAATGGAATTTCATTACTCATACCCTAAACTAGGCTGTTATCGTCAGTATTAATATTTCATTGAGATAAGCGGATTTATTCGAGTGCCCTGATACAATTTATAACCCTGTGGAAGCGTGCAGGGGCCCAGCTGGGTCGAAGCCTACTGGGCCAGGGTTAGTTCCGAAAGTTAGCTCAGCCCCGGTATGAAGGCACGAAGGAACGGGGTGAGTTTTTTAGTCAGTAAGAGTCTAACACAATCTCCCGCTCCAAGGGCGGGGGATGTCATTTGGATGATTTTTACCCACCCAAAAAAAACCCTGTGGTAGCTTTTTTTTTATAAATAACTCATACGCTTTATTTTCTGTTTTGTATAGAAACGTATACTGGCAAAAATAAACATTTATTCCTGTTTCATTTTCTTACCCCCGGACAATGAAGAACGTATAATTTCCAGGCTGCCTTTAACCCGCGTTTTCATTACAACAAAGAGTAATTTTACGAATAAGTGAAAGCCTTTTCACGTGGTAAATGTTTTCATTTTCATTTCATGTTTTCACTTACACAGTGTGACTGTTCCAATAAGACCCTAGGCTGATAATATTTTCATTTTTCCTGAATTTCCCTACATGAAGGTATGAAGGTCGGCTTCCCCCTAAGGGGAAGAGGGCGAGCGCCACCATTCGCCCGCCCTTGTAGCTTTCAACCAGCGACTTGGACAAGCTCCCACCGACAGTAATGGATTTCCAAGGAATGTGTCACCTTCTCCCGACTTAGAAAGCTAGGGGATTAGGTGGGGAATTGAGAAAACAAAGTTAAAATCAAATAGGGTTGGAAATCCAAGGGATAAGGAAGGATAATCTACTTTTCTTTTGAGTTATGAATATTATGAGATTGAGAGGGCTGCAAAAGGGTATATGACACGTGACGCTTGTATTTGCAAGTTAAATAATTTTGGAAACTACTTTAATCCGTTTCGCTCGTGCGTGTCCTGACCAATCCTACGGCAAAGGGTTGTGAGGCCTCTGCTATTGGATAAGACACACTTCTTCTACAATTTACTCCTTATAACGGCCTACTCCCTCTTCACTAACACAATACAAAACTTAAACAAGCGTGACGTATCGTCAGTCGGTCGCAGAACTATTTACAGTTGCCTTGCTATACGCTGAAGTGGTTTATCGACACTTCTCACTCCCTTACTCTACCCAAAGGTTAGGGCATCATAACCTACGTGTCTCCGAGCTACGTCTAGCTTGCGGAGTTTCCAGAGATGAGTCCAAATTACGTGTCTCGCTAAATATTATTTTTTTGTATCAGTAAGAGGCCCGAAGACCGGTGTGTTGTTTTAACGAGATACGTTCCCTAGCGTTCCTTAGAACGACTATCAATGCAGTTTGGGGTACTTGGTGAAGCCTACCCCCGCTCCCTGGAAGTGTGCGTATAACAAGAGCAATGTAAATCACTCTACTGTCAGTCAGTTCTTAAGGGGGAGGTAGCCGTCGCTAACGTTTGGTGGTTCGTGATCTCAGTGTAGCTCAAACTAGCTTTAGCATGTAACGAATGTTTATTCGGTTCAACCTTCAATTGGCAGTGCTTCAGTCATAGTCATGGTTGCGCCAAGTATGGCTGGAAGTGTCAAGTCCTCTCGAAGGAAAGTCAATGTCATGCTCACTCCAAAGGAAGGCCTTCTCCGAGTCCCTAACACCAACCGCAAGCTCAGGTTACCTTGTCATAGGATGGAGTAAGGAAGGATAAAACACACAACACTCACCCATCCAGTCTTCAACACAGCCGCTGAGATTCACTCGCGTACTTACACACTATTCACTAGATCACAATCAACGCCCATCCATTCGTTCTCTAACCCACATACATAGATCTGTACTATAAATATTAGACAAGCCTAAACTAGACTCGGTTCATCTATAATATCTAATACTGTATCACAATACTGGCACTCCTAAGAATTACAACGAGACCTAGCTCTACGATATACCGAGTCAGATGGCTTAGTTGGACGTGCGTCCTCTCTCGGGCCCTGAAGCCAAGTGTCCTCAACGTGTGTCCCCTACTAGGGCCTGACGCGAAGTCCCTGGACGTCTGTCCCCTACCCGGGTCTGACGCGAAGTGTCTGGACGTCTGTCCCCTACAAGGGTCTCACGCGAAGTCCTATCCTGCCGAGTCAACCCCCGTGCCTCCTCTCGCCTTAAGGCTCAGTATCGCTTGTCGATTACTTATTAGCATTGTTTTTGTATAGTTTCTAAAAAGGTTTGGGTCGCTTCGTTCTCACGACTTGCTCGCACTTGTTGGGTTTTTTTGGTCCTTTCTTTACAATTGTGCTAAAATATTTCCCTTTTTTGTAATTATTCCTTTCTCATTAAAAGGACAATTTATGAGGGTCTAAGTGGCCCATGTCGCCAGACGTGGTGTTCAAAGATAAATATAATATTTTGTTATTAATTTGGAATTAGTGACAGACAGTCACATTCCCCCCTCTGAAAATCAGACGCGTGACGTAGTTCAGCGGATGAGTTTTCACATTAGGATAAACTCGGTATTCTTATTTAAATTAAAATAGAGTCCTCTTCCCGATTGGCGGGTTAAAATATCAAATAATCTAGTTGGACTGGTTACTTAGTCCAAAAAGACAAAATCCTATTGCATTCCTAGTTGGTGTGTTAAAATAATCTAATTGGACTGATTCCAATAAGAGAAACCGCCTAACGTACTAAAGGTCAATATGGAAGCATCCTCTGGTGAATACATTCACTCAGCCTTATATCATTTATAATCCCTTAAAATTGGCACATTATAAAATCAAATTAAAAGACAATTATGTTTATAGTCTTGTTTTACATACAAGTCATTTTGAAATAAGATTTATGTAATAAAACATAATTATATAGAATCCTAAAGAGTTGTACCCTTCCGGTATGTTAAAATAATCTAATCATTATAATTATTACAGCAAGCACATTAATCCATTAAATCTGGATACTGGTTATCATTCAGTAATGTGTTGCGGAAACATCCCTAAGTTGTACAGAACCGTTAATATTATTGCGACTTATAAGTCCATCAATATTATTAAGCTCTAACATTTTTTTTTTTCCTAATTCAGTGCGAGGGCTGTTTGCTCTTATAGTTTATCACCAAGATAATTTCTCAGTCACTTAAAACCGTCAACATGTGCTGGGGCTCAATTGCTTTATTGGCCTCTTGAATTTCAGAAAACTTTAAAAGACCTTTTTTTTTTTTGTTCAATATTGTGAGGGTCGGCCACATTTCAATAACTGGATTATTTTTTTTTATGTTTCCTGCCATATTGTACGTCAGGTCATTTCGTTATAGACTTTTAGAATTTATGGAGAGTTTGGCATCTCAATTGACAAAAATTATTGCTTTCGTCAGATGACGAACATATGCGGGTCTGTTTCGTAAAAACACAGGCCAAGTGATTTTTTTTTTTAAGAGGCCTATAAATAATTGTGTTAAGCTGTTCCAAAACGGATACCATTTTTTGTTTTTCTTAAAACTAAGTGACAGGCTGTCAAGTCGTGAAATACACATTTAAAGTACTTTGAAGTGGCTCGATGTAGAAATACTATGTAGTAAATATAATTGGTCGTCATGAATAAATTATATATCGATAAAACCTAGTCAGCCCTAGAATTTCTATATAAGTGTCACAAGAAAATAATACCTGTACCGGACCATTTGGTAGCTATGACAAAAGAAGCTATAACTAATCATAATCGTCCGATTTGGACCATGAATCAATTAAGATTATTATATTATAATGTCAACTATTGCATGATGCATAATAGAATCGTCATCACCCACCTAGCGTTCATTCGATACCTAGCTGGTAGTTTTGAACCTATTTCTTGCCATTGTTCAAACAACTGCATTTTAGTAGACCTGTGCATGCTTATAGTTTAATTTTACATACCAGTGTCTCTTCTAAGGTTATTCGTGCGGTACCTACAGCGCTCGCTCGCCCTACACTCAGCCTGTCGCAGTTGTTGCAGGACAAAGGCCATTTCCTTACGCACCTCCACGCTGAGTCAGCTGCTGAGGTCAATTTCAGGAGCAGCTGAAATAGTTCGCACATAGGAATATTAGATTAAATTTCAAAGTTGCAATGACCCCCCTCTGATTTTAAGAGGTTATAATAGTTCTGAAATGCAACAAGTGTTTGAAAGTTATTTATACTGATTCTGCTAGAACAGATAGTTTTGGATATCCTAAAAGAGTTGAGACGAATATCTATTCATTAGAAATTGTCCCTTTCCTGGGCATGTGGACACTTTGAGAAGTCTGATAATTACTCCTTGCCCATAATAGTATTAACTAAATTAATCGCTGGTATAAATTTGGAAGCGATTTACTTCTATAACCCTAATCAATAATATTTATGTCATAACAAAGATCATACGCGGAATACCTAATGACAAAAGTCAAATAAAAGTGGAACTTAGCTTCGCAACATAGACCGCGCTACAGCAATCACTGGAATCAGGTGGTGTCAGCCCTCAGATGAACCACCGGCCAAGTTCAATGCAGAAACCGTAAATTTAGATACAGCGTAGGCGCAACGATGAGTAGATTTAAATATCCTGGAATTTATAATAAGGCCACACAAGTATCTGCTCAAATAACATAACACACGTTGCCGAGTTTGCAATAACTCAATATTCTACGATTATAATCACTGATACATTTACCTACTAGTGACTTATAAACTAGTTGCCATTGTGTAATAATTTACACGCTTATTAGACCTAAGTACTAGATATTTCATTTTCATTCCTCTCACTTAACACATACAAATCTCAATCTCAAAACCACTCTTCATTTTCACAAACATTCATTCAGATTTAAAACTAACGTTTGTTGGGAGTCGAACCCATTCTGACATTAGCTCAGGGCCCTATTATTTAAACTATTACGACTAATATTAAATAGTTACATAATATTACCTTCTTATATTAAATAAGCATGGGGATCGAACCCATTAGTAGTAGCATATTAACACAAACACACACAGTCATACATGTTGTAATCAACTTATGAGTATTTCCGTGTTCTCGGGAATCGAACCCTGATAACCACAGAAATTAAATTCTAATAACTCATCATAAGTCAAGCGGGAATTGAACCCACAGTTCTAACACAGGATCTCCAGGGTTTATCAACTAACGAATCAATCGGGAGTCAAACCCAAAACTCATGTCAAATAAAATATAGAATTACGCATTTAAAATAAACAAATCATACAGGAGTCGAACCTGCTAAATATACTTTTGTAATTATGTATTTGGTTGAAGAATTCAGCTTCATGCTAAACACAGATCATTACCTAGCCGTTGTAATTCTTCCTACATCTAAATAGTCCTAACAGTATATATCTCTAGAAATTACGTTGTGTTTATTAGTTTAGTAGTAACTCATAAATATCGTTTCTCGTTGCACTGAATTGTGTCAGTACATTTAATGACGAGAATCCCATGTGACTGTTCCAATAAGACCCTAGGCTGATAATATTTTCATTTTTCCTGAATTTCCCTACATGAAGGTATGAAGGTCGGCTTCCCCCTAAGGGGAAGAGGGCGAGCGCCACCATTCGCCCGCCCTTGTAGCTTTCAACCAGCGACTTGGACAAGCTCCCACCGACAGTAATGGATTTCCAAGGAATGTGTCACCTTCTCCCGACTTAGAAAGCTAGGGGATTAGGTGGGGAATTGAGAAAACAAAGTTAAAATCAAATAGGGTTGGAAATCCAAGGGATAAGGAAGGATAATCTACTTTTCTTTTGAGTTATGAATATTATGAGATTGAGAGGGCTGCAAAAGGGTATATGACACGTGACGCTTGTATTTGCAAGTTAAATAATTTTGGAAACTACTTTAATCCGTTTCGCTCGTGCGTGTCCTGACCAATCCTACGGCAAAGGGTTGTGAGGCCTCTGCTATTGGATAAGACACACTTCTTCTACAATTTACTCCTTATAACGGCCTACTCCCTCTTCACTAAGACAATACAAAACTTAAACAAGCGTGACGTATCGTCAGTCGGTCGCAGAACTATTTACAGTTGCCTTGCTATACGCTGAAGTGGTTTATCGACACTTCTCACTCCCTTACTCTACCCAAAGGTTAGGGCATCATAACCTACGTGTCTCCGAGCTACGTCTAGCTTGCGGAGTTTCCAGAGATGAGTCCAAATTACGTGTCTCGCTAAATATTATTTTTTTGTATCAGTAAGAGGCCCGAAGACCGGTGTGTTGTTTTAACGAGATACGTTCCCTAGCGTTCCTTAGAACGACTATCAATGCAGTTTGGGGTACTTGGTGAAGCCTACCCCCGCTCCCTGGAAGTGTGCGTATAACAAGAGCAATGTAAATCACTCTACTGTCAGTCAGTTCTTAAGGGGGAGGTAGCCGTCGCTAACGTTTGGTGGTTCGTGATCTCAGTGTAGCTCAAACTAGCTTTAGCATGTAACGAATGTTTATTCGGTTCAACCTTCAATTGGCAGTGCTTCAGTCATAGTCATGGTTGCGCCAAGTATGGCTGGAAGTGTCAAGTCCTCTCGAAGGAAAGTCAATGTCATGCTCACTCCAAAGGAAGGCCTTCTCCGAGTCCCTAACACCAACCGCAAGCTCAGGTTACCTTGTCATAGGATGGAGTAAGGAAGGATAAAACACACAACACTCACCCATCCAGTCTTCAACACAGCCGCTGAGATTCACTCGCGTACTTACACACTATTCACTAGATCACAATCAACGCCCATCCATTCGTTCTCTAACCCACATACATAGATCTGTACTATAAATATTAGACAAGCCTAAACTAGACTCGGTTCATCTATAATATCTAATACTGTATCACAATACTGGCACTCCTAAGAATTACAACGAGACCTAGCTCTACGATATACCGAGTCAGATGGCTTAGTTGGACGTGCGTCCTCTCTCGGGCCCTGAAGCCAAGTGTCCTCAACGTGTGTCCCCTACTAGGGCCTGACGCGAAGTCCCTGGACGTCTGTCCCCTACCCGGGTCTGACGCGAAGTGTCTGGACGTCTGTCCCCTACAAGGGTCTCACGCGAAGTCCTATCCTGCCGAGTCAACCCCCGTGCCTCCTCTCGCCTTAAGGCTCAGTATCGCTTGTCGATTACTTATTAGCATTGTTTTTGTATAGTTTCTAAAAAGGTTTGGGTCGCTTCGTTCTCACGACTTGCTCGCACTTGTTGGGTTTTTTTGGTCCTTTCTTTACAATTGTGCTAAAATATTTCCCTTTTTTGTAATTATTCCTTTCTCATTAAAAGGACAATTTATGAGGGTCTAAGTGGCCCATGTCGCCAGACGTGGTGTTCAAAGATAAATATAATATTTTGTTATTAATTTGGAATTAGTGACAGACAGTCACAACAGGTTGAAACTTCTCTTTTAAAGGCATCCTTTTTGAGAACCCTAACAAATGCTATGTATTTTTAAACGGAACCATACGTACGCGTAGGTAACACTGACGAACAAAGAATAGCGTTTTATTACACACACATGTACCTATTAACCCGCATCGTTTTCCCAAATATTTGCCAAACCAGTAAACACTTAATTTTGTGTGCATTGATTCAGTAATGGGTGGTTGCATGTTTCAACTAATTGAATCATCGACTCGGTAATCCTCAAACACACGCCTTAAGCCCTAGTTTGTAGGGCGGCTTACCGTTACCATGGTAACGCGATAACTTGCTACCACGGTGTTATAAAAGCTATGTAAATGGAGGAAACTTCACGCAGTCAGTGTGAAGTGGTGTTTACAGTGTGATTCAAGCGTATTTAAAGCTGTTTGGGACAAAATTATTTATAATCTGTGGTCGCATTTATAATTGGCGCGGTTTTTGCGTTGAGTTGTTGGAATCAGTGATAATTAGTCAACTGGGAATGTGACATTTCGCGGATTCAATACCGTAAATTAAACCTAATTTATAGATGAGAAGTGAACTGCGGTAGGCTGACTTTAGCCTTCATAAGATAAAATTAATAGAGATGAGAAAATAATGACCCATTGATAACAATATAAGTTTACAGCTTCTAGGAATTTTAAGGCCAATACAATTTATGTATTTCTTTTAACACTAAATTATTACGGAAGCGTCTTCTAAGCCTACAGAATATTTTTTTTGTAAATAATCGTTTATTAAAAAAATCAACCAAGATTTCATTTATCCAAGCTAAATGAACTCGCTATTTTGTTCAGTGTGCAGACGACCTTTATCCTACCAATCTATAGACAAAGTGAGAATGTTTTCTGACTCCATATTGTGTAAAGGACCTAGATTGGTTAGATTCTAGGTTATTGTGTCTCTGGCCTATTGTTAGTAACCTCGTTCCATTTCTAGGCGTCTTATGAGCTAGGTTAGCCGGCTCGCCCGCCTTTATATCCTTGCGTTGTTACCCATTGTGCTTGCATGAAAGTTGATATCGATTACATTAATATGTTCTGTGCTTAAATACGAGTATGTTATCTGTATTCATGAAACCTTTCGATAGTCTAGGAAGTCCGTCTATAAAACGCCTTTAATATTGTATTTGGTAGTTTTTTATTTTAATTAAAACTTCAGAAAAACGAAGATTTCATGGCAGAGCCAGGGTTATCCGAAAGGGCGCTCGAGCCCCGGTATGAAGGCTTGAAGGAACGGGATGGGTTTTTTAGTCAGTAAGAGTCTGACACTATCTCCCGCTTCGCCCAAGAGCGGGGGTTGTCATAAGATGATTTTTCCCATCGAAAAAAAAAAGATTTCATGGCACATCAGATAAATAAACCGTAAGGGCCCAGCAGGGTCAAAGCCTGCTGAGGCCATGAGTGATGCAAAAGAGAACCCCGGTTCCACGGAATGTAGGAAAAGAAGGAACAAGAGTAGATTTTAGTCAGTAAAAGTCTGACACGAACGCCTAAGGGCGGGATATGTCACTTTCTACTTAAAAAGGTATTCAGATAAGTTAACCATAAGAAAAGTGGCTATGGGTGTATACCGAGTACCTAAAACAGAATAGAATATAATAGAATAGCATTTATTCGGCGCAAGCAACACAATATACCACAACATAAAATAATAATATTAAAAAATAGTACAGACATACAATACAGTTGCAGTGACTGTGCCTGAACCGAAAGGGTCACCAACTCAGCAATTGCTGGGCGTCAAACACCCAGCGCTGGTTTTCAGCTGGCACCCCGCAGTGACGCAGTTCGTATCGTTGTTCTTATATTTTTCTAAGGATAGTGTGTATTATGTTGGAATCATGTAATGAAGCTCTAGGGTTTGTTCCTTTATTTTGCAATTTCTTCATCGGAAGTGATAGCAAGCCTGGAAATGATAAACAGAAGTCCTGGTTCTCCTGCTTATGTTGACTGTGCAGAAGAATTCATTATTCTTATAAGTCCACTGCTTTTAGAGTTCCATAATAACATGTATCGCTATCACTCCTCTGTCTGTCAGTCTGTCACTAGGCTGTAACTCATGAACTATGACAGCTAGACAGTTGAAATGGTCATAGATGATGTATTTATGTTGCCACTACAACAACAAATACTAAAAACAGATTAGAATAAATATTTAAGAGGGGCTCCCATGGAAAAATCGCGTTTTTTTTTTTGCCGAATTTTCTTAAGGACGGTACGAAGGGTTCCTTTGTGCGCGATTCCAACTCATGCTTGGCCATTTTTTTTTTTTTTGTAGGATCCAAAAATATCGATCTTTCCTCTAAGACTTGGTGAACTTTATTGGCCTCGGCGCATTTCTGGTACCTAGTCGCTTGGAAATATTGAGGCCAGCTAGTCTCGAAAAATACTCGTAAATATCAGTTGAATTTACGGTATTTATTTAATGTACGTTGCCCTAACACGATTTGCGTTAGAGCTCCGTAAATACCTGCCTACCGAAATCCCAAGAATTACATAATTGAATTTCGTTTTAACCTCTTTTGACCTTCAAAGGCACGCTTAAGTATTTTCTACAAAACTTTATAACAAGCGATCTTTGATTAACATCATTTATTATGACTGAAAAATTAATATCCATCGCTTAAAACTTTTATTAGAACTAACTTATAGTTATAAATTTAAAAGTAAATATTTTTGCTAATACTTGGAGTATTTAACTAAATTTTCTTTGAATAACTAACTAAATTAACATGGATAGAAAAGTGACGACGTACCTAACGGTGATATAGAGAATACTGTGAATGAAAAAAAAAGAGATTTTTAGGATTATTGTGTACTGAGCAAGTCCTTAAGCTTGCGGAGACATGTCCCTTACACCTAGTATTATTCTTTTTGGTGTTTTTTTTCAGTGGTTAAGCCATTTCTTCTTAACATATTTATGATTTCGTTTATACTACACACATGTTTAACTCACACAAAAAAAATAGATTCAATAATATAACTGTGCACAACCCAACAAAGGCTGCTGGTCCTCGTCCATTTGCAGGCAAATTGTCGTTTCAATTATTCAGAAATAATTTAGCTTTGATCAAAGCCGGCTTTTAAGCTGTATGCTCTCGCTCTAGTTGTTCAAATGAAGTTCCATTTCAGTAGACGTCGCTAGGATAAACTAACTTTAATAATGAACTAGGCACGTAGTAAACTATACTCGCTTTTGATAGTTATTTGTGCCTACTATCTAGTTCTGACAGTGATAAATGTACCTAGATGGCTAAGCTCTCGGTCTCGGTTCTATGGTCTCGGGTACTGTGCCGAAATAAATGATTTATTCAAAGACTCCAACAATAAATGTTTAGGTTAGGTAAACGAACGAATTATAATAGACTAGCTTTTGCCTTCTGCTTACAAAATGTAGCCAGAGTCACTCAGGAACAAGGCAGCTTTCTATCGGTGAAAAAATTTTCGCCATTGTATCAGGAATTTCATAGATTACCTCAAATAAAAACGCTAACTTTAACTTTTTACAATATTGGTGTAGATAATTCAAAAACACGTGTGCGTACTGGTACCTAACGTATACGTATATAATAAAATTAAAAGCAGGTACCTGCTTTTACCTAGTACCTACTTCATAATAAATTTACAAATAAAATTGTAAAATAGTTTAATTGAATGAATACCTAGTAAATTAAAACGTCAAAAAAAAAATACATTTAACAAAGTAGTAGCTACTAAAAATACTTTTGGAATAGAATAGTACCGTAAACAGGCAAATTGATTCATAAGAGGAAATCCTATACTCAAACCACAAGACGCTGTTGGTGACCAATACTCTGTGGCAATACTGACGATGTATAGGGAAGTGAACATTATGACCATTAACTACCTACTAACATTTTACTTTAGCATTTAGAAATTCCCATGACGCATGTCAAGTTAATTCTTACACATACTACTTTTTCTCTACCAAAAATACCATATGTTGTAAAACTTACAAGACATATGTTACAATATAGTTAACATTATAGCCATATAAGTACCCAATCGTAGTTAGAAAGTCTAGGTAGTATAAATAACCATTGCAAAAAGTTTCCCACTCAGCTGTAAAATCTCACAAATAAACTCACTTATTATGTTAAAACAATTATAAACATACCTAGTTTTTATTCTCAATTGTTATATTAACATTATATTGATTAATTTCACGAAAAGTGCAGGAGTCAATCTCATTAGTCACATTTTTGAGTCCTAAAAGAAATTCCAAAATGAAATTGGCATATTCTATGACCTCTAAAAAGCATTTGATTGCGTTGACTATACCTAATACTCTCTAATCTGTAATTACAACACTATGGAGATCGTGGATAACCTCCTGATCATTTTTATTACAGTTGCATTCCATATCTTATAGGCGGATTTAAGTAATCTTTATTAGGGCGTGGTTCTCGGGGTCTTTAGTTAAAATGGGTGTACCTCAGGGTACTATTCTTCACCCTTTCTTTTTTCTACCTTTTTTACATGATGATATTCTCTTATTTTTCATCATCTTTAATTCTTTATTGTACACTATAACAACACAAAATAAGTTAATAGCAAAATTCAAGTACTTATGCGAGCTTAACTCAAAATTCATCATCATCATTTTAACCAAAAGACGTCCTCTATTAACATGCAAGAGTATGTGTCTAGCTAGATTAAACCGCTTTTGCGAGCGATGCAGGGCTGCGTGTTTCTACAATCGTGCGTTGTGAATATTGACTCGGTGCCAAGTCGTCGCTCACCCTCGCTAGACTGCCGGCTCGCTATATTGCGCCCTTGCTCTTGGACGAGGTTAGGTCTATATCTATTCTATGGGCGAGTTGCGTCATCTAACTTTAACGTATACGTTAAGGTATCGAATTTGCAACTAAGCGTGACATCAAATCGATGCCTTCAACGAACTTCGTCTCTCGTTTAAAGGCTAGTTAAACAAAGTTAAGTAATTAAATAAATAAAGTCAACAATAAAAAAAAAACGCTACCTACCTACGTTTTGAAAGCCACGACAGCAACTTGACCAAGTCAGCAACTTTTAATAATTATATTTATATGCGTAGAGTCAACAAAGACAAAATTAACAGTCGTGATTTCTTTCCCTGGGAACTCAATGAGAAGTAGAAAAGGAACAGAATTAATTATGCCGATCCGCTATATTAATCGACCTACTTATTTCAGTAAATCAGCACATTTAATTTGTTGCGGAACGAACGCTATCATCATAACTTCTAATATATGGTAATTCATTGAATAATGTGTTGTTAGCCAAAGCTACGTTCATTCTTATAACACGCGTAAGGAAAACTAGACGGAAATATACCTAAATATCGCCAGATGGATGACGTAATGCTATAATAACCAAGTTTGCTGAAATTAGGACTTGCCTACATTTTGGAGGCAAAAACTAACCATGACTTGGGCAAAAAACAATAATGTCTGGTCATTAGGTCAATGTTTTTGTACTAGAGTAGTTCGTAGTCGTTGAACGAGCATTATGGTCAAATATTTATTAGTAAGCATTTAGAGGAAAAAAATGTTACTCTGACTCTTCATCATGATTGTCGCATAATTTGACTGTCGTATCCGTAGTATTTTTATCCTTATGACTGAAACAAAAACCTATATCCGAATATTTATTTGATGTTGTAATCACACAAATACAATATTTACTGATGGATTATGAGAGCTTTAGCCATGTTTATTAGCTATTTTTAACCATGTAGGTATATCGCAAAAGGGAAAGTAATCACACTAAACTATTTACTATGATTAGGTACACTTTCTCATGATTGTTTACTTATTTAGATTAGATTAGGTTTTAGAAGAATTTCTGTGTAATTAGTTACTGATTACATATTATAGTCAGTAACCAATTACGCTAAAAAACAATTATTAACCTGCTTTTCGAAAATATATAATTCACAACAAAACCTTTTTTTTCTCTTGATTTCTGACAAATTTTTGAGTGCTTCAGTTTACTGATGGTGTTGTCGCTGAAGAACAAAATGCACTATTTGTGCATTCTGGGCAGCACTCGGTCCAACTCCCATACAAAGATTGGCAATATCCATTTAAAGAATTTATTGGTCCTTTATTTCTGCAAAGTAAAGTATTTGCGTTACTAAATGAACTTTATTTGCACCCTCTACTCTTAATCGTTGGGTACAAAGAAAAATGAAGAGGAAATTGTACCTCATTTACTTTTTAATACTCCTAAACTCTAAAAAAGATATCTCCCTAATTGCCTATTCCGTGGATTAATTGGCTAAGACAATGAGCCATTTATTAACATCACAGGCGGGCCGTTTGTTGCTGCCGAAGCGGCTTATTAGATGCTGAAGGAAGATCTGTTTAGTCTGTAGATAAACGTATTGCGTAAGACAATTAATGTATAATGATACCGGTTTATGCTACAATCATTACCTTATTGAGATAGAAAAAAGAAACATTTTGTATGTCCTCGGCTTTATCAAATTTATTATATAAAGGTCAATGGCAATTTTCGTTGTAATTTTATAACTCAAGAACGGGCTCACCTATCCAAACCAAATGTTTAGGCTTTGTTCGGACTATTTAGTAGATGGTTTATGTGATGTTTGGTAGGGTAGAGTAGGATATAGTAGGTAGGGAAGAGCGGAAACAAAGCCGTGCGGGATAAAGCTAGTCCTCTACATTTTGTTAATTCTTATACAAGTTATAAAGCTATAAATAAAGAAAAAAACAAGTGCTAATCGAACTCGCACACGAAGGTGTTCGTACCATTATCTAAACAACATAAGAGACTATATAACAAACTTCTTTTAAGTTTTTAGAAAATGTTATCTGTCTAACTGTTACATTCATGAGATACGGTCTGGTGACAGACAGATGGACAGTAGAATATTAGCAATAGGATCACGTTTTTACCCTTTGGTTACAGAATTCTAAATAAAGTTGCTATCTATTTAAATTTTTCAAATTTGAATAACTTTAATATATGGATTCAATACTTGCAATTTTCAAATGATATTTACATTAATTTCTGTATGTGTATTTATTCTCTATAAGCGTACGATTTTCACGTCAAAAACATCAGGCACAATGTGAAATTAGTTACCGTTACTGAATAGAAAAGGATTGGAAAAGCAAGAGATTGATCGGAGCCATTTTTATATACCTAACTACATACGCTTTTCCTGTATATTTTTTTCTGAAAACTAAGTATGGATAGCGTCCTTAAAGTAACGTTGGTTTTGTTCTTTATTGTCTAACAACCGTGATAAAGTAACTACATCATAAGTCTTACGCTTGCCTGAATACTTCACGTAAATGACAAAGAAAATGTGAAATTACATGAATCCCTTTCAGTTACATAAGCTTCATAAAATGAGTTGCTGACGTAACATTTATTGAATGTGCTTGAGGTAATAAAACCTTAATGGTACAATTATTATCATGGCAAGTACTCGTGTGTACTTAGCTCGGATTTAACGTGCCTACCTACCAAACTTGGCGCGGGGAGTATGAGTTATTATTCCCTCTGAAAATAATGATGTTGACAGAGACCCTCGTTTTGTTTGCTTTCGCTGATTGCTCGCTGAAATTCTCGTATAAAATTTGTATTTCCATGTTTGTTGTTTGTTCTATTAGATGTGAACAGACGTCAGGCTTACCATGACGTGTTAAAACGTCAGTTGTGCGAGCGAGAAAGAGGGATAGAGTTTACAGCCTATATAGCTCTATCCTTTTAACGGTTCAGTTTAGGTCGTCAGATGGATTGCCCTGAAAGGTACTTACTAGATTTCAGGCCGTAACCTCAATGGGGCCAAAGTTATCCGAAAGGGAACTCGAGCCCCGGTATGAAGGCTAGAAGGAACGGGGTGGGCTTTTAGTGAGTAAGAGTCTGACACTATCTCCCGTTCCGCCCAAGAGCGGGGGTTGTCATTGGATGATTTTTCCCACCATAAAAAGAAAAGGCCGTAATCTCCATAGAGTTAGCGGTTTTATCTTCATATTAGTTCTTCTCTCGAAATGTTAATGTATTTAAGCAACTGATCCCCTGTTACTAAGATCTATCAATGACATTATAATTAATGTCAATGCTAGTAACAAACTTACCTACCTCTAGCGAACCGGAACAGCGTCAGTAATCACAAAAAGTGAATCGATCCGACCAAATACGGTACGTAACGTTCAAAGATTTGTCGCCGGCGGCACTTTACATCAAGTTGAAGGTTACTTGACGATTACCCGTTGTAATTGGGACAATTTGCGATCGTATCGGGTCCGACCACGGTAATGGTCTTAGGGCGATTGTACACGCTAACAAATTTCACCGTGTCTGCGGCAGGTAGGATCAATTCATCATGTACAGAATACCTACACCCTAAGAATTTTATCGGATCTAGGCACGAAAATTTATCGTGGCACCCCCACACCTACTCTGCCCCTACTAAGGTTGCCAACTGTACTCTAAAATAGAGTATTGTTCTCTATCATGTAGTGTAGGACTTTGTAATCTATGACACTAATAGAGGACGCTAAAATACTTTTTTTTACACAATGCTTACTATACTAGTGCCAATCGTAATTAAAAAGGTCGACTTTACTGAGAGAGTCTTTTCGGATTAATGTAAAGTGGCGGAAAGAGAGGAACACAGGGCTTCCCTGATCTATGTAAACTTAGAGTAGAATGTTCGGAATCGTACAATTCTTTTAAAACAATGAGAAATTGTTATGTGCTGCAAAAAGTCCCAAAAATATCTTTTTATTTCTCTTAGATTTATTATACTCTTTTCTATAAGTCCGTACTCTTTATTTACCTCCTTTGAAATCAGATATACCTACTCTATTTCTTCTAATAAAAGTTGGCAACTCTACGGCCGCACCATAGCAGATACACGAGTGTCGTATCTAGCGCAGACAAGATTTTTTTCATGATCAACGCCAAAGGCAGTGTAAATAGTTCGTGTGTAGAAACGAAAAGATTGACTTTTCTTAACGTGTACAAGTGGCCTAAGTTTCGATAATATTACCGTAAGAACCTTGCTATAGGCCCGCGAGGGATACGCGGTCGACACGTTGATGATGGACTTACATAATTCGGAATAGTAATGTGTTTCTCATGTAGTGCTGTTGTTAATTGATTTTGAATTAAAAAGCTGTCTTGAATACCGTACTTATCAGAGTTTTTCAAATTGAAATGTTGTCGTAGCTGATTGATTGAAACCTTGATTTCATTAGGATAGGATCACGCTAGTCATGTTTGTTCTAATAGTTTTACTTGAATTAACTCACAATTTAAGAAGTACTGTTTGACGTTTCACACTTTTCTATAAAAATGGTTTTGTATAGGCGAAATTATATATATTTGTATTTTCTTTCCCGTAAAATCATTGAATTATGAAGGTATTTTTGTTTTATCATAACATATAAAATTTTTAATCAACAAATTAAAATTATAATGTACTACGTGTAAAACTATCAAACGGTACTTCTTAGATTTGCCGGGCTTTAGTAGTCGATCTAAAAGTATTCAATCATTTGCAATTTTCTGCTTGATATTTTCATAAATATGTTCCCAACAATTTAATACATCCTTGAATATTTTTATGATGCATTGAATTATGAAACACGCAACGCCTTATGTTTTATGAATAAATAAAATCGTAACAAGCACCGTTTAAATCTTTCTTCTCGCCTCAAATGTGCGGTTTAGACCCTTTTACATTAACACACACTTACGACTCGACACTAAATTATGATAATCCGAAGGGACGTGCGTGACGGGTCACGAAAAATCCCTGTAAAAAATAAACAAGGGTCGAACTTGGGTAGACATCATATGGGCTGTATCCACAGCAAAAAATATAGTTCACCGGACCAGTACGACCTCAATTTTCCCGTCAATATCTCATAAAGAATAGAACTACTGTTGAAGTATCGATCGCGAGGTGGCGCATTCCTGATAAATAAATAATACTAGCTGTTCCCGCAACTTCGCTCCTTCCACTTCAAATGCAGTCGCCGCCGTCAAGCGACGCTGTAAATTGAAAAGCGTTTTCCATTTAGATAAAGTGTTGGACGTTCTAGCATTTTACTAGCATGCAGACGCTGCTGCAAAATGTTTTATGCATGTTAGGTTCAATTTATCGATCCAGTTTATGATAGAACGTTTCAATCGCTCGTTTTAGTTTATCTCTGTTTTATATAGTCCGTTAAAAATGTTTGCAGAACTATAATAATGACACATTACTATTGAAAAGTGGTTTTGCTCGAGTGACATTAAGTGCGGCCTTGGCAAGTCAGTGATGGTGGAGTTAAAGTGAGTCATTGTTAATGGACCGAAGTGTAAAATGGAAAGGGACTGGTGGCACCTGACTCCTCGCAAGGATTTGTTCACCGTGTCTGAATCTGTTGCTGCTTTAGACTCAAGGGTTTGTTGAATTTTCTATAGTTAATATAATAAACAATATTTTGTATTAAACTACAAAATCTTTTAAATGAAAGCAAATGAAGCAGCAATTATCATTTCAAAATATTGGTATGAGGAAAAAGTTGTACTTTTTTTATCATTCTTCCGGTCTATCTTCACAAATCTTTATATATAATATAACAGACTAGAACTATAAAGATTTGTACATATACACCGTTAAATTTTGATCGTTTTAATCCTGGGAGGGTCGATCCATTAATAAATAAAATTAATAAATAAAGTACCTTTTTTTAAACTCGTATTAATTTACGCATGTACGAAATTAATTTCTTTAAGAAAACATCAGCTGAGCGAGTTCAATGATCTGTAGGTAATTAGTAGGTAACGCCGACAACTACCTACAGGTCACTGAATTCGCTAGCATAGCGAGTGTGTTCTAGAGGTCAGTGTTTGTTATCTAACCCTTTAAACGGCTTGACCGATTAGGATTGAAGGTATATACGAGTGGATGCCTAGATAGTTCGAAAATATAATTGAACCCGGTAGGTGGTTGCTTTCCTATCTAGCTGCAACTAAAAGGTACAACGCATAATAGCTAAAATTAAGTGGTAATTCATCATCATCCTCATGTAAGCTGAAAGGTGTCCACTGCTGAACATAGGGTTCCCCAAGTGTCGCTACAAGGACCGGCCCTGGCTTAGAATCCTCTTAAGCTTTTGTAAGCCTCTACTAGCAACTCTATAGGGCAAGAACCAACGTACCCTACCTATGAAAATCCATAAGACATTCGGTGGCGTTCTCAAAGCGAAGTACCCACTTATTTCCGATCCCTTTGCCTCGGAAGCCGGTCACGTTTCCTTTAACGTCCTGGCTTGACATTAGGAAGCCGTACCCAAACTCCATTTCTACCTTTTATGTAAGATGTATGGTACTGAAAGTTAAATTATCCTTTTTGTACACAAAACAGCCAAAATATATTACCCGTTTCAGAAATTAGAAACGTTTATTTCAAATAGACCAATTACAGGCACTTTTCAAAAAAGGGAAACTAAATTGCACGTTCCAAAGCTTAGATCTTTTTTCAGAAGAACGTGCAAGAAACTCCGTGGACACTCTTTTAAATCATATTATGAGTTACATAAATCTTGGTTTGGAAACCGGAGGGACTGCTAGTAGTTTATACAAGACTAGCTTTTGCCCGCGCGGCTTCGCTAGCTCTTCCCTACTCCACTCTACTATACCCTACTCTACCCTACCATGCCCTACTCTACCCTACTCTACCCTACACTACCCTACTCTACCCTACCCTATCCTACTCTACACTATTCTACTCTACTCCACCCTACTATACCCTACTCTACCCTACCTACATAAACCAACTACTAAATAGTCCGAACAAAACCTAAACATTTGGTTTGGATAGGTGAGCCCGTTCGTGAGTTATAAAATTACAACGAAAAGTGGCATTGATTTATATATATATAGATTTTCTTGTGCAGGATTTTTTAGCGATACAGTAGTTCAAGTATATCAGAATTGATGGATTGCAAAGTAGTTAGATATTACAAATCGATTACATAGAAATGAATTGACACCACCGTCCTATACAAATATTAACACAATTTAATGGATTAAACCCGTTCAGAAAGGGAGTGTGCCTCGTATTCTCACAATAAATGGTTCACAAAAGCTCTCAGCTAAAACTTTCCAGTGAGAGACGGGTCTGACGTCACACTCATTAACTTTAGTTCACTTTGTCGTAGCTGTGCTGAGGGCACGCTTTTATTACGACAATATACTTTTAATTGGATCGCATCTCGGCAATTCGACTCGTTATGATTGGAGTCGTGACTTCTGGGCTTTCCTTGTAGGTTTTGTTCGTAAGTTACTGAGACCATGGAAGGCAAAGGGTATCTAAGAACACGGGTAGGTAAAAATGTGGCAATTTCTCTCACTATTTTGACGTAGGTATGTCTGACAATTTGAGTATTACTACGGCCTACCCAAATGTCCTTTCCTTGGCATTGTTCGTTAAATCGTTTAGCTCCTTAGAAGTCCTAAGTTGAGTTATACGAATACTGACAAACGCTTGCACTGATTGACAGAACAGGTCCACTCAAATATGTGTGGTTTTTTCCTTAAAAGACCATCTCAGACAACTAATCTACATGGTTCTCATGTGATTTGACCATTGCATGTTTGCTGTATGAACTTTTAAGAGACTTTGACCCCTGAGTTTGTTTCGGTGTTTCTTCTCAGGGTATTCAGTCAGAATATACTGGCCTCATCTAGTTATTCGTGCCTCACACAATCAAACTTTCCCTCTCTCTTACACGTTTTTATTTGATACCGCAGTTCATTCCTTTACTCCCGTCAACAATTGTAAATTATTATATGGCTGCTGATCTTGAAAAAACATGTTTACGAACCATAACTAGAAAACTTGTTTTCAAATAAACAAAAACCGCATCGTAATGGGTTTCTCCCGTTTAAGCTATGGTGTCATAGACAGACTCTTATACATAGTTGTCAAACTTAAAACCCAAGGAAAGTTTTTACGTTGGGTTTTAAAAACTGCTTTTCCGTAAAATGTTATGAGACACATACATCATAAAGGTTTAAATATTTTCATACATAGGCTACTTATGTACGGCGCACATCCCAAACTGATTAGAAACGGTTTTCATTGGCCCTAGTTAAACGTTGACAATAACACATGCCCACTTGATGGACTTACTAAATAAAGGTAATTCATTGATATTTCGATAACGCTGTTCGGTTGGCACTTGATAAAATTATGCCATTTGACAAAATTATGCCATTTGAAGATCTATTGGGAAATACCAAAATAGAAGGAAACAGTGATGTGGATACTGATGGATGAATATAAGTTGGAAGGTATTTGTGCCTATACGGTGTAAGGGTTAGGAAATCACAATTACATACTTTGGACTGCATGATTGTTTGAAAATCTTAGCGTGGTCCTGGAATGTAAAGGCTTACTGAAGGAACATGGGTAGGTTTTAGTCAGTAAAAGTCGTCAAACTCTCTCTCTTGCTCCACTTAGATTAGAAATTATATGATCACTTCCCACCAAAAAAAACCAATCATTTCTTTGGGAACAATCTCGGTTTGGATAATTTGAATTGTATATTATATCGTCGCGTCGTCCAGTTATTTTCAGTATTTGCATTTTCGATGTAGGTAACTTTTCTTGTGACCAATGACGCTTCATGAGAACTCCAGGAAAATTGCTTGCATAGAAAATAGAAACACATTTCATAGTTTGCCAATAGTGACTGTTTATGTTCCCCTAAATGTGAATGGAATATTTTTTATTAGGTTTTTTAAATAATATGTTCTCTTCAATTCAAATCGGCAAACTTAAGTGGCAGTGAGTTGAGCAGATTGCTCGCAGATCAGCGTTCTGTAGCAGCGACTGCGTACCTACCGGAAGACGCAATATTGGATGACCTACAAGGTGAACCGATGACCTGGTGATGATCGCGAGAATTTGTTGGATGCGAAACGCACAGAACCGGTTCTAGCGACATTTGAGGCGTATGTCTTTCTGCTGAAATGATGATGTTTCTTCTCCGTAGATTATAATTTTACTTGGTAGATAATAAAAGCTGAGGAAATCTTAATTACGTTCATAATCTTATGAAACTAGTAGTAGGTTAAGTTACATAAATTACTATTGGGAAAATTGCTTTATACACTTAGATATGACGTACGGAGTTAGTTTCGAAGCAAACATTTTTTGGCTTCCCGTTACCAGTGTTGCTACATGAATCCATAGAAACGGGCTTTATCCCGACCCACGTGGGGTTAAACATGAAAATCGGTGTTTAAGCAGTTTTACATCAAAATAGTCGACACACCCGTAATGATTTAGCGGAAACTTTTGCATTACGTTAGTTACAACATCTTTACGCACGGTAATTCAAGCCGATCATTCCAATCCAAGCAAATTTAACCTTTATCTTAGTAAAGATAAAGTCGGATACCTATATCAATGCGCAATGCAGAATCTGTGGCAGAATCGAAGGTCGTTGAGAAGCGGTCACCTTTGCTACGTCATTCTCAGCTGATAGCCAGCCGCAAACATTTCCGGGCAAGCAATGATCGAAGTATTTTGTTTATTTCTCACTTTTTTCCATTCATTTGCAAACCGGTCCCAATCTATAATTATCTCTAGTGTTGAAAGTAAATTTTGTTTGTGGGCGTAGTGCACTGCCCGTTGCGGTAATTTTATACCGCGGTTGACGCGTGGACTTGATAGCTGAGAAGGAAATGGTCAATCATGTACAATGTAGAAAATGATTTTAGTAGTTCTGCGAAATAGACTGGCCTGTTGGTCTAGTGGTTAGTGACCCTGACTGCTATGCCGAAGGTTGTGGGTTCGATTCGACAAATGTTTGTGTGATGAGCACGATCATCTGTTCTGTGTAATGCAGTATGTTTATCATAACACAAGCTCAGCTTAGCTTAGGATTAGACGGAGTTATGAGATAGAATTGTGGAATAAAAAAAATATTTATATTGAGAAGCACATTTTCGTTCTTCATTCATTTACGTGTGTAAATTATGGTTGACTGACCGCTTATAACTCTGTTTCTGAGTTGTGCTCGAATGGAGTCTCAGTATAAATTCATCATCATACTTTATAATAGAACTTCATATGAAATTCAGCGGGAAAACTGACACTATTCTGAAAATGAGAAGAGCATGGAAGGAAACAACGGAACGGGAAATTCAGCTTTAGACATCTATGTACTAGCGGATATATGTATACCCGGTGTGTAACATCACGTTATTTATTTCACGTCTATTTTGTATATATTTTGTTGGAAAAATAGGTTTTTTAAATCTATTATAGCATTATTATCTTGGCATTATTGTCTTTCCGGTTCCTCTACGTAGGAAACGACCAATTTGAAACCGTGCACTAGCTTCTGACGCGCAGGAACGTTCGTTGTGTTGACAGTTGGGGGAGGCCTATGTCCAACAGTGGACGTATATCGGCTGAAATGATGATGACGATGACTAGCTTCTGACGCCCAAGTGCCCATTTATGAAATAAAAACATTTTAAATTTTATAGCGGACACAGGAAGCAATTCTCGTTTTGCATTTTTGCTTATCTATATTTTATGATTATGTACAAAGTAAACAATAGTAAAACTGATAGGCTTAACAAAACATATTATTAAAGCTTGCATAGTAATAATTACGAACTGTGATTAATATTTATGTAGCGTGTGTTATCTGTGCATCGATTTTTCTCGACAACCATTGTCATGAGTGTTTGCGATATGAATGCATGTTCCTATTGTAATAATACTCCAACTCAAACACTATACGTTTTTACCTACTATGTTGTTGGGGAAAATGAGAAAAATATCCGTTAACACGGAACTGGAACTTGGCAATCCGCCAGATTCGGGATGGAAGGGTTCATAACGATAATGAATTTTTGTAATACTCTAATCTTATTACAAAACAGCTTTTGCTAGCGGCTTCTCCCGCATGATAATTAGGCTTCTTCACACAAACTTTGAATCTCCGTTTCATTCCCCTAAGGGTGAATTTTGGGAAATCCTCTATTAGAGCTCGCCTGCATCAAGAAAGGAAGCCTCGTGCAAAATTTTACGTTCTTACCCATTAGTTTCAGTGTGTGTTGATATTATTAGGGTCCCTACCTCAAAAGGAAAAAAACTGATCCCTTATAGGATCACTTTGTTGTCCGTCCGTCTGTCTGTCTGTCAAGACCCTTTATCTCGAGAATGCGTGGAGGTATCGCGTTGAAAACTATGTACTCAGGTCTGCGGTCCCTTCAAACTGTGAAAAAATCACATTTCTAAGTTAACGAATAAAAAAGATGCGGTCATAAAAACGTATATTTTAATACTCTCAAAGATCGAAATTCATAGGGTACTTCACGTTGACCCAGAATCCTGAAATTTGGCACAAAGCAAGGTCTTATAGCACAGGTATAGGAAAAAACAGAAAACAGTAAATTTGTTGTTTTTCCGAATTGCAAAAAAATATTTTTTTGTTACGTAAACAAAAAAATATTTTTTTGCAATTCGGAAAAATCTTCAAGACTCCATTCGGGAATTGTAGTTTGGACGGAACCCTCAGTGTGCGAGTCCGACTCGCACTTGCCCAGTTTTTTATTATTTGATGATTTGCCCAGTTTATTATATGTCAGTCAGTTTCTCTTTTTATATACAGGTAGATTACTAGCTGACCTGTGTCCAATACGTTGGCCATCAAACATTTTTACTTAGCCAATGTCACTCAGGATTAATCTAGCTTTCCACTGATGGAAAAAAATTCAAAATCTGTTCAGTGGTTCCAGAGATTACTTCCTACAAACAGATATACAAACTTTACCTCTTATTATAGACCTAGTTTTTGCCCGCGGCTACACCCGCAGACATAAAATATAGCCTATGTAAATCAGGAATAAAGCAGCTTTCTATTGATGAAAAAATTTTTGTAATCGGACCAGTACTTTTGACAGTTGTTTTCTACGAAAAAAAAACAACAAATTTTACCGATTCATAATAACACAGCGGGATTGAAACAAGTACTGGAATAATGAAACTAGAAAGACAATGACAGCGCTTGGGGCTTGTTTAGAGAAATAAACGCGCAGTTGACGCGCGTTTTAGAAACATTTTATCTTAAAGGTCTACAGGCCGTGGCTGACTCACGTGCGTATCGCGTCTGTATCGCTTCAAACGCGCATCAACAACGCGTTTAAAAATCGTGGTGTACACAGACCCTAAAAGTAAAAAAAATAACAGTACTAGCCTTAGGTAACACCACAAAGATTTTAAACAAATACCTAACGTCATATTTATTTTGTCCACAGGGCATGGCCTTCACAATCGAGGAGCGCCAGACCTTGGGCATCCACGGTCTGCTGCCCGCCAGGGTCAAGACCCAGGAGGAGCAGGTCCAAATGTGCAAGCTGTCCATCGACCGGTACGAGGACCCGCTCAACAAATACATCTACCTTATGGGGCTATTGGTAAGTGAGGATTTATGTTTTGGAGCCAGCAGATTTGATATGTACGCATGTATGGAAAAGAATGTGTTTGTGATCCATGTGGAACAGGAATAGTGACATCCACGTAAATGTAAAAAAACTCGCCTATTATTCAGTTTCCTTTTGCGTTCCAGACCACGGTAACTCTTTCTGACTATCTCGCAACCCTAGTATGCATCGGCCCTAGCAGGCCACGCCCATTTTGTTGATCTATAAGGCGCGCACAGAACTCAACGTGCTGTCAACTCGGGCTTGGTTTACCCACCGTCTCCTAATTACTACAAACTAAGTAGCTATTTTGTTAATGAGAAGTCAGTCAGACGACCAGCGGCAGCGTGGGCTAACCAATGACGTATTATATATAGTTTTATTATATCATTGGGGCTAACAGAATTTCCTTTCTTCAAGCTAGAACTACATTAGACCGACGCACAAGTGGACCATGCTTGATTTGTACGTAGAACGATGTCACGTGGCGTCGCGTGACGTGGATCAACTGTCACAGTCTAGTTTCCATATAACATGTATGGAGACTGACGCGCCCAGATTGGCGTACGTGGGACACGTGTGTGCAGTACCTAAAGCTACCTTTACTCAGATCAGTCTTATGTTAAAAGATTTAGGCTACACGATATCTACACTTCAATAAACTACATAAAAAGTATTTTTATTAAAAAACTTCAGCGTTCTTTATTATTATACACTTCATTAAATATGAAAAGCATTGGATTTCATTTCATATTTATATCGATGGTCTTCGTCCGTAATGAATCGAGAGGAATAAAGATTTCTCGCTTCACTGAAATTGAATATTCATAAAGCTTCAGTGACTGAAGGACTAAAAGATTTCGTTATTTCTTGCTCTGTTCAATATTTCGCTTTAGGTATTTAAATAATTCATGTGATGGATGACTGGTAGCGACAATTTTGAAGTCCATTGGACCAACTACTTAATGAAAAAGAACATCTTGAGTGGAAAACACTCGCCACGGCATTTTTTCTTTTAAACTGTTGCGCCCATAGATATCCATGGTTGCCCTACACTAAGATTTTTTACCCCCGTATCGTAGGTGCGTTCACAAACATGTAAACTTACATACACAAGCCACGAACCCGCAACACGTATCTATATGCCATACAAATATTTGTTCTGTGCGGGATTCAAAACCCCGACCCGCAGCGTAACATGCAATAGCACAATTTTTGCGCCAACCATGCAGTCAATTACTACTTACCCTTTTTTTTGTTGTTGAAACAGTAAACCGGTACGTAACGGTATTTTTTAACTAGAAACTAAACCAATTATCGCCTTCAAAACCTTGCCCAAACCGTTGTGAAGGGTTCTATGAAGCATAGATCCCGTCAAACGCGAGGTCAGACCACGCTGCTTGCTTTAAACCTGTTACGACCTACAAACATTTGTTCAAATGCAGAAATAAAATCGATAGATTACGTTTTACAGACACATAGACAAAGCTAAATCTTCATTTTTGGTGGTAGTTAGTGCTTTGTAATTAGAATTCTACACCCGAAGGGCGATTTAATACCCTATTATTAAGTCAACGTTGTCTATTGCAGCAGATAGTTGAAAATTTAACAGGAACTGTATTTCAATTTCTGCTAACTATAACAAAACAATGTTGAGCTTCTTTGTAGTTCTGTGTTGAACTGTTGAACACGAATACTGTCAAATGCTTGTGCACTAAATAGAAAGGTCCACTCAAATCTGTGTGGTTCTTTCTTCAAAAGAGCTTCTCATATGGTGTGAATATGGTTTGACCACTACATATTTACTGTATGGATTTTAAAAGACTCTGACCTCTGAGTTTGTTTCGGTGTTTTTATCTAGTTTAAATTGACGATGACGAAAAGATCATTATGGGTCTAACTAGTCATGCTACATTATAGACGATTGCTATAAAACTGCTTGCTAATAAGTAACTAATCTATAAATACTTACCAAAAAAAATACACCATTAAAAAGATAAAAAATTCTGTTCGAGACAAAAAAAAGGCGATATTTAAAACAAAAAAGTAAATAACGCAGCGTTGGCATTTTAATAGGACCTAAATAAATTCCTTTCCGTGAAGTAACAGTTTCAAAATTCCTGAATCCTAATAGAGTCCGCAGAACTTCCGAAATATTATCCCGGCGCCACACATACTTAGGTAAATATATTAAATTCTCCAGCGAATACCGGACAAGCCTGAAGCAGATGTACAATATTCTCCGAAACTAAACTAATTATAAACTTTGACTCGAAGTTGTTCGCTGCTGTGGACTTATGGCCAGTTGTACGAGTATTACCCACGTCAGAAAATCAGGAGGTTTATTCAGTTCTCATTCGTCATAGTTTGACGGCACGGTTGACGCAGTGGTTGAATGCTTGGCTGGTGCGCTGCGAGTCACGTGTTGGATTCCCGCACGGAACAAATATTTGTATGACCTGTAGATAGTTGCGCCGGGTCTGGATGTCTTGTGTATGTGAGTTTTAAATGCTTGTGAACGCAGTTACGGCGTCCTGGGTATTCTGTAAGATTGAAAATACTGACTTTCTTTTTTAGTAAATGTAGAGTTCAATTATGCTAAACTGAACCTTAAAAAAACGTATGGGGTAATCTAAATATTACCCTGGTTTAAACTGTGTACAGGGAGTAAGGGACAGGTCACTGTAAACTTTAAGGGCTTGCTCAGTAGACGAAACTTTATATTATTAATCTTTTTTCTGGAAACGAAATAAAATCGGCCTTTCCATACAATATTACAAACTTGTTTGGACAGTTTGTATGGAGAGGCCGAATTTATTTTATCCTTCGTTAGATTACCCATACCATAAGCATAATAAATGCCATATTTGATGACATGTTTGTGAACGCACCCACGATAGAAGAGTAATTCATATTGCGAGGAATAGTCTAAAAAATAATATAATTTGTCCAGGACCGTAACGAGCACTTGTTCTACCGCTTCGTGGGCGAGAACGTGGCGGAGATGATGCCCATTGTGTACACGCCCACCGTCGGCCTGGCCTGCCAGAAGTTCGGCTTGGTCTACCGCAGGCCCAGGGGACTGTTCATCACCATCAACGACAGGGGACACGTCTACGATATCCTTAAAAACTGGTGAGTTGTAGATACTGCTTGATTGTTTGACGAGATTTTTCTGATTTCTGCGTTCGTTGTTATTTTATATAACATTATTTAGTACTCAAACTTATGCTTTATTTAAAAGGTCTCTCAAGGGAAGGTCCTACCCGTTCCGTCTATGATTAATAACGTCAATCACGCAGAGCGTTGGCAATTGCACGAGTAGGGTGCTCATAATACGTCCGCAATCAATCTGTCTACCCTTTTCCCAACTTTGTTGAAGTCTGCTTCCACGCTAACATTACATGGAGCTCTTGCTTGTTTGACCTCTATAACCTCTTCCTTCCTCCTTGCGTCGTATTCCTCAATGCTGAGGGTCATGTCGTGAAGCAGGGACTTCATCAATTTCACTCGGAATATGATACCTATATTACTCCATCTATTTCTGTCTATGCTAGCATTAAAGGCATTTTACCGGCCACGATGTGTCTTTCAAGGTTGCCACCGTCTTTCCTTGCAATGTGACCGAAATATTGTAAAATCTTACGAAGACACTCAGACGACAACCGCGAGGAGATTAACCAAGACCTAATGTATTACTATGATTGTCCACCAGGCCTGAAAGCGACGTCCGTGCCATTGTAGTAACAGACGGCGAGCGTATCCTGGGTCTGGGAGACTTGGGCGCGTGCGGCATGGGTATTCCTGTAGGAAAGCTGTCGCTCTACACCGCATTAGCGGGCATCAAGCCACACCAGTGCCTGCCCATCACTTTGGGTAAGTTGAACCACTAATATTAAACGAGAATCCAAAGACAGGACAGTACTTTTTAGAAACTTTTTCTGGTAAGCATAGTCGGCCTTTCTGTGGGAGTGAGTGGATTTATCATCACGCGCGTCCAGTGTAGATTAATTTGGTTGGTCCATGTATTAATTTTTACTTAAGGTAGTCATACACGCTATGGTGTACCTGACAGGTTCGCCAGGTAAACTTGTATAGAAACCTGCACAGTTGGTCAACATACACAGTATACCTGTAAAACTTAACTGTACAGGCAAACTTTTCAGGTATACCCTAGCGTGTATGGCCCTTTATGCTTGCTGGTTTCCCGTCACGATGTTATCTTTCACCGTTAGTAATATTGTTGACCTATCTGTTACTTCCAGACGTGGGCACGAACACGCAGGCGATGCTGGACGACCCGCTGTACATCGGGCTGCGGCAGCGGCGCGTGCGCGGGCCCGAGTACGACGAGTTCGTGGAGGAGTTCATGCAGGCCGTCGTCAAGCGCTACGGACAGAACTGCCTCATACAGTTCGAGGACTTCGGCAACGCCAACGCCTTCCGTCTCTTGGAGAAGTACCGTGGAAAGTGAGTGTTGTTTATATGTATAGTCTGCGGATGGCGAGCAATGTACCCATTGCTTGCCGCCCAGCCGCCCGGTAATCGTCCGGACCGAGCCTTTTTCTGCATGTATGTCCTTGTCTTATTCTGACGCGTTCGAGTTTTTCTAAGGATCAATTTTTTTTATTACTTATCTGACGGGCTGCCCTTAACGAATCCCATCATATTAAGGGTCTATGTGGTATTACAAGGTGCAAGGTATATATATTATTTTCTGACGCGCTTGAGTATCCGGAAAAATCACCATCTCGCAGCCCCTACTATAATTTGTTAACAAGACGTAACTTTGTCGCTAAGGTACTGCACGTTCAACGACGACATCCAGGGCACGGCGGCGGTGGCGGTGGCGGGGCTGCTGGCCTCGCTGCGCATCACCGGCAAGAAGCTCTCCGAGAACGTCATCGTCTTCCAGGGAGCTGGAGAGGTAACGCACACCTTCTACTAACCCTTAGTAATTGTAAAAAGTCCCCTAGCAGGTTTGTACTGACTGTATGAACGCGATTAACACATAGATGCGGTCGCTACTTGTGAAAATATTTGAGTTTGACTAGAGCATTGCTTCCTAATCTAACCCAAGCTTTTGTTGATTCACTGATTCGAGAAATAGTACATTTTGATACAAATGAAAAGAAAGAAGAAAGTTTGGCATACCAACCGATGGGGAATTCGCTCGAGTCGTGCGAGGATGTTATGGAGCCGAGTGCTGCAGTGACAGATCTCCACGTTTAGCACACGATGTTTTTGAATACATTTCTGAAGATATAAATCGTCAACCCTCGTTTCAACTCGTGTCAAATGAACGCGCGTCTCGTGGGGCTCGCTTGTTGCCCGGCCTGGTACCATTCGTGGAATATTGTGACAGGGGCGAGCTGCTGCAGAGTCTCGCAGTAGTGCAAAACACTCAATTGCGTTTTCTTTTAATTGCAAGTAGACATAAGAACAGGTTTTAATCGAGTACCTATTTACAATTTATTTACAATAATTAAGTTTATTATTCGTATCCACAGGCATCTCTAGGTATCGCGAACCTGTGCGTGATGGCGATGAAGGCAGAAGGCACATCAGAAGAGGCAGCCCGCGCGCGCATCTGGATGGTGGACTCCAAGGGACTGATCGTGAAGGACCGTCCCGAGGGCGGGCTCAACGAGCACAAGGCCGTGTTCGCGCACAAGCACGCGCCCGTGCGCACGCTCGAGGAGGTCGTGGACATCGCCAGGCCCTCCGTGCTTATTGGTAAGACCACTTTTTATTCTTGTCAATTCGAATTTAAGTTCGGCCTCTCTGGAAGCGCTGGCGCGGGACGAGGGCGACGCGGCATTCTCAAACATATGAACTTCATTTGAGGGTCCATAGTGGGTGCGCGGTTGCTTAAAGCGAGACGCGCGCGGGCGTCTCACGTCCAGCTCGTTCATACGAGCGGCCACAGTGCTGGCGGCAAGTGGCAACCCACACGTGGGCGAGGAATTCAATCTAATTCGAGCTATGCTAAGCCCACCCCGTGCTACCAATGTGGCCGAGCAATTAGATCTCATACACAGGAGCGGCATGTTACTAACAGCTGATGTAGCTGCAGCCGTCAACCTCCTCCAAAATCTTCTGGCACACTTGTAGTACCCTCTCAATTTTTCAATTCCGTCTAAATACTGATATCATAATATTATTACCAGGTGCGGCGGCCATCGGTGGAGCATTCACGACGTCGATCCTGCGTAAGATGGGCCAGTTCAACGAGCGGCCGGTCATCTTCGCGCTGTCCAACCCCACCAGCAAGGCGGAGTGCACCGCCATCGACGCCTACACCAACACCGATGTAAGTAAACTAACTAACTTTGGTCAAGTCCAAACTACAAAGCCTTGACAGCTTAGGCAGCTTGCACAGGCCATTCAGATATTTATTTTAGAAGAGTGTGCGAGGGAATTGCGTATTGCTTGATTCCGTCATCTTCTTTCTACTGTCGGACAACTCGACGTACGACGAGTATGCATCCTTACGTTGTTGAAACATCTACCTTTATGGCAAAAAACTGACGAACATTTTGTACTTCGCGTTTCTTGGGAACGCTAACAGAATAGTCATTTGTCTAAGCCTGCAGAACTAATAGACCATTACCGCGAGCATCGGATTAAAACCACGGATCTGATACAGCTTTTCAATTCCTTGTCTTAATAAGCTTCTTCAAGAAATGAGGCTAAATCTCGGCGTCATAATTACTAATTAGATCCAAATGCTTGATTCTCCAGGAGCGGGCAATCTTCGCGTCCGGCTCTCCGTTCCCCGACTACCGCACGAAGGACGGACGCATCCTCCGGCCCGGACAGGGCAACAACTCGTACATCTTCCCCGGCCTCGCCCTCGGCGTCATCTGCGCCGGCATCATCGACATCAGCGAGGACTTCATGTTGTTAGCTGCTGAGGTAAGCATTGGTTGCCTCACCTTCCGCATGAGGCAGGTCCTCACCGGACATGGTAAGTTCGGGAGGTTCCTGCACCGGATTATTGCGCAAGAAAGGCCCGGGTACCGCCACTGTGCGGAACACTCGGTGGATACGCTGTGGAGTACACGGTAGGGTGTGTCCCGCTTGGGCGGGAGCTCCGCCGCGTTGAGCCGCGCGTACTGACCGTGGTAAAGAGCGAGGGGGAGTGGCAGGTGCGAGTGGAGGCTAGCGAAAGATTCGGAAAAAAGCGCCAAAAAAGCAAAAACATGCTCTTGGCGCCAACGATTTTTTTTTTTATTTTCATCTTATAACAACACAAATAAAAAAATTAAACTATTTTTTTATACAGCTAGTATGCTGAACTCCATAGCACGTTCGCAAACTTTATGTTTGGACCTATGGATGTTAGTCAAAGACCAAGTCTGTGCACCATATGTCACCCTAGGAATGACTTAGATATCTTGCTTAGGAATTACCAAGAAGTGGATCAAAGCCGGGAAGAATGGATTGAATAGGGAGAGGTCTTTGACCAGCAGTGGGACAGTATAGGCTAGATATAACAATAATAAAATTTAAACTACTTAAGTCATGTAGTCGTGACCGTGGCGTTTTGGACACGTTTTGTGTTTTCATTTGTAAAAAATAAACTAAAATAAAATGAACTGTTGAGTTCGGTGCTATCCTGACTAATTATGGGCCGGTTTCTGTTCCCAAGCCCATAGGCCAATACTATATAAGTTTTCCTAACATGAAGTGCGTTCTAAAGCAATATTTGTTCGATTTGTCCAGGCGCTAGCAGAGATCGTAAACCAATCAGACCTGGACCAAGGTAGCCTGTACCCACCTCTTCAGGAAATTCAGAACTGCTCTGTCAAGATCGCCAAGAAAATCTTCGAACACGCTTATAAATGTGGTAAGTACCTGCACCGTGTACACCGTACAAACATAGGTACCAGTCATTACAGCACTGTGCTATTCATAAAAGGACTAGTTATAGGTAGGTAAGTCTGGTGGTTTAGTGCGTTTCACCAATGAAGTACCTTCGCCGTAATGTTAGCAATTCGGAAAAACACACACAGCAACAGCTTAAACAACCTATTTGCAAACCGACCGTTTTTTATTAATTTGTTTGCGTGTATTTACACAAAAAACTTACTTTCTTGGGTGGGAATCGAATTTACGACTTTCGGCATCGCAGTCAGGGCCACTGACCGCTAAACCAACAGGCCAGTCTAAAATTAACTGCTTCAAAACTACAATTTAGCAGCAGACACGTACCTAGTTCTATGCATTCCGTCGTTTAATCCATAATCCACAGATCTAGGTAGATCTGCAATAATTCACACCCAACAATTTTAATGTCTTGGCCACATTCACATTTCAATTAGATCGCGGGAAAAATGCCGGCGTGGGAGGAAAGATAATAAATTTCTATTTGCGTCATAACGCAATAGTGAATTTTATTTCGGAATGGATATAACGACCGTTTTCACAAATAGCTGAGTAGGTATTTAATAGGAAAAGAGTGCACACTAGTTTGAAAGAAACTAGATAAGTCTAGAATGAATTGGTTACTTCTAGGCAAGCATGCTCCACCGGCGTCCATATATTATCGCATTAGTTGAAATCATTGACACAGCCAGCACTCCATGGGCAAGATAATGGTCAACCCGAGCCTAATAATAAATGAAAAAGTTCATAATAGGCTGTGTACACACAATATCTAATTTCCAATGTAATCTCTCATTTTTTTCTTATAAGTCTTTAGATATCTTGATCGTTTTTGAATTTTAAAAAAATGTTTCCTTATTTATAGACAGGGCCCAGAATAAAAGTAAAGCCGTACTAGCTACGGATCGATGCGAAAAGTGCACCTGTATCGATTTTTGGGGCGAGTTTAAACAGTGCATGAGCAGAGTTTTTCAGTTTGTTGCAAAGCTCTTCAACATGGAGTGGTCTCGAGTTAAGTTTACTATTCATGGTAAAGTTAGACTTTGAATTGAGCTCATGACTTAGGCCCGGCGCGGCGCCCATTATCGACATCGGCAAGGATGAGGATCCTTCGGCATCCATGTAGAGATGCCGAAGGAACCTATTAGGGATTTCGAAGGATCTTTTACCTTGTCGATTCCGATAATGGACGCCGGCCTTAGTATCGCACACATTTTTAATTACGAATACAGGTCTTATCGATGTCTGGAGTTCCATAACATGCTCCGCGACAACTCGACGACGACAACAACATTCACAGATCAAAATGACTACTGTGACAAGTGTTGTGATACGAATGTAAACTTTGTTTCAATACAGATAATGTTCCTATTCGTAGGAAACGCTTGCTAAAATGCGATTTATGAATCCAAAGCTAGATCCAGGATTTGGTTCTCAGGAGTTTAGAACTGAGGACTGTGACGTGTTAAAGTGTCAATCGTGCGAGCGAAAAAGAGGGGTAGAGCTATAAAGGGTGCCGGGTGCCCTTAATAGATCAGTTTAGGACGTCAAATGGATCGTGTCAAGGGCTCGAGGCTCTTTTATGTCGCAAATCTTTGGTCTAACAGCGCTTTAATCTAAAATTTCTTTCCCCAGGCAAAGCATCAGTATTCCCGCAGCCGCTGAACTCGGAGGAGTTCATCCGCGCGCAGATGTACGACACGCGGTACGCGCCCGCCGTGCCGCCCATCTACTCGTGGCCCAACAAGGAGCTGCGCGTCGATATGATCTAGACGACACACACAAACCGACATGGATCTAAATTAATGACGGCGCTGCTTGTCAACTTGACACATGTCAAATCACTTGTTCGTCACTTTCGCAGCAGTCATTTTTTAGATTCAAGTTGTATGGTACACTTTGAGCGCTTGGATACACTCCCAACACTATGTGACACCCGACGCCACCGCAAGTTACCTTACTACGAAAGTGAACTCCAATTTGTAATAAGTTTAAAATAAGCTTTACGAGTTACCTTTATGAAACATTTGTATAAGTTACAATAAAATAATACAACTGTTTGTATTCAACATTGTAGATTTAAATAGTAGGTAAAGATGGGGCCATTCGATCATTTTTTATACGCACTCAACTTATAAGACACACTAGTGCCATCTTAGAACGATGTGTAACTTTTCAATAACCAGCATTATCATGGCTTAAAGAAAAATCGTATCAATACCACTAACGCACGCCGCTTCAAAGTTACGTCGCACAACCGGTAGGCGTATCAAATGAAGAAGATTGCCGACCGTTCCCGAAGATGACTCTATCAACCCTGGGTC
This sequence comes from Mythimna albipuncta, assembly GCA_929112965.1. NCBI lineage: Eukaryota > Metazoa > Arthropoda > Insecta > Lepidoptera > Noctuidae > Mythimna > Mythimna albipuncta. The sequence continues at coordinate 6,530,388 of OV815969.1, read as the reverse complement.
AATGTTCATTTGTGACTATTCTACTAACATTCCGAATTGTGAAATTTCTCTGTCTTGTATTCTCTCGTGATTGCTCCATCATTGTCAGAAGTGTTGTACATTGTATTCCTATCTCTGTTTGATCTTGATGTCTCCATTGTTATTCTTGTAGTTGGTTTTGTTTTCAAGCGCTAAGTGTATTCTAGAATCATGCTTCGAATATTTATTTAAGTCGATCGTACTGATGACCAACAACGTGCTGTTCTAACGGATTTGTTAATTGAGCTTAACGTATATGGCGGTTTAAGTGACTGAAATTATATTTTTACAAAATACGAGGCATTTATTGTGCCGCCTGATGTTATTTATCATTAAGGGTCGCGACACACTCGCTGCTACCTACAGAAGCAACACATCACAGTAAAATAATATCATAATCTCAAAATAATCAGAATTTAAAGCGCCGTGTGTGTGACGACCCTAAACTGTTATTTATTCACCATTCCAAAAGCAACCTTGAAATTAGTTATATTTTGTACTTAAGTGTTATTTATTAATAAAAATATTAATGCTTGGTAAATAAGCTCTCATTAAGTATCAAGCCAATTTTTTATTTGTTCATGTAATTAATTTATTATTTATAAATGCAGTTGGCGGTAAATTGTAAAACTAATGACTGTGTGTACATTAGAATTTATTAGAATAAATTGCATGACGTTCCTTTAAAATTATAGTATAAGTTAAAACTTAAACCATGTGTGTACGGTATTTATATGTAATTTTTTGAAATAAATCGATTATAACATAACTATTTGTTTGATTACAAACTTAAAGCAATTTCAACCTTATTGCCTACCACACAGGTGATTCAACGCGATATTTTTAGCTGATTGGAGACACCAACATTACGTCCATTGGTGGGTTTTACAATATTGAAGGCGCATTTTTTCCCATAATCGCTCTATAGACAGCTTTAAGCCCGGTTTCCACCGCGAGCGGAACGGACCCATTAATGACTTCGTTAAACTCGCAAACGCAAACTGCATACTTGTATTTCCACCAACAAATAGTCGGACGGAAAGAGCCGAACGTGTAGAAAGAGTAGAAATGAGCTCGCTCAGTTCTAGGGAGGAAATCAAATGACCAACTCTTCGTTGGTGGAAACGCAAGTCCGTTCCGCCTAACCATTTTCCGCACATTACCCTCTCGCAGTGGAAACCGGGCTTTATAGCTGATTCTTCTCTTGGAAGCAGTAATTTATCAAGAACTTGCATTTTTATGTCTGCTGGCCTGGAATGTTATTCGTCGATTTTAAATTAAAACCATTTTCATCCACCGCAGATGCTTCTCATATCTGCTTTGGAGTCCGTGCCTTCTTTGTGTAAGGCCCAAGGATCTTTGTATATTCTCGGTAAGGCCCCATCACATTACTTTTCAATTGCTTCCCAAAATCTGGGATGGCTGGTTGCAGTTCGCCGCGGTACATGTTAGACGGACATTTTAAATAACGTTTTAATATCTTTCAAAATCAACGCCTTCGCTCCTACACGTATAGTTTTATTGGCACGAATATTGAGCGCTGGCCTCAAGTTGTGCAGAAGTTAAATATTCAGTACAGGAAAATGGGGTGAATAGAGACAAAACTTTAAAGGGTATTTTCTCGATATTTGAATATTTTTTGCAGCATTTAAATAAATACATTTTTTAATAAATTGTTATTCTAAAAAATCGATGCTTTGTTAGAGGCTGATATTGTAGTATCAAAGTGAAAAATCAAACCAAAGTTTTGTCTCTATTCACCCCGTTTTACGGTATCTTTAGTGGTGCAACGTGAGACGCGGGGTCGGGGAATGTCAGTGATTGGCTCGCCCAAAGATTGCAGCTAAACAAAACCAGCCGTCGATCCATTGGTATCTGAATGACTTGGCCCTGGGTGTTGGGTCTATTAAGAGCTCTAGGGCGACGATTGACACGCGTGTAAGGGCCGAGTCACACCGGAATGGCAGCGGCTGGATAAAATTACAGACAAGACGCGCAGCTGCTCGCGGCACCACGGACGGCTTCACCATTCAGTCAGTCAACTTCGGATTGGTGGATACTATGGCATACTTTTGGGCCAGCATGCGCATCGCCGCCTATAGTTTGAAGCATGGTCAGCGGAATCGTAGATAACGGGGCTTTTAAAATAATAGAAACAAAATATTCAGACTGACAGTCTTTATTTCGAATAATAGTTACTTTATAAATACAAATTGAGAAGTACCGATTCACAACAAAATATTACCTAGATTACAATGTTTGACAAAATAATTATCACTTATCACTTCATTACAACTGTACAAGTTTACAGGGTCGGCGGGCCACGACGCGGCCGCGCCATTTGACTATCGCTTGCGTGCGGGGCCGGCCGTGCGGCCCGGCCTGCTGCGGCCTGCACGGGCCGGCCTGCCCGCGGGCCGCACGCCGGGCCGGCCTCCTGCGGGCCGCACGGCGGGCCGGCCTGGCGCCGGGCCGGCCTGGCCGGGTGCAGCCGCTCACGCGCCGGCGGCTCGGGCCTGAGGGCGGCCGAGCGTCGCTCACCTGCTGAGCGAATGCGATCGTTCGCGAGACCCCGAGCTTTCACCGTTGCACCGCAAGCGGTCATTGCCTGTAATATACAAACATAAAGCTTTAGTTGTACACAATTCAAAGTGGTAGCTTGACAGTGGCTACGTCATGAATGAGTTACAATGCGAGCTGATTTTGGTTTATTTTTAGTTTCAAAATGCAAATAGAGAGGCACTGAATCATCAGATTCATCCAGCCTCAAGAACATAATAAATTAAAATGAACAGCAGATGTTAAAGACGAGAACAAAATGTGAATATAGTAAGCGAAAGAAATCAACGGCACACTAACAGTAACAACACAATATAAAAAACCAATTAATTATAAGCTCATGTCGCAACATGTTTTCCAATAAGTATAATATAGAATTGAAAATAAAGCTTTCAAATAAGCATCTAACGACAAAAAGGCCTGACCTAAGGAATGATGGCCTTGTAAACTGGTGTCCTATAACAAAAGATCACTCATCATAAATATTAAAACTATACGGAATGAATGATTTTTCATAATACATATTACCGTTATAGTCGAGTGCCTGAGGTGTTTAAATCTTCATGCTCGAATGGTACCTCGATCTCGATGAATAATGGTACAAGGGAGAGACAATAATAATATCTTGGAATAACACATAGGATACTTTTTATCCTAGAAAAGTTTTACAGAAGTGGAAACTTCTATAGGAGCGCTGATTACTTTATTTTGTGGGTATTGCATGCCACAAAGCTGTCCGAGCGAACGAAAATAATTTTTTTTTGTAAATAGAATTCGAAGAAAATATTTGACATGGATCGCGTCTTTGGTTACTACTCCGATCCTTGTGATCGTAGCGTGACGTTATTTATACAACAGCCTTCTTCGAAAAATGTGCTATCCCACACGAAAACCAATTTTCAATTTGAACCAAGTTCCTCAGGTACTAGTTGAACTATTGATTTGAAATCATTTTATTTTCCAAATTCACTATCCTAATTTTTTAAGTTATTTTTTTTTTGAATCCATATTATTAACCTTTTATCCGCCAGTCTGATATATGTGACAAATTAATTTCGTGCCCACGACGCCAGGTCTAATATATAAGTCAAAGAAATGGGTTAAAACAAATTTCAATTTTTATATCAACATACGCAGTTAACGACATAAGAGTTGGTTTTCCAGATAGTTCATACTTTTAAGATAATAAAATGTGAAATATTAAAGCATATTCAAACGTTGTTTAAATTTAATTTATTTCTTCTAACCTCTGTTTTTTAGTCCAAACTGAAGTAATTACATAATTACTTTAATCGGGAGAGAGAGAGGAGGATATAATCACAAGACATTAGACTAAAATTACTGATGTACTATTTCAAAACTACTAAATTAGTTTGCAATTAATTTAAATTAAAGTTACTATTTATGTACCTAAATTGTTCAACAAAGTACTTTGAAATCTTTAATATACATACACGGTTATTTGTAAAACACTGAAACACAATTTGAAATTTGTCGATATTTACGACCGGAACTTGACACCTCACTAAAGACTTGAAAGTACACGTGATAGATATACGCCATAGTCACATTTATATCAGACAATTAGTGATGCGAAATTGACTGGCTTTTAACATTTTTTTCTTTATTATTATATTCAAAACGTTTGCGTGCGTTTTTTATTTTTGTTCTAAATATTTAACCTTTCAATTGTGATAAGTTTAAAGGAATCAATAATAGTCTAAATAAAATATACTGACAAATATTTATATTTATTTTAAAAAATACGCGATTTTTACAAAGGCATCGATATGTTCCTGTTCGCAACACTACTTAAGCGAGGCATTTTTGAGTCGTGGCGTGTGGTGAGCGTTTTATGAATAAAACCGTAGCGCTGAAAGGGTTAACTAAAACATATAATAATTCTTTTTAAATTTCATCCACAATAACTATTCTTTTTAGATAAAAACCCCGGGCACTCCACTATGTTATCGGTTTCTTTCGATTGAAATTTACGATATTGACTTCAAAAAATCACAAGGCGAACAATAGTGGCCTACTCGAATATGATACACGTACATTAGGGGATATTATTTAGTGGAAAGTGTACTGACCGAGCCTCTGGTGCTGTGGAAGTTTATTGAAGAAGGGATGTTTGAGCGCCTCCCGCAGCGTGATCCTCTGCGAGGGTTCGTACTCCAGCATGCGCGCGATCAGGTCGAACAACTGTCGCGACTCCTCGCTGTTGCTCTGTAGGTACCTCTGTGGAAAAAAATAAATTCCATGTCAAGATCGTCTAAAATATACACGAATAAATGGCGAGATTTTTGTATGATCTACAAAAGGTTAATGTTTTTTCTTATTTTTAGCTGATATAAACTATAGCGAGTCTTCTTTTTTCTGTCTGTCTACAGAAAAAGAAGGGAAAACGAAAAGAGTTGCCTGCTCTACCAAATTTTTTTGCACGAAATGTGAAACGAAATCGATTTTAACGGTACTCGCACCACTTTATGGAGAATTATGAGGGGAATGGGATTTTATTTAAAAAAAAGGTGGTCTAAAAGGAAGTTGTTAATGGAGAAGTACGATATTTTGGTGTGGCGTTTTCAGTATTTGAAAGAATTGCAGGACAATCGAAATGGTGCCCAGGGTGGTATATTTTATTTAAAAATAGTTTTTATAGTTTCCTAAAGAAAAAAAAAACAAAGTTATAAGACAATTGTCAAAAGTAAGGAAATATTAATTAATCTCCCCAATTTTAAGTAATTTCATTGCTCAAAATATAGCAACACCGTTTTTCCGTATTACGCGCCAACATTACGGCGAAAGAACCTCCGCGTGAAACGCACAGTAGTATTGTGTAAACAAAAAATAAAATAAACGACGGTAGCATGCTTATAACATCAACAACATGAAGGAAACTTACCATCAACGGTTTGCAGTTTTCTCTGACGTATCTGCCAGCTGACGATTTCTCGTCCCAGTCTAATTTGCCGTGGTAAAAGTATTTTGTTTTTGTTTTGCGCGCCATTCTGAAAAGACGCAAATACAAAATTGAAATTACAAAATTTAAATGAGTTTAATGTGGGGCCGGTATGTGACAATAATAATTGCCCTAGTTTACAAAAACCAGACAAGTATTTATATCGGGCGGCACTTGTGTGTACGGAACAAATTGGTGTGTTTATTTGAACGATTCGGTGGTGAGTTGCGTAAAGTGGAGCGGTGCGCGAGTAAACAAAGACATCAGAATATTCACAGCTAGAGAATAAACACGCGGATAAATTCAACAACACATTTATGTTTTAACAATAGTTATGCGAGTTTTAAAATATTTAAATGACACAAAAAAAAAGCCACAAATTACTAAAAAGGCCAATTTAAAAGACTCCTAGAATTGTTTGGACTCTATCTAGACATAATGTAATAATAATAGATGTTATGCTTATTAGAATTGTCACAAACCTGTAGGGTATAGGTCCCAGGATCCTCTCCATCATGGCGAGGTGTTCCCTGTTGTCATGTGTTTGGAAAAGTGTGATGCCGAGGTAAAGCTCGAACATGATGCAGCCGATAGACCACACGTCACACGGCTGGGTCCAACCCAATTCTGAAAGAATTTATGAAACAATTTATTATAACGATCTTGACACGGTTTTATTTTTTAAAACTTCTATGGAATGTTATGAAGGTCTGTCCGAAAAATCATCGTGACCGTGAAGGCTGATATCATTATTTCCTTTATGTTCGAGAATAATATGACTGGTTATAAAGCAGCTATTCATTCATTGAGTCTCAATAGAACATGAATGAGCACAAAAGAAGTACACACCATCAAAGCCGATGTAGGTTTTATTGTCAGTTAATCAGGCATCCCTTCTCAAATATTTTGATATAACTGTAGAGTAAATTGTATACTTTGATGATGAATATTTACAAGCATGATGCAATGTTGTGTTTCTAGTAATGGTAAGACAGGATAATGAAGTCTTCAGAGGCTTGTACTCGCATGCGAATTCTAGACAATTATCGAAACCTAATTAATATGAGTTGTATGGTGGGAGGCACGTACCTAATATAACCTCTGGCGCTCGATAGTGGCGCGTGGACACGATGGTGCTGTGGTGCTCGTGGTCGAACGTGGCGCTGCCGAAGTCTATGAGTCTCACGTCACTGCGCTTCACACGCATCAGGTCATGTTTCTGTACACAAACATTCAACTAAGTCAGAAAACACATATTAGAAATGTTTCAAATGTTCAATTGTTAAGCCAATCATTTTGACGCAACTAAATGTTTTTCCGGAATTATTATTGAGTTGATACTGTGGAAAATATAAGAATACTTTATCCCTATTACGTCTAAAGCTATAAGAAAAACAATTCCTACAAGAATGACGAAAATAGCGAGTGCGCTATATTGAGGTGGCGATTAGTCACTACTTGGCCATCATATTCTGTACAGATTCAAGATGGTATAGCTAAAATCTGTAACGGTTTACCATATTGACTCATTTACTCCTTGAATTAACGTTCGTTGGAACGAATAGAATTGATACTATTTTGTTATTCGTAATATCATTTGGAATTCGAGCACCAATGCTTTGATTTCCATTCTTATATAATTTGAAAGAGCAAATGCGTCAGCGAAACTTTGCCAACTGCCAAAAATGTTTAACATTCTTGTTGATAGGCAACAGACTAGTGATTTTGTTCGTGGCTCGTTTTTCCGGTAGGTTATTGCCTTTTATATATTTGATGAAGGCGTCGAGCAATTTGTGTTAGAAGTTCATCATGCTAGTAAACTGACCTTTTTGGATGCGTTGTAAACGCTGACGACTTCGTAGTCGCTGTCGACGAACAGTATGTTCTCTGGTTTGAGATCTGTGTGGGTGAGCTTGTTGTCGTGCAGGAACAGCACGCTGTATATAAGTTGGTACGCGATGTGCCGCACCTGCTCGAGCGGGTACGGCTGGTAGTTGTTGTCCTTCTGCAATATTATAAACAGACATCATGATTCATTGTTTTTACATTGCGTATTTCAGTTATGTAGTTTCTACACTTAAAATAATAATGATCAAGGTTTCTTAAGAAACCATCAATGTCTTCTTAACGCATATCGACATAATTAATCTAATTTACCACCTGGCTGAGCCCACAGATCCAAGAGTATGATGATTGACATTGTGACGATCACAGGATGTGTAAATCGTGAATTGGACTGGCTCAGGACCAAAAAATATGACGTAATGCTGGATTTATTATTATTTATTTTATGCATTATAAATAAAGCAGTAGATGAATCTAAGCGTATGTTTATTTTGAGTTATTTCGAATTTACTAAATTTATTTTGACGAAATACCGGGAGGATGTCAGATAGAGTATAGAGTAGCTTTCAAACGTAGCTAGGAAAAAGTGATATTCTCGTTTAGCTTGTACGAGTTTTGTCAAATCTACATTACATTATGATCGAACAACTACTACACTAATTAAGTACTGAAGGGAATCGGGTTATTACATTAATTTATAGGCAATGGGAAAAACTTAATAATAAATACTTCGCAACTTGTGCGTCATTATAACAGGATAAATTATCCCATAAACAAATACTTAGAATGCCTGAATGTTATGCCAATGTTTTGTTTATTGTCTTTGATAACAAAAAACGAGCTAAAAATAATGTATTAGGTTCAGATTCATAAATTATTGTACCCAATTTTTTTACCGATAAACATAAATATATAACTGTTATTGCCATTGGTTTTATTATTTTCTTGTTTCAATGTCATATTCAAATTGTCGAATGAACATGAAACAATAAATTCCACCTCAATGCAGGATATAATTGATTAGGGGCACTGTGAAAACCCCGCATGTTCGAGAACCATTACTGTACACTTTATTACTAAACTTATCATTGTGATAACGCATAAAGTATCGAATGAAAATGAACATGCACATTAGTAGCAACGACGATAATAAGTTAACACTCACCAGGAAGTCAAATACACTTTGTCCAAGCATTTCAAATGCGATGCACATGTGTCCGTGGTATTCGAACCAGTCCAACATCTTAACACATAAGCTGAAATAGAATAAAAATACAGTTTTAGCATCAATTTCTTCAAATGTTTCTGAGAAAAGTTTAAAAAAGATTGTTTGCGATAAGTCGACGTCATTGAATGAATTACATGGAATCAAATAATATGTGTATTCGGGAGCGAGCGGCAGACGGTATTTTAGTGTGTTAGGAGTTGACATCGGGTTCTTCGTTGGCTGCGGGCCAGGCAGGAGCACTAACGTCGCATATAACCGTGCAAGGTCAAATATTGCTACACTCGCCGGCACCGCGCCGCCCGCACCAGCCTCGACTATCAACATGTGACGCCGCACACAATAATAACACAATCAAATATACACTCACTTTTTACAATCAGGGTCAACTTCAGCTAACTTCTCTAATACGTTTATCTCGAGTTTTGCAGCCTCTCTGTACTTCTCCACATTCTTGATTATCTTCAGAGCCATTCTGTGCTCCCTGAAATTTATAATTAGATATCATGCTTTATTTCTGTACATAAAACTCGGAATTTTGGCAATAAGTATCGAAATTTGTCGGTGCTATTATAAACAAATAGAAATAGATATGAATAATTAGTGAGGCGTGTCCTGCCAAACAATGTGTGTCTTCATCCGGCGCCGATGCTAACGACACCACATCACCTTAGTTTATCAGAGATCTTTACCATTTCCTAACATTATTCAACAATTGCTCAGTCAGACATACTTGAACTTCCTTAGCGCTATTTTAACAAAGCCAACTTAATAAACCACAGAATATACTTGAGTACAAAAATACGAACAAGCGATATGCAAATAGTCACAGATGCATGCATTTCACCGCGCGCCACGAAGTAGCGATGGTATCGCAGTGGTCACAAAAAGTAGCGCTATTCGTGTAAATAAAGAAAGATACTTACAGTTCTAAGTCCTTCACCTCGACCACCTTGCCGAAGGTGCCCTCACCGAGCGTGTCGATGATTTTGTCTGCAATGAAACCAAGGCAACACAATTAATCAAATGTTCACTGAACAAAGTCATGATGGAATCGGCATTGGTATTCCATTCACTATAGGTTAACTGATACACGTTAGCAGACTCGGAGAATTATGGCCAATTCTTGAGAATAACAACTATTTTAGTACCATCGAACACAACTCATAGTGATAGATGACCAATATCCGAGGCTCCAACATGACTTCGTTAAACATCCAAATGGATTCTGTGATGTTGTTACTATTTTTATCAAAAATTATAAAAAATACAATTAAAAAGCAGAAATTTAAGTCTGAAATCTTCAAAACACGAATCACTGACTGCGAGGACTTGACGGTGGTTATTTTGTGAGAAAACTCGTTTTCTTGTTGAATTTTCTTCATCTGTCGTGTGGAGTTATGTTTTTGTGAGTCATTTAATGTAACTAGTGTTTGGGTTTCAGTTATTCTGAAAGAGTCATGAATGTTTATGATGTAATGAATGTAGTGTGTAATATGTATGTATGTGTAGTGTAAGTGTAGTGTGTGTTGTGTATGTGTAAATAGAGTTGTTTAAGTTATGGGTGTGGACACGAACATCTCGCTCCCATGACATATCCGGGCCAGTAGACCAGATGTCCGTCCTTGTCGTCCTTGACGGAGGAGCGTGCCCGGGAGCTCTGCATGCGCCAGCGCCGCCGCCGTCCGCCGCCGCACGAGCCGCACCGCGCCGCGCAGACATCACGCCACAGCCACACGCACCACGCCACATGCACGGAGAGCGCGCCACGCGATCCGCACGACCCGAGTAGTGTTGTACCCAACAATCAGACAATGGAACGGTTGCCCGTCAGACAAGCGACAATTGGTATGGTGTGTCGGAGGTACATGCTGTTAGAGGGCGGGCGGGTGGCGCTGCGGGCGAGCCGGCGGGCGACCGAGCTGCCTCGGCCGCCGCCCCCGCGCTGCCTGGGACGGGACGGGAGCACCGGGGATGGGAGATGACACACCACGATCATTCCGATCACTTGCACAATCTACGTTCACACAGGTCATTTAGGATAAATGTCCACCCGAACCTCTCTTACAATGAGTAGGTCACATTACTAACTTTTAAGGGATAAGAACTATCGGAACTGCTTTTAAGTCTTGAATTTGAAAATATTTTAATACACAGAAGAGACATGTTAGATTGAAACCACGCACAAATAAATTGAAAACATGCACTATCATTGTACTTATTTTCTTTTTTAACAACTATCACGTCAGACATCGTTAGTTGCACAAGTGAAGCATTTTATAGGTTACCCTCTTTAGATTTTGTTTAAGATTTCTCTCAGTACCCTCGCTCTTTAATTGTAATAAATTGCTGATAAATACATGCATTCATTGATACGAGTTATAATAAGATACGCAAACAAATCAGGCATACAACCTGAACATTTTACTTCGCGGATGGAACATTTTGTTGCTATCATACTTGCAACTAAGTAGTTATACAAATGCAAGAACGGAAAAAATGCATTCGCTGGTACAATATGTAAATAGTGGAAAACCACGGACCAGGTGTATGTTAGCGGCACACAGTGCGCAGGCGGGTGGTTAGCTTGTGCTTACAGGCGGCGTGGCCGCGTGCCGCGTGAGGTGGCGAGGCCGCAGCGGCCGCTGGCGCGCGCGCAGCTCGGGCGGCAGCAACACTACATCGCCCACACCCAAAGGTTCAACTTTCTTAGGAACAGCCACTGCAGTCGTAGTATCGTTCATCTCTTTATCTCCGATACGGCCGTACATCTCGTCCAAGTGCGCATACTTCATGATGAGCCCCTGTATCTCCTTCCGTCTCGTTTCCCGCTCGCTGAGCACTCTGTCTCCTACCGGAGTCTTGTCATCGTCCTCATCGCTCGACGGAAAATATATTTGTTTCTGGCGTCCTACTTCTCTCACTGGTGAAGCCGCTGGTGTTTTATTTATCTTCAACTTTCCATTCGTTGCGTTTCTACTTTGTTGCGGTGGTGATATTAAATCCCGAACTGCAGGATTTATGTTCATATCTATTGGTCGCAATGATAGTTTACCCATTTTACTTTCACTATTTTCGCTTTTTTCGGCCCTTAAAGATCTCCTTTGATGTCTCCGGTACACACTATCTCTGTCTTTCCCATAGTAAGGTCGATCTTTCAATGGAATGTCAAATCCATTTTTTAAATCTTTTTGTTTGTTACTCGACGATAATCGTCGGTCGGCAGTATTCCTAAAAGGCGTTTTGTCTCTGATCTTTTCATGAGAGAAATTGTTTCTTTTAAAAGAGTTTTCCCCAAAGACAGCAGTCGTTAAACTTCTCATTAGTCCTCGTGACAAAGTCGGTTCAGGTTCTAAGGTTTTGTCACGATCTTCTTTTTCTTTCCTTGCTCTTTCTTTTTTCTGTACTGCTATCCTGTCCAGGACTGAGGAATATTTATCTTCTAAGCGACTACGTGTACTACCTAATAAAATGCTGTCAATGTTATTATTGGGCTCTTTCAAAGGATAGCGCTTATTAGTGAACGGCGATGACTTATTATCTTTCAAGTGGGCTCTGCGGAATGAGTCAGTCCGTCCGAGTGCGCTAATCCCAGAGGTAGAATGTAAAGGTGATGTATCGATGCGCGACTTGGTCGCGCCCAGGTAACTCGAGTACGTACGGTCATCGTTCAACTTCCGCGCTGGCGCACCGGACGTCAAAGATGTTGTGTACGGTGAGATGTGGCCATTGTTCTCGTACCGACGCACATTCGCTAGCACTGAATTCTTGCTTGTAAGTTTATCATCGAATCGTGGCCGAGTGGTGGTAAGTTTTGTGTCTGAAATAATTTCAGTCTTTTCGGAGGGGCCCCGTCGAGTTAAACGATTGATGAAGCTGGAGTAGCCATCTGACAGCAGCTGTGTGACGCTTGCGGTGGAAGATCTATTATAACGCTGACGTCGCGGACTTGTCGCGGCACTAGTACTGGTACTCAAACTAGCCATAGTGTTTGTTTTGCCGGGGGTTTTAGTTGTTTTATACTATCACTTTAACCGGGATATATCACATAATAGTCCAGAATCGTCATATTTGCACAATGGAAAGTTTAACGCAACATTGAGGTCTACTCGCGACTTTTCTAGTTTACACGGCTACTTCTTCGCCACCGGACATAAGACTGGTTCTATCTCGAGATCGAGTGCGTACCTAAGCGCGAACGAATTTCAGAAAGATCACTAGCGCAACCGAGTGCGGCCGCCGGTGCCAAGTAATCGTCGTGCACTAAAAATATCGGCAACCCGTGGGAGCGCCCTCCCGCGCACTCCGAGGTGCCCGCCGCGAACACATTTCCCCGCATTACTCTTTAGTACGTTTTTCGTATTATTGAAATGTAAATTATAGGCCTATTCCAAGAACTTCTATTTATGGCGGTTTAGCACATAGTATTAGCAAAGGTTGATAACCTTAGAATTGTCTATATTTAAAAAAATAACATTACTTTTGTATTTAGTTCCTCGCCACGTCATATTTTTGGCAAAGAAACAATTGACCTTTTTTTCTATTTGCAATACAAATATGACTAATGGTTATTCCTCTTCGAAATTAAAAAAAAGTGTAGGCACTGCAATTCCCTGATAATCCCGTTGAATACTTTGGCTGGTGGTATATTTAATTATGCATAATAACATCAACAATAGTCTCCTCATGAACGTCATCGCGTGCTAAATATGTATCAGTGTAAACAAACATTTCAACTTATTAAATTTCACACAGTTATGTTTGTAATTGAGCTTTGTAATGACATCGTTGGAGACGCACACCTTTCTCTGAACGGTGAGCAGCGGAGCCAAGACAGTTCTGTCAATAAGCGGTAGGTAAGCAGGTCAGTGGAGCGCGTGCGAGCTATGAACAATGCCGACACGGACGCCCCAGACGCATGCGCACGCGCCCGGCATGCAACCATACCATCTTACTCACGTCTACACGCACCAACGTAATACTTATCCCATCGTGTCTCTTATTTCATATTTCTGATTAAATCAGCATGTCAATACATGCGTTATCTACTCGGGGAACGAGCACTGGGACGGATGCGGGCGCTACCGAGTCGAGATGAGAAGATAAAGTGACACGACACGGCCGAGCTACGTGCTGTCTCACGCTTATCAGTGTAAAACATTAAATAGGTTCGTCCCCATCCGCGATCTCGAACAACGCGTAATAAAATCAGAGCCTTGATTGATTCCGGACGTGCCGTAAATCATTGTTTTGAATTTAAGATAAATAACGGATTAACAACATTCGATTGGGTTCGATTACTACTGATGTAACATTTTTACCATACCGTCCTTGCTCAAAAAACTTGAAATGCACCGAAGGAAACACAAAAATATCTTGCATTCTTTACGTAACATAGTGCACTTAGCGACTGCCATAGCATACTCATGTAGCCGCTGCTTGGTAATTTTCTACTTTCACTTGGCGGGTAAACATTTTTCAACACTATAATAAGTCGACGCCCCGACGTTATTGCAAACTACCGTATTGCTTCTAATTACTGATCAATATCAGCAAGTTTTAAGTTGATGCATGTATTTCCCAACAATTTTTACACATTTTACATCAGTTGTGGTACTTTATAATAGGATATTTCTAAGCAGCACATACCCGTGGGTAACCTTTCTCGTCTAACATCACAGGATAGTTAAAGTTAACTATTGTTTCTAAAGCACTTAAAAATCTGAATGTTTTCATTTTGTGAACGGTCAGATAGGTAGTGATCACTAACAACAACACTGATGCAAGACGTTCACTACTAGCACAGGAATCGTAGCACTTGAACATGGTAACTACCACATGGGAATTATTAGTTAACCTCGCACTTCGATGGCACGTTACTCAATGACAAACAAACTGACGGCCAGCTGTTTAGGGTCGTTTGTTAGGGTGCAGGTAAAAAACAACCCTAACGGGATTGGTTGTTGCCGTCGCGTCGTATTTCTAGAAGGGACTAGTGTACGCGCCGCAATGTTGGATCTATTACTTTAGAGTCATGTATTCTTGAGTTAAACGTAATTATTGTTTATGTTAATAATTATTAAAATGAGTACTTATTTTGAAATAAATGAGATGATTATACGATCGGTTCATTATCCCAACATGACTCCATCACAGTAAATAAGATAACAACTGATTAAAGAATTTTGTGCTCGCGAGTAAAAACTTACTATTTGTAATTAAATATTTGAATATGGTAAGAAAAAAGTTCGAATTATACAATTTTATCATTCGTTTGTAAGTTGTATCAATAGGGGTCAAGTTTATCTGTTGATTCGCTTAGAATAATTTGAGCTACGTTGTACATGTCAGTATTGTTATATTACTTATTTAAGGTTAAATCTGAACGTTCACAGCAGTTTGAAGCATCAAATTCCTAGAACACACCGTTGTTTATGACTGACCTTGCCTGCCAGGCGACTACAAGCACCGTCTACATCGAAAAGGATCTCCGCGACCACGGACAGCAATTTCGAGACATCGTGCCACTTGCATCCGTGCTCCTTGAGGAACTTCTTATAGAGCTCATAAAAAGAGCCGAATCGCAAAGGAAGCCGTACGCGTTCTTGTTTTATTGATAACTCTGCCATGATGCACTTCACTGCACCGCACTGCACTGTCTCGTGAGTATAGTTTAGTTTAGTTAGAGCACGGGCGACGGAGCCGCCAGCGTCGGGGCGGGTGGCCAGCCGGCCGGTTGTTACACAACTGTACAGCGCGCCGCGATACCACACCACGACTCGGCTCCACTACGCGGACGATACAGATGACACAATCAAAAGATAACTTAAACTTCAATGTTATAAAAACGCTCCAAGACAATTAATGAAATGTGTACTTCGTACAGCGACCGAGACTGAACTGCGTGGGTCCGCCGATCCATGGCATTTAATTAAAGATGGCATGCACAAATGGAGCAAACAATTTCAGGCTTTTCGTATCGGTTTAAACAGGATTGATCCACGTCCCACTCGTTAACATTGCCGTCATGCCAACGGCAAAACATGAAGGGAATTTTTGGTATGTAAGTACTTGAAAACAAACTGTTTATTATTGTTGATTTGTTTGTTTCATTTGACAGAACCAAACTGCGTGAATTGTATGCTAGACTGTCGAAATACAGACAATAATTAGATAA
Source organism: Mythimna albipuncta (assembly GCA_929112965.1). Taxonomy (NCBI): domain Eukaryota; kingdom Metazoa; phylum Arthropoda; class Insecta; order Lepidoptera; family Noctuidae; genus Mythimna; species Mythimna albipuncta. The sequence continues at coordinate 6,514,602 of OV815969.1, read as the reverse complement.
ATTGATAAGTCTTGTAGGACAATACCCTTTGATCTCTTTATTTTGGAGATTTATAATAATAAAAATATAATTTATTTGTTGATAATGTGCGACATATCAGTTATTTTATCACGCCAATTTATTTTACAATAGTCGGGTGCACGATGCGCCGAGTTTGATAGTGAATCTTGGTAAATGTCATGTTTCTATTTACTTTAAATTATTATGGTTAAAAATATTATTTCTAGTATACTTTCATTACATACCAACGAAAACAAATATGTTTCAAGTATTTAAATACCTAGTCAATTAAAATAACGAACACATGGATAAATATTTTGGTGTGTACATAACTAGACGTATGTAGGGTAGTGTTGTTTGTTAAGGTTCAGTTGAAAACCAGCGTCAGACAACTACCTCGTCGTTGTCTGACATTTCGCTGAACTGGACCTTTTTTGGCGCAAACGTGAGACATACAATGTTATTTTTTTTTGTTTTGTGTTTATCTTAAGTTTTTGTTGTCTACAATGTTTTGTGCGCCAAAATAAATATTTTCTTTCTTTCTTTTTCTATTGTTGGGATTGGCTTATCATTTTAGGATAAGCCGTCCATTTCAAGGGTGGCATACAAGGAGATACGATTTTGACAAACTTTACTAGTCTGGTATGTAGGTATTAGGTGTATTTCTTTTAGAGCGTAGGAGTAGTCAGGATTTTCTAGAAAGCAGTGACATGGAGAATAATGAGCTCTGTAAGCACGTGTTACAAAAGTGATAATGTGAAGCATAGCCGCGTGCTTGAGGCGGAGCGATGCCGCAACCTCAGCAGTATAGGCAAGGTCGGCCGGAAGGAATCGGGCATTACCAAATAGATAGGTGGGCAAAACAACGGGCGTACCGCATTTATCAGACCATATCTCAACCGCTCGCGGCCAACACGCCACGGCCTATTGTATTAATGATACGTGATAGTATTTCCTACCTATGAACTTGACCCCTGACCACGATTAGCGCTAAGCTATTAATGTTCTTACAGTAGTTGTTAAGTACGTGACAAATCCGACAACTAATTAATACTTTATGTACGGTTAATTAAGGAACTTTCTCAATACATAGAAGTCTTAATGTTATTTGGAATCCATTATGTAATTTGATTACTGTTAATATCTTCCTGTTTACCTTTTTCGATGACAAAATTTAAATCGGAGTTGGTTTTATGACACCTTTTTTTTGTTGAATTTAGCATGTTTTATTATTGATTATAGAGTAGGTACACTGTGTGAGAGACAGTGTAATAGATGAAAGTTTGTTATGCAATGTGTTATGATAAATGCCATGTTGCTGCTTGCTTATCAGTTTTGCGTAAGCAAATGAAGGGCAAAAACAAGTTGCTTTAACATATTATTTTCCATAACATTTAATTCTATGAATTTTAAACACGTACGTTCTAATCATGTTTTGATTAAGCAATAGATGTATTTTTAATTAGAATTATTAACAAAAATTTCTTTACGTCAAATTATTTTTTTTCTAACAAAGACGACAGTTTTAATCCTACTTGGCATTTTAAAAAGTTCTCATTTAGTTTTTCTCTAGTATAGTCTGTCTAAAAACTCAAACGACTTGGGAATTTTGTATCATATTCAATCATTTAAAAAATTCTTATATCCGATACTTTTTATAAGGTTCTTTTATTAGTAAACAATGATCAAGATATCTTAATCAACCTTGATTATTGAACCAGCGTTGACTTCATCAGATTTAATTTTACCCTAATAATTACCCAAGTCGTTTGATTTTTTAGACAGACTCTAAAAATGTGGGTTTACCAAAAATGCATGCCGGCTTCGCTAAACCGGGCGCATAATTGACTCCTAAACATATTATCATACCTAAAGATACTATTTATAGGTATTTGAGTTATTTAATATAAAACTGTTTAATCGCATTATATATTTTATAGCCGTTTAACTACTACCTTTTTCATTTATTCTAATGTTATTTAATGTATACCGATTGTCCAACTAATTACTGGCAAACACTGTTTAATTATTGACAAAGTTTAATGTTTAATTTTCGGGTAAAACTATTTTTGTAATATAAAAATAAATAAAATTATACTAGTTTGCTTTTTTCATTTTTTTTAAATGGTATTTAACGTTAAAATCTCAAAAATGGTACCTACGTGATACGAACTTTTCAAATACAGTATACATTAATTAATATAAAAACCACAATGGTTACTCTGTTACGTTTGACTGTAATTATACAAGGTGCCAAAATAAACTTAAATAAAGTACATTGACCTATTCCTAATATCTCCAATATATCGAAGGTACCCGAAAAACCATCAAAGAACTGTTTTTAAGAAAAGATAAAGGATCACGACGATAGAGCTTAAAGCTGTCTTGAATTGACATCAGGATAGATGTCAATTCAAGACAGCATGTCTTTAATTCCGACATTTGAAATTAAAATGTCAATAAATGTAGGAGGGTCAGTGACCGTTATTCCACGTTTATTTGGCGCCTACCTTAGTTTTTGTTTCTTGAGAGGTAACAATTTTCAGATATATTGTGTCTCGATTTCCTGGTATAAAAACATGTAAGTTTCCTAGCATGTGGACAGTCATCATGCGCTGCCTCGATCCGGATTCAACAAGCTACAATTTAGTTTTGGTTTCACAATTCAAAACAATTGAGAAGCACGCCTCTTGATGACTGTTCATTAGTCAACGTATAAAGTATGACTCGCGACGATTTCTACTACAACCTTTTACTATGAAACAACACATTTTATTTTATTATTTTATTAATATGGCTTCACTTTGATGACTTTGCGAGTGCTCGTGTGTTTATTTTGTAAAATTTTACCCATAAAAGTGTTTTTACATAAGTCAGATCACGATTTCAGTAAAGAATGTAATGTCGCTGCTAACAAATCATTTAAGTGTTATCATAACAGAATGCACGACGGCTGTCTCTCCTAGGTGAAGGTGATCATCGCGTTACTATTTTTGTGCGCATGCGCCGTCTATGTTTTCTGCGCGAGAACAACGCCTTGCAGCGCCATCTATCGATCGCACTTGGAATCTCATAGATCGTGCCAGCTGCTGATACTATTTTCGTACATCATACACACATTATAACGTTGTTTATTACAGATTGGTACAGAGAAATCATTGTTGTTGCATTTGATTAAAGTTACTTGTACATGAGCTTTCGTGATATGCGCATAAACAAATTAATATGTCAATATATGCAGTTTTTTTTCGCAAACTATGTAATTCATGTTATTCATGCAATACATTATTGAAAACATGAAGTTCAATACTGTTAAAAATGTGAATGCCACGAATCGCGTGCGTACAGCAAAAGCACAGGTTAAACAACACATACAACTACTTTAATGGGGAAGTCCTTTTGGCTTTGTTTTTGAACTGCTTCTAAATCGCTCCGAGGATAGTGATAAATTAAATCCTTGACCTAATAATATATGCTAAAATAGATGCACATTGCTCTCAATACACGCGCGCTGGCAGCGCGTGGCGCAGTTACTTTTCATATAATATATTTAATTTAACACCAAGTGTAATAGTGTTTTAATACTTTGTTAAAGTATAGTAATGATTTGTTGGCTGACCTCTACTTCTTTGGACTGTTTCTCTGGTTTGAGCTGTGAGCTTTGTGGGGGTTGCTGAGGCACGAAGGAGCAGGAAGGCTGGGGCTCCACTGCAGGCTGCTGTGTTTTGACAGGCGGCTGCGAGGCGACCATGGGGCTCTTCTGCAAATCTTTCACTATGCCTTCGGCGTTCTGGACGCGTATCTGCGGCGGATGCACTACATTTGTTTGATTACCACTAGCTGGTGGTCTTGGAGCCAGCCAAGACGGGGGCACCGCAGGTGGCACAACAGGCGGCTGTTGTGTTATTTTCAACGCTTGATCATTAACCTTAGTACTATGGTCACGGGCACACGGAGCAGTCAATTGTTGGTTCGTATTATTACACTGTGAAGTTTCATTTGGTTTCGTAGCCTCTGGTTCAGGGACAGGTATTACTTTCTTATTAGACTCTAAATTTTGTGAGATTTGATCTACATTTGCGGTAGCTTTCGTGGGTTGTTTTTCGGGCCTACTATTTGATACTAGAGGTATTTGCGTTGGTGGTTGTTCGTGAAATGGAATGGATGGTAATTTGCTAAGAGGTAGATTCGAAGCTGTAGTAGTAGATATAACAGCAGCGTTATTTACATTTTGATTTTCTATTACAGCCACAGCATTGCTAGGCTTGGGTAGTTCTGGTACAGTCGGTGAGACGTCATCTCTACTTTGGGAAAAATCAGTACTATCACAACAAGAGAGCTCCTCGAGACTTTGTACTAAATCAAGCGCAGACGCTTCGTGATAATCCGTAGAACAAGGAGACGTATCGTCACTGGTATCGTCTGTATCATCAGGTCTCTGAGAACTTTTACTACTTGGAACAAAAGCTAAACTAGATGTCACGTCGTTGGAAATATCAGCATTCAAAGATTCCTCACTTGGCGTAGATGATTCTCTATTAGCAGAAGAGTCCTCAATGGCACTAACTTTTTCATCTTCACTAACTACATTACTCACTGCGACAGCTGACATTGGAACATCAGTTTTGTGTATATTTGTTTCATCGTTATTATTTTGGTCAGCTGGTTCATTAACACTAGTCTGATTTAAATCTTCCGATGTGTCAACGTTGTTCGCGTAGTTTTCCATTTTGGCTTGCTCAACTACAGGTAAACTCATGTATTGCGGTATGGCATAATCTAAATCTGTTAAAGGCGTATAATGAACACCATCGCCCTGTAGCGGTGCTTCAAAATTGGGTGTATAATATTCAAATGCAGCATTTTCGTTGCAATAAATGGACCAAGGATCATTTGTAGGAATTAAAGGTAATCCATCATAGTAGAGCTCAGGGTTCATATCCCTATCTATTAAATATTCTGGCTTGTAGTCCCATGAAGGAACAAACGAGTCTTCAAAGGCTAAATAGTTTTCAGGTAACATCACCATGGTTGGGTTTAATTGACTTGGATCCAGGGCATACGAACCATCGTAGAAAGGGTTGTTGAGCACAAGAGGGGGAGGTTGAATAGGTGTGCATTCCATAGTCACTTCAGCAAACAATCCGTACTTTGATAAATCAGGTTCAGATCGTCTATGCCGGAATGCGCGGGAGTCGATTTCGTGTGCGATATTTGCAGCGTAAATATCCGAAACGTCAAAACTGTGAGTTCTTCGCAAATAGCTTTCGGGTGGCAACTGATATTCAATGTTTTCATCTCTATCGATAAGTTCTACTTGGTCATCGTACAATCCTTCGTATGTAGGCACACCCACGTTGTTTATTTCATGTAAGGCATCCGCATCGTTTGTTTGGCTGGTAACACTGGGTGCAACTTGGAGATCGCCGTTGGCGCATGCAGCATCACTGGGTAGTAGCAACACGTGCGGAAGGGCGGGCGGGGGTCCGCAGAACAGGAGGTTGTTGGGGGGTGGACGCGGCGGCTGGGCAGCCATGGCTCCGGGGCAGGCCGCCCGCGGCCCGACGCGGTGGACTAGTATTTCGGTGCGGTAGAGACGCGCCGGGCGGCCGGCTCAGCTTTGCGACTGACTGAAGGCGTTCCGAGTGACGAAGGCGAACACAAATAGAACGGGCGCAAGCGCGAGGAGGTCGCCGTCTCTCGCGCACATCTTCACGGGCGAAGGCGCACGCGCATTCGCAAGCCAAACCCGTCCCGCGTGTAATCCCAAACAGGCACGCTGACGTTTTACGCTTTATTCTGGTTCCGCACTTTGCTTACGATGTACAGTACATGTAGTAACATAGAAGTGAGAGAAAGACAGGTTTGCGGGTGGACACTTCTTTGTGGTAATGGCGAGTTTTGGATTTTACAAGTCATACCGTCCTTTCGCACATCCTCATAAGTATAAAAAAGAAACTGTTGGACTGACCTGTTCAGGGGGTGAACGTGGCGAAGACTCGTCGCGATGGTGCCTCCTCCGTCTGTGTGATGTAGGCGAACGCCGGTGATGTGACCGTTTGGAACGTTCATTTCTCCGCCTCCACGAATGCTCCGAGCTGTGAAATCATCGATCGGTGGGCTGTAGGGTTAGTGAGTAGGAAAAGATAGTGCAACGTATGCAACGAACGTTTAGGTGAGGTCCGTGAGTGTGTTTATTGATGACGAGCGAGTTTGTCCGAAGTGTTACTAACGTTGGCGAGCGTTTTCCATGAGCAGAGTGCGGATCTATCAGCTGCGCGAGGTGGTCAGGCGGCGGCAGGCAGCAAACGCTCAGGAGCGCCCGCACAGCCGCCCACCGCCTCTGCCCCGTGCCTAAGCCTTTGACGGTGTCTATAATCGCTTGTTATTTAAAATTATTGTTATATATATTTGTTAATTTGACGAAATTTGCATTGACTACACATTCTTATTTCATAGAGTATAAAACAAAGTTTATCTTATATAAATAGTGTTACCGCACCCTACGATTACGTTCAACACACAATCCTAATATCAGCGCTTGAGCCTTCACTGCCAAGGTCACTAAACATTAAAGTAATCACTTTTTATACGTGTGTTACAAGCAGCGATAACACAGATGATGTAGGGAGGTAGTCGACAATATATAGCAGCTAGACGAGATGTGTGAGCAGCTGTTAGATGACAGCTGTGACTGTTAGTCGGCGAGGACCCGGCCCGAACTGCGGTCACCGACACACTGCCAGAGCTCAGTCAGCTCGGCCGCGAACAAGATACCGGCTCAAGTAAAGCGACGTACAATCAAGTGCTCATTTCAAAACACCGCCACCGTCACAGCCTAACAAGCGAACAATCAAAACCTCCACGTCACTGGCACAATGTCATCGTCTATGAGAAATCACTGGTCGATTGACGTTTGTATACTTTGACATAAATTGTAGTAAATTACTAGTTCAATGCTGCTCTGTCATACATTCAGATAAATCACAAATTTATTTTAAATGGATAGAATATATATATACACTTTGCTTGCTCGTTTTGCTATGTATTCAGGCTTACCAGCAAACACGCAAACTTTGAGGGCTAGATATTAACCTAATGTCGATAATTGTTAAACTCGCACACTTTTCTCCCATAACAGAAAATACCATTATATATCAATACTAAAAGTATACATTACACTGTAAAAAAATGTAGAATAATAGATAGAATGAAACATTTCACTAGTAAGAACCAACAGAAAATAACGTAAGAATGCAGAACGAGGGACGCTGGCACTGCTAATAGGATTAAATGTACGTAATTGGTTTACAGTCGCAGTGGAGATACATAAATATGTATACGCACAAGATAATGCAGAAAATAAATGTCTCAGTAACTCTATTACTAACTATATTTAGACGAATGTTTTCTTTTCATACTCATTACATTTTAACGATGTATAATCATTAGCGACATCTAGCGGCGAGTAGTGGAACTGTTGCGAAAGTAAGCTAGACGAAAATTTTATATCGCGTTCGTACACAACAAGAATTTATGACCAATTATAATTCCTAACAATATCATCATCACTATTATTCACACATACTAGCAAAGATGTATAACACTGTAAAACAGAAAGTAGTGAAAATCTTAAAGAACGTCGTAGAAAGAATGTTTTAATGACGGAACAACTTTGTCTAATTTCTTTTAGCATTAGGTAGGTATGACCGGCGTAAATATTAAGCTTATATCTGAGTTAGTCACTATAACAGTTTTCTATTTGTTATGTACGAGTAGTGTGTTGAATGATTAAAATTTATCCTGTAATTAAATTACAAATTCAATTAATTAATTTGACAATTAATAAATACACTATCACACGGCATTGCTGTTAGATACAAACTGTCCTTAATATATGTGAACAATAAATAACAAGACTACAATACTGTATCAATACAAACAAATGAACTTATCTAAAATAAAAATTCCTTAAACGGTTTGTGTCGTTACGGCGCAGGCGCGGTGGCGTGCGCGGGCGTCGCTCATATGTCGAGCTTAATGTCACATTGTTTAGCGCCATACGAGAGGTTGAACTTGAACACTTGATTGTTTCTAGGCTGTGAGCCTTCGCAGCCTCGTGCTAAGACCATATGTTAAATATCCCACTAGACTTGTAGAATCGATTGGTTTTATACGAATGCACCTGCTAAGTCTTGGGGAAAAACTGTGCATTAGTTCACGGAACGAATTATTGCTTTTCCGTTCGGTTTTCAAACGAGAATAACCGCTGATGGGCCCCTTATTTGCGGAGACTATTTACTTTTCAAAACATTAAGTCGTAATTTTCTAGGTAAGTCCAATTTTATCTTAACTCAAACCGAAGGTTTTAGCCGCTGTAAAGTATTTATTTTTAATAAATGGTGCCGGGTATTCAGTCCAACATAATATCTAGCAACAAAGCAACAGAAGATGCTATGTAATGTTTTTATTTTAATCTGGAATTAATATTTATACATAAACTAAATTAATATTATTACTTTAATTTCAAATATTTTTATTAAAAATATTGTTTTATTACCTCAATTTCATCATCTATAAAAAAATAAATTTTCTCTGAAACTAATGTGAAACTGACAATTGTTTTCAGGATCCGAAAATGTTATTGTTGTTCTTCAAAATCAAGTTAAAAGCACCGTTGCCCGCGTTTTTTTTTCTAGGGGCTTAAATCTCCGCACAAAATGGGCAATCTCCTTTGTCAAGTTTAAAGTTCAAGATTCGCTACCATTTATTCAAAACTTCTAAAAATATTGCAAAATGCCTGTAGGCGGCATTTTGACAAGGTTAGTGCAGAACTGAAAGATAATGATAGTGAAATCTAATCTAAGGTCGCAAGATATTTGTTTACTAGTTAGGAAATAGAATAGGAATTGGATTGTGGTCATTACCGTTTTTATTTTAATTCAAAATAGTTTCGTGTTTTATTTTAGTACTGGTATTTATGTCGAATAAGCTATTAACTCGGATAACTTTAAAATAGCTTTTAAAGAAAATGTAAGATTGGGAAAATAATGTTCATGACCCGAATAGAGAAAAAAATAGTCCCGACGATGTGCACCTGGTTCGATGGTGATATAAAAATAATATAATTTCATTATATTTTTATGCGTTAGTTTAAGATATATTTTTCACTAGTTTCAAAATTATCTTCTAATTTATGCGAAATAAACAATTTTAGCCTATGGTAGAACTAAAGTTACGTTTAAGAGTTTCTATGGTTTTCATCATATAATTTCAATTTATTTTGACCGACACTTAACTCTGGTGTTATTTTATCGTTTCTGTTCAATGTAAGCGGTACAACATAAATATGTATTTAGTTTTCGTTCGACCTAGTTTAGATAACACGAGTAGATTTCTAGAGTGGTGAAGATCTCTCCATTCCTTGATTTAAGTGTAAAATAATGTTGAAGAACGTAAACGCTTCAGTTAAATCTTAATGATATTCTTTTGTTTCCAACTAACAAGTTTATAAGTTTGTACTTTCTTTTTCAAGTTATTTCAATTTGACACAGATTTATAGAAGAACGACTAAATAGAAAAAAAAATACATTTAACCAAAAAACCCAGTTTGTTCCTGCTACATGTTATTATTATGTTCCCATTTCGTGGACTCTACGTCGTAGCCTAGTCCTACGAGATAGCTCTCGTTAGCTGCATGCCGAGTTTCACTCATTTACTATGCCCATTATTTCTGAGCATTTGAGCTTAAAATTAACAGCTTTTTGGATCCACCGAATTCCCACCATCCGATACCATTTTTTTTTAATAAAATATTTAAAACTGTGTTTTTGTGACTTTTCGTTTTCTCATTTCGCGAGATAAAAGTGCTGTCCATGTTTTTTTGGAGCTTTGATTTTATATAACATGACAATCGTATGGATGCTTGCTAAAAAGCTAGACTAGCTTTTCATGTGTATCTCTTGTCAAGTTACTCTATTAGTTATGAATGACATTTCGAAAGCTGCTCATGAATAGTTTTTTACCGAGTTATCGAGTTTCCTGTCTCAATTCACGAGCGAACCGTAGTATATTCGTAAACGTCGCGAATATCAAACGATTGCACAACGTGTGTCACTTTTATTTAAAGAAGGCACTCGATGGTGGTATCAATGTTCAACAAAGCGGCTCACGTCACACGACACGGACTCCGTCGCGAATAACAAACACCGGAACATTCACTTTCGACGAACAACGACATAACATTATAGATTCGAAGCTTCATGTCGGCTCCACATGTGTAAGCTACTCAAAACCGGCTATTTCATAAAAATCTAAAACCCGTGTAACCAGTACCAGACGTCACTGACTTGACATCAAACTTATTTCATTAATTAATATTCGTGCATATTCGTCTCTCTCGTTAAAACACTAGTTTAATTTTAATTGGTGAAATTCCTTTTTAGGCTTTCCTTTCCTCTCGGTAGAGGACCGGTAGTCGAGGACTCTTTAATTACAACCTGTGGCTGTTGAAGGTGAAAGCGAACTTGGGAGTAATTCGCGACTCGCGTTGTGTGTTTATGTCATCAGAACATGTACTTTCGGTTCCATGCAGACCGCTCAGCTGTCTCGTGATAACGATACTTGTCAATATTGGTAGAAAATGTGTTGAGAAAGTTTGTTTATCTCGTACTGCAGGCGAACACGCTATTACATGTGACCTAACTTCCTGCTCTGTGTAGTTATTTTGTGTTTAGTACTGCCCTTCGCAATCTGACGCATGGCGTAACAATTTTACGGATATTGTACAAATACACTTGATGAAAAAGCGTTGAAGGGAAACATTAATTTGCAACGCGGTCAACGTTCAAGTAACAACGGTATTCACACAACGGTTCTTTATATTTAGAAATACCCAACACGTGTATCGTATTGAATCATCTCTCTCTGTTTACTGTTTCACTGGTATTTCCTGATACTTGTTTCGTAATTTTACTTTCCTTTAGCCTATTTGTAAGGATACGTTAATGTCAGCGGTTTTGGTTTGATTTAATTATTGTTTTTACGGCGTGTGATTTTACAAGTAAGGAAATTAGCACAAACAACAAGGCGTTCAAAGGTCAGAGAGGCAACGGAGCACGCAAAATCGTAGCGAGAGTGGAACGCCTCTGGCACAATGACCATAATCGATCGGCTGGCCGGTGCAGACTGCGGACTCGGTTACGAAATCGAAAGCCGAAGTCTGCAACGTGACACGACCAGTGCCCGGTCAAGGATCCTTTGCTCGACAGACATGGCATTTCAGTACATACATAGTTGGATATCAATTAATCCGACAGCTACCTAATTAAATTATAGCCTCGCAGTTATTCCGCCCGTACAACCTGCAGCAACCGCAGTTGTTTCGATTTACAAAATGATCACTTTTATGTTGGTGTTACACTTAAACCGTGTTCGGGCAGAGCGGCGCTCGCCACGCTGACAAGGCCGCGCCGGATGAGCGATTACTGTGAACCGTGTCAACGCTGCAGCCACGACTAATCACCCGCCAGCACCGCTTTTCGTCGGGTCAATGACAAGCACAACTAAACACGTCGCTCTGTACCAGCAACACCAAGAGTAACAAAAAACTGACATTCTTTTAGCCTGATTGGTTTGAAAAAAAAAAAAAAAAAATTGACGCCCAGAAACTAGTATCGAAACTTTGTGGTGATCCGACGCCTCATGAGGCAGACGACCTGAATAATTCTAGGTCATAGGAAAATAAATACATTATACAAAACTGAAACACACTGGGCTCGCCTGATCGCGTAACCAAAAACCATTAGCCTTAATTAGAACACCGAACAGACGATAAAGGAAAGTTACATCGTCATGTGAATTATTCATCCACATTTCATATGATTAGTATCTCAATATCTTTGTTTGCTTAATTCTTAGACAATTGTTTTTGTTTTGAAAATCAAAGTAATCTATAAAAAAATGATTATGGATGTTTTGTCAGATAACACTGACTGCAGTCGACTCAAGTTTTATTTTTCAAAGATAGTATGATTCACTGATCAAGAATGTAAAAAATGCAAATTAGAAAAAGGACACTCATTCATAAACTATAAAAATACCAAACGGAACAGTCACAATCCGTACTGACAAGGATCTGATCGCCCCGAAAACTTATTTATCTGGATCTGGGTATTCTGAATGTGTTTTTATTAATATATTTAGATGCTCTACTAATAATATATATCATTAATAATATAAATATGTTTCTACTGGCGTGGAAACATATATATTATTAATGACATTCAGGGTCTCGTTTGCATATAAGACAGTGAAACTTAGAGCGAAATGGAGATGTTCATGCATAGCACAAAAATTACTTAATTAACCTTCCGAATAATTAGAGACACAATAGAAAGACAATGAGAGAGCGAACGCCAGCGTTCGCTTGGGGTTTAGTGAATTAATAAAATTACACAGTATTTAGTAGATTTGCTACTATAAGAAATCATCAAGAAATAAGCATAAAGCTGCATGCAGTGAAAGTGGAATAAAAACCGTAAGCTATGTTTTAACATTAGTTAATGTAGGTACGTGAGCAGGACACTAATGCAGCCTTTAATGCTATCGATACAGCACAAACACTATTTGTTACGACATTAAAACATTACTTAACTTTTACGACGCGCACAGTCGCAAAATTTTCAAAAAGTTTCACCACGTGAACAAAATATTAGCGGAACGAAGGCCCCTGTGTCATTTTTACTAGCAATAAAGCATTTTCTTTGCGTCTGATGTGTTTTTGATTACTGTCCTTAACCACCAATGTTTTCGCAGCCGTCGAAGAAAATGGTATTAGATGACGCTGTCTTTATGCTGACGTTACCTAGTTTTATAGTTGACTGAAAATGTTGTTGATAGCTGACATTGCAAATATCCTGGCATTTTAAAATGTATATTAACATTTTCCAGCAATCGAAAACATTGCGAATAAAATAATAGAATTATTTTTTAATCATCGCGCTCAAGCAATGTCAAGTTAAGATGTCTGTCTATGTTAACGATCGTTATAGCTTAGTTTCTTTAACTTAATACAAGCTAAATAATTCCAATAAATGGTCTCTTAGATCCGAGTTTTAAGTGATGAGGCAGCTTTTATATATATATATAATTTAGAATTATAATAAAAATAATGTGCAAAAGAGAAATAATGTACATATTTTATATATTTCAGATTTTGCCTTTACATTAAGTAAATAACTTTTCAAATTATAGACTACTAGACAAGTCGAGAAACAATGAAAATTACATTTGCTATACCGCAATATCTTTGATACTTTCTCTTTCAATTTCCTTTAATCGCATAATACCACAGAAACGTGCTGTTGTTTTGTCTCTTGGCAAAGCCCTGTTATCTTTCTATAAAAGAAGGAAGGAACCAAAAGACAATAAGTTAGTTACGTCATAACGCCTACCAAGTTGACAAATCCTTTGCGAGCGCATAAACCAGGACAGGACCTTGAAACATTCACTGTGAACGCTATCGAGACGAATCTTTTATGCTATGGTTATGCCTGGCGCCCACGAATTTGTAAAATGTTTACATATTAGATGTATTACGACAATATTACACATGTTCATGCACCGACACGCATTGATAATATACTGTCACTTGGAACATGTTTGCAAGATAATAGCGCAAGTGAAAGAACCGTTATTTGACCTGGAAATAATAATTACGCGTCTATGTAAACGTGCACGAATGGAGGTCGCAGTTAGCCAGACAGCGGCTTCAATATAAACATTGGAGATGGCTGCATTCGATGGATGAGCAGTTTCCTATTCCTTATTATCCTTAATGTGGGATTGGTACTTAGTAACCAAATGGCGTTAATGAGCAAAGAGATTAAGCAACCGCTAGCAGGATGGAATAAAGCGCAACGATGGTGAGTCACGGTGAGTTGTGCAATGATTTTGCACAACCAGTCTCTCGGGCCCTCACCGCTACTGTCATACTTCATAATATAACGAGCAAACGTATTAAGAAGGATATCAAGATGATGTATATTATTCTATTATGAGGGTCAGGGCCAGTAAAAACTAGCAAAAAAAACAATTACAATGTCATAGAAACAGTTAGCGAATACTCGGTAAACCGTACAGTAACGGTACTAACATTATGTCTACGAAATGAGAATGACTGGTGGGATATGTTTGATCCAGATAAACCAAGCTACATACTTTACACGAGTGTGTTGATTTTAAACAATGAATAAACATAAGAATCTGGTGTTATAAGGAAAGGTTTCGTTTAGGCATCAAGTTATTGATACGAAAATGCAGGTTGGCACTGTTACTCTGTCATATTGCGTACAAAGAAACTCGTCTGGCCAGTTAGCTTCAATCTAACATCACTGTTGACAAATATAAAATGTAAAAGCCTGCTCACGCTGCACTCGGACCGGACCAGTGGCAAGTCGATGCACCCAAGCTGCCGACTGCGCGCTAGCTTTTTTTCCTATTTATAAGCGCATGGGCTAAACTCGGTTTCCAACGTATTTAGTATACTTCGGCGCGCTCGACGCTGAACACACACGAAACCATGGTAATGGATGTTTTATGAATATTTTGTGGTTTTGAAAGGAGTGGAATTTGTTAGTAAGGGTTCATCGTGTTTGGTGATGTGGGTACATACGAAACGCTCCACTCGTGGTCGCGCATATTCTTCTGGAATGCAGCAGATTTGGGTGTCCAGGAGTCTACTCCTCGGTAGAGAGCGGGTAATTCGGCCACCTTCACCTCGAGCCGCTCGGCCAGCCTCTGCTCCACGAGCGCCTTGGGACCACTCGTCAAAGGCCGCTGTTGCTCTTTTGCACTGCGCCGCTCCAAACCACCGTACCCATTTAATTTCTCTCCGTTGCAAGACGTCACGCTTTTGGGGCTATCTGTGCTGAGCAGTTTGCTTTTAACGGTGTCTACCTTACCGTAATTTTTATATTGTACCGATTCAGTTCCGTTCGCTGTTCGCGAATACTTCAAAGAATCGTACGTGTCGCCGTTCAGGCTGCTATATTCGACATTGTTTAGGTTGATGTCTCTATCGACTCGTTTAGTCGCGGCATCGTACCCATTTCGTTTGCTATAGCGTTCCTCGTGGCTTTGTTTGAGGAAATTATTTTCGAAACTAGTTTTACATTTAGGAACATTATTTAGGTAGTCGCTATAACTTAAATCTTTATTGTGTAAACCTTTATCACAGCCTTTTTTAAGTGTTTCTTGTATATCGATACCGTTCCCGTTAACACGGCTGTATGTAAAGCTGGCAGGCTGGACACTGTCAGTTCTGTTGTCGACAGGCTCGGTCCGTTCTGCATCCTTGCTCTCGAATTCATGTTTGGCAAGTGCAACACGCGAAACATCACCGTTGGTCCCGTTCTTGTACTGGGACTTGGCTGTAAAATCGGCTGCCGTTATGCCAGCTCTGCTTTGTTCTGTGGGAACGGTCCACGTGTCGTGCTTCTTCTTCTCACTACTCTTGGAAGACCACGCCTTTGCCAGCGCGGCCTTTAGCGCCTCCCGCCGCTCGTGCACGCTGACCCTCGGGTACTCGTGAATAGGAACAATAGCGGGAGCGTACAGAGTCGACCGTGGTGTGGCTCGCGTTATGCGGAAACTTCTGAACTCCCTGTTGAACTCCGAACTCAGAGAATAAGCCGGTATTCTCGAAGTCACCATTTTGAGATCAAAATTTCCAGGCAATAGTCATAAAAACTTATTATTCTTCACAATAAAATATATTTTAGCACAGAGCACACTGAACACATATCGACTCTACCTGTAAAGAGCGTGGCAATTATAAATGTGTTGAACTAACATTAATAATGATGCAGGGGTGCATCTAGTATATGCGTGTTGTTTTCACGTGTATTGGTATTCGGTGCAGGTCGCGGACGTGTCGGCGGGCTGTGGGCCGCGACCTTCGCGGTGGGCGGCGCGCGGAGCGGCGGGACAACGCACTGGTCAACGAACCGCCCCGTGCGCCACCGGCCGCTCAGCTTACCAGCCTGCTTGCATAACGCACTCGCAAACCGCTGCTCTACCTTATCTCTTATGCAGTTATACATCGATCACGCCAACCGCAGGCACATTATTACATGTTACTAAAACGTTGTTAATATTAATGAACATTACTCAGTGATAGAGTAATCTATTAAATGGTCGGTAGTGATAAGACGTCACTTGTTTTGTGGAGCATTTATGCCGTATAAGTGCAACAAGTGTCGCCTTGGTTGGCGTCCCTAATATGGCTAGTGGCGTTGCTGCCATATGGCCCGCGGCCGACACATCCTAGCCTGTCTCAACTCCAGCTGCAGCGATACAAACATATCGCTGTACAAACAAGTTTTCTGGGGCAATATGTTATAACTGTTATTTATTGTGAGATAAATCTGCTCGTTTTATATACTGTAATAAACAATTAAACACTCGGGTGGATATAATTAAGACACTGTCTGTAATACTAGCAATATCATTATTTTGTTTAGACTAGTTTAGACACTGATTATCTAATGATCAAACATTAATTATCTTTTCGCCTCGAACAGTGAGACAGACTTGCGTTACATTTGTTTGATTAATAAGGCTCTATTATTGAATACATCGCACGAGATAGGTAACAACACACAGTGTTTATAAATGTATTCATGTGATTTATTGTTTTGGTATCGAGGAAAAACGTAAGAGCAACACTTTTGATCATCATTAATTTAGTCCAACACATTTTCGCTTAACACTGCTTGGAACCGATCACTGACTAAAACATGTGTACCGTTCAGCACACAGACGCGTTCGGTGGCTGCAACCAACTAAGTGGCATATAGCACTGGATATTATTTTATAAAGCAAGTAAGTAAAACAAGCCTTTGTCACACAACATCACGTACGCGCAGCATAGGACAGAGCTGGTATCGGTAGTTGGAAGGAGAGCAGCCACCGGAAGCGAATGCGTTTGGTTGGCGACGGCGGCGGCGGGGCCGGTCCGTGCATACCTTCTCGTTGCGAGCGCGAGAACTGCGTGCGGTGTGCGTGCACCGCTGCGACTAAACTGACTGAAGGGAGGCAACGCGCGGCGGCCCGATGCGAGGACCCCACCGCTGCCGCCGCCTCTCTCCTGCGGTCCACCACTAGTGACTCTATAGCGAGAGCATTACGGGCTGAATCGCAGGAGCACTGACCTTCGCTACAACAACGACGAGATGCCGATACACTAGCGACCGGCGAGCCCGAGCGCACGCTTGCATCCAACCGACCAACTGCACTATTCCAGCAGTACGAGTTTGTAACAGTTGCCAACCCAACAAACTGCACTACGTGTACTTACATACATTGGTACAATCTCGTATCAAATATTTATTAGAAAATTGTGCACGGATAGAATGTCGAAACGTCGTTTTCTTTTATGAAAACGTAATCTAACAATTTACCCATTTTTTATTGTTTAAAATGTTAATTATTGTATTACACAAGAAGAATTAAATTAAATAGGCTGCATTATACAACACACAACTAATATAATCACAAATTTTGATGTTATTTGCAACGGTGCATAGCATGATTTCTCTTCTCTAATATTTATACGAAAAAATAAATTTGTCTGTATTCTGTCTGGCGACCGCAATGTGCTTGTGTCATGAAAAACGGATTTATATTAATTGGAAAAACTAACGCAAACTAAGTAAATTTCTACTGTAAGTGTTTTTATTTTAGTTGATTGCATTCCTGGCCTTGCGATGTGGAACATTGGGATCTCACCTTAAACGTTTCGTTGCAGCTATTATAGCGATCTAATTGATAATTACCTGAAACAAAAAATGATTTTGTTAATAACGATGCGGTATTAACCTTGGCCATAAAACGTTACGATAATCATATGATAAAAACATATTCAATGAAAAAAAAATCATGATCACATGAAGCCAACCGGGGTACAGAAGGTCAAGTTGGTTTCGAAACCACTCCATTCAACAGAACATTATTATGTATTTGGGCCACAACAATTTTTTTTGTACCTGATATAATATTCAATACCAATAATATAAATAAAATATTGTCTGCAATATTTCAGAAAGTAATAATCAAGACATTGCTAGAGCCTTACTTTATCAATATTACACATACTTAATTATATTTTTTTAAACTTTCACTGACATTCAACAATTGTTGCTTGTCCACCAGTAATGGTGTGTGAATCAATTTACCGCTTATAAACTAAACATTGGTCATTGTGGAAGCTAAGTGTTAAAGGAATCATATTATTATACTAATTTTCTGTTTTTAAGTAAAAAACATAGTAATACGACATCATGTGCTAATCTGTATTTTTTAGTCAGCACGATAATACAAACCGGTGTACGTGACAATGGCCTTTGCCATTAAATTATAAAATATTTATTTTCCCTGATACTTTTACCAGAGAAAATAAATCTATACTAATATTATAAAGAGGAAAGATTTGTATTTTTGTATGTAAAGAATAAACTCAAAAACTACTGTGCCGATTTCAAAAATGTTTACACCATTGGAAAGGTACATTCATCCTGATTAACATAGGCTATATTTTTTGCCCGTGCGAAGCCGGGACGGGCCGCTAGTATTTAATAATGTTATTGTGTACCTATCCATGTACTTTTCAGACTTTCATAAACTTATATTTTAAACAAAAAGTATCAAAATATAACAGTTGAATTTTTAAGTATAAAACATTAGATAACGAAGCGATTGAATAACAATTATTAGTTATTTATTAGGTAATGTGTTTTATAATAAAATTGATGACAAGAAACTTGTAGCCATACATAGAGTAATTGAAATAAATATAATATATACCTATTCGTGGCTTGCTCCTCATTTTCTGAAGCAGACACTTGATCTATACTTGTTTTAGATTTTGTATCTATGTTGTAGAGTAGTATCGCACACACGCTTTTACTGAAAAGTATGTTCGATTGACCCACTTTTAGGTAGGTATACTCCTTGTTAAAATTAATAGACCATGAAACTTTAATATCCATCAAATCACTTGTTATTTACCTCGTCCCTACTCCCACAACTTCTTGTACCTACTAATATTATATTCAATGGGAAACAATTAACCGAGAATTGCAAAGCGAATCAACAATAAGAAGCTAACTTCCAGGTTACCGAATATGGGTGAAAGTTGACGAGAGTCGATATTGAAAACAAATTCAATTAATAGCCTGTCGAGACTTGCACATAAATTATTACTGCCTACGTTTTCTTACTAAGAAACATAAATTCAGAGAACATGTTCGAGAGAGTAAATTAAATTGATCTGACTGCTCTGTCTGATTTCCTTGTGCTTGTGACGCCGAAAACATTTAGCGGTGCGCACAATTTTTGGATTGATTGGATTACGCCTCATGATTTGCTTACCCTAAAAGCACCGATACATAGCGAACATATTTAATGTAGGCACATGTATAATATTGTGACACGGTCCGTTTAATATTTATTTATGTGTGAAACAAACATGGCCTAGACTGGAACATTATTGCTTATTCAGTGGTGATGTGTGTCACTGCCAACGATTATGCGCTTGTATGATTTCATTCCCCTTAGGGCTTTAAAGCTTTGCAGCATTTGCTTGACCTTTGTAGCATACTGTAAATAGTTGAACTGAAATAGTTTCTTATTCTAGTCCATCCATATAATATTGTATAATGTAAAGGTGAAACGTGTAATAAAACTCGTTTATTTGTAATTTTGGGTTCTTGGTAAATTTGTTTATAACTGGAATTGATGTTTCATCCAAAACGCTATCGAAAATGAATCAGCGCTTCATTATCGCTAATACCCATAGCATACATTTTAGTTAATTAGTTCATCGTAGCCGAGAGATCATCTAATCAATATTTTTGACAGTAATTGCTCGGATTCTCCTAACCGAGATACCGTTAGGTACCTTACATCTGATCCTAAACAAAGATTATTTGTACAAACCCTCAATCAAACAATCACCGTTACATATGAGAAAGAAAACATGCGAAATTGATGGTACGTATTTACATACACTCATCATCAGCAAAAACAGTGTTCGACCTGCGATTGTAGGCGACCGCGTCACTCTATACAATTGGTGGCACGTAAATGGCGGCAAAAAATAATGGCACCGGAGGCGGCAGCGCGGCGAGTAGCCGACAAACGGCGAGGTCCAATGACCCAAATGGTTCATTACTAGGCCGGCTAGACTAACTAACGAAAGAAAAATCGGCCGCCGCCAAGACGATGTCACTTTTCTCAGTATAGCCACTGTAAGAAGCTCCCTGCTGATTGCCAATTAAAGTCAATTGATTTAAACTGATTTCTAGACATTGAACCTTCTGGAGTCACTAAAATTAAGATTTCCGCATTTCTGGTGGTGTGATCAACGTGCACGGTAATGAAAACGCATACGTCACGCAGCGGGTGTCGACACTAAAAGCCTCTTTACACTTTAAAAGGTAAGGTCGATGAGCTTACCATCCCTGTGGTTAGTGCTTGCACGGAACAATCCGTGAACATGTGTATTATTAGTCGAGCGTTTTAAGTGCTTCGATGCTAGCAATGACCACGGCGAATTAATCCGACACCATAAATGGTGCTACGGCGGAAACCTGATCTACAAGACACGAGTTTGAATCCGACAAATCTAAATTACATATCAAAATACTGACCATAAATAGGCTTCCTGGAGTTATAGGATTCAACGCCACTGCTTGATTTTATTGTTGTGAGTAACTAAACAAACTGATTAAATATATTGTTTGTAGTCATCACATTTGAGAAGCAAAGTGGTTCTCAAGTAGGTAAATCCATCTCAACATGAAAGATGACGACAATTTAGTAAATTATCTCCGTGTTGATGGTACTGTGTAGACCTACATTAGATTTAAGTATTTCAAAAAATAACGCAATAGTAAGTGACTTAGGAAGTAACGGTCCTCATTAATCATTGGGGTCAAACAACTAACCAGGTATAACCGAGCATTACTCGATACCGATTCGTCATCTTTCAATTACAGTATATCGGTCAACACAGGTTTTCGTGCCATTTATGATGTTTCTTTAGCAAAGTTTTCCTTTAAGTAGGTACATGTCGGTTCTTTTAATGTTACTGTTCTCGTTAAACCACTGGGTACACAAGGAAAACAAAGCGAATATTGGTAACAATATCTAATTATAAATTGTGTTTTATAATTAAATGCCTCGTCTGTCAATTACATATTTCCCATTAGGGATTTAAATTTTATTATCCAATAGGACAATGTGTATTGTAGTCTATATGGTAATTCCAACATCAATACTAATGAGGAAAAATTTACAAGTAATTGTTGATAAAAAGTTTTATAAGTAATAAAATAGGTTGTTTTGTAAAGGTGTAAAAATAGTAGAAAAAATTAAAAAGCTTTAAAAATACTGAAATGCGTAATCAATCACAGTAAAAAAAAAACGACATACAAATTAGACCGTGGGAACAGTATCTTTCGATATCTCAAATGAAGGATCATGAATAAAATGAAATCAAACTCGGTGGCGGCTTCCAAACGATCAAGACATTTAATTATTTTTTAGTTTTATATCATCCGGTAAGCAGGACAGGAGAAATCAGTCCGTCGACCTGCATTAAAACACCTTTCCCACAAAGACGTACCCGTTCAGCTTCTCGGAAGCACAACAAAGATCCTGTACAAGTTAGTGACTCACGCATTTAGTACAACCTTCGCCCCAGACAAAAATAAACAAAACAAACCACGACGGAGGTAAAATCTAACCAACAGATACGTAGACGTATATTAGTATCACAATGAGGCTGATAAAAAAAGTTATAGAAGTTTCAAAAGGTATTTGATGACACATTTGTGTAATTGTGTTGATAAAGCTGGAAAAATGTTTTGGCATATTCCGATATCTACGTGCGGCGTGCCCAGAACACGTGCCTTTCCATGTTCGAATTACAACAACGACGGCTGTGATCGAAGAGTCATGAAAGTTGCAATGCCCACGTGCTGGTAAGTACAGCTCGGAGACACGTGTAATTGGGGCAGAAAGTCAGCTCGTCGTACAGTTGGTTCTTCGAAGTGGAGGCGTGTAGGTGTCGCCAGCCACATTACCGTCGCTCGCCATCCTTCATACAAGAAATTGCTTGTTCCCATAATTTGTATTCGGGGCCAGCGTCACACTTGTGATGTGCGATTAGAAAGGAGACGGCAATTGTGCTGCTCTTAGAAATGATCCACATGTGGGTGGTAGTACCCGACACTGATTAGGGTAAAGCTTTCCAATAAAGAAACGCGTGATCGTTCAATCACACGATGGAAATCGACTAAAGGTGTTCAATATTTTGAACATGAGGCTTCCGAATATACTTGAAAATAATTCAAGACATGTGTTAGATACAGCCCTATCTATCACTTTACTTCGGACAGATTACCTGCTTCAACAATTTTTTTTATTTTGTTTATAATTTTTGTATTTTAAACGCACACTATAGTTGTTCATGAATAACTTTTCTATAACTTGGTGTAGTGAGTAAATGCAATGGAATTCCCTGATGAGTTCGATGTGTGCCCTACAACGGTAGCATTTATTACCCCAGGTGTTGCAGACAACTGGGCACTAATTAAACTCGTCATCATTAGTATGTACCTGAACCGCGTGAGTCAAACAAATGAGAAAAAAAAAACATATCTTCGTAGTATTCGAAACGCGGAAGAGTGTATTTTGTAGAGAAGAAGGTTAAACGTTTGACGTTACTTTCAGACACGTCAATTGCTTTAAAACACTTGTAATAAATCTTCATAGCTGCAGCTGGCTTTAAAGGAAACTTTCACTTATTAATATTTCTTTTGATAAAAGGGAAATCATGTCACGTCACATGACAAACGACTGCAGACAATGTGCAGCGGCGCGGGTGGATAACAATCAAGGCCGCTGAGAGTGGGCCACGGCAGTACTCGGAAGACGTTTGAAAACAAAAGTGATCAAAGTTTACGCGAGATGCGAATATCTGATTGCGTAAACTAAACATTAAGCTTTCCGAGCTTAGCGCGCACCACCGACTAAATAATATCACCCACGCCCGCATTCTGATGTATTAGAGACGACCATATCGAGTCGACTCGTTTAATGGAGAAATGGCAATAATTAACAGAGTTCATCTCGGGACATCTGACACCTTTATGTTGTTCACTAATTGATGAAAGTGAAATGTTTTCGTCATTCAATTCAATGACAGGCGAACTTACTAGGCTAAAACTTTCTTCGAAAAAGATTTGTCAGGATTCTACTATCCGCCTACTTTGTTATTCATGGTAATTTAACGTTGTACGTATCTTGTGATTAGTATGACATTTAATGCATCAAAATAACTGACTTAAATGTTGGATTCAGTGTCAGAAATCGTAGAGACTTGAGTCTCTCCATACTTTTTAGAATAAAAAAACTTGTACATGTCCAAAAAACGCAAAAAGCTAATTCTTCAAAAGGTTGCCGGCGGTTTTTTTTTATAACATACGTGAGTAAATGATCGGACCCTACATCACGAGCGGTACAAGTATATTATATTCCCACATAAGTTATGACTTAAAAGTAAACCGATTTACATGAAACGACTGGCTATTAAATACTTCCGTGAACGAACGAATTACCGAATGATCGTTTGCAATGTTTTAGTGCGACGCCTCCGTCGATATCTGAACAATACGTGGGCGGCCGATGCATTGCCAATCCTTAAACGGAAACCTTGTTTACCTACTTGTCTTCCCTTTAGGATAGCCGATATCGACGCGCGACAAGGTCACCAGTCATTATGGTCACTGTTGTACAGTGAGGAATCTTATCTGGCACTTAATAATTACGTACACATGCTGGTTCGCAACCCGTCCTTGACGAAAATGATTCAAATAAGTATCGAACTTCCGTAATCGTGACCCGCACCTGATTGTAATCCGTGTAAACACCGTGATGAGTGCATCGACAGCGTTGTTTACAATAAGCATTTTTATTTCCTACGAAAAAGGAAATAAATGATTCGATTAGCATAATCGACGACGAATCGTCACGGTTTATCTTTATATAGCAACCTAGCTTAACGAACGAACTTACCGTGCATAAGCGCAACCACATTGTATTGAATAAATTATCAATAAAGCTCATTATGATGCAAAATATCCGCACTCTGTATGTACGTTCAATATATTCAAAGACAAACGTCTATATTTTTCCTATGTGTGACTGCTTTGTTTCTCGCGACGGTCAATGCCATGGTTCAAGACTTCCAGTAGCGTTCGTCAACAGCGTATATCTATCTCCTAATGATTTGTATAATTGTATAATAGGTATACTGCAAGTCATGTAGGTAGAAACTTCTTACTTTCGAAAATTAAATTGGACCCAGTGGGGCACTCACTATCGAGTATCTTGCAAATACATTTCAATCAGGGACGTAGCTACCACCGTACCAAGATACCCCGCCACAGCATACATTCATGTGTGTTGCTGGTCAACATCGCAACTCCGTCTCATTGTTCTGAGCTGCCAATCTGTGCCAGTTAGAACTAATTTGAAAGAAAAAATCCGCCAAATAACTTCTGATACAGGGCCCCTTTGGGACTAGCTACGCGATTGATTTCAATCAGAGTAAATAGAGCTATTGAAGACAATACGTAAGTGTTCTTGAGGATTCGGGTTAACGTGATCATTTACCGATGCTGACTCAGAACCAAAGCTAACTAACTGTAGTCGGTCTAGGTTGGCACTTGCTCCAATACCCCACATCTTTTCATATCGCATTACATTCAAAAACGTCTTGTGAACTCATTATGCCAGTCTTCTCTTCACTATTGTACAAAACCATGTGTATTTTAGGTCACGTGTGTGTACATTCACTGTTGGAAAAATTTGAAACAATTTTAATATGACTAATTATTATTATCATCTATGTAATTGTGTGGATTGGTACTTTATTTGACCTATATGCTGTAGAGCAAGTTATCACCCACGCATCCCGTGGCGAGACAATAAAGCATTATGTACTAGAGTTCCATGAAGCTCACACATAACGGATTTGGTACTATTTAACAAACGCGTATATATTATTTGGTACATTCAAATCGATTGGAGCTCATATGAATACAATGGAGATTCCTTATCAGACTCTCTTCGTTGTAACAGATTTCAACATTGAATTACCTGAACCGTTAACGATAATTCTTTAATTGTAATTGACTTTTAACAATATGTCTATCACGCTTTGTCTTTATTAATTATGGTACATTAAAATAATAATTAAGTTGGTAATTAAATTCTTGTTACAATAAAACTGATATAAACATGTACTTTGACAGCGGGCTATTAAAATTTTATTAGTGTTCTACGAAATGGAGAGTTAGTAATTAATGTTATTAATTGACAAAATATAAGCAAGCTCACATTGAAAGCTTTCACTGAACGCCCACCGCCAACCGCCGATAGCCGTCAGGGCCCGAGCCCACAAAATACAGGTTTTGTGTGTTAGAAAGAAAAGTTCGACGCGAATGCGACTAGCTCGCCGGTGCAACACCTAATTTATTATAAAATTAAGCTAATTAGTATCTGCTAACTGCAAATTGTTTCAGAATTTGATTGACACAGTAATGGCGAAAGTGAAAAGATGTCACGGTTAGTTATTTTGAGAGAGAAAGGCTCTTTTGGATACCTATGCTAAAAAGTAATGATGGTACGTATACGTACGTAATATGGCTTGAATTTAGATTATCGTCTAAACGAGACAGAATGCGTTAATTTATTCTGGTTTGTTTAGTTTTATATAATTAGCGAGGTTACATGACTACTTTTTTATTCTCAAGAATAATTATCATTTATTTTTTGTACGTTAAATATTAAAACTTGTGAAATGAATCTCCTTCCACTTTCCAGCAATCATCAAAACATAAGGAAATTAACTTAACCTGTAATTTTACGATTGGAATCGAAGGCGAACAGCTCTTGTCTTTGCTTGGGGAAATCGTCGTCGCAGACGTTTTAAATTAATTAACTTCTTTGCAATATTTACAGTAAATCTGACAATATAAAAATACCAATTTAAAATAATATGCAGTCGTGTAGACTACATAAACACTGCAACACCTGCAGCTTAGGCAGCTAGTGTGCAGTTGGTATGTAGTCCATTACGACTTGATTGATTCTGAACGGTTGCCCCTTTTTCAGGTACTGTCTGCCTACTGTACACCATACACCAAGCAAAAAGAAATATTGTTAGATCACAATATATTTTCTGAAAGATTACAAATGTTGCGATCTCTCAAGAAAACTAGATCAAAATACGTTCAGCACAATGGATAGCTAATTTCGCACATAGCGGGAACAGTGCTTATAATTATAAACAGTAGAGGTATAACAATACGGTCGCAATTACCGTTCTTCACTTGCACGCGCCGGATACTTTCTACGAGACCCGTCTGCCACAATGAACAATCACATTATTATACTTTTTGTGTATATTAGTAAAAGTAAACACCTTTGTTTCTTACACTGTCACATTCGTAGGAATCGAATCACTTTCCGATACATTACAGTAGAGAAGTTCGTTTCAGGCAATAAGCAGTAGAGAACGCCTGAAACGATTTACACACGTCTTTTGATACAAACACATGCATGAACCGATGCTGTACCGAGTTTGTAACGATGTAATGAAGACTTTTTTACTAATATTCATTTGAATCACCTATCATTAATCTACCTAACATGACCAAAATATCTAATAAGCTGACTATCTTCAATTTATATTATAACACTTCCCAAACCGAAACTTGCTCTACCTAATTAGGTAAGTTAAAAATATTAATAACTAGCTTTTACCCGCGGCTTCGCCCGCGTGGCATTAGGTACTTAAGGAATCGGGATAAAAGGTAGCCTATGTTCTTTTCCATGTCAAAGGCTATATGCATGTCAAATTTCATCCAAATCCGTTCAGCCGTTTTTGCGTAACAAGCATCCAAACATTCACACTTTCATAATTATAATATTAGTTAGGATAATTAGTCAGTGATTTAATTTTTAACCAACTTCATTTTATTTCTACTACGCTTTTATGTATCCTTAATAGTAGAGGATACGGTTAAGAACGACCTTCACCGGTTTGTTTATTGGATGAAACATATTTTATGATAAATTTAGTATATTAAATAGTATAATGCGGGTGGGTTGCCTGAGAAATTCCTGGCCAAACATTTTTTTTAATGCACCTGTTGTTTTAACGAATAAATTTAATACTAACCGAAAGTGTGGAGCCTTTAGAACATAAAAATGTTGGGTTGCCAGGTATAAACCGTTTTTTTTTAATGCACCGGTGTGTTTAACGAATAAATTTTATTTATTTAATATTTATTAGTATATTTTTTGTAATGTATGTATGTATTTGTGTTGTTATTTCATATTTGTATTTTTTTAATGTACACTGACAGCCCTATATCTTTCTCCTCTCTTTCAGTCCATCCAAAGGTTGTCTGTAAGAGATCGCACTGTGCGATAAGGCCGCCCATTGTACACTTTTTTTGAATAATGTTTGTCCTGTATCTTTTTTGTTCATGCGGTGTACAATAAAGAATATAATAAATAATAAATAAATAAATTTAATACTAACCGAAAGTGTGGAGCCTTTAAAACATAAAAATGTTGGGTTGCCTATTTGTTTCCTGGCATAATTATGGGTTGCCAGGTATAAACCGATTTTTTTTTAATGCACCGGTTTGTTTAACGAATAAATTTAATACTAACCGGAAGTGTGGAGCCTTTAGAACATAAAAATGTTGGGTTGCCTATTTGTTTCCTGGCATAATTATGGGTTGCCAGGTATAAACAGATTTTTTTTTTAATGCACCGGTGTGTTTTACGAATAAATTTAATACTAACCGAAAGTGTGGAGCCTTTAGAACATAAAAATGTTGGGTTGCCTATATGTTTCCTGCCATAATAATGGGTTGCCAGGTATAAACAGGTGTGTTTATTTTGATATACAACAAATTCTATATCAAAATAAATGCTGTTTCATTACGAATAAGATGTTATAGTGTCGTCTGCAAAAAAATTGGTATGAAAAACGGTTGTGCATTTTTCTTAAAAAAAAAAGTAAATTTTTAATTAATAATATATATAACGCGGTCAGACAGGAATTTCTTAGGCAACCCACCCGCGTTGTATTATTTAATACACTAAATTTATCATAAAATACGTTTCATCCATTAAACAATCCGGTGAAGGTCGTTTTTAATCGGATCTTAGACTATAAAGTACAGTGTACCATACCAACCCAATTAATTAGTCCTTTGGCTGCATTCGTTGGTATTTCTAGATGACTGCACAATAGAACCCTTCTTTCCCGGACGGACACGCACTGATGCAATTGCAAACAGGGGTTATCAAAGTCATTGCTTTTAGTATTATAATAGCCGTTGGGATATGGTTGGTTAAGGTCACATTTCCTGCCACCTACCCTCCAAAACCATGCAACAAAAAAAAAAAAAATGGTTGCCTGTAAAGTCGGTTTTACGGGCGAAGATTTTACGTGACAACGTCCATGCGCCGATTCAATGCGCCTAATTCTCTAGTGCTGCGCGCGCGGCAGACCGATCATAGTTGAGTGGGAGAGAGACGCAAGGCATTCGGCGGGCCTCTCTCTCGTTCGGTGACTCATCGTAACGTTACCGAGCGTTACACTTTTTCATAAGTGACTCCCAGCCGCAACCTAATTTAAGACGTTGTCACGTCAAAAACAGAAAGTACGGTTCACATTGTGAGGAGGTACCCAACACTGGAGCTCGTTTGGACTGTGCTCCCGCCTTATGCGGACTAATATATTTATTTAATTTAATAAAATCTTTTTTTTCTGAAATATTTAAACGTACGTATTCCAGAAAATGAATTTAAATACATAATTAGCTAAATAAGTAGGATGAACTAATTTATTATTGTGGTTTTAATATTTATTTCAAAAGTTTCACGACTTACGAAATGTTAGTTGATTTGCTTTGTTCTGCTACATAGACATTTCGATAGTCAGACGTTTCGTTACACAGACCATTTTAGCGATAACTATACATATAGACGTTTCGTGTAGTTCGATATTTTGTTACAGTAATAGATCATTTGCTAATTAGACGTTCTGCTATGTAGACGTTTCGGGTAGTTGGACCTTTGCTACGTTTTGATAAATGAGGCAACAATGTATCTGTATAATATCTGTAGACATCCAGCAGACTTACATCTTTCATCACTTCTTTCAAAGCCGTAGGTGGCATAAAAGGTCACCGAGATTATTTCAGTACACACCTTCCATTAATTATGGATCAACTACTAGCTGCTATTATTTCTGGTTTCATTTTAACAGAATAGCTTATTCCTACAAACGGACCATATCTATTTTTCAATGCAACGCACATGTCTATAAATGCACGACTATTAAAGTTAGAAGCTTCAGTACGCTCAAATAAGCGTTCATCGAGCGTGAATCAATTTATGAAAAGTCACTCATGTGAAGTGACTAGTGACCGTGGTGGGAATATTTATATAAAAAACACCCTTTTATCTCAAAATAAAATTAATTAGTCAGCTTCATAGAACACGAGTTAAAGCCTACACTCGCTTTCGTCTTCCAAAATGGCGATAGCAATAACGATGAGTAATGTATAGAGAGCTGCTTTAATTCACGCTGCTGCCTGTGCCCACGCACTCAGTACAACGCGCATCCACTCGGAACAATGCTTACTGGTTTACTTTCTCGATTGACTCATACAATTCATTGCATATGTCTACCACTACGAATTAGATAAATGAGCTCAATATCAATTTGCTAAGAGCACAGACCCATTCTGATAAATACCTACTCCAACTTTCAAAATTATGGTCGCCAGTCAAAATAAGCTTCCTAGACATATTATTGTAAAATGAAAAGGAAAGTTTAAAATCTAAAAATCTAGTGTAGGCGAACGGGTAGACATTAATCAAAACAACAAGTACTGAGGTGAACAACCGGGTTTATGTAGTGACAAATGAATTTTACGGAAAACATAAAACCACAATAAAGTTCGCGTTGGCCCTGAGAAGCGCAATGTCCTCGCAAAAACCTTTAATTCAACAATAGGTGCGTACTCGACAAAGAAATGACGAATTAACCGGGCCGGCTTCGTAAATTGCACATTAAAGCAAAAGTAAACATATCAAAGGACACTACATATTTATGAAAATGTTCGACGTTTTACAGCTTTAATATTACTTGAATTTGGACAGGACGGAAAATAAAAATTTATGGCTTCCGTGATGGGACCTTAGTCAACATCAGCTGAACGACCTTTATGTGAATAATGCCAGACACTCGGCCATTGTCTAAAGCGACATATGTTTAGGGAGGTACACGCATCGAGATACCTCACGTTCCGGGTGGTATGAACAAAGATAGTCGAAGGAGTCGCGTGTCAATGTTCTAAGAAATGCTGGCTTGCATGCAAGTGCACATATTGTAACATGCAGAGGGAGGGCTGCACGGGCCTGCGCGGGCGCACGAATGCACTAATGAACGCGTGTCGCGCCGCTGACCCCCGACCCACGCGGGTTCGACGGCCGGAGACGCGCCCCGCACCCCGCCTGCCCACTAGGCCCTTACTCTACCAGGACGACACCAGACAGCTTTATCACTTTTAATCATCACCGACTGCTTCTTGTTTACTCTACCAGTTTACTACCGGTACCGGCTAAACAATAAATGATTGATGTCAATAGTGTAGCGTTGCATTCATTGCTTGTATCCTATTCTTAGACTTTCAATAACAAGGGTAGGACCTCGTTACGTGTGTTTTACTTAATACCTGTATTTGAAATAATTTAAAAAAAAGTTATGAACACTTAAAGTTATAACACAACATAATTTTGTTTTTTTTTTTTATGTTACCTACTAAACATTTGATATGTTGTTGTGCAATTTTGTAGTTTTTTTTTAATATCTTGCCTCTTGTTTGTTTTTGTTAAGGTTACATAAGCTTCAATCCTCTTTCCAATTTGGGAAACGAATATTTAAGCTATGGCCTCAATAAAAAATTACAAGTAATATTATAATCTTATTCGATGATTAATAATCTGACTGTTGAATAGTAAACTGTAAGAAATAAATATCTATATTATTTTATTATTGCCTTTTTGTTTGATGAGCCTGTTTACCTGCTTTTTTTTCCTTTTGCTGCGTAACTACCGATTTGAATATTAATAATGATATTACACAACGCCGTCTAGTCCCTAGCTAAGCAAAGCTTGTGTTACGAGTCCTAGACAATTGATAAACATACTTATATATTTCTAAATACATACATGTTATAGATAAATTACACCCAGATTCAGCAAATGATCGTGCCCAACACACGAACATTTGTTCTGGGTGGGAATCGAACCCACGACCCGGACATTGCAGTCAGGAGCACTAACCACTAGACCAACAGGCCAGTCATAATGTTATATTACAATTAAATACTTCCACTTTGTTAGTTTCGATATAAATCCTACCGATTTCTTTTATTAATTGTTATTCATAACTTCAAAAAGTACAGAGGAACCAGAAATCTGACCCACCTGGCAGTAGAAGGTAGATAACATAAGACATCCTAAAAGTTAGACGAATTTGAACCTTCTGCAATAAGCAGAAGTTAAGTGGTATTCAATTCGGAGCTAATCTAAATGAGTAAAACGAGGTAGGTAAGTGGTCAAATATTATAGAATACTGATATGACAATTTGATTTAAGACGTAACGTTAACTTGTGAATACGGACCGTATGCCACGTAATGCACTTGTTAATTTCAACATTATTCCATAAGTCAACATAGTCTAATGGTAGTAACTGTAGACTTATATTGACGTGGTTGCCGGTACTAAGTTCAAATCAGTCACGCTACTTTTAGTAGGTTTGTGTTTAGAATACTGAATTGTTTTTTTTTTTAAATCAAATTAAAATTTATAAGTCTTAAATTAAATTAATTATTTAAATCAAAACTTTAATGAAAAACAACTAAATATTACTTATACAAATACTTTACTTTACAAAGAAATTTAAGTATTCGTCTGATAGATTTAATTTAAATAACTATGTATAAAGGTAAAACACATAAAAGAAGTGAAGATATTAAATTGCTTATGACAGAATAGAATTATTTGAAATACAATTTTGAACATGACAAAAACAGTTTATTTATTTCAATAGTGCCAGTGGCGGATTAACCACGTAGCAAAATTAGCAAATGCTACGGGCTAAAAATTGTTTACACGACGTCACTGCAATTAGTGTCGACTGGTTTTAGTGTTATTAGAACGGTTCATTTTTATTTCTCTACCCTAAACTAAGTAAACTAAGTAACATTTGAATACCAGTTTTATGATGAATATGCCTAATGGCATAATCATCATAAAACTGGTATCTGGGACTACCCACATATTACAAGTCAAGCGAAATTATTCCAAATATGTTTGAAGAATGTTCAATTTGGGGTTCATTTTATTTACTTGCAATACTTTCTTTCATTTCTATACAAACTGTCCATTTAAAAAGACATTTCCTGACTTACGTTATTAAAGAAAAGTAAAAAAAATGCCAACTAAAACACAAAAGCTGGAAAACAAAAAGTAAAAATCTTAACTTGAGATTTGAACCAGAAACATGTGCATCACAAGCCGCTGTTGGCACCATTGGACCAAGTGGACTCTTGTGGACACATTTGAAATTTAACGTTACTTGTAATGCTAGACGCAATATTCGTGCCCGTTTACAAACAGTTGATAAGAATCACGAAATTAGTTAAGCTTGTGTCTCATATTTTTTTATCAATCTACCCTCACACTCAGTTGTTGACGATAACGATGACGCATGTATCTATTTTCTGTCAAACTAAAAGTCAAGTTTATGGTTTGTGAGATTGCCTTGGTCGCCATTTAGCTGGGAAGCAACCAACGCCATCTAGTTACATTTTCGAAAACTTGAATTTTAACGTGCAAGGGAAATTAGACACTAGTGTACCCAGGCAATTTCACAGCTGTCTGTACCTACTCGAGGTATGTGAAAATGCTTTAAAAGATAGGTACTTCTGGATTTTTTGTCAGTTTTCGCGACTTAACAACTTTTTAAAGCAGGTACCTATAGTTATAAATAGTTCATAGATACGCTGAAAAAGGTGTAAAGCTCCGCACAGCACCATTGAAAAGGGAGGATTCTCTGACCAGACAAGTGTTGAATAGATGTCGCTAAAATAAAACGGAACAACAAATTGTTTTGTTGAATACGATTTCTCCAGCTTGCATTGGGTGGTTTTGTGGTACTGACTGGATGCATCAAACCGGTGTCTTACATGGGTGAAAAAAGGTGGTACGCGTTTTCCTATAATTGCCTCAAACGACAGAGTTGCCTCGGCGCACCTGCCAGCAATTACGCAAAAGCGGACATGTGTAGTTAAAACAACGAGATACCGGCACAACCCGTCATCCATGGAGTGAAACTAGTTGTGGTTTACTGCACCTTCAATCAACTAGTCTTCGTCAAGGAAAAACGCCTTTAATCATGTTCATCCAGCATGCCATTTTCAAACAATGATTTGCGAAATGTTATTAGACGTAGGCATCACTAGAGAATACTCTGTACGGAGTGCTGTACAAGAGCCTACATGTTTGGGATAAAGGTGGGGGGAGTGCCGCAATGGCGAGAGGTGCATAATTCGCGTCCGCAGGCACAGACAGTGGCCCTCGGGAGTCAACGTACTGTGGGGACCGGTTCACTAATCGATCCCGCACCGGCTGGCTCGCGCTCCTGTCCGCACCTAAACGCGACTAACGGCTCCTTCGCAACCAGCCACGACCAGGTATCGTGTCACGGTGCACTTTGTGCATTTCTTCAACGCACCAACTCGTGCGGCTAAGATAGAATAAATGTACTCATTGTACCAATCCACAGAGCGACCATGTTTTATACAATATGAATGCTATCGTGCTATAAAAAATATTATTGTATGGTTATTTAGTCATTGCATAAACAAATCTATCACGTAACCAATAAGTAGCCACGGATAGATTTTTGTGTGCCTGTTGGGTAATGACTATTCACCAGGCAGCATATTAAGTCATTATGTCATCACTCATCATAATGAGCGTTTAGCCGGCAATATGGTTGGCGGCGTCGTATGCGCAATTTTCTCCAAACCGATTGAAAAGAGCGTTAAACTCGAGTCTATCCGGGCCGATTTCCGCGGACGTGACAATGGTATCATTGTTCGTAAGTATTGACCGTTGCGACGACGACGCATCACTCCAGTTTTTGTGGTAGACTTTAACGAAAGGATATCTTTTTCACACTAATATAACGGGGCCTGATGTCCGTCCGTCATAACGAGCAAATAATGCCATGTCGATCGAATGTGTTATTACAAACATGGTCTTGGATAAATATAAAGTCGTAGCTATCGTAGGAATGATTTACAAACTATCCAAGTAGGGGCCCAAGATGAGTGATTTATAGGATTCTACGACTAATAAAACGACGCGATCGCTTTGCTGGCTCAAATATTGTTTATACTGATCTGTATTTATGACCGCGGTCTTTCATACGAATGATTTTACAACCACGCGCAGATATATAACAAGGTATTTTCTTATTAATCAATCGGTCGAACCGTTAATCAACTTCCAATTTGGCAACGTGTGTAATTCTAAAATTAGAAAAGTATGTTTCGGATGCCTGGTTTAATTTTACTCAGTCAAAGATACATTTTAGTGGCGTGATAAATCGTCGAGCTCTCACTAAACGGTCGTTGATTCCGTCACATGTGTTCGTACAATAGAGCCGACGACAGCGCCAGCCGGAATAAATGACCGTCTTCATGAAGACGTCCACACAAGCCGCAACGATGACGGTATATCTATATGTAGGTACAAGCATTATGTTGCAGTTGTATAAAGCGCCTTGATGTAATTATTAGTATGCGTTTTCGAACAGCGGCCCAGCGGTAACGGTCCTAACTTACAAATTGTAAGTTGTGAGTGAGTTCAAACCCAGCTAGACACATAACAGAACCTAAAATTCGACGACATGTGAACCCGGACTGGGATCGCGTGGTGGATTACGGCCCATTCCTTTTCCTAAAGCTCTCGACGTCAGCAGTGGAAACGTGATAAGGTTGCTTATTTTTTATAGGTTTTCTACGAGATTGTGGTTCATGGAAAAAAAAGTCTGAAAGTATTGACAGTGGATTTAAAAGTAAATGAAGGGAGGTGAAACCTTAGAGCAGATGCCTGCCAGGAACCGCAATTCGGACACCAAAATAACGAATATCTGACAATGTGGACTAAAAGTTGTCTTTGAATAAATAAATAATTGTTAATTAGTATCTGACGCCCCCTCTCACTACACCCAGAGCGAGAGAAATCATTTGATCTCACAAGAAAAGGGAGATGATACCCACATGAAAGCGATGAACATTTTAGACAATTTTATTGGGAGCAGAATGAGCCATGCAAAGCAGAAAGATACGTATCTTTCCTGGATGTCTTTGTTCAATTTTTCAACACATCGTCATCAACAAATCATTTATGTGCGTATGTATTGCTTTTGTTTACTAGGATAGAAGTCTTGGATCAACGCCAAAAACCAATTGACGAAATGACAAATAGATATGCGTATGAATTTCCGACGTAAAAGAATAGACGTATAGGCGCCGTGTCAGAGAAGACCCTGATAAAGCCCTCGCACAGCAAAGACGACGCAAGGCCGATGCGCGGTTCGGTGAGCTATTGTTAAATTAACAGGATATGATGAGATGCGACCTCGCCATCATAATCCAATACGTTAGCAAGGAAATAATTTTCTTTAATGAATATTACCTTGTGTTTGTGTCAAAAAAATGATGTGACAGCGTGCAAGTATCTTATTTTAAGGAAGTAGCAATAGTTTTTTTCCGCCACCGATTCAGACAATGATCATTAAGAGTTCGTGATCTTTGAGTTGAAGCGTGCAAAAAATGTACCGACCATAAAAGCATAGTAATATACGAGTGGCTAGGAAGTCAAAGGTGCGGGGAGTAACGAACGGGCAACAGGCAAGTGGCATAAATCCCCAATCGGATTATATCGGACGTGGCGATACGAGGCATAAATCGCAGCGGCGGGCGGCGGCGTTCCGCCTCGCGACATGGAAAGCGTTTCTTGGCCGAGATCTACGCAGATCACGCCAGATAAATCTCGCGCACCGCGTGCCGTACCGAGCCGGGTACGCGGAGAAATCAAAAATATTATAAATTGTTATATTCGAAGCTAATACGATACCTATTTATTGAACTCGTGATCACTTTTATCTAATTTAATACCCGTTTGATTGCTCAACGTAAACACGTGCACTACGTTAACATGAATAAGGAACTCGACACGGTTGGTCAGAGGTTACATTACTCGACCAATCACAGATTTTACTAGTGAGCTAATTACACTGTAAGTATCTATATGTTTTATACATATACGGTACGTTAGTATAATATTACGCATATTCGGCTTTGTCTTAACAAAATACAAACTACCGAACGGCAAGAATGCAGCACATTTAAAGCTCAGAGACCGGTTGTGGATAGTCGTATTAGCAGCTTGCAAAAAGCTCGGCGTGGGCCGCAGCTGCACCTACCTACTGCACTTCTAGTCTTACTGTGTCAAGAACAACGCCTCTCGCCCCCACCCCCCACCCCGCGCGCACAGCATTTGTCACCTGAATTATACACGAAACACCAGCTCTTGCGACAATTGGTGCTCGCCATGGACGCAATCGCCGGTCACTTCTTACGAGATGTTGCACTTTTCACTAAATAACAATGCCGTTTAGATGCTTCCTCATTTAGCAATCTCCTTACTGTTTCAAAAACAATAGCAATTCAGTTTTGATTTACGTTACAATAAGACAAAAAACCTTGTGGTAGGTACATTGATGTGCTGTTGCCATATATGCGCAATAGGGTTAGGAATTCCCAAACGAAATCAAAGAGATGACGTGGTTTCATTTAGTGACAACCAAAAATCATACATTATTTACTCACAGATAAAAATATAAAGATTACCGTTTTAGTAAGCGACCTTTCAGAGGTCCTTGGCATACAATCGTTGCGAAAGACAAGAAAATGAAAACATATCGACACGTACAGTCATGTAAGTACATCAGCATTATTGTATGCAGCGAATAAAAAATATAGTGTGACGCTTATTCAACAGGTTGTGATTATTGGATGCATATGAAGGTGCTGATTGCTATAAATTACAGTTTGGCATTAGCCGTAGTATCCTTGAGTCAGAGTCGGGCGTGCGATTAAAGAAATAATTTTCACAACACGTACACGCGCAATTTGCCGACAAACCAGCAATTACTGTCGCCGGCCCTTTGTGCAAAATATCAATTTATAGTCCTTCGTGTTCAATTCGTTATTATGTTAAGCTCTGAAATCCGGAACACTTGGCCCGGGTTCACCGGCCTCTTGGACAAATGTAACTTGTAAGTGCAATGTCTGTAACATTAACTCAATTTACCTTTTAACCATACCTATAAATTCGTAACAATGGGCAGTTCAATATTCTATGTTTGTAAACTGCAATCGCGATGTAAGTAAACATTTAACAATGTCTTGCTGGAGTGTATCATATTTTTATTCATCATCCCTTCAGGATTAACACTTTCACAATTTAATATGCTCATACCTATGTAGGTATACCGTGGGGATTTATTTCATAAATAAAAGGAACTTGAGTAAATATTGCTTTTGCTACTAATAAGGTTTTAAATTAACAAATTTTTTTACAAGGTTTATGAAACAGTTTGAAAGTGCATCCAGGTGTATTTAGCCTGGAATTCAAGTTACTTCACCACTGGAACTTAGTATTAAGATTGGCAATGAGAACGTTTAATACACTGGTCGGTTCCAAAATGCATAAAAAAACAACACGCTACCAGAATGTAAAAACAGAACTGGAATCCGGCGCAATGCTTGCAGCGCTCAGAACTGCCAGCATTTACAATTTTATATGAATTCAATCAATCGTACAATGAAGACATTTTACAGACATTCTTTTCATGTTTGTTCATCACTTCGCCTTTACAATTTGGTAGCCAACTGGACAGTTATACTTCACCCGAAATATTTCACCAGTGGAAGGTTGTTTAGTCCAGATATCTAACTACTTATCATAAATACTTATAAGAAAGGAGAAACTGACTAATTGACATATCAACTATCAACGCATAGCCGAAATTACTGAGAATAGGAGCGTGAAATTTTGTTCAAGGTCTCCTTATATGACGCAGGCGAGCACAAAGAGGATTTTCCAAAATTCACCCTCTTAGGCACGCCATAATTATGCCGGTAAGTCCCTCCTTTGAGTCGTGACTGGAAAGACCTCACGACGTCTTCACCTTCAGCATGACGCAGGTTTTCACCGAACACGGTCAGTTCGGGAAGTTCCTGTACCGGATTCGTGCGGAAGTGACGCCCGGGTGTCACCACTGTAATCGGCGGCAGCGATCTTTCGCGCCGGGCCTTGGTACAGGCCACGGTCCGAAGCGAGGAGTAGCAGCGGTCGTCTCCTTCAGCGAAGCAGTAATGCTAGAAAAGGACGAAGCCGCACGCGTGAGGCTTCACGCACCAGCCGCTGCCGGGATTCCGATCCCGATTTCCGGTCACCGTAGGCGCCAGCTTGCGGACGGCGAGCAATGGGTAGCTCACCGTCCGACCGTCCGGTAACCGTCCAAACCGAGCCCAAGACGTCGACGGCTCGTATTGTTCCACGCGTACCTCAAGGAGTTGTCAGCAAACCGTAGGGGCCCAACAGGGTCGAAGCCCAGTGGGGCCAAGGATCTGTTTCTGTAAGGAAGGCCCCGGTACGAAAGGCAACGAAGGAACAGGAGTGGGTTTTTAGACAGTAAAAGTCTAACACTATCTCGTGCTCCGCCCAACAGCGGGAGATGTCACTGGCTGTTTTTTCCACCTAAAGAAAAAAAACTCCTAAAGTGATTAAACGGGGTTCTAAAGTTTGTATTGAGAGAGAAACCTACTTTCATGCGGGTGAAGCCGCTGGCAGAAGCTAGTTATAAATAAAGAGCGTTATTTAATAAGTGCATACAAAATATTTTGGAGAAATCCTTAATAAAAACGAATAAGAAGAAATTCGCACGTAAATCTTGGTCAATAGGGTAAACGAAACGAATGTCAATGTTAGCGTGACCAAATGAAGAAAAGAGGAAAATAAAAGTCAAGTGCGTTCCCACGAAACGCCACACATGGAAGGCCGTTACGTTAATCAGACACGTGTGACAGCAGCACCATAGGTTGCGCTGCCAATTTGTACAACAAGAACCATATAATTAATCATGCAGTAATTGATTGGCACCTCATGACGAGCGCCAACAAAAAGAAGCCGCCAAACTCGATATTGCACATAATACGCAGTCCATTTTTTATGGTAACTCGGTAAAATTACTTATTTATTGTTGTTAAGCCACGTCTCCATAAATTTCGGAACGGTCTTGCGTCAGTCGCTTCGGATGATCTCTGTACACATAAAGAAACAAGATTGCAATGGAGAGATAATTTCTTATTTATGCTGACAACAAGAACAAAGACATGGCTGTTCGCAAATAATTTTATTTTAACTGAACAATATGAAAGTGATCTTTTATCGTTTAAAATGTATTCATAATCCAGTTCTTCGACCTAGAACCTCAAGTAGCTCGGCAGTTCAATATGATGATAATGTTTTAAATATTTTACCTATTTTTAATCGATTACAATAAAAGAGGTTCTCAATTACATTGTATTACTTTTTGTGTTTGTTACCTCAGAACCGTTTTTAAATAACCGAGTTCTTAAGACACTTTCCGATTGGTTCCATTTTCATCAACAAGTCAAGCATTTGCATTTAGAGTATCAATTGGAACTAATGAAGAAGACCACAGATGGCCTGAACTTCTCAACTCCTAGACCATTCAAAGGTGCTCGTACATGTTTTAATTGAAACAAATGCTTAGTTTGATAGATACACAATCACGAACGGCAATAAGATAAATCTCGATTAAGATAACGAGACTAGAACGAAGCCGATTTAAATAAATGGTATAGCGAACCTGATTCAGGTAAAATCAAACAAGCCAAATATCATTGAAGTTAGTTTTATAGTCGTTCGATCGAAGTCCTATCCAAAAGCGGTATTCACGATCTATCGACTTATTTATTCTACCCGGATAATGTAATACAGATTTTTTTTTTAAATCGACGAATATCAAACGACTTTAAAATCGTTGTCGTACAAACTCGATTGAAGGATGTGAATACGAAAATGGTCTAAACGACTATATCGCTACGATATCGTTACGGTTTTCACTACGTGAATCGGGCTACCTACTGATCTGAAGACAGAGCTCGAAGGTGGCACCGGAGTTCCGTAATAAAACAGTGTTTCCTTGCAGTGTTTGCTTATTGGATTTGTCATGAGATGTTCTCGGGAAATAAATTGTTGTTATGGTGATATTCTAAATATGTATATATTTATTTATTCATAGGAGAAACAACAGCTATAACAAACAAAAGGATAACAGCAGTATAAGAGACATTGAGCCAATTACAATATCGTACAATGGAACTTTCACACCATTTAGATTTAACTGTGAGAATGCGAAAAATAAAACACCTTTTACAAAAAAAAAAAAAACGCGGCCGATATCCAAAATAAAATTTGACAGTTACTTTGCAAAAATATTTTTGTCGTGATACTCATCAAGATTCACGTGAGCACTATTACAGATTCACAAAGGAAAATTGCACGAGATCGGAGATAGCAAATAGAATTACATAAGCGCGGGGTCCCGTAAGGAGCAGTAGTGGTTGGGAGCGGGGTCGAATTATTCACCTGGCACGACTCCCCACAATATGACTTATGCCCCGACAGCGGGCCCTAATCTGCAGATACCGTACACTAACCCGTACCTTGAGACACCGTTAGGTTCGCTCAATACAATCTTATAATACATTCGAATACACGTATCCTTACGGTGTTTCCTTTGCACATAGGTAAGAGGCAGAATTCTAAACCCACCTAATACACAATACAGACCTACACCTTCCAAATCTATCGGCACGAAATTGTGACGGTTTCGAAACAGTATAATTGCTGCATGTTTGTGCATCGTCAAGGATTATATAGATAGTTGTAATAGAAGGGATATACATTTTGATTTATCGACTTCTGTGTGGCAAATACTAATATTATAATTGTGGAAGTAACGCCTTCACGGTTAAACTACTAGACCGATTTTTATGAAATTTAGTATGGATGAAGGAAGAACTGGAAAATTTCAAGGATGGACATCGGTTACTTTTTATCGGTCTTCACCTTTACGTCCGAAATCAAAATTCACGAGGGCGATAAACCGCGGTCAGAACCACAGAACAGATTGGCAGAACAGCAGGCGTGCCACAAAGTAGGGCAATGCTCATAGTTCAACTACCAATAGCAAACTTGCGATCGAAGTGTACGTGGTCTGTTAGTTGCGTAATGCGCGTTCGTATATGTTTATTGCCTGTAGTGGAGTTAAAGGGTGTGAGACAAGAGGCGACACTCGTTGTAGTACAAATCGAAAAGTATTTTTTCTAACTTCTTTCATCTTTTCTGTGGGCAGAATATAGTAAATAATAACTTACGTGTCAGGATATCTTGTAAGTAATATTTAAGCTGGTTATGTGTATGCCAGTAAACGGTATATAACAGTTCAGTTTCCTGCTATCTATCTCACGATATTGCTAGCTCTAGCGATGGACCAGATTGGAAACAGGTAATGATAGAGAGTTAGGCGTAATGACCGAACAAGTGACACGAGTCCATACCACTCTGTAATAAGTTAAGCTTCGATCTTGCTAAATCTGTTACGTAGACTTGGTAGCAGGATTTGTTGGAGTTAATGCAGCTTGTTGCTTAGTTTATTCTATTCTTGTTCAGTAAAACAAGATGTTACCATTAGCCTGATATAGATCACTATACTTGTTCGCGTTGAGATTAGAAATTTAACGAAACCTTTTTTACTGTCTGTTCAACCGATTTTAACTTCTATTTCGTAGGCATAATTTGCTGTTGGATTGCAGTTGAAATGCAGCCCGTCTTTTTAGACCCTTAGTGCTCGCCTTCGTTATAAAAAGAAACCTACTTCAAAATGTCACGCTCCTATTCCCAGTAGTTTCAGCTGTGCCGTTGATATGTCAGTCAGTCAGATTTTACCATTTATACATATACAATAGATTTAAAGATTGAATGAAATTCATATTTTGACTCTTAAGTAACTGTGGTAGATTAGTATTTACATCATTTTTTTTTTAATTTGGAATTCAACAAACAAGTTCTTTAAGATTTAAGTTTCAAAATTGGCACTGACTTTTCATCATTCAAGCCACCCGCAAAAAGTGGGTTAGATAAACAGAAAATACATGTAGTAAAGCAAGTACTTTTTTATAAGTCTAAATAATTTACCAGAAACTGCTGTAAATAAAAAATATAACATTGTGAAGGCATAAGGAAATAGTAGTAGCAAAAAGTACTTAGCAGTAGTATATTATTTAGTACACTTAATTCCAAACTGACTGCGCATTATACCCATAAGGAAAACGTACAATGAGCATTAACTCAATTAATAAGTTTTCTTTCAGTGGTTATCCTTATACAATACTGAAAAACAGGAATACCTGGAATAATGCAGGTTACATGGACAATAAGATAACACTGTTGTTGCATTATTTTAATATTATCATTTTGTTATTAAAACTCTGGAAACCCCAACTAAAAACTTTAATGTTTTAACTGACGAATTCTAATAGGTAGTTTTACCACGCCATTACAAATTATGAAACTGTTAACGCCACCTAGCGGCGAGTAGCGAACAACTGTAGAACCCAAGGCAAGCTGAATGCTAACTGAAACTACGCTTGGCCAACAGATGTCGCCACTTTTACAGATTAAAATTAGCTCCGTCACATAGGTTAAAATTTTTAAATAAAGCATTTTAAAATAATCGTTGACAACAGACTTATGCAGTTTATAATAATAATTAATGAATAAGATTAGTGGTTTGTAATCCGAACCCTATTGGGTTGTGAAGATAACGCTCGGTAAAGATCTAAACCCCTGTTTATAGATAAATTTATTTTTTATCAGGTTATCTGACACATCACATCATTTAGCGAATGCAGAATATCGATTTTTAGTTACGTATATACTTTGCAACATGGTAAATAGCAGTAGGTATGCTGAATACGGAAAGATATCAGATATGTCAAATTGACTCTTTATTTTTATTTTATGAACTGTTTGACCGAACAGTCCATACTAATTTATAAATGTGAAAGTAACTCGGTGTTGTTTGTGTCTGTTACGCTTTCTCAATCGAAATATAGAACTGATTTTGATCAAATTTGGTACGGATTAAGCTTGAACCCCAAGGAAAAACAGAGGCGACTTTTTATTTGACTTCGACTTTACGTTCGAAATAACCCTAAAATTCACGTGGACGAAGTCGAGCTTAAAAGCTAAGCTAGAATTGAAATAAATCATCTATATTCATGAGCGGGTGTATATTTATGATATTTTGACGTAAAAAAAAACTGCTCACAATAGTGTGCAATATATAT
The DNA here is from genome assembly GCA_929112965.1 of Mythimna albipuncta. Taxonomy (NCBI): domain Eukaryota; kingdom Metazoa; phylum Arthropoda; class Insecta; order Lepidoptera; family Noctuidae; genus Mythimna; species Mythimna albipuncta. Next base: position 6,470,852 of record OV815969.1, on the reverse strand, counting down.
TTTAATTCTTGGTAAGTTTGTTGCACAAAAAGCTCGATTATTTTCTTAGTTTTTTTTTCGTGGACAATAATCGACGCCTATAAAATGACTAGTATCCTACCCCGGCTTCGCATCATATGCTTCCTGCCCTTGTCCCATGTTACTTGGGGTCACCCTAACACGTTTTCTTCCAAACCTAAGCACCTCTAGTATTTTGAAAGGGAAATAAAGGAATTACTGGTTCCCAAGCTTTATTATTTGAGTAGTGGAGCTGTAACAACACGTACCCCTGACATCCCAAGAATTTAAATAGGTATAAATACGGGAAAAATGGAAAGGTTACTTATTTTCGAGATTTACAGACTACTTTATGAAGAATTTCTTATTTACATTCTTAGATACATAACCAATAAATAAAACGCTCAAAATTTTAATAATCTACGCGGACTTTTAATAATCTTAGTGTTCAACCGAATGGCGCGTAATTACGCGCGTTCGCTTGGGGTTTAAAGGGTTAGTTTATCTATTGAAGTCTCTATTGATTATAATTATATCTATTGAACATCCATTCAGGATACTGAAGTAAATACAAAGGGTACATTACTTTTTTTTTTTTCAAATGATTGTCTACATGTCAATTACCATACATAAACTATGTAGGTAAGTTATGTCGTGTATGTGAGCAATTACGAAATATATGCTGCAAAAAATAGGTTCTCTGTTTCCGTGTAATTTATCTATACTAGTAGGTATTACAAAGAGGAAACATTTGTATTTTTGTTTGTAATGAATAAACTCAAAAATAGATTTTAAATTCTTTCACCAGTGGAATGCTACTTTATCACTGAGTGACATAGACGTATATTTTTTACTCTCATACAGGCGAAGCCAATGGCTGAATCCAGACCCAATTTAAATGATCATTAGTCCAGTTAAAAACAATCGACACTAAGACTGCTTGTTCATATTACATTATATTTTTTTTATACGAGTATTATTGACTAGCTAATGAAATTAACACGAGGAAGTTAAGTTATTATTTATTTAAAAGAATCTCGAGTTTTCTTAATAGCTCTTTTTTATGTGCACATTCTAACAATCCAGTTTTGTTTTTTGAATAAAGAATCTTTGAGGTGTTTTTTTTTATTCTATATTAGCTTTTGCCCGCGGCTTCGCTCCCGGCTGTCTACCATGCTTACCATTATTTATATAGATTAAAACCCACGAGGAACATGCGAAAAAAAAATTGCTGACTTGGTCGAGCCATTCACGAGTTTTGCGCTTAGAAATTCATTTTTATTTATTTAGATGAAAAGGATATAATTTTGGAAGTGTGGATTATTATGAATGAAGGATTGAATTCGACCATGACTACTATACATAGATAAGTCAGATTAGAAAAACCCACAAAGCGAAGATGGCGGCTTGAACTCGATTCCTTAATGATCTGACCTGCATTTGCAGAATAAAGAATGTGGTTGCAGAGGGGTTTTTGAGTAGCAGTAGATCACGAGTTGGTTAGATTATTGGTTTAGCTATGATGATAGAGGGTGAGATTACTAATCGAATTTCTCTGTTGCCAATTTATAATTAGGTACTTTGATAAAATTTTACTGTTTTTCGATAATTCTCGAACATAGTAAAATTAAGTTAGACAATTCATCATCTTTTAGACGAAAGCGCAAGCCTTTCCACGTCCTGTGCGCCTCACATCCATCGGTTTCCCGTAAACTTGTGGGAGGATTTCCAACGCTGCGTCTTTCGGTCCCCTATCTGTTCTGCGAGCAAAGTCCTTCCCACTGTCACTTAAGTTCGATTCTTCGAGCTATGTCGGTAATCCTGCTTATATAATTAGTACTGATTCGAACACGCAAGGAAACTCCGAGTGTATCTCTCCCCATTGCCCTTTGGGTGGCCTTGTAATGGGATCCATTGTAAGCAACCAAGTTCCAGTGCCTTATATCATCATCATGTGTTTGATAAGGTAGCCTGATGGCTCAATTGAAAAAAAAAAAAAAATGATTTGTAGTTTTTTTTTTTGTTTAAGAAATGATGAATAAAAAGGTGCAATATTTGAATAAATAACTCCAGAAATATCTACAAGCAACTAAACGATCAACAAGGCCACAGCTGGTTGCCAACATTATATTCTAGTGTACAACATAGTCGTGTTATATTAGTTTGATTTTATTATGTGGAAAATGTCTACATTTTTAATACAGTAATAAAAAATTGATTGACTTGTCTTTGGATAAGTCATGTAGGTACACTATTAGAATATTTATAACATATTGATTCTATTATCAGAAGGTTAATATTGTACTAAAACAAATGTAGCATAGGATAGTTGGCCTTATAATGTTTACACTGTTGGGACTCAAGCCTCTCTAGGAGAGGGATTTTGCCGTAATTCATCACGCGGGCCCAGTGCGGTTTGGTGGATTTCACGTCTTTGAATTTTTGATTCTAGGACATGCCGGTTTCCGCACGATGTTTTCCCTCACCGTTTTGAGAGCAGTAGTGATAAAATAAATTATAAAGTAACACGCCTAGCTGGGTTTGAACCCGCGACCTACAACTCGTAAGTCGGAGCCCTTTCGGCCACCGCTGATTAACAAAATAAATGTAAGTTTAGAATTTAAATCTATTTATAAAAAAAAAAAAAAACATTTTTCCTTTGGTCACGTCACAGTGTGAACAGCTGGACCAACTTAGTTAATTCTTTTTTTGTTGTTTATTATTGACAGCCTCACAGGAGGTTCTTTAGAATTAAAACATTAACCCGTAGTTCCGAATTACGTCAAAAACAATTATATCGCGAATTCGACCAAAATTTATAGTCACAAAATATAAGGACCATTGAGTTTACTATTTGTGCCGTTTCCGTGTTGGTCGGATTCGTGATAATCGCTTTTGACACTTTTGGCAATTCAGAACGCGTGGTAGGTACGAGAGTTGGTTGCACATAAAATTAGAAAACCTCATACCTACTATGACGTGCGTTTAACTGGACAACGTCTGTCGGGTCAGCTAGTATAGGTACTACAAAAACGTGATTCAAGTCATAACAAATGACTTATTGTTTAAGTATTTTGATTTAATAAATCATACCAAAGCTTCATGTGCCATCAATTAATTACTAGTAAATAAATAAATTCAACTGACCTTTCTCTATCACCTCCCCGGCTGCGACTCCGCTTTCTGTAGGACCCTTCAGTGGACCCGTCGTCAAGACGGCGGCGCTTTGCCTCGTATGACCGGGACCGCGACCTGGAGTGCGACGAGTAGTGCTTCCTACGAGTGCGCGGCATCTGGAAACAGGACACACACCATTATATGTGTTCCACCATACCGAGGAGAGAACCAACTTGTGAAACATCACCAGTATGACAGTTATATTATGTAAAAGTTAGTTTTTTAAATAATGTGTCGGTTACATGTTACAGGATCTGAAATTTGTGATGTATGTGGCTCGGTCTGCTCATACTAGTTCTGTCTAGTGAACAACATGCTTCCTCCTCTTCATATACAACCAATTATTCCAGAGAAGCAGAAATATTACCATTTCTAGCATATTAGAATAAATTATGTTCATAGGCAGTGCAGCAATTATTAGGTAACAAGCTGTGGACTGTCAAGCCAAAAATGTTAACATTACTGGTAGCTGGAATAACTATTTGGTGCTTGTACCATAAGCATGGCAGTTGCTGTTTGCTGTGTAAGCAGAGACTATTTGTTGCTAATCAATTAGTAATTAGCAACAACATAATAAGTATATACATTGCACACTTATACATATAGGTAGGTACTTAATACTTCATTCTACATAACATTCAGAAGTTTATATTATATTCAAAGGAAAAATTAATTGTAGTTAGGTAAATGTTTAGTTTTTATTAGCAAGCCTAAAAGGCTGATATGATTACTAAAAATGTTTTGTAATAATGTCCATTGGTTTACTTTCCTATAAGATTGACCATACTTATTTTCATTATAAATTTGTTTTACAACAGTCCATCAGAGTCTGTATGAAATATTCTTGTCTTTACTTATTTAAGCTTGATCCACACTACTGGTACTATGATAATGATATTAATATATAATTATGATTAAGTAAAATATGAGCATGGTAATTTTAATATGGCAGATTAAATGGGTGTAAAATGTTTAAGTTTCTTTTTTTTTGATATACCAAAATTGAAGTTACTTAAATATGATCATTAAAATGATAAGTGATTCAATTGAATACCTATTGGACCAATGAATATTTATTAGATGTGATAAGAGTGATTATTGGTAGTACACATTGATTTAAAACAATCAGTAAAAAGCATCTAGCATGAAAGAATAGTGCTTAGGATGGATTATGACATAGAAGTTACTATCATATCTATATATTGCACTAAAAAAATTCTTTCATAGCAGATCCTTGATAAGTCTCACTTACTATTGCATCAAGCCATTCCATTTAATAAACAAACATGCTGAACAATGTGTGTCTGTCAAAAATAACATAATTCATATTATTTTTGGCAGTCACACTTTAGGAAAGTACTTTTGTACTTCCACTTACCATAACACAGATACCAAATACTCGTATCCGAGCGGTTTAAGCTGAAAAACATAAACTTTTTTAACCATTGACAGTAAGTCAAGGTGCGTAGTGGAAATTTATAACTTCACACTGGCATGCACTTTGAATAATAAGCAATTGTTGTAGAAAAGATGATATTGAGTTCTAAAATAAAGCTCTCTAATATAGTAGAGTACTGCCAGAGCCGATGGTTTCTTAAAGCCTCAGTTGTCGCATTAGTCAATAGATTTCAAACAGCCCAAATTGAGTCTAAAAGGGGCGAGCAAAGCAGTATGTCAATTTAATGGAGGACAATTTTATAGGTATGAACCCTACTAATCCTATCCTAACAATATTGTAAATGTGAAAGTGTGAGGATGAATGTATGGATGAATGTTTGTTACTCTCACACAAAAACTACTGTATGGATTTAGATGAAACTTTACAATATTGTAGCTTATAATTATGTTTAATTAATAGATAGGCCATTGAATGCGCGCGAAGCCGCTGCCAAGAGCTGGTAATAACATCATACTGCTATCCCTAGTTCAAGTATGAAGTACTATTTTATAGTAAAAAATAGTAAATGCTTTGTTGAGCTAAAAATCTAAAGGCAGAATATTTATGCACACCTTTACCTAATAGAAATATTATGCACATAAAACAAATCACAATAATTTAGTACATATTTTGGTATTGATTATGGCCTTGAAATAAAGTCATCAATTTCTACAACATTATCAAGGATATCAATTAGTTCTAGGTTTATTTATAACTAGCTAAACTGATGCTCGACTCCAGAATACCACTTGGCCAATAGTACCGCAGCTGCGACGCCTGCAACTAGGTACTTTATCACGTATCTATCGACTATCGTGTCAGTTATAACTTTACGCAAAACGGTGCCCAGTGCCCAAAATTATGGAAATTGCAACCTATGCACATATCACTACAAGACTGTGTGTACGAAAGAATAATTCAAAAAAACTAACTTGCCCATGTAGACATTACAATATATGTCACAAGTTATTTACATTTTACATGCTGGCGCCATGTTGGTTTCTCTACGACTCCGCTGGAGCCCTAAGTACGCGTTGATAATAAATCACATACATTTTAACTTACCCTCAGTTCACGTAAATATTTCAATTTACACCAAAGTAGTTGAGTGAAATTAGTTAGACAATTCCAAGTTCGCGATGCAGAACCTTGAAGTATGCTTCTTCGCAATAAAGGCCCGAACATCGATCCGAATCCAAGACAGATGCTTGTTGGTTGGTTGAACGCAACGCGATGGCGTAAAATCGTAACTCAAGTTTCTCTTCCGTATCAAGAAAAATATTTAAGTACTCTATCAACCACATGGAGTTTAATAATATGATATATTAAAAAATAAAACATATTCATCTAAATAATTATTTTAAACATAGCTTTTAAGAAAATATTTATAATAAAAGATCAAAAAAGTTTTCATTTTAAAAGGAAGTTGTCGCAACACTCCCGCCATCTAGCGTTGTTTTTTAAAATCATGTAATAAAGAAGTAAGTCCTACCAACCTAACAAACTTTATGATGCGTTCGTATTTTGTTATTGTAAGTTGATTTAATTTTGTTCCGTTCATAACTTTATTTTAAATTTATTAAAAATTATATTAAGGCTTATAGTCCCTTGAACCATCTGGCCAAATTTATGTGGACGCACCTCTCGCACTCATCTAGGCGGCAGTACGCAAATCTGTGCATTTATTTGTGGCCAGCAGCGCCCGGAAAGTGCTTTAAATCCATTTTCTTTGCGAAATATTGATTGATTTACATATGCAATGTTCACTTTGAAGAATATTTAACCACCAATTTTTATGTGTAAAAATGTTTCTAAAGATCCAAGCCGTTTCGAAGGAGTAGGGAAAAGCTGCGAAAAGTTGCAAAATTGCTAAATATTTATTTGAGACAAAAGTAGTAATAGCACGAAAAAATCAAATGTTGATAATGTTGTTCATGAATCTATAATAAACATATATTTTATTCAAACCTATTAACCTGGCCGTTACCGACGAGTAGGCTTCAGAAAGTCACTGTTTTATGGCACTTTTCGGGTGCTTGGGCCTTAAGCGGCACGTCCAATTCCACAATTGCAACTTATGTCCGCCTAAAAGAAAGTTTTTGGCGCGAAAGATGCGCTCCTTCGTCATTATTTTCTTTACATACCACCTTTCTTTGTCGTAAAATGCTTAATGTAGATTAGTATTTACTTTCTAGCCTATTTATTTTTGTGCCATTTATGCACAATTTTAATATTTTTGGATTGGTTACTGCCAGTTCTAACTAGGAACTTTTTGTTGCAGTCAGAAAGGTGCAGTCTGGTGACTGAGCCTTTGTCAGAAAGGCAAACAGGGGACCATAGTTTTCTTTTATGTTTACCCATCTCTATTTATTTTACGAGGAAAAGGAGTTGAAAATGTGATCAATAGAATAGTGATCACTGTGGTTACAAAGTAGAGTAACAAGTTAGCAGACAAGTTATATTTACAGCGACTCACTAAAGCTTCAACGTTCGAAGCACAGATGTCTCTGATTGGCAGTGTATTCATAATTACCGTTTCATGAAATAACATTTATATACTTTTTACAAAACCGCCTTTTTGTTCCTAGGAAAAGTTATTCGAAAATTGAGCGAATGATATTGAACAGTATTTAATAATAAGTTTAATAATTGGTCGTCCCTTTTTCTAATATTTTCAACGGGGAATCTTAGCACATGAGAAAAGAGACCTATGCTCAGCATTGGGGAGAACAAGGCTGCTAATGTTTATGATAGGTAATTTGTTGACTGATGAAGTCAAACTGTCGCAGCAGGTTTTAATCATCGTCCACACATCGACTTTCACTGCTAAGCTGCTAAGTAGATATACATATAGGCTTTCTTTTCTTGTGTCTCATTTTTCCTCAATCTCCACATTTATATCAGCACCTATCTCAAAAATATGATGTGTGGTATGGTAGTTCGTTGATTATGATTCTGACTGTCAACTATGGTTGCCACCCGTACTTATTAAATTAGAGATATTATTAGCACTACATTATAGTAAATTACAATTTATAATATACAAATAATATAGGTAGGTTCTTAAACAAATAATATTTTAAGTACGCCAAATAATAGTTATTCAAACATTGAGAAATATTATTTTAGGAGAATCCCGAACAAGGTCAAAAAAAACAACAGGCTTTGTCCAGATTCTACTTGGTACAGAACAGTTGTCATCACGGATCTTGAGCGCTTGGCGTCAGCGTGGGGATCGCTTTGTGCATTCCATACATTGGCGAGCCAATCGTCTTCGTTGTTAGATACATGCAGCAATGCAGGGAACGAGTTAGGAGTGACGTCTAAGACGCGTCGGCGCGGCGAGCCAACCACTGACACTCCCCGCCCCCGCGTCTCACTTCGCACCACTAAAGAGACATCCGCTCAAGATCCGTGATGGCAACTGTACTCATATTATCTATTTTTGCAATGAGTTTTGAAAAATACCTATATTTAGTTTACCTAGAAATAAGGTAAACACTTCTACTGACTACTGCCAACATTCATTAGATAGGTACGAAATAATAAAATGGCTTAGGTGAGCCAAATCAACAACAAAAAATATTTCTTCGATACACTTACTCGAAAACCCACTTCTGGTTTGCTGTAATCTGCACTAGTGCGGAAAAATTTTGGCGGTCGCACCCCCGGGTCCGTCACAATTTTATTCAGGCTGGACGCTGCGAAACTCCTACGAGTCGCTGTTGAACCCCCGTATATTTATTTCTTCGTAATTGTTTTGAAAACGTCGGCTCGCAGTGATGAAGTTTCTCTATTTGTGTAAAAATATCGTCTTCTGTTACTAGCATTTTTCTTTATAGTTCTTCTGTATGTGTGTTTGTCTCCTAACTCCTCCTACGCGGGCTTGCGGACGGCGAGCAATGAGTAGCTCGCTGTCCGACCGTCCGGTAACTGTCCGGACCGAGGCCAAGTCGTCAACGGCGCGCACTGTTCCCGCACGCCTCAAGGATTTGTCAGCAACAGCTGGGGCCCAGCTGGGTCGAAGCCTACCGGGGCCAGGGTTTGTTTCAAGAGATAGGTCAGCCCCGGTATAAGGGCACGAAGCGAAGTAACGGAGTGGGTTTTTAGTCAGTAAGAGTCTGACACTATATCTCGCTCCGCCCAAGAGCGGGAGTTGTCATTAGATGATTTTCCCACCATAAAAAAAAAACCTAACTCCTCCTAAACGATATGACCAAGTTGGACAAAATATTGTGTGTACTTACCTAACATGTATGGGTCTCTGGATGGTTTTAAAATACAATTGAACTCTAGGTAGGTAGCGCTGCAATCGGTTTCACAATTTTTATTGTGACGAAAAGCCAGATTTCGGACATGACAACGTCTGGTAAGATCGCTAGTATTCTAGTATTACATTATAAATAAATTAGTTCTCGTCATTAACAGGTATGAGTTTTTTTTGCACGATTTCAGGGTTCATTCTAATGCTCGCCATACACGCTATCACGCTAGGGTTATACCTGACAGGTTTGTCTGTACAGTTGAGTTATACAGGTAAGCTGGAGCGTGTATGTTGCATAACTGTGCAGGTTTCATAACAAGCTCACCTGACAGATATAACTATATAATATATTATTCCACAACTATCACACAACGCCGTCTAGTCCCAAGCTAAGCAGAGCTTGTGTTATGGGTACTAGACAACTGATAAACATACTTATATATTTCTAAATACATACATATTATAGATAAATTACACCCAGACACAGAACAAATGAATATGCTCATCACACAAACATTATTTTGTCCTGGGTGGGAATCGAACCCACGACCTCCGGCATAGCAGTCAGGGTCACTAACCACTAGACCAACAGGCCAGTCGAACTACCTGTGCAGTGCCAACTAACTGTGCAGGCAAACTTGTCAGTTATACCATAGCGTGTCTGGCTACCTTAAGGTTGGTACTATAAAAAGTTTATTATTTATTTATTTAAACTCCATATATAGTAGTGGTACATAGGCGGACTTAATGCAACAAGGCATTCTCTACCAGTCAACCTTTGGGTTAAAAAAGACAACGCTGTGGTAGGTTTGCATAATTAACAGAAACTTCAAAGGGAAAAATATAATAGTGCATTATGATATAAGTGTATGATGTTAGTGATTACGGTCGAGGTGGTATTAAGACCCGAGTTATGGCGAAGGTCTTAAGAGAGTCGAAAACGGTAATGATAAATTACTGACGTGTATCATACGACGTTTTTCAATACACTTGTGAAGAAAATAACGTTAAAACTAGTACACTTTTGTAGCGGTAAAAATGTGTTTTCATATGCACACCCATATTTATTTTTATTTACCTTTCAATACACTTACTGAAATGAATAAGCGGGGGGTGACCAGCGACTTGTCGGGGTCGACCTGCGCCCAGCCTGATCCTGATACGATAATGTATTAAAATTGTGGCGGGGGAGAGGTTGAACAATAAGGTTTTAACTACATTATAGTACTAGTGCGTAATGGTAATCAAAATGTCACAGTTTGGTAACAAGGACCTTTATGTACCAAAGTGCAGTGCAATAAGAGTCACTTTCTGAGCAAGTGTATTGAAAAATAAGTTAATTAAATAGCTAAGCAGCAGCAGTCAGCTTTTGAGTTATTTAAACTACAATTGGTAGGTAGCTATAATAGGTGTAACTGGTTTTATAATATTTGGTCAAAATAAAAGTGAAGTCGTGATTGCCCAGTGGGTAAAACTCCCGCTTTTCAAACAATTCATAATTATGTTCTTTGCTGAGTTTGTCTAGAACATTACTTTCACCCCGTGCCTCGGAAAGCACGTAAAGCCATTGGTTCCGATTTTCATTTTTAGATCTTTGACAATCGTTACATTTATATTCATAATGCATACAGCTAAAGAGTGGACAACCCTGCCGGAGTCTGTTTCCTGATAGCTATAACCCTTAAGTTAAAGGTCAAGGTTCAATAGGTCTTTAAGTCAAGAGTGAATAGGTTACTTCTAGGTGCTCCATCGTCGGCCACATCATCGCTTAGATACCATCAGGTGAGATGTAGTGAAACGCGAGCCTAAGCATAATAAAAAACACCGGGCAAGTGCTAGTCGGACTCGCGCACTGACGGTTCAGTACAAACTTCACCAATGAAAACAGTACAATTCCCGAATTGAGTTACGAAGATTGTTCCGAATCACCATTTTCAGATTTTTTCCTGTACTTGCGCTATGAGACCTTGTTTCAAGCCGTATTACAAACTTCTAGATCAACGGGAAGTATCCTATGAATTCTGATACCCTTGAGAGTGTCGAAATCAATGATTGTAAATATCCGTCGAAATACACGCTTTTAGCAACAAAAAGGGCCGTAACTTTTATTTTAGTTAACTTAGAAATTTGATTTTTTCAGTTTCATTGCATTGATTGCAGATCTGAGTATATGGTTTTAATTTGAACTCGATACTTCCACGCGTTCTCGAGATACAGGATTTTATATACATATATACGCATATGTACTCAATGTATAACCCTTCTTGCAGTCGGGTAAAAATACAGGAATTCAGTCACCTCCGTTTAGACTGCAAGCCGATCCCAAGTCAGATGGGAAAAGCCTAGGGATATAATGAAGAAAAAAGTTTATTATGCCCCACTGATCTCTACTATTTAATCATCATCAACCTCAAATTGCAGTGATCTGTGTAGGTATGTTCTGTATCAAGTTTTGATTACTTTTTGACATTATGAAAAATGTTGAGTGACATTTTGTAAATCAGCTTTTTTATTTTGGTTACAAGATATATATTTAATATACTGTTTACCAGATATTTTCCTGGAGCCAAATACACACGTAAATAATTATTAAAAACAGTATAGTGTCAGTACACAATAGAGCCTATGAACTATCATGAGCAAGAGAGAATTCTAGTACAGTTGGACAGTGAGTGAAAGTACGAGAAAAGGAAGCAGGCCGAGGGGCCGACCTTCTGGCGGGAATCAGCTGATCGGGTTTGCGCAGTGCGCAAAAGTGCGGGACGCGGGGGGCTCGGCTCGGCTCGGCTCGCAGGGGAGTCGGCGCGCCCGGCCAGTCGCGCGCGCTGCGCCCGCCCTCCGAGCTACACCCGCGCGCACCGCCGCACCGCTGCGGCGCCGCGAGCCGCACTCGGCCTGAGGATAACAGAAACCTAGCACCGCCAGCGTCCGCGGCCACCCCACGCTCCACACTCATGCTGTAACTGTGATATTTGTACAAAGTGTGCGGCCGTCCGCACGCGACGCCGGCCATGCGGGCTCTCGGCGCGCCGCGCGGCTCGCACTCGCAGCCTCCCGCGACCCGCGCTACCACGCTGTTATGAGAGACGATCAGAGCGTACCTGATACATGTACAAAAATGTTCGATATGTCAATTCAAGAAGTGAACGGGAAAGGACCTAAAAAGAGGAAAAAGTCGTTAGAGCGTATCTGTGATAATGAGACGCGTGAAGGCGAAGCGGCAAGTGCGAGCACGGCGCCCGAGCCTGCTCCCGGCGCCAGCGGCGCGCCGGGCCGGCAGCTGCTGCACTGGCGCGACATGCCGCAGCACCTGCAGTTCAACCCCTACGTGCTGACCGGCTACCGGCCGCTGCAGAGCTGGGCCGGCTGCGTGGGCAGCCTGTTCTACTTCCACAACGAGACCATCAACATCCTCACTCATGGTAACGTACATTGATTTATTAGCGCGTTGTTACGAAGTACAGCCGGTGTCAGCTCGCAGCGGCGCGAGCTTGCTCTTGTTTCTCATACGAGGCCGATTACATAAAGTTTCAGCTGCAACTTACATTTTCCCGATTGTGTGCTACTCACATATTTGAACATATCTAAATAACTGTTAACTGAGGGCGCTGATTCAGTATTAACAATCAATCCAGGTGATGAGTGAAGTAATGAAGTAAAGGAAGTTAATACTATTTTAAGTTTTCATAAACAAAAAAACTGGAACTAATTATAGTGTAAAAAATGTCATAATAAATGAAATATTATTAATAGGTAAGAATGCAATAAATGGCGAGCATTTTGCATCTATACGTACGTAGCAGGGGCTACACGCAGGCTACGGGCGCTCGTAGCCGTGCGTAGCACCGGGCCGCGGGTTACGGTCTACGGGCTACGGGTTTTCGTAGTACTCCGTATTTGTGAAAATACCGGTTAATTTATAAATACGGGTTATCTAATGGCCTTATTATTATTTGACAATACCTAGTTGTAGTTATATATTTCATCCTTAGTTAATTTTATCAACTGTTATTTACATAATATGTAACATGAACTTTGGTTTTCCTTAATTTACATAGGTACTAGCTTATATTTTATATTTTACAGATAGCTTTTGTTGAATATTTATCCTTCCCTACCTGCGGTATAGTAAACATTTCCTGGGTCATATAAAATAATTAAAGAACTATATTTTTTTAACACCAAACCGTAGTAAACATTTTCATCTCGTCAAGGGCTGCCTGCCTTGTTCACAGGCTCGGTGCGGCAAAAATATCACTAGCCTATTATATAAACTACATAATAAAAAAGAGAAGATTCTTTTTGTTTGAATGGATGTTTGTTGATCAATCATAACGCCTGAAAGGGTTTGTATGAAAGGAACACCGGTCGACAATGGACCGGTTTAGAAAACAAGATACTTTTATCCCTCTATACGTATAGTCTGTCTAATAAGTCAACCGACTTGGCAATTTTGTATAATATTTAATCATTTAAAAAATACAAATATTCGATACTTTTTATAAGATTCTTCTGTTAGTAAACCATGATCTCTATCTCTTAATCAACCTTGATTATTGAACCCGTGTTGACTACATCAAATTTCATTAAATCCTAATAATTACCTAAGTCGTTTAATTTATTAGACAGACTCTATAAATGTATAATCTATACTCTATTGCTATACATACATTTATACACATGTATAAAACTGAATGTCTTTTTGTAAAATCAGAATAATATTTTTTTTACTAAAGCCATATAATTATGATAGCATATTACTAAAAGAGTTCCAATTTTAGAACTTTATTTTAAAATATCAAAATAAACGGTTTTATTTATTTACCCGAAAAATTTAAATTAAAAAAATACCTAACTAATGACAGTAAGAAAATAAAAAAAGACTCTACACTATGATATCTAGTATATTACTAAAATAGTTACTAAAAGAATTCTGAGTAACATCTAATGGATGGAAAGGGAACGGGAGGTCAAAGAAAAGATGGATGGATTGTGTGAGGAGTGATATGAAAGAAAAGAGAGTTAGTGATAGTGTGACGGGTGACAGGACAGAATGGAAGAAAACAATGTGTTCTGTCGGCCCTAAATAATGACACAAGGGCAAGAAGAAGAAGCAATAAATTGAGATAACAAAAAAACAATGTAATTAAAAAAAACCGTCTTTTAGTTTTGGCTAATCAGGCTCAGACTCCGTGGCAGGCCCAACAGCATGCTGCGTGTTGCGGCCGGAAGGTAAAATAGCCCGTGTGTAAAAGCACTAGTGGCACGTACATTGTCGCTATTTGTAATTCAGTACTAACGTCGGATAAAATAGAGCATTGGTGACCGAGTGGTAATAGCGCTGAATTACGAAATAAAGGTCGCGGGTTCAAACTAACCAGGCGCATTACTTTGTGTAATTTATTTCACCACCACTGCTCACAAAACGGCGAAGAAAAACGTCGTGTTCAAACCGGCATGTCCTAGAACCAAAAATTCGAAGACATGGTGACATTCACCAACCCGCATTGGGCCCGCGTGGTGGATTACGGACCTTTTCCTCTCAGAGGAGGCTTAAGTCCCAGCAGTGGGAATATTAAAAAGATGATTATGCTTATACTATGCTATGTAGGATACAAATATTGTTAGGTACTAACTTAATAGATCTTTGTTGTGTGTTGATGGTAATAAAACGGCTGGACCGATTTTAGTGGTACTTTAATTTTGTCTGGTAAGGCTACTTTTAATAAAAAAATTTTTTTTTTTTAGAAATAAGTATTTAAAATGTAATGAATGTATACAAATAAGTGGAATAATAATGTTACAATATTAAATTAGCACCTACCCTAAATATTGTACACATGTAAGTAGGTACTATAGACTGATTTGTACCAATTCGGCAAATTCTCAGGTAATTCGCGTAGAAATCGAAACGCTCGCCGTGACCAATTGAATGGGGCTCGCCTATAAGGCAACCCCATAAAACCCGAGGGGGGCATTGTAGCGATATCTTACCCCATCTACTGTATTGGGAACCCCATGTAACTGCCGCGCGGATTGTTGGCCACCCCACTTAGGAATATTTTTAATTCACTGTTGGTACGAAAAGGCTTGAGTTTTTTTTATGGTGACGTAACCTTGATTTCTTTTTATTTGGATCCTTTTTTATTTTTGTGGGATAGGTTCTTAAACAATTATTATTAACTGGAAAAAACTATCATCTGTTCTATGTTAGCCATTTTTCAACATTATTATGAATAAAGCATCCGCAATAACACTGTTTCATCATCATTATCATCTTTCTGCCCTTGTCCCGTTTTATTTGGGGTCGGCGCAACACGTTTTTTTCTTTCATTCTGTCCTGTCACTCGCAAGTAGGTGTAGGTACTTTATTTATTTATTTAGTACATTACATTTATTTATTTCCACAACATTGTACCAATTTCACAAATTGTCAGATAATTCGCAATAATAAGGACTGTTTGTTGAAAACAAAACCTCCCGTTCACATTTCTACTACACACACACATTTTTACTATATTACAGTGCACAGCTGGATGTGTTGCATCCTATCACTCGGTTCTCATTTCTGCATAATCCCTAGTTAAACTAATTATGAACACAAATTAGCGCCAACACACTGCATACATATAATTCTTCTGTACTAATTAACTGCTAAGTATTTCTAATTACAGTGTTGGAAACATGAAATCGTGATATAGCAAATAGCATAGCATAGTCGGCCTTATAATGTTCCCACTGTTGGGACTCAGGCCTCCTCTCTAGGAGAGGGAATAGGCCGTAATCGACCACGCGGGCCCAGTGCGGGTTGGTGGATGTCACATGTCTTCGAATTTTTGGTTCTAAGACATGCCGGTTTCCTCACGATGTTTTCCTTCACTGTTTAGAAAGCAGTGGTGATGAAATAAATTACGCAAGGTAATGCGCCTGGCTGGGTTTGCACCCGCGACCTGCCACTCGTAAGTAGGGGGGGCTGTTACCACTCAACCACCACTGCTCTCAATCATGATATGTGTAGAGTAAATTGTACCTACATTCCTACGGTAAAAGAAGACACCGAAAGGTTCTACTCGAGGTAGAATTCTAACATAAATTCCCATTTTTCTCCGACAGATAATAGCCATAATAAATTCGCCAGCAGAAAAAAAAATCTTTACTTAGGTACTAACTTTTCACGTATTTTGCTCCGGTGTCTAGTATTTTTTTTCCACGATGGAAAAACAATTATTATTATCGCCGAGTTGCTAGCCTGTTGGTCTTCTACCGGTTGCATTTTCGATAAATTTGCAGGAGATTACGGCGATGTGCCATCGGTAATTGGTCGATATCCTTCGCTACGCTCAAAATATTTAGTGTACTATAGATATCCTTGTTAAGGCGTATAGTCCTTTGAACCATCTGACCAAAATTATGTGAACGCAACTCTCGCACTCGTCTAGGCGGCAGTACGCAAATCTGTGCATTTATTTGCGGCCAGCAGCGCCCGGAAAGCGCTTTAAAGCCATTTTCTCTGCGAGATATTGATTGATTTACATATGCAATGTTCACTTTGAAGAATATATAACCACCAATTTATATGTGTAAAAATGTTTCTAAAGGTCCAAGCTGTTTCGAAGGAATAGGGAAAAGTTGCGAAAAGTGGCGAAATTGCTAAATATTTTTGTTTTTGATAAAAGTATTAATTGCACGAAAAAACCAAATGTTGATATTATTGTTCATGAATCTATAATAAACATATATTTTTTTCAAACCAATTGACCTAGCCGTTACGGAGGAGTAGGCCTCAGAAAATCACTATTTTATGGCACTTATCGGGCGCTTGGCACATAAGAACACATTCATAATGCGTCAGTTAAAGAGTAGAATTCCCTGCAGGTCTTTGTGTTTCCTGATGTTACCATCAGGTAAGCGATAATGTCAATGTGAGATAGTGGTCAAGCGTAGCCTAACGATAAAAATAAATCCGATTTTAACTTCTCTAGTAATTTTACAAGTGTAATAATAATAATGAAAAAGTTTAACCTTTATTTTAAATTAATAAAGATATTTTCATTAGGTAGCTATATCTATATTATCTATACATACTGTTTTAGTATAGTTACTATGGCGTTAATTATTCTTTTTGTTAATAATCTGTAGAAGCTTTTAGTTGTGCGCGCATCACGTATAACGTACGGAATCGATGTTCCTAACTTTCATACAATAAAATTATCCATGTGTAACTTGATGTTACTTAGGTTTTGTTTCATCACAATCGGTAGACTATACGGAAAGATATCCTACATTCATTGACTTTTAGGCGGTACAAAGGTTGCCGGGGTTTCTAGTTAACTACTATGCAGCCATAATGACATCAGCTCACCACTCTATTTAATTCCACACACAAAAGAAATTATGAAAATGATGCATAAACAGTAATTTCTCGATACCGCAGCAAACATTGGAATGGACGGTAATTTTCTAAATTATACCGTGATTACCGATAAGTACGACTTTGTTGTATTGGGTAATCATGTACTTAATCTATTGTCCATTACTGGGTAAGCTGGGTGGTCTTCTGAAAAACAGGGTGGATTTTTGAGACGGGTCAGTAAGGTCAGGTACTTAAATTAACCGTTATACACAGAAGCATTAGCTTCTGGTGTTTTATAAGTGTCCATGTAGGTACATGTAGATCTATGTGAAATAAAAATATTTTGAATTTTGGTAAAAACGTTTCTAACAGATAGAAACGATTTGCCTGCTGCGTTCTTCCCGTGCGATTATAATTTGGGTGTCTTCAAGGCTACAGTAAATAGGCGTTTAATAAACTAGTGCGCTTGACCGTTAACAATGGCGTCACTGCTTACCATCAGGTGGGATCAAAGTCAAGCGCTGGTATATGTCGATAAAAAAAATCTGAACAGTATTTGAGATTTTGGAAAGAAAAAAATGCAGTCGTGCTTACTAATGAGCTGAGCTGTCCCCGACCTCATAACCTTTACCGCGCTGAAAAGTACTGAAAACTGGTTCGCTTTAAACTTTTTACGTCGGCATTATATTCCTTTCTCTAGAGTAGTTAACGAGCTGAGTTACTGCAGAATTAAGGTTTGGTGGTATGCAGAACAGAAAGTAAAGTTTTACATTTATCTCCGTTGAAAAGGGAGGATCTTCCGACCCGACGGGTGTTATGTCTGGTGGGCACCTGCCCGGCAGACGGTTTCGGGCTATTCTATATATTCAAATCGCGCGGAGAACTTTAATTGCGTAATGCAGGATTATTTCTAATGTGACGATATAGAGGCTTACAAGTTACACTTATACTTTTGATACACTTCGTAATTCTTTTTTAAATTTGACGTTTGTTTCTGTAGTAAAATATTTTCTTTGCGGGTTTTGTAGCAAAGTAGAAAATCAAGAAGATAATAATATGGTTGAATTAAAACCCTTGTGTATTTGGCAACCTGTACAGCTCTGTTATTGGCCTCTCTGTTATCCTGAAATGTGCCGGTGGTGGTGCACGATGGGCAGCATAGTAGCTGACGCATGTCCTGTGCAGCGGCTCTACACTGCCATTGTGTTAGGGATGGGTCGAGGTCGTAATGCCACTTAATTGTTCCACGCAGCCTGATTAAGCCTCGGTTTACCAATTATGTCAGTTAGACTGAGCCGTACGGATTATTGTGGCGTTTGTGGTTGATAGACCACGAACGTGTCTGCCGATGTTATGCACTGAAACACACGCTGATAGTGAAATTGCTAAAGCTTTTCCAATACATTTTCTCGAAAATCCGCTTTTGTCTCTACCGCTTTTCGGTTAGGTACGCCATTTACTGTTTTTCGCACTAGTGCGGAAAAGTGCGCGTGTTCGAACTCGCTACAATTTTATTATATTTAACGTATCAGACTGGTCGCTGAGTGACCTCCACGAGTCTTTTGTCAACCCCCTTTTTACAACCCAAAACCAAAAGTTACGAGTCCACACGATAACGTCTTGGTAAAACTTTGATTTTAAAGTTTACAAGTTATTGGGATTCATCATCATCATCGTCATTAGCATTCTCGTCTATCTATGTGTATCTACATCGTTCTCACATAATTTTGTATATTATAATACCAACATACGTAACTACTTATTCATTGAAGAGAGTGCCGGTGAAGTTAATTTATTTAATTCCGAATTGTTTCGTTTTGATTCTCTTGCGTCGAACACCTCGAGTCTGATCACGTGACTGAACGTTGAGATGACGTCAGAACAAAGGAACTGGAGGCATGGCCGACGCGAAGCGACTGAAGAGAATCGAAATGAAACGGTCGTAACTTGACTAAGGCTGCGGAACGTTTCGACCCCATTGACCATCTGTTTGGCGAGCAATGTCGCAGCTAAGTTTAACGATTGTTCATGTTATGTTGATAACCTTGGTTTTCCTGCGGATGTCCTAAAATTTAACTAAAAAATATATAGTCAAAAGACACTAAAAATAAAATGTTAAATTTGAATGTTGAATTTGACTAAAAATTCTTCTCTATCTGTATTGGGCCACTAATTACCGACGAACAAAGAACGTTGCTATATCGTACACTATAGAGGTATTTAGCGCGGCTGACTGGGCTAAAGATTAATTGCCATTGTTCACTCGGAATTAATTAATTTCTATATCACTAGACCGGTTCGCAGATGTGCCGCTGTGCTTTGTTATACTTGTGTAGCAATCATTTATCAATATTTGTAGACACTTGTTTGTGTTATGAATGATACTGATATGGGGATGAAAACTTAAGTCGATTTGACATGACACTAGCGTAGAAAAAAACAGCCAAGTAAGAGTTGGACTCGTACACGAAGGGTTTTGTACTCTAAATAAGTATATTGACAAGTAAGTAAGTATATTGATAAGTGTATTGATAGTATATTGAGTATATTGAGTTTGTTGACTGGCCTGATGGTCTAGTGGTTAGTGACCCTGACTGCTATGCCGGAGGTCGTGGGTTCGATTCCCACCCAGGACAAATGTTTGTGTGATGAGCATGATCATTTGTTCTGTGTCTGGGTGTTATTTATCTATAGTGTCCGACCGAAGGTGCAATTCTGGCCGAAGCCGAAGCCGAAGCCGATTAATCGGTATTCACCAAAACCTTCGGCCGAAGCCGAAGCCGAAGCCGAAGGTGTCATTGACCTTGAGAAATACGATAGTTACTTTGATCTCAGAATATACTAGATACATATTGTGAGAGCTTTAGAGATTTAGCCCAATAACGAGCCGAGTGACCAACATATACAAGTAGGTAATAAAATATTGTCTAAAATAAAAGTTTCAAATATACAATGTTAATTAAATATTTATTTACTTAAAGTAATTTTAACAAAAATAATCAAATAATCAGTCACATTTTTTTAATTATCAGACGAACACAAAATAATTCTATAAAATAATTGAGCAAAGTTTAACTCTTTTTCAATAAGTATCTATTTTTTACATATAATTTTTTTGGAATTTTTGAGAAAATTAAATACTTATAAGTAATTTCTTAGGATAATTAAGTTAAACATTTTTTGTAACAATTGGAGAAAATAAAAACTTAACAAGTTTTGGTAACAATTTGACCCAAATTGTTACACCTTATTATAGTGCAATTAAGTCTGCGAAATGCTTCTCCTTCAACAACGTTGTAAGGCAGCATGTCAACGATGATGAGATCCATTATACCTTTATCGATTCTCATAGATATTGGATCACTATCTGGCCACAATGGAGCTGCTTTTTTTCTATGATTAGAGGTAAAGTACTCTGCTTGACATTAAATTGCGAAGATGTAGTTGCCTCTGTTTTATTTTTCATTAAACTCTTACTCTTCTGTTTTTCATTTGTTGCATTACAATAAGCCTCCCACTCTATTTTATGCATTTTCATCAAATGATTTTTAATATAAGTGGTAGGTACTCTGCTTTTTTGGTAAAGCACTACCAAGAGACAATGATTTATTGCACTGTTTACATAAAGCTTTATTAGTAGCCTTTATAAAATATTGCCAGATAGGATTCAGCTCAAGATCATTGTGTACCTGAAAGAAAATATTCTATATAAATGCACAAGTACCTACCGAGCCGAGCCGACCGCCCCGTACTCGCAGTAGGACTCTGCAACGCGGATGCGCCTATATCCTATCGGCGTAGGTAGTTAACTAAAAGTAAACAATCTTCACATGTCTTTTTATCTAAAAATTGCATAAAAAAACATACCAACATTGTTTCCATTTAGTTTCCTACTTAACGTTAGATAACATAAAATATTTTAAACCAGACAATACTTACGGTTTTTTGGTTCTTAGAGTGCCTCACAATAATGAACGTATCACCACAGGTACTACTCACAGTAATAAATAAAATAATTTGTAATAACAAATATGAAATATTTAAAAACAAAACACTTATTAGTTTAGTTTACTAACTGCGATTCGTTTGGTCCGGTGCGGCAGCGCGGCGAAACTCTGCTGCTCTGCACACTCTCCGTCTCGCTCTAGCATCGTTCAGTAAATTTCAAATTTTGACAACTAGCAAACCTTCGGCTTCGGCCAAACCTTCGGCAAATTTTTGGCCGAAGCCGAAGATTTGGCCGAAGGTGCTTTTTTGGCCGAAGGTCGCCGAAGCCGAAGCTTCGGTCGGACACTATTTATCTATAATATGTATGTATTTAGAAATATATATATATATTTTTTTTTTATGGTGGGAAAAATCATGCATTGACATCCCCCGCCCTTGGGCGGAGCGGGAGATAGTGTCAGACTCTTACTGACTAAAATACCCACCCCATTCCTTCTAGCCTTCATACTGGGGCTCGAGCGCCCTTTCGGATAACCCTGGCCCCAGTAGGCTACGACCCGGCTGGGTCCCTGCTGTTGCTGACAACTCCTTGAGGCGCGCGGGAACAGTGCGCGCCGTCGACGACTTGAACTTGGTCCGGACAGTTACCGGACGGCCGGACAGCGAGCTACCCATTGGTCACTGTCCGCAAGCCCGCGTCTACATTGGCCGGAAATCGGGATCAGAATCCCGGCGACGGCGGCGGCGGCGATAACGCCGTTGCCTGATGCGTTCGGCCTCCTCCTTTGCGAGCATTACTGCTTCGCAGAAGTCGGCGACCGCCTGCCACTCCTCCTCGCTCCGGACCATGGCCTCAACCAAGGCCCGGCGCGAGAGGTCTCCGCCGCCGATCGCCCCCACGAGGGCACGGCGATGCTCCGCCCAAGCAGGGCACACCTCGACTGTGTGCTCCATAGAAATATATATGTATGTTTATCAGTTGTCTATTACCCATAACACAAGCTCTGCTTAGCTTGGGACTAGACAGCTTTGTGTGATAGTTGCGTGGAATATTATATTATTATCATTATATCTTATAAATATAAAATAAAGTATAAAATATAAGGTTTGTTGTCTTTCTTCTTCTCAGTTGTACACTCCTGGCGGTGTGGTCGTGGTCATGGATCGTCTGGTAATTTGGTTACAGCTTTTCCGAGACTTCTTCATCTCTCTCAGAAGTCATAGGATGATTTCTCCCCTAAAAAAACACCTCCCTTTCGACCTTTTTTTTTAAGGTGGGTTTATCTAAACCATAAAAAAAAATCGAAGACATCTGTCGCCCTGGGCACGAGATAGTGTCAGACTTTTACTGACTAAAACCCCACTCCTGTTCCTTCTTTGCCATTGTTTCAGGGCCCCGGGGATCTCTTCCGCATCACCCATGGTTGCTAACCTCAAATGTATCAGAGTGCCCGAAATACGCGAATTGTTATAATCCTACTGACCAAGTAATAATATATTCCGTTGCCCAAATATCAATTTTCCGCTGATCGAATAATCATTTCCCGCTGATTCAATATAATTTTCTGTGGATCAATTATTAAAACAATGTTTAATTACTTTCCGAATTTAAATATAAAATGAATTGCAGTGAGGTGCGATATTATAAACGGGTTACAAAATCTTACAGACAAGCTTTTTCCAGCGGCTTTGCTTCCATGGGCTTTTTTAACGTAGAAATCGTGAATATTCCTTTTTAGAAATCAAATGCGTCCATCAGTGCCTATGGTGGGTACTAGTAGAACTTCGTACTAGAGAAAGAATTTCTGTAATAAGCGAGAAACTTCTAGAAATGAGCTACCTGAATACTATTATTACGTAAAACTCTTTTAGATGTTAATTTATTATATACTTAGATACCTACAATCTTACAAGGTAATTCTTGCTTAGGTCCTATTAATTTAACTATGTAAACTAAACCTAAAAAAACCTCTAGCTAAGCGCTTATGGTACGTCGTCGATATTTGATTCAAATATTTTTTACCCTCATTAGGAATTACTGTACTTAAATCGAAGGTGCATTCACAAACGTTTAAGATATAATTAATTACGTAGGCCGATCTGGATGCGCTGGTCTCTATACATTTGAAACGGTAACAAGACTTGTGGAGCTACTTTAGATCCACGTCACGCAATGCGCTGCTACTTCTAAATCAGGCGTGGTCCACGTGTGCGTCGGTCTCAATATATTTTATATGGCAACTAGATTTGGAGAGCTACTTTAGAGCCACGCTACGCGACAACACGCAACGCGCCATTACGTATAAATCAGGCGTGGTCCACGTATGCGTCGGTTTCCATACATTTTATATGCCAACTAGACTTGGAGAGCTACATTAGAGCCACGCCACGTGACGCGCCACGACAAATCATGCGTGGTCCACGTTTATGTCGGTCCCTGTAGGCTTTTGCATCGCGCAGGAATCGCACCGGCAACACGCAGATCAGCAGCCAATCGCTCAACCACTGCACCGACCGTGTTGTAAAAGTATACTTTTCCATTTTAATAACACTTTTTCATATTATTCCTTTGATGATTGAAAGTAAAGTGGATGGTGCGTTCACCTGTACTGTTCAATGTGCCGTTTCTAATCAAAATTTTGTAATATCCGATCACACGGAGGTTTCAGCAGAATTTGTGACATCATATCGTCTATTTCTTTTTACAAGCGCCACGCTGTAATGCTAACAAAATTGAAGATATTTTATATTTTTCGTAAGGTTAATTTGATTTTGTGTTTTTTTAGACTGCAAAACTTGAATAATCAATGCAGTAAATTGTTTTTTTTTTTTTTATATCAACTCGGGACTGATCCTTACCGAACGGCCGGACATCGAGCTACCCATTGTCCACAAACTCGCGCCTACGGGGGCTGGTAGCTTATTTCGGCTGTTCAGTTGTGTAGATATTGAAATTACAAAACCACACCAATTTTATAATACCTATATAGGTAACTTATTCACTAAAAATTTATTTGCGAATATTTAAAACAGCTATTGAATATGACGCGAAAAAATTCGGTCAAAAACTTCATGCACAATTTCGACGATCATAATTTCAACTAACAGCGCTGCCAACCGCACGCACGTAAATTAAATTAGTCGAAACTAATTAACATGGACGAGACATAAATCCCACTCTGTGGCTGTGTTAATAATGGACTATCGAATCATGTTTTAGTAGATAACAACCTGATTACTCACTATTTCGTAAATGAATTCACGTATCATTTACCTACTTCAATGCGATTGTAGTTCAAAAATCAAAATATTTTATTTCACATAGGCCTGCATGAGCACTTATAAAACGTCAGAAGCTAGTGCACGGTTCCAAAGTTTTCATTTCTTATGGAGAAGAACCGGCAGGAAACTCCATGGTTACTCTTTAAAAAAAGTGGTAGTTAGATGTTACAATATTAATAGATATTATGTAAGAACAGTGTAGTGTAGTAATGCTGTTAGATTTATTTATTTACTAGCTGTCCACCCGCAACTTCGTCCGCGTGTACTTCGGTTATCGCACTCTAAACGTGTTTTTCCGGGATAAAAAGTAGCCTATGTTCTTTTGCACGCCAAATTTCATCCAAATCCGTTCAGCCGTTTTTGCGTGATTAAGTAACAAACATCCAAACATCCACACTTTCACATTTATAATATTAGTTAGGATTTACTTTAACATAAAAAGGTACCTAAGTGTCGCCGCTCACGGGCCACATGCTACAGCACAAACGCTACCACGAGAAGCTAGAAGCGTGTGACAGCTTTCTGTATTGGCGTTTAGTGGCCTGTTCATTTAAACCTTCGTCAGAGTCCATTATTATTATTATTTTCTTTATTCATTTCTTTACACGTTACAATATATTTTTAAATATTTCTTAAAAAACAATAAAAAAAAAACATTTAAAAATATAAAAAAAAACATTTAAAAATATAAAAAAAAAAAACAGTATCCCACCGGTATCGGGAACAGGGTCCAAGCCACCGGCGGTCAGGGCTCCAGAAAAAGGAACCTCCTAACTATACGAGCCGTGTCCAGGAGTAGAGCCTTCTGAATCAAGCCCTTGATCCACCCGCTTAACGAGAGTCCATTATTATTATTATTAGCTAGCCTATATTGTCCCACCGCTGAGCAAAGGCTTCTCTCAATTTTTTCCAATGATCTTCCAATGATCACGGGTTACTTGCTTTCTTCTTATAATCCTTAAGGAAGCCATCCAGGTCGTCCGCCATCTCCTTCGTAGCCTGCCGCGGCCCCGTGTCGCTGAGTCTGGATACCAATCCTGCGTTTTACGGGCCCACAGCTCGTTAGACATGCGGCAGACATGTCCTGCCCAGTCTTATTTAAGTTGGGCAGCCTTTTGAGCCACATCAATGATTTGCGTTTTGGAGCGCAGTGTTGTGTTTCGAACATGGTCTGTTAATTCAACACCAAGCATGCTGCGCTCCATAGCACGCTGGCAAACCGTGAGTTTGGACTTTTGGATGTTAGAGTCTATTATGGGTTAAAAAGAAAGTAGCAGCCACTGGCCACAAGTGGCTGTCGCGCTCTTCAGCTTTCTTTGAGGCCACTCTAGCTTCTCGTGGCGGCATTAGTGGCTGTGGCATACGACCCCTGTGTGGTGACACTGTTGACTTTTCATTTGTCGCTATACAACTAATTTAATAAAATATGATTTTTTTGTTTTTTTTTTTCATTAATTCATGAAGACAAGGAATCTTTTTGAAAATAGAACTGGCAATCACACACCCATGTTTCTAGTTTACATACTCACAGCTAAAAACAATTCTACTAGGTATGTATAGCTTCATAGAGATATCGCGCTGTCCTAAAATGGAATTCATGAAGGTTTCTAACACGTAGATAATAACTACGCAGTCTTACATAAACACACGAAAATGAGGTCTGAGATGTTACAGAATCTATTCAATATGCTTCATACGTGACGAACTAACACCAAAATGACATTGTAACATTAAGAGATATGTATGTCGTACGGTTCATTCACAAAAATACAACAGTCGAGAATATTTTGGACAGTGATATGACATCTATACAGAAAAAAAAGACGGGTTGCACTCCGGGAGTGCCGGCAGAAGTGAAAACTTGATTATTAACGTTGAGCATGTTTGATATTTTGGAATGGTTAGGGAATAATTTTGCACCAATTGCTTTATCAGTATAAAAGTACTATCATTTATGTGGTAGAATACAATATTCATTTATTGCGCTATCGTACACAAACATGACAATTTATATTACATTAAAAATTTAACACTTTAAAACTATTACAATTATTTTACAATAAAAAGTTTATCTCTCCGAAAAATCAACGTCGCCCATTGACTTATATTCTAGTGATAGACAGGTCCTTTCATAGAAAAGATTTGTCAAAATATTGAAAAGTTAAAACGAAAATCTGCTGCAGCGCTACATTGGCATTATGTCGTCTAACAGAACTATTAAAATATAAAGCGCTGATAGCTTTTAGAGGATAATTTTTTCACGACCAAAACGTCTTAAGCGCCATGAATTTCGAAGTACTTACGCGTTTAGTTCAACATAGTGTAATGACATGTTATCCATATAGATGTTTATACCGCAGAAGTGACATAGTTTTTGCCTACAATACTTCACATTACAATAAAACTCTATTTAAAATTTTTACCAATAGTCCACGTTAGTGTAAATTCAGAAAAATACGTCTAATAATTAGTGAATTCAAAATCGTGTAAAATAATGAAACCATTGAACCACCAGAAAATGATGGTCAGGACTGCGCTGCTAATATTTAGTAACAAAACAAACCACAACTATAACTATAGCGTAATCAGCTTTTTAATGTTCCCACTGCTGGGACTCAAGCCTTCTCTCTAGGAGAGGGAATGGGCCGTAAACCACCACGCTGGCCCAGTGCAAAATCAAAATCAAAATCAAAGCATTTATTTCAAATAGACCATTTACAGGCACTTTTGAATAGTCAAATGTCGGTCAGTCCAAGAAAAGTGAAGGTAAAGTGCGGGTTGGTGAATGTCGCATGTCTTTGAAATATGCTGGTTTTCTTATGATGTTTTCCTTCACCTTTTTGAGAGCAATGGGGATGAATTAAATTACATAAAAAACTAAAACTTTTTTTAAATCTATTTTCAACTTTATTTTTCGGGGCGAATCCAAAATTGATGTAGGGGAAAGCTATAAATGTTTTAAAGGCACATTCTGAAGGAATAGCATTACTGCAAGGAATAACCGACTCATTAGAAAACGTTTTCCAGCTTTAGTATCATCAGTTTAAAAGTGTGAAGAGCAGATAAAAGGATATTTTGTAGGAAGCCACGTGTTGTCACGTCTATCCTCTTAAGATATTTTATCAATTTTTCTCTTTTCGGCTGACCAGAGTGAACAAACTTGAAATAATTATAATTATAGTTTATGAAGGACAAAATCTCAATAACAGTAATGATCACTTAGTGATGTATCACTTATATTACACATATGACTACAAATTCAACTGAACCTGAGTTTTTACAGTATCGCAAAACAGACGTATTCATATTTATTGAATTTGACGGAATTCATTGGTACCTGTTATTTATACAAAAAAGAAAAAAATATTAAACAGAATATTTAAAAAAAAAAACAAACGGAATAAAACATCATGCAAATTCGTGTTCACTAAATCAGTTGTAGGTAAAAAACCCGGTTTTTGTGGGATGGAACATCTGCATGTTTTAGTCTATGATTGTAAAATGGAAAATCTTTTAAATAAAATAATATAATTTCTAACATACTATTACGAAATTTGAAGCAATTAAATTGCTTGAATAATCAATTATTTTATTTTCATGACTACTGAATTATTATTTACGTCCCAAATTCACTTTCTTTTGAATTTATAAGCTCCGCTCTCAACTGTATGAACGTCAAAGTTGCACTAAAGTCATCAATGTCAATTTGCCTAGAATTCAGTGCAAAGGATTCGTTTGAAGTGAGTGTTCAGCACGCCCTATCTAGTACTTAGATATCGATGACGTCACCGTCTTACGCTTTTTCGATCAGGGTCACGTGTCCTGACGCGAGTTTAAGATTTTATACCCATTACAGAAAAAGTGCTCAACGCCGCTAAAGAAGTTTTCACTTCAAAAATTACCATCGTTTGTCTATTTGTTATTTTCTTCTTCTGATTTGTCCATGAATGAGCATGGCCATGTTTGTTACAAGTATCATGTACACAATGGCGACCAAGGTCAGCTTATCTTTGGACAATAAACAATCTAAAACTTAGTATTCGTATGCATTCCACTTCGTTCTGCGATAAATCTTTCACGATACAAGCAGCTCGTTTGTGGAATGCATTACCAATAGAAGTGAGGCGTGCCCAAACGCTACCGAACTTCAAAAAAATGGTGAAGGAGCACTACCTATCACTTTAATTGTTCTTCCCCTTTCTCTATTGTATTTTTTAATATGTATTAGTTTATTATTTGGTAGTTTATTTATGTATTATATATATATATATTTCTATTGTACTATATTATTATACTATAATATTTATGTTGTACACTGACAGCCCCAAATCTTTTTCCTTTCGTTCAGTCCATCCAAAGGTTGTCTGGTAGAAATTGCCTTGCGCAATAAGACCGCCTATTGTACGCATAATCTTTTGTAAATGTTTATCCTGTGTTAAGCTAAGGTGTGCAATAAAGTTATAAATAAATAAATAAATAAATAAAATCTTTCCAAAGGATTCTTTGAATCACTTTAACTTATTACGAAATAGTCAACATCTAAAGATAATGAAAAATAAACCAGGAAAACGATTTATTTTCTCTTTATTACTTTGTGGCAAACGCTAAAATGTTTTATGTGGCCAGATAATTATAGATGAACTATAAAACAAAATAGAGTGCAAAGTTTTTTTTTGCTCTGAATATTTTTACGAGAAAAATTAATCTAATGAATTTAATTTCATTTTAGATCAGACTACCTTCTTATTAAAAACATTAAGTAGGAACGTAAAAGTTAACCAAACCAGAATACATAAGTAATGAAATACTGCCTCACGGAATCAGCTGAAATACATTCAGTCTGTATATTTCTAAATGGAGATCATTTGTAACATTGCTACAACCTCGGAAATGTTTTATAAATCTTTGATAAATCCTGATCCTCCATTAATATTTCTTTAGGATTTGTTTCACAAAGAAATAAAGATTTATTTCGTTCCTGATAACAGTTAATGTCTACTTTGGAAAGCGGAGATGAGATCCAAGGAATTCTATTATAATAAACTAGCTTTTGCCAGCGGCTTGGCGCACATACATAAAATGTGGCCTATGTCACTCAGAATTAAAGCAGCTTTCTATCGGTGAAAAAATTTTAGCAACCAGACCAGTACTTCCTGAGATTACCTCCTACAAACAAAAAAAAAACAAACTTTATCTCTTTATTATATTAGTGTAGATTATTTTAAGAGAGAAACTAAAAAATCATTTGTGACTTAATGATAAAGCAATCAATTTACAATAAGATATAAATCGCTCGTCTAATAGTCAGTGACGTAGGTAATTGCCAAGCCAGTAATTGAAAAGTAAAACCTTAAAAGCTTCTCTTGAGAAATGGTCGAAATGTACATTACGTCATTGTTCTGTTGGATGAGCGAAATGATAAATTATGTAAGCCGTAAATCTTAGCTAGATAGGCATGCGCAGATTTCTTGATTACATATGTTACGCGCACAGTGTCTCATTCAAACAAAAAAAAAAAACTCGTGGAGTCCAACAAATTTTCCCGCCCTAATACCTTAATTAATTCTCTTGGTTATACATAAAACTCTCGAAGCTTTCTATGTTATGTATGATAAGTGAATAATAACAATTAATCATATATTAAGTTGCTGTGCCCCCCTCTTCTAATTGGACGACCCATCTTATCCCTTGGGAGTCGTAAATGTATGAATAATGCGAGGAATTTTGTAAATTAGCATGCGCAGTAGGTAGTAAGTATTTTGTTTACATCGATGAAAATATTGCATTAAAAAAAACCGGCCAAGTGCGATTCGGACTCGCCCATGAAGGGTTCCGTAGCAGCAAGTAACATAATATAAAAGTTCTTGTAATGTGTTGTAACTTTGATCGATGTTTTAATAATAGTGTATATTTTTTTCGATTTATGACGCATTAAAAAAAAAAACTACTTACTAGATTTCGTTCAAACCAATTTTCGTTGGTAGTTTTTATAGTAATGTACATCATATATTTTTTTTAGTTTTATCATTCTCTTATTTTAGAAGTTAGAGGGGGGGGACACACATTTTACCACTTTGGAAGTGTCTCTCGCGCAAACTATTCAGTTTAGAAAAAAATGATGTTAGAAACCTCAGTATGATTTTTGAAGACCTATCCATAGATACATATAGCATTTTTTCGCACGGGATGACGTCACACGTAACTTTAATGGGCTATATCTTTGATATTTTTTGTTTAATCGAAAAAAGAAAAAATACGTGTCCGATATTTTTATAAAATCTAAAATACGAACTAAATAAAATGTAATTATTTTGACCCTGGACACTACCTTACTGTGCAGGTTTCCATACAAGCTGACAGGTAAGGCGACCATTACACGGTCATGCAAGCGTCAATCAATTACAACAATCATGAATGATGGTTTTCGTAAATCAGTACTAAAAACCGTCAATCATCGCATGAGACGGTAGGTTTTTCGTCAATCAAAACTTTGAGTGTGACAAAACTGACAGAAAAACCTACCTACCGTGTAATGTTCGCCTTAAACTGTGCAGGTAAACCTATCAGGTATACCCTAGGTTGTATGGCTACATTACACCAGACGTTACAGTAAAGTCTGATGTATTTTGACACAAAAAAACGCACTAAAGGGATTAGAAACTGTAACATCGCTTAAAACTTCAAGCCCATTGATTTCCATTCCAATTTGTAGAAAGTAGTGACCGTCTACGACAAATTCAGCACCGTGGTCGCGGATTGGCAGCGGCCCAAATATTACACAATCGCCATTTTCGGGTGAAGGCTGTTCGTTCACGCCCCAACTGAAATAAAAGGAAATGTGTGTATTTTTTACGAACATTAGTCGTAACTCCTATAGGGAACTCGACACGGTTTCATTCAATGACGTTACCGAATGTCCATTCGTGTTATGGATTTTTTGGCAGCGAACATAAAGAAAAGTCCCGGTCATTTCCTCGTGGAAGGAATGAAAGAAAACATTTATTGTAACAATATGTTTTAAGTTGTACCTAATCGTCCTTCGTTTTTAGATAGTACAATATTAGATACCTTACTCGTAAGTATTTCATCATCATCATCATTTCAGCCAAAAGACGTCCACTATTGGATACAAACCTCCCCCAAGTGTCGCTATAATGACCAGTCCTGTGCGTCTCGCATCCATCGGACACCCGCGACCCTCACCAGCGACCTCGTATTTCACATGTATTTGTACCAAATGGTACCAAAGTATTTCGAAGAAAACTGGTCTGAAGTTACTTCCTATTTTGGGTCTACGATCCAAAACAATACCTCCCAATTTTTATTTTTGGTTTTCATTCCGTTAATGGGCATTTGGGTACGGAAACCAAGCTATGAAATTATTCCCCAAGCTATCAGCACGGAGGAACGAAACCTGCATGGTAGGTATTAAATTATTAAGCACGGTCGGCATCCCAGCCTATGTACCTACATACATATTCGTATCTTCTCTGTACATAATTTAAGAGCGGTCATAGACATCCCACACTCTTGACCCAACCGACGATATTCTATGCACGTTTAACGATTCAAAATTTAAACTTCAAGGCTTCGAATACACTGTTTAGAAGTCGTAAATTTAGTTCTAATGGCAGCCACGTTGTGAATTGGCTTTCTGTTAAATTATTTAGTGTCGTGGGCCGTGCCTAAGCTTATAATAATAATTGATCGGCCGCCTGAATCGCGGCCTCCGAGCCAGAGGCCATTTCAATTTCCCGTATGGATGCTATAATTTCCTTTAGCTTGTTTTTTTCTGTAAATAATCTGCAAATACCGGCAAGAATTTTCCCTTTGAGAACTATGAGAACAAATGGATTAATGTTTTCTTTTGAAGCAAAAGCAAAGAGAGCTTTAAAACCGTGTAGCAAAAAAGTAACTGTAGGTAATGTTATCAATAAGTACGAGTATTACATTATTTGCTGATTAGTTGGCTTTGGCCGTACCATTCTTTTCTCGAAACAGTTGAGGCCATTTTCGATCCCCTTTAACTTCGTTGTGTATAAAACTAGAAGCCTGAATTTCTGAATCAGTAACCAAGCAGGCATTGTATAAACACGGTATACTTAAAATTTCATTAAGTTTGAACCAGCAGTTTAAAAATTATAACTGGTCAGTTTCTTATTTTTGTCGCTCATTGACTGACCGATCATACAAAAACTGTAAGTCACTTCAATCAGACGTAGAAGCTTCATAAATCAACGAAGATGAAGATGATAATAAAGCTTGCGGGAATCCGATGAATGCGGGACGCACAGGATCGTTCATTGTGGTGACACTTGGGGAAGGCATATGTCTAACAGTGGACGTCAATCGGCTCAAATAATGATGATAATGTATAAATCAATGAAAAACTTGAACATTTCACAATTTCGGTACAGTTTTCTAGATACACCAACTGCTTATAAGTAGTATTTGTTGTAATCTTCTTCTTCTTCCTGCCCTAATCCCATATTACTTGGGGTCGGCGCAACACGTTTTCTTCCGTCAAACTATCACTAACTCCCTTTTCTTTCAAGTAGTATTTGTTAATATTGAATCCAAAATTTTTCGTTGATAAGAGACTATAACAAAGAATTTAATGTTGTTATTTCCTGTTTGTTAAAACTTTTATAAAGTGACTTGCAGGCTGTAATGTGCCACTTAAAAACTTAATAGTTTAAAATTGAAAGTCAAACTCGATGTATTTGTTCAGCCTTCAGAGCGCGGTATTGAAGTCATTAGGTGAACTCGTTGATTGCTAGATAGCGTGATAAGGTTCTTGGTTAAAAAGTCCACTAGAAGTTAAAGCTATTTTAACTCTGGTGACTTCATTGGGCTATAAATATTATAATGATGTTTTTTTTTTCTGTTTATTGAATTTTCCTAATTCATAAAAGATCTTATCTAAAAGAATTATGCAACTCTACCTACATAATACCTAAAATATATCGTGTTTTTTTTTAGGATTTTTCTTGGTGTAGTTTTGTATTTCAAGTATCTGCGCCACTGGACAATATGTGGAATCATTAAAACAGGTGCGATTTCGAAGGTTGTCTTGATAAACCTGCCAAATACTACAAAAACCTTAGAAAGTGTACATCTATATTCTAATAGTAAATAAATTAACTATTGATACGAAGGAAGACATGGCTTATAAGACTTAGTATCCAAGCAAAAAACATTAAAAAATATATATTTCGTAACTAAACTTTTAAAATCTCAGAACTAGGACAAGCAACTTGAAATTGTGTGCCTAACAACGTTTAATGGAACTCGTTGAAATGGTCCCGTACATCCAAACTTCGACCATGAGATTCTCTCGGGACCTCTTCAAGACTTTTGGTAGGTGTAAATCCCCACAAAGTCGCAAACAAAAGACAGAAATATCTCAAGGTTTTTTTTTATGGAAAGAGGCTGAATACATATAAACGCATACGCGTATTTATTCTTTTGACTTTTATTTTTTTTTGTCTTTGATAATTTCGGCAAGCTGGTATTACAGGGTGTTACCATAATTAACCTTCGGAGCGCAACACGCATTTTCGAACTTCGAACAAGTTTCTATCCTTTTAACAAGCTTTTATTTAGTTACTAGCTTTTGCCCGCGCGGCTTCGCTCCCGCTCTTCCCTACTTCAGCCTACTATACCCTACTCTACCCTACTATACCCTACTCTACCCTACTCTACCCTACCCTACTCTACTCTACTCTACCCTAGTCTACCCTAGTCTACTCTACTCTACCCCACTCTACCCTACTCTACCCTACTCTACCCTACTCTACCCTACTCTACCCTACTCTACCCTACTCTACCCTACTCTACCCTACTCTACCCTACTCTACCCTACTCTACCCTACTCTACCCTACTCTACCCTACTCTACCCTACTCTACCCTACTTTACCCTACTCTACCCTACTCTACCCTACTTAACTTACTTAAAAGTATGCTATGTCCGTCTCCTAGTTCTAAGCTACCTCCCCATCAATTTTCAACTAAATCGGTTCAGCCGTTCTTGAGTTATAAATAGTGTAACTAACACGACTTTCTTTTATATATATAGATTTATTTTCACCTGTCCCGATAATTGTAATAATTCTGTCTGTAATCAAATCCCGGGTTAACGATTAAGCTGAAATTTTGCATGCATCTGTAAATCAGATGACAATACAAAATTATTACGACATGGAACTGATTTGATGATGGAACCGGAAGGTGGCCATAAGAACTCACATAACACTGTCGTGTTTTTATTATAAGCTTTTATTTAGTTTCACTGTCCCGATGTTTGTCTATAATCAAATCTTGCAAATTAAATTTGACCCACTTCCCGGTTGCCAACTGAGCTGAAATTTTGCATGCATGTATAAATCAGATGACAATGCAAACTTAACATGACTTGGAGCAGATCTGATGATGGAAACGGAAGGTGGCCATAGGAACTCAGATAACACTGTCGTGTTTGACCTTTTTTTTTGAATGCACTTGATGTTTGACAATTTAGCTTCACTTTTCTTGGACTGACCGACATTTGACTATTCAAAAGTGCCTGTAAATGGTCTACTTGAAATAAATGCTTTGATTTGATTTGATGAGTATTAGTTAAATAGGCATATGCCGCGCTATAAAAGCTTGATATGAAAAAATGATTTTCATTGAATACTTGTTATTTGGATAAATTACATCTACTTACTTATAATCCAACAGCGTAATAGGTATGTATAAATAATTAAGCCTATTAGGACGGAATCATAGTAATTTTGGTGAATACCTAGCTACTTAGTTGACTGTTGGTAATAGCAATTTGTGCGGGCATTTTCTGCCTTGATGATTATTATTATTTTTAGATTAGGTATGTCGGTATTTGGACCTTGTACTGGGGATCAGACATGCGGCCGCCTATGCAAAATAAATACTGAGTTACCTACCTACTATAAATACATGTATTTAATTTTTTTAAACAATGGGTTTGCAGAAGATTAGCAATGGATAGTTTGGCCGTCCAATAAGGACTGTCCCCGAATTGAGGGCGTGTAGTGTTTCACGTCTCAAAGAGATTGATGTCTGTAAAACTGAAGGCCAGTACGATAGTTGGTAGAGCTGCGGAAATGTTTGAAAGAGGTTCAGTGGCCCTAGAAACCAATGGCCAAAAAACGAAACACTAGAGGCCCACGACACAAAATAGATAGTACAGAAGTCAATCTACATACAAAGTGCGCTCGAGCAACGCACACATAGACACCGCTCACGGACATGATATCTCAGAGCGTCTCGGCCCGCTCGTCGAACAGTTTCGGCTCAAACGCTCAAGCGTCCACTGAGCGTAGGTACAAAAAGTCTATTTTGTGCCCTCGTGCTCTTAAAGCGATTCATTTGACGACCTAAATTGAACTGTTAAAGGAATGGAGCTATACAGGGTGTAAAGCTTCATCCCTCTTTCTCTTGACTGACATTTATACACGTCATGGTAAAGATAGAACTACACTGCACACACGTGTGACACACTCGCAGATCTGGGCACGTCGGTCTCCATACATTTTATATAGAAACCAGACTTGTAGAGCGCACACTTGATCCACGCCACGCGACGTCGTTCTACGTACAAACACAAAATAGATAGGTACAGAAGATAATCTCATGTATGTACTTCACTTTTTATACCTACGCAAGGTGGACGCACACTAATGAGCGTTTGAGCCGGAACTGTTCGACGAGGGATCCGAGACGCTACCGAGACATCGTGTCTGTGAGCGGTGTCTATGTGTGCGTTGCTCGAGCGCTCTTTGTATGTAGATTGACTTTTGTACCTATCTATTT
Source organism: Mythimna albipuncta (assembly GCA_929112965.1). Classification (NCBI taxonomy): domain Eukaryota; kingdom Metazoa; phylum Arthropoda; class Insecta; order Lepidoptera; family Noctuidae; genus Mythimna; species Mythimna albipuncta. Next base: position 6,434,560 of record OV815969.1, on the reverse strand, counting down.
TGTTGTACAAATCAGGCGTGTTACATGTGTTGGTCTAATGAGGGGTGGGTTTTCAGTCAGTAAAAGTCTGAAATGCTCTCTCGTTCCATACTAGCAAAATAAAATGGCAATTGAACATGACTGTGTCACTATTTGATTTTAAAATAACTTTTAAATCGATTTAATTGCAAGCCGCAATGCCGCGTCGGTAATGATACCCATTCGTAATCGTAATAGGCCGTTATATCAAGCCAATGGTGTGCATTATTAAAACCTTTACCTGCGTTAACGCGATTTTAATAAAAGTGAGGGTTTTAAAATGTTTACTTTATGTAGGTATGGTATGGTATAGGAAAACCGCGTGTGACTTTAACGTGTATGTGCTTTTGCAAGCAGCTTCGTCCTCTTGAAAGTAGGATTCTCCATACAAACTTTGGAACCCCGTTTCGTACTCTTAGGGGATGAATTTTGGAAAATCCTTTAGTGCTAGTCTTATGTCATAAAAGGAAACCTTGCGCATTTCACACTCCTGGTTACAGAATTTTCAGCTGTGTGCTGATATGTCAGTCAGTCAGTTTCTTTTATACAGGGTTATTCGTGAAACACTGACAACCTCTTAGTACTTTATTACTAACATCATAAACAACAACTTTTGTTCTATGACTTTTAAAAATTATCATATTTTTAGTTTATTAGATTTTCATACAAAAATAAAAATATTTAAATTGAACGTTCTAAATATCTCGAAGTCTATGCGAAGCAAACGATAGTACAATAGCGGAGGTGAGTGGAATCGGGCGGCGGAGGTGCTTGATGCGCTTGCGTCGCGTCATACAGACGTAGGTAGGTATAGCAAAATACAGAGTTGAAATGTGTTAGATAGAACAACGGAATCTTGAAGGTTTGTTTTTGGTAAATTATTTAAGTTTTGTAAAAAGTCATAGAACAAAAGTCGTTGTTTATGATGTTAATAATACAGTCCTGCAAGGTTATTAGTGTTTTACAAATAATCCTGTATACCTTAGAGGTTAATAACCCTGTATATGGACCAAGTGATTATTAGAAAATTGCAAAAAAATGTCCGCGCAATTTGAAACATGCCCAAAATAAGAGGGAAATGAGATAAAAACTATTGAATTAATCATATTTTCTGCGCATTATTTATAATGCGTATCACTTAAATGGGGCAAAATAAATAAAATCAAAAGTCTTTCGCTATAATCTGATATGATCTATCACTATAAAAGTCTAATCAATAACAAAAATACAACACAATTTCGACTTTGATTAGAGAGTATGACATATCGATAGACTTATCGATAAGTCTGAAAAAGTTTGCTTTTGTATCCAGTAGAATGGATGATAATTTTTTAGAAAATTCTTATTAAATTTTTGATTAAATTTGAAACAATTTATGTAAATATAGTTTTTTATCACTTTTCATATCATGTCAAATTACAAAATACTAGAAAGAAAGTTCAAAAGTGAAACGTATTACATTTTTTTTTAATGTTTATAAGTATGTCTCAGTAAACACCAAATGTAGTCCCCCATCATATTTTCGTTGTTTTGGTTATCGATAACGGTATCCGAAGTCTTGATGAAGACGTTCTTCTTGTTCTTCTGAATACCCATGTTGTTAGGGTTCCGTAGCTAAATGGCAAAAAACGGAACCCTTATAGATTCGTCATGTCTGTCTGTCAGTCCGTCTGTCTGTCTGTCCGTCCGTATGTCACAGCCACTTTTTTCGGAAACTATAAGAGCTATACTATTGAAACTTAGTAAGTAGATGTATTCTGTGAACCGCTTTAAGATTTTCACACAAAAATTGAAAAAAAGCACTAAATTTTGGGGGTCCCCATACTTAGAACTGAAACTGAACATTTTTTTTTTCATCAAACCCATACGTGTGGGGTATCAATTGATAGATCTTCAAAAATGATATTGAGGGTTTCTAATATAATTTTTTTTTCTAAATTGAATAGTTTACGCGAGAGACACTTCCAAAGTGGTAAAATGTGCCCCCCCCTGTAACTTCTAAAATAGGAGAATGATAAAACTGAAAAAAATATATGATATACATTACCATGTAAACTACCAACGAAAATTGGTTTGAACGAGATCTAGTCAGTAGTTTTTTTTTAATACGTCATAAATCTAAAAAAATACACTATTATTAAAACATCGATCAAAGTTACAACGAACTACAAGAACTTTTATATTATGTTACTTGCTGCTGCGGAACCCTCCATGGGCGAGTCCGACTCGCACTTGGCCGGTTTTTATTTTTAAATTAATCTAAATGAGCAAGCAGCATATTATGTACTTTTAAAGATATTCTGCAGCCCATAGTTATAAAATCTACTAACATGTTATCAACTAACTCTCGATAACAATTTGTGACAGTACAAATTCTTCATCTTCAATACGCTGCACTAAAGTTTTGTTGAAGAGTTTGTTTGTTTGAACACGCTAATCTAAGAAACTACTGGTTCGGATAGTAAAAAATATTTTAGTATTGGATAGCTAATTTATCGAGGAAGGCTGTAGGTTATACAAAATCACACTACAACCTCAAGTAGTGGAGCAGTGACCAAAAACGCTGATGAAACCGCGGGGGAGAGCCAGTTTTAAGTAATTTCGTAGTAGCTTCAATTAGTTACCAATGATCAGAAAATAAGATTGTTTCCAAGTTTTTTAATTGAAATATGTCAGTACCTACCAACAAATAAGTGCAAGGCGGCCTGACTTTAAATAAAGGGGCCAATTGAACTAGCTAATACCCATATACAGAACTTAATTGGGAATTCTCAAATTAGTGCGCATAGGAGCATTAAAAACCCGATATGAACATCGGATGGAGCTAAACTGGACACAGGAACCGAGTCGTAATGACGGAAATAAACCGGAGCAGCGCTGTACGGCCCGTGCGACCGGTTGGATACGATTTAATACTCGTCAAACCCATTTTATACGGTGAGTTAGGCAGTGCAGTTCCAGCGTATATGCTTTTAACTAGATGTCATGAATGTTATCATGGAAACTATGGCGTTTTAATCATTCTTTTTGGTAATCCTAACTAATATCCTAACGATCACTGGAGTTAGCTTCTTACTGTGAACAGTACATATCCTAACTAAAAAAGAAAATGTGGCTGTTTGGATGTTTGTTACTAATAATACTTAATATCAATGCTCAGAGTGTGCCTAGTCATTACAGTGATCTGTTTGACACCTTTTCTGACGCCAATGTACACGCCGTCCTGGTTTCTGAGAGTTGGTTCAAACCTCATCTTCTCTCTACCACTTACCCTCTGCCCGGTTTCATTCTTATCCGGAATGATAGAATTGGAAGGGGTGGAGGGGGTGTAGCTATCTACCTTCGTAGTGATTTCCCGTACAAAATCATTGCTTCTTCTCCTTCAAATTATTCCGCTTCTGTTGAGTATCTCTTTTTAGAGGTTTACGTCAAAGGTATCAAAACCTTGCTCGGTGTGGTCTACTGTCCACCGGCCATAGACTACTTCACTGACCTTGAATTAGCGTTGGAATCTGTGGGATCGGACTATGCACATTGTATCATCATGGGCGATTTTAACACAGACCTTACCCATCCAACTCCTCGTTCCCGTAAACTCCTACATATCATTGAGTCCGCGAGTCTCCATGTCCTTCCACTGCAGCCTACTCATTTCAATATCTCAGGTGAAGACACGTGGCTTGACTTAATTCTGACTTCCACTCCCTCCCTTGCTTCCTCACACGGTCAGTTTCCTGCACCTGGTTTTTCCCATCATGACCTAATTTTCCTCTCATATATCCTAAAACCACCTAAACTTCCCCCTAAAGTCTTGCGCATGCGTTGTTTTGCTCGCATGGATGTTGAGAAACTTCAACAGGATGCGTCGCAACTCGATTGGGAACACCTTGCAATGGCAACATCTGTGGACGATAAGCTGCATATTTTTAATCAGACGGTCCTTGCCCTCTATGATAGACACGCTCCTGTCATGAGTGTGAAGCTTAAGCGTCCACCGGCCCCGTGGATGACGACAGGAATTCGCATGGCGATGAGGCGCAGGGATCGTGCCTTTCGAAAATTCAAAAAGGATCGCAGTGTCGAAAATAGAGACCTTTTTAGGACTGCAAGAAATCGGTGTAATCAGATGATACGCAACGCTAAACGCCCCCACATTCTTGAAAACATATCTTCTTCTTCTCCTGCCGATATCTGGAAATTCCTTGGAACTCTCGGTATCGGCAGACCACGTCATGTGGATCTTCCTAAGACTATTGCACTGGATGATATCAACCGTCACTTCACTACCACCTGTCATTTGGATTCGCAAATGCTGTCTCAGACGGTTGATTTCATTACTAGCCTACCAAGTCCTATCATTGAAGAGTTCCGCTTTTCCCCGGCCACCTTGGACGAAGTCAAAAAGATTATCCTATCCATAAAGTCCAAGGCTGTGGGTCATGACGAAATTAGTCGTTACATGATTACCTTAATCCTCGAATTTCTTCTTCCTCCGATTACCCATATAATAAATTTTTCCCTTGATTCCGGACAATTCCCATCCCTGTGGCGTATGGCTTACGTGCGTCCACTTCCTAAAATCTCTAATCCCTCTCTGCCTAACCATTTCCGCCCAATTTCTATTCTTCCTTTCCTGTCCAAAGTACTTGAGGCCTGCGTCCATAAGCAGTTATCAGGATTTGTTCACCGTAACAACCTTGTTAGCTCATTTCAATCTGGATTCAGGCCTGGTCATAGTACCTCCTCTGCTCTCCTTAAAGTGACTGGTGACATTAGGGAAGCTATGGAGGAAACCAAGGTTACCGTTTTGGTTCTAATAGATTTCTCAAATTCCTTTAATGCTGTCAGTCACGATATTCTCCTATCTATCCTTTCCCATCTTATGGTTTCGTCCGAGGCGCTGGAATGGTTCTCTTCTTATCTTCGGGGACGTCAGCAGTCGGTTCGCGTTGACGAGAATTCGTCGAGTTGGCGTGATCTAGAATCTGGTGTTCCCCAAGGCGGTATTCTTTCTCCCTTGCTATTCTCCATCTTCATAAATTTTATAACTCTCTGTCTTCGGTGTTCGTATCATCTTTATGCCGATGATCTACAATTATATGCGGCTGCGCGGGTGGAGAGTTTGTCAGAGTCCGTGGTTTGTCCTTATATCAAACTTTCAATTTCTATGTTCTTCCCATGCCAAGAATCTGCGTTCTTCCAATAACCTTCTTCTGCTTTGTCCTTCTCATTCTTCTGATTTTGTCCATTCTTCCTTTCATATACAGTCTATTCTTCTGTGGAATGCGCTTCCTCTTGACATCAGGACGGCCACCAGTCGGTATGCATTTTAGCGGAAGTTGCGGCTTCATTTTTAACAGAAATAGCGGAGTAGTCTCAAAAATCCTTTCGTTACCTTATATAAATTATATATATTTGTATGTATGTAGGTTTATATTATATTGAATATTTAAGTATGTTTATTATATAAATATTTGTACACTTGTTTTCTTATCAAAATATTCTTTTTTTTGTTTTATGCACCTGCCATGTTTTCTCTTCACCACCCTAGGTTGACTGGTAGAGAATGCCTAAGGCATTAAGTCCGCCTTTGTACCTTTGTGTTGCATGAAGTTTTTTAAATAAATAAATAAATAAATCACGCAAAAACGGCTGAACGGATTTGGATGAAATTTGGCATACGTATAGCTTTTAACATGAAAAAGAACATAGGCTACCTTTTATCCCGATTCCCTAAGTATTATTATTATAATTCTGAAGTCCTTGCATTCGAAGTCGCGGGTAGTAGCTAGTAAATAATAAATCTGTAGAAATTTTTAGTTGTGCGCGCATCACGTGAAATGTACGAAATTGATGTGGATAAGTTTTACACATTCTGATTGTGTGTAATTTGATATATTACTTAGGCTTTGATCAATCGGTACATGCTAACCTAACGTGTATTGGCTACCTTTATACCTACGTACCTTCTATTCCTATGAAATAGCGAAACGACTAAAAAGGAGACAGCAGGCAAGCCTTAATTGGTTAAATGCATCCCGCATTCCGCTCAGCTCCGATTCGTTACCCAACCAATCAATATTGAAACTAGGAGCTTGCACGAAGAGAGAGGTAGAAAGAGGATGAACAGTTGTTCCGTAACGGCAGTTACTAGTTAGTAGTAGACCTTTTTGTGGCCCTAGTGACAGAAAAGTTGGCAAAGAACTGTTTGTTTTGGTATGGCATGTGAAGAGGAGGAATTAAACGCACGTGACTTGCTTTACTTTACATTGTGTACCAGCTTAAAAATAAGTTAATATTGTTTTGTGATTGAAAACAGAGGAGAATGGGCGCTCTTTCCAGTGCTGTATTAAGTTGTTAATATTACACTAATAATATTATAAAGAGGTAAAGTTTGTTTTTGTTTGTAGGAGGCAATTTCTGAAAGTACTGGACCGATTGTGAAAATTTTTCACCTATAGAATGCTGCTTTATTCTTGATGTAACTCGTTACGCTATATTTTATGTGCGCGGGCAAAGCCGCGGACAAAAGCTAGTATTTTATGAGATTGATCATAATACGAGTAATATCTTTACTTAACTTTAACTAAATAAATCAATTCAAATGACATACAACTTGAAGTAGCACTGAAACAACACATTCCATTTTCGAATCAGGAGTACGGTAATAATATCATATCTATTATTACCGTGTCAGGAGGCCGTAAATTATGGCCACATTTCCCGAATGTTCTGCAACGCATCCTGGCCATTTTTAAAAGACAAACAAAAGACTCAAAGGTCTCTTCCGAAAACTGTTATTATCACTGAAAAGCTTCATGGGTAACTGATGAACAAGCTATTTGCCTGCTCAAGCGGCAAAATATTCATATTTCCACTATACCAATTCTGATATATATTGCTCTCGTACTTTTGAATGGAACTTCTCCAATGTATCCTAGTTAGTGCCTTCACGCGGGAGTCACGTCTGCACCATCAATAATTCACCAGTGTTCACAGAGGGCAAAGTTCGCCAACACGCCAACTTTGGCACAAATACCCAGACCCATTAAATATATTCCGCCGAGTACGGACGGATTGTAGATTTTGAATGGTGGTACACATTGTAGGTATGTGTAACGGACTCCCTGAGTAGATTATGGCTTTGTTTTTGGTAATGGCTTGGGTACCCATATTATGGGAATTTTATGTATTGGCTGCAGCAAGAACAGTTTTTTTAATATAATTATGCGAAACCTACATGAATATAGTTTGTTCACAATCAGTAACTGAATCGATTCCAATAGTTTTGACACCATGTTATATTTTTTTCCAAAAATATTTAAAAAGGCCATATTACTGACTAGCTTTTGCCCGCGGCTTCGCTCCCGCTTTTCCCTACTCCACCCTACTATACCCTACTCTACCCTACTCTACCCTACTCTACCCTACTCTACCCTACTCTACCCTACTCTACCCTACTCTACCCTACTCTACCCTACTCTACCCTACTCTACCCTACTCTAACTTACTCTACCCTACTCTACGCTACACTACGAAATTATTATTTTTTTACATAAGAACCTTCTCCTCACAATAACAAACAAAACAAAAAAGAATTAGCGTAATCGGTCCAGCCGTTCACGCGTGATGGCGTGACCAAGGAAAATAGGGATTCATTTTTATATAGATTGTAAAAACAAATGATATCTGAGGTAGAAATAAAAGTGAAATCTTGCTGTTTGTAGTTTTATTTTTATCGTTCCAAAAATTCTGTTTCTAAAATACTGTTTCTAATTTATATCTATAAAAATATCCGAAACCGGTTTAATATTGCTAATTTTCTATATTCAAATCCAGATCCGATAAACTCTAAAATCCCTAGCCTTTGCTTTTAATATTCAATTAATGAAATTCCGGGTAACATACCTATTGCTCTGTCAATGAAACTTTGACGTCAATATTAGAGTCCAACGTTCAACGAATACCTTTCAATGAGAAAACAGATGAGACGCATTTGCGGAATTCCGTTTTCATTAATGTCCAATATAAATTATTTGGCAACATTTTAACAAAGAAATTGAAGAGATTGGGTAACGTTTTAATTTGCCACCAAGCCTTTAAAACTTCCAAGTAATATGTCCAAGGCAAATTCTCGTAAAAGTATCCAAAGTACTTATCATTGAGGGCGGAAAACTTTATTTTGATGTTGATGAGCAAGGATTTTGTTTCGAAGTAACAATTAATTGTTAATTTGGTTGTTTAAATCGTTTTGTATTGGTTTGTATAACTTAATTATATTAGAGAGATACCACTCGGTAGGTGCTTTTGATAATTTTTCTTCTAGCGTAAAATCTATTAAAGTCCTCTCAACCCTAACCTTTTTCATAATTATTTTATTCTGAGTTTTCTTAGTTACAATGATTTGATATAATTACCATAGTATGTATGTATGTGTATGTGTGTATGTGTAGCGTGTGTATGTTTATTATTTTAGCGTACTTATATATTATAAATAACAACTTTAACAACTTTATTCTATCAAATATTTACTTATTGTTAGATATTATTTAATTTATTGTGCACACTGTACACATCATCATCATCAGGCTTTTTAATGTTCCCACTGTTGGGACTCAGGTCTCCTTTCTAGGAGAGGGAATGGGCCGTAATCCACCACGCGGGCTCAGTGCGGGTTGGCACTGCACACATACCACAGTGTAATCTTTTCAAATCCAAAGGTTGATTGTAGAACATACCTTCTTTGCTGCATTAGCTCCGTTCCACTATTGTACTTACATAAAGTTTCAACAATTAATTACATTAACATAAAATTGAGAATAATATTAATTTACCTAATCCTGTTTCAGATAAATTCACTATCATTAATATCAATATGTTTTTTTTTTTTTCGATGGGAAAAATCATCTTATGACTGCCCCCACTCTTGGGCGGAGCGGGAGATAGTGTTAAGTTCGCCCTGAAAAACCGCCCCAAAACCTAACAGATTTTTTTATCGTTTCACTACTAACTATATTTGTATTCCAACAGAGTGACATTCGCACTAGCGAAAAAACTCTTTAAATAAAAATCAATATGTCATATACGAATACTCTATAGTTTTGTACAAAAAAAAATGCGAAATTGAACTAAAACCTTAACGCATCGAATAAAGTCGAGAATCCTATGATAGTATACAGAAAATAATTATACCCCACTTCACCGTAAAACAAATCAGAACATTTCAACCCTACATTAACATTGATTGACATTTCACGTCCATGCATTCTTAAGTATTCTGTATCAGGTCTATACCAAGTTCTGCATCAGTAATGAGAGCGTCAGGTTTCCAGAGAAGTGCCACAAATAGTTTATTTAGTTGTCTACCTTAGTATCGTGCACTAACTAGTTCTATGTATTCTAACTTATTTATTCATTCTGACGTGATCCTAAGTGGAAACGATGCATTAATTACTGCCTTAATACGAATGAAAGTAGCTGCATTTCTTGTAGAACGAAAATAAAATAGTACTTTTTGATACAAGTGCAAAAAGTTAGTCATTGCGATCGAGGTGGAATTTGCACGAGCTGTAGGCAAGTGTGTTATGGAGCTGGGGGCTGCAGTGACACATTTGCATGTGTATCAAACGACGTTTTTCAATACACTTACGACTCGTGGTGGCTAGCCTGATATGATAATAACACTGTAGTGGGGGCGAACACGCGCACTTTTCTGCACTAGTGCGCAAAATAGTTAGTTGCGTGCCTAAAAGCGATGGGATAAGAGCGGGTTTTCGAGTAAGTGTATGGAAAAAAATGAAAAAAAAAATGTTTTTTGAAACCTTAGTGGCGAAAACGGTTTTTTTTTATTGTTATAAACTAGTGCTTGACTGCGATCTCACCTGATGGTAAGCAGTGATGCAATCTCTGATGGTGAAGCGCACTAGTTTATTAGGAGTTTAATCATTCTAGCCTTGAAGACACCCAAATTCTAATCCACTGGTTAACCCAGTGATAACGGGCCAGCCTGAGAAGATCTGTAACTACGTCGAGGATTCAAATACAGCGAACGCTTTACTTTGTCTACTGTTCTTAAAATGGTGAAAGAAAACATTGTGAGAAAGCCTGCATATTCTAGAACCAAAAATTCAAAGGCGTGTGACTTCCAACAACCCGCATTGGACCTGCGTGGTGGATTACGGCCCATTTCTTCTCCTAGAAAGGAGGCATGAGTACCAGTAGTGGGAACATTATAAAGCTAATTATGCTATACCTTTATAACGTCAACTGAGCGAGTCCAATGACTTGTACGTAGTAGTCGGCGTTACGTACTAACTACATACAGGTCATTGGACTCGCTCAGCTGACGTTTTCTTAAAGAAATTAATTTCGTACATGCGCAAATGAACACGAGTTTTGGAAAAAAAGGTACTTTATTTTTTTATTTTATCTTTTCAAATCGAGAGTGTTTCATGTACTGGATCGACCCTCCACGGGATTAAAACGATCAAAATTTAACGGTGTATACATATATAATTCTTCTGTACGTGTGTTTGTCACCGAAAACCTCCTAAATAGCTTGAACGATTTGGATGTATTTTGTCTCTATATTTTAGTGGTTCCCTGGATGAATCCGATTGTGCCACTGCAGTCGGGTTATCAATGTTTTTTCTGCTGAACTCCCATTTTTTCGGGCAGAACAACGTCTTTTGGGGATCGATATTTTACTTCTAATCCTTTTAAAGAAAATCCGTTATTAAGATCGGGATGAATAGAAGAAAATATTTATATTTTAGTATCATAAATGAAAAGAGATTAATGTTTGGTTAAACGGGTCGTGACTTTGACAAATCGATGCCTACTACTGAATCTAAATGTACGAACCGTATTACTAAGATATTTACTTTGAAAGCTATTGTGTGGGAAAATGTTAGTGGTTATATTTTCAGTATTCAGGGTTATCTGAAAGGGAACTCGAGCCCGGGGTATGAAGGCTATAAGGAACGGGGTGGGCCTTTTAGTCAGTAAGAGTCTGACACTATCTCCCGCTCCGCCCAAGAGCGGGGGTTGTCATTGTATGATTTTCCCCACCAAAAAAAAAAAAATATTTTTGGTGAATATGTTTTCATGATCCATTTACGATAGTGTGTTGCCCATTTTCAATGGCAAAGTAGTTTTGTAGGAGATATGTTTATATACTAACTAACCCAGCAAACGTCGTTCTCCATATAAATTAAAAAAGAAAAAAATGGGGCGTTTGGGCTTTGTTTCATCGCAATTGATTGACTATATCGAAAGATCTGAATGAAATGAATGGATTTCATTGTCTGGGTGTAATTTATCTATAATACGTATGATTTAGAAATGTATAAGTATGTTTATCAAATGTCTAGTACTCATAACACAAGCAATGCTTAGCTTGAGACTAGACGACATTGTGTGATAGTAAAATAAAAATAAAAAACAAACCAATCCAATCGCTAGTCGTATTCATTAAACAACTTGCCACTGACTTGCAAAATGCAAAAAAAAAAAAGAAATTTTGGACGCCGCGGGCTATCCGAGCACATTCACATTAAGGCCCAAGCGCCCGAGCAGCGACATAAAACAGTGACTTTCTGAAGCCTACTCCTCGGTAAAAATACAATATGTTTATTATTGATTCATGAACAACATTATCAACTATTGATTTTATCGAGCGATTAATACTTTTGTCTTCAAAAAAATAATAATAAGTATTTTTGAAACTTTTTCCTACTACTTCGAATCGGCTTCGATCTTTAGAAACATTTTTACAAATAAAAATATGTAGTTATATATTCTTTAAAGTGAATATAGCATGTAAATCAATTAATATTTCGCAAAGAAAATGGATTTAAAGGTCAGCAGGCTCTATCCGGGTGCAGCTGGACGAAATTAAATGCACAGATACTCGTACTGCCTAGGCGGGTAGACGTGTTGTGTCCATTAAATTCCGGCCAGATGTTCAAGGGACTATAAGCCTTAAATACTACTCAATAAAGTTAATTCTATTCTACAATATTCCACCGCGAGCCATCAAATCACATGGCACCGCGTATAATGGAACTTAAGTACTAGTTGTTTCGGAATAATGACAGAGTGGCCTTCTGTGTGTACAATCGATATATTTGCACTGCCACTGAGCACCATGGGAAACTGCAAGCTATACGATTATTCGAAACACGTCCTGCGCATTACTTTTCAACATGAAGCTATAAAAATATTACTAGGTATGTAGGTAGGTGACTTAAAAGGAAATTGTTTCTGGAACATATTCGATTGGTTCTTCCTCGTTACTTTTTATGGCTTTTGAACATATTGTTAGGTAACTAGATTTGGCCCACTGCTTCGTTCGTGTACATAAGCCTATGTCACTCATATCAAATTTGATTAAAAACCATTGAATTAAAAACCAAAGTTACGTGTAAAAGAAGGCTTGTGCTTATGCGCGGCCTGATATGGTTGTTTAAAAATAAGATAAATGTAAAATATGAAATAAATAAAGCAGCTTTCTGTCGGTGAAAAAATTTTAACAATCGGACCAGTACCTACTTACAGAGATTAATTACCTCCTACAAACAAAAAAGCATAACAATTAGTGTAAAAAGTGTAGTATGTATAACATTATGGTTAAATAGGCAGTTTATAGGTACGGAAATTATTACTAGATATACGTACTTTGTAGGCCCAAAGAATCGCCAAAATTCAGTAGCATCGAACAGGACACATTGCTCGTAGAACAGATGGCTGTTGGGGCCGAAAGGTTCTGGACTGGCGACTGCGTACCGGAAGTCGCAGGTTGGAAGGTCTCCTACAAGGTGGATGGTTGGATCGATGACCTGGTAAGGGTTGTGGGAATCTGACGGAAGGTCGAGATGTACAGGACCGTCAACTGTGGCGACATTTGTCACTTTCAGCTGGAATGATGATGATGATGATAGGTACTTATGTACCTACTCATTTATATAATTATATAACATTTTATCCGTAAATCAGCAAAAACAAGCACCACATTAGTTGCGTTTTCCTCGAAATTGGTAAAAACAGTGGCCATTTTCCTTCTTCCCAAACGAGACGTTGTTAAGGATAAATGTTGGAGAAATAACCACAATTTTTCATCAAACACAGTTGGTAAGTTTTTTAATCCTGAATATCCCACCTGGGCAAAGTTAGTGCAATCAACGGTGCTAATTTATTTTGCTTTCGTTGAAAAACTAATCTACCTTTTCAACGTTTTTGCTGACTTCGATGAAGGAAAACAAATAAATGAAGTCGTGAAGGGATCGACGGATGTTTTCTTTTTCAACTTTTGTAATTTTGCAAGTCTGTCAATGACCGAAACTCCATCGTATTGGGTTTCAAACAATACCCTTTCGCTGTGGGATGTATGTGAAGCTATGTGTTTAGAACTTAGATTAAATCAAAACAGCGGAAGATAGGTGACTCGCCTTTAGCGCGTGAACCGCTGAAGTCATGTCCCCGTGGCATAATTTCACTCAGCCCATTGAATACTCAGCCATATAAACGACCGTGTTACGCAATTATTTTTTTAGAATTCCTTACCTCAAAAGGAAAAAACGGGACCCTTATAGTATCACTTTGTTGTCCGTCCATCTGTCTGTCTGTCAGTCTGTCAAGGCCCTTTATCTCAAGAATGCGTGGACGTATCGAGTTGAAATTAAAAAACTATATACTCAAGTCTGCGGTCCCTTCAAGCTGTGAAAAAATCAAGTTATTCTAAGTTAACGTATAAAAAAGATACGGCCTTTTATGTCGCAGAAACCGTACATTTTGATAGTCTCAAAAATCGAAATTCATAGGGTACTTCCCGTTCACCCAGAATCCCGAAATTTGGCACAAAACAAGGTCTTATAGCACAGGTATAGGCAAATCTTCCAGACTCCATTCGGGAATTGTAGATTGCACGGAACCCTCAGTGTGTGAGTCCGACTGACGCTTGCCCAGTTTTTATTTTTGTTTTTATTCATTTTAAACTCCAAGCGAACGCTGACGTTCGTTCTCTCTTTGTCTTTCTATTGTGTCTTTAATTAAGGTATTTGAAACGAAAGGTGAAGTGGGATAAAGGTTATCAAAATGCTTTCGTGTGCTTTAAGTGTTGTACAAATCACATAGAATCACATTTCACTCGTGCATGTAGTGCACAGAGTCTAAGTTTTCGGATTGCAAAGTTAGCACGTAACGTATATTTCCTTATAATATATCAATAGTTTAGAATAAAGTGTTGAGGAAAGTATTCGAATCTTGTGCGTATGTATTGCTGAGAAATAGAACTGCCGCTGTCAGAGTTATTGAGCGCACTCGCAGTTTTCTGCATCGTCGGCTTTTCTATTCAGTTGCTCATAAAATCCTTTTGCGACATTTGCTTGCTTTTAGAATGAGGAACTTATGTATTTTCTAGTTCTGTCGTATATCAAATATGAACATAGATCATTTCTTTTATTCGTCGTTATTCGTAAAAGAGAAATTTATACTCGTATAAATATTTAAAGGTAAACTCATTGTTGAGTTAAGCTCGCCTTTGTACATGAATTGTCAATTATGAATGTATTAAGGTTAAGTTTTTGTGTGTACAATAAAGAATTAAGAAGAAGCTATGTACCTTATATTATATTAAATATATATGTACGTTTATTTTATTCATATATATTTGAACCCTTTTTTTTTCGATGGGAGAAATCATCCTATGGCAACACCCGCTCTTGGTCTTGGGCGGAGCGGGAGATAGTGTCAGACTCTTACTGACTAAAAAACCCATCCCGTTCCTTCAAGCCTTCATACCGGGGCTCGAGCGCCCTTTCGGATAACCCTGGCCCCAGTAGGCTTCGACCCGGCTGCTGTTGCTGTTTTCCGAATAATCAATTTTTTTTTTATGCTCCTGCCATGTTTTCTCTTCACCACCCTTGGTTGACATTAAGACCGCTTGTGCGCCTTTGTGTTGCATGAAGTTTTAATAAATAAATAGATCTATCTATATATCTACGTTCAGTTTGTTGAAAATAAATTGTCATAGTAGTTTATTGTCAAGGGATTCTTACAAGTCATATACAGAATGTTACATTGTACTTAGTCAATAAACGATTACATATTTATAATGTCAAATGTCAAACAAAAAAAATATACAAATAAATAGAAGAAAAAATTGTACACTGGACCTTACCCTCTATTGTTATCTCTCTCTATCGCTCAATGGTTTGCTGGAAGAAAACTCAACTTTGAGTTAAGCTCGCCTATGTACATGAACTTTGTTATCCACTCATTTTGTGTTGTTATAGTGTGCAATAAAGAATTAAAAAAAAACCGGCCAAGAGCTTGTCGGGCCACGCTCAGTGTAGGGTTCCGTAGCTTCCCGTCCGTCACAATAAGTGTACCAACTAATGAGTTTAAAAAAATGCTTGCATATACGATTATACTATAAACTTAGTCCAGAAATTATTTTGTAGAAACTTTTTTTCTTTTTGCACAAAAACTGTTCTTTCCATCAAGTTCAAAATGATTTTCCTAGAAAGTCCTTATAAAGTTCTACTTTTCAGTTTTTTTTTTCATATTTTCTAAACTTATGGTTCAAAAGTTAGAGGGGTTGTTTTTTACTTTTGGAGCGATTATTTCCGAAATTATTGACATTTTCAAAAAATGATTTTAGTAAACCCCTATTCATTTTTAAATACCTATCCAACGATATATATCACACGTTAGGGTTGAAATTAAAAAAAAAAGACGGGTTGCACTCCGGGAGTGCCGGCAGAAGTGAAAACTTGATTATTAACGTTGAGCATGTTTGATATTTTGGAATGGTTAGTGAATAATTTTGCACCAATTGCTTTATCAGTATAAAAGTACTATCATTTATGTGGTAGAATACAATATTCATTTATTGCGCTATCGTACACAAACATGACAATTTATATTACATTAAAAATTTAACACTTTAAAACTATTACAATTATTTTACATTAAATACTCTCCATCCGTCTTACGCTTTTTCGATCAGGTCACGTGTCCTGACGCGAGTTTAAGATTTTATACCCATTACAGAAAAAGTGCTCAACGCCGCTAAAGAAGTTTTCACTTCAAAAATCACTTCCCACTTTACATATAGGGGAGCTACCCTAATAAAACATTTTTTCCAATTTTTATTATAGCACTTTGTCAGCGTGATTGATATACATATTGGTACCAAATTTCAGCTTTCTAGTGCTAACGGTTCCAGAGATTAAGCGAGGACGGACAGACGGACAGACAGACATGGCGAAACTATAAGGGTTCTTAGTTGACTACGGAACCCTAATAACAATATTTCTAATATTCTCGACGTAGCAACCTAGATAAATATTGTCTATAACCGAATATCATCATAATATGTTGGAAATATGCTAAAAACCCTAAAAACGATCGAACGAATAAATAAAATCATCATCGACATTGCTGATTTGTTTGTGGCATATAGGCGGTAGGTATGCGATAATGCGATAGAGATATTTAGATAGAGAGATTTTTTTAGGTGTGAAATCATCCAATAGCTTCTACCGCTTTTGAGCGGAGCAGGAAGAGGTGTGACACTTTCACCGACTTAAACCCACTCCTATATGTCCCGGGTTTTTCTTTCTGAAATGAACCCATGGCCCCAGTAATGACAGCGGTGCAATGATGTTTTTGCACAAAGTTGCTCTACAGATAATACCCGTTAAACTTCACAATTTGCATTTCGCTGCGTATCACTGTTTTATTTTGAGCGCCATATTTGGGCGGGAGTGACAATATTGGCTCAGGTACGTAATTACATACGGATTTCTATACACGGCCGGTTTTCAGACGCAATATGCTTTATTTTGCCCTTTATGCACTGTTGTGCATGCTGTTTTGAGATTAAAGCTCGACTTTGAGACATTAAAATCGTGCAGCATATGATTTTAGACGAACCTTCGCATAATTAAGCGAATTGACATGTTTATTGTTACCTACTTAATTTTACGTATTCAAAAATAGAGGTCGTAGGACTGTTTTCTCGGTCGGGCAAAGTATGACTAGATTTTTCTAGGAATCTCAGTAGGTATCATATTTTTTATTTTCTTGTTTTTAGCTGGGAAATCAAATTTTTACGCTCTGTGTGGAGCGAGAGGGAGTGTCAGATTTTATTGACTGCACCCACTTGTGTTCCTTCAGTTGTCTATCGAACAATACCGCACTCCTGGCATGCGTCGGCCCTCGGATGGCGAGCTAGCTAGGTACCTATTGCTCATCGATGGCAAGCTTGCTCCCAGTAGCAACCTGGCGACTCGGCCCCCAATAACATGGAACTTTTTTTTTATTATTATTGATAGGCTCGCGTTTGACCATTATCTCACCTGATGGTAAGTGATAATGTGGCCAACGATAGAGCACGCTTGCCTAGAAGTAACCTATTCACTCTCGACTTAAAGACCCCTAGGTTGTAGCTATCAGGAAACACAGACTCCGGCAGGGAATTCCACTCTTTAGCTGTACGCATAATGAATGTGTTTCCAAAACGCTTTGTACGAATGGGTGGGATATCCACCATGTACCGATGGCGCAACGCCGTACGTCTAGTGGTCCGATGATGGAACTGAACATAAATATATAGATATATGCTACCTTTTAATACCCCTTTATTGAATCCTTCGGAAAATACAATCTTGAGGATAAGTTAAAAAAAGCACTGTAAAAATAAATACCATGCTACCGGTCTGTCTGTTTACACGGGTGTAGTGGTGTGTGTATGTGTTGTATTCAGCCCGCATAGTTAGTCCCGCTAGGAACAACATAGTGCCTATATATGTATAGTACACATATGGGTATGATCCGTGCCGAGTAAACCGAGTTACGTGTAAAGCAATTTATTAGTGACCCTTATCCTATGATCTAACAAAGATTCAGGATGCTGTAGCTAGGGAGAGGCCACTTATCATATCATATGGGGGGTATTTGGGGGTAAATACATAAGGTTTGACATTGATTTTGAATTCATTAGCGTTATATTTAGGAAAAATAGGACTAATAATTGAAGGGGTAAGTGGATAAAGGTGTTAACTACTATTACGATTCTTTGGTTGCACATTTCGATCT
Source organism: Mythimna albipuncta (assembly GCA_929112965.1). NCBI lineage: Eukaryota > Metazoa > Arthropoda > Insecta > Lepidoptera > Noctuidae > Mythimna > Mythimna albipuncta. The sequence goes on along the minus strand of OV815969.1, from coordinate 6,416,440 downwards.
GATGAAGTATATACCTATTACTTGATTGACAGTGAAAACCTTTGCTAGCCGTCACGTATCTTGAGCGCTGGCTTCAAGTTGCGCAGAAGTCAAATATTCGGTCTCGTTAGTGATGCGAAGTGAGACGCGGGGGCGGGGAGTGTCAGTGATTGGCTCGCCGCGCCATCGCGTCATAGACGTCACTCCTGATTCGTTTCCTGCGTTGCTGCATGTATCTAACAAGAAGACGATTGGCTAGCCAATGTATGGAATGCGCAAAGCGATCCCCACTCTGACGCCGAGCGCTCAAGAACCGTGACGGTAATTGTACCTGCAAGCAAACCTGTCAGGTACACCCTAACGTGTATGGCTACCTTAACATCCCAAAGGATAGTCTATAGAGACTCCATAGAGACCTACTCTTTGGAACGTGCAATTTAGCTTCACTTGTTTAACTGACCGACATTTTGACAATTCAAAAGTGCCTGTAACTGGTCTATTTGAAATAAACGTTTCTGATTTCTGATTTATAGGCACTTATTTCCTTTGTTAATTGTACAAATTTTAAATAATTGTACAAAATCCTGTTTTCGTTCAGGTTTCTCTCCAAAAGGTCGCTCCAGTGTCAATATTGGATAGCTAATTGGAGGCCCTTTTATTTTTAGACCTTTTAAAATGAAACCCAAATCTGCGCAGATTATTTAATAACTTTCTAACTTATTGAATCAAGATAATTTCGTGGGTATAAACGAATTTCCTTTCTGAAGTGAAGGAAAATAAGGAATACTTAATATATTTTACGGCCTATCTCAACAAATGTAATATAAATCACTATCTAACTATCAGGTACCATCAGGAGGAATAGTCGTCGACGGCGCGCACTGTTCCCGCGCGCCTCAAGGAGTTGTCAGCAACAGTAGGGGCCCAGCCGGGTCGAAGCCTACTGGGGCCAGGGTTATCCGAAAGGGCGCTCGAGCCCCGGTATGAAGGCTAGAAGGAACGGGATGGGTCTTTTAGTCTGACACTATCTACCGCTCCGCCCAAGGGCGGGGGATGTCAATGCATGATTTTTTCCCACCATAAAAAAGGAGGAATAGCAGTCAAGAACTATTTATCATAAAAAAACTGTCTGAATAAAACTCTTAAATTCATTATTTAATTCAATGACAGGCAACTCGTAACATACTATGCCTAAAACGGGCCCGTACTCTGGATATTTTTAGAGTTCTGTATCTCAGTCCGCAACAACAGAACCTTTATAGGATCACTTTGAACTGTCTTTTAAGACACTTATTCTTAAAATTGCCTAGAGGTACTAAGCTGAAATTAGGTTATATCGAATATTCAAGTAAACTACCCCTTAAAATAGTGAAACTTTTAAGTCGAAGCAATCTAAAGATGAGGCAGCTTAGGAAATATAAGACGGCTTATATTTTGAAATTCGCAAGTAAATCCAAACCTGTACTTCTCTTTGACCTAGAATCCTGAAATTATACAAAAACAAGGTCTCTTAGCATAACACAAGTGAAGGAAAAAGTCTGTTATATCACAGTAAATTATATCACAAAATAATTACTTTTTGCGGTTTGGAAAAACTTCGGGACTCAATTGAACTAAGTATTTACGTAATTTGTACGGATGAACCATCGGTATGCGAATCCGACTCGCACTTGACCAGTTTTTTTAAATAAGCTAAGTATTTAAAGAAGTCATCCCTTTATTGAGAAATTGTGTTAGTGTTCATTTCAGTGTTTGTTACGTTTTCAAAGTTAAACAGTTTACGCGTTTTAAGTGTGTCGTAAAACCGAAATATAAATATATAAAAAATATTTAAACTTGACATTAGCATAATATCTATTAAAATCAGCAAATGCTTGATTAAAATACAGACGTTATTTGATGTGGCACGCTCACGCAATTTGAATTGAAATGAATAATTATGATAACAAAAATATAAATAAGCAATTCCTCTCCGCGTGTTCTGATATTTCTTTCATCCACCAACACAAAGAAAACTAAAATAAGAATTTTCGAGATCAAATCTACGCACGTAACATTATCTTGGATATAAAACTGAAGAGATCTTAATTACGTAGTCCGCATACTGCAAGAAACTTTATATATCAAACATTTACGGCAATTATTATATAATAATAATATGCTATACAAAAAATAGAAATAAAAATAATTATAAAACGGGACAAGGACAGGAAGACGATGACGACGATGAATATGCCATAAAACTATCACACAACGCCTTCTATTCTCAAGCTAAGCAGAGATTGTGTTACTACTAGATAACTGATAAACATACTTATATAATTCTAAATACATACATATGCTCACCACACAAACATTTGTCCTGGGTGGGAATCGAACCCACGACTTTCCTCATAGCAGTCAGGGCCACTAACCACTACACCAACAGGCCAGTCAATTAATTCCGCTATAACCCTCAGCCCGCATTTTCTGTGTTACCATTTATTAAATTTTTAGAAGCATAAAGTAAATAGGAACATTAGAGATTATGGATATTAGGATATATTTTTCGTACTTCAGAAATATTGCAAATATAAAAAGATATACTTAAAAATAATTTGAGGGAAAATTCTGTGAGCCTTTTCTACGCCCGCGCCGCCGCATCAAAATTGGGTTAGTTATGTAGATTTTTTAAAAGTACGATTCACTTGAAATAAACTTGAAAGTTACCTTTCAGTTAACTATTACCATTACGTCCTTACATATATATAACTAGCTTTTGCCCGCGACTTCGTTCGCGTGGAATAGTGACTTCCGGCAGATAGTACTGAATTGATACCATTAGATGGCGCTGTATGTCCGGAATAAATTTTATTTTTTATTTTATTGTTTGTAATAAAAACTATCCTATGTCCTTTCTCAAGTTCCAAACTATGTCTGTACCGAATTTCACACAAATCGGTCCAGTAGTTTAGGCGTGAAGCAAAGACAGACAGACAGACAGACAGAGTTACTTTCGCATTTATAATATTAGTTTGGATATAATAATTATGGTTTATTTAGTAGGTATATCTACTACTATTCTTGTACTAACCTTTTCTCTTTCTGTTATTGCTCTTACCACTATTTTTCTCTGCACCACCCAAAGGTTGACGGGTAAAAAATGCCGAAGGCATTAAGTCTGCTTCTGTACTTTTGTAATGTAAAGTATTTAATAAATAAATAAATTCGTCTAAAATTAAAGAACTATTATCAAAATACGTAAATTCTTTGCTACTAGAACACTCACTGGTGCCAAAGTTTTTGTTATCACGCAAAATAATCCCAGACCCTTTTTTATGGTGGGAAAAATCATCCAATGACAACCCCTGCTCTTGGCCGGAGCGGGAGATAGTGTCAGACTCTTACTGACTGAAAGCCCACCCCGTTCCTTTCAGCCTTCATACCGGGGCTCGAGTTTCCTTTCGGATAATCCTGGCCCCAGTAGGCTTCGACCCGGCTGGGAATCCCAGACCCCCTGACATATAGGCGACGGGCGTAAAGCTAGGTCTGCGAAGTAACGATGCTTGAAAACTAAAAAATAAAAATACGTTTTACAGGTTTATTCCGTTTGTAATGTTGTAAAACCGTTTATTGCACTAAGAAACTAAACGGTTATCCCTAACCTAAACAAAATAGTGCAAAATAGTTCTTATGTCGTAAATCAAGATGTCGTACGTATTACCTACGCATCCACTTGGAAGCAATAGTTCTTTTTCACTGCGACAGATGGCGTAACTGCCGCTAGTCCCTAAGCGTATCACACGTTTACTTATCTCTTACAGTTTACTATCTACAGAAAATAAAAGGATTATTAGATATCCTTGCAGTGCATATTCCCTTTATAATAATGTAAATGTTATTATTTCGTTATCTAAATTATGATCTCAAAACTAAGTTCTCATTTTAGGTATTTTGGTAACACAAGAGGCTGTCAAAGAGCCACGCGGCGCGGCGAGCGGGGAGGGATCGGTAACCGCGCGTGTTTTCGCTATGTCTCGTGGCGTGCTTCAAACATTTTCATACTTTGATCTTATCTCGGCGAACGGCCCCGCGCTTAGCTACCGCTCACAGCGGCAAGGTCGTGAACGGGCCGTTAGGCTGGGTGAACAGGGCTTCAATCCTGAACTTCGTTCGTACACGACAGACTTAGTAGAAAAAAAATTATTAGTTCTCCCACAAAATCCTAAGTAAAAAAACATTACAATGATTTCGAACCTTTTAGGATAGGTACTAGGTACGTCAATGTTAATCGTAATCCAGATGATAAGTTAGAACCCATGGGGTGTTATAGGATCACTCGTGTATTTGTCGGCTTAAATTTTTTGAAAGAGTTACCGTGATCCAAGAACTCAAGGGGCAACTGAGGATAGGTCGGTTTTAGATATTAATGGTCTAACACGCTTTCTCGATCTATCGAAAGAATTTACCCCCTTCAAAAAAACGTGCCAACACTAAAACATAAAAAAAAATCCAGTCAAATGCGAATTGGACTCGCGCTCGCGTATAAAGGGTGTGCAATGCTTACATGCTGCAATTTTCGATTCTGGCTAAACCTTTACCTCTACCATGAGTTTAAAGCAATGGTATTTGTCGATACTCGATACCGACTACGTTAATATTTTGTATGGCAAATTTTACAGCGCCTCTAGCGGTTTTTTTTTTCGATAGGAAAAATCATCTTATGACAACCCCCGCTCTTGGGCGGAGCGGGAGGTAGTGTCAGACTCTTACTGATTAAAAAACCCATCCCGTTCCTTCAAGCCTTCATGCCGGGGCTCGAACGCCCTTTCGGATAACCCTGGCCCCAGTAGGCTTCGACCCGGCTGGGCCCCTGCTGTTGCTGACAACTCCTTGAGGCGCGCGCCTCTGACGGTCACCTAAGGAACCAAAATTTGCCATACAAAATATTTACGTAGTCGGCATCGAGTATCGACAAATATTATTGCTTTAAACTCATGGTACTGTAGATATATACAACACTAGTTTTAGTATATGCGAAGCCTAAAACACGTGTCTAGTATTTTTATGTAAAGAAGTTATAAACTTGTTAAGTTACCTGGTATTTCGCACAAATAAATGGTCACCGGGCCATCGAGGAAGGTTTGTTTTGCATTGCTAGCTCCTAATGCTCGCTATGAACTACCGTGTTGTACGTAGTAGGTGGTGTCCAACTTGTGACCTTTTTAAATACTTTTGGGAAAAAATGTAGGTAACATGGTGTAAAAACTATTGGAATCCATTCAGTTACTGATTCTGAACTAGCAGAACTACATTCAGATTTCACATAAACTAAAAATAATATTGTATTAAAGCTAATATTACTTTTCTGGTCCATTATTAGAAATATTTATTTTAGATTCACATATATGTACATACACGCAAAATAAAAGAGAACCTCGCTAAGATTGCCGCTCGGGGCCTCGCAATTAACGGTTAAGGCCGCCGCCGGTAACGTACACTACCCTTTGTTCACAAAGATAATTTTAGAGATATCTATTTTAGGCTAAGAAAATAACCCTCTTCAAACTACTAGTTTTAAGAAATTCCGAGAGCAATACAACCCTGATTTCTGAATAAAACATTTCAAGTTGGATATTTCTGAAACTCTGTTTTTGCCTAAAAACCAAACAAAAATTTGGCTTTAAAGTAAGGTTTGAGATGTTGCTAGCACATAATACTGTTACACCTCTATATCGCTATTGCACCCATAGATTTGTTTGTGTATAAGTGTTGTTACTTTTTGGCGTACTAACAATAAAGTTTACTCTATGCTAGTTTATTCTGATACTCTACTTAAAAACCCGCACATAGTATTAATTTTCCCACCTATTGGCTAGATCATCTTAATCCCAGTGACGCTAAGCCAATGGCCTTGCACCCTAAGGAGCCTTGCGCAAGCGACGGCTCTTTAAGAACAAAGGTTTTTTCACAATTGATAGGCTCGCGTTTGAACATTATTTGACCTTAGTAAGGTAAGCGGCGATGTGGTCGAACACTAGGCTGCGACAGTTGGTGTCTCGTTTGAATTTATGAAAGAAAAAGGCTCGCCCTCGTCTGAATTAGTTCATGCTACGTCTCTGAATCTAGACAAAACAGTCTTGTCGCAGACGTCTCGTAGACAGAACAGTTTTGTCGCAGAGACAAGTCTGCGACGACCTCGTAGACAAGTCTGTCTAAGACAGTTGTTTCAAGTGAGCGCAGACCCTTATTCTTTTCTGTCAACCGTTACTTTATCATTCACTCCCTTTTCTTTCACAATCATTTATCACACAATCCATCCTTTTCTTTGCCTTCACTCCCACTACAAGGAAATCTGAGTGTACAATACACGATTATTCTATTACCTGCCTGTTCTTGGAATAGAGGTGTGATATCAAGTTATTTAAAGCCTTACGTAGCATGTTACACACGATCTATCAATAGCGTCGGGGAAACTAGAGCGATCGCATAATAACAGCGGCGGCCATTACCTACTGGGACAAAAAAAAAGAAGAACGGCAGCCGAGCCTCGGTAAACAATCCGTATGACACATCCTGAAAGAACGGTTGGTTATTACTTTTGTGTTTTCACTTATTCATAATTTTTTTTTTACTACTGACTAGCAGTTCTTTTTATTTATTTTTTACTAGCTTTTGCCTGCGACTTCGCTTCACTCAAAAATAAAGCAGGTTTCTATCGGTGAAAAAATTTTAGCAATCGGACCAGTACTTTTAGAGATTACCTCCTGCAAAAAAAATATATATATAAAACAAACTTTATAATATTATATAAATATAGTGGAGTGCCGTAAGATTTACACCTCGGAATCCAGGGCCAGTCAATGAATCTTTATATAAACTTTTGAAATGTGTTTCTAACAAAATACGTAAAAAAAAAATTAAGCCATTTTCATTTTTTTATTATTTTTTAAAACTCGAAAACTGACTCTTGTCGCACTACGATTCGTATCGATATTTTTATAATTATTGCGTAGTGCGATAGCTATATAGATAGCTAAATTTGCTACAATTTGAGTGAAACTTGAGCAACATTTGTCCATTGGTTAAAGATACAGCAAGTCAAATATGAGCAATTCTAACGCAGTGCTAGGAAATCTGTAAAGTTCTGTCACTTGTTTCAGTTTCTTTTTCTTTTTGGCTCGGTTAATGTCGTGCACTTGCAGAATGACCAGGCTCAAGTGCTCTAATCCTATGTTTCTTTTGCCAAGGTCGAAATTGCAACAACGCCAACCCTGTCGTCCTGGTTGAAGAGGACGAGAACGTGGAAGACCTAACACCATATACCCGTCTCCACCTCCAGAAAACACTATTCCTCCTTCTCCACTACCCCACTGATCTAGACTGGATGAAACTTGTACCTCTACCATGAATTTAAATCAATAGTATTTGTCGTAGTATCAGTCGTATCGCCAAATACTATTGCTTTAAACTCATGGTAGAGGTACTGGTCCTTCCAAAAGGGCGAAAGTCTGTGGACTTCGTAGAGCATAATAGTCAATAAATGTAGTATATCTTTCGAAATAGTCAAAAAAATAATAATGTAGGTTTTTAGGCGTGGTTGTTGTTAGATAACCTAATTGCATTTCTGCATCAACTCAATTGATTATCCCCCTACAACTAGTATTTCACGGGCAGTATGCAAGTGAAACCTGGGGCCTTGGGACGAAGGTACAGGAGTGAGTTTTTATTCAGTAAAAGTCTGACGCACCCTTCTCGCTCCGCCCAAGAGCGAAAGGTTTCATTGGATGATTATCTCACCTAAAAACTAACCTACATACTTCGCTATTTTGAGCTTTTAATTAAGTATTGCTTAAACCTCAAACCTACCATGGTAATAGAATCTACTCCTACGTTGGAAAACCTAAATAATAAACTTCTTTTTCATTTAAATTTTATGTTCTTGCTGATCCGCTTATTGGCAAGGTACCTAACAGCCAACCCGAAACCTTAAGATAATAAAATTCATACTAAACGAAAATCCCGCATCGTAATACATAAACATTTATTCTATCCGAGATTATAAGATTATACGTGATTTAGATTGAAAAAACTGAACTGTGAAAGTGTGAACAAAGAATCGATCTTTAAGTGTGAGTTAATACTCTTACAAAGTTGACAGCAGAAACATGAAAAATATAACGAAGAAGGATTTTTTTTTAAACTATTTATCAGACTAATATTCTAAAGAAAGAAAACAGTTTATTCACGCGTTAAAGACGTAATCTTAAAAGTGGGTAACAGAACATTACATCAATTGATAGGGAAGATATGCGTCTCCTCTGCGCAAAAAGCGAAAAAAAAAGTAAGGCGAAATTTTGTGGGGGTGTGTGGCTAAACGAATATCAATGAAAGTTAGTACATAGGTAGACCAAATCTATACACATAGAATACTTTTCCGGGAGTAGGTATGTTTCCTTGAGATAATTTTCTGCAGTCACACGGGCAAAAGTGCTGGCAGTTGGACTAGCTGAGTCCAACCACAGAAAAGATCAAAGAGGTTATAAAGGATAATATAGATAATAAACATAATAATACTTTTCGATTGGTATTACAATGAATGTCGCCACTTGTCCCCCACCCTTTAACTCCACTGCAACCAATAAACCAAAACTAACGCGCATTACGCAACTATTAGATATCGCACACTTAGATCGCAAGTTTGCTATTGGTAGTTGAATTACGAGCATTGCCCTACTTTGTGGCGAACCTGAACCGCCCACAAGGCCATTCTAACCTTTTCATCTGTTTTGTGAGTCCAACTATGAGCCGTAAAATAATTCCATATCAAATATTTCTTTAAAAAATATCTAGGTAAATAACAAAAGTCAGTAAACGATTAGCGTTATGGAATACACAATAAATAAGGTTTCTTAGACATTAATAAAGAAGATCGAAAAACATTAATCAAAACAAGTTCTCATATTATTTATGAATGAAAAAGGTTTTCACTTTGTCGAAAATGATTTTATATTTCGCTCGGCACTTCGTCGGCGGCGGCGAGTTTACTAAATGCGAGAACATTGAAATAATTCTTTGTTTCATTTCATTTTTGTTTGACTGAAACTGAGACACTAATGCCAATAGTGATTGTTTTAATTTACTGGATTCAGTGGGAAGTTATATGAAACAAAAATATTATTGGTACACTGTATAAAAACATTGATCAAAATCATCCGTGATGATCTAGATTGACTTGGCAATCGCATGAATATCACAAGTAGAGGTAGAGGTGTGCCCCGCTTGGGCAGAGCACTACCTCGTGCGGGTGAACGGCGGCAACGATCTGTCGCGCCGAGCCTTGGTTCAGGTTATAATCCGAAGCGAGGAGTGGCAGGCTGTGCCCTTCTTCAATTATGGCAATAAGTCCCCTCTTTGAAGCGTGGCTGGAAAGACCTCACGGCGTCCTTACCTTCCGCATGACGCAGCTCCTCACCGGACATGGCAACATGTCCGGTGAGGACCTGCTGTTCGGGAGGTTCCGTCCGGTAACTGTCCGGACCGAGCCCAAGTCGTCGACGGCGCCGCACTGTTCTCGCGCGCCTCAAGGAGCTTTCAGCAACAGCAGGGGCCTAGCCGAGTCGAAGCCTATTGGGGTCAGGGTTAATTTTGAATAATAGCTCGAGCCCCGGTACGAAGGCTTGAAGAAACAGGGTGGGTTTTTAGACAGTAAGAGTCTGACACTATTTCCCGTTTCGCCCAAGAGCGGGGGTTGTCATTGATGATTTTCCCACCATAAAAAAAGGCGGTCGCCTTCTTCTGCGAAGCAGTAATGCTAGCAAATGAGGAGGCCTCAGCCGCCGCCGGGATTCCGGGAATATGTTCTTATAGGACAATTTCCTAAATTCACACGGGCAAAACCGCTGGCAACCGCTAGTTTACAAATAAAATTCGGAACTTTTTATTGTTCTGGGAAACAACAGAATAATATTCTGTTTCATTTCCATTTCCTATTTATTAAAGCTCTAATAAGCAAAGCAGCTTGTATATTCAACGAGGAATTTTATTTTCGTGTGACACATATTGCATTCAACGAATTGAAATAGTGAAGTGAAACTTACGAGTAGCTATGTTAAAAATAACCGTTTATATTCTGTGCAGGTATCGTTTAATATGTAGGAGGTATTTAATGAAAATATATCTTATAGGCTGTTACTTATTGACTGAATAAAGCTACGAGTAGAACTAAATTATCCGACGCACACAAGGACCACGTCTGATTTGTACGTACAATTGCCGAAACGGATCTTGAGTGTTCGGCGTCAGAGTGGGGATCGCTTTGCGCATTCCTTACATTAGCGAGCCAATCGTCTTCGTTATTAGATACATGCAGCAACGCAGGGAACGAATCAGGAGTGACATCTATAACACAACCGATCACTGACACTCCCCCCCGCGTCTCACTTCGCACCACTAAAGAGACCGAATATTTGACTTCTGTGCAACTTGAAGCCAGCGCTAAAGATCCGTGACGGCAATTGTAGAGTCGCGTCGCGTGGCGTGGATCTAATGTAGCTCTACAAGTCTAGTTGCCCTATAAAATGTATGAAGACAATCAGATCAGCGTACGTGGCCCACATTATTGTTATACCACCCACCAATCCTCATTGGGCCTGCGTGCTGGATTATAGCCCCTTCCCTCTCCTAGAGTTCTCCTAGAGTCCTAGCAGTAGCAAAAAATGATGATGAACATGTTGATGATGTGTGCAGTGGCGAACATTATAAGTTTGATTATGCTATGTTACTATTATACTGTTACTTATGTCATCATTGGATATCTACCATAAGCTATGCTCGGGGTTTCCTTGTGTTATCGAATCAGAAATGAAGATATCTGTAGGAGAACTAAGGTTGCCGACGCACGAAGAAACCAAACTTAAGTGGCAATTAGCAGGACATATTGCTTGCAGAATAGATAACCGTTGGGGCCGAAAGGTTCTGGAGTGGCAACAGCGTACCAGAAGACGCAGCTTTGGAAGGTTTCCTACCAAGTGGACCGATGACCTGGTGAAGGTGGCGCGAATCCGATGGATGCGACACGCACAGGATCATTCATTGTGGGGACACTTGGGGGAGGCCTATGTCCAACAGTGGACGTACCTATATCGGGTGAAATGATGATGATGATGATTATAATCAGCCTGGATCACTTGAATTCACATCTCATCTTGTATCCAATCTGACTTGATAGTGATACATAACCTAATGGAACTGTAAGTGACAGCTGCGGAGCGTACAATCTGATTGAGTTCAATTCCAACTAGGATTGGTATTGCAATTTATACAAATTCGATCTCTACAAAATTCGTTTGTTACTTACTATTCATGTTCGGGCCGTATCTACATATGAGTAAAATGTATCTGCGAACACTGTCGTGCTATTTTGGAGTAGTACAATAGTGTGCCCACTATTTGTAATTTATATGCAATAACAACATGTATTGACGCTCCGTCACCGATCTTCAGCGACGGGATTTCCGTCAAATGTGGCAAAGGCCTTAGTCGCAAAAAACATACATTCCAACACACTCAAAGGAATTCAAATTCATAAGCTACTTCCTGTTGACCCAGAATCCATCCAATAGTATAGGTATAGGAATAAATCAGAAAATTGTAAATTTGTTGTTACGTCACAAAGAATACTTAATTACAAATCGGAATAATCTTCGTACCTAACTCAAATCAATTTGATTTGATTTATCTGCATAATACAGGTAGACTGATGTTACAAATAAATATAGAAAAATACTGTATTATTATCACACTACGGTACTACACAATTCGGAAATCGAACTGTTTTCATAGGTAAGTTTCTGCGGAACCCTCAGTGCGCGATTCCGACTCGAACTTGCATATATTTGCTTATTTCTATATTACTCAGAAATAAAGCAGCTATCTATCGGTGAAAAAAATTACTTATCGGACCAGTACTTTCAGAGATTACCTCCTACAATCAAAAAAATAAAAAACAAACTTTGCCTACTTTATTATATTAGTGTAGAATTGTAGATGCATATTATAATAGAGAAAATCTGTAACACTCATGCGAAGGTGGGGTTCGCTACGGTAAGATAATATGTCAGTCTTCAAAAAATATCCGACTATTGAAAAATCCGCTATAAAGAACAAAAATAACAATATTGCAAGATGCATTGAGACTAGAAAGCAAACAGAATGTTATATCAGAGGCCTGTCTTCAAAGATGTAAGACTAGGGTAAACTGGAAAATGTGTCACTGTACCAGTCAAAGGGGGCTCGACGTCGGCACATCTCGTATTCTATATCTATACGAGTTATGAACTGATGACGTAGCTAGCTTATAATGGCATATCTAGCTTTATAATGTTCCAACTTCTGGGATGCAGGCTTCCTCTCTAGGAGAGAAAGATTGGGCCGTAATCCACCACGCGGGCCCAGTGCGGTTTGGTGAATGTCAAATGTCTTCGATTTTTTTTATTCTAGGACATTGTAGGACCACTATCTCACCATCAGGTGAGCCTATCAAGATTTTTTTTTTTAAAATCAGCTTTTCTCACGATATTTTCCTTCACCGTTTTGAGAGCAGTTAATGAAATAAATTACACAAAGTAATAAAGATAGTGTCAGACTTTTACTGAATAAAAAACCCTTCACCCTTTAGGTGATTTTAAGCCTTTTGATGAGGCCCATTGTGAACGAACACGTTTCAGAGCCATATGTCATCACAAAACTGTATGAAAAAATGGAAATCGATGTAACAGTTTAAAATTTTAAATGTCATGGGGGATGAAAGGGGTATATTTCAGCATATCATTTATGCTGAAGTTCTGAATTGAAAAACATAAAAAAAATTACAACGGAATTGCCCTCCTTTTTGGAATCGGTTAAGAAGGAGGATGTTCTTAATCCGGTTGTGTTTTTGACCGAACCCATCAACATCTTTCGGTGTTTTTTTAGCACAAGAGATTTTTTCTGTTACTGTATAATGTTCTATAAACACATCACGTATCTAGCCTTTAGGTACATCTCATACAACTGGACCTTATTTTTCCATCCACAGAAATACATATTAAGCGCGGTTTAATATAAAAACTCATAAACATATTCTTGTGTACATATTTATTATTCCAAGCCTATGATTGAATGTACTTGGCAGGATCCTTTTTATATATGTACATGTTGAGAAAATCTTTTTATAGCTACAGACGCCTGGGTGTTTTTGTTTGTTTGTGTGTACATTCATTTTAACACGCTCGTTGCGAAGCCATTTTTCATGATCTTTCACCCAGTGCGTATGAGGTCTTTTAGAGGCAAAGTTGGGCTTCTTCGCACTGCGTATAAGACCTTTTTGGCCTCACGAAATTTTATTTCTAAAAAAACACCGCCACAACGCTTCCTGAGAGACTCAATATTATATTATAAATTGTCACTGTTATAGGTAATGTTAACATAGCTGTCGCCCGCAGATAGTGATGAAAGAAAGGGATTTTGACTGTCGCATCTGCGAGAAGTTACACATGTGGCTTGTTCGACCTCATAACTCAGTGAGTGTGTTAATACATCTGAAGTTATAAACTGATTGAGCTGTGTTCAGACCTGGCAAATGCGCTGCTCGCAAGCCGCTTGCTTGCGTACGATCAAGAAATGCGCGCGCGCAATTTGCAAGGAGCTCGCGAGCGGTGCATACGCCAGGTCTGAAAATACCCCTGAAGAAATCATGTCGTCAGACTCAAAGCCTCATATTCCATACTAATTCTATACTAACATTGTAATGTGAATGTAACTCTGTTTTGTCTCTTACGCTTTTACAGTTAAACTACTGAACCAATTTTGATAAGATTTGATACGGTGTAAGCGAAGGACATGGGCTACTTTTTATTTGGCTTCAGCTTCGGGCAAACAAATTACGGACAGATCACTCAAAAATGCTTAAGTACACATGAATACAGAACCTCCGCCTTTTTTGAAGTCGGTTAAAAAATTGAATGCGATTTTGTGCGGTACCTAAAAGAATTTAGGTATGTTCAGATCTTCAGCCCACCTAGCCAAGTTACAACCGTTCCGCTTGCGTCGAACGCTTCGAGTTGGCCGCGTTGCCGAATCTTTTGTTCTGACCACTGAGCGTTGAGATGACGTCATTCTCGTACATTTGAAACTTTCTTTGTGCTTTCTACTAGCGTTAACTATTGCAGGTTAGCAACTTGACTAGGGGTACAGATGTCCATACAATGTGCGATGCGAATCAATCCTTACGTCCTTGCGATGCGTCGCGTCGTGCAAGCTCGCAGATTTTTACGATGCGACATCGCATTGCAGTTATGGGGCCCGATAGTCGATGCACGGAAATCGGATGTTTAATATGGTTATTAAAAACATTCTTGTTTTAATGTAAAAATAATATTACAGATACGAATAATCTCAAGCAAAGTAGAAGTAGATTCCTAGTTCTTATACAATTTCAATATAAAAACGGAGGCAGCCCGGAGCGTGCCAACAGTAGGCTGAATCATAAATATAGCTCGCTACAAAGCCTACAGAAAATATGTAAATAATGTTGTTCTATCAGAAAACAAAATTGTATTGTGTTGATTTTATCCCGGTTGGAAAACTACGCCTCTGTGTTATGATTAAATAAACAAAAACAAGCTTTTGTGTTTTGAGACTAAGTTATTTTGAACAAAGGAACACGCTCCGAATTATTTAATTGGTATCAAATTTCGGGTATGTTTTCCGAAGTCTATTTTATATCGAAAATCTTGGTTTACTCCTTTCTGGGTTCTTGGATCTTATGCGGGTTTAAACTTTTAAAGGACTATTAGTTTAATTACTATTTGTCCAAGGTCTAATAAGTGTAAGCCGTAAGGAGGTTCTTTTCTCTGGAGCCCTGACCGCCGGTAGCTTGGACCCTATTCCCATGCCGGTGGAACACTATTTTTTATATTTTTTTTAAGGAATATATTATATATGTTAAAATGGAAAACAAAGGAAATAATAATATTAATATTTCACAACTAGCAACAAGTATTGGATAACCGTGTAGTGTAGGAAAAATACAGTAGTTTGCTATCCAAATGCTGTACTATTATTATATAACCTTTCGGTTTCTATTATTTACTAACTTTTGCCCGCGGTTTTGCCCGCGTACATAAAACATAGTCTAAGTTACTTAGGAATAAAGCAGCTTTCTATGTGTGAAAAATTTTTAGCAATTGGACCGGTTTTTTCAGAGGTTACTCCTTCGGACAAAAAAACAAACTTTAAATACCTCTTTATTATATTAGTGTAGATTAATTAATACAAGAAATGATAAAAGAAATATAAAGTGTTTTATTGCGGAAAACCTTATACAGAAATCAATAAAATACTGGGAACTAGATTTACTAGTTGCTACAAACATCACACACACATAATAAGGGTGTTCAGAAAAATTCACAACACCAGTTGGCGCCACTTAGCCGTCAGGTCTTTTCTTTTGAAAACGAATACATGACGTTGACGTCTGACGTTAGACGCTGACGTTGATGTTTAACTAATGTCATTAATATAAGCGTTTTGACAGGTGCCTGGACCTTACGGCTCAGTGCTGCCACCTGGTGAACATAATTTTAGAACACCCTCATTTCATGGTTTCCTATGAAGTTTATGTGTTTTGTTAGTTAACATATCAATTATTTTATGTCACCACCGTGTCATACCTACTTGCTGTAACTCATTACACTAATAGCTAAAAACGTGACCGACCCTCCCCTCACCCCTACCCCCCTCTCCTATTATGTGATGACGTCACGTGACATTGATTATAAAATCAGTATCGTAAGCGCGTTGCGTGACTCTTAATGAACTAATCAGTCGTCCGTGGCTATGATGAAACTGATACATTTATTTTATTTATACAGACACAACACACCACAAAGATTTATTTACAAGACAAAATATTAATAATATACAAGGTGTAAGCGACAGCCCTTCACAAACTGTAAGGGCTTGCTCAGTAGACGAAACTGAACGACCTTCCACAAAATTTGTTTTCAGGAAACGAAAACAAAATTCGGCCTCGTAATACAAATTGTCTAATCAAGTTTATCATTTTGTATGGTGAGGCTGATTTTTTTGAACAAACTTTACTTTGTGGAGGGCTGTCCCTTACACCTTTTATAGGTAAAAAAAAATACGCGTTGAAGTACTGCAATTAATGAATAGATATATATGTAATTTTAAAACTGTCAAAAAACATTTAAAAATAATGTTCTAACTTATATCAAATTAAATCAAAAACACATTATTGTTAACATAAAATAATATTACATTTATTGGTTTAAAATAAATATAAAAGAGATTTGGCCATTACTTTTTCATCAAATTCTCATTTCCGAAGCCAACACTTACTTACCTACCTATAATTTAAATCTTTTTTTTTTCAAAGTCACAGTCAAATCTTGATTGCTGGACACAATACAATCAATCAATACATTTCTGAATGTCATGTAAATGCGTAGTTCATGGTGGCACCAATTTAGGCATGCAAAATTGTAGTGCTTTAAAGACATTTTGATAGTTGGTGCTAATTAATTTTTTTTTTGTGGGAGCTCATCTAAGTAATGATAGCTTCCTCCCTTGGACGTAGCAGGCGGGCGAGTCAGCCTTTTAACAACTAAAACCCACTCCTGTTCCATCTTTGTCTTCTTTCACGCCCCGTTCCGGCCCCGGGGTTCATTTTCGTACAATCCATGGCCCCAGTAGACTTCGACCCTGCTGGGCCCCTACGGTTTGCTGACATTTCCTTGAGGCGCGCATAAAACACTACACGCCGTCGACGACTTGAGCTCGGTCCAAACGGTTACCGGACGCTTGGACGGCGAGTTGCCAATTGCTCGCCGTCCGCAAATCTGCGCCTACGGTGGCTGGAAATTGGGATCGGAATCCCGGCAGCTGGCTGGCTCCTTTGCTAACATTACTGCATCGCAGAAGAAGGCTACCACTTGCCACTCCTCTCGCTCCGGACCATGGCCTGTACCAAGGCCCGTCACGAGAGATGGCTGCCGCCGAGCGCTTCCGCAAGGACACAGTGGTGCTCTACCCAGGTGAAGCACACCTCTACCGTATGTTCCACCGTATCCTCCGGCAGTAGAGAATAATGAGTTTAAGATGTTAGGTGTCAGAGATTAACATAGTTTCCGAAACAGTTAAAATTTGACAGTAATACGACTGTAACTTGACTGTAACTCAATCGTGATTGAGTTACAATCTCCACGCAGACCAATTACACACTGAACGTAACTAAAAATAAGTCATGACCTCCCCATGACTAGAAAATAAGGTTTCCCATTGATCTTATTAGCACTGATAGAGAGGTACCTATTCAACTTGATATTCCTAGTAAGTAAGTAGATTATAAAAATAATCAATAATGTGCGTGTGTTTACGCTCTCACTTGAGATCGTAAGCTCTCAGGTGGCAATAATCTTGGCAAGAATGTTTGCACAAACCACAGACGCACTCTCTATTCATTTAATCTCATAGTTCGATGGGACGGCAATCAGACACGATCGGAGAGAGTTCAGGCGCAGGACCTGAGAGGCTTTACGTGCTTTCCGAAGCACGAGAATATCACACCACCATCTTCCAAACTCCGGGCTGGTACAGACTAATTTTTAATCATACATACAGTTGCCACAACGTATCTTGAGCGCTCGGCGTCAGAGTGGGGATCGCTTTGCGCATTCCATAAATTGGCGAGCCAACCGTCTTCGTTGTTAGATACATTCCGCAACGCAGGGAACGAATGAGAAGTGAACGTCTATGACGCGATGGCGCGGCGAGCCAATCACTGACACTTCCCGCCCCCGTGTCTCACTTCGCACCACTAAAGAGACCGAATATTTGACTTCTGCGCAACATAAAGATACTTTGTGGCAACTGTACACAGCTATACACAGAATAAACCCGATTCCTTAGACGCATGGAAGTCACCAGGACCCACGCTCAGCAGTTACGCTCACGAGACCAACGAGAGACCACGTGGTATTTCTAACAGTAACCATAATTTTTCTTGTCTGTATCGGAATTTTAGTAGTCGCCCCCTTTCTTGCTAAGAAAGTGAAAGACGACTATATTAGTCGTCTTTCACACGGCCCATCTTTCGATACTTTGGTCTTCTATCGTTCTCATAACCATTCACGTGATTTAAAGTTTCCTAAGGCTAATAAATTAATTGGCGTATTTCATCATCATGATCATCTTCCTGCCCTAGTCCCGTTTTATTTGGGGTCGGCGCAACACGTTTTTTTCTTGTATTTATGGCACTTATTATAATAGCTGGGTGAAAATCATTTAAAATGATTGTGGCAAATGAAACGTATAACAAAAATGAAATATTAGGGCTCGTCTATAAAATAGTAAATAGTTCGTTAGGAATAAATCGTCCATTTTAACTCAAAAAAGCCCAATTATCTGTCCTTTAGAAATGATAAGGATTCTTTAATTCATGAAACCCCAAGTGAACGGCGTTCGCACTGTCATTGTCTTTATATTGTGTCTCAAATTAAAGGCATTCGAAAGGTTAAACCGTTAAAAGCCGTTCGAACGTCAAGAAGTCACACACATACTCACAAACCCTACCACCACCACCTAGACTCGGTGGAAAGGCGAGCGAAAAGGCTAATTGCTGGTCCAGATTTGGTTAAGTCCAAACTTCAAAGCCTTGAGCAGGAGTAGGATTGCCAGCCTTTCGTTCGTTTTTTGTTGTACAGGATGCATTTTGGAGAGTGTGCTTTCACTTTGTGGAATTTCATAACTTGATTCCGCCATCTCTTTTCTACCATCGGACAACGCGACGTATGGCGAGTATTCACCCACACGTTGTTGAAACTTCTACAGTCGGACTAAGCGTTTTACCTCGCCGTTTATACCGCTTACGTCGAAGGACTAGAACCATGTGCTTAATGCTGTCTACCTGTCTGATTATAATTTGAGTGTTTTCAAGCCACGAGTGAATAGGCTCATAAACTAGTGCGCCTCACTATTAGAGATTGCATCACTGCTTACCTACCATCAGGTGGGATTGCAGTCAAGCACTAGCTTAAATCAATTAATTAAAAAAATACTTTTGCCCTTATATTTGTGTGATTTGCCCTTTGCCAGTACTGAATCCTCTAAAGAGGTGCTGATGCAAGAGGCTTCCTTCGACTCATTTTATTAAATCGGTTAAGTCCAATTTAATAAAATGGGAGTCTGTCATCATCAACTGGGCTGCTACTGACAATTTTCTACATTAACAATTTTAAAAGTACCTAGATATTAAACCAGTGTTTCTTTGTTCCAGGAGTATCCCTGGTATACATCCTGGCGGTACTTCCGGGGTTGTTACCGTGGCGCAGTGGGCCGGGGCCTTGGTTCCTGTCAATGTGCCACCTGCTCGGGGCCCTGGCACCCTGGTGCGGCTCCTTCCTCTACCACCTCTTCATGAACCACACCCGCGGGGCGCAGCTGTACCATCGACTTCTGCAGCTAGATATGCTTGGGATCTGGGTCAGCCAGAGTATAGGTGAGTGATTTTTGTTTTACTAGTTTGCTATGACGCGTATTTTCTATGCTCTTTCATGTTGTGCAAATCAAGGGCTGGTGGCGCAATTTTAACAACCGGCGCGGGCACCGCTCTTCCAATAAGGACAAGGCCCGTGTTCCACGCGCATCTCTAGGAGATATCAGCAAAGA
This sequence comes from Mythimna albipuncta, assembly GCA_929112965.1. Taxonomy (NCBI): domain Eukaryota; kingdom Metazoa; phylum Arthropoda; class Insecta; order Lepidoptera; family Noctuidae; genus Mythimna; species Mythimna albipuncta. Next base: position 6,396,751 of record OV815969.1, on the reverse strand, counting down.
AGAATGATGCTAAGAACCTTGACGTAGCAGTAAAAGTGTTAAATAATAATAATACCAGCCTGTTATTGGCCCATTGGACATGTGTCCTTCTTCAGACAGCAAAAGTTTGAGCTCAGGTGGGATTATGAACAAGATAAAAGAATTCTTAGCCTGCTAAGGTTAGATTCATTTTCACTATTTAATACTAGATTGAGAATGATAAAATAGATCAGATCTAGACAATTAATTCAGTACCTAACGACTGGCAGGACTTGATTCCAATTAATGATTTAATTTGATATGACTGTTTTATATTGAGGATGAAAAGATCACCGAAAAAGCAGAAATAGTTGGTGCTAATTTGCTTAGATGGGACACGAGCGAGACCCGAAACTTGTAGAGAACTATTCTTAGAACTGACCACACGTCTAAATATAAACTAAAAGGGCCTGGTTAGTTAGGTTACGTCCTTTATATCAGTCCTGTGTCCACTTCTGGGCCAACCGCGAGCGAGTGGCCAGTATTCTATAAATAGATCCACCGAAATTCCCTAACCAATTTCATCGCCTACTGATTTTCCTGTACCAAACAGTAAAATTTCGCATGCCTCCTTCCGGTGGGATGTGTAAAGCACTACTTTCTTTTAACACCCTTGTACCATACCTCTGGCAAAATAATGATTTATGATGGTTTTAATGTTCGTTGTATGTAGGTCATTACCACATTGACTGTCATCATCACGGGGTTAGCATTGTAAATGCAATAGATAACTATAGTTTTTGAAAGTACCTATAAGCGACAAGCGCCAGCACGAGCTATATATCTAACTGTTCATTGTATATTTGTTTTGCGTTCATTAAAGTTTGTACGTCGTAAAATACAGGTAAATACTACGCTATTTACCTGTATTTGAATTTAGAATTCGAGACAATATCCACAAACTCTATGACCTATATTATAATGTTCAAATTCTATTAGAACCCATCTAAGCGATTAACCACAAAACATGGTCACTAAAACGATGGCACAACGCTAAAATTGATACTTGGGTGGTATTAATGTATTGAAATTATCTCGAATTATGAACTCACAAGTACGTTAGTATTACTATTACTAAGGCCTTTTTTATACTTACAGCAGTATGTTGACAGCAGGACGAATATATGCATCTTTAAGATGAAAGAAAAGGATAGATAGCTACATTGTACATATGTATCTGACAGCTGTCATCCGCAACCATCCTATTGCAAGTGTTGTGTGGATTGGCAACTGACGATCGCAGAATAATATCCCACTAGTTGACAGTTCGATTTTTTTTTTAATATCCAAGCTGTAACCTGTCCTCCGACACTTTTCTACTATCTCTTTTTCTAACCACACATTTACCGTTTTATTTATGGGACTTAGGGCCTTTTCACACACTTTCAACACATGCATACGGTTGCCGTCTAAACGGCACGGCGCCGTGCCGTGCAAGCTCTTTCACATGTACACGGTTTACGCTCGGTCGCTCAGCGGTGGCGGCGGGGGGTGATCGCAGTATTATTGAGGTGCCTACTAGAGAAGACGCCGCTGTCGTGCCGTTTTGCGCCCGTGCATGTGAACGAGTAATGAAAAGGGATATGCTCGGAGTTTCCTTGCGTGATCGAATCAGAAATGAAGATATCCGCAGGAGAACCAAGGTTGCCGACATAGTAGGGCAGGGCACACTGTACGCAGAACAGATGGCCATTGGGGCCGAAAGGTTCTGGAGTGGCGACCGCGTACCGGAAGACTGGTAATGACAAGATGGCCAGATGACCTGGTGAAGGTCGCGGGAATCCGATGGATGCCGGACGCACAGGATAGATCATAGTGGCGACACTTGGAGGAGGCCTATGTCCAACAGTGGACGTCTGTCGGCTGAAATGATGATGATGTGAACGAGTCCATACAAGTTAATAGATGACTGCAAGACGGTTGCCGCGTCAAAACCGTGCCGGTAGTGGGGAGCATGGGTGACATACGGTCCCGGCACGGTCGCCGTGTCGTGACCGCGCTGTGTGAAAGCTGTCTAAGTAGCTCATACATTTCTACTTTACACGGCACAGTGACCGTGCCGTGATCGTGTGCATGTGAAAAGGGCCTAACGGTAATGATCAGTTTATCTGTCCGTTTGTATCCGCACACTGGCTACCGGCGGCAGGTAGAGCCGCGCTTTCAAATTCATTCCCTTGAGCATGAATCGTGTATAATATCTATTATGTTTGAGCGAGTGTCACTTGAAACGATACGTACTTCGTTCTAAGTTTATAGCAATCGATCTTCTGATAAAGACAGGCTGACATTTTTTGTCGTCATTCTCTGTTTTGTGTCTATTTTTGCGTTGATAGAACTAGAAACTTATTTTAAGTTAGTATTTTTTTTTTGTTTTTGTTTACTGATGATACGAGTACGCAAGGACAGGCTGTGTTTTGTGTTATCGTTTGTCGGTTGTAATTTTCAGTTACTCTTTTTATTTTGACGTAAAAACTAGAAAATAGTTTTGGTTTAGGAAAAAAAAAAGTGGTATTTAGAAGAATCTTTATAACATTATGATAGCATATAGGTTCTGGAGTAGCGACCATGTACCGGAAGACGCAGTGTTGGATTTCCCATAAGGTGGACCGATGACCTGGTGGGGGTGGCGGGAATCTGTTGGATGCGAGACGCACAGGACCGGATGTTATGGTTACATGACACTAAGAGGAGTCCTATGTCCAACAGTGGACGTTTTCCGGTTGAAATGATGATGATGATAGCATATATCAACACATTTTAAATAAATACATAATCTATTTATTTTTCCCTCAAACCTGACTTTTTTTTATAATGGATAGGCTCGCGTTTCACCACAATCTCACCTGATGTTAAGCGATGATGTGGCCGACGATGGAACACGCTTGCCTAGAAGCAATGTATTCACTCTTGACTTAAAGACCCCTAGGTTATAGCTATCAGGAAACACAGACTGCGCCAGGGAATTCCATTCCTTAGCTGTATGCATAATGAATGTACTCCCAAAACGCTTTGTACGTATAGGTGGGATGACTTGTAAAATACAGTGAGGTAAAATTTGTTAATTTGCTCTTTCACAAAAGGTGTGCAAATGTTATGGGACAAACGAGCGACTCGTACTCTGAAGAGCAAATATAACGACATCGCCTCCTACGCAGGGCAGGCAAATTAGACGGAAACCAGCCAGGTGGATATTATTAAACATTTTGTTTCGAAACGAAATCAGCATCTACCTGAAGTTTTGTTAAAATTCAGGCTTTAATATATATACGTTTAAACTGCACAGTGTTCGTTTAAGAATTTTACTTAAAAAATTCTTCGGCGAACAAATTGCCTGCTGCAGTCTTCCCATCCGATCATAATCTAGGTGTCTTCAAGGCTAGAGTGAATAAGCTCTTAATAAACTAGTGCGCCTCACCATCAACGAATGCATCACTGCTTACCATCAGGTGGGATCGCGTTCAAGCACTGGTTTATATCAATTAAAGATTAAAGAACATATGATTATATTATTAGTTTGAAACACAAGTAAGAAACTTTTTTTTCTACAAGTTCCGAACAGCGGAAAAGTTTATTAGCGACTAGCTTTTGCCCACGGCCTTGCCCGCGTACATAAAATTTAATATAGCATATATCACCCAGGAAAAAATTATAATTAAAAAACACGCTTTCATAGCATATCAAACTAAAAAATATTTATCGTTCATTATTATTATTTTCTACCTATATTGAAAATTATTTTACACTTTTTAGTTTGATATGCTATGAAAGCGTGTTTTTTTTTTAAACTATTTTTTTATTTTGCACTATAAAAAACAAAGATTATTGTATTGTCATCAGTCTTTGAAACGCAAACGTGTGCAAAGTTTGAAGAAAATCTGATCACCCAAAGTTGGTCAAAATCGAGGTCAAAGACGTTGGTTACAAACATACAGGTGAAGCTAATATAAGCGTGTTAAAAAGCACCTTCTGTCGGTGAAAAAATTTTAGCAATCGGATACTTGCAGAAATTACCTCCTAGTCCTAGAAACAAAAAAAAAAAAACAAACTACAAAAAAACAAATTAGTCTTCGTTTTTCAGTGATTAAAGGATCATGACCATCAACGGTCCTGGTTTTTCTCATGCTTCAAGATAAAAATTATATTACAATTATTTTCTTTATTTTTGAAGTCATTCTTAAATTGGAATGCCAATTTTGCATAGGGGTTTATTTTGTAAACTTAATAAGTTATGAAATTGTTTTGCTAAAATGAAGTACCTACCGCTGGGCGCCGGCTATTCTCACGTTAAAGTGTTGCCGTAATCAAAAAAATAACTAAATATATTGACAACTCTAATCGATTTTTTATTTGTATACGATTACTAATTAATATAAATGTAAAGTCATTGGAAAGGTAAATCGCGGGGTTTTTATAAATAATAAAGCGAGATGATAATACTGTGGTGTGAAATAATTAGTATTTCACACACACAGTAGTCGTATTATTTTGCTTTCAAAACTTTTTAAAGCAATTTCACTTTGTTGGCTAACGATACATATGAATGATTGCATAGATTTTTTTTAATTATCTTGCTTCGGGTTGATATAAAACGAACCTTTTTAATAAATTAATGATTATAGAACTAAATCAGTCATTTGAAATAATTATGTGTCGAGTGTATTTATTCGAGTAATCGATTTTCATTTAAAATCTAAAGTGGCAACATTGGTGTTGGTGTCTCAAATTGAATTGTCATTGTCAATGTCAAAAACTCCAATGTCAAATGCGCGTGGTGCATGCTAAGTTTGTTCGTTGCGATTTAAATATTACAGTTTTTTTGTGTTGATCGAGTCCTACTCTCCACAGTAATTGTGATATTCATTGTAACTATTTGTTTATTTCTTGTTTTCGATCACTATTGCTAACTTTAGTGTGAAATTGTGAATCTTACTCCAGGACGTTTTTACGCCAGGAAGTTTTCACTTTGTTTGAAGTTTGTGTGTGATTCGTATTTTGTTGTACTGTACTGTACTATTAAGCGACTACTGAAAATGTCGACCACTTCGCGTGAGGTACCGACAACAAGAACAATCGACCGGCGAAACCGGTGTATCAACTGTTTTTTTGCAATCCTAAGAAACCAACGCAGGTATTCTTTGGAACAAGCTACTACTCAGATGATCAATGTGTTACAGTCATGGATCACTCCTACTCAGGTAAGCACATTCTATTGACGTTTTCATACCTATCAGTCTATTTCTTGATTTCTCAGACAGTTTAACCTCTTAATCCTACCCAGTCATTCTCTCTTTTTTATATTTTAATTTTTGCTTTTTATAAATCACATATTAAAAACTATAGACAAATGATAGCATAAAATCAATGTCACAATGCTGAAATTGGAAGCTCTCCGTGCTGTAAGCACAAAATATAATTATGTTGTGCGGCCCATTCAGTTGGGCTTGAAGTCGGTGATTGTGACATTCCTTTGCTCATTCTATTATACTATATTCTAATGACATTTTTTTTATATTTCATTTCAAATATATTTTTTTGATTGCAGCTGTCTCCAGGAAGTATAATTTGTTCCGAGTGTTTTGGACTGCTTCAAAATCGAGTTAACACAATGAGCGAAGGAAGTGCTATGCCTTTGCCTGCTCTTGGACATAGAAGAATCTGCTTCCCTTGTGGAAATTCTATTTTACGAGCACCAAGAACATACCCTGTGCGACATGATCGACAAGAAAGAAACATTTTAATGAGACTGGTTCCACTGCACTTGGTAAATATTTATTAGTATCTTATTGAGAATATGGAGTGTCTAATACAGAATCTGTCTACTCGGGCTAACAGAAAAAATATTTAAGCACCTTATTTTTTTTAGGTTTCCAGAATGGAACGTGTATGTGCTGCATGTTGGAGATCAGCTACGAGAGAAGTACAGAGGCAACAGCAGCATGATTCAAATCGTCCTACTGTAGCACATGCTGTGTCAAGTGATGATTTCAATATTCCTGAGCCACCTCCTCTTCCATCTTCAAGACCAGTAGCAGTTCAATTAGCGGTACCAAAAATCACATCATCTTTATATAGACGTGCTGCAAACACATCTGGCCACTGCATATTCGTTAATTGTTTTGAAAATGAACGTCTACTTGTACCATGTGCTATAAAAGATTTATTATTGTATCATTATAAATTCTATGTACCATCTGGTGCACGTGTTTGTCGTCACCACTTGGATCACGGTTCTTGGAATGAATTAACCTCCCAATTGAGGGATTTTACTGGTAGTCAATTTGATAATATTATGACTATGATGCAGCGAGCAGCTAATAACAGATTTGATTTTTCAAATATTAGGATGATGCCTCCATATTTATGTCATTATTGGCTTGGATTCAATGCTGACCAGTTTTATGATTTACTTAACAGTATCCCAAATCTAGCAGAACAGGTACCAAATGCTTCTATAGCCTTGTGCATATATTTAGTTAAGGTAAGAACTGGTGACAGTAATGAAAGGTTGGCTACTCTTTTTAATAAACCTCGAACCACTTTAGAACGGTGGATGTCAAAAGCAAGAAATTGTTTAATGAGTGATTTTGTCCCATTGCACTTAGGATTTAATCATCTTACTGTACAAGATGTTGCTTCTCGAAATAAGATTATACCAGAAGGACTGTTTAGTAATCCTGATTTGCCACCAGATGTTAAACCTGCAATAGTTATATGTGATGCTACCTATGTTTTTGTGCAAAGTAGTTCAAATTATTTGTTTCAGAAACAAACCTACAGTTTACAAAAACTAGACAACCTAGTGAAACCATTTTTGATTGTGTGTTGCGATGGCCACATTGTGGAATGTCTTGGTCCATACAAAGCCACTGTTAATGATGCTACAATCACAAGTTTAAACTTAAATAATGAGGGATCTTGTATAAGATCATTTTTTAGAAGAGGTGATATTTTTCTTCTTGATAGAGGATTTCGAGATGTTATAAATGAACTCCAAGAACACGGTTTTGTCACCCACATGCCAGAGTCTCTCCTCGAAAATGAACACCAATTAACAACCCAGCAGGCGAATCGGTCTCGTCTAGTAACCATGTGTCGCTGGGTCGTAGAAATAGTCAATGGTAGGATAAAAAGAGACTATAGACTATTCCGTCATGTATTCAATAATAGAGCTGCTATGCACCTCAATTATGATTTTAGGATTTGTTGTGCCTTATTAAATAAGTTTCATGTTGCCATAGATGACCCACCGGAGGCTTTGGAATATGTTACAATAGCTAAAAGTAGACTTTTTCTAGTAAACCATCTGGCAACATATGTAGAGCAAGAAAATCTTAACAGAAGGAGAGCTAGCTTCCAAACAATTGATGGCAATCATCCTCATTTGGATAGATTTCCACGACTCACAATTACTGACCTTAAGCGGTTTGCTCTAGGTACATACCAATTAAAACAGGCCAGATCTTACTTCGGGGAACATGTTCGTCAGTCTGGAATATATTCAGTGGAAGTGAATACTGAAATTGATGAGGATATTCCTCTGATTTTAGGCCTAAATAATTATTTGTTAAGAGGTAGGATTAAATCCAGGCATGTGAACAGTCGTACATATTACACGTATTTATTAATAAGCAGAGACGATGCTGTAGCAAATACATTACAAGCCATTGTAGGTTATTGTTGCAACTGCCTTGTTGGTAAGCGAACTGTAGGCTGCTGTGCTCACATAATGACAGTGGTGTGGTTTCTGAGTTGGGCTCGATACAATGATATCACTGCTCCAGCATCTTATTTAGATGATTTTTTTAATGAAAATGATGAATAAAGTCATTCGCTGTTCCTATATGTATAGGTACCTACCTACCTACTTACTGTAAGGGTTAGATATACTATGATTGATTATATATCTAGCTACATGTTTTAAGTGCTACCAGTGTCACTGAATCAAATTAAAGATCTATTTGAATTCTATTGTTTTTTTTTTACAGCTCTCCTTTTTTTGTATTTGTAACTGTTTTAACAGGAAATATAAAGGCAAGGTACTGATTTATTTAAGTCTCTATCCCATCAGATATGCTAATTAATCTGCTTTCCAAACTACGACCTATAAACTTACCTCTATACATGACGGATATTTCTATTTTGAGGTTAAGTTATGTACGTTTTCTAAAAAAACTTGGAAATGCGGGTTTTGATTCCAAAATAGCAATTGTAGATGGTTATTTGGTTATACACGACGGATGTTTCTATTTTGAGGTTAAGTTACGTTTTCTAAAAAAACTTGGAAATGCGGGGTTTGATTCCAAAATAGCAATTGTAGATGGTCATTTGGTTAATTTATAAACCATCTAAAACAACTTTGGAATTGACGCAACTCTGTACCGTGGTCCATATTGTCGTGGTCATTCTCCTTTATATTTCAACTAAGAACCCCAATCAGGGAAATTATCATACATTGGCAATGGCAATGCCAACGGATCCGTGTGAACACTTTTCATTTTTTTCAATTAAGCCCGATTGAAAAAAGTCTTCATGAACAACCTTTCAGCAGTTTTCTCGCTTTAAAGTCTGTGTTAAATAAACTGTTTGTTGAAACAGGCTTTAAAGCGAGGAAAGTGCTTAAAGCAACCGGTCATTGAGCGCCCAGTGAACACATCTCTTGTAATCATCTTTTTACACCAACCAGCGGTTTAACTGACGCCTACGGAATTAGGGTTACAAACACTTATAAAATAAACTTTAGAAAGGTCTTTTGGACATTAAAATATCAAGGGGTGGAAAGAAGGGATTTCATTTGTATGCAAAATCTTATTTCTGGAGCTCCTTGAAAGCCATGAATTCTATGCCTAGGTAAATAATTGAAATAGTCGATCTTTGTCGTTCAAAAGTACACCCGTAAGAAGATTATATGGAAGGCTCATATTCCTAGGCTTAAGAAAATTTAAATTTGGCACAAATGCTTACTAATCTGGATGAATATTCAAAATCCACGAACGAAAAGTGTCAAAGTGTTCGTTATATTTCTTTCGGTGTTGTATTTCATATTGGTAACTCTCGAGGAAGATTTTTTATGGCATCCACCGCCTTCTTTTAAGTCTGCCACCGCCGTGCTTAGGCTGTGTCAAGGCCTCAGTCTGCCGATATAGCCCTAGCTTAAATAGCATCCGAAAGACAGGACTTAACAGTCCTAGTTAAGTTAGGCAGCATTTTGAGCTACGTCATTGGCAATTTGTTCTCCACATGAATTTTTTAAAACTTCGTTCGTTCAAAATCAAGAGTTCATAAAAGTGGTAGCGCCGTAACATTAACGCTGTTTATGCAGGTAATTTATTTTAAGATTGAATTTGTTTTATAATAATGAGACTCTTTAGCCGTCCATTGTGTGTATGTTTACTTATGACACGTAACACAGTGGTCGGTTGGTCACGCGATTGCTGATAAAACTTGTGAACATGTGAAGGGGTTCTACTATCATGGCCAATTAGTATTATAATATTATTTAGAGCAGTGGTGGCCAAATGGTAACGGCCCTGACTTACAAGTTGAATTTCGCGGGTTCAAACCCAGCCAGGCCCATTACTTTGTGTAATTTATTTCATCACCACTACTCTCAAAATGGTGAAGGAGAACATCGTCATCATCAAAAAATTTCGAAGACGTGACATTCACCAACCCGCACTGGGCCCGCGTGGTGGATTACGGCCCTCTCCTAGAAAGGAGGCCTGAGTCCCAACAGTGGGAACATTATAAGGCTGATTATGCTATGCTATGACATTTTGTCGCACTGTAGCTCGATCCATCTCCCCTATACCGTGTGTGCTAGCGAAGCAAAACGCACTCGTAGAGGTAAACCCTGAATTAAATTTGTTTGCTAATGAATGGAAGGCAATATTATTAGAAAGATTGCAATTCTATGAGAAGACAGAGTGAAAGGATTGTCGTATTTGTTATAAATGACTATTTTGCTGTAACAAATAAAAAATCTTAATATAATAAAGAGGTGAAGTTTGTGTTTTTTTTTTTTTTGTTTTTAGTAGGTAATCTTTGAAAGTACTGGTCCTATTGCTAAATGTTTTTTACCGATAGAAAGCTGCTTTATTCTTGAGTGACATAGGTTATATTTTTTGTACACGGGCGAATCTCCCGCAGCTTAAAGCAAAAGCTGGTAAAAAATAAATGGCTAACATTATGATGGGGGTTTTGCCTTTTTATTGAGACCTTGGTAGCTGATGGATTTTGAATGACTTTGCAAGTTTCGTTTATGTATCGACAATTGTGAGTATAATCTACCATATATCGATTTGAAAGCTTAGTACTCGTAGTTGAGTTTTTCAGGCTAGTAGTATTCTGAAAACTTGTTTAACTTCGACATTAAAATAAGGTTTGACTCATTCTTAACTTTGTTTTTCTCGCGCTCTAGGACGGAGCATGTCAGACTTTTACTGACTACAACCCATTCCTATTTTATTTCATTACCTTGCGTTCCAAGAGCCCGGGTTTTCCTTTCGGAAGCGAACGGCGAGCTACCCATTGCTCGCCTTCTGCGGACGAAAAGCCCACGCCTACAGGGGCTGGAAATTCTCAACACTCTAAATACTCAATTCTAAAATATAATCTTCCTTATAACAGTTTGGTAAGAATTAAGAATAGGCCCTTTTTATAAATATAATAAACCAACCCTTTTTTACAATATAGTAAACCATGCCAACCCTAAAGGTAAGGTTCAAAACAGATGAATGATTGGTTTGTTTTTATTTTGAATTTATCAATTAAGCTACTCATTGGATCTAACCCAACTTAACATAAAACTTTACAGCAAACTTACCATTTAGACCAAACCAAGAGGTTTCAAGCTCTCCGATTTATAACTCTTTGAAATTATAATATCCGGAACAGAGAAGACTAAAATAACTGACTGAATTATTAATATCCGTATTTCTTTGGTCCTCCATGATATCAGTCTCAAAGAGTATTGTTGAGTTTCCAGATTTTAGGAGACGGGATACTTAATAATTTGATACAAGACTCTCTTTAATATTAAATGTTATGAACCTATATATCTATATAATATCTATGTGTGTATTGTATATATGTATAAACATATATACATAATCAGAAAAAAAGTTAATTTATAAGTTATTATATAAGTATGTATTTATATATGTCGGTGTGTTTATGTATTTTTTTTTTAAATTGTGTACTGGATCTCACCCTCTACTGTGATTTCTCTCTATCACTCAATGGTTTGCTGGAAGAAAAATCAACTTTGAGTTAAGCTCACCTATGTATATGAACTATAATGTCCACATATTTTGTTATTTATCATGGTGTACAATAAACAATAAAGAAAGAAAGAAATTAAATTATTATTATTATTATTAAATATTTGTAAAAAATATATATGACACTTTTTTGTATGATGTCACTTCGTTTGATTTCTACCTGAACTTTTATTACATGATGTGTTAAACCAAACCAAGATATACGGTAAGTATTATAATAATAATCATTTTTATTCTGGTCAAAAACACGCATTGACATTTACCTAAAAAATATCACGACGCCAATAAAACAGAATAAAATCATAATAAAACAGAATTAAATCAAAATAAATCATTAAGTACTTAATAAACAAGTCAAAAACAATTTCATTAAATCACAATTAAATGAAACCAACCCAGTTTCACAGACAATTTGTAATATCGCCGTCAAATGTATCGCATGCTTAATCAAAAAGAGACGTAACTCAAAAAAGTGGATATTTGAAAATTAAACTTTATTTTCTAACGTATTTTTTTCAGATTAAAATATGCCTTCTTTTTTAGTTAGGTCTGTTTATGATTAAGCATGCGGTATATTATTAAGCAGTATCTTATGTCACAGTCTTCATATTGAATCCCGAGCGTAATGAAGGATTCCACAACTAAGCCCTGAGCGGAGCGAGGCAGTTTAACTCACTAGCGAAGTGAATAGTTGTATCCATTAGTAACTATTACATGTTTACCGAATGGAGTTTAAAAGAGACTTTGACCCCTGAGTTTGTTTCGGTGTTTCTTCTGAGGGTAGTCAGCTAGGAAACACCGGCCTCATCTAGTTTAAACTGACTGAAAACAAACATAATATAAAAACCTAGTTGCAAAATAACTAACATATATCATTTAGCCCAAGGCTAAGACACCTTCATGACTGAGGAACAGACTCTGCTTTTCAGACCTCGTCATATCCTCATCTCCCTAGCCTTTTCCCTTCATCATCATCATTTCAGCCGATATACATCCACCTTTGGACATAGGCCTCCCCCAAGCGTCGCCACAACGAACGTTCCTATGCGTCTCGCATTCATCGGTTTTCCGCAACCTTCACCAGGTCATCGGTCCACTTTGTAGGAGGCCTTCCAACGCTACGTCTTCCGTTATGCGGTCGTCACTCCAGAACCTTCGGCCCCAACGGCCATCTGTTATGCGAGCAATGTACCCTGCCTATTGCCACTAAGTTTCGCAATTCTTCGTGCTATGTCGGCAACCTTATTCTGCTGCGGATATCTTCATTTTTGATTCGATCACGCAATGAAACCCCGAGCATAGCCCTTTCCATTGCCCCTTGGGCGACTTCAAACCTTCTGATGAGGCCCATTGTGAGCGACCACGTTTCGGAGCCATATATATATGTTATCACTGGCAACACGCACTGGTCATAGACTTTCGTCACAAAATAGATATCTCGGTCCCGTCTCGGCTTACTCGTCGAACAGTTCCGGCTCAAACGCTCATTAGTGTGCGTCCACCGAGCGTAGGTATAAAAAGTGAAGTACAAACATGAGATTGTCTTCTGTACCTATCTATTTTGTGCTTTCGTCTTGAGACACTGTGTTATGTTGGACGAGAAGATACCGTGTAGCTTCACGAACGCTGCCCAGCCGAGATGGATTCGACCAACTGGCCTTTTCCGAACTAAGTACCAACTTTTTCTCCAACTAGCTGCTGCACTTCTGAATACATGTGTTTAACATGAAGCGACTGCCTATCAGACCTCCATAACCCATTTACTGGGCAACATGATACTCCTCGAATAGACCTGAGGGTTAGACTTTAATAATAATAATATTCCACAACTATCACACAACGCCGTCTAGTCTCAAGCTAAGCAGAGCTTGTGTTATGAGTACTAGACAACTGATAAACATACTTATTTATTTCTGAATACATACACATTATAGATAAATTACACCCAGACACAGAACAAATCATCATGCTTATCACACAAACATTTGTCCTGGGTGGGAATCGAACCCACGACCTCCGGCATAGCAGTCAGGGCCACTAACCACTAGACCAACAGGTCAGTCAAACTTTGAACAATGACTTACTTTAGGTTAAGCTTGCATGACATATAATTTAATATGCGTGAAGAAAATTTGTCTTGCGACCGAGGCGGATTATAGAACCGAGTACTGCGGAAGTCCGCGTGTATCAAACGACGTTTTTCAATACACTTATGAAGATACAACTAAACAGGGGATGTCTGGCGACTAATGGGGGCTAGTTAATTGCGTGCCTAAAAGCAGTAGGGGTTTATCATCCAGATGAGTTCCCCGCTCTTGGGCGGAGCGGGAGGTAGGGTCAGAATCTTACTGATTAAAAAACCCACCCAATTCTTTCGTTGAGAAACGGGATTTCGTATTGAAAATAGTTTTGGGTTGGTTGGTTGGTGTTCACCAAAAAAACAACGAAACTCGAATTTCGTGTCAACGCATTTCCAAATTCAAAATCGTGCAGCCAGCCAGCAATGTTAATAGTCACTTGAAGAAGCTTGCCAAGTGAGAAGAGCGTCATTACTCGATAGATGGCGCCACTCGAGCGGACCCGCGGCACAGCCCTAATGAATCATGGAGCCTCCGGTAATTGCTTCCCGCATAGATTCCCAGGGAATTCCGATATAGGTCGTTACTTAGTTGCCTATTGGTTTCAAGGGTCTGATTCTGAAGAACTACGATATCATATTGTGCAATCTAAAGTAATATTGTATAATGGAACCTAAGTAATTTTTTTTTTGATAAGTAAGGACATCTCCAGGACCAGTCGTTGTGGCGACGCTTGGGGGAGGCTTATGTCCAACAGTGGACGTCTTTCGCCTGACATGATGATGATGATGAAGGACATCTCTAGAAATTGAGATGAATGTGTGGTGTGACAAGAAAGGATAAAGTGAGAAATAAGTACATTTTCACAATTTAAGAATTCGCACATTTGATTTTCATCAGATATTTTGGAAACACAGTATCTTGTGGATATTATCTAGGCTTCTATGAAAATAAATTTATAAATTTGTGTAAAACTAATCCAGTTAAGACCTCTGAAAATATGCTATTTTGCATGAATTTTGACACTTCACAAATTTCTTAAAAATTTAAAAAATCAAAAAAGTACAACATGCAAGCCTAGCAAATTTTATCAAGAATCTATATAATGACAATGTTTTTCAAAAACTTTTAAGTGTTTAAAAAAAACACGTATTTCCTGGAACAAGTTTTGTAAAATATTCGAGTAAATCGCGGAATTACTGAATGCCAACAGAGTATTCAGGTATTTATCACTCTTTTTTCGCGTTGCCTTTTCGTCAAACATCACATTGGATTGCGTTAGATGAAGTAACAAGCTTTTAAACCATGCTCGATGTTTACGATAGGCGAGGGGAAAAACAGTCTTAATCACGAGAAATCAACGGGGCTACGTACATTGCTACGCAGTGCTACGAGGACTACGAAAGCCCGTAGCTAAGTTAACTTTGAATCTATTTTTAACGACTGCTGTTTGCTGTTTGTGTCAAACTCTAGCTTAACCCAGGGCCTTACCATGACGTGTTAAAATGTGAGTCTTTATAATTTGAGTGTCTTCAAGGCAAGAATGAATAGGCTCATAAACTAGTGCGCCTCATTATAGAGATTGCATCACTGCTTACCATCATGTGGGATCGCAGTCAAGCGCTAGTTTATATCAATTAAAAAAAAGCTAAGCTTAAGCTAGTTAATTTAAACAAACAATTTAAGTACCGTACCTACAAACACACCCCAATTTTTGTCAAACAAATATAGCCTGACTACCAACATTCTAAATTATCTATATTATAGCTGAGTATCAAAACGCCAGCCCAAAACACAGAGCGCTAAATATTTAAGCATCGTTACTGAAACTCATATCATTTGCTTCTGTTGTACTATGCTTTGGGATTAGAAACCTTAATCCAATAAAACATAGTCCAATTTACACTGAAGCTTAATGTGTTACAAATCCATTTTTTATTTATCAATTAAAATCAACTTTGTGGTAATGGTTTTAGGGTTGAAATTGGTTTAGTCTGTGATGGGAATTCCATTTTATTATTCAACGAATGGGAAATGGCGTTCATCCATAAATATATAACAATATAATCTTCATCAAGTTGATTTTCATCAGGATTTGGGAGTGCGTGAAAAAATTAGACCGCGGAGACGTGGAATGGTCCCATTATATTGGCTTGTCGAGGAAAAGTTTTAACCATTTGGATCCGACCAAGACTCCATCAGAGTTTTGTTTTAATAAGATAAAACTCATAAGTTATCAAGCCAGCCGTTTCGGAGATTAGCCAAAACAAACAGACAAAAAAAATACAAAAAAATATTTTTGTTACTGGTAAATTTATTTATATGTCGTGTCTAGATCTTAAAAATTGATCATTTCGTGATATGGCCAAGTTGAACTGGCTTGATCGTTTTAAACATTAAACTTTGATGATAATTATGTCAATCCTTGTTTGTACTACTATCTATAGTAGGCCAAATCTACTATCTTTAGACTTTTCATTATCACAGAAATCCTACATCAAAGATATGGCCAAACGAAGATTAACAAATCATCAAATGTTAATGCTTTTAACGATCTGGCCACATCATATAGATTCATTCGGAACTCATTGCATGCATGTCCGATTAGCACTTAGAATTTTTTTATACAGATAATTACATGGCCAATTGCCTTATTTATATTTTTTTAGAAAATTCATTTAACATCATTCAAGCTTTGTTTAAAAATAGCAGGAGAAAAAATCTGCTCATATTCACTTATAAACAAAATGTGACATTCAGGATAAAGTATAGTCTAAAAAGTCGCCGAGATGTTTTCTAAATTACATTTGTAGTCTTGCTTAAAGTTTGTGGAATTAATACTGTGTAAGTTAACAACACAGATTTATACAAACCACAAAACATAATTTGTATAAACAAAATATATTTTTCATTCTTAACCGAAGAAAATCTCTAAATCTCTTGAGGGAAATACTTTCTTTTCTCCATTTTCATTTTATATTTATAAGTGATATTAAATATTATTTGGTCGTATCAACCAGATTACTTAGGTAATTACAATAAACTTTACGAGATAGAAAACGATAAAAACTTATTTAGGCATATAAAGTAAAAAGGCATACTTAAGCTAAGCATATAACCTTATAAAATAGGTCTCGGTTTGGAAGCGAGGCCTTCACGCGTCCTAAAATTATATAAAGTTTGGTACAGAGTGTGACTTAAAAAATAAATAATAATACATTTGCGTTTACCCGCTGCTTCGCCCTCGTGAAAGTAAAAATACAACTATGAAACATGGTTTTACAAATTATAAATTAAAGTCTGCCATCGCGTCTGTCTGTTTAGTTTACAAAGGTTTTCACCAAAAGACTCTTTAAGTAAAAAACAAAGATTTGTAACACGCCTGCAAAGCTAGGACGAATTGCTGGTTCTCGGTATAGAAGTATCATGTTGTACCAAATTTCATCCAAATCCGTTCAGTCGTTTGATCTAAAACTTACACACACAAACAACACAAACTTACACACACGTACAAATCGCCTTAATATGATAATGTGATTTGATAATACAGATTGGGTTTTTGAGACGAGACAGACATAGTTAGTCAATTTGGCAAAAAGTTAATTGGTGCAGTTAGCTCAAAACAGTTGATCTACATTTCGTCCGAGACACCATGGTGGCGCGACTGGTCGCCGCTACCAACAAAATGTGCACAGCTCTATAGTGAGTTACTCACCTGGTGTCCGTTTGGTTGCGCAACCAATTTGTTGGTACGACCAGCTCGGACGTGTGACGACTGTGTTTGTATGGTGTCTAGTTTGGAAGCTTAGAGCTATATTTTATGAAATATAGCCCTTAAAGACCTACTCCTCAGTTCGTTTTCCTGTAGCTACAAAGAATAAGACATATAACTGATGTTACAGCCGCCAGAAAAAATGAGCCTACAGTGACATCGGTTGTCCTAATTTATGCGGCAAATATTTTCTACAGAATTAAAACTTACAAAGCGTCTACACGTTCCAATTATTTTTGCGACATTATAATTAATTACGCGATGACTAGGCTCAATTGTTCTGCAAAACTTGTGATGATAGACCAATTTGACAGTATTCTAACATGACTAGACTTTCCGAACTTTTACAAGACCTTGTTAGCAGTTTAGCGAAAAAAGAATAAGGCGCACATTTTAGGGCCTTTTATTTTCGACGTGGGCGTGTTATGCCCGGGCGTTAAAAATACACATTGAGCTTTACGAATATTAACACACAGGCACGAGGGGCGCTGCTATAAAAAAAACTAAACTTTGTTAAACTTTGCGACCCTTATACAACATTATTTTTAGTACGTATATGCGAAAGCTGAAAATAGTTTGTTCAATGAATCGATTCCAATAATTTTTACATCATTTTATATTTTTATTTCCAAAAATTTAAAAAAAGGTTACAAGTTGGACACCACCGACACAGGTCACGGCAGGTTATAACAGACTTCGCATGTGACTAGCCTATACCGAATTTGTATTTCTGGGGTTGTGTTTATTTGCAGTACGTTAATATCATCTGCTTGTGTCGATTGACTGAGTAACCGTGCGGAAGGATTACTTCACACGAATACCACAGATAGGGGAACCGTCACTCATGTGCGCACATATTACGAGTAAATAAATACAGACATCTGTCATTTTCGTTTGTACATTCATGGCTATTTAATACTGCTCGGTATTAAATTGCGATTAAGATTTTCCAAAATGATATGAAACTAATACGTTTTTTCCAGTATTGTACTATATGGTACTTTCTTTTGTATACTTAATCAGAATCACAAAAAAAAAAATACAATTTCGAAAAAAAAAACTGTATTGAAAAAAAAAACAATTTCTAAATAAAAAGATTTTCTTCTGAATACAAATAATGTATTTAAGTCAATTTCGAAAAAAAATGTTAATTGCGATTACCAAACTTAATAATAGTAGCAATGGGCAGGGCACATTGCTCGCAAAACAGATGGCCGTTGGGGCCGAAAGGTTCTAAACTGGCGATCGTGTACCGGGAGACGCAGCGTTGGAAGGCCTCCTACAAGGTGGACCGATGATCTCGTAAAGGTTGCGGGAATCCGGTGGATTCGTGACGAACTGGACGGTTCCTTGTGGCGACACTTCGGGAGGCCTATGTCCAACAGTGGATGTCTTTCGAAATGATAGTAATGATGACGACGTTTGTTGTGCCCTTTTTAATAACGCCGGCAGTTTACTTTTCCTGGTAGGTCTGTACTAAACTTGCAAGCACGAGGGTTACATCAGTCCCCCACTACTCTGACGTTAATTACTTTACAAACTGCGTAAGTTATTAAGTGGCAAAGTTCCGGCTATAAAACATATCGGTATCGTCTTGCCCACAATTGCCCATTACTGGAAGCGCCCGCGACGCCTTCAGTTACAAAGGAACTTAGTTATAGTTGAAGGAGAGAAAAGGTTTTTCTAACTATTTCTAATTACTGATAAACTTGAAATTGAAGAATTTTTGTGCAATATTGTGTACTAAAAGCAAATAACATTAAAAGAAATATTTTTCTGAAAACAACATCAGTATTGGTTAAGCTTTTGCTCGCGGCTTCACCCGCGATCATAAAATACTTATAGCCTAATTCACTCGGAAATAAAGCAGCTTTTTATGAGTGAAATAATTTCAGTAGTCGGACTAGTATTTTCAGAGATTACCTCCTAAAAACAAAAAAAAAACTTTACCTCTTTATAATTAGTGTAGATTAAGTAAAGCAGCAATCAGATTTTCACTAGTTTGAGGAAGAGTGGGGTCGTGCTGAGAATATCTCGCTACCTCTCTTGAGCACACATAACCTAATATCGGTGACGTCACATTTCAGTATGTGCACAATTGTACTGTTATTTGACAGTTTGATGATGCTACATTCCTAGATGATGACAGTTTTCCACCAGATTTAAAAGGTTTCTAACTTGATTAATATTGGCAGAATTTGAACATTTCTTTCTATTTGCCATTTTGGATAAAGTTACTTTCTGACTAGAAAAAAATTGAGTGAAAATTACCCAATTATATAAAAAACTATAAATAAACCACGTTTTTATACAATACATTCATTTGATAATTTGAAACAGGTCATCACAATTTCAAAAGGGCTTTTACTTATTTCACAAATGTTTATTAAAAAAGTTTTTAAAATATAAATAAAAAGCTCTTTACTGTTTCCTCCAAGGGTCACGAGTTCACGACCCCAGCACCAAGCCTAACACCAAACAAACAATAAATTGCTGATAAACTTTCCCATTCATTCCATCGAAATGGAAATACTTTTGTTTGCGAAAAAATAATATAAGTTTGAATGTACCTGGCGTAGGAAATGGTAACGAACTTGTAACTGTTGCTCCCCAAGGCAATATTAAGAACGCGACCGAAATGCCCATATTTGTTATAGAGTTTTTGCAATTTACCTTTATGATGAACTAACTGCTGCCAGCGGCTCATCCACGTGAAAGTAGAGAATTGACCCATTTGAATATTCTCTCGGCAAAATGTGTTATTCCAGGTGTTGGTCTACCCTTGTGCTAAATTTCATCCAAGTCCAATCAGGCCTTCACTCGTCACTGTAAAGATGTATTACGACCTGTTTTGGAATGAAAAACTTTTGGGTCTGTTTTTCATTCCAAAAAACAGGTTGTTTTTTATTCCACAACATTTGTATAGCAACTGAGTAACATATTAACAGTAGCGAAAATCTCTTTAAATAAAGATTTAAAAAAAATGTTTTGGACATAAATAATCAAAGCTAGACTATAAGATAAGATAATATAAAATTTATAAAAAAATAAACTATTAATTTAAAAAAAATATACCTATAGAAAAAAGGCTCAAACTACGACACAGCTAACTTAAATATCCAAGTTAACTTGACCTTCCCTTGAGTTGCTAAAATACACTAACCAAAACCACAATATCTTACCTTCAGTAATCCTGACTGTACTCGTGGAATACGAGAGTGTGCGCTATCGACAAACTCCCCCGGTTTGTCCGCACTAGTGCGCCTTGCTGAATAAATAATGATGTTTGACGGAAACATTACGGCGCAAGACGCATTGCGAACGTGGTGTCTTACCGCTTACCGCTGTAACCTCAGTTAAATGTTTACTTGGTTAAGTAAACTAGTAAGAAGATTCACAGTTTAAATAAGCGTTTCGCCTCGTCGTTTGTACTGCGTACATCGAAGAAGTTGAACAATTTGCCTGCAGCGGTCTTCACATTCGATTATAATTTAGATGTATTCAAGGTTAGAGTGAAGACCCTTAATAAACTAGTGCGTTTCACAATCAACGATTTCATCACTGCTCTAGTTTTAGGTACCTATATGATGAAAAAAAAAAACAGACTTCACTACAAAAAAAATAAATTTAATTTCGGAAGTGAGTGTTTCTGGTATTGTTTGTTTGTTGTTGAACACCAACTTCTGAAATTAAAGTGTTTTATTTCACACTTTTTAGGGTTCCGTAGTCAACTAGGAACCCTTATAGTTTCGCCATGTCTGTCTGTCCGTCAGTCTGCCTGTCCGTCTGTCCGTCCTCGCTTAATCTCTGTGACCGTTAGCACTAGAAAGCTGAAATTTGGTGCCAATATGTATATCAATCACGCCGACAAAGTGGTAAAATAAAAATTTGAAAAAAATGTTTTATTAGGGTAGCCCCCCTATATGGAAAGTGGGAGGTGTTTTTTTTTTAAATTTCAACCCTAACGTATGATATATTGTTAGATAGGTATTTAAAAATGAATAGGGGTTTACTACAATCATTTTTTGATAATGTCAATAATTTCGCAAATAATCGCTCCAAAAGTAAAAAAAAATGTGTGTACATGTGTCCCTCTAACTTTTGAACCATAAGAACTTTATAAGGACTTTCTAGGAAAATCATTTTGAACTCGATGGAAAGAACAGTTTTTGTACAAAAAAAGATAAAAAGGTTGTACAAAATAATTTCTGGACTAAGTTTGTAGTATAATCGTATATGCAAGCATTTTTTAAACTCATAAGTGGGTACACTTATTGTGACGGACGGGAAACTACAGAACCCTACACTGAGCGTGGCCCAACACGCTCTTGGCCGGTTTTTTTATTGTACTTATAACCAGAGAGCCTATTTCTAATGACAATTTTAATTAACCCAAACACTGCTAGGATACATCATTGTTTTATTATGAAGTTCCCGTGTGTACCTTCTGCCTCCATCATCAGATCAATTCGATAGTACCTAGTAGCCAAAGTGTATTTTATGACGATTCTAATAAGCCTAAACACGGCTAGGATTAAGGATATATTAATTAATTACAGAGTTCCGGTGCCTACCTTGCGGCTCCATCATCATCATTAAGTCACTTCGACGATTTTCAACATAACTATTAAAAAGCATTAATTTATTTGTATTGCCAAAGTTGCAGCCTAAACACGGCTAGGATTAAGGATATATTAATTAATTACAGAGTTCCGGTGCCTACCTTGCGGCTCCATCATCATCATTAAATCACTTCGACGATTTTCAACATAACTATTAAAAAGCATTAATTTATTTGTATTGCCAAAGTTGCAGCCTAAACACGGCTAGGATTAAGGATATATTAATTAATTACAGAGTTCTGGTGCCTACTTTGCGGCTCCATCATCATAATTAAATCACTTCGACGATTTTCAACATAACTATTAAAAAGCATTAATTTATTTGTATTGCCAAAGTTGCAGCCTAAACACGGCTAGGATTAAGGATATATTAATTAATTACAGAGTTCCGGTGCCTACCTTGCAGCTCCACTGCATCAAATGTTACTTTTTGACTGTAAATGCTAGATTTCTAGATTGCAATACCAATATCGCTATATTGTTGGTTGCCTATAATATTTGAGGAGTTCAAATATTTTGAATAAAAAACATGGGATCAATCTGAAAGTATAATTATTCTTTTAGAGGAAAAAATCTTTACAAATCGGTTCATAAATGACGAAGTTCTGAGGTAACAAACATAAATAAAAATATCATCATTTCAGCCGATACACATCCACTGTTGGACATAGGCCTCCTCCAAGCGTCGCCACATCGAACGTTCCTGTGCGTCCCGCATCCATCGGTTTCCCGCTACCTTCACCAGGTCATCGGTCCACCTTGTAGGAGGCCTTTCAACGCTGCGTCTTTCGGTACGCGGTCGCCACTCCAAAACCTTTCGGCCCCAACGGCCATCTGTTCTGCGATTATAAAATTTATTTTATTTATTTATTTTCTTCATCTTACATCTATCTTTACAGGTTCTTTTTTTATCCCCAATGCGGTAAATGCGCTTATCCTAACTTAATTATACTAACATCTATAGCTAATTATAAATAATGCATTCCTTGTGAATTCACCCAGAGTACAACAAAATAAGTCCGTCTCATTAGCTATCAGGTTGAGCGTGTGAAGCGCGCGCGATAGCGGCGCCTCCCTTAAAAGGTTGGTCCGGCCTCGCGGCTCCACCAGCAGGCGCGGTCGCCGTCGTCGCCACACGTACCTGTCCGGAACACACAGGCTCAACTGTCCCAAAACAATTGGATTGTGCACCTTTCCTCTCAATATTTTAAATATATATGAGGTAAGTGCTAGATTCCTCCTAACCCTTAATTCGTTGTATCCTACCATACCCAAGATAAATAGAGTAGGATACATCAACGGATACATTGGATAATACAACGGATACAAAATAAAAATATATACAACAGAATTGAAGATTGATTGAGATGAATAAATAAAATCCTTCACGTAACTGTGGTAGGCTGTAAAGCTAGTCCTTAGTACTTTTGTTCTAAAAATATAAGTTGAGTTAGATTTGATTCAATAGCATCAAAGCACATGCGTTTTATTTCTCATATCATATCTGTTTTGGGTCAATTCCATCTTGAAATAAATTTCACCCTGCATATTGAACATAAAACATTATAAAAAAAGGAATAGAGCATTGTGGAATAAAACGAAAACAAAAAAATGTAGCCATTGTGTCCATAGAAGTAAATTACAAAATGAACAAAGGCTCGTCTGTTATATTTCTGTAAGCTAAATACTGCTCTCATTGTATTACAGCTAGGTTTTTAAAAACGCTCATTAATATAATAGAATTGATAAAAAAAGAAATAAAAGAAAAGCAGTTATTATTTCTATAGATTCTCAACTCAGCGAATATCTCTCATATTTATTTAAAAGTGTTTTTTCCCTGCCTGTAAATTCGCGCTTAGACACTATCTCATGTGGTGAAAAGCGAAGATTGAGCACGCTTGCCTAGAAAAAACTTACTCACTTTTGACTTGAAGATGTCCATTGTCATTCTTTTAACACAGTTTATTTTTATTTTTTACTGTATGTAAGCTCCCTAGTGACTAATGGTCAAGCGCGAGCTTACAGACTTACCTGCTGATTACAATTTTGGTAAATATACATATACATACATATTTTAAAAATTATATATATATAATTTTAAAAAAAATTGCGAAAAAATGATATTGATATCTCATCAAGGAGTACGCTTGTCTAGAAGTCACTTTTGACTTAAAGATCTCAATTTCATTTTTTTCACAGTTTTATTTTTTATTTAAGTATGAATATATTTACGGAAATTGTAATCAGCAGGTATCTATTAAATAGGTATAATCCAGTCTTAAAGCCGCCTGCATTTCGAATTAGTTACCAAACTTAATCAAACTTTCAGCTAGGATTACATACACTCAGGTAAAAATAATCTAGAAGTGCTATAGTTATCTCACATTTGTTTTACTATAAGTAATAAATTCCAGATAACGTAATGCTATCGAATAGTACATTGTTACACTAGGGGTGAAAGTAACTCATTTCGTCCCGAGAAGGAGTTGGCGGGCGAGCGAAGCGAGGTCGCTAATTCGAGGGGTTAAATAGGTTACTTTCACCCCGAGGTAAACACTGTGCTTTTCATTACGAATACGAGGAAAGTAAAAATAAAATAAAACGTTTGTAAAACCTGAGTCGTCGTACCTATGATTTTAAGTAGGTATCTTTCTTCTGATTTAGGCGGCAAAAGGTATTCCACTACTGCTTTAGCCTCTTCTCTTATGAAATTAAACGTTAAATCACTATTTTAATCTGATAAACATAACGTGTTATTACAAATCTCTGTTGTACGAAAACGTAAACAAAACTCGAAAAAACCAACGACTGATTGCCATTTTCCCGCCATTTTGTTTTGTTTTTTTTTTCTGCGGCCGGCCAGCTATTCAGCCTGATTAATGAAAAATTAGAAATTAATTGTAATCTTTTAAAAATAAAGTATTTTAAAGAAATAGTTGAACAAATAAATCAATAACATTATTTAATTAATACTTGTCTTTAAGTTATTTCAATTTTA
Source organism: Mythimna albipuncta (assembly GCA_929112965.1). Lineage (NCBI taxonomy): Eukaryota > Metazoa > Arthropoda > Insecta > Lepidoptera > Noctuidae > Mythimna > Mythimna albipuncta. The sequence goes on along the minus strand of OV815969.1, from coordinate 6,371,984 downwards.
TATCATGCTGTAATTGACTGGCTGTATGGAAAATTGGAACATGGTTCAATAGAAATGTGAAGATAGAACTAGTTTTTTTTTTTATAATTTGACAGCTGTCAGTTGTAAAGTAAAACTCCCTAGGGATGAAAAGTATCACTTTCAGCCCGCTCCTCAGGCAACTTCAGACCTACTTTCAGAGTATGAGTAATGAAAAAGTAATAAATAGCCTTATCCATGCGGCCTAACTTTAGGCCGATAATGTAGTATCCTATTTCAGTTTTCGTGAGAAAAGTTTTTGCCATAACGGTTGTGTTGAAAAACTGATATTTATAAACACTGGGGAACAGTCCTTAGAGGTTAGTGTTTTTATACTCCACATACACCCCGCTAAATTTTGATCGTTATAAACCCGTGGAGGATCGATCCCGGTACATGAAACACTATCGATTTGTAGCAATTTTTTTTCAATACTTGTATTAATTTACGCATGTAATTTCGTACATGCGTAAATTAATACGATAATAATATATTTATGTTTGCCTAATGTACTGACCAGCTGATATTTTTTTCGCGATTTCGGCTTTGCTCCCGTAATAAAAATTGTTTGTTATCATGAGCACAATCACGTGTTTAAGTATCGTACACTAATTGCCAGTCACCCTATATATAGGAACTGTTTACCCAGTGTTTGGAGGGAATGGCAGGCGGTCGCCTCATTCTGCGAAGCAGTATTGCTAGCGATGGAGGCAGCAGCACGCGTGAGAGAATGGACTTCCTCACGCCCCTGCTGTCGTGATCCCCACCCCGATTTCCAGCCACCGCAGGCGTGGGCTTGTGGATGGCGAGCCATGGTTAGCTCGTGGTCCGGCCGTCCGTTAACCGTCCGGACCGAGAGTCGGAGATTTCAGCTAAACCGTAGAGGCCCAGAAAGGCCAAAGTCCTGGAACGAAGGCAAAGAAGGAACGTCGGAGTGAGTTTTAGTCAGGAAAAGTCTGACAAGCCCTCCCGCTCCTTCCTAGATAGGGATTTGCCACCTAAAAAAAATATTAGGTACATATTTATAAAAATAATGGAATGTAAAGCGAAGTTTAAAGCACTTTAATAAATGTAAAAAGAACAGCTTTTCTAAAATCGCTTACGTTATGTTGACAACCAGAATATTCATGTAACTAGGTACCTACTCTAAGAATCGTAAAAAGACGGTAAACTGAAGTCAAGCGAAGGCCAAGCACCAAGTCTAAACGAATATGCAACTACAGATCATAAATGTTCGCAAGTACGAGTATTACTGATCCTTACTCCGTAATGCATTACGTTATTGATAGCCACGAATCTAATAAAGTGAACGCGCGAACAAGGCTGGCGCTCGACGGACGCCATTTTTCAAATTAAATGATAGCTTTATTACATTTTTGGGAGATTAATGAATTGGTTGGGTTAACAGATGCTGTAAATGGTGTCGAAAGAAATTTTCCTATTATCTTGTGTTATAATATTTTAGACTGTTCGAGAAAAGTCTCATCATCATCATATCAGCCGATAGACGTACAATATTGGACAAAGGGCTCCCCCAACTGTCGCTACAATGAACGATCCTGCGTGTCCCACACCTTCACCAGGTCATCGATCATCGGTCTATGCTCGGAGTTTCCTTGCGCGATCGAATCAGATATCCGCAGGAGAACCAAGGGTGCCGACATAGCACGAAGAATCGCCAAACTTAAGTGAGAAAAGTCTTTATAGACTTTTATATATAGGTACATAATCATATTATTATTATTTTTTCACAAACAAGGCCCACCTCCAAATCGGCATGCGGCAGATGATATCCAGCCTAGTACCACTTAAGCTGGGCAGCCTTCTGAGCCAAGTCAACGATCTGTATTTAGGAACGCAGTATGGTATTTCGAACGCACAACCAATAAAATGAATGAACAAATCTTACAAGCTTTTAAAACACATAAATTCAACATAAGCTTGCGGTAAAAACAGACGTAACCGAAACCCATCCATAAAATAAATCGTTCACCTAAACTGCCAATCAATGAGCCCCGCCATAGGGGTGAGTCACGCCATTCGAACTACCCTAACTGCAGCTGAAATATTCAGGTGCAGCCAGGAGCGTAGCTAGCGCTGTATTAGCCGTATCGAATATAGGCCCCGGCTATCAAGGGCCCTCAATTATTTATAAATAAAATTCTGTAATACTTTTTAGTTGTGCGCGCGTAAAATGTACGAAATCGATATAAATAACTTTTATACCTTAAAATTGTGTGTAACTTGATACATTACATAAGCTTATTTCATCGCAATCGGTTGACAATATCGAAAGATATACTACGTTCATTGACTGTTATGCGGCACGAAGTTCACTTGGTCGGCTAGTATAAGAACAAAAATCGTAAAATTTTTACCAATTCTAAAATTTTTGTTAACGAAAGGCTCACAAATTACTAATCGGTAATAATAACATTTCATAATAAAATTATGTTTCTTTTGGGCTTAGCTACAGTCGAACAAAAAAGGGCCCCTAGGGCCCTTTTTTGTTCGACTAGGACTAGCTACGCCACTGGGTACAGCCCTAGCGTGACGTGACTGAGTCGCTAATGCCTCTACGATACGATATGAATAGAACTGAATACATGCAGACTGCACGGTGCCGTCCGCGTGGTGGAATTAAATTCTTTCGGTTGAATGTATTGTTAGCTGAGAATAGCTTTGAACGCGGGAAATCTATATAAACATTATAAAGAGGGCAGTATTGTATTTTTGTTTGTATTTTTTTGTTCTCTACTACATTAGTAATACTCGTACTATACTAATGTGTATGAATTTACCATATCCTTAGATATTATAAAACAAATTCCAGACAGCATCTAGCTGTCTGTCTGTATAAAAGCAATAAACCTATTAACTACTGAACAAAATCTCATTTGCTTTTCAGCTACAGACAGTTATTCATGAGGAAGGTTTATGTGTATAATACCTACGTACATATTAGAGACAAACCAAGAAAAACCGAGAATTTTAAAGATTTCTAATACCTGTGCGAAATTGGGTCGGGTCGCTAGTAGGAAATAATATAAAGAGGAAGAAGACCAATTAAGAGTACCTACCTAATAAATACATTCAAAATACCGAACCGATTTAAAAAAAAGTACCAGAAGAATGCTATTTTATCACAACGTGACATGACATAGGTATATTCTAGGCATATAGGCTATGTATATAAGTACCTACTTGCTACTTTCATGCAGGCAAAGCCACTGGCAGAAGCTAGTCGTTTGAACAAAGATAATAGATTGTGGAATGAATGAATAAATGCGATTGTCTCTAAATTCGAAGCTAACGATACTCAAGACAGCTAATATACAAGATATAATACAAGTCAAATAATAATTGATAATATGGACTTAATAATACAGTCTCAGCAATTGTTAACGCCATTTCTCTGCATCTTGATACATTTTATCCGGTAAGACAAATCTTCTCTGTAAACAGACGCTAAAATCTCTAGACACTGGAGTTTAATAAATAAATTCCCTGCTTGCTTTACTGGTGCCGACTTAAGACAAACTAAAGCCAAAATCGTTTGGAAATTCAGACAGGAGAAATGGACTGAGAATTCAGTTAGTTTTCTTAGCAATATTTTCTTTTTTTATGCACTTGACATTTTATCTCTCAATCACACTTTTTTGCGTGGGAAATCATCAAAAATCAACTTGTTTTGGGTGGAGAGGAAGGGACTGTCAGACTTTAACTAACTAAAACCCACAGTTCTCCTGTGCTGCTCCAGTAGTTCCTTTTGCGAGGGATACGGTGGCTCCTTCGAACAATCCGCAGACCCCGTCAATTTTTTTCACATCTCTTTGAGGCGCGCGTGACACAACGCGCTGATCTCTCTACCACTCTCGGGCATGGCCTCAAACAGTTTTCATACTTTTGATCTTCCGCTCGCCGCCTCGCGCTTAGCTACCGCTCACAGCGGCAAGGTGATGAACGCGCTGTTAGGTTGACTGGTAGAGAACCCTTAAGGCGTATAGTCCCGTGAACCATCTGACCGAAATTATGTGAACGCAACTCTTGCACTCGCCTAGGCGGCAGTACGCAAATCTGTGCATTTATTTGCGGCCAGCAGCGCCCGGAAAGTGCTTTAAATCCATTTTCTCTGCGAGATATTGATTGATTTACATATACAATGTTCACTTTGAAGAATATTTAACTACCAATTTTTATGTGTAAAAATGTTTCTAAAGGGGGAAAAGTTGCGAAATTGCTAAATATTTTTTTTTGACAAAAGTATTAATTGCACGAAAAATTCAAATGTTGATATTATTGTTCATGAATCTATAATAAACATATATTTTTTTCAAACCAATAGACCTAGCCGTTACGGAGGAGTAGGCCTCAGAAAATCAATGTTTTATGGCACTTTTCGGGCGCTTGGCCCTTAAGGCATTAAGTCCGCCTTTATACCTTTGTTTTGGATAAAAATTCGATAAATAAACAGAAGAAGCAACGGCCAACGGCTGTTGTAAAAATAGCAACTTTTCAGAAATTCATAGTAGAAATTACACTTAGATTGTAATTTTAGAACTGATAAGCAATTCACTTTGTGAATGAAAACTGTTACTTTGAAATACTGTGTATTTTCCTTCGAACCGTCTCGCTCATTATTATTGCACAAAGTTGGAGTCGGCAATCCCTCGGTAAATACGTAAATGTTTACGTTACTTTACGGTTATTACATTACTGGTTATTTTACCGTCTACGCTGACATTAAGCAATTAGTACTGTATGTCTGATTGTGTTAATTATAGTGCTACATTAAGTGATAGTTTACTCGAATGCCTAGGTGTCTGTAGTTATTTTCGTAGCTACTAATTATGCGCTATAGGTTCAAATATTAGAGTTACTTGTTGATTTGTTAGTTCATTCTTTATGTAGCGATGTTTTTGAATCTAATTTCTATTTAACTTTATCTGTTTTGAGCTTGTGGAAACCAGAAACGTGTGGTGTTAACCAGAAACGTGTGTCTTAAAAATACCATTAAAAACCGGCCAAGTGCGAGTCGGATTCTCGCGCGAAGGGTTCCTTACCATTATAAAAACAATCATCATCATAAAAACCAACCCATAAATATCATATATTTTTATATATCTTATCATTATCTATAAAAACTGCAAAAAATGTTTTGTTTGTTGTATAGAAGTCCCCTTAAATATTTATTATATATCCTGTATTTTTTTTTTGTATTTATTAGAAATATGTCATCTGTGAAAATTTAAATTGTCTAACTATCACGGTTCATGAGATACAGTCTGGTGACAGACGGACAGACAGATGGGACGACGTGCCCGTTTTACCCTTTGGGTACATCGTAGAGGCCCAGCAGGATCGAAGCCTACTGGGGCAGTGGGTTAAGTAAAAATGAACCCCGGGGCCTTGGAACGCAAAGTAAAGAAGTAACAAACGACTGGGTCAGTCAGTAAAAATCTGAAACGCCCTCTCGCTCCACACAAGGGCTGGAGATGACATTAGATGATTTTCCACCTAAAAAAACCCCTTTGAGTAGATGGAACCCTAAAAACTGAATGCCCTCAATTGCTCCATCTCAAATGAGATCACCAGTTTACTAAAAGAGCGCTCTTTACCAGAAAAATTACGTTATTTTTTACAAAAAACTAAAGATTCATGACACCTCAAGATTACGTTGATATCAATCTTACATAATTACGTCGCTCAATTTCTTTCATTTAAGGAGAAAATTGTCGGTCGTCATGCCTTTGTTGAGTTGGTCCCTATCACTATGTCGTCATCACAAGCTGTCATGGCCACTTTAACTCGATACCAGATTAAAACCTACAGAAATATAAAAGGAGAATTAATGACTTAGTGCTCTTTTGATGTGGATTTGCGAACAAAGACTACATACTGTACCCACCTTAAGCACAATATGAGAAAAAAACTAGGCAAGTGCGAGTCGCGCCCTGAGGATTCCGTACAAACTTACCTATATAAAGAGTTCAGTTCCCGATTGGAGTCACGAAGTTTTTTCAAAATGGCAAGAAAAAAAATTCAGTGTTCAGTTTTTTTTCTATACTTGTGTTATAAGACCTTGTTTTATGCAAAATTTCAAGATTTTAAGTCAACGGGAAGTACCATAGGATTTTGGTTTCCTTGAGTGTCGAAATATACCTACATTTTTTGAGACATAAACGGCCGTATCTACTAACGCTCTTTTTCGTTTAGTGAAGTTTAATATTTTTACAGCTTCAAGGGACTTCAGATCTCTTCAGATCTACGTATATGGTTTTAATTTCAGCTCGATATCTTCTTCAACAACAGACGGACAACAAAGTGATTCTTTATGGGTTCTATTTTTTTTTCCTCTTGAGGTACGGAACTCTAAAAAACAAATGAAACTTTTCGTCTTTGTGTATTAAAGGTCTGAAGTTTAATATTAAGTAGAGTCCTACGATTCACCCGTGAATTCCTTTGCAAGCGCCATTGTTGTTGTCGTTTAATTTGCTTCGGAGAAATTCACAATTTCTTTTCGCTTTTCTTTGTTCGAACTAAGCATACAGTATTGTAGCTATTTTAGTGCTTAACAAAAGTAATTTAAAACAATATTACCTATAACATGTTTACTTAGAGAATGTTGAGAATGTTGCAGTACACGGGCGCGGTGTGAGTGGATTTAATTAAGGCTAGGTGTAGACTGTAGCTGTGTCTCTGGATGTTAGTTAGGCATAATGAAGTTAGTGCCCGTTTCTCTAAGCAGAGCAGAATTGTTGCTTTCATCTCCTTTGAAAGCAACAATCTGTAATTTGTATGTAAGTACAGTCACGAGCAAGAAGATAAATACATTGTCGCTTTTTCAGTCAGTTTTAATTTCATATGTAAATAGTTAATTTAGAACCAATTTTCGATCATAATATGTTGAGATAACACCAGATAGCACCTTATTGGCCTCGCACAGAATTTTAATCCATTGTTTTATTATTATTATTATTATTCGCATGTAGGTATCTTATATATTTTTGGTTTTAATAAGTTGTGTTGATACTTTTCTTTAAATCATTTTCCAGTTCAACCAAAATTCTGCCAGACGATTCAGTCCACATTTTGCACGCAATGTTTTTTCGTCATTAGTTGCCTCATCACGAAGGAATGACTGGCCAAATGCTAACGATCATGCGAAAAAATTCTAAATGAAAATTTTTTACATTCATGCCCGAAACAAAATGAAGATTAATGTAAGATTAGGCTTTAAATAAATAACATTCTCAAGGGCCTCTTACATGGCCAAGTAGTAAATTTCGTTCTTAAATCTCTTGAATTGAAGTGTTAAGATTTGGGTCAGATAAAAGTGGATTTGAGGAAATTGAAACATGGGTGTTTATTTTGCCCTCAGGATACTGATTTCCTGATATGATATTATTATTTTGTTGTGGTTATAGATAAATAACCATAATAAATATATTAATAAGACTAACCTGTAACTAGTTCCGTTGCTGGCCAAAGGTTTCTTTCTCAGTTCTCATTCAGAGAAGACATGCGAACGTATGTATGAGTTAGCGATTTCAGACGCATGATTTAATTTTTAATTATAGATAGGCTCGCGTTTAACCAGTACCTCACCTTTTTTTTTTAATTGATATAAACTAGTGCTTGACTGCGATCCCACCTGATGGTAAGTAGCGATGCAATCTTTGATGGTGAGGCGCACTAGTTTTACACACCTGATAAATGTAGCTGAGTTAAGTAACAGATAAACTTTTAAAATCATATGAATTTAAAAAATCACATTTGTACTTGACCACGACTTATAACTAATATAGTGTAACTTTTATAATTTTAGGAACTCAGTAGGCACTATAGTTTACTCATTACATAACCACGCGATTATTTAATGAGTAACCTGTATTTTTTTTTATACATCATTGCCTCTACGAATTACTCCTGTAGGTATCGTGAGTACGTTCTCTTTATAACTTACATACACAATAAGACACCCGGACCCAGAACTGTTCTGGGTCTGGGTGTCTGAATCTGTTGGCCATATAGGGTGACTGGTAATTAGTGACAATTATACTTACAATCATTTACCTTATTAAGATTACATACACCGATGGGTTTGCAAGCGGAACGGGCGCACTATCACAATTGTAGATAAGGGACATGAGAAAACGGCGTTACGCGGCTAACAGCTGAGAGGTCGCCGGCGCGCGCGCACGAACGTCTGTTTTGTTTTTATGATAAAACTAATGAGTATAAAATAAGTTTATTTGAGAAAGTTGTTTGTAATCATGAGTACAATAGCGTGTTTAAGTATCGGTCACTAATAACCAGTCACCCTATATAAATATTTGTTCCATACGGAAGTCAAACCTGTGACACGCAGCACAGCAGCCAATCGCTCAAACACTGCGCCAACCGTGCCGTCAGAATACTAAAATAACTAGCTTAAACAGTCGCCGAAACTATAGTAAATGTTTAGGTTCGTAATGTCGGTTCCTTCCTAACTATAATTTACTAAGTAAGCACGACACACACCCTCAGTTAATTGCTTAGTAGCTAAACAAGCAAGAATTAACATAACAGGCATTGAGGTTTTAGAACTACTCGTATCTTTTAAACTTTGCAAGTTTATTAAGAACTAGCTGTGCCCGCGACTTCGTCCGCGTAGACTACAGGATTTTGAATTTATTTTTTCTAAAATAAAAGTAGCCTATGTTACTGCTTATTACATCAGCTACCTGTCAAAAAAAGTCCCGTCAAACCCGGTCCAGCCATTTCTTTACCATCGCAACGTTCGGCCGTCAACTCCTTCTCCGGACGAAATGAGTTAATTTCACCCCTAGTGTAATAATATATTTGTTTGTCTAAAAATATTGCCAAATTTTCGCATGTTTCTTGTGAATTCCGAAAATTCGCGAATGCGAATGCGAATATTCGTTCCATCACTTATATACACTATATATAAACAAATAAATGTTTACTTTTATCATTCATCTTCATTTCAACCGAAAGACGTAAACTGTTGCACATAGCCCCCCCCGAAAATGTCGTGTCGACACAATTAACGGGCATTTGCGTCTCATATCTATCGCATTCCTGCGACTGTCACCAGGTCATCGGTCGCAGTCCCCACTGCAGAACCTTTCGGCCCCATCAAGCATCTATTTTACAAGCAATGTACCCTTCCCACTGCCGCTTAAATTTGGCGATTTTTCGGCTATGTCGGCACCCTTGGTTCCCCAAGGTTGCCAATATTGCCAAAGAATCGCTGATCTGTGGATATCTTCATTCCTGATGCGATCACGCAAGGAAACTTCGAGCATAGCCGTTTCTATGATCCTTTAGGTGACTTCAAGCCTTTTGATGAGGCTCAAATGTTTAACAAAATTTCTTGTCGTCTGTGTTAACCGTAACTGTAGGTCTTATTTTTTGGTAGAAAGTCATTAAGCCAGAACCAGTGTCAGAGTTTTCAGTTGCCATTTGGTTCCAGGGACCGGTAACTCCTTTGAACAATCCATTAAACTCATCTTCCTGCCCCTATCTCGTGTTAGTTGAGGTCCGTGCAACACATTTTTTCTTCCATGCTATCCTTTTCTTTCCGATTGGACCGAATTTCGAACAAACGCTTATATTCTCGAGGAACTGAGCGTCAAAAAACACTTGTCTATCCAGTGCGCAGTCGTATTTGTAAATAGTTTGTCGACGTGGAGATGACTGAATCGAACGGCTTGTTATACAAGGAAAGGTGAACGGAACAAGATCACCGATGGGATGGACTGATCAAATCAAAATGGCTGTTGGCGGCCCATTGAACGAGTGCGCCCGGACGACTGCTAGCAGGCATAAGTGGCGAGAAGTCGTGCGGCGTACCCTGACGGCTACCGGAGAGCTACGTTCGTGATGACCAAGATCACTCTGGCAAGAGTGATCAAGAAGAAGAAGAAGAAGAAGATGCTTTTCTTTCAAGTAAATCGGCATACAATCTCGGTCTTTGAATCCCGCAAAATAACAAAATAGCTGTACATTTTAAACAAAAGGTTAGTTACACTCAGTGATTAAGTCAGACCGGACGTTCATCGCTAATCCGTGTTAGAACTAAGCTACTAGACGAACTAGCTACGTAGACGAGACACGTGTTAATTCGCTCACGTAATCAAAGCCTCGCCACAACGCCGTGCAATCCTGAACACCAGAGGCGTAGCGTGGACTAATTTGGACTTGGGCGTAGGCATATCAGCGAGGCCTTTTTTCTTTCATAAATTCGAAAACGAGAAAGTGATTGTCGTAACTCAGTGTTTGACCACGTTATGGCTTAACATGAAGTGAAATAGTATGGTCTAACGCGAGCCTAACAATTATAGATAAACACTCATTCTTAAAGAACCCTCGCTTGTGCGAGGCCCCTTTGGGATTTTTTTTCCGTGGGTATAAATCATCCAGGTGACATCCCCCGCCCTTGGGCGGAGCGAGAGATAGTGTTAGACACTGACTGACTGAAAAAACCCACCCCGTTCCTTGATTGCCTTTTATACCGGGCCCGAGCCTCCCTTTCGACTTTGACTGGCCTGTTGGTCTAGTGGTTAGTGACCCTGACTGCTATGCCGGAGGTCGTGGGTTCGATTCCCACCCAGGACAAATGTTTGTGTGATGAGCACAATCATTTGTTCTGTGTCTGGGTGTAATTTATCTATAATATGTATTTAGAAATATATAAGTATGTTTATCAGTTGTCTAGTACCCATAACACAAGCTCTGCTTAGCTTGGGACTAGACGGCGTTGTGTGATAGTTGTGGAATATTATTATATTATTATTATTTCCTCCTTTGGCCCAGTAAGGCTTTGATCCTGCTGGGCCCCTACGAGGTCCCTTCTCGTAGGCGCCCAGCAAGGTCGAAGCCTTAGGTGAGGGCCCACGTCGTCCTTGCCTAGCTACGCTAATGCTTACTGAACACGTCCAGACACGTTCAGTCTGCGTTCTTAATTAACATAAGAGCATGTTGCATGCGAGGTCGCCTCAAGTGCAATGTCAGGGCTCGCGTGAGGAGCACCATAGCGGATGCGCTGGTTGGGTTGGTGCGCGATAGGTTGAGCGGAAATTTGTTGGTTATACCGTTCTTGCTTAATCTGATGGGTGTTACGGTAATTACTACTTATAAGGAATAGATAAAAGTTGAATTTTATTAAGGTTAATTGGTTACTGGATTCCCATTTAATCTATTAGCTTTTACTAGTCGCTTCGCCCGCTTGAAAGTAGAAAATTATCCCAAGGAAACATGCTTCCAAAATGAAAAATCTATGGACTGTTCCAAGATAGCCTACCGGTGTGCCAAATCTAAATTCGTTCAGTCGTTTGTGAAAAGAAACTTCACCGCACACTAACAAACACATATTAACTTTCGCCTTTCTAATATGAGTGCGATGTGAAGTGTGGCATTCTAGTAGATCCTCAAGCTTATCTCAGTGTTTTTCTGGAGGCCAAGAGTTGCAGTGATTGCAAATGGCGTGGCATGTTTTTCTCAAAAAATAAAACGCGGGATATGTTCAAACTTTGTATCGATGTTTGGCAAGGCACACGAGTGATACAGCTGTATAAAATTTGAACAGCCGTAACATTTGTACCAGTGGTTCGTTAGAGTAGAGTTACTTGCCAAAGAAAATAATTGCAAAATGTTTCGTACAATTTTAACGTTGGGATAGGTTGTTTCTTTTCTCTTTTTTCAAACAATCGGCAACCCGTATATCCTCATGGCCCAGCCGCCGTGAAGACGAGCAATGGGTAGCTCGCCGTCCGATAAGGCCCAAGCCCCAGTCGTCGAAGGCACATACAGTTCCACGCGCTTCAGATGTCGAAAAAAGATGTGAAGCCAGCAAAACTGTAGGGTCTTTGCAGGCCGATGCCTGCTAGAGCCATGGGGAATTTCAGAAAAGGAAGCCCGTGGAGAAAGAACCTAGAACGCAAAGAGCGACTAAAGGAATTTACGTGGGTTTTAGTCAGTAACAGTCTGACATGACCGCTCGCGCCAGCCCAGACTGGGAGAAGTTATTTGATGAATTTCAACCTCCCAAAAACAAAAAAAAAAAACTTTCTTGGGAATAAGACATTGTATGAAGCGGCGCGATGTTCTGTAACAACTGTTTATGACCGCACATGGACCACACGCCACACCCAGAAACGCCTCCACATGAAGCTAGAAGCGGCCACAAAGGAAGCTGAAGCACGCGACGGTGACTGCTACTTTTTTAACCCATACGTGCAGTTTGATAATGGACTCTGACGAGGAAGGTTTAAATGCGCGAGAGGCGTGTTTCAGCATTTTGTATTAGCGTTTAGTGGCCGATTCGGACCACAAGAAGCAAGCAGCGGCAATTTGTAGCGTGTGGCGGCCACTGGCGTCAACTTTGTGTGGCGAATCCATGAAAAATATATGAAACCTACAGAAAATATGCGGCGTTTTGTGGTCGTGGCCGGTAGCCTGTGTACGGCGACCCTATTTCTATGTTAATTGCCATAGTGGATAGTTACAGGTGGAGTGGCGAGGTCAAGTGCAATGTCACGGTGACAGGGTCGCGTGATGTTCCCTCGTAACGGATGAGAACTGAGCAGAGCCAACGTTGACAAAGGCACAGACTATCTCATTTATTATTGTTACAACATTATCTTTATTTTCCAAATACTGGTTCAAAGTAGCCGATATTCAACATCATCTTTCTACCCTTGCCCCGTACCCTTCATTTGGGGTCGGCACAACACATTTTTTTCTTCCATCCTGTCCTGTCACCCGTCACGCTATCTGTTCTTTCTTTCATATTACTTTTCACACAACCAATCCAACTTTTATCGGGCTTCCTTCTCCAACCATCCACATATAAGTATACTCGCAAATCTTTTAGTAACAAGCATTTCATCTCTCCTTTTTCGCTATTTTGCGAATTAACAATACCATTTTCTCAACTTAATAATGCGCCAATTACCTACACTAAAAACAAAATAAATAAAAAATTGAGTTCATTGCCATCTATCGAGAAATGTGAAATGGCTACGCTTGGTCTCGTAGCTTTCGCCTAAAATAAAGATGGAATTAGTACCTATCTACTTCGATAACACTACCAACCCTTATTCTACCTCCTACTAAACTATAGCTGTCTAGCAAAGAAGCAATCCTATAAATACCAACGCTCAAGTAAAATTTGGATTGGTTTTTTCGGAAGGAAGTACTTTTCCCTCATAATGAAAATCACAACACAAAATTTATTTTTTGACCGTACACATTAAATTTGCCCCGCAACGCACAACTAATTACGAATTACGATATGTACAACCTCAATTTTAACGATTCCATCGTAGGAATTGATCACGAATTCATCTTCCGTGAAACATAAATGTCACAAATTGTAAATATTTGATATGAAAGCAGTAATTTACGGAAATCACGTTTCACAACGTAGAACGTTTCTAGGAAATCACAATTTGTAACGTAATTCGCAAACAGTCGCCGGTGGCCGACGCCAATTCCAAGATAAAGTGGCTCTTTATGAAGAAAATGTGTTTATTTTTGTATTGCAAACACGAGTCCATTATTTGAAGCGTTTCTTCCTCGTATTTCAAACACGAAGTATAAAGAATAAACAGCAAATTGGGGCTTTAGGAAATGGATTCTGTTCATTCGTTTTTACAACGAATTTTATTTCCGTTTGGTTTCTGATAGAACTGTAAACGCGTTCCTGCTAAAATCTACCTATCTCAAAATGATGGGTCATTAATACGCTCTTATGCTCATTGGAAAAGTTTTCATTATCAAAGCAACCTAGTAGGTATTGAGGGAACCATGCTCTGCTAGGTACATAGGCTTTGGTTCCCGGGACTCGAAGAAACCAAACTAAGGTTTTTTACATATGTAGCATCTGTAGGATGACAGCAGCAAGAAAAAATGCATCTTTAAGATGAGAGAAATGGTTAGGTATGAATCCGATAGCTGTCACCCTCCCTGCAGCGGCCCTTCCAATAGGAATTGTAAACTTTGTAGTAATAATTTATATTTTCTTTATCTTCAAAATAATTAACTAATAATAATTACAACCAAAACTCTCTTTACTTCTCAAAATAAGAGACGATTCTAATATCTATCATAATATCTACATTTATCTAGACAGTCCGCTAGCAAATAAGAAACATAACTCGTGCAATCTCCTTCGACATCACAGAACCAACCCATAAAAAATATATTAATTAAAAACGTAGGAAAGTTCTTATAACCTGAAAAAAAGAGCCTCACAAACACGAACAAGCTCGGAGCTCGTGAGTCAGGCAATAGTGACGTCACAAGGAAAGTAGTTGCCAGTTGCATGCTTGCATTTCAGGCTAGAGAAAGCATTCTGTTAAAAATAGAAAAATCGTTTGGCCGACATAAATGTTACGAACTAACACGAAACCAGGGTTAAATGGATTTCGTGCAGTTTTGAATTTATGTTAGTGAATTGGAAATAGGTTTTCAGCAGTAGGTAATTGACATAACATAGGATGTTGATAATTCAGTTGTTGTTTTCTAATGTTTTTATTGAAGTAAAGACGATGTTGTTGGAACAATGGTGGCCAAGTGGTAGCGGCCCTGACTTACGAGTTGTAGGTCGCGGGTTCAAACCCAGCCAGGCGCATTACTTTACGTTAAAGGAATACATAGTGAAGAAACCGGCATGTCCTAGAACGAAAAATTTGGAAGACATGTTACATTCACCAACCCGCACTAGGCCCGCGTGGTGGATTACGGCCCATTACCTCTGCCAGAGATGAGGTCTGAGTCCCAGCTGTGGGAACATTAAAATGCTATGCTATGCTTTATGCTAAAGACGATGTTATATTATTACTCAATCTAAACTAATTTAATTATTTAGCACACTATAGACACAAACGTCAGTGGTGCTCTGGGTCTTGGTAATAGGATATCCTGTGTTTCAAGAGCCAGGCCTCTCCAGTACGGGTTGTTTAAAAAGAATGTTCATGATAAAAACAAGTACTAACATTTTATATAGTCTAAAATTTATACTCTTTTTTAAGCCAATTTGTATTGTCCTAGTGCTGGGGAACGGTTTCCTTACAAGAGGCGACCGCACGCTAGGCAACGGCCCTCGCGCCCCAGCCACTGGGATCCAAACCGGCCACAGTAGGCGCGGGCTTGCGGACGACGAGCAATGGGTAGCTCGCCGTTTGGCCGTCCGGAAACCGTCCGGACCAAGCCCAAGCAGTCGACGGCGCGTTGTGTTTCATAGGGACCCAGCTGGGGCCCAGCAGGATTGAAGCCTACTGGGGCCATGGGTTTGCTTTTGAAAGGAAAACCCGACTCTGGAATGAAAAGCAACGAAGGAAGTAGGAGGGGATTTTAGTCAGTAAAAATCTGATCCGCTCCGCCCAAGGGCGGGATTGTCACTAGATGATTTGCCACTTAAAAAAAAGTCCTTCCATAAAAAATATACCTACAGGCTATTTTCGGAAATTTACTGTGAATTTTTTGAATTTAATAGATACAATATAATATAATATAATATAATATAATATAATATAATATAATATAATATAATATAATATAATATAATATAATATAATATAATATAATATAATATAATATAATATAATATAATATAATATAATATAATATAATATAATATAATATAATATTCCACAACTATCACACAACGCCGTCTAGTCTCAAGCTAAGCAGAGCTTGTGTTATCAGTACTAGACAACTGATAAACATACTTATATATTTCTAAATACATACATATTATAGATAAATTACACCCAGACACAGAACAAATGATCATGCTCATCACAAAAACATTGTGGGAATCGAACCCACGACCTCCGGTGTAGCAGTCAGGATCACTGACCACAAGACCAACAGGCCAATCAATAATCGTAATACAGCACACAAATATTATAAAGGCGAAAGTTTGTGAGTGTGAATGTGTGTTTGTACTACTTCTTCACATTCGAAGGTTCGGCTGAACAGATTTCGATGAGTGCCAGCATATCTCCTACTTATTTTTTGCAAAACCGTTCCTAAATATTAGTGTACGTACATAAAGAAATTTTTCCAATAACTACATCGAGTGGTGCATTAGTATTCTGTATGATTTATTAGTTGATATAATTTCCATTCAATAATAAACCACTCCAATCCATCTCATGTGGGCGGGTATGGGAAGTGTGCTGGTTATATCAGTATGAAGGATATTCTATTATTCTAGCAATTTGTTTCCTGTTAGAAAACTGATATTGAGGGAACTGTTCTGTTCTGTTATAAAATAATTACCTCAACGCTGAGGGTGTTTTAATATCGTGCGGATTTCATCACCTAAGAGTATTTGCTCCGCATGCGTAAACCCCGAAAAAGTCTGTTACGCTTTCACGGATAAACTGCTGAACCAAGTTTGATGAAATTTGGTATAGAATAAGCTTGAACTCCAAGGAAGGACAAAACGACTTTTTATCTGGCTCTGACTTCGCGTTTCACTCGGATGGAGTCGCTGGCAGAAGAAAAAAAAAAAGGATTATACAGATAATCCTGATAAATATAGATAAACCCTATACAGATTAAGGAATGAAAAAAGATTGCTTTTCTGTAAAAGGAAATTTCAGGAAGTAGCTACTAACCAAGTTACGAAAAATGTTTACCTCTGTGTCTTATTGGCTAGGTTTTATTGCGAGAAAACGTGCGGCTTATGTGATAACCGAATTATAAAGGTAGCCACAAATATTCTACATTGTTGTACATCATTATGTACCGGTGCCGCTGCCTGTTGGCAGTCTATACAATACGTCAGAATGTTGACCTACACGCCGACTAGATAAACGTAGGAGTAATTGAAGGGGGAAGTCGCGCGGCGCAGTAGGCGAGCTGGCACGGTAAACAAAAGACGAGCGGACCCCACCGACTAGCCAGGCGATGGAGTTTGGGAGTTTAAATCGGCTACTGTCAACTAGTTAGATATTTTAGAAGAATATAAGTAGTGTAGTGATGCTGATGGAAAGCAATAGAACTGCAAAGGTTAAGAAAAATAAATATATATATATATATATATATATATATATATATATATTATCAGTCAGTCTCATATTAAAAACAGGACGAAATGAAATGAAATTAAATATAAAAACAGTGAAATCATAAATTAAACTAATTCAATTCATAAATTAAAAATTAAAATAAATAAAACAAACAATAAATTATAATCACAATAAATAAATCAAATCACAAATTAAAAACTTAACAACTAAACTAACAACAATAACAACACTTAACAATTAAACTTAACTTTTATTTGTACAATAAAGAATACATCTATCTTTCCAAAACAAAATAAATAAATAAAAAAGGTTAAAAATTGTTTACCCTAAAATAGTGTAATAATAAAAGTAAATGCAGTCTTAAAATATTCCCACTGCTGGGACTTTTTTAGGTGGGACATTTTCCGCCCTTGGACGGAGCGGGAGGGCGTGTCAGGCTTTTACTGACTAAATCCCACCCGTTTGTTCCTTCTTTGCCATGCATTTCAGGGTCCCAGGATTCATTTTCACTTAACCCATGGCCCAGTAGGCATCGACATTGCTGGGCCCCTACGAACTGCTGAGACTTGGGTCACTACTCTCTAGGAGAAGGAATTGGCCGTAATGTCTTCGAATTATTGGTTCTAGGACATGCCGATTCTCTCTCTGGTTCCCTGGAAGTAAATCAAATTCAAATAAAAAATAACTTTCGAAACCGGATTATAAATGACAGAGTTCTGAAGTAACGAAGTAACAAACATAAAAAGAAAATTATCAATCCGAAGATTAAAATCTGCCAAGCTGCCTTACAGGCCTCGGTTGTATAAAAAAAGCTGGTCACATCAGTCACAGTCGAAATGTCAGTAGGCCGGCTCAGCACTAACTGGGTCACCTTATTAAGGGAGTGCAACATCAAATACAAAGGTTCAGAAGGCCTGGCGCGAGGGGCGAGAGGCTCCGCGACTGTTAGGGAAATTGGATAAGTTATTAATAGAACCATAAGGTAAATGTTGTTGTTTGTATACATTTTTTTAATTTATAGTAGCGTGTGATTGTGAGGGAGAGGGATGCCAAAGAAAATATGGATGGATTGCGTGAGAAGTGATATGAAAGAAAAGGGAGTTAGAGTGATAGCGTGATGGGTGACAGGACAGAATGGAGGAAAATAATCTTTCACAAAACTTGTTTCAGAAAATACGTGTTTTTTAAAACCTTTTGAAAAAAATTGTCGTTATTCAGATTCTTGATTAAATGTACTTTTTTATATTTTAATATATGAGTGCATTATGGAAGAACAAAATTCATGTAAAATAGTAGATTTTCAGAGGTCTTTATTTTATAATATCCACAAGATATCTGAAATCTCTAATCTGAAAATATGTGTAAAAACATCATAATCACGTGCGAACATGATCATTGCATCTCTGCGTACCATCAGGTGGGATCGCAGTCAAGCACTACTTTATACCGATTGAAAAAAAAGAGCGGTTGGCCGCTCTCAATTAAATGAGTTACATGCCCAATAGGCCTTGGGTTCATAGAAGTACTGTAATCCCAAAACTGATTGCCAATAGCCATATGTAACCCCTCAACAAAACCAGGTCTTCTGTTCCCGTCTACTCCATGACTGCAGCTTCATTACTTTGGTCTTACCTAGTTTACCTTCTACCGCAAGTTAATTAAACTGTTTGCTCGTATTAATGAGTGACGCTAATTTGAATTGCATTATGCTGAGACACCTGCCCTCCTTGCCAAGTTACAACCGTATCGTGTCGATGTCCCTTCTCCAATCGGTATCGCTTCGGTGTTAGCAATTGTAGAAAACGATAAGTGGGTAGTCACGTTGACGCGTCTGAGTCGGCCGCTCGTTCTACAATGTAGCGTTTGTTTATCAAAAGATGTAGCGTTAAACGTTGTAGAAATTCATTCTATCATTTTGAACGATGTGAACTTGGCTACAAATTTTCTATTTGTTTGTTCCGACCACGTGAATTAACGTTGAGATGATGTTGATTCCCATACATTTGATTACTTTTCGACTAGCGTTAACGATTGCAGATTATAAACTTGGCTAGGGGTGCTGAGTCGGCGTCAACTGGATGACTGAATTAATGTGTTAAGTTTCAATTCTTTTAGACTTTTAACTAGATTTACCTACTGGAAATGTAACTTTCTGTTCTGTTTGTTACCACTACAAGCAATCAGAATAAAATAATTTGTGCTGACATAATTTTTAATATTAAATCAGGTTAAAGTTAAATGCCATCCTTTTCTTATAACAATCAAAGAATTCTTAAAAAAATATGATTGATTATAAAACAACTATTCGATTTTTTTGTAACTAAAATAAACTAAGTAAAAACTAAAAGTAAGTGTACTTTTACAAGTATATACCTAAATCAACTCTTTAGTAAAAACGGTACACACACATATGATACTTACATAAGTAAAAGCCAGGTTTTACGACAATAGATATAAAACGATATCGTTCCCTCTATGAGTGCTCAAAACTTTGTCCATTGCATTAAGTTTATCACCAAACTTTCACAAACTTGTCTGCAGTTTACATTTGAAATTCAAAAAGCAAAATCTCACGTACTTGAAGATAGCGACAATAATAGCAACTAAGGAAACACAGCTTTTAACTAGCATTAATGCTTTTGAGAAATATGAGAAACAAAGTGGAAATTTCATCATCATCATCATTTGAACCGAAAGATGTCCACTGTTGGACATAGGCCTTCCACAAGAGTCGCCATAACGACCTATCCTATATTTTTCATAGCCATTGGATTCCCGCGAACCTCACCAGGTTAACAGCCCACCTTGTGGGAGGCCTTCCAACGCTGCGTCTTCCTGTTTTATAAAGATTTAAATAGAAACTTAAATATTTATGGTAAAAAAAAATATCTAATAAAAACGCTACGCTAATATTACAACTGAAATCAAACTAAAATATAGCGTCCTCTTGCTGTAATTATAGTTAAGTATTTTTGTAAATGAAAATTATCTCCTAAGTACTAAATAAATGTTTATAAATCGTACACATATCTAAAAATGGGTTTTCGTAATCCAATCTAATAAAGTAATTAGAAGCCTTTACATTTAATGGACGAAACAGCCCGTCCGCGAACTTTGCTCGAAACAACTTTTCAATGTTGCCAAACTGCGCGAGATTCGAGATAAATTATGTAACGTTCATTCCAGAGTTTTCGTAATTACGCTGCTGAAGGGCAACATTATACACAATGTAAACAAAACATAGTTAATAATGTAGTACATGCTCCCAGGCTGCTGCCCCCACTGCGGCAGGATTAGGACTTAAGCCAGGATCACATGGTTAACTCAATAGGATTATCTGACTACTTTCGGCGTGCCTGCTCTTGTCACTTTTCTGACAAATGAACGGTTACGAATTGTTTGTTTCTGACAAATTGGGGGGCCGTAATAATTTATGCGTGGGGTGCCGGAGGTTGAACAACTTTTTAATCAAGCTCGTTGAATACGTAGATCCGTATCGCGCTACCGTAATGCGACATCGTGGAAAAATCAATTCCCGCACCTCCCGACAGTTTATGGGAATCAATGCATCTACTCGTAGCTTCGTTCTTCGATTGCCTCTGAGAAAAAACGATATATTACGTGATCACACACATCAATTGTATTTCAAAGGCGTGAATATATACAAAAGGAGAAACTGACTGACTGACATTTCATAGCCCAGCCAAGATTACTGGGACGAGGAGCGTTTTGCACTATGTTTCCATTTAGTATGTAGGCGAGCAATAAAAAGGAACTTTTCAAATTTCACCCTTTAAGGGGTCAAACGGGATTCTAAAGTTTGTATATTAAAGCAAAAAAAATGTTTAAAACTTTGGCAGGAATATTTTGACAAAAGGTGAAAAGGTCAAAAGAAAAAGGGATATGGTACCGAACTATCCAGCCAGAGATTTCACGGATTCCATGGATTGACTGTAATCTCAACAGAAATTTAATAACTATAGCTGTAAGACTTCGTTCCGGACATATTCCATCAAATGAAAACTATATAATGAAGAAAGTTTTCTCTCCAAATTGTGATGACTGAAATGAAGAAAAGAAAAGAATGAATGAGAAATGGTGTGGTTGATGATGTTTTCCACATCTTGATGGATTGTGTCCGGAATGAAAATACAAGAATCAATGTTTTCGGACTCTGTAAAACCTATGATATTGGCATTTGTAATACAATCCTCTCTTCTCCAATGTCCGATAAAGCCAAACAATTGTTTGAGTTAGCCTTAAGGTAGATTGTAAGTTTTTGTGTTTTCTGTACTGGGTGATGTGGTCACTAAGCGACAAAGCCCTTTAATAAAAAATAAAAATAAAATTGTATGATGAAAGTTACTTTCACGCGGGTAAAGCCGCTGGCAGAAGCTAGTTCCTTCTTAAACACTGGCGAATATTTGTTCAAACGTTTGACTTAACATTTATATCGGCGCTTCCTCTTCCAATAGTGGTCTACAATACATTATGAGGGCGAGGCTTCGCGAACTATGTGCGAACGTGACCATTAGTGGGCAGCAGTGGCATGCTGGCCTAGTTGGCGTAGTTTCCACGTCGATAAACAATGTTCACACAACAGGAAGATGGCTCGCTTACTCTGTACGCTGCCCGATATATACGGGCAGGGAATAAATCTGCCACCGAGTGTCTCGTTTTAATTGGACACCGTAAGAGAGTCTTATTTTTAGGGTTCCTTACCCAAAGTTTAAAAACGGGACCCTATTGCTAAGACTTCACAGTCCGTTTGTCTGTCACCACGCAGTATCTCATGAGCCTTGATATAGACAGAAGAAATTTTCAGAGATAATGTATTTCTGTTGCCGCTATGTATTAACTAAAAAGAGGATAAAATCAAAAATCTGTAGAAGTTTTAGGTTGTGCACACATCATGTAAAATGTACGAAATCGATGTAAATAACTTTTATACATTAAAATTGTAAGTTGATTATTACTTAGGCTTTGTTTCATCCCAATTAATCGAATATATCGATATAAATACTGCATTTATTGACTGTTAAGCGGTACGAAGCTCATCGGGTTAGCTAGTTCTAACTAAAAACAGAATTCACGTGGAGCCCGTACAACAAACGTGATTTATTTTGACAGTGTTTTCTCAATATTAATATTGTGTACAGAATGAACGGAACCCTTCATGTCCGAGTCCGACTCGCATTTGGCCAGTTTGTTTTTTACGGAAGTCGTTATGATTTAGATCTCGTGGTAAATTCCTTTCCATTTAGGTAATGGTTATATATTCAGTAATAGATATAAAAAAATACATATTTGCAAGTTAAATTTCACCTGCCTAATGGTGATAAAATCCTCTGAAATATTTCCCTATGCGAATGCTGCATGAATTCCGTTTTAATTTATATTCTGTTCGTGAATTCAATAGGTGCCCGCTTAATGATCAATTTGTCTAGTTTCATGTATGAAAAGCGGGTTTAAATCGAAACCCTTTTATGCTGCATAAATTTAATATTCTATTGTCAGTGAACAACTCAATTCCCTTCTCTTTCATACCTCCATAGCCTCGATTCCATTCACACGTATGCGCTTTATCGCTATTGCTACTGTAGCGTTAAGCCGTACCGATATCGGGTTGCAATAACAGTTGCTGTAACAATGATCCGTTCGAGAGTTGCATTGATAAGATAACCAGTGCATCGGTTAATTATTTTGTAGAACATCGTGTAAATAAGGAATATGTATGTGATTCAAATAACGATATTTTTTTTTTAATATTTTATACTTCAGAATTAAGCTTCAGTCAGTTTTAAATGAGAAATGATTTTTTTTAAAGCGAAAAATAACTGGTGAACGCGATGCCATCAGAGCAAATGTGATGTCATAGTCTATGGCAAAAACGTCGTATCACCCAGTGCGTATAGTTCAATTGTAATTTAACCTCTGCATTAGGTAGTTTGTTGTCATAGACTTTGACGTCACACCAACTTGTGACAACTTAAAAAAACATACTTTAAATTACTTTTTGATAATATCGACTTAAAATATTTAAAAATCTTGTTTTGTAAATAAAGTTATTCTAAAAATAGGATTTCTACCTACTGTTTGTAGTTTAAATCACAATTATAATTGCACTACAATTCCCAGAAGCTTTTATTTCTAGAACATATTTGCTTCTAATTACATATGATAGACCAACAAGTTTTAATTGCTCAGTGCATTAAGTTTCCAAGTGAGTCATTGTAGTTCTAAGAACGTATTGCTTTAATAAAAGTTTATTTTTAATATGGTACCTATTCATTGTACCTCCTACCTACTGGTATATACTCGTACCTTAAAATACCTACATATGTATATTTAAAAGGCTTGGTCGTCATTAATCTATAGCAACCCACGGATGAATTTAAAGGAGTGAGTTTCAGTCAGTAAAAGTCTGACACGCCCTCCCACACCGCCCAAAAAGAAAGAAGTCGATGATTGATCATTTGACCTTAATAGGGTAGTGTCCAGGGTCAAAATAATTACATTTTATTTAGTCCGTATTTTAGATTAAGTATAAAAAAATATTGAACACGTATTTTTTCTTTTTTCGATTAAACAAGAAATAACAAAGATATAGCCCATTAAAGTTAAGTGTGACGTCACCCCGTGCGAAAAAATGCAGCACGGCGTGACGTTACACGTAACTTTAATGGGCTATATCTTTGTCATTTTTGGTTTCATTTACAAATAAAAAAATACGTGTCCCTTATTTTGAATAATTTAAAAGACGGACTAATTACATTTTTTACGGCAACTAGCCCATTATGTCGTATTATCATACTCTAGTTTCAAAACGAATGGACCAATGTCATTTATACTTAAAATTATGATTTAATCAGGGTAAAAGCCATGTGGTTATTAACAAGTGAAATGGAACTGACAATTTTCATTTATATTGAACGGACACTGCATCACCATACATGTATCAAACACAGAGTCATATGAAACCATCACATCGTATAGAGATATCAATATCACTTTTAATTAATATGTCATAATTATTTTCATTTATAAAGTATTCACGTTATTCTAATTCGTTGCTGTCACGTTTGGCACGCACCGTGACTCGTGACAAATAATAATCAACTGCGAAATAACACAAAAAAAAAAAACTAGAAACAAAATGGATGACCTACAGCGCCAGGTAACAACAGAAAACTTGTATTTTTATGAATACAAAAAGCTAGGTTTTATTCAGGTTTGTGTAGCATCACGTTGTTCAAGTTTTGTGAAGTGGCGTAGCCAGTCCTAATGGGGCCCCATATCAAATATTTTAAAAATTCAAACCACTTGGGAATTTTGTATAATATCATTTAAAAATACTTATATAAGTATTCGATACTTTTTATAAGGTTCTTCTATTAGTAAACAATGATCAAGATCTCTTAATCAACCTTGATTATTGAACCAATGTTGACTTCATCAGATTTCATTTTGCCCTAATAATTACCCGAGTCGTTTGACTTTTTAGACAGACTCTACTAGTATAGAAATAGTGAAATGAAATGAATTTTATTTATTTGCTTATGCCTTGAGCAGTATCATTTAGAAGAGTTTTTATTGTCGTCTTGTATGTAGAAAATACTAAAGCGAGAGAGTGTGCGTGCTAAAAACTATTCACAGAGTACCATATAGTCATTATTCATTCACTCCTGGCCTTTTATCAATATGAGAATTTAAGATTGTGTGTAACATGTTACGAATATTTTCATATGTCGAGGACCCTGTACCTTGGAGGCCCCGTATCATTGATACGGCTGATACAGCGGTAGCTACGCCCCTGCTTTTGTTCCTAAACACAGTGGAGAGTGGCAGTCTAGACTGTAGTTCATTTTAGGAATTGACCCACTTTCTAAAATAAACCTTAACCTGTACCTTTTATACCTATTGGATATGTTGTGTATTGAATCGCTTCCATTATTTACGACTACGATTTATTCTATCTGACCCCCTTTGTAAAAAAGAGCTATAGCTACTCACCGGGCATCATAACAAATATCCACTGTGAATTTCGCGTAAAGGAAAAATTCAATTGTTTTTTTTTTTTGCAAGTTCAAAAAAACTTGCATAATCAGTCTTGTAATGTCCTCCTCTCTCGGAGAGGAAATGGGCCATAATCCACCACGCAGGTCAAATGCGGGTTAGTGGATGTACTCATATGTCTTCGAATTTTTAGTGCTCACGATGTTTTCCTTTACCGTATTTGAGAGCAGTGATGATGAAATAAATTACACTAAGTAATGCTCCTGGCTGAATTGAAACCCGCGACTTACAACTCGTAAAGCCTTAAAGAAAAGAAAAGACTTGAAATCAAACCAATATCTTACTGAAAATATTTCAACATACCCACTAATTATTAACCGTTAAGCCATCATAAAGTACAAATATTCACAGAAAACCTATAATGTCTTACCGGGTATTCCTTTAAGACTGTCTAATTAGTTCATTACGGGGTATTAGCTCTCGCTGACTGAGCAAGCGTCCGCAGAGGGAAGGGGCCCTCACGGGGGCCCATCGAGGCTCTCGACGTGATTTCCTCTCCCCCACCACTTGACGAGAGCACCCTCTCTCTGATTGCAAACGAACTTTGAGGATCGGTGCTCGATGCTCAGGTTTGACAGACGTTTAAGATGTTTCTTTGAAAGACTGTAGCTGTGCGGAAATGTGTGTTTGTTCACGTCTCAGATAATCCATCATAAGCATAGTCAGCCTTATAATGTTCCCACTGCTGGGACTCGGGTCTCCTCTCTTGGACACGGAATAAGGCAAATAATCCGTTGCCTCGGGCTCAGTGCGGGTTGGTGGACGTCATATCACATGTCTTTTTTTTAGCTAAGTCATGCTGGTTTCCTCACGATGTTTTCCTTCAGTTTTGAGAGCAGAAGTGATGAAATAAATTATACAAAGTAATGTACATGGCTAGGTTTGAATTCGCGACCTACAACTCCCTCCTCCTTCAACACCATGCTCTCTATCCCACCATACGTATGCTGAAGTACATGTACTGAAGTAATTGTACAAAAACATAAAAGAGACGTATTCTACTATAGAAATAATAATAACTAGCTGTGCCCCGCGGTTTCACCTGCGTTTTTCTCGTTCCCGTGGAAATACCGAGATAAAATATTGCCTATAATTGCCTCCCTCAATAAATGGACTATTGAATATTTAAACAGTTTTCATATCAGATCAGTATTTCCCAAAATTACCGCGTTCATAAATGTATTTATTATACTCTTCAAAGATCTTATACTTACAATCATCAACAAATATATTTCGAAAAAGATTATTACAGGATTTTATGTTGATAAAAAACTCTATGGCCCATAACTCATTAATAGGTACCAACTCTTAACATCTTACACACGTGATAACTTTTAAACGAAATATCCGATTGAGATGAAACAAAAAGTATTTTACTTCTACATAAATACTCTTGATAACATAATGCTTAATTTCGATAAAGATTAATATTACGATACATATTTAACGTAGTTTTTTTTTCTTCAGACAATTTAATAATTATTTAGAATACAAAATCGGTTATTGTGATTAAACCATGATAGCTAGATATATGTTCTCACGGACTTTTTTGTAGGTCTTAATGGGATCTACAAACCCGTAGTACATCATTTTGTTCTATTGTCAATAGTTTTTGCAGCGCACGCAAAAATAGGTTTTCGACTTTACACCTTATGTTACAAAATAGCAATTTTATTACGGATCCCTAATTTTGAAAAAAAAACATAGCCTATAGCCTTCCTCGATAAATGGACTACCCAACACTGAAAGAATCATTCAAATCGGACCAGTAGTTCCAGAGATTAGCGCGTTCAAACAAACAAACAAACAAACTCTTCAGCTTTATAAAATTATATATATAAAACTAGCTGTGCCCCGCGGTTTCACCCGCGTTTTTCTCGTTCCCGTGGAAATACCGAGATAAAATATTGCCTATAATTGCCTCCCTCAATAAATGGACTATTGAATATTTAAACAGTTTTCATATCAGATCAGTATTTCCCAAAATTACCGCGTTCATAAATGTATTTATTATACTCTTCAAAGATCTTATACTTACAATCATCAACAAATATATTTCGAAAAAGATTATTACAGGATTTTATGTTGATAAAAAACTCTATGGCCCATAACTCATTAATAGGTACCAACTCTTAACATCTTACACACGTGGTAACTTTTAAACGAAATATCCGATTGAGATGAAACAAAAAGTATTTTACTTCTACATAAATACTCTTGATAACATAATACTTAATTCCGACAAAGATTAATATTACGATACATATTTAACGTAGTTTTTTTTTTTCAGACAATTTAATAATTATTTTGAACACAAAATCGGTTATTGTGATTAAACCATCATAGCTAGATATATGATCTCGCGGACTTTTTTGTAGGTCTTAATAGGATCTACAAACACGTAGTACATCATTTTGTTCTATTGTCAATAGTTTTTGCAGCGCACGCAAAAATAGGTTTTCGATTTTACACCTTGTGTTACAAAATAGCAATTTTATTACGGATCCCTAATTTTGAAACATAAAAAACATAGCCTATAGCCTTCCTCGATAAATGGACTACCAAACACTGAAAGAATCATTCAAATTGGACCAGTAGTTCCAGAGATTAGCGCGTTCAAACAAACAAACAAACAAACAAACAAACAAACTCTTCAGCTTTATAATATTAGTATAGATTAGTATAGATAATATATATATTAATATATTAATATATATTAATATATATTACCAGTCAAAACTTAACAGCTCCTAATATTAGTGTTGGTTATGATTATTTTACATTCTGATTTACATTTAGGACGTCTTGGGTAATTTCTCATTTGTTAGATGAATATATTACTTACATACATGTATAACAGTGCAATTTGAAATGTTACTATTATAATATAGTTCTTTTTTAAGGTGAGAAATCATCCAATGACATCCCTCTTTGGGAGGAGCGCGATGGCATGTTAGACTTTTACTGACTAAAAACAAACCTGTGTCCTTTAGTTGCCCTTTGCGTTCTAGGACTACGGGTTTCCTTTTCAGAAAATCCCCGCCGTACTAACGTAGTCCTAAGTCTTATTTACTAACAATAAATTGTTTTTCCTTTATATGTATCTATGGGCTAAGTAAGATACTTGATAATAAGTGATTTATCATTATATCTACTTGAGTAGTTATTTGCCGATATTATAAAGTACCTACTTACTGAAACCACAGACAGATATTCAGTGAAAGCCTTTAAGAACTGACAGCTTTGTGTAAGACTCGGGATCAAGTTGTCTTTGAGTGCAGGAGAACAGTTTCATCTAATCCCCTAGACGTACTCATACCTCACCTTACTATACAAGCGAATATACACTGTTAAATCAAATACCTAGGTGTATTGTGAAATAAATTCCTGTGGCAAGGCATTTAAAATTAATCATTATGAACGTATCCCATCCAACAGATGTGTTTTGAAATCCAAGATAGATGAGTCTCATCGTTATGACTGCTTCTACACAAAATATTATATTTTATTCAAACTACGGTGGTGCTTTAAAAAAGATGATGAGGTGGTGTTTTAAAGAGTCAAAAATATTTTTTTATCTTCATTTTTTTTGTACTCTTGACTTGACTCTTCTACCTGTATTTTTTTTTTGTTATTATTGATGGGCTCGCGTTTGACTATCATCTCACCTGATGGTAAGCGATAATGTGGTCGACGACGGAACACGCTTGCTTAGAAGTAACCTATTCACTCTTTACTTAAAGACCCCTAAATTGTGGCTATCAGGAAACACAGACTTCGGCAGGCCCTACGCACAATAAATGTGTTCCCAAAACGCTTTGTGCGTATGGGTACGGGTGGGACCAAGTACCGGTGAAAATATAATGATGAATATGTTTATGTGTACATAAATCAATAAATAAGTTAGTGCCGCCACTTTTTTTTCCCTAGCCACTGTTAGGTTGGGCAAAAGCTTCCCCTAGGTTCTTCTCGACATTGTTCTCCCGCACCGTCTCGGACCAATTCTCGTAATATCGAATCGGTTATCTTACCAAGTTACCACCTCTTTCTCGACAGCGCTCTCCCACTGTAGGAACCCACTGCAGCCACTATAAGGAATTGTATAAATCAGGAACTTTGCTATCCCTTTCTAAATTTATAGATCGAAATCCCACGAAACATTAAACACTTGAGCATAGCGTGAAACTTATGATCATCGTTCTCGCTCCCTGCCAAAGTTTTCAGCTCATTTAAGACATTACAAGAAGGAGTTACATTATTTTGTAAGTCCTACATAAAGGTCAAACTAAACTAGAATGGCAGGCGAGACATTAGGTTAGGACTTTGTGTTCAATGAAAGTAATAATTAGCTATAATTACTTGATGTTTGTTTTTTGAATGCTTTCGTGAAGATGTAACAATTAGCTGTAAAATATTAGATGAAAACAAAAATACCTATACCTTTAGTAAATAGACACTTTACATACATTTTCTTATTCTATATATATATATATATATATCTAAGAAAAGTGAAAGATCAAAGAAAAGTGCTTTCTCGTGTAAATCGTGATTTTTCTATAAATGATATTTATTTTGTAAATAGGTTTTAAAAAACACTTTTACACGTCAATTTTTTTTACGTCAGTTTAAACTAGATGAGGCCGGTGTTTCCTAGCTAACTACCCTGAGAAGAAACACCGAAACAAACTCAGGGGTCAAAGTCTTTTTCCATACAGTAAAAATGTATTGGTCAAAATCACATGAGAACCATATAACACTAAAATCATAAAACTGAAAATATCACTGCAGTAATAATGATGGTGATCACTCCAGTGTAGGCCAACAACTTCCTCACATCCCAACGCCAGCACTGGAGACGCGTGGGAGACGCCAAGCGTCGGTAGCCAGATGGCGATTCCCGGCTAACGTAGGCGTGTCAATTTCGGACGACGAGCAATAGGTAGCTCGCCGTCTAGATTAGGGTCCAGCAGAGCAGATGCCCGCTAGGGCTGTGGGGACGTTAGAAAGAGTTACCGTGACAATACGGAGTGCAAAGGGCAACTAAATGGCGCAACTGGGTCTCTCCAATCTAGAGCGAGTGAATGGCTTCTCATTTGCTGTTTTTCAATCTCAAATATATCTACATTTTCTTAATATTTTTTTCATAATTAGTCTTGAAAATACTTGTCTAATAGCTCAAATGCCTTTTTAGGGATCCGTACCTCATAAAAAAAAC
This sequence comes from Mythimna albipuncta, assembly GCA_929112965.1. Classification (NCBI taxonomy): domain Eukaryota; kingdom Metazoa; phylum Arthropoda; class Insecta; order Lepidoptera; family Noctuidae; genus Mythimna; species Mythimna albipuncta. The sequence continues at coordinate 6,341,624 of OV815969.1, read as the reverse complement.
CGGCCGAGAGCGTGTCGGGCCACGCTCAGTGTAGGGTTCCGTAGTTTCTCGTCCGTCAAAATAAGTGTACCCACTAATGAGTTTAAAAAAATGCTTGCATATACGATTAGTCCAGAAATTATTTTGTACAACCTTTTTGTCTTTTTTGTACAAAAACTGTTCTTTCCATCAAGTTCAAAATAATTTTCCTACAAAGTCCTTATAAAGTTCTACTTTTCAGAATTTTTTCATATTTTCTAAACTTATGGTTCAAAAGTTAGAGGGGGGGGACACACTGTTTTTTGTTTTTTTTGCGATTATTTCCGAAATTATTGACATTATCAAAAAATGATCTTAGTAAACCCCTATTCATTTTTAAATACCTATCCAACAATATATCACACGTTAGGGTTGAAATTAAAAAAAAATCACTTCCTACTTTATATATAGGGGGGCTACCCTAATAAAACATTTTTTTCCAATTTTTATTTTACCACTTTGTCGGCGTGATTGATATACATATTGGTACCAAATTTCAGCTTTCTAGTGCTAACGGTCCCAGAGATTAAGCGAGGACGGACAGACAGACAGACGGACAGACGGACAGACAGACATGGCGAAACTATAAGGGTTCCTAGTTGACTACGGAACCCTAAAAACGAAACCCTTATAGGATCACTTTGTTGTTCTTCCGTCTGTCTGTCAAGACCCTTTATCTCGAGAACGCGTGGAGGTATCGAGTTGAAATTATGCTGTTTATGTCGCAAAAAAACGTATATTTTGATACTCATATATGGTACTTCCCGTTGACCCAGAATCCTGAAATTTGGCACAAAGCAAGGTCTTATAGCACAGGTGAATAAATCTGAATACACTTTTGTTGTTACAAATGTCACAAAAAAAAATTTGCACGGAACCCTCAGTGCTCGAGTCCGACTCGCACTTGCCCAGTTTTTTTTATGCTTTGCAGTACTTTTAAACAGACAATCCCTGTGCCAGAAACAATCTAAAATCAAATAGCAAAAATCCATAAAAATTAAGAGTAAATCTATTTATAATTAAAATCACACTTGTCATAAATAAAACTTACCTACTTATTTAGTATGCTTGTCATCATATTTTCACAGAGAGCACTTACTCTTAACTTTTTATTTATAAATGCAATGTTTGCTCATAATTTCTTTAATACAAAAATATAAAACCCAATCACTTAGTTTCTGAATAAATTTCCCAAAAAAACAAGAGCTCTTTTTAACTTTAACTCGGAATAAAAATTGTGTATTGTTGTTGTGTAAAATTATGTTTCTTTAAATTACAATAAGCTCGTTAGTAAAATGAAACATGCCAATAAATTCCTCGTACATAGTATTTTTTCTTTTTTGCTGAGTAATGATAATATCGTCTAGCACTAGCAAAACGCAGTGATGCCTAATTACAAATACGAAAACAGACTAAAAAAAACCTTTAAATGAGACAGCTTGAGATCATGACGCCAGAACCGACCTTAACTTGTAAATAAGGAGTTACTGAAGTACAAGGTCACTGGAGTACAGCTCATTGTGAAGTCAGAAGGGCAGCTCTACTTCACTGGCTTTAAGACTTTGTATAATTATTCCATTCTTTGTAATATCAACCCCTAATGTGCTGCAATGTTCACTAGGCCGCTCTCTCGACATTCATACGGAACCATCATTGGCTAAAAAAGTGCTAAAACTGTCTGTTCTTTGAGGACACGTTCCCAGGACTCGACTGATTACTGCGAAAATACAATAAGCAGACTTATTCTCCACTACCGAGGTTCTAATACCGCTTATTGACACAATCTCGACAGCTGAAGAGCTTCTGGATGAGTGGAACAAGGGTGGTCTTAGTCGGTGCGTTAGCTGAAGAGGTAACGTCTCTCGATTCTCTCAAAGGTTTTCTGTCAGATCATCCTGGATAGGCTATCTAGGGCCATAGATCCTCTCCTACGCAAGGAGCAAGCTGGTTTCCGCTTGAATCGTTCTTGCACGGACTAGATAAACTTTCTCTATGTCATATTCATACAGGCATCACAATTGCAGAGGAAGGTTTATCTAAGCTTTTTCGACTTTGAAAAGACTTTTGATACGCTCAACACCGAATTGAACACGTTGTGCTTCTAAAGTTCGTCGACCGTTCACCGCACGGTTGCCGCACCGCGCGCCTTGTATGAAAAATACGATCGTCCGTACGCAATACGACTAACTCACCACATCCGCCGGAGTCTGTGAGAGTGAATAGATTGCTTCTAGGCAAGCGTGTTCCATCGTCGGCCTCATCATCGCTTACCATACCAGGTAAGATAGTGGTCAAACGCGAGCCTACTAATTATAAAAAAAAAAAAAAATCCGTACCGCAGCAGGCTGCCAAAAAATGCATAAATTGAAAGCAGCCTTAGAAACTATATAACAAAGTTTTAGTCTTGTAAAATAACTCCTCGGCTTTATCTTGGATGACACCGTAGTAGACACAGGTGTCCGTCAGGGGAATCTTCTTTCACTGCTTTTCTTTCTAGCCAATATTGGTGGAATCTTGCTTCGCATATCCGATAAAAAGTACAGCAGGGATTTTCTGACGTTATCCAAGACCGTCACGTCAAGTTACGTCAATAACCTAAGCCTGCTGAGTGATACCCACGCCAACAAGAAAACGATTAAACAATCAACGCTAGGAATATATTTTGAGTCCTGTTTTTCCAAAAGACCGTTTGCTCACAAAATAAAAAAAAAACACATATAATACTTTTTCTCAAAGCGTACGTATCTCTTTTGTAGGGTATCATTAATAACCAAAAAACCTCCCATTAAACCTCTTTTGTCCTCCAAAGAAGTAGGTACCATTCAACGAGTAACAGAGGCAGCTTTTAAAATGTGAACCATTGAAACAAGAGACTAGATTAAACTTTTAACGGCGGCTTCTTAACTAAGAATTTAATCTGTAAGGCCTTCATCAAGAAGGCTGAATTTATTAAAACATGTTTCTCTGTGATACGAGGTAAATTTTCCGTTGAAGTTTTAACAGCAGCGCCTAAAATGTTCAACTTTGTAATGTTGTAGCAACATGGCGCAACTCGGAGTGGTTGTGAACAATGAGCCGACTGATTGATTGAGGAAAAAGTTTTTTATGTTTAAAAACAAGTGTTTTTGCATGTTTTTTTTTATTGATTGGCTCGCGTTTAACTACTGTCTCATCTGATGGTAAGCAATGATGGCCGACGATGTAGCACGCTTGCCTAGAAGTAACTTATTCACTCTTGAATTAAGAACCGCTAGGTGGTAGCTATCAGGAAACACAGACTCCGGTAAGGACTGCACGCACAATGAATGTATTCCCAAAACGCTTTGTACGAATAGGTGGCTGGAGCACAATAATGGGTGGGATGTCCACTATGTACCAGTGGCGCAATGCCATACGTCAGTGCTCCGATGATGAAACGGACTTGGTGAAATTAAATTGCAATTCCAACGCACGCTTACCGAAATCTAAACGAACGCTTTAGCATTTTCTTAGCGCTTACCCATTTCTATACGTATTATAAAGTGGCTTTTCCGCCTTATTTTATTTGTAACAGAATTTGATGCGGTATTCATCATCCCTGGGTTTTTTCCGGAAGGTTTAATAAGTAAACTTACATAAAGTAAAGAAATCTCGGTGTTTTATGAAGTCGTAAAATCATGCGAAGCAGTAGCAGAAGCTGGGGGTGACCCCGTGTGTAAGTAAGCTCCCACGATACACAGTCATCCAGAGTGCGGGGCAATATTCATGGATTGTGTGAAAGTGTACCCCAGGGGTCTGGAACGAAGGCAAAGGAGAAACAGTAGGTTTTAGTCAGTAAAAGTTTGACACGCCTTCTCGCTCCACCGAAAAGCGAGAGAAGACATTGGATGATTTCCCACTTAAAAAGAAAGTGTGGAGCAATTTTTTTTTATTGAAAATTAAAACACATTTTTTTCTTTATTTTTATGGTTGCCTTAAAATAGCGGCTAGTTACGGTTACCTACACGTGTTGACACGCACGTTTTCGCTTGCAGGCACTCGTAACCACTTTCTCACTCGTGGCACCCGTGGATCAGAATTCATCGAAAAGCGTTATACAACGTAACTCTATTGGTTTCTCTTATTTCAAAACACATTTGAACATTTTGTATTTATATGGTATTTTCCGATTCGGTGATCTTTATGGGTCTAATTTCAAATTATCTACAATCTACAGTCAGTGGCAGGTATCACTATCAATCAATCGTCAATATCCATCAATAATGTAACAAAGAGGTAAAGGAGATGGAAAATGGTGGGCCCAAATGTAACAAGTTGAGATATGATCTAAAAAATTAGTCATATTTTTTTATCTAAGAATATGAAAAATCACTTCAATTCTCATTCTGGAAGCGGAGAAATATGAAAAAGATAGTTTTCGTAAGATTATCGATTGAGTAATCGATTAGACAGTTATGAAAATAAAACTTTTGCACTAAACAATTAACTCAAAGTAATTAAATGCACTATATATACTTATATGCAACATATTGCATATAACTACAGTCATATTAATAAATCAAATATCAATTAATTACTGAAACACCAATATTAATGATTATCGATTTCATATCGATTCAAATCTCTCTTATATTTTTAGTCTATGTCACTGACATGACAGCTGACTGACATTGACACTAGACAGTTGCCGACTGTTCTTGTTTGTTCACTTGTTTCGTGTTTTCCGATGCGTTTTGCGTGCTTTCCCGATTATTCGTCATTTTTCACGACCACTGCTTTGTATTTTACGGATTCTGACCCTGCCTACCTTGTACGACCCTTGCTTCCACCTTGGACACCGAAGATCGCTCACACGTTTGACTTGGAATTGTTATTTTGGATTTTACTGCCGGCTTCTGGATTGGATATTATTCAAACTATGTATCGCTGTGTGAATTGTGGCATATCCACTGTTCATTGCAATACACTGGGCTGACGACCCTTACACGATGAAACAATTCTGTCAGTGATTCGGCAATGGAATACACCTCAATCTGTAAGTAAATATAACTTCATCTAACCAGCTACCATCCTGGCAGGTTTAAAATACATTTAATTAGAAGGTCTATGGAGATTGTTTACAGTTATGGCAAAGAATTGTTTATTTATCAAACAATATTATAATACCCTAATACACAATAGTTAATTAGGTATTGTTTATGTAGCTAAACATTGATAAAAATGTTCCATTTTTAGGTAAGCAGTTGTGACTGTGTTTGTCAAGCGTGCTGGGACTTGGCTCAAAGCCCATAAGTTGATGACCAAAGAAGACTACTAGGCCACCGTAATGTTTGCCTCCGCTGCGGACGCTCTCTTGCATCGCGAACCCATCACGTACTTCATACCAACACAACCCGTTCATTCATATGATTTTTCAAACATTTTCTAGTAAATATAATCTATTCTATATATAATCTATTATTGCAAAAGAACACATTTTGCACTTCAGGAATCAGCTGTTAGTTAAAGATTGTAACATAACCTTACTTTTACTTAATCTCTTATATCTCTGTTCTCAGATTGACAAAATCCGCAGAATTTTCAGTGAAAGTTTGATAATATATAAGCTATTAGAGTGCGTCTACTGAAAGCGTAACCTGGAGTTTTTTTTTTAAATTAAATTGGCAACATTGTCTTCAAAAAAAAATCACGTCAAAGTCTGTGGTTGCAATTGTCAGTTTTTGGAAACTGATATTTATTTTTCAAGAATAATTGCTTAATTGTGAGAAAAACAATAAACATTAACGTGCAAAAACTGCTACACACTATGGTTAATAAGTTTAAACAAAAACAAGAAGAGAAAGAAGGTATTTTCAATGAAAACCAACATTGTTTACACACGATTTTTGATTTTTAAGTTAGTATGACGGTATAATCTTGATCCTTGTCGACCAATATTATTAGATATTTATATTAAGGATTTAATGATATTTTTTTTCTTATATTTTTAGATAATCTGACATATTGCGAATTTCATAACGGACAAAAACATCGAACAACGAAGGCTTTTGGTAAATCGACTTAATCAAAAACACATGCTAGTGAGTGGTAGAATGCGTTCAAAAGCAGTTGAGATGTAATGAAAGATTTGCCTCACTCTGTCTGGTAGCGCATGAAAGGCTGCAACTGAAGTTAAAATCGCGAAAATCCTAGTTCAAGTTTGAGAGAGATGCTGCTGCAGCAGCTGCTGAACTTTTTGTGTCTCACGAGTCGATCCGTATCATTTGAAACAATCACTGGAGTATAAAACATGTTCCCACTTGACTAATCCCAAAAGATCTGAATTTTCTCTATGCTAAAACGAATCGATTCCAACCCAACAATCTTGAAACACATTAATAGTGTTGGCGAGACGAGATGAAGTTGAAATCATGTTGACTATTTTATTAGACTATCACGGTGTTGTGCACTTGGTATTCTTGCCAGAACGCCAAATGGAAAATAAAGAATATTATTTAAAAATTATATAGCGACTTTTGAGAGATCAGATAAAATAAAATAATTTGGAATACTATCTAACATTTTGTGTGTTATTGACATTTACCATACACCCACCAAATAATTAAGTCTACACACATGTTTTTGACTAGGATTTGAGTTCTTGTACAACTGTTCTAAAATTGTCTTAAATACAAAAAATACTCTAGTATCAAAACTTTTTTCTCCTACTATTTCAATAATACCACATTCAAAATTTTTGGTTGTAACCTCCTTTTCTCAGGTCACGCTTTCATTTGACGGACTCTAATTGACACCACTTTCATCTTCTTACACCTGGGCCCAAGATTGTATGAAATCGTTTCAGTCTCCTTTGTTTTTTGCTTGTAGGAGGTAATCTCTGAAAGTACTGGTCCGATAGCTAAATTTTTTTTATCGATAGAAAGTTACTTTATTCCTGAGAGAGACAGACTATATTTTATGTAGTTACACGGGCGAATCTGCGAGCAAAAGCTAGTTATAAATAAAAACAAATCACATTTTTTTATTAGCATTTTATTTTTAGTATATTTTCTGATTCCGTGATCAATATAGTATAGTCTGTCATGACATTAGCCTGGGCGCGGTGCCTGCTCGCCACGACTAAGGTCAGCTGTCACCGCGCGAGGTGGGGACGGAACTATCCAGATTTATCGCATACCTATTTATTTTGATATGAACACACAAGTTAATACCTCCCACTAAAGTATTCTAAATGTGAAAGCTTAAATGTTTACCTTTCGAATACCATAAGTAGAGACACAATAGAAAGACAATGAGAGAGCGAAGCCGGCGTTCGCTTGGAGTTTAATGAATAAATCATATATTTGCGGGTTTGGATGCGATGTTCCAGAGACGCATTAAGGCTTATAGTCCCTTCAACCATCTGGCCGAAATTAAATGGACGCAACTCTCGCTCCCGTCTAGGCGGCAGTATGCCTATCTGTGCATTTATTTACGGCCAGCAATGCCCGAAAAGCGCGCGACTGACCTTTAAAAGTGTACATATTCTATGTTTACTTAGGAGAATATTTAAGTGTAGAAATGTTTCTAAACATCCAAGCCGTTTCGAAGGAGTGGGAAAAAAGTTGCTAAATATTTTTTTAGACAAAAGTATTAATAGCATGAAAAAATCTAATGTTGATATTGTTGTTCATGAATCTATAATAAACAAATATTTTTTTCAAACCTATAAACCTAGCCGTTACCGAGGAGTAGGCTTCAGAAAGTTACTGTTTTATGGCACTTTTCGGGCGCTCAGGCCTTACATAACAAAATCTTGTTGGAAATCTTATCTATTAATTATAAACCTATTAATTAATCCAAGACGTAGTTATCAGTTAGGGATATCTAGGTACGAAAGCTCACATAGCATAGCGTAGCATAGCAAAATCAGCCTTTTAATGTTCCCACTGCTGGGACTCAGGGCTCCTCTCCGGGTGAGGGAATGAGCCGTAATCCACTACGCGGACCCAGTGCGTGCTTCCTCACGATGTTTTCCTTCACCGTTTTGAGAGCAGTGGTGATGAAATTAATTACGCAATTAATGCGCCTGGCTGGGTTTGAACCCACGACAACTTATAAGTACCACTCGGCCACCACTAATCTCCTGCTCTCCTCTATCTATTAATTATCCCAAGACGTAATTATCAGGTTGGGGATATCTAGGTATAAAAGCACACAATAGATTTAAAATAAAGGAATAAGAATTACCTGCCTAATTCCAGTGTACCTGCCTAATCCAGCACAAACAACCAGCCTGTTTGGCCAACTAACGTTGATTTAAAGCTGAACATGGCCGCTTTATCACTAAATAATTTCACAGCCTTAATGCCCGAGTCGACATGACATGTGAATAAAAAACGACTCACGACTGGCGAGCGGCGAAAAGCTCTCTATCTGTGCTCTCTACGAATAAATCTCCAACTTAAAATAAGTAATTAGGTTTAATTTCGGCTCATCCACGCGAACATTCTGTACCGAGCCGACTTTTAATGAGTATTAGCAATGAAAAGCGCCGTACTTGACTGTGAATTATGAATACATTTTCAGGTTTATTTTTGGAGACATGAAATAGCGTGCAATTATTTTTTTAATGTTGATAGACTCGCTTTTGACCACTATCTCACCTGAAGGTAAGCGATTATGTGGTCTACGATGAAGCACGCTTGCCTAATAGTAAGCTTTTTACTCTTGACTTAAAGAGGTTATAGCTATCAGGAAAGAGACTCCGGCAGGAAATTCCACTTCTTAGCTGTAAGAACAATTAGAAATGTGTTACCGAAACGTTTTGTACTTATAGGTGGGGTCTTCACCATGTATCTTTCGGAAATTATAAAGTATCCACGATAGAACGACGACTGTCTGACTTAAGGACAGTTTTTCATACGTTATGATGGTATTCGAGTCGATGTTACAAAATAGTCTATGACAAAGGTTACCCTTCTTATATGTTTAACAATTCATATAAATAAACAGAAAAATAGTTACAGAAGTGATGCTTATTTCTACAGAAATCTCATACAGCTAACCTGCGTAAGGAGAGTTGGAAAAATTAAGATGTAGATACCATGTGTAAATAAGTAGGTGCACGCAAAACAGTTATCTTTTAAATAAGAAAAACAACAACAATGTAAAGGTACACTATCATAATTGTATAAATATACAATTATACATCTTGAAAACACTTCTATCCATTCTTTTCCATTTTGGGCATCCAGTCCTCCCTGTAGGACTGGAGATGGTCCCGCCATCTTCTTTCTGTCGCGGCATCTATTTGTTGAATATACGGTGCAAAACACAATACATTATTTATAATTCAAGTTATTGGAACAGTTACCTTTCAATCTGGGAGACAGTTTGATTGCTGACTGAGTTAGCGTGAACTAAAAAAGGTTAATTGGATCTGCTTCCGACAACATTATGTTTATGTTTAATAAATAAGAAGTAGAAGTACCTATAAGAAAAATAATAAATAAGAAGTGTGGTCTTAGGAGAGAGAGAGATTAAGAAATGAGACAAGAAAGACAAAACACATATGCACTCCCCAACACATACCTCTCGCAATTTTCACTTAAGTATTGACAACCCCTCTTCTCCCTAGTTTGTTTTATTTTATTTCAGTATTTTATCTTTATTAGTTTTATTTTAGTTTTTTTGGGTTTTATAGTTAAACATAAAAACAAAACAATTAAATACTTAAATCTAAACCTACCTAATTGTAACGTAAATAAAATATGGGAAAGCGGAGTCTCTTAACGCAGACTTTAATTTGGTTAAAAGGAGACTTCAATCACTAACTGTTAAGGAGTACTTACTGGTCAAGTTTATGACTTAATATTATTATTATAAAAAAAAAAAACGGAAAACGCGGTTAAAAGAATTTCAAACTCGTACTCGAAAACCCGTTCTTATCCCACCGCTTTTGGCACGCAATAGACTGTTATCCGCACTAGTGCAGAAAAGTGCTCAACCAGCCACAATTTTATTGCATTTATCGTATCAGGCCGGACGCGCGTTGTCCCCCACGAGGCGCCGGTCCACCTCCGTTTATTAATTTCTTCGTAAGTATATTGAAAAAGTGGTTTGATACACGTGTAAAATCACTGCGGGCCTTGGCTCCAAACACAATTACAAAAATTCCGCCTCGGTCGCAATGACAAACTTTGTGTACCTACTTGTATCAAAATGTACTATTTCATCGCGGTACTTAAAAGTAAGTACTTTCAACTTTCGGTGTCAGTAACTTTACCAAACAGAAAGCTAAATATTTAATAATGAAATCAAAATGCGAAACGTATAAACTGAAGAGAGTAAAACGAAAGTCGGAAAATTGAAACTAGAATATGGAACAGGTATCTACTTCGTACCGCACTTGTACCGTACCGTGTTTTATTGCTCAGTCGTTAGAAATTTAACTGATTGAAGCTAAAACATACCAGTGCATAGTGTTGTCGGGCGTCTGAATTAAGCCGGACACCGTCAGGCTTTTTGGTTGCGTGTCCGGCCAAATTAGACGGTGTCAGGCCTGTCCGGCCTTTTGAAAATGTTTTTTTTTTTTTGCATTTGTCATTTATAAACGCGAGCGGGCTACCAAATGCTGTGGCTACTGCCAACTTCCAACTGAAATATTAAATTTTATTGAACTTTCATTAGAAGTTAAGAAAAAAAAAGCGGATTTTACTTGTCTAGGTATGTCATTTTAAACTAAGGCTAAAATATTAAGGGTGTCCGGCCTTTTTATCTGTATGTCCGGCTTAATTGGCAGGCCAGCCGGCTTTTCAGTTTTAAGATCTGGCAACCCTACCAAAAGAAAAGAAAGAAAGAAAGAAAAATATTTTATTTGGCATACACACTCGTAGATACACACAATGTAGTGACAACATGTAGACACTAATAAATTATTATATACAAAAAAAGAGACAACTAACAATGTGTGTCTCACGGCGGCGCCAAATAGGTCCAGTTCAGCAATAATGCCAGACAACTACATGGTACCATGGTACCAGTGCAGCTCTTTTATTTTTTTTTTAGTTTTTATACCTAACAGAAATATATTTGATTAAAAAGCATAGTGAGCGACGATCAAATCGTCACCACGCGCGTCGCATGCATCAAACTACGTCGAATGCACGTCGAAAAGTCATATTTTAGTGAAAAAGCTTTTAAAACTTCAAACTAAAATAAAAATTTAACCTTTTTTCGGTTTGTGTCAAAGCTGAAAAGGAATTTAAAATGTTATGTGCTATTTTTTGGTTGTTTAAAACTATGTCAAGCAAAAACTATTAAAATAAAGCTTTTTAAAGCTTTAAAGGCTTTCAATTTTAAAATTACATGAACACACACAACTTTCATTTGTCAGTCTGATCACATAAGTTTAAGCAGAACTAAATAATTTGGAAACGACTCAATAGATTTCGTTGCGGTTATTGCTATCATTTCATTCAGAGATTTGCTAGATGAAGGGTTAAAGTACATATAGAAAACGGTCCTAATACCCTCGTCATGAGTCCCATGCAGGTCGATCGAAGGGCGATCCCCGGCCACCGTAAGGCGCGGGCTTTCGGACGACGAGCAATGGGTAGCTTGCTGTCCGTCCATCTGGTAAGAATCCAGGAACCCAGTCATCAACGACGTGTAGTGTTCTACGCGCGCCTCAAAGAGAGTGCAGGAAAATCGTAGAGTCCTAGTAGGGTCGATGGCCAATAGGGCCATAGGAAATAACTGACAGCCCTATTGTGAGCTTGGAACGCAAAGAGCAACTGACACAGTTGGATTTTAGTCAGTTAAAGTCTGACACATCCTATTGCTCGACCCTTGAGCAAAAGAAGTCGTTGGATATTTTCCAACCTATTTTTTTTTTAATGTGGGAATAATCATCCAATGAGCAGGCCCTGCCAAGATACGACCGTTTCGTTTCGATTCTCTTACGTCGAACGTCTTGAGTTAGCCACGCCTCCGATTCCTTTTGTTGGGTTTACGGGTTTTTAAATAATTTACACAATTTGTAGGTTGAGTATGGAATGAGTATATTTTGGAAAGCTTGCTCCTTTTATACAAAATCCTTTTAAAACAATAAAGTTTTATGGGTACATTTAAATATTCATTCGAACACATTGTTTAAAATATGTAGGTAGATTTGTAAGGATGACATTCCTCTACACTTTGTTCTGACATCATCTCAATGCTCAGTCACGTGGTCAGAACAAAGGAATCGGAGACGTGGCCAACTCGAGGCGTTAGACGCAAGAGGATCGAAACGAAACGGTGGTAACTTGGTTAGGAGGGGGGGCGGGTTTGGAGAATTATTATCGTAAAAGAAAAACATTTATCATAAAACTGATTCCCGTCCTAACGTTATTCTACAAACCTGTCTATTTATCTTTCCTTGGCAGCCTAACTTCGTCAAGACATTAAAATTGTATGTAAGATTCGTGATATGTCGACGATTATAATTCTTTTGCTCCATTTTCGCTTTTAGTTTATTACATAATATATCATGTTCACACTCTTGGGTAAATATAGGCTCGTTTCATAACAGACTGTGTAAATTGAGAACAGAAATAGGCGAAAGTTTACTAATGTTTTAAGTCAATAAAATCTATTTATAAACCTTTTACTGTAACTGACTTTATATTCTTTGACAAACTGGTAGGTACAGTTATGCCGAGATAACTTTGAAGGCTATTATGAACATAAAAGTACAAAGAAAAAACATAGGTGTGGGTTTAGTCAGTAAAAGTCTGACACACCCTCCCGGTCCAATCTAGAGCGGGAGAAGACTTTGAAAGATTCCCACCTTAAAAAAAAATACGAAAATTTCTGGCTTACTAAAATTGTTTACTAATTCTCTATTCACATTGAGTCGGCGAAAAAAAAAATGTTCATATTGATATTTTTTAACATCTTAGTTGTTTTCGAAACGCGTTATAACAAAATGTCGACAAGCATGAACGCCAAACTCTCTCTAATTGTAGTTTTTTTTTTTAAATTGTTGTTATATTTTTAGCCAACGTATGTCGAAAAATTAATATCAACAATGAATTGAATCTAATTTCTAAACTTGGTTTAGAGTTTGAATAACAACTTATTATTAAATAAATTAAAATAAAATGCAATAAGTGGGAAGCATTGCATATCTTTCGTTTCTATGCAGGCCGTCAGTGACGGCGCTGGATGTCATGTAACAGTCTAAATAGCTAATTTTAACAAACTGTCCAAAGTTCATTACCATTATTTTGACAGGCCTGTTGGTCTAATGGTTAGTGACCCTGACTGCTATGCCGGAGGTCGTGGATTCGATTCCCACCCAGGACAAATCTTTGTGTGATGAGCATGATCATTTGTTCTGTGTCTGGGTGTAATTTATCTATAGTATGTATGTATTTAGAAATATATAAATATGTTTATCAGTTGTCTAGTACTCATAACACAAGCTCTGCTTAGCTTGAGACTAGATGGCGTTGTGTGAAGTTGAGTTGTGGAATATTATTATTATAATTATATTATCATCATTTCAGCTCAAAGACGTCTACTGCTGGACATAAATCTCCCCCAAGTGTCGCCACAACGAACTGTCCTGTGCATTTCGCGTCCAACGCATTCACTCACACTAGGTTATCGGTCCACCTTGTAGGCCATCCAACACTGCGTCGACCATCATCACCAGCCTGTAATCACCACATACTTCCGAGTTCTAGTACGGCCTGATGATATCTATTCTGACTACCAATTTTATGAACATATCATACATATCATCGTCACACTGTCCTTCTGACAATTTATTTTTAAAAGGCAACATATAGGAAGATGTCTCCGGCATTCGCCACAGAAGCATAGTTTCAAAACTGCATATCCCTTTAGTTCCGTGAGTGTAAATAAAATAAAAAACTGGGCAAGTGCGAGTCAGACTCTCGCACTCAGGGTTCCGTGCAAACTACAATTCCCGAATGGAGTCTCGAAGATTTTTCCCAATTGCATTTTTTATTTATTTTGTGGCCTTGGTAACAACTTTAATGTTCTCAAATTTCAGGATTCTGGTACCTTATGAATTTCGATCTTTGAGAGTATCAAAACATACGTTTTTTTAGAAGTTTTTTCACATCTTGAAGGGACCGCAGACCAGAATATATGGTTTTAATTTGAACTCGATACCTCCACGTGTTCTCAAAATAAAAAGTCTTGACAGACAGACAGACATACAGGCAGGCGGACGGACAACAAAGTGGTCCTATAAGAGTTCCGTTTTTTTCTTTTGAGATACGGAACCCTAAAAAGATACAGAATGACGACAATGCACGTAGTTTATAACTCAAAGCTTAAACCTCCGAGTGACCTAATCCTGTTACTGGGCAATCTGATCAGTTACCAAGCAATCCGACTCCCCTACATAGATTACTCGGGATGCACACAGCATGATAATCTAAGCCAAAATCAATTAATCCTATTCTGATCAGCTTAGCAGCTTACAGTATGTAATACTGTACTCAATATACTCAATTTCTGCGAGCAATGCACCCATAGAAATATAAAAAAAACAACACAACTTATATCTATGAATGCACCCTACTCATTGTCTCTTAAGCCTGGTGATTCATCAGGATATGTCGGTAACCTTGGTTGTTCTGAGGATAGCTTTGAAGCCTAGTCTTGAAGTCAAATTGCCATGGTGGCGCGATTCGTTGTGGCGACACTTGAGGGAAGCCTATGTGCAGCAGTGGGAGTCTTTCTGCTAAAATAATGAAGATGATGTTCCAGCTTAAATTTACATAACAACTAGCAATCGTATGAAAATTAATTCGACAAATCGTAATTTGAAATGTTAACTGCATATTCAAAAGTCATTAATTTAAGCAAATTTCACTGTAATCATATGATACCACGCCATGTTTGATTATATTAAGCCTATTTATAGTCCACATAGCAACGGAACATCAATGCATATGACCAAAATTATTATACTCGTACATTTGGCCTAATTCGATTTTTAAACTAACTTTAAATTCATTAAATAATAAATATAAATACAATAAAGAGGTAAAGTTTTTTTTATGTTTTTTTGTTTGTAGGAGGTAATCTCTGGAAGTACAGATCCGATTACTATATTTTTTTCATCGATAGAAAGCTACTTTATTTCTGAGTGACAAAGACTATATTTTAGGTACGCGGGTGAAGCTGCGGGCAAAAGCTAGTTAATTATTAACAAATTTTTAATGATTTTTTTTTTGGCAAGCTTTTATTTTATAGCTCGGTATAATACTTAATATATATAATATTAATGTAATATGGTATAATTAATACTCGTCAAGACGAATCATATGAGCCCAAACTCGATGGGGTTGTGTCGTTTAACTATCAAGCACCTTCTGGTTCCATCATCAGATCAGCTCCATCTGCATTGTCATCTGATTTACATATGCATACAAAATTTCAGCTCAATCGTTAGCCGGGAAGCGGATCAAATTTAATTTACAAGATTTGATTACAGACAAACATCGGGACAGGCGAAACTAAATAAAAGCGTGTAAAAACGTATTCATTGTATATATTGATAACAAGTTTTCGCCAAAAACTTATTACTTAGTCGGTTTTCACTAACCCTGCCAAGAGATCGCACCTCACTTAAGTAGCTACTACGTAGCCCCAGCGTAGCACTAAGCTAATATTATCTCACTAATTCGTAGCCACGTAGCACCTATCGTAGCACTCAGCTGCTATCCCACTAATTCGTAGCACCACGAGCTGCGAGCTACGCTGACATCACTAGCGTTACATTTCAGCGACGGCGCTTAAGGCGTATAGTCCCTTATCGCGTTTATGTGGCGTACAATTAAGAAAATAAGATTATTTTCTCCAGCCAGATGGCTGAAGTTAAATGCACACATACTCGTACTGCATTGAACCCCGCTGACCTTTAAAACCTTTTTTTTTTGTGAAATATTGACTGATTTACATATATTGTGTACATTCTGAATATTTTGACACTGAGTAACTTACATTTTCCATTTTCTTTTTGTGTATACTTTTATCGTTAGTGTTTTATGTATATAAATTAATAAATAAATTACTAAGACATCCCGCACTGTACTTTCCGAGATACAGCGAATGAACCGTCCGATACATTCCAAAACAAACCGTCAACCTTCTATTGTTTTATAGACACGCAGAACCAAATAATGCATTTATAAATCGCTACAGAACTCCCATCTACTCCAACCTCGCGATTACGTATTCGTTGCCCTCAAGATAACAAGTCCACAGTAAACATTCCTTCCAAAATCCAGGGCAGTCGTGAAATAATGCTCGAATAGGCAGCAACACATAAATAACTCCAGCCCAGTTATTCATATTGTTTGGGACCCTCCCGGCTTATGCAAATGTATGGGGGATCGGATCACATGTAAATGTATAGAACAGGAACACGCGCTTTGTATTCAACTGCTTAGTATGGAGTTTGAAATGGTTTTAAATCCATTAGTGACTTTGTAGTAAGAACTTTCTGTACTACGCAAAGCTAGAACTAAATACAAGGTGTAAGGGATAAGTTTTCGCAAACTTTGAGGGCATGCTCAGTAAACGAAACTGAACAACCTGCCACAAGATTTTTTTCCAGAAACGAAAAAAATATCGGCCTCTCCATACATACTGTCCAATCAAGTTCATAATTTTGTATGAAGAGGCTGTTCTTTTTTCGTATTCAGAAAAAAAAAAATCTTGTGGAAGGTTGTTTAGTTTCGTCTACTGAGCAAGTCCTTAATCTTTGCGGAGACCTGTCTTTTACACCTTGTATAGCATAATCAGTCTCATAATATTCCCACTGTTGAGACTCAGGCCTCCTCTCTAAGAGAGGGAATTCACCACACGGGCCCAGTGCGGATTGGTGAATGAAAAACATCGTGTAGAAAATGTCATGTCCTAGATACTAAATATTTTATTTTAAAAAGAGTTGTAGTTTATAGAATTTAAATTTACATAAAGACTAACTACGAGTACTTTATTAAAACTTTTTTTAAATTTATTTAATCATTAACAGTTTTCGTTGTTAAATACATAATTTCCTAATTTCGTAATTTCCTCGCCAAACTTTACAGTTTGATGGCGAGATACGCTCGCTTTTATAACTTAAACAACAAAAGTCTACAAAACACAACTATCTCACAACTTTAAGTATTTTAGTAAGTAAATTAATAGACTCAAATTACAATTAATGACTTACTTTAGACAAACTGGTCATTACAAATTTTCATTAAAATGGCTGGTAGTTTTGGTTGACTACTAAAGTCAAAGGTAAGTCAGCCAGACTGCAATTAAACATTTAAAGGGAGACGAGGGTTTCCACCATTCGAAATAAATACATAATAATTTAACGAGGGGTAGCGCATAAAGCGCATACATTATGCATTTTTAAATACAATGAATAATGACGAGGTCTGTGCTTAAAAATACGGGACAACACGCGATAAAGTCTAAAATACCTTAGTGAAAACTTGTGGTATAACATCCGACCCCGGATTGTGGTCAAGTAACTTTTGACAAAAGCATATTTTGCGCTCTTTGAAAGAGTAAATATTTATGTGGTAGGTTTGCAGTGCTTGTGAAAACTTACGTATAGTAGATTACGTAACTAGGGGATAAAGCAGTGTCTTTAAGCCGTGGGCGGCTTGTTAAATTCCATATAAAACGAAGGTTGCTAAGTTTTAATCCCGAACGCTAGTGAGGAATTTACATAATTAACTCCTGAGCACGCGAGGCATTTAATAAAGAAACCTGAGTGAAGTGAGGAATACAAACCGTCCAAGACAAAGATTACGCCTGTGGCTGTTTGAAAAGCTTGTCAGTGTGTGTGTTTGTATTCTTCACGATCGAACTGCTGAACGGATTTGGGTGGAATCTGATATACCTACGGGTAAACTATTGATTTTGGAATAGCATGTAGGGTACTTTTTACCCCGGGAGTATTTGGATCAATTTTCTACATTCAAACAGGCGAAGCCTCTGGCAGCAACTAGTGCACAAAATTGATATATTCACAGACAGACACAAATCCTGACGAGCTTCCGTACTCGTCTCCAGATTACTTGCACGGCGACAAGCGCCCAAAATAATATATTTACCTATGGCCATAATGTTTTATCTATTTATAAAGCACTTTGAACATCTTATTTTCCTTTTAAGATGAAAACGTTCTTGGGCTAAGATAAATTGATCTTAAATATGTTAAGTCTTGTCAGTTAAGCCATAAAATACAGCCTTTCATATTTCAAGGCTGCGAAATTGCTTTGAAGATAGCTTTTTGTATTACCTATATCAATAGACATTTATTATACCCAGTTTATCCTTCATCGGTGTCTAAAACAGAACTTGCTTCTTAGAAAATTACGCAAAAATTCTAAAGTATAACTACTATTCAAACTTAAGCTTAGGACATTAAAATAAGTTAAGGCCTATTTACATCTCCGGTAAAAATGTAACGACATAATTATACGGGTTATTTTATGGCAAAGAAGAGCTACGGCATCGCTTCTCGCACCCTTTGCAAACCGCTATCTTCTTTCTAATACTGTACCATTTTCTTTATTTTTTGAAGTGGTAAAATCATCCATTGACTTCTTCTTCCACTATAGAATAGATAGGAAGTAGTCTCGGCTGTGCGTTGATATGTCAGCCAATCCATCTCTTTTTATATATATATTATATAGATAGCTTCTGCCAGCGGCTTTGTCCGTGTGAATGTCGGTTATTGCGGACACAAAGTCGCAGTCAGATAAAAGGTAGCTTAAGCTATGTCCTGCCTTGGGTTTTAAGCTTGCTCCGTACGTATCAATATTAGTTCAGTAATTCAACCGAGTAAGTGTACAGACAGCTGTGAAATTGCCTGGGTACCTTAGTGTCTAATTTCCCTTGCACGTTAAAATTCAAGTTTTCGAAAATGTAACTAGATGGCGTTGGTTGCTTCCCAGCTAAATGGCGACCAAGGCAATCTCACAAACCATAAACTTGACTTTTAGTTTGACAGAAAATAGATACATGCGTCATCATTATCTTCAACAACTGAGTGTGAGGGTAGATTGATAAAAAAATATGAGACGCAAGCTTAACTAATTTCGTGATTCTTATCAACTGTTTGTAAACGGGCACGAATATTGCGTCTAGCATTACAAGTAACGTTAAATTTCAAATGTGCCCACAAGAGTCCATTTCGTCCAATGGTAACAACGGCGGCTTGTGATGCACATGTTTCTGGTTCAAATCTCAAGTTAAACTTTTTACTTTTTGTTTTCCAGCTTTTGTGTTTTAGTTGGCATTTTTTTTACTTTTCTTTAATAACGTAAGTCGGGAAATGTCTTTTTAAATGGATAGTTTGTATAGAAATGAAAGAAAGTATTGCAAGTAAATGTTTATTATTTTAATATATAATAATAATGTATTTACTTAAGATAGATAAAGTAAGTAAATGGTCATAGTCCAAAATTAAAATACATTTTTTAATATCATAGTTAGCTTAGTGGTTTATGTAAAGACTTTGACGCAGTAAGGCACGAGGCTAAATCGCAAATCTTGTGTATTTTTTTGCTTTCGATTTAAAACCCCAAATTGAACATTCTTCAAACATATTTGGAATAATTTCGCTTGACTTGTAATAAGTGGGTAGTCTAGACCATTAGGCATATTCATCATAAAACTGGTATTCAAATGTTACTTAGTTTAGGATAGAGAAATAAAAATGAACCGTTCTAATAACGCAAAAACCAGTCGACACTAATTGCAGTGACGTCGTGTAAACAATTTTTAGCCCGTAGCATTTGCTAATTTTGCTACGTGGTTAATCCGCCACTGGCACTATTGAAATACATAAACTGTTTTTGTCATGTTCAAAATTGTATTTCAAATAATTCTATTCTATCATAAGCAATTTAATATCTTCACTTCTTTTTTTGTGTTTTACCTTTATACATAGTTATTTAAATTAAGTCTATTAGACGAATACTTAAATTTCTTTGTAAAGTAAAGTATTTGTATAAGTAATATTTAGTTGTTTTTCATTAAAGTTTTGATTTAAATAATTAATTTAATTTAATACTTATAAATTTTAATTTGATTTAAAAAAAACAATTCAGTATTCTAAATACAAACCTACTAAAAGTAGCGTGACTGATTTGAACTTAGTACCGGCGACCACGTCAATATAAGTCTACAGTTACTACCATTAGACTATGTTGACTTATGGAATAATGTTGAAATTAACAAGTGCATTATGTGACAGGACCGTATTCACAAGTTAATTCATTAAACCCCAAGCGAACGCCGGCGTTCACGCACCTATTGTCTTTCAATTGTGTCTGTAATTATCACAATTGAAAGGTCGTTACGTCTTAAAGATCAAATTGTCATAACAGTATTCGTTCGTTTTACTCATTTAAATTAGCTTCGAATTGAATACCACTTAACTTCTGCTTATTGCAGAAGGTTCAAATTCGTCTAACTTTTAGGATGTCTTATGTTATCTACCTTCTACTGCCAGGTGGGTCAGATTTCTGGTTCCTCTGTACTTTTTGAAGTTATGAATAACAAATAAAAGAAATCGGTAGGATTTATATCGAAGCTGACAAAGTGGATATTTAATTGTAATATAACATTATGACTGGCCTGTTGGTCTAGTGGTTAGTGGTCCTGACTGCAATGTCGGGGTCGTGGGTTCGATTCCCACCCAGAACAAATGTTTGTGTGTTGGGCACGATCATTTGCTGAATCTGGGTGTAATTTATCTGTAATATGTATGTATTTAGAAATATATAAGTATGTTTATCAATTGTCTAGGACTCGTAACACAAGCTCTGCTTAGCTTGGGACTAGACGGCGTTGTGTAATATCATTATTAATATTCAAATCGGTAGTTACGCAGCAAAAGGAAAAAAAAGCAGGTAAACAGGCTCATCAAACAAAAAGACAATAATAAAATAATATAGATATTTATTTCTTACAGTTTACTATTCAACAGTCAGATTATTAATCATCGAATAAGATTATAATATTACTTGTAATTTTTTATTGAGGCCATAGCTTAAATATTCGTTTCCCAAATTGGAAAGAGGATTGAAGCTTATGTAACCCCAACAAAAACAAACAAGACGCAAGATATGAAAAAAAAAAATACAAAATTGCACAACCACATATCAAATGTTTAGTAGGTAACATAAAAAAAAACAAAATTATGTTGTGTTATAACTTTAAGTGTTCATAACTTTTTTTTAAATTATTTCAAATACAGGTATTAAGTAAAACACACGTAACGAGGTCTCCAGTACGTACTGAGTAAATATGTAATATTAATTAAATATATTTATCAATATCTCGTATAACCACCATTTTGGTCAATAACAGCTTGCATTCGGGAACGCATTGAATTAATCAAATTTTTACACAGATCTGAACCACGAATACTCTCCCATATTTGTAAACAATGAGCCTTTAACGCATCTGGAGTACGCTCGTTTTGATTATTCCACCGTTGAACAATAACACCCCATAAATTTTCAATTGGATTTAAATCCGGTGATCTAGCAGGCCAAGGAATAGCGCAAATGTCATTATGCTGACGAAACCAAGCCTGCACACTGTGCGAACGGTGTATTGGACAATTATCCTGCACAAATGTTATCTGTGGCAATTCTTCGCTTGGATACACCGTTCGAACTGTGGGCAACATTGTCTAATCCAGCACTTCTATATAACTTGCACTATTTGCTCGGCTTGGTATTCTCACTAGTTCTCCAGGATCGGCTGCACTCATCCATCCGCACATGTTCACCGTTATATGGCCAGATTGCCTATTGGGCACTACGTGACCACTTGTGTATCGCGTATTATCTCGACGCCACAAACATAATCGACCGTGTTCACTGGACTTAAAAGTTTTTTCATCAGTAAAGATGACATTACTCCAATCAAAGTCTATGTGGTCCATAGCAAATTGCAATCTTGCTCTTTTATGGGTTTCCGTAAGCAAAGGTTTCACAGCATGCCTCCGATAATGCAGCCCTTCACTATGAAGAGCAAGACGGACAGTGTCGACGCTTGTGTCAAATAAACCAGCATAATGGTTCGTCGGCAAAAATCCATTTTCCTCGTATTCCCTTACCATGGTTTGACGCTGCAACATGTTTATCAGTTTTGGACTACCCGTTCTTTGACGGTGTTTCAAAGAACCATCTTCTTCAAATCGTCGTACCCATAGAACAACTGTTTTTCTCTGCAACAATAAAACAAAAATATATAATACCTAATAATGATTATTATAAAGAGGAGTGTTTTGTTATATAAAAAAGTGTAAAATAAGATTACTTACGTTTACACCGATCTCTCTGGCTATTTCTGACAAATTTTTACCTTGACTATGCAAAGCAATTATTTGAGCTCTTGTCACTACATCTATGTTACAATTCATACTCATTGTGATAAATTGACCTGATTAAAAAAAAAAATAAACGAAAGGAGCTCGAACGAGGTAATCGAAATGAACTTGCGAACAATCACTTAAAGCTTAGTCACAATTCTTTGGTCTAAGTATTATATAAACTACCTACTAATTATTATTTATAAATCCATATTAAACCTACCGTCTCAAGTTTTGAAACTGACACATAGACAATCAGATATTTATAAATTGATAATTATTAAATTTTAATATTTTCAACTCTTAATAAAAAAATATATAAATTGTTTCAATGTTTATAGAAACAAAAGAAGCTACAAAAAAAAAGCATTAGCATAAGCATTTGAAGTACAGCAACGCCACCTAGTAGCAGTATAATTAATGTTGTCAATAACAACATTTCAATCTGATTTTATGCTAGATGGCGTCATTTCTCGCTTCACACGTTTTTTTTTCTGTACTATCCAACCACTATTGCAGCCAATCGTACATACAGACAGAGTTACTTTAACATTTATAATACGGATTAATAGGGATAAATGGATAAAATATCGTTTGTTTATCTTGTAAAATAACCTCCCGAGCCGGTCTCAATACAAGCTTGTCTCAATAAATTAGAACTGCGCTCCATCAATCACTTGTTCAATACAAGTTGATATTGATTCACACCAGAATGGAGAGAATTTTCTCTCTGTTTACTTTCACAGCATTGACATAGGTACCTATCTACATTATGTATTATTAATAAAAAAAATTGATAATAATATTTTTCTATTAACTCTGAGTATTGATTGACATTTCGATTTAATTGAAATTTAATTTAAAAAGCTGCTTAAAATCATGACACTTGATGATTAAAATCATGACAGGTTTAAGAAAAAAGTTTAATATTCAATAGAGTTAAGCAAAGGATATTATAATAATTAAATTACAATTGAACCGGTTTCATAAAAAAATAATTTTGTTGTCCTTCCTCTCTCGTTTAAATCTACTTTTGCAGAATTATCAAAACTATTATAAGTTAGTTCAAAAACTCATCAACCAAACACAGGTTCTACATTATTCGTCGAAATCAAATTTCATGAGGAATTTATGTCTATTCACTTTAATTATTTAATCACATGAAAGGTTGTCTATGGCATCTATAGCATTTACTGGAGCTGAATAGATTCGTGAATGAATGTGGCAGTAAGCTGGCTTAGTTCGCCATTCAGTAAACGACCTAGCCTAATAACTAAACGGCACCGTCGAACTAGCGGCTTGAATTATATTCAGCCAATGTGTCATATACGATATTTAATTAACTTCATACAATAGTTTGTTAATGTGACGAACATAATCTTAGGGCACCGTGTTAAGGACAGGTTTAATTTGAAGGAGATGATGGTGGCTGGCCACTAACGAGTGAACGAAGCTCCCGTCACCTATCATAGAGGTCGGACATCGTAAGTAAGTTTATCTCTCTGACGACTTCGTCAGCACATTACCAGCTGACGCAAAAATATTTTACGAGTTGCCGCAGTCTCTCGTAAATGTCTAAGATAGGCAGGTAATTAAAAGTTATGGAACCGAGTAACGATAGTTTATTTCAGAAAAATACTCATAAAGAAAGGTCAATTAATAAAACAGTTTTGCCAAATAAAAATTGAAGGGGTAAGTGGACAAAGGTGTTAAGTACTATTACGATTCTCTGGTAATATTTCTGCTATTAGCGCATTTGCAAATCTGAAATATACTCGTATACTTGATTGACAGTTAAAGCCTTTGCTAGCATCTATAACTATGTAACGAATTAGAATTGGGGTGTTTTAAATTCATGGATCGATTTACCATCAGTATGTTCATGCACACCTATGTTCATGCATAAAAGTCGGTTTCTTTTTATTTTTCCCTTCAATTGGTATACAATACAGAAAAGGAGCCATAATAAAAAAAAAAACATTTATTTTATTTGATTGTATGGCTTAATATAATTTAAGAACGGCTGCCAAACTCGTTAAAAAATAAAAGGCTCGTTTTGACATTTAAGAAAAACCCTAGAATTCAACTTGGACCGAAACTGAAAATAATAATAATAATAAATAATAAAATAATAATTAAGGGCGCAGTACAGTAGCAGCTATTTTAATAGTAATTATACTACACCGGACAAGCGAAGCAAGAGAGTAGTGGTGGCCGAGTGGTAATGGTTCCGACTTACGAGTTGTCGGTCGCGGGTTCAAACCCTGTCAGGTGCATTACTTTGTGTAATTTATTTCATTACCACTGCTCTCAAAACGGTGAAGGAAAACATCGTGAGGAAACCGGCATGTCCTAGAACCAAAAATTCGAAGACATGTGACATCCACCAACCCGTACTGGGCCTGCGTGGTTGATTACGACCCATTCCCTCTCCTAGAGAGGAGGCCTGAGTCCCAGCAGTGGGAACATTAAAAAGGCTGATGATGATGGACAAGCCGCTGGGTATAAATGTATGTCAATATGAATGTCAAAATGGGCCTTTTATTATTATTTTTTTTATTGATAGGCTCGCGTTTGACCACTATCTCACCTGTTTTGACAACTCTAGTTGAATGATGCCGTTTTGTAAACAAACTAGGTTATTAACTAAACGGCGGACTAAGCTAGTTGACTACAACATTAATACCGCGAACTGCAACTTTGAACTGCTCATTATTAAACTGTTCCTAGTGTTTGACTTGATATCGAAACGTGGATTCTGCTCGGGATTAGTTTAGTTCATAGAATACGTCCACTGTTGAACTTAGAAATCTGGTTGTTAGGTCAGTAGCTAGATATGAGCAGTGGTCTGGATAATGAACAGAATTGGATTTAATTTAAAAACGCCATTCATTCAATTGTTTTATTATAAGTTTGCGTGGATTTGTGGCTCGTAAATTTTAATGCTTATGTATCTTATCGTTCATTAGGTACCTAAAGATTTTATTTATTTATTTATAGTTAATTAAAACGGTACATGCCCACTTACATTAATTAACATAGAATTGTAAAAACTTAAAAAAGAAAAAATACAATTACGGAATTTTTTAAAATAATTAATTATTATAATAGGATTATTTTAATAACACATCATTTAAAATTAATAATTTATTAAGTTAAATTAATACACGTTAACATGGAACAGTTAACGTGACACTCTTGCATACTGTCTGTCACAGAACACCAGACAAACACGACCTATTTTATTCCATTCGTCCGCAAACACATCACATTCATAGTCAGCATACAGGAGGGCATGAAGCATCTTCAAAGTGCGACACACTGAGGATTCGGCTCTAGCGACAGTTCTAGATGGCTGAAGTGCAAATAGATTATGACGGCGGCTTTGACGGTGTCCAATATATTTATCGGGCACAAACCGTCGACAGAAGAGGTCATGGAGCTCAGGGCAGTCAATGCGTCCTCAGGACTTTACAAGCCACTACGATAAATATGATAAGTGTGCCCGTGAAAGTTCTAATAAAACCCTTATAAAAAGGCCAGATTCATAAAGTTCTAAATAAATATCCTCATTTAACATGAAATAGTCTAGCTTTTAGGATTACTACGAGTAGGCCTTGACCAGGTCTAAGGAAAAATAAACATAACGTAATCGCTTAAAGAGATCTCTTACAAACTTTGACATTTAAAAAATGTTGTGAAAAGAATTATACAATTGGAATAATGTTATTTCTGTCTGAAATGGCAAAAACTTTAACGTGCCTAGCATAATATTATCGAAATGTTACAAATTAAATGTTAAACCAAAAATATAGCGTGAATACCATTCAAATACGTTATTAAAATAACGTAAATAGATTGTAATACGAAGCTGAACAATGTTGCCATTAAAATAAAACATTGAATATTTTGCCATGGCAACACCAGCCTTGACAGCGCTTGACAGTTGACATTTTAACATTTATTTGTTTTGGTGCAGAATGTACATTCTAGCATGGAATAATAATTTATATTACCTAATTATTATATATTTAGTTTATATATTATATATAAATCTTGCATCGGTATAGCCACACGCTCACGCTGGAGAAAACATTAAGGAAAGAAGAGTCACCTACTTAGAACGCTATGGACCAGTTACTCACAGAACAATATCAGATCTCAGATGAAGACAGTACCTTAGGTCTACCTCGAATACTGGTGATTGAGTCATTATTTGATGGATCTAATTTTGCAGCAGTGATATTTGGCGGTCTATGTGTGTATATTACCGCAGCTATATATTTAAAATATACCCGGTTAACGTATTATTAAAAAAACTTTTAGTAACTAATAAATATATTATTTCCTTTCCGAAAAAAAATCTGCGTAATAGAATGATCCATCCCAAGATTAATTGCAGTAGCAACTTCGCCGGAACCATACAGCTTTAGCAGCCGCTTTTACACATAAACCTAAACATAATTCATTATTTATCTCGACATGAGATTACAAAACACTTGTTAATATTATAATTTAAGTTTCTTCAAGGCTACAATTAATAGGCTCTTAATAAACAACCTAGTGCACTTCACCAACAATGATTGCACACTGCTTATTATCAGATGGGATCGCAGTCAAGCACTAGTTTATATCTTTAAAAAAAATCATCAAGAACAGAGCGTATTTCACAAACAGTAGTGACAGTGTCGACAAAGGAAGCTCCTTTTTAGGGGTGTTTTGGAGAGAGGCTCACCATTTTGTTTTATCTTGGTACCAATTTCATGATCCAAATGTAACTAGATTGATTTTTTTTACCGCAGTTCCATTTTGAAAACGGAATGATTACAACAGCGCTGCATTTAAATCACACAGAACAAACAAAACACACGATAAATTACATACTCCACACTTGGCGAGCTTAAATCAATAAAGATTTTTTCCCGACTTCATAAAAATTCAATGAACAGTCAATTTAGCACAAAATCACGCTCCTTCCAAAGTTACTGATATAATGAAAATACGTCTAAATCACTGGTTAATCGCTAGTGAACCAAACTGGGGTATTTATGCGATAGTTCGGGTCAAACTAGGCGGGTAGGAAACGATTTGTCCTAATCACGAAACAGTCGGACAGTGCGGGCATTCGTAACTTTATGCTGGTCGGGCATTCACAACATTATGCTGGCTGGGCAAATGGGCACGCCTGCCCCTGACATTTGCACTCAGCTGGACATTAACTGAAGCCGTAGCTGGCTGTTTATGTAATCTACACTTATCATTGTTTTGGAATATTTAGCATATTGTTTGGAACTCCTTCAAGCTTTGAAGTTTGTTGGTTTATGGTATGTAGGTACCAACTGGGCCGGTTTTTAATCTTCTCTGACCTTTTACTGTCATTACCCTTGAACTCAAAATTTCTACACAACGCAGTAATGTAGGTAAACATTCTGTACGATGCAACCTCACATTGCGTAAATGTTCTCTCATCATAATTGAATTGTAATTGATTAACACACATTTTACATTAACTTCAGTTCACATTCGGACCACGTCATAGCAACACCCCATTAAATCATCCAGCATCCCTATCAATCAGTAACAGACGTACGGTAACAAATACATCTTTTAGTCCTTAGAGCCGGATTTAAACCAGCGACCTATGGATAGATTTGTAGATAGGACTAGACTTGTACTAGCGAACAAATCAGTATCAGATTTCAGTACATTTAAGAGAGAGATGTTCGACAGTAAAATTTATTATACAATTTGAAAATTCTTACACGGAATACCCTCCATATTAATAAATCTCAAAAAGGAATTGTAGCCAAACAGGCCCATCTACGAAATCTGCTACGAAACGCGTAGCGGCGTAGCTTCGTAGCACGCCTACGCCATACAAAGGTTATTCTGAAATCCCTAACAACAAACACTGGCTGTTATCTCTGTTTGTATGTAAGGATTTAAGCGTAAGTACGTAAACATGCGTACCTGTACATCATGTAATATTCACGTGAACGGGCTGTTTCCGACGTCTGCAACATTTACTTACCAAATAGTACCTCACAGCTATTTCGTTTTAAGCTCATTTTGCTAGGTGAGGTTTATTAATAAGTTAGTATTAGGAAATTTTCTGTCCCGTTTTAATATTGTACCTTTGTTACTACAAAATTATTACCATATTTTTATGAAATAGATATAGGCCAGAAGGCGATTTTAAATCGGGTTGCATTTTCCTTACGGTTTCCTACGATACGAAGTCATGGTAGTCAGGGTGACAAGTGTCGGCCAGGCAGGCCTTATTTCCATTAGTCCTTTACTGACAGTTACTAGCAAGAAGTAAACATACTGAATCTTAACCCAATTCCCAATTCAAATGCATTTTAAACGTACGTATTAAAAAAAAAACAGCTAAACACAAGCTCTGCATGTTACGGATGCGTTGCCGCTGCTTTGCCGCTCAGTTGCCGCTGCTTTGCCACTCAGTTACCTTTGCGTAACCGATGCGTTGCCGGTCAGTTAATGCTGCGTTACCGCTCACTTACCGCTGCGTTGCCACTCAGTTACCGCTGCGTTTCCGCTCAGTTCGTGCTGTTGTTCAGTCACCGCTGCGCGACAGGGCGGTCCTGTCGCGCAGCGGTCCACAAACAATACCTATAAATTTTATCGTCCAGATTTAGCGTCGCCACTATTCTTTCTTGTTTTACTGTCGCTCGCTCTACCGAACCGTAAAGCAGAATCACCAGCCGGAAGATTTTAGAACATACATTGTACAGTTATTTTTAACTTTTATTACCTTCAACACCTTGCGAGGGCTGCGGTTCATTTATATAGCGGATAGTGCTGTTACTGTACAGTAAAACCAGAAATCCACTAAGTCAACGATTGCATCACTACTTACCATCAGGTGGGATCGCAGTCAAGCGCTAGTTTATATCAATTGAAAAAAAGTAGTTATATAAGATTATTTTTTGTAGGTAACGTACTCACTACTCTCATTTTCAAAACAAACTTTATACTTACACTCACTAGTTGTTTCTCGTGTCTTGTTGTAAACTATTTATCCCTTGTGCTTACACATCTTTCAAGAACCGCCCATTTATTTGATAGTATTGCTTCCTACAAGCAAAAGAATATACTATTAAACTTTTTCACTTTTAGGTTAATTATATTGTAAGTACTAATAAAAATATAAGTGAATTATATGAAAGAAAAAGAAATAAATGATAGCGTCACGGTTGACATGACAGAATGGGACAAACAAACGTATGCACCGACCCCAAGTGACTGAACAACAGCAGGAAAATTATGATATTGCAACCAGCGTGAAATAAATTCAATTCACAGCCTAAAATTCTATACTTACTTAATGAGCCGATACTTATCCTCTAAAGGTTTTCAAGATCGATTGACGTGAAAACACTCTGGCTGAAAGTGGACACGGACAACAGGTTGAGTAGCACTACACTGAAGATGATAAATATTATCTCTTTAATATAAAGAGTGCCTTATCTTCCCGTCAGCTGCGAAGAATGATGACGACGTCTACTGCTGAGTGTTTCCGAGTGACTGCACAGTTGATCAATCAGAGATGCTATATTCATTCGCTTGACAAAAATGGGTAAATGGGAACGATATGGCATAACACTATCTTGACGGAAAAGGAGATTTAGCATTCGCCGTAGATAATGATAGTGATATAAAAGCTTACAATGTATTTACAAAATTTATTGATATATTTATTAGAATATAGTAATGGCAAGTACGGTAATGGTATGTACTTACATTTAAAAATGTCACCACCGCGTCTGTCTGTCTGTATGAACGCGATGAACTGAAAAACTACTGAACGATTATAAATGCAGTTTTCACGACCAGACTGAAAGGATTAGGTGTATAACACATGCGTACTATAGTAGGAAAAAAACGAGAATTAAGAAACCCATCCATACAAAAATTCTTATCAGTAATAATCATAAAAAAACTGCATCTCTCTTTTCTCTTTTTAAATTTTATCAAACAATACGACATTCTAGCCAACTTTCATACTCTGAGAAAGCGGAGCAATTGAGCATAGTTCAAACATAAATATTTGATCGCCAAAAGCCTCGTATAATAAAACTGTGAGATTTAATAACCTAACCTAAAACAGTTACAGAGGCCCCGGCCATAAATACCGTTGTAACCTAACTTAGCTGACTTCACACTTCAGCGAAATAATGGGTCAAATGGTGGTATTTTAGACGTGAGCTAGCTGGAACCAGTGACTGTAGGTAACCTGAAATAACCCTAATGTTTATAATCCGACGGTGTAGGTTTCTCTGTCTCTTTACAGGTAACATCTAGCGTACGTTTACCACACAATCAGGTGTGCAATTGTTTGTGCACAAACATTTATAGACCTCATAATCTCATAAATAAAAGTCTTGAAAAGAATGTCCATGAAGTTTCTTGCACATTCTTCTCTATCTAAAGATCTGCAGCTGACGGCTGGTGCTGAAAATCAGTGCTGTGGCTCACATTTTGCTGCTCACGAGCCCCAGCATTTTGCTGAGCACCAGCCGTTTTGCGCGGATGTGATGCATAACCTACTTACGAGCTTCTTAAGTCGAATCTTTATTTGTTTTATTTTAGGGTGTGCGCCATGTTTCCCGCTAATAAACACTTTTTCTTTCTTTCTTTAGGATGTGCAGTTAGCATCATTTTTCTGACTGACTGACTTCTTGACAATTCAAAAATGCCTGTAAATGGTTTATATAAAAAATGCTTTAACTTTGACTAACGTTAATATTCAGTTTATTCAAAAAAATCAAAATAATATCAACACATTCCGTTAGCGTAAGTACCATTTTAACTTTTCTATGCGCTCTTACTCAATTTTCCACGCTCTCTCGAAAAGCGTTTTTCAAATTACACAACAGTGAAATTAAATATATTTTCTACCTAATATTTTCTAAAAACAATCACATTTTTTTTTTCGTTTCGTGCTCATAGCCAAAAGTGTTTGCGCGTAAGTCGGAGTTACGCCCTTTGCGGCGTAAAGTGTCGATAGGACAATCTTCAAATAAACAGTATTTTTTCACTCTACTCAAAACGCTTTATTGTATAAGCGACCCGCCCCAACTTCACACGGGTGTTAGAAATCCTTAAAATCCTCAGCTTTTCTTTACTATAAATAATTATATTATATCATACACCTAAACCTTTCTCATGAATCAGTCTGTCTATTGGTGAAAACTGCTTGAAAATCCGTTTAGTAGTTTTTGAGGTTATTACGTTCATACAGGCAGACAAACGCGGCGGGGGATTGTATATTAGATACGCTGACTTTAAGTATCCTCAAATAATAGTTATTTTCCTTCATCTTTTTTATCAAGATACCAATCTAAAGATTACTCTAGCGATAAAAACAAAAGTGAAAAGTATACGAGCACAGACTGGAGATAGTTTCCGCATCAAATGGCAATAAACCGAACACGACTGTGTGGACAAAGGAAACGGTCTCGCGGGGAGTTGTGGCCATAGTGTGTACGTGCCCTAGTTATGAGCAGTGATGCGAAGAGTTCTGTAGTCTGGACATGGTCTTACAGTGTATGACACATTGTATGGTACTTTATTTGCTTGTGATGTAAGGGCGCCTTCAAATTAGCTGCAAAGTTAATGCTAAGGGCTAGTTTTGAAAGACAGCTCGAGCCCCGGTTTGAAGGCTAGAAGGAACGGGGTGGGCTTTTAGTCAGTAAGAGTCTGACACTATCTCCCTCTCCGCCCAAGAGCGGGGGTTGTCATTGGATGATTTCTCCCACCACAAAAAAAGGGCCGACCATAATAATGTTGTGGAATTGTTGCGCGGTTGCAGGTGTAGCGCGAGTATAGCACTGTAGTCGCGCGTCTTTTATTTATATGGAATAACAAAGAAGCGCGGCGGCTGCGCTGCGATCGCGCTGTGCTGACAGCGTTGCTACTAACGCACGTTAGTTTATCGCATTCGAAACGCACTATAGATGCGATTCCAAAACGCTACAGCATCACGACTGTGTCAGATGACATCGGGAGAGGGTGGCGCGTGAATGAAAGATTCTACACACAAAAACTTAATTTTTGTGCCCTTACTGAATCGCGACAGTATCGCGTTTGCATCGCGAATGTTGATGTGGACGAGGGCACACAGCTAGCGACTATATCGATGCAAACGCGCGACAGAATCGCTACAAAAAGTCTTTGTGGACGAGGGGCTAAAAACGTGAGCTGTTGTTGTGATGTTCTGACTTAAATTGCTATCTATTCAATAAATGCGCAAATGAAATATCGTGCTCTTAAGATGCGGCTTCATTAAAGTTGATTGACTTTTCTGAGTAAATGCTAGCGATAAAACACTGCTTTTATTAACACGTTCGACCCTGCGGCGCCGCTCTCGTGAGGTGCGCACATTATGAGACAATATTTTCTCATTTAAAATGGACATATGTTGATAAATGTTCTGTTCTACAAACAGCTAGAAGTTGACTAATAGAATGGCTGCTTGACATTATGAGACGTAGCGCAAGTAATGGCATATTTTTATTGGACGTGATTAGACGTCTTGTAATACATTGAACCCCAAGCGAACGCCAACGTTCGCTCTCTCATTGTCTTTCTCTTATGTCTCTAATTAATAGTAATAATAATAATTCCACAACTATCACACAACGCCGTCTAGTTCCAAGCTAAGCAGAGCTAGTGTTATGGGTACTAGACAACTGATAAACATACTCATATATTTCTAAATACATACATATTATAGATAAATAACACCCAGACACAGAACAAATGATTATGTTCACCACACAAACATTTGTCCTGGGTGGGAATCGAACCCACGACCTCCGGCATAGCAGTTAGGGTCACTAACCACTAGACCAACAGGCCAGTCACTCAATTACGGTATTTGAAAGGTTAAGAGGCTCTTTTTCCACTCGCCTATCCTATGGTCAATATCGAGTATGATTTCAAAGCTTGTTACTTCATCTAACGCAATCCAAGGCCATGTTTAATGAAGAGGCAATGCAAAAAAAGAGAGATAACGCCTGAAAACTCTGTTGGCATTCGGTAATTGCGTGATTTACTCGAATATTTCACAAAATTGAAAGAAATACGTGTCGTTTTGGACTTTGCTGGTCCGAACGTTACAAAACAAATATCCTTGGTTTTTGAAGTCTGTTAAAAGTATAATTCCTATACAACATAGTTTGGCAACCAAACATAAGACACGTTTCAAATCTGTTGTTAAAAATATAACAGCGTCAAACTCAAAGCACATAGACGGATGTGCTTTGAGTATACGCGAAGCATCCCCTTGAGCTAAAACGAATCTGACTTTTAACTGGAGCATCGCCTTAAGCCTCGGTGGACAAAAGATACATCAAAGTATGACAAGTCTTTGTTATAGCTGTACTCCTGGGACTCGTAAACTCGAAAGTCGTAAGTCGGAACTCGTAAGACCGCAAACTGGAACGCATTTGCCAATTGAAAGCGTCGTGTACAACCTGGACATGTGAAGTTACTCCTTTCTTTGTGTTTTAAAAGGATTTCTTTAGTCTCGGTGACTTTTAATTTTATTGTTAGCGGGCAAAGTTTTTTTCTGTGCTTTACAGAGCAGCTTTTGCAAACACTGATCTTTTGGTTTACTATCAAGACTGAATTATCAAGCTGTTACTTCTTCACGATCGAACGAATGAACGAACGAACGGATTTTGATGAAACTTGTCACACGAGTTAACCATGATCTGAAATAGCACATATGATACTTTTTATTCCGGGAGTAGCAGCTAGTGGTAATATAATTGAGCTACGGAAACGTTTGAAATAGTTTGTACCGTTTGTATGTTTTAGTACCATAGTCCTAGATTGCAAAGGGCAAATGGAGGAACATAGCTGGGCCAGTAAAATTCTAACACGCCTCTAACTTCACCTTAGAGCACGAGAGAAAGACATTTGATCATTTCCAACTACAAAAAAAAAAAATCCCAGTACTCCGATTTTTTTTTTGCCTTTAATTTTTCACTTTGGTTATCAGGAAGCTTTGGCTCAGAACTTTCAACAGAAACCCACACAATATTATCAAGAGAGAATCTAATTAAAATATTTAGCCACCTCGCCACTTACGCAGTTTCGACATTAAATCCGACCAAAAAGGTGCTAATCCAATACCGAATAAAGGCATTTTCCCAGATCCCGTTATATCGAGTGA
Organism: Mythimna albipuncta; assembly: GCA_929112965.1. NCBI lineage: Eukaryota > Metazoa > Arthropoda > Insecta > Lepidoptera > Noctuidae > Mythimna > Mythimna albipuncta. The sequence goes on along the minus strand of OV815969.1, from coordinate 6,307,014 downwards.
CTAATCTTAACACCTTAAGTGGGGAATCCCGGGGTGACGTGCTCCCCTCTGGGGTCACAAACATGGGGAGACACCGAAAATAAATGTCGAGGGGGAATGGACGGCATTTAATTTAAAGTTGACCCTGACTCGGTTAAAAGTTCTATCGATTTAGATGAGGTACTACAGCGTAAATTGATTTAAATCAAATCAATTTATTGCAAACATGTTGCACAGTGGTTGGAATAAAAATTGAAACTTTCAAATATGGACCCCATATATTATGGGGACTGCAAAACAAATAAAATATCTACAATAAAATAAAATACATTTAAATATCACATACATTTAAAATTCACAATTATATTTAAAAAAGGAAAAGCAAAAATTATTAATATTGCAAGTATTAAAACAAATTAAAGGCTATACTTCTCACATGCGAGGTAACCCGATAGCCTATGCTATATATGATGTGCTCTTAAAACTGCAGTCCAGCTCCAAAACAGTATATCTTCAATGGATTCTATCCCATGTGCAGTTAGAAGAAAATGTTATTGTTGACTTACTCGCCAAACAAGCGTGTATTGAGGGAGTCCCCATGAATATTACCCCACTATATTCCGATTACTTTGGGAAAGCAAAAAAAAAATGTTTAGAACTTTGGCAGGAATATTTTGACAAAAGGTCAAAAGAAAAAGGGATTTGGTACCGAACTATCCAGCCAGAGATTTCTCGGGTTCCATGGATTGACTGTAATCTTAACAGAAATTTAATAACTATAGCTGTAAGACTTCGTTCCGGACATATTCCATCAAATAAATTTAACTATTTAATGAAGAAAGTTTTGTCTCCAAATTGTGATGACTGTGGTGTGGTTGATGATGTTTTCCACATATTGATGGAGTGTGTCCGGAACGAAAATACAAGAAGGAATGTTTCTGGACTCAGTAAATCTTATGATATTGGCATTTGTAATGTAATCCTCTCTTCTCCAATGTCCGATAAAGCCAAACAATTGTTTGAATTAGCCTTAAGGTAGATTGTAAGTTTTTGTTTTCTGTACTGGGCGATGTGGTCGCTAAGCGACAAAGTCCTTTAATTAAATAAAAAAAAAAAAAAAACTAATTCAAGGGATAGTGCAAGATTCAAATAGGAAATTATCATAGGTTGCAAAGCTATTGTCTGGGTTTCTTTGAAATGAAAAAAAAATAGGATTGTATTGTAATTTTTCTTTTCACAGCTTTACATATTTCTAAGTAAAATTTAAACAGTACAAACATTTATTCAAAAAAAAGTTACCCTGCCTTGGTTAAAAATTCAATCAATGTAGTTGAGGTACTGCAGCGCAGATTGATTCTTTATCTTTATGCCATCGTAAGGGATCGTGTAAGATCGAAATAGGAAATTGAGTTCGATCTTAAAAGGTTGGAAAGCCACCATTTGTGTTTCTTTGAAAAAACGAGTTTCACAGCCCTTTCGGGTACCGTTTGTATGTTTTAGTGACATTTGAACAGTAATATCTAATAAATTGCCGATTTTTCAATAGTCGGTTAAGCTAGAACTATATTAGACCGATGCACACGTGTAACACGCCTGATTTGTATGTAGCACGACGTTGCGTGGCGTGGATTAAGTAGCTCTACAAGTCTAGTTTCCATATGAAATATATGGAGCCCGACGCGCCCAGATCGGCGTATGTAACACACGTGTGTGCAATGTAGTTCAACCATACAAACTTTTATCAGAAGAACTTTTATAAATATAGCTGTTTGATATATTTTCTACGCGAAACGCTTTCAAAACCACCATATTTCTCAGTTAAAAGTTATTGGACTGTTGCAAACCCGGTCTTTAAAAAAAAGTCCAGTAAGACACATAGGCGACTCCCAAGTTGCACTAAACTAGTTCGGGATTAAAACTTAAAAACTTTGGTTTCGTTCGGAATTCAACATGCCATCCGCGACTTAAAGATACTGCTTTATACTTTAGTCACATAATTTACTATTTTGAGCATGTTCTCTAGGGACAATTTATACTTTCACGCGGGCAGAACCACTGGCAACAACTAGTGTTTAATAAAAAAGTATTTTACATGTAAGCACGGGAAACTGTACCTAAAAGTAAAAAGCACTGCTGGCGCTAGTAATTTGCTTCAATGTAATAACCATTTGCAGCTAACGCTTGGCAAGGTCGCGGCTCCCTGAAAACGAGGAAAATGCTGTAGCAGTCGCTTGCACGTGTTTCATTACAAAATCTTATTAAACTACCAAATTTTATTTCAGCAATAAAATATTTTGACACATAATTTAACATATATCTAGGTACATACATTTATTCCGAAGGAGTACGTAGAGGTATATCTATATTAGGCACCAGCTTTTACCCGCAGCTTCGCCTGCGTACATAAAATTAGCCTTTGTAACTCAGGAATAAAGCAGCTTTCCATCAGGGATTTTTTTTTGCAAGCGGACCAGTACTTTCAGAGATTACTTCCTACAAACAAAAAAAAAAAACTTTACCTCTGTATAATATTAGTGTAGGTATGCGTGTATTGAATAGAAAAGAAAAACTTTTATTTGGGACAGACGCTGCACAACGGGTACAAACAGAAAGTAAAAAAGAACAAAAGTACAGAATGCGCCGAGCGTGCTCGTGCCGAAATTGGTGAGATTTTTAATACCTAATCATTATCTCAGAGATGGCTTAAACCATTTTATAACCACATTAAAAACACATATCTCTTATCGTATCATAAAATTGAAAGTTATAAGTACTAAAAATCGTATTGACGTATGATTATATCGAACAGAGTTAAGTATTTATTTCGTTCCATTTCATTGGTTGTAATCCGGAAGGTAAATCTGGCTACTTTCGTATTGGCAATTATAATATCATATAAAAAGTTTAAAAAGTCAAAAATACGGTACTAAATTGTTCTGGTATATTCGCAAAACTATTCACAGAAAACATTATATGATTTCTTGTCGCTGTAATGTATGATATATTATTTCACATTTCATCGAAGGATTGGAACAATTTGCCTGCTGCCGTTTGAAAATAATTTAAGTGTCTTCAAGGCTAGAGTGAATAGGCTCTTAGATTCACAATCAATGATTGCATTACTGTTTACCATTAGGTGGGATCGCAGTCAAGCACTGATTTATATCATTTAAAACAAGATTATAATGAAAATCATTTTTTCATAGTAAGCTTTTATACCTCGGTATACCTACCTATATAATTAATGTTCGTCAAGACGAATCATACGAGCCCAAACTCGATGGGGTTGTGTCGTTTAACTACCAAGTTCCTATAGCCATCTTCCAATTGCATCATCAGATCAGCTCCATGTCATAATGATTTTTCATTGGCATCTGATTTACACATGCATGCAAAATTTCAGCTCAATCGGTAAGTGAGAAATAGGTCAAATTTAATTTGTAAGATTTGATGTCAGACAAACATCGGGACAGGTGAAAATAAACAACCGATGGTACTATATCACAAAGTGATTTATACTTCCCAATGAACAAGAATATTCAACCTCATGACACAATATTTCTAACTTTAACCCAAGGTGAAAAGTGCACCCTACTTGAAATGACAACACACATTCTTCTTTTTACACTCAGTTTTTACGAGAAATTCGTACTTAGCTTTGTTTATATCATATTTCGGCGAAAAGCCACAAAATGTCGGTGGCGTGAACTAAAGCTTCTTAAACGAGGTTCGGTAAGAAGGCTTTTACGGTTTCCTCGTAACAATCTGCACCCAAAAATAACATGTCTTGCTAACCGACAGGATTTATTACCTACAATAAAACTTATTTGGTAAAAGAAGGTCATTAAAAACATCAATCACAGGATTGACAAGTGAGGACGAACTGTTCTGACGCCGTACAATATGTAATCAGGCTTTAGTTATGTAATTGCTTGTAAGTTTTGCTGGTCATTCATAATTATAATGGTTACTTATGTAGGTCATTACTATCTGAAGATTTAGGTCTGATTACGCACACATTATTATACAGGAAAAGTTTTGTTTTTTCTTTAGAGTTGGTACCATTTGTTTTCAATAACACGCCTTTTTTTATGGTGGGAAAAATCATGCAATGACATCCCCCGCCCTTGGGCGGAGCGAGAGATAGTGTCAGACTCTTACTGACTAAAAGACCCACCCCGTTCCTGCTAGCCTTCATACCGGGGCTCGAGCACCCTTTCGGATAACCCTGGCCCCAGTAGGCTTCGACCCGGCTGGGTCCCTGCTGTTGCTGACAACTCCTTGAGGCGCGCGGGAACATTGCGCGCCGTCGACTACTTGGGCTTGGTCCGGACAGTTACCAGACGGCCGGACAGTGAGCTACCCATTGCTCACCGTCAGCAAGCCCGCGCCTACGTTGGCCGGAAATCGGGATCAGAATCCCGGCGGCGGCGGCGGCGATAACGCCGTTGCCAGATGCGTTCGGCCTCCTCCTTTGCGAGCATTGCTGCTTCGTAGAAGGCGGCGCCCACCTGCCACTCCTCCTCGCTCCGGACCATGGCCTCAACCAAGGCCCGGCGCGAGAGGTCTCCGCCGCCGATCGCCCCCACGAGGGCACGGCGATGCTCCGCCCAAGCAGAGCACATCTCGACTGTGTGCTCCACCGTGTCCTCTGGGCGTTCCGCACAGTGGCGTCACTTCCGCATGAATCGAGTGCAGGAAACTCCCGAACGAACCATGTCCGGTGAGTACCTGCGTCATGCGGAAGGTACGGACGCCGTGAGGTCTTTCCAGCCACGCTTCAAAGAGGGGACTTACCGTTCAATAAAACGCCTGGCTTATGCCTTATATACATTAGGCCAAAACCCGCCCTATATCAATTAGCGTCTAGCACCCACTAAGCGAACAGTACCCTGGCTTCGAGCCAGGGTAAAAAAAAACGAATAATTTTGAAAGTGCTAAAGTTTTACTCAGGTTCCTCGCTGCAATAAGTCACTACGACCTAGATCTTGCTCTGATTTATTTAATCTAATTTTTTTCCCTCGCCACGACACAATCTTCTCAATTAAGCAAAATGCAAATGAAAGCTAAAAGAAATATTTAATGAGCCAATAATGTAGCTTTTCTTGTTTCACTCTGAGCATGACTATTTCAATCAGGAACCATTCTACTTTACTTCAACGAAAATCAGAAAATAAAAAAAACGTGAACACCGAAGATAACATTTGACAATAAAAGCATATTTTATAAATTAACAGTAACTGGCTAAAATATTGAACAAAACGGAAAGACATCTCCGACGTCGGTTTACGTCAGAATTTTTCCGTCCTGATATTTCCCGGGGCTACGTTTCAGCTGCCATGTTTCATGAAATTCGAATGGCACAAAAATATATCGACGTCACTTTTAAGCACTGTAGTTGTTTTTTATTTGTATGTTCTTGTGTGATCAGTTACATGTTTCATAAGAATATACATTACTAAATATTAAACTTTTTGGAGAATACATTGTTAGTTTTACCTTACGCCATATCTTCAGCTTCATCATATTTTTTTATGTGGGAAATCATCCAATGTCTTTTCCCGCTCTAGGGTGAAGGGCGTGTCGGACTATTACTTATTAAAACCTGTGTCCATGAGTTGGCCTTTAAGATCTAGGATCACGGGTTTCCTGTTCAGTAAATCATAAGCGGCCCTGCTGGGCCCCAACGCTTTACTGACATTTCTTTGAGGAGCACGTGACCAGAGAGAGAGAGCTGACTCTATCTTTAGAAAAGCAAAACATGCGATCGTAAATCAAGATATGTAATTAGGAAGACTCAATGACCCATACCACTTGACTGTCATACAAAGCCTAAGTATATAATAATATATAATAAATATATAATATTCCACACCACTATCACACAACGACGTCTAGTCCCAAGCTAAGCAGAGCTCGTGTTATGGGTACTAGACAACTGATAAACATACATATATATTTCTAAATATATACATATTATAAATTACACCCAGAACAAATGATCATGCTCATCACACAAACATTTGTCCTGGGTGGGAATCGAACCCACGACCTCCGGCACAGCAGTCAGGGTCACTAACCACTAGGCCAACAGGCCAAGTCAGTGAGTTTACGAAGATCATATTATGTTTCATATAGGACCATTTTGGTTTTTCCGGGATATGGACATATTTTGCAGTTGTATGTTGCTATCTCTCATCACTAAAGGAATGTTGTCATTGTCCACAGGCGCGATCCCGATGGTGACGGCGACGGTGTACTGTGCGCCGGCGCCGCTGCGCTACCTCGCGCTAGCTGTCTACAGCCTCGGCAGTCTCCTTGGACTTTATAAGGTAAGGACACAGACGGAGAGGAATAATGTTGAAACTTATGGAGTTCCACGACAGCTAAAGATCTTTGGGTACCCGATGATAAGACGTTTCTTCTTAACGCTACTATCTTGCTTGCTTGCTAGGTTGCTGTTTGACTTAAGGCTGTAATCTTCTTGAATCTACTTGCCATTTTTTTTTTGCCTATTTTATGTCCTTCTCCTGGACAAAGTCCTCCCCTTTCGACTTCTAAACCTCTCTGTCTAAAGTGATCTCTGATCAAGTTTACCTCGCGAACATGATTATAGGAGCCCTAACACGAGCTCTTAAAGCGATCCATTTTACTACTTAAAGTGAACTTTTAAAGGGATGGAGCTATGTAGAGTGTCTATACACCCGAGAAAGAGGGATAGAGCTATCTCTATCCCTCTTTCTCGTTCGCACGCCTAACATTTAACTCCTGTTCATCACCCCACCTTCGCTACGGTTGACCTCGAGGGCGTCAACTACTTATCTGTTTGATATTAGAACCAGCTTTGAAGCTCTATCTGTTTAAAGAATCTGAACGTGATCAGCACATTTGAAACATATTCAAGAGCTGTCAGTGTCTATTATTGCTATGAAATATGATAGACAGCTCTTAGAAGCAGTATATGTGATGATCGCGTTTGAAGTGGCCCCTTAAATATCTCGCCAACACGCCACACGAAACATACCAAAGTTAAAAGTAGCTTAAAACTTTAATTTATTGGAATCTTGCAGTTGGGTAAGGTCTGTTTGGAGGTATGCGGAACAGAGAGTAAAGTCCTGCAAATCTTCGTTGGAAAGTTATCCTAACTTAACTTAAGTTATCCTAACTTTCCAACACCCTCTGACTAGACGAGTGTTTTATATCTGGTGGAACTGCCCGATAGATGATTTCGGGCTATTTTATATGTTCGAGTCGCGCGGACAACTTTAATTGCGCGATGCAGGATTAGTTCTTATGTGACGCCATAGATGTCGCTACGGTCGACTAAGAGTTTTACTGCGCTGATGCCTACCTTAGTTATAAACTCGGCTGACCGTTCTCTTGGTGGCAGGCGATGCGCGCATGGTCCCCGTGGGAGCGGCGGCTGTGCTTCGCAGCGCCGTTCTGCATGCGCGTGCTGCTGGCCGGCGCGCGCGCAGCCCGCCTCGGCGGCGGCGACCCGCACGCCATACTGCACGTCTTTTTGCAGGTATAATGATTTTTTAAATGTTGTTTAAGGTTCAGAGGTATGTGGAAAAGGGTATGAACTTCATTAAAAAGAAAGAAATACTCAGCCCTTATTATTATTATATTTAAACGACTGTGACGAAACTTTCAATAAATGGTGCCGTTGAAAACGTGACGTCGAACGCATGAACTTCGTAATAAAACAGTGTTTCCTAGCCGTATTTGGGCATATTAGAATGGTCACATTATGCACTCTGGCTATAAGATTCCATCTAACTGATCTGATGATGAAGTTGAGAGAAAAGTAGACGAAGATGGAAGAAAGAGGTAGAAAAAGAAGTTCCCATAATGAAACAGTGTGTCCTAGCCATGTTCTAATAAGCCACGGGCTTATTAGAATTTTCATCAAATTCACTCAAGCTGTAAATGGTTCTTATGGTAATATTGTATAGGTATATTCATAAAGAACGTATACTCATTTTAATTTGTGACACCACAACTCCTGCCACCACAACTAAAAAGTGTAAAATAAAAAAACTTAATAAACAATAAGTTCCAAGTTTCCAATCAACCATAAAATACTTTAGACGCTGATGTAGAGCGCAATTACCAGGAGAACAGCTTCGCAGCTTTATGGCGAGCGGCTGGCAAGTATCCAGACTGCCTGGCGCTGACACATGCGAGTTATAGCCCACTCGAGCTGGCCAGTGACGTCACGGACATGTACCTTACCTTAGTCAATAGAACTATGATGCATATGGTCTACGGTAACACATGAACATCAAAACCGACCTTATTGCTTTCGAAATAAAGGTGTGTCAAGTGAATGGACTACAGATTGTACACTGGAAGTAGTTAAACATATTCTAGAACTCTAGGTTGATAGATTGCTGTTCATAATGGATGGAACAGACGGTATGTATGACCTAAGTTTGGCGAAATGTGTCAAGTAAATGCTACATTGATGAGTTCTGCTGTTGAGTATTTATAGCTGAACACCAATATAACAATATCGATGTTGGTGTTATTGGAATTGGAGGTAGACAAAATGTTGTAAAATTGTATCAAAATAATTCTAGATTATAGCACTCAATAAATATACTATTCTAATAAAAGGATTCAGCATAAGTTATTTACATGATACGATTGACAACAGAAAATCATCGTCATCATCATTTCAGCTAAAAACCGTCTACTGTTAGACATGAGGGGCTATGTCTACTAACAGTAGACATTTTTCGTGTTTAGCTTATTAGAATCGTCATGAGCTTCACTCTGGCTTTAAGGTACCATCGAACTAATCTGATGATGAAGCTATAGAAGGCACGGGTACTATAATAAAAAAAATACCTCCGTATCTAATGTTTAAAAAAAAATCCAAATATTCCGTAGATAACGTCCAGGGGATCTGCATAAGTATACCAACATTTGTTTGAAGAAAAATTAATGTATCTTTAGGACATAAACTGTGTACAGAAAAGACAGATTGCGATACTACGTAATATGTCTGTCACTAATTTTCGTTGTGTTGTAAAGACGCAGAGAGTCTCGCAATAAATGTCAGACACTCAGACATAAACGTAACCCCAGCTTAGATATATCATTCACATTTACAGCAGAAGATATATACGAATTATTCGTTTGTGCTCGTTGTTTGGCTGTGTAGTTTCGTTTTCATCTGTTAAGGAGAAATTAAACTTAAATAAACAGTTAACAAAAGAGATAGGTGTGCATACAGAGACAAACTTATTCCACACAATAAGCATCACAGTCCCCTGTGCAGAGCATGCTTAGAGGAGAAGGAGACAATTGCGCAGGTACTCCTTGAGTGCACAGGTGTTACAGATACCCGCACATGAAAATTAGGAACCCCCAGACCCCCTCACAGACGCCCTGATTAACCAGATAGGCCTAATCAGTTTTTAGAGAAAAGTAGGCTGGTTGGAATAATGGTTTTTCCACCATGGGCTACGTGCGATGTTCCGCTAAGGACTAAATGTGGAAACCAAACTCGAACTGAACTACCTTAGTGGTTCAACATTAGGTTGTTTTAATGCAGGCATTACTTTTAGTATTCAGGCCTAACAGTCATTATGACAGGGTCCGCTAGAACCGATGATTGCCCGCAGCTCTGCGGGCTTATTCGGAAGAGTTACCACGACCCTGAGGTGGGTTTTAGTCCGAAAAGTTTCACACTACCTCTCAGTCTAGCTTTAATAATAATAATATCATTTATTTGTTCAAGTAACTAGGGCTCATTACACACAACGTAACACCAATAAACAAACAGCGTTTAATTATTTCACACACATACGAGCACAACAACAACCCGCGAGCTATCATTTTACCTCTAAAGCCCTTCGTCCCCTCTCGATGTTAGCATCGTCATTGAACCCGGATGTAACTAAATGTCCTAGGTATTTGAAATGCTTCATTTTGACCAAGGGAACTCCATACAGTTTGATGGGAGGCACTGCTGCAGGACATTTAGTACCAGCCTTAAAAATCATGAAGTTACTTTTCGTCACATTACACAGTATTTAAGACCATGTTCTTCAGCATGTGTCTGACAGATCCAAAACAAAGTTCTTATGCCACAAACAGATGCGCTCAGCAGCACCATATAGACCGCATAGCTCCATCAACATGACAACCGACATGATGACTGCTGAGAGCAACTATATCAAAGCATTGACATTTTATAAGTTAAAAAGTTAAGCTATTTGACGACTTCCCAAAAAAATAGATGCTAATACATTTTGGTAATTATCTGTACCTACATACCTGTGCTGTTAATTCCCACTACGAAATAACCCGAATTCATGCGGGCATTACAGAGATAGGTTACGTTAGTATACGTTTAGGTATTGAGCTCCTAACATTTATATTAACGTGATAAATTAACAAAAAAGATACTGTCACGGAAGACAAATAGCCAAACACAAATAAAGGTGACCTTTAACTGAAAGAAAAGAATGTTTACCCGTCAAGCTTGTTTGTTGTAGCGCATGGAAGTGTTGCTCGTAACGATATTATAATTGTTTATTGATTGTTCGACTGCGGCTGGGAAACACGCGATCAATCAACTGAGCCACTTTAATTTGACTTTCTGTTGAACTAATGCTAAATATGTTCATATACCAATTAAATTAACTGGCCACGTCGTATTGGTCCGACAAATGTTCTCCCGTCCTATTTCCGAGGGTTGTGTCCTTGCTACTGGGTACTGCATCTCATTTAGCTCTACATTCCCCATAGGTGACAGAAGAGCTGACGAGATGGAGTATTTGGTCGTGGAGTCGAATTAATCCGACATAGGTGGTCAAAGGGGGCTAGCTACTTTAGCTAGACAATTTTTTAATTGATTGGACCGTAATTGCATATCACTGCGAGAAATGGAAAGGAGGATTCCTTTACTCAGCATCGGGACGACTAATTCAAAAAGTGAGAAAATATCTAAAGAAATATATTTAAACCAAGAAATATGTCTTGTCGCTAGAGCGATTTTTTCATCCAACGGATAGACTAGTGACAATACATGATTGAACACATGTTACGACAGAGAAGAGTGGAAAAATGTAAGGAAGGTCTTTGTCCTGCATTGGCACACAATAACAATAATAATACATCTTTATAACTTACCTAACATTTACCACTAAGATTTTTTTTATTAATATTATCGATGGGCTCGCGTTTGACCACCATCTTACCTGATAGTAATCGATGATGTGGTAAACGATGGAACACGCCTGCCTAGAAATAACCTATTAATTCTTGACTTAAAGACCCCTAAATTGTAGCTACCAGGAAACACAGACTCCGGCAGGGAATTCCACTCCTTGGCAAATAAATATAATTAATGAAATCAAAAGATATAAACCTTTTGTGATATTGTAAACTGGCGTTTTCGCGAAGCTTTGTTCATTCCAACCGGGACAGTGCACTTTTGTGGGATACGATGTAGTTTACTATCTGTTACTACTACTGTTCTTCTCTTTATTTTTTATTTATCTTTATAATTTTCTACTTCAACAAAAAGCAATCGAACTTTTGTAGCACTACACTACTATAAAGCAGTTCATAAACAATAACAGTGACCCGCCCCAGCTTCTCTCTAATGCTCGTGATATCTTCTAGAGTGGAGGCCTGAGCCAGCAGCGGGAACATTAAAAGGCCGACTATGCTATGTATGCTATGACGCGACAAATCTTTGAAATTCTCGGCTTTTCTCTACTATAATAAGAATGTATTTTACACCTAAACCTTTCACAGGAATCGCTCTGTCTATTCGTAAAAACTACATGAAAACCGGTTCAGTAGTTTTGAGTTTATCGCGTTCATACACACAGACGCAATGAAGAACTTTGATTTAAAATATGTAAGAATATACGACGTATAAATACGGTCCATATATTCAATAAAACTTGTTTATTGATAGTCGTAAATTGTAAGTATATAACGTTGAACGGACATCCTAGAATTATAACGTCCATTTCCTTGTAAAATACTATGTAACCCAGATCCAGACCGTTAATAAAACAAAAGTACTAAATAATGAAATGCTGGTGAAGCAATAAAATGTGGAACTGCTCCTCATTCGGTCTGTTTGTTTGCATTAACACATTTTACGAGTACGTAGGTACCTACGTCAAGACTATTAGCGGCACTGAAAGACGTTAGCTACTTTTTAGATGTCCTAACCGGTGTTTATTGCAGGTTTTAGGCACCTTTAACACAAGTTAGCTACGTAATACGTAAGATGAAATTAAGGTACTACTTATTTTAGGAATTACCTAACTGTTTATTTTAGGTTTACCAAAAAACACTTTCTTTTTTTATGTGTGTGATAAATTATCACACAAATACACTAGCATCAATGTTTATTTTAACCATGGGTTATATTTTATATGTTAAGTATATATTATTTACTATCATCCGTGCATCACTGCGGGGTGCCAGCAGAAAATCAGCGCTGGTTGTTTAACGCCCAGCAAATGCTGAGTTGGTGACCCTTTCGGTTCCGGCACATTCAACGCAACTGTATTGTATTTCTATACTTCTTTTTTATTATTGTTTTATGTTGTTGTATATTGTGTCGCCTGCGCCGAATAAATCTAGCTGCATCAAATGTAGCGTCAGTGAACTATCTCATCATAGCTCAAGTCCGGCCGTCCGGTAAGGACAATCTGAGTCGTCGACGGCCACGCGCGTGCAATGCGCAACTCAAAGAGATATCCGCAAAAGCGTAGGGGACCAATAAAGCCGATGCCCTCTAAGGCCACGGGGAATTTCCTAAAGAGATACCGTAGCCCTGGAATGCAAAGGGCAACTGAAGGACACAGGTTAATTTTAGTCAGTAAAAGTCTAACACGCCCTCTCGCACCACCCAGAGCTACAGAAAATTGCTTGATGTTTTTCCACTTCAAAAACAAAACGAGTTTTTGTGAAAAAGGTACTTGTAATTCATTGGGATTCTCGTATTTTCGTTGTCTCAGATGAAAATTCTATGGATGTTAATCAATCTATATACGAGCATTCTTGTTCTCTCAGTAGGTCAAAGGAAGCCAGAAACAACCAGATCAATACAAGTACAAACCATAACCTTAGCCCACAAAGCGAAAACCTACTGGTGTACAAAATAATTACTTACTATACAGTTGCGTAGTTATAGCGCATCTCGTGAAACAGTCCCTTCCATCCCTTTCATTCGGCACAATGGCGCTGGAAGCTTGCCAAATGACGACGGTTCCGTAGGTACACTACCGCCAATATAAATGGCTCTAAGCATAAGATAATCGCTCTTTCAAAATGTATTCTAAAGTTTAACTCTTTGTTTTAAGTAGGTAACCCAATAACCTTTAAAGAAATGGCGACTAGCGTAAATCGTTTGGTTAGAATTTATTACCAAAATCTGGACTGGTTTCACAATTCAGTATTTTTTTTCTTTTCTTGGTGGAAAATCTCCCAATCTAGAGCGGAGCTAGAGGGCGTTTCCAATCCTTTATTCTTTCTTTGTCTTCGTTCCAGAGTTCTCTTTCGCATAATCCATGGCCCCAGTAGGCTTCGATCCTGCTGGGCCCCTACGATTTTGCTGGCATCTCCGAGAGACGCGTATGGCCGACGACTCAGGCTCAGTCCAGACGGTCACAGTATGATCGGACGGCGAGTCTTCTATATAAATTGAATATTTAAAGTCAAAAACGAGTCAAACCCTACTTTAATGCCAAAGGTTCAGGCTAAAGTAGAATTAGACAACACTCAACCACAAATTCTTCATTCAGAAATTGTAGGTACGTACTTAAGTACGTACGGTTTCATTTACAAATGTCAAGATTTACCGAAATCTCATTCAGTTATTCACGTACAAAGAAGGCCTAATATTATTTTACGCTGAGTGGAATCAGCCGCGAAGCTTCCGCCCTGGCGGCTGAGAATGGAAACCCTGAACACATTATTTGTTCGCGCGCGGAAGTGAACCCAGAGAATAATATTATATTACGGTGTTACACATTAGTCGCGTGTGTAATGGATGCCGCATGTTACCGGTGTGTGGAGATGGATGGGAGGCGGGAGTCTGGCGACAACTGCGTCTGAAAGATTTCCCACTAAGTGTTATGTGGTCGTTTCATTTGTTTGGTCTAAGTAGTACCTGTAACAGGGACTATTAGTACCTGTTATAAAAGTATTGATTACTGGTTACTTGTATTACTAGTACAATTAAATATTTTAGGTCTCACCTAAGTTTCAACATATGTACGTGAGACCTAAGATCGTGGCCCAAACAATAGGGAATGTGCGTGTATTTTTTTAATTTGCTAAATAAATTATTTTTTTAACTCTGATAAACAAAGAATAAAAAGAAAAATTCATGAGGGATTAGGTTTTTTTTTAAATCCTTATTTAAAGAGTTTTTTCGCTGGTGCGAATATATCACTCCATAATTACTCTATTATTAGTTCAAAAAAAAAAAAAAAATTAGATTGCTTCTTGGCAGGCGTGTTCCATTGCTTATCATCAGGTGAGATATTATTTGACCACTATCTCACCTGATGATGCGAGCCTATCCATAATAAAAAATAAATGTTACTTTAACCTCTAACTTCAACGTGCCAGTAAACAAGTATTACCGTTGAGCCTCGCTGGCACAAATTTGTGCCACCAAACCCGCCGATTTAAAACTGTATTTGTAGTAAAGATAAGTCTTAAAATCGTTTCTGAATGAATGTTCTCGACGGCAGATAATATTTTACTGATTATTAATATTGGTTGACATAAATAATGGCGGTCCTTGAGAGGTTAAACAATAGAATAAAAATTTAATTAGGTTTTGGGTCGGAGCGAACTTAACTATATTAATTATAGGGATTATTTTATGTGAAACAGAGTTTGAAAAGTTATATAAAGCTTTAAAGCTGCTATATGAGAAAAATCTCATGCAGGAATATAAAAAAAAGCATCTATTTTTATTAAACTTCAAATAATTTAATAATTTAGAAGAAACAAAACTTGTAGTATCTGTCATTTAATTGATTAAGGTAAACATTATAAGTCAATATTAAATTACACCGTCTTGAATTCACTTCCCTAATGACAAGAAAAAAAAATCTTTACGATTGCTACGTGGTGGAACAAGTCATCCAGTTAGTAATTTAAAAAGATAAGATAAACCAACTTCCTTTGCTTGCAGCTATTACCTGGCCCAATTTACCTTATCGCATGTAACACATGTTTAAAATAAATTGTAAACCGCAAATGTTCTGTTTGTTTAAAAGTGACTCATGTGAACGCTTCATTTACATATGCTAGCAGATACAATACTATCATGAAGAATTAGCTTTAAAGTCATGCATTATAGTATTATGTATACCACAGAAACGTAGTAGGCGACAACTGAGTCTAAAAGATATCGGGATTTTCCACTACCACGAGATACCGAGATAAAAAGGTTATAATGTCCTATTCTAGGCCACCTGTGTTCTGGGAAACCTGAGATCCTGGAATGCAAGGCAAAGAAGGAAGATAAGAGTGGGTTTCAGTCAGTAAAAGTCTGACACTTCCACTCCACCCTAGAGCGGTAGATTTCATTGAAAGAAACCTAAAAAAAAATCCATATTCACCCACCCTAAATTTTATCTCAATTCTTTGAGGCATTGAACGAGATTGGTTAACAAAGCAACCGACTCTCACATTCATTATGCGAGTATAACAAAGTCCCACGCCACGTCTGTCTGTCTGTATGAATGCGATAAACTCACAGAACTATTAAACGGGATTTTATACAGTTTTCACCAATAGACAGAGGTGTAGGGTGAGGGGGATATTGGTGATATAAGTAAATTGGTGTTGTTGTTTTTTAAACAGACCACACATTTTCAACCAAGCGCATTTGTTACGAGGAGGATAAATATCGTCATCCTAAATATCGACCACAGAAAAAATTAAAGAGGTTAGAAAGGAATTATACTCTCCGATTTGTACTACAACGAGTGTCGCCGCTACGAACGCGCACCAACACGAGCGAGCATTACGCAACTAACAGACAATGCACACTTTGATCGTAAGTTTTCTATAATTATGACCATGATCATATATTGAGGCACGCCAGACCCGCCCAGAAGACCATTCGAACCTCTTTCATCTCTTCTGTGAAAGGAACTTGGTATCGTGTTTAAAATGGTATCACCAAACTACTTAATTACCTCCCTTTATTACTCGTATACTTGAGAAAGCTTTTGGAGCATAATAAATGCATACTAAAGTAGAGAGAAGCCGACTATTGCAAAGATTTCAAACCAACGACGCTAGTTCATAAGATTAGAAGCGGCATGATTATGAAAAATGGTGGCTCACAAACACGAGCTCTGCTACTCTTGTGAGCAGTGGGTGGAACATGCTGTCAGTAATATTGATGATGTAGTAAAATATGATTGGAATATCGATAACATTATTGATCCAGTCTGCCCAGAACTTTGCTCACTACAACTTGATGATACATTCCTCATTGAGAAATAGTTATTAAAGACATAAAGAAAGATATTCGTTAATTAGCGTTCAAAACCGGTTTTCTTGGATTTACATAGTTTTAACCTTTCAATTGTGATAATTACAGACACAATTGAAAGACAATAGGTGCGCGAACGCCGGCGTTCGCTTGGGGTTTAATGAATTAATAGTACCTAGTAATCAATTTATTTCAGGCATCATGTACCCATATCTATATGACTTAAAGAAAGCCCAATTGAATGACTAGACGACCCAGAACCGAAATGTCTGACAAAAATGACGAGGAGTGCCGACCCCAAATGAAATGGGATAAGGCTATGCAAAGACATCATGTACCCATATCATAAATACCTACCTTATAGACTACCATACATAACTACTTATAATAAATCATTCTGTTACTAAACATGATTTAAAACTATGTTAGTAACACTCAATTTCACACTATTTTGTCTTAGTGCTGTCCTGTGGAATTTGTCCGCGGAGGCGACGGAACACACCACGCCCTTTGACCAAAAGTTTTCTTTCATAGCAAGGTGCAGAAGACAGAATAGAATAGAAAAAAAATAGTAATACCTAGTTTGAAGAAAAAGATATATCGGTATGGCTTTGGGAAGCTTTAGTGGAGACTATTATTATTATTAGACTTATTATACTTCTGTCAAAAGTAACCCAGCTCAGCACAATTTCAGTTTGGCTTGCAAACTGAAATGTTGAGCTGGGTCCCTAGGCACTACCACCTGATGCTGATTATCAGTTACAGCCTAGGATTATTATCATACACTAATACCAATACTATACCTACAGAAAATATTACAAATATCTGCTTCATATAAGGCTAATCGTAGGAACAGATACCCCGACAGAATTTTAAAGTCTTGCTGTTGGTTTCTTATTTTTCTAGATTATTCGTAGGCCCCGCAGCCCGCCTGCCAGTCGCTGGCTCAGGCATTACGCTATCTGGCGCTGTGCCAAATCCATAATCCATAACATAAGAGATTCTGGGTTGTAGCCGTAGTGGAACCAAATTGTCGCCGTATGACTGTGCTGGCGGCTTGTATTGCCAAACAATCGCTTTTATTAAAAGCTGTTCTTCTTAAATGGTCTTGCCAAACTTCGTTTTTTTAGGTTGGAAATCATCTTATGAGTAGAAATCACCTTTGTAATAAGTTCCTTCAGTTGCTTTTTGCGTGCGTTCTAGGACCACAGGTTTCCCTTCCAGAAATCAACTCATAGCCCTGGTAGGCTTTGGTCCTTTTGCGCCCCTAAAGTCGGGGTCGGCTTCCTGTCTAAGTAGATGCTGCTTACCACCAGTATTTCACACAACGACATCCTATCTGACCTCTACAATCCAGTAACTAGACATGAAAGTTTTTAAGTGTATCCACACAAAACTACCATTAGTCATCATCATTATAACTCTAATTTAATAATTTCCACAATACAGTTCCTTATGATGACAGGTCGCTTGTAATTGGATCGGAGTGCGTAAAGCGATTACATAGCTCGTTAGACTCAAATGAGACCGCCGGCCCGCAGGCCTTCTGTAGGGCTTCAGTTATGAAGATGCACAATTAACTTACTCCGGCCTTCTGAACTAATTTTAATGGAGTTATGTTGAACTAAGTTGTGGTTTGTATTTCTGGACCGTAATTACTACACGTCCGGTAAATTCTGGGCAGTAAATTATGCCATAACCTTCACTGATGTTTTCGCACTTGCAAACTGATTCTATTGCACCCATGGGAGCAATATGTGTATATCGAGTTACAAATTCAATGTTCGAATCACAGTTTTGACTGGCCTGTTGGTCTAGTGGTAAGTGACCCTGACTGCTATGCCGGAGGTCGTGGGTTCGATTCCCACCAAGAACAAATGTTTGTGTGATGAGCATAATCATTAGTTCGGTGTCTGGGTGTATTTATCTATAATATGAGTATGTATTTAGTAAAATGTAAGTATGTTTATTAGTTATCTAGTACCCATAACACAAGCTCTGCTTAGCTTGCGTCTAGACGGCGTTGTGTGACAGTTGATAACTTATATATACATTGTGATTCTATACATTATAGGTAGATATCCTCAGTCTGAGCAATCAAATTACATAAATAGGTAATTTAAGGAAATATTGTGGCCTCAGATTAGGAGGTTATCTTTGGAGATGACGTAAAGTTTTAACCGTAAGTGGTAAGTACAAGTACTTAAGTACGAATAAAAAATATATCATATTAATTAAATATATTACATAACAGCGTCAAGATCAACAGTAACCGTGAAGGTTCTTGCCGGTTCATCTCCATAGGAAACGACGATTCGGAACTATGAAATAGCTTCTGACGTTTGAAAGCCATGTGAAAATTATAAGTGCCATTGTAGGCCTTTGTGAAATAATAGAAGATTATGTGACTAGGGGATTAAGCAGTGTCTAAGTCGCGGACGGCATAATAAATTAAAAAACAAAACCGAAGGTTGCTAAAATTTGATCCCTAACAAAGTGAGAGATTTATGTAATTAACTAACGAACAAAGTTAATAATGCGAAGGTTTCTATATTAAATAATATAGAAACCTGAGTGAATTGAAGAATTCAAGCCGCACAAGACAAAGACAGCTTTATCACCGTGTTGGATACCCTACTTTTTACACCTGTGAGATAATTAAAAGACAATATACTGGAACAAGTTATAACTAACTATATTAGAAAACATGCCGCGTTGAATAAATTATCTATCCAACATTTTGACATTTTTGAGTGTGTGCCTACCCTATTATGATTAGCAACAGGCTCAGCAGATGACCATTACTGGTTAGGTATTAACTCTTTGAATGCCGTAATTAGAGACACAATAGAAAGACAATTGCTTATGTCGAACTGTGTAACATAAGACATTCAAAAGGTTAAATAGCTTGCTTAATGTTCCAGGATGCAGTATCCCTGGGTGGTGGCGTGATCGGCGCCATGCACATACCGGAGAAGTGGTTCCCGGGCACGGTGGACCGCTGCCTGAACTCGCACAACATCATGCACGTCCTAGTCGTGCTGGCCGTGTACTCCATGCACCAGGTGAGCAAACACAGAGGGTATTCTCTTCGTTACTAGGTACCATTTATGTGATTTATGGTTGGATGCTAGTACTAGACCCAGTCCGTTCCATTTGAATGAGATGTGAGATACAGGGATTTCTACCAAGCACTAGTGCTAGAGAGAGAAGAAAGAAGTGTTTTAGTAATCCTGAACGAATTCGAGTATTAATCTGCTGCTAAAAAGAGGTAGGCTGGTCCGAAAAATGGCCGCCATGTTCATACAGTAGATTTCTGTGCAGATACTAGATTCCAATAGACTAGAATCCTCCTCCTAGCGCCCTATACCTCCCTGCTCCAACCGGTAATGTAGATGGGAAAAGGCCTCGTGGGCACAGCCCAATATGTTAGTCCGATCAGATCTACACCGCTCTTGACTTTACGATATACATAGGTACAATGCCATTCACACCGCCAAAGGCAGAAAAAGATGGAAGAATATCATACGAGTGAGAATAGGATAGAAGGGGTTAAATAGAGGATAAAAGTTTGACTTTTTGCTGATGATAAGACCAATCGGACACGCGGTTTGTCCTTAAAAAACCCCGAAGTAGTCAGTTTTTGCTGCGATTTTGTGCTTTGTGTCTTCGTCTCAAAAAACCTTGTTGTATTTCCAGGTGACGACGCGCGACATAGAGTGGATGTCCCGCGTGGACTGCCGCGCGCCGCTGCGCACTCTCTGACGCCGCGCGCGCGCCGCTCTCGCGCCCAGCCGCGACCGCTCATCGCCTCCGTCTACTCAACTTTACTCACTCCTACCACCACGCACGCTATGTTAAGGCTTCCTAACTCGCTGTTTGGACTCGACCGCTATGATTGTAGAACCGTAAGACCAAACGAGTGGACTATTCTATGACTGCGGTCTAAGACATTTTTAAAAGACCCGTTTTCACTTCTATTATTGCAAAAGAAAACGTGCTGCATGTGATAGAAAAGCAATCAGAACAAGATCAATCAACATAGATATACGAATCAACATTAGGTAGACTAACGTAGTTCTAATTTTGAATCAATTTTATTTATTGTTAATTTATTTTTTATTTATTTTTGTTGTGTTAATATTAATTGCATTAATAATAATATAATAAACATTTATTTAATAACAATTTATTATTTTTTGTTATTATTTTTGTTGGTGCTCGTCAAAAAATCCTGATTTCACTTTGATTAAGTGGCAGGCATGCGCCACGCAATAACTTTATCAACGTTTATAAAATTGTTATAAATATTCGTCAAATGAATATGAGATGTAATACATCTTTCTATGCTTATAAATTATAATAATCTTCTTCTATTTAATACCAAATTACGTCAATTCTGGTTTTGAACAAACAAAACGCCTATGGCGAATCAACTTTTGTTTCAACTTACCGCAACTTGGCTCAAAACAAATCATTAGGAAGTCTTAAAAAGTCGTAACCTACAAAATCACGACGGTCTTTGTTGGCTAATGGTCAGTCTTCCGAACTCTTGCGTTAAGTCGGATATAAAGATATCGTAAGTAATCCTCCAGAAATGTCTTCGTGAAATAATGCATTATTTTCCAAAAAGGAAAATTCTGTTTTCAGAAGCACGTTAGATTTAATGACTTGGACATCTGATAAAATGATTAGATGCCAAATTAAGATGTGCAAGAATTCTTCCTGATAATATAGTTATCATTTGGTCTTATGGAAATGGCTGTAGCTTAGTCAATAACGTAGATTGTAGCGTCTCCACGTTGCGCCCAAGCGTCCGACATTCGTGTGGCAAACATATCTATAGCTGCTGAAATAATGCTCACACACATGTAACGACAGTAAAAATATAGAGGGAAACACGTGGAATTCCAGTGAAACAATTTTTTGGAGTGATGTTGATTATACAAATGATGTATGTAGCGATAAGTATTAAAGTGTGGGTCACATCCGAGTAACTACAAAGTCAACGTCATTAATAAAATGTTTGTGTCAATAACAACGACGATGTAAGCCATTCATGAGGGACCTTGTACTACATACTATTTGTTATAGTTGACATCGCCTGTTATCGATGTTGGATCTTCAAATTAACTTCTACTCAAATATTACTATTCCTACCGTATTGTAAGACAGCCAGATTGAGAAAATATCTTGAATTTATACAACATGAAATATCCAAAGTGCCTTTACAGCAAAAAGTTTAGCTACCTTATTACCTAAACAGGTTTGACTATTACCATTCCCGTTTTTAGTAAAAATCATGCAGTTTAAAAAGGCATTGCAGGTATTTTGCGGTTACGGAATGTGAACCTGTTACATGCCGTGGAGATTTAAACATGAAAACAAAATTTTATAACCACAAAGCAGCGTCCATAAAGTCCATATTTTATTAGTGGTAGGTATATGGTTCACAAAAGTTGTGATTTCTATTCTACGAGTAAGAAGAAAAACACTTATTTCTCTGTGGTGTAATTGGTTCATTCTGTTCTGAGCGAAGATAAATAAACCAAAACAATAAATAATTGAAATTTATTAAACCAACTGGCTGTTTCACATAACGACGGAAAAGTACTCAATTTTCTTCAAAAACAATCTCGTTAGTAGACAATATCGCGGCCTACTCATAATAGTCTTAAATTAATAGGAGTCGTCATTACGACCGGAGATAGAGAGGACCCTTCTAATGTACCGCAAGATGGACGAAAAGCCACTTAACAATAACTAGGTAACTACACTAGATCAGTTATTAATAGTTATAATAATTAGTGCGATAAGTTATCGAACGTAATTGCAGTTATTTTTAACGAAACGAACACTTCAAATCTTAGTAAGCTTATAAGAATAGTTAAATTATTGTATTGGATTATTACACACGTTTTTATAGATTAGAATAAGGAGTTGGATTTGCATAATAGCTTTTGAATTCGCGATGGATGAGAGGAGTCTACCGAGAGGTGGATGAGATATAATGGGACAGCTGGAAGTGGAATTTATTTGAATTGTACTATGGTTACGACAGTTCATTTCCCGATCTGCCTACTTGCTTTATTGCATACTATACACATACTACATGCAA
This sequence comes from Mythimna albipuncta, assembly GCA_929112965.1. Taxonomy (NCBI): domain Eukaryota; kingdom Metazoa; phylum Arthropoda; class Insecta; order Lepidoptera; family Noctuidae; genus Mythimna; species Mythimna albipuncta. The sequence continues at coordinate 6,284,410 of OV815969.1, read as the reverse complement.
AATTATTTGCTTCATATTTTTTTACCCTTGTACCTCACATTCTTCATCAGCGACACATTTGTGCTGTGCACTGAGCTGGTGTCAAATTCACTCCACTCTCGGCTGCCCTCACACCGTTCCTTCAATCTAGACTATACTTCTGTTTTATATATTTGTAACTACGTTCCTACTTATAGGTATATTACGAACTCTTATATCTTCCTTTCGTCCTTGAAAAATTTGAATCTCAAGATACTGTTGTGCGTTAAATTTTGCCATATTTGGTCAAAATGCTAGTGAAATAAGATGAAATTTTAGTCAAATGTTTAATTAAAAATTTTAATAGATAAACTGAAAACGTATTTGAAGCAAAAATCATTTTGTTAGCAGTTGTTGCTCGATGTATCCCGTTTAATGTAGGTAAATATTTCAGAGAATTTGTCAATTTATTTGTTAAACATATCAATTTAGAAAATCCAAGATTTTAACTTCATTGTCATGAAGAAAACGCTTAAAATAAAAGGCTCAGTCAGCTCGAAAATTGTTGAAATTAATTAGCAAAATTGAAAATATAGATCTTGGGTAACCTGTTTTAAATCTACGTGCCCAAGTACAAAAAATATATCTAAATAAAATAATTGTTTAGGAAAAATGCCAATGGGGTTACAACAATACATAATGATATCTTCGAATATGTTATTTATTAATTGATATTTTAATTAACTTGGACAAAATGACGATCAAAACAATGGGTATTTTACTCAAATATTGACTTGACGTATAGATATACAATTGTAGAAGCTCTCATTGAAATAACTTACAGCATCCTGACAATGGTTAGTCATTACTCGTACAAAGTAATGCAATAGTCACGTTTAAAATTAATCATTTTAAAATGAATCACACGTAAGAACATCACTTTTATTTAACCTCTAACCATGGAAAATAGGGAATCTCAATCATTTAAAGGGGATTGCCCATTTGAGGGCATGAGCGGACAATTGACTAGAGAAAAAATTCTTTGATCATTAATTTTGCCATAAAAAAATATGTATTCCCCCTTAGTTCCAAATGAGCGCCACTATAATAAACAACAAGTGGTAAATAAAAAGTAACTTTATGGAAAAAGCAATAGTTGTTTCATTGATAGATATTTGATGTCCGTCTTTGGCCTGGAACACCATAGAGGCTGGGCAATCCCCTTTCAGTCAATTTAAAAGTAGTTGGTAGTTAGCCTGCTACAAACACGCTGATCAATTGGTGCCCTTGGTAATTTATACGCTAATAAATATTATCAGCAAGGTCGAAGACTTGATATGTCAGGATGAAACTATCTTCAAATTCTCTTTCTCCGCTCATGTTTCTATCTCGTTCCACGTCGCCCTCTTTCTAAGGTTGTTTATTGAGTTGTACAGCTAGTCGTGGACTATAGCTGTCAGTGACCAATCGTTGGTATATTTTTATATTCTCGGTGTTGTCTGCTTCGCTGCTTGTATACAAAGTTATCGCGTGAACTGAGATCGTATTCTCTTCGACGCGACCTCTCTTAGTCAGTTTGATAGTTTAATAAAAACTAGTGTAATGTAGCGACAGTAGGTAGATAGTTTACGAGCAATAAATAGAAGACAATTGTTATGAAATTTGACAAAAGTAGTCGAGTTAACATTTAACATGAAACGATTGCATTTGCATTCAATTTTACACAATAAACATTGTGGAAGTAAATTTTGAACGCATCTTTTTGATGGCTTTAATGTTCTACTTTTGTCAAAGTTCTATTGTTTTAATTAATTATTTATTAAACGAAGTAGTGTTTTAGACGAAACGAAGTGTACTTGAGGTTTTTTACTAGTGGTTGTCGATGAGGCACTCCCGATGTCTCCCGAGCGCGACCGAAGCGCGTCGCATGCGCACGATTCTCGACAGACACGTACCTACCCCGCCACAGTTAGCAACTATTTTATCTCGGTATTTTCATTTATATTTTTGGAAAACAATATTTCATCTAGGCACATATTTACAATATCACAAAGATTATTTTTCTGTAAAATTACTTAAATCAAAAGAATAAATAAAGACTTCACTAATATTTCGAAACGAATTGAATTGATTGTACAGATGTTATTTTGTCTTAGCGGTCAAATTAGTTTGTTGAATATTTGAGATGTTAATATTAGAAACATTATTTGTAAAAACTGTTTACTTGCCTAAATATCAATTATTTACACGGAATGTATGAACTACTGGAATCACGTTTTATATATAGTTATTTAGATCGGCGAGTCAAGGTGTGAGTCGCCCTTGTAATAACTTGTGTAAGAGTAATTTAAGTACACTATGAGTAACGACAGCTGTGCTGAGGAGCAGCCTGCATGGTCAGCACTCGGCTTCAAGTCGCTGGTGTCGGCCTGGTGACGGTGAGAGATGAGAAGCTTTACATCCGTAGTGCGAGTGGCCACTCGTCACCTCACTCATTATTTATTATCCATAATTTAGTCAAATAAAAACGCAATAATTTATCTCACTTGTAATTAAGTTAATTTATTTTGTAGTTGTACCTATAGCGATGAAGATGTTGGACATTCCTGATTTGTAGACATTTAAGAGAAAAATAGTGTCACGTTAATTTGTAAGAGTTATCGTCTGTAGGTGATAATAATGAGCAATATGACAGTATTTAATACTACATGATAACATAATATTATGATTGTTTACGAGGTTACTTTGTGCCGATGTTACGCGTATTTGCACTTATCTTGGAATTATTCATAGTAATTGACGATTATTGATCAAAATTCTCAAGCTGTAGACGTTGAAGAGATTATTAAAGTTTATTTGAATTCAGTTTGTTTGTTTTAATTTGTCCTTTACCTAAAACATGTTAAAATAGGAAATATCAAACCGAACAATATTATTCAACCTCTACTACTGTTACAAATTCTACGAAACGTTCAAGGTTCGCAATTAAAGCAGTGTTTTTATCTTTTATAAAACTTTAGCAGTATAAATAAGAGCAAGGGTCAAGTAATGTTTGTGTGACCCACTAAACTACTCACATTATATTCAAACGGAACTTAAAACTCTGGATAGGCGAGCCCAAACATAATGTACGACCATTGTAATCGTCATTTGGTGAGACTTACGTAACTTCCGCGGAAGTGTGGCTTTTTAGAAGCTGAGACACTCCACAATCGCGACATATCATATTCGATCTGATGGTATAATTATTTCCTAGAAATTGACGTAGGTATGCATTGAGGTGGACAAGGGATTCATTCGTACTAGAGCTTGAGGACGAGTAATGTGTAGTTGTAACCGTCTGGACCGAGCCCAAGTCGTCGACGGCGCGTAGTGTTCCACCGCTCCGCCCTAGACAGGAAGATGTCATTAGATGATTTCCTACCAATAAAAAAACCCGTACTCCTTAACCCCCTCCTAAAACATTCTCCTCAGTAAGAAAGAGCGGCGTGACGCACCTGTGCAACCTGTAGCACTTGACACTACCTCGGGCCATGCCTGGGCCCGACAAAGACAAATGAACGTCTAAAACTCGTCTATATTTCGATGACATATTTGAGGAAACCGATGGGTTTGTAAACAGTGTAATTTTGGACTAAGTTATCATGACAAATATCTACCGGAGGTTTACACTGTGCCAAACGGCACGTAGACATCTGAAGGGGCCTGTCACCGTCCAGGAGAATTGATCACATTATCTCTGGCGGTTTTCGCCTAGCTTACGGAAAGCCAAGCCTTGTAGCCAAGATCATCAGCCAACAGCAATCTGATCCAAAATACACTCTTGCGGGATCTAGTGGATGTTCTCGATTAAGACCTCTAAGGTCCGGACTAAGCATTTCGCCCCGTCGTGGTATAAAACCGCGTATATCGAAGGACTGAAATAATTTGCCTGCAGCAGTCTTCCCGACCGATTTTAATTTAGGCGTCCTCAAGGCTAGAATGAATAGACTTTTAATAAACTAGTGCGCTTCACAATCAGCGATTGCTTCACTGCTTACCATCAGGTAGGATCGCAGTCAACTATATAATTGAAAAAAAAAATGTTGGCAATATCACAATGCACTGGGATCGTTCCAGCATAATTGACGGGATTGATTTGACTATTAAGCTTGGTATAGTCGAGGCGGATCTAATTAAAATTTGTGCAAAACCCACCTGGGTCCTTTATTTATCCTTTGCGTTCAAAAGCTATGGTCACTCTTTCAAAAGATCCCACAATCCACGGGTGGGCCGCGAACAGTTCTCCGTTCCGACAGGCTCGTACAAAATGCACAAACTTTATTAAGGCCCTGGCTCCTGAGCAGTGTCATAAAAAAAGGACTTTCTGAAAGTCCTCGTTAACAACCAGGTCAATAGGTTTGAAAAAAATATATGTTTATTATAGATTCATTTACAATGGTTAAAGAGGGAGAGGAAGGCCGAAGCGGGTGCCCGAGTACCTCTGTCGAGTGGTCGAGGCCTATCTGTCGGAGAGACTTATAGTCTACCCCGGTCACCAGGGAGACTGGAAACGTCGAGAGATGTCGTGCGGTGTTCCGCAGGGGTCGGTACTAGGGCCACCCTTGTGGAACATCGGGTACCACTACGTGCTGCGCGGCGACTTCCCTGACGGGGTCAGCGTGGTTTGCTACGCAGACGACACGCTGGTCCTAGCGCGGGGAGAGTCGTACCAGGCGGCGGTCACTCTAGCGACACGCGGGGTTGCGATGGTCGTTGATCGGATCCAGGAGTTGGGACTCAAGGTGGCGCTTCACAAATCCGAGGCGATGTGTTTTCACGGTCGCCGGTCTCGGAACGCGCCGCCATTGAGTTCCCAACTAACGGTAGGAGGAGTTCACATCGGTGTCGGGTCGACGATGAAGTACCTGGGACTCGTCCTCGACAGCCGGTGGAATTTCGTGGAGCATTTCCGACGTCTGGCTCCCAAACTCAGCCGGGCTGGGGCTGCGCTCAAGCGGCTCCTGCCCAACCTTGGGGGTCCAGACGCCTCCTGCCGGAGGCTCTACGCGGGGATCGTTCGGTCCATGGTCCTCTACGGGGCGCCGGTGTGGGCGCCGTCGCTGAAAAAGCAACCGGCGGCCATACTGAACGCCTGCCAGAGGGTCATGTCGATAAGGATGGTGCGGGGATACTGCACGGTCTCCCGCGAAGCGGCGAGCCTTCTGGCTGGCCTACCACCGTGGGATCTGGAGGCAACAGTCCTTGCACACATGCGCGATATGCGCGTGGAGATGCAACGCCGGGGTGAAAGTCCGCTGCCGCGACAGGTCACGGCATGGCGGACAGAGCTCCGGCGGGATCTCATGGCGTCAACGACTATCGCAACCCAGTGCTGGGCACGCCACAATCATGGCGGTAAGTCCCCTCTTTGAGGCGTGGCTGGAAAGGCCTCACGGCGTCCTTACCTTCCGCATGACGCAGGTCCTCACCGGACATGGTTCGTTCGGGAGTTTCCTGCACCGGATTCATGCGGAAGTGACGCCCGGGTGTCGCCACTGTGCGGAACGCCCAGAGGACACGGTGGAGCACACAGTCGAGGTGTGCCCTGCTTGGGCGGAGCATCGCCGTGCCCTCGTGGGGGCGATCGGCGGCGGAGACCTCTCGCGCCGGGCCTTGGTTGAGGCCATGGTCCGGAGCGAGGAGGAGTGGCAGGCGGTCGCCGACTTCTGCGAAGCAGTAATGCTTGCAAAGGAGGAGGCCGAACGCATCAGGCAACGGCGTTATCGCCGCCGCCGTCGCCGGGATTCTGATCCCGATTTCCGGCCAACGTAGACGCGGGCTTGCGGACAGTGAGCAATGGGTAGCTCGCTGTCCGGCCGTCCGGTAACTGTCCGGACCAAGCCCAAGTCGTCGACGGCGCGCACTGTTCCCGCGCGCCTCAAGGAGTTGTCAGCAACAGCAGGGACCCCAGCCGGGTCGAAGCCTACTGGGGCCAGGGTTATCCGAAAGGGCGCTCGAGCCCCGGTATGAAGGCTAGAAGGAACGGGGTGGGTCTTTTAGTCAGTAAGAGTCTGACACTATCTCCCGCTCCGCCCAAGGGCGGGGGATGTCAATGCATGATTTTTCCCACCATAAAAAAAAAAAAAAAAGGCCGAAGAAAAGGTGGATGGATTGTGTGACAGGACAGGATGGCAAAAAAAAACGTGTTGCGCCGACCCTAAGTAATATGAGATAAGGGTAGGAAGAAGAAGAAGATTCATTTACAAGCAACATATATGATTTTCTGTATGACTTATAATACCTTGCCAAAAAAATCTTTTACCGACTTGATATTTTTTTACTTGTTTTTCCTACTCCTTTCAAACGGCTGTGACCTTTAGAAATATGTTTTAACTAAAAAAAAATTGGTTAAATGTTCTTCAGAGTGTACATATAAATCTATCAATATTTCACAACGTAAGGTTAAAGTTTTAAAGGTCAGAGAGGCTCTAAGCGAGCTCAAGCGGCAGTACGAGTATAAATGTGCATTTTACTCCAGCCAGGTGTTCTGGGACTATGTGCCTTAACTTGTCCTTCACCTTTGACCTACATCTTAGATTTGGTTTTGGTAAAGGCGCACTCAAGAAACCTTAGGACTTTCCCAGCAGCATAAGATTCTACATATCTGACGTAGATAGCGCGCGTACACTTAAATTCATGACGTAATAGACGGTTTTCCTTGACTTCTTCCGAGTAGGTACTTATTTGAATAATTTGAAACATGTTTTAAAAATGGCCGCTGGGTTTCGGAGATATGACTTTAAAAAGATGAAGGCGAGTATAAAGTATTTTGTGACACTAATATAATACAAACAGATTCTATACATGTTAAAATATTGTTATATATTTTGCCGCAAGTGGGCATTATTTTACCCACGTTTACCACGTTCACCTAACTACAATTTTACAATGCAACATACACTTAATTGCAAGTCTAATAAAAGCGATAGGAGTAGTAACTAGCCAGTTTTCGACCTATTGTGTGTAAATAGTACCTACATTTTGACACAAGTGCAGAAAGTTTGTGTGTATGGAGCCGAGGGCTGCAGTGACTTTGCACGTGTATCAAACGACTCTTTTCAATACACTTACGATGAAATGAATAAACGGAGGATGACCGGCGACTCGTGGGGGTTGACGCGCTCAGCCTTATGCGATAAATGTCATAAAATTGTGGCGGGGGAGAGCACACGCACTTTTCTGCACTAGAGCGGAAAACAATCTATTGCGTGCCTAAACGCGGTGGGATAAGAGCAAATTTTCGAGAAAGTGTATTGAAAAATATTTTGAGTAATACCACCTAATAAACAAGACCTCCGCCAGACTTCCCCACAATTATTAAGGCCGAAACACTTGGATTTTAAAAGTCTGAACTTTGAGAAGTATAACCAAGAATATAATATTTGTAAGTATGACCAACAAAGTTTTCAACGCTACACACTCATCATGGCTAGTTCAAGTCTACGGGCAGAGCCCTGACCAGACTTAGTCCAACAAAGGACTTAGACCAACGTCACAAGAATCAAGAACGCACACAGCACAGCAATAAAATTAATGAGCAGAAAAACGAACGTCACATCACCACCCGCATTAAAAGAAAACGTGAGAAAAAATAAATAAGTATGACTGTTACATAGGAAACAATAATATGTTAGTGCCGTGTTTTTATTCAAAATAATTAGCATTTTCCTATAATCATCGTGCATAATCCACTTTTCTCACGCCTCGGAAACTACGTGATAAATATTACACGATAACCTTTAAAAGTGGGTTTTCCTACGGTGAATTATGATTTATTCTATGCGTGAAACTATTAAATTTTATTTGTGTGGGATAGCGTTTATTTTTTAAAGCTTATAGCATAGCTTCTATCGCGGGCCTTGAGCGTGGAGACCGAATCCAGAAATTCCGTAACGAAAATAACCTAACACCCCCCACTCATTTGTTTTTTGAGCGTGGTGACTTGATAGGAAAACAAATGAGTGAACAATCAATCAAAATTCAATTCAATGTGAAAATGCTGTGCAAAAGACGTGTGGCACTCGGGGACTGCCGCGGTAACGGCAGTCCCCGACACGTCTTTTTTATCTTTTAAAAATCAGCCCTAATGCCTGCCACGCCTAATACACGCTAAGGTATACCTGACAAGTTTACCTGTACAGCTGAGTTATACAGGTAAACCGGAGCGGGTATGTTGCACACCTGTGCAGGTTTCCATACAAGCTTAACTGACAGATATAAAACGCCTGCTACATAATGCTACAGGGAGCCCATTAGAGTTAGATTATTTAGTCCTATAAGCTACAATTGCTATAGGATGGTGCAGGTGACAGCTGTCGGATTCATACAATGGAAAGTTGACAAAACATAGAAGGCACATAAATACGCAAAAAATTATTTTCAATATATTCCATCACGATATACTACTTAACGCGGCAAAAAAAAATTTACCTATGTATTTTTTTTTAAATACTTTATGTTCTTAATTAATATTTATTGTTTCTTTCAGTTTCGTTCCAAGTTAAATTCTAGGGTCTTTCTCAAAAGTCAAATCGGGTCTTTTATTTTTTAATGAGTTTAGCTACCTTTCCTCTTCACTCATCTATTTTCATCCTGCTGTCAACCTACCCATGCTATGTAAAAAAAAGACTAGTGATTGGTTGCTTTTATTTGTATTAAGATTGTTTTGTCACGTGAAGAGGTGTGCCAACTGTTTGTAGTTTATTAATGCATCGCATTTATAAACAATACATGTAGTCCTTGTGCCTGGGGCGTAAAAACATCATAACCTCGGATTACAGTTACTGTGGGTAACATTAAAAAACTAATATAATAGTTTAGCTAATAATACGTATAAAAAAGTTTACCTACAAAAAAAAAATGTGATCTTGATTGATTGGCCTTGAGTCCTTATTTATACACCATAAATAAAATTACAGTAGGAACTTAAAATAAATGCGGTGTCACAACGGGAGGTCTCTCGGATTTTGAAATAAAATATCATGTTTACAATAGCTCAACTAGTATCTCAGGAACTCCTAATTTTAATTGAAAAATTATTCAAATGTTTGATAGCACATTTATCGAGGAAGACGATAAGCTATATGTATATATGTATAGATGATAGGTAATAATACATTGTCACATTTTTTATTCTTCACCATTCAAGAAAGAAGTGTACGGCAAGTTGTTCTAAATTACATGTTCGATGATTAAGTAAATTGCCGGACACTTAGTTTTTAGATGGTCGCAGCTAAGATAGATAAAAAATATAACAATTTAACTATTCTCATTAGTGTACACGTGCTTTTCTTACGTGGCAAATCATAAATTGACTCCTCCCGCTCTGGGTAAAGCAAGAGGGAGTGTCATACTTTTACTGACCGGGTCAGTAACGTAGATAGGCGTGGACAAAGTGGGCCCTCGGCCTCGCACCCAAAGGGGCCCCCCGCACAAGCTAGGGCTCAATCTCAACGCCCGGGCTAACAGAGGTCTAGCATTAGGGGCAACTTAACCCGTTGCTTTTTCAAATACACTAAATATTGAGTGCTCAAGAGAAGATCTTTCAATCGTAGAAATTACAGACACAATAGAAAGACAATAGGTGCGCGAACTTGGGGTTTAATGAATTAATCCTATGGCCCATGACCATAACACAGCATAGTCGGCCTCATAATGTTCCCTCTGTTGGGATTCAGGCCTCCTTTCTAGGAGAGGGAACGGGCCGTAATCTACTTACCGCGCGGGCCCAGTGCGGGTTGGTGAATGTCGCATGTCTGCGAATTTTTGGTTCTAGGACATGCCAGGCCCATGACTAGCAGTGCACGAACTTCGGCTGAAATGATATTGCTTATAATGAATTGGCACGTATTTGACCACTATCTCACTTGATGGTAAGTGATTATGTGGCCGACAATGGAACACGATTTCCTAGAAGCAATCAATTCACTCTTGACTCAAAGACCCCTAGGTTATACCCATCAGGAAACACATCAGACTCCGGCAGATGAGAGAAGAAACTCTCGCGCCGGGCCTTGGTTGAGGCCATGGTCCGGAGCGAGGAGGAGTGGCAGGCGGTCGCCGACTTTTGCGAAGCAGTAATGCTCGCAAAGGAGGAGGCCGAACGCATCAGGCAACGGCGTTATCATCGCCGCCGCCGCCGCCGCCGGGATTCTGATCCTGATTTCCGGCCACCGTAGGCGCGGGCTTGCGGACGGTGAGCAATGGGTAGCTCGCTGTCTGGCCGTCCGGTAACTGTCCGGACCAAGCCCAAGTCGTCGACGGCGCGCACTGTTCCCGCGCGCCTCAAGGAGTTGTCAGCAACAGCAGGGACCCAGCCGGGTCGAAGCCTACTGGGGCCAGGGTTATCCGAAAGGGCGCTCGAGCCCCGGTATGAAGGCTAGAAGGAACGGGTTGGGTCTTTTAGTCAGTAAGAGTCTGACACTATCTACAGCTCCGCCCAAGAGCAGGGGATGTCAATGCATGATTTTTTCCCACCATAAAAAAAAAAAAGATGCGAGAAGAAAGCCTTGCTTGCGTGCATGATTTCTCTCTCTTACTCTCTTTAGTTTAATTGGCATATTTTTAAAATAGCAACAATACTGTTTATGCAAAGATTTAAACGCAAAATAAATTTTAAAATCGACCAGAAATAATAAACGATGATATCATTTCCAAGAGATACTGGAACTTATTTTTAATCGTTGTTTAGGTAGAAACACAGAGTAACAAATTATCTTATTGTTTAAGAATTGTGCATTATGTAGGTAAGTAGGTACTTTATATAGTTACATAATGCAACAGCGGGTGCCTACAAATATATCTACATAGTGCGTGTAGGCAATCAGAATCTAGTAATTATTAATACAATTATTTATGGTGTACCGATACATCATATAGAATATAATTCAATGGTATTTTTTAAAAAACGTAATATTTTTTGTCACATGACTTTCCGAAATGAAAAGATTTTTACCACTCACAATGATTACTTTTATATTAAGATATAGGTACTTACAAACAAAAGAATAACTAAAAAAATCTATACAATTACTGATCGACACTGCGCGACTAGAGAGAGCTGGCTCGTTCTCTCTTTCGCCCAAAGAATTAGCATTGCCATTCAACGTGGCTGGGCACATCTCCACAGGACAGCGATGTGAAGGAGACGCCCGAGTGTATTTTTGTTTTGTATTATATTTATGTAGACAGTTAGGTTTTAGTATAAATAGTTTAGTTAATATTTAAGTTTTTAAGCTATCGCATAGCTTCTATAGCGGGCCTTGAGCGTGGAGACCGAATCCAGAAATTCCGTAACGAAAATAACCTAACAGCCCCCACTCATTTGTTTTTTGAGCGTGGTGACCGATAAAAAAACAAATGAGTGAACAATCAAATATCAAAGAATAAAAAACAAAGAAAAAAAATACTGCATAAATAAAATAAAGAAATAATTATAATTGCATAAGTTGATAAAAATGCTATGCAATAGCTTTACCGCGGCAGTCCCCGAGTGCCACACGTCTTTTTTTATGTACATAGATATTACTAACTATATGCAAAATAAAAAAGCACCTATTTTCTGAAAAAATCTACCTTACACCATTGCATAACCTAGTAATTCAAATATTTGCATACAACAGATATAAATAACTGGTGTGTGTGATGAAAAAATCAATAGTACCCGCATCTGTTTAACTTTTATCTATTCATACGCTTTGCAATGGCAAGGTGAAGATTTTCGTCAGTTTCCTGACGTCAGCCATCCCTTATTATCAATCGTTATCACCTTTATTACTGCGACTTTCTGGAAATACACTTAACCTTTCGAATATAGTAATTAGAGACAATAGAAAGACAATCAGAGAGTCCACTTGGGGTTTAATATAGTAATGTATTAATTATTACTTACTTTAAATTAAGTAGGGACAGGGTAAGTTTTTAAGAAGCTAGAATTAATTCAAAGTCGGATATTTTACAAGTGACATGAATCGATTACGAAGGAAAATCCAATATGTGTTGGAACATGTCATGTCTTCTTCTTTTCCACGACATACCGGATTCTGTTACGTCATTTTCCTTCACCGAAATAATTTAAACAAATGCCTGTCGTACTCTTAAGTTACGACCGTCACCTCTGAACTACCACTGTCTTAGAAAACTAAAAACAAAAGATAATATTTAAGTACTGATAAACAAGACAACAAATCGGAGAGATATTTGAGACTCCCTAAACTGACTAAAACACGCCGGTGTTCCTCTACCAAAAGTCCAGAGAGCAAGATTTATCCACACATGCTTCATATCGTACCCCAGGATCACACTCTTCCTCCGGTCTCCTCCTCCGGTCTCCTCCAGCGATTTTTACATTTTTTTTATTAACCGTCGCATCAGTAGGAATCGCTCCTGTAACGACGATGCGTACACAAACATTTAAACTGACTTACACAAGAACACCCTGACTCGAAACAACTATCCAGTGGTTAGTTTGTTTTCAGTTTCTTCTTGTCCTTTTTTTAGGTTCTTAAGAAACGGATGACGAAAAACGTTGAATTTCAACATTTCTCTCATCACCAGATCCGAATAGGCGTGAATCAGAATGTTTGTAGTTTCAGATTTACTTATTTATCTTTCAACCTGCTTGAGCAAGGAACCGGAAGATGTCATATGACTAGCAGGAATACAGCGATATGCACAAGATGACAACAACGTGATGTGAGTAAGAAGACTAACAATGAATGCACAAAAAAAAACTTAATGACCTATCCAATATTTATATAATGATGGTGATATCATAGCATGCTTTAATTGACTTGTCTATTTATTATTTAGATACATATTTTGTATCTATGAATCATATCAGATACAAATTTCCTTTTTTCTGATTGATACTCAAAAATACGCAAATTGCAAGCATTACTTCAGAAAACAAAAAAAATTACTATTTTCTATCGTATGAGTCGTTTTTTCACTCTTGCAGTATAATCTACAGAATCTCCCTGAAAGATGGTAATGACTGACAATGACAGGTACGATGTATCAATAAATGTGAAGCTGATTAATGCGTTAGCCGCGTAGCCTGTAGACGAAAATATGACTTTTAGGGGATGGAACATTTGTGACCTCTCGCACCCGGTCCTGGTTCACGCCATGGTCCGGAGCAAGCGGTCACCTCCTTCTGCGAAGCAGTACTGCTGGCGAAGAAGAGGGCCGTAACCGTAAGGGAACTGACATCCTACCATCCATACCCTAGTCGCTTCCACAGAAGACGCGTCGAGCGTTGGGAGTCGCGGGGCGAGTCCTGACCACCGAAAGCTTGGACGGCGAGCAATGGGTATAGCTCTAACCTTCCGGAAAGGACAGAGCCTGTCATGTCAGCAAAACCGTAGGGACCCAATAGGACCGCAAATAAAAAGTTCCCGTGATACTGGAACGCAAAGGGCAACTGAAGGACACAGGTGGGCTTGAGTCAATGAAAGTTTGAGACCCTTTCGCTCCGCCCCAGAGCGGAAGACCAGATATGGAAAGACATTTTTTTGTGTATTTATTTATTTATTAACTATTTATGTACACACATGGAAATACAAGAAAAGAGGAAGGAAACAGAAAAATAGTACAAAGGTGATGCTTATTTCTAATGAAATTTCTTCCAGCATACCGTGTATTATATTGTTGCATAGATATTTATAATTCGACTAAACCTATTTTAGTTTAGTGACAGTAAGCCTGTTTTCTTAAACCTTTCTAATGATACCCTCTGAACAATAAGTTAAAACTACTTCGTAAAACCAGAACTAAAGAATTTTAACCTGATGAAATATTCACGCCACATTTAAAAGACGATGTTGAGGACTTGGAATATTTAAGCTTAAATTAACTGAAAAATATCACCACCAATCACCAATAAACTGTTTAAGTTATGAATGATGGTACGAGAGCAAGTTGCCGCCGTAGTTAAGTGAAGTCTGATATATAACGTGTGGCGGGTGCGCACGCGCAGCAAACTGCACGATGTTCTCAAGCCGGTTGATCGTGTGCTCTGCGCTGGCCGTGCTCGCCGTGGCCGCGCCGGGAGGAAACGAAATACAACAAAATTTAAAAGCACGTGAGTGACAAAACTTAATATTCATTTTTTTAATTACTTAGATTTTTGTGGCAATAGTGTGGCAATTTTGAAGTGAAAATATATTATATGTGATAAAGGCTAGTAAGTTTCAATAAAGTTTTAATTTATTTCGCGTAATATAAATAACATTAAAAAAACATTAGTTGTTGATACACATGGCTGATAAAAATTATTCGAAAGTATCCGACAAATGAAAATCGATTGATAAAATTAGTGAAGGTAGTTTGTGGACATAAGATAAAGCGATAAAATAAACCCTGATTACATATCAGTATATTTCTTTTCCAATGGTAAGAGTACACAACAATTTAGTTAATATCGTGATAGTGTTGTTTTCAGCGTAAGTGTTTTCATAAAAATATTTAATAAACAGTGAAAAATGCAGTTTTGTATTAATAATAATGTTATGTTATTTTTTCAATTAATATTTCATTTAAATCAGTCTTCTGCCAGTGAAAACTGTAAGTACAATAAGTACATGAAGAAATATTTATCGCGGTATAGGTAGTGCTCAAAAATACGATGCGGTAGATAGGTAGGTATAGACTGTTCATTGTCAGTAATAAAAAACTCCCTATAGAGATATTTATTTCTTTATTTTAGACTAGCTTTTAGCGTACATAAAATATGCCTATGTCACTTAACCTTTCAATTGTGATAATTACAGACACAATTGAAAGACAATAGGTGCGCGAACGCCGGCGTTCGCTTGGGGTTTAATGAATTAAGAATAAAGCAGCTTTCTTTTCTTTCAAAAATTTTTTGCAATCGGACCATTACTTCCAGAGATTACCTCCTACAAACAAAAAAACAAACTCCACCTTTTTATTAATGTAGATAGCATAAACTAACAAAAACCACTTTCATTCATAAGAAACCATACTTACAGAAAATTGCTATTGCAATGTTGTTCTATATAAAACACATTATCGAAAAAGTATTCATACAGCACACTCAGTTAGTTGCATGATACGGTTAATCACAGCATAACATTACAAATTACAAATTTAATATTAAATAGAACTATAAACCTAAACAAAAATGTATTACAAATGCTACACAACATTTGAATTAAAAATAACCAACTAATAATATAAGTGAATTTACCTTCCTGCTGTTTAATAATATGTGGCTTATTAAAATGTTTTAGAAAAGCAATTACGTTGTGTGGCCAATGATATAATATGTCAATGTATGTCACCAGTGACTACCTTGGTTCTCTGACTGTTCTGCTCGCCCTTTAACAAACGCCTCCTTCTACTTTTTCTAATTTCCCTTTCCCTTACGCTAGACTTTCGTTGGCACCGCTTAAAATTGCGAGAAAAAAAAACATAATACAACCAACATAATATATATAACTTATTTTATATTTTTCCATTAGAACTATCAGTTATGTATTTGTTTATTGTGCAAACCTACCAGTGTTGTCTCTTTAGGGTTCCGTAGCCAAATGGCAAAAAACGGAACCCTTATAGATTCGTCATGTCTGTCTGTCTGTCTGTCCGTATGTCACAGCCACTTTTTTCAGAAACTATAAGAGTTATACTGTTGAAACTTTGTAAGTAGATGTATTCTGTGAACCGCATTAAGATTTTCACACAAAAACAGAAAAAAATCAATAAATCTTGGGGGTCCCCATACTTAGCTCGAACTGAAACTCATATTTTTTTTTTTTATCATACCCATACGTGTGGGGGTATCTATGGATAGGTCTTCAAAAATGATACTGAGGTTTCTAACATATTTTTTTTCTAAACTGAATAGTTTGCGCGAGAGACACTTCCAAAGTGGTAAAATGTGTCCCCCCCCCCTCTAACTTCTAAAATAAGAGAATGATAAAACTAAAAAAATTATATGATATACATTACTATAAAAACTGCCAACGAAAATTGGTTTGAACGAAATCTAGTAAGTAGTTTTTTTTAATGCGTCATAAATTGAAAAAAATACAGTATTATTAAAACATCAATCAAAGTTAGAACACATTGCAAGAACTTTTATATTATGCTACTTGCTGCTACGGAACCCTTCATGGGCGAGTCCGACTCGCACTTGGCCGGTTTTTTTTAACCCAAAGGTTGACTGGTAGAGAATGCCTTGTTGCGTTAAGTCCGCCTATGTATCACTATTGCACATGAAGTTTAAATAAATAAATAATAACAACATAATCTTGAGTTTAGGCGAGACCTGAATATAGTTTGTTCAGAATCAGTAACTGAATGGATTCCAATAGTTTGTACAACATGTTATATTTTTCCCCAAAAATATGTAAAAAGGTTGCAAGTTGGACACCACCGACACTAAGAACAACACATGTCACGGCAGGTCATAGCGGGTATTAGGAGCTAGCAAACAGTTGGGTGCAAGTTTAAAACCACCCCCGGTCGCCTGGATGGCCCGGTGAATATGTAGATATTTTTCTGATTTTTCATGATACCGTTATAAAATTTTGTACCTACATAAATTCTTTACATAAAAATACTAGACACGTGTTTCGAGATTCGCATTTACTAAAACTAATATTATCTATCACAGTGAAAAATAAATACCAATATATATATATTTAATAAAAAAATTAAATATAAACTAGCTATTTATACTAAACCTAACTATTTACAACATGACAATCATCAGAGATTTTTATTGTTTACAAAAGTTTAAATATATATGGTAATTCGATAAGATAGTATTGATTATGAGTTTATTGGAAAGAAGAAACAGGGTGACTAGTGGTTGAGCGGCAACCACGGTATTATGTTATTGGGTTTCTCACTTCTGAATACACCTTTTACATCAATATCCTTTTGGTTTTGCTTTATCTATTTGCTTTTAGCGGTAAGACATTGTGACACCCTATTAATTTTGTTTCTCATGTAATTTTTATTTTTGGTGTGTGTACATTAAAGAATCTAGATATCTAATCTATCTTGTCTGGTCACACAGAAATAAATTGCACTATCCGCAGTAAAGGGTTCCATTATAATCAATGCAGAAACTAATTAGCTCAATGAATATTTCATCGAAGACATAAAAAATGTCCTATTATAGCTAATTGTCAGCTGAATAGATACACGTCATTAATAATACCTACATGCGGTGTAATTAAGCACGTGAGCAAACTAACTGGAATAGACATAGTTTTCAACAGCACTCATGGAAGATTTGATTTATTTAATGCAGGTTATGTCAAATAAAAATGTAAGAATTTAATTAATTTTGTCTGTACTGAAATAAAGAACTAGTAGTCGATGGTCGTCCAATGTTTAATCTTATAAGTAGGTACACGAAACAAAATGCTTTAAAAAACTATTTGTGCCAAATATCACACTCTTCCGTGTGCACAATAATGCTAAACAATTAAGTATTTAATTACAAAGTTTAAGTACCACATTAAATACCAAGAGACCCTAAACAAGAATCAAAACATTTTGACATAAATGCTAAAATAAACCATTTACTGGCACTTTTGAGTTATCAAGAAGTCAATCAGAAAAATGATGCTAAAAATTGCACATTCCAAAGCGTAGATCTCTATTGGAAGAATGTAAAAGAAACTCCATGGACATTTGTTTTAACTCATGTTATGTTTTAGAAATACCTAGAAATTTGTCTTTACATAATATTTCTTGTCGCTTCTGCATGTGAGAATAAAGTAAGAAAAAAAAAACAATTCAAAATTAAACATAGAAATTCAAGTATAAACTGACGGCATCCGTAACAATACATCAACAATTAATAAAGACAGTCGTAACTAAAATAATCTACGAGGAAAACATAGGTAACAAAAACAATGACAAATACCTACTCTACGACAAACTAGTTTGAATGCAATGCAATAAAAAGGGATTTGTTATTAAAACAAACTTCATTATTTTTATCATTAAATATGCATACTGTGGCAGTACTTATGGCATAAATATAAACCATAGACCTTATATAAATATAAAAAAAAACATGTGTTTAGGATTGTAGTTGTAGTACTTAGCTGTTCGTAATTCAAACTTTATAAGAAGCATTTGAATTTAGAATCCGCTACGCACAAGTTTTATAATTATGTATGGCTGTTTATGACATCAATATTATGAGTTCTCTTTTGGGCTCCGAGAACTCAAACAGATAGGTTTAGTCCCAGCTATGTAATATTACATTAGGACAATCAGCCGTAGATCTAACAATTTTTTTCAAACCTTGCCTGTCGTTAAGGCCTGTTATGAACCTTGAAGCTTTGTCACTTCAAAACCATACAAAAAAATTTAGATAATATTTTATTACCGCCACAAAACCAAAATAAGACCGTTAGTTATGTCCTCGTTTGTCCATGAAGTGTATCAATGAATGAACTGGTTCGAGCATACTCGTAACAATACCCTCTTGACCGATTAATGTAAAGCTGATTAGCGGCTATAGAATTTGGTGGCGTGCCGTTATCACCAATAACCCGGATACGTATTGTTGCACCCAGGTTGCCTAGCAACGGTGAAATATTTCCAAAATCTTAAAAACTAAGTATTGAAATTAATATAGGTAATTTTTATTAGGTGGATTGACAATTAATAGCCAGAACTTATTGAGTAATCTTGCACTTATACTAGGTCTTCGGTCTACCTTGTAGGTCTTCCAACGCTGCATGTTCCGGTACGCGGTCCCCACTCCGAAACTTTTCAGCCCCAACAGCCATCTGTTCTGCACCTCATAGCCACTTAATTTTGACGATTCTTCGTGCTATGTCGGTAACCTTGGTTCTCTTGTGGATATCTTCATTCCTGATTCGATCACGCAAGGAAACTCCGATTATAGCCCTTTTCATTGCCGTTTGGGTGATTTTAAGCTGACTGAGCTTTATCAGAAGCTCATTGTAAGCGACCAAAAGTCAGTCAGACAAAAAGGTGTCTTCATTTAAAACATCTTCTTAACAAAAACTGATGAACATATTAAACAATGTTTGTCCTGTATTTTTGTTTAAGTGGTGTACAATAAAGAATATAATAAATAAATACATAAATAATAAATAAATAAATATAATTTAATATCAAAATGTGAGTAACAGTACCTACATATATTATTATTTCCATCTAGGTACCCACAAAAACTCATAGTATTCTAGTAGTTCCGCTAAGCAACAAAAACATGAACAAAATTCCCATTAACTACTTTAACGAGTAGTACGGTTGACCTTTCCTTGGAAAATACGATACAGTAGGTACTTGCATTCAGGGGCTATCAACTGAAACCAATCCAGTTTCCCATCGACGCAACACAAGTGCCTCACGCATGGACATGGTCACAATCAATTGCTCTGATCGAGTTCTGAGTAATTTGTATCGCTAATAACATATAGGTTTTTGCTATTGCATGACTTGATTCTGCCATCTCATTGTTCTACCATCGGACAACCCACTCTTATGCCCGCCATACACGCTAGGGTACCCATACCTGTCAGGTTTGCCTGCACTATTGAGTTGTTCAGGTAAACCGGAGCGTGTATGTTGTACAACTGTGCAGGTTTCCATACAAGCTCACCTGACAGGTATGACTGTGCAGGCAAACTTGTCAGATATACTCTAGCGTGTATGGCTGCCTTAACATTGTTGAAACTTCTACAGTCCGGACTAAGTATTTGGCCTCGTCGTTTATACCGCGTACATCGAAGGACTGAAACCATTTGCCTGTTTCGGTCTTCGTATCCGATTACAATTTAGGTGCCATCAAGGCTAGAGTGAATAGGCTTTTAATAAACTGCGCCGCACCATCGACAATTGGATCACTGCTTACCATCGGGTGGGTTCGTAGTCAAGCACTAGTTTATATCAATAAAAAAAAGATACTATACCTACGTCAATATTAATTGTCATAGGGAAAAACTGCGTTATTTTTTTCTGAGATAAGATACTACTACTTTGTTGTGTTGTGGTAGAATCTATCTAGCAATTACCATTATACTAATGAATGCTGTAATTATTTGATGAGGTTCTGCGTACGCGTTTATTGTTTCATCGTTTTGCGGTTAAGTTATTGATTGTTAATTATTTTTATTTATTAAAAGGTATGAGTCAAAACGCATACAACGCTTAGGTATGAGTCAAAACGCATCTAAGGCGAATATTACACATGACTGTGTAATGCGCCAATCAATTCCATCAATCATGAACGATGGTGAAATCATGAATGAATCAGTAGGTACTAAAAACCGTCATGCAACGCATTAGACGGTAGGTTTTTCGTCAATCAAGGTTTTGACTGTGGCAAAACTGACAGTAAAACCTACCGTGAGTCAAAATCTATGGTCAAAACCATAGAAATTTCTTATATCTATGGTCAAAACGCATCCAACTAAAGCTTCGATTTTCAAATCAAATAAAAAATTCGAAATTTCAAATCATCACTTTGTTTGCTTCAATTTCTGGTACAAAATGGACACGAATAAAGACAAATTTAAATATAATAAAATTGAAATGACCTATAGAAATAATTTCGACGATTTGAATCGTTTAAACCTGGGAAATACCGATTTATGATTGTAGTAAATAATTGCAGCCATGATATACCTCCTATTTCTCGCTACGCACCTATTGGTGTGAAATATTTAAATGTCAAAGTTATTAACTGGTACCTACATTCTGAATTCACGGTAACATCAGAGGAGCTCGTAGCTACAATAATGTCAGCTGAGCGTTGCTTAACGCTTGTTTAGGTCAGTCAACAGATGGGAGATCAAGTTAACAAAAGTACCGAAATTCCGTAATTATACCGTTGCCATTGTAGATGTTTGACAGTCGTTGCGGATAGCCAAACCGTAGGAAATTAACATCAGTGTTGCCAGAGGGTATTGTGTTACCCGATAACTGGGTGGTGTAGATCAGATAATCAGTCGCTCCGTGGAAAATACTGGTTTCCAGCTGCATCCGGTTAAAATTTAAGCTGCCTCTAACTTTACCGGCAACCTTGTAAGAATGAATCTTCTAGGGCCTCTTGTTCCTCATTCCACGCTCATTGGTTCATTTTGGTAAAAAATCAGTATTTGAATTTAGAATACTGTTTTTTATACTGTTTTTTAGGGTTCCGTCGTCTACTAGGAACCCTTATAGTTTCGCCATGTCTGTCTGTCTGTCTGTCCGTCTGTCTGTCCGTCTGTCTGTCCGTCTGTCTGTCCGTCTTCGCTTAATCTCTGTGACCGTTAGCACTAGAAAGCTGAAATTTGGTACAAATATGCATATCAATCACGCCGACAAAGTGGTAAAATAAAAATAGGAAAAAAATGTTTTTTTAGGGTAGCCCCCCTATATGTAAAGTGGGAAGTGATTTCTTTTTTTAATTTCAACCCTAACGTGTGATATATCGTTGGATAGGTATTTAAAAATGAATAGGGGTTTACTAAAATCATTTTTTGATAATGTCAATAATTTCGGAAATAATCGCTCCAAAAGTAAAAAACAATGTGTGTGTCCCCCCTCTAACTTTTGAACCTTAAGTTTAGAAAATATGAAAAAAATCTGAAAAGTAGAACTTTATAAGGACTTTCTAGGAAAATTATTTTGAACTTGATGGAAAGAACAG
Organism: Mythimna albipuncta; assembly: GCA_929112965.1. Taxonomy (NCBI): domain Eukaryota; kingdom Metazoa; phylum Arthropoda; class Insecta; order Lepidoptera; family Noctuidae; genus Mythimna; species Mythimna albipuncta. The sequence goes on along the minus strand of OV815969.1, from coordinate 6,262,752 downwards.
TTTTTGTACAAAAAAGACAAAAGGGATCTACAAAGTAATTTCTGGACTAAGTTTATAGTATAATCGTATATGCAAGCATTTTTTTAAACTCATAATTGGGTACACTTATTGTGACGGACGGGAAACTACGGAACCCTACACTGAGCGTGGCCCGACACGCTCTTGGCCGGTTTTTTTTTATTTCGAATGCTGTGTTTTTACCTTTATAAGTACTAAAATTGTTGTGAAGTGAAAGGTTCTTGTTCTTCTACG